>CM072551.1:33174062-34669062 GCA_036898215.1 Platycarya strobilacea | reverse complement strand
TGTAAAAAGATTCAATTAGACCGTTGGACTGAATCGGATTAGACCAAATATTCGATTTGATCTAATCTAATTCTTTTTTATAGATCAGAAATTTTTGATCCAATCCAAAAGGAGAAATGAAGAATATTTCTTTTTAGATCGGACCAAACCAAATGTACATATATTTTATATATATATATAAGTAATAAAATATAAATTTAATATTAGTATTAATATAAATTAAAAGTGATAGTATATCATATTAATATATAATATATATTCTTATAATATTAACATATTATAATTTATAATAGTTGTAGTATTAAAATATAAATTATAGTATGTCTATATAAAGTATTGATAATAACTTATAAGTAATAAATGTATTATTATTATTTAATATATTATTACTAATTCATCACTATTCACTAACATATAAATTTATAATATACTAATATAAATTATGTAATAATATTATTAGTTATAGTTAACCAACATATGATGTAGTACTAAATCACTATTAACTAATTAATAATTACTCTTCTTATGATTATATGTAACAATTATAAATATTAATTATTAACATTGTTTTTAATTATATATGAAGTATGATCAATGATCATTAATATTATTGATTAATTGATATGATATATGAGGATTAAATTAACTAATCAACTTATGGACTATATATAATATAAAATATTAGTTATAACTTATAGTATAAGTATTAAGTTTATAAACTATAAGTTATAACTATATATTTTGTTTAATATTTAGATGATATTAGAAATTGACAATTGCCAAAAATAATTATTTTTTTACAAATGTAGTACTAGTATATATTTAATAATTTATAAACTTAGGTTAAAAAAATATATTTAATCATTGCAAGATTTTAAATTAAATTTAATCCATTAAATTATATGGGGTACCCTTAGATCGGACTGCTCCTGAACTGAATTGGACCGGATCGGTATGGATCGAATTCTATTCATTCTGGTTCAAAGTGGGAAAATTTTTAGATCGAATAAAACCAGTCTATATTTTTTCTGAATCTGACCATTTATACCCCTAAATGTGACATAAAAAAAAACAAAATTCATGAGAAATTATTTTTTAAAACTTTAATTTTAGCCATCCAGATTCTGAAAATATAGATAGATATATCAACATTTAAAAAAAAAAGTTTCACCAACCCAGAAAACTCATAAAGAGAAATAAAATGATATTTACAAAAATTTTTGTGTAAAAATTACATAGAAAATAAGTTATAGTTCTTTTTAATTAAGTTTTGCATTTTGATTTTCTTAATTTTTAACTTTATTTGTGTTGGATAAATTATTATTATTATTTATATTTTTTTACTTATAATTAATGTAAAATTTTAAATTTATTCTTGAGCAAGATTTGTTATATATAGCAAAATCCGAGAAGAGAAAGTCTCGTGGCAACCAGCTTGGCACACCAACTGTTCTGGCAATCAGCAAGAATTGGTCAAAAGATTCTGATAACGAATTAATGAACTTCTCATAATTATTAGCCTTATTCGAATCCTTATAATTTCTATTCTTAATTTGATCTCATTGATGAAAGGCCTTATATTCATTTGATGGATGCAACAAGAACTTGAAATTTAAAATGGGGTATGTTTTGTGCAAGTTGGGCATGACCCAATATAATTTAATTAAAAAGATTTAATTAAATTATATTTTAATTAAAATATAATTAAAAAGCTTTAATTAAATTATATATGACCCAATATATTTTAATTAAAAAGCTTTCGATGAGAGTACTTATTAAAGAAGCTTTCGATGAGCGAGCCATGCACGCATGTGGGTTTCTTGTACATGAAAATTGATCCCTATAGTTGACTTGAATTAATGGGAGATAATTAATTAATTGTTGAATTAGAACTTTGAAGATAAAACCCAGTATTGTTTCTAGAAAGTGAAATAACATCTCAGGTAGAAAAGTACACACAATTTTCCCAGCAGCCTGAAATAATTGATATCACATCATAATTAATTTTACACGAATTTATATAAACAACGGCACGATCGAGCACAGTACTTACTCGGGTCAAGATCTAAATGAAAACCAGAGCAAGAAACCAAAATCCTTAAAAATTAAAACAACCGTACAAAGGAAGCAGACACCCATACGATTTGTTCGATCCGCCAGCATGAATAATGAAATGGCCGATCATCGATCGAAGACTCTTTTCCATGCAACAAACCCAATTTTCTGATCTGTGGCATAGTACTGTACATTAACCAAGTGACGATCATGACCAAAGGGAATATCATCTTCACGAATTCTCTCTGAAGGATTTTCAAAGAATTAATATCCTATATTATACCAAACTGCAAATACTAAAAATGCTATATATCCTGGAAACCAATAATATTTTTCTAATTACAAATTCATATATATATATATATATATAGATTGCTTATTTGGAACTGCCTCCCTTACCATCCTGACCACCTTGTTTAGTATCCGATGATCCGTCCACATCAATAATCCTTACCTTAAACCTTTCGAGCTTCAAATCATCCCCGGATATCTCGCGCGGCGATCCAACGCTCATACTCCTCTGCAGTGTTAACGGTTCAGCTTTGATCATTCGACCGGATTTAACTTGGGATTCATCACTCATATCGCCAGCATTACCGATTTCTCGAAGCAGATGGCGGCCACCACTTTTCAGTCGCGATGTATGATCAGAATGGTCAGCGCTGCGCCGGCCTGGAATTGAAGAAGTACTTCTTCTGGCCGTGCTACGCTCATGATCCGATGGATCATCCGGCGCGTAATATTGGTGTTTCTCCGGTGCATGATGATCAACAGCTTCTGCAGGATGCAGAACGTTAATCTCCCGGTCAACGTCTTTGGATACGTCGATAGAACTAGTACTAGACTTGTTTTGAAGGTTACCCATATGGAGAAGATGTTGATCTTGTTAATTTTGAGGATTAGATGGTTGATCAGAAAATTGAAAATGTTATGCGTGACAACAATTCTTAAATATAAATAAATTAATTGGTTCGTATATATCTATCCGTAAACAGTCGATATAATTAATATATAATAAAATACAGATCGAGGTGGGTCGTACGTATACGTTTGAATAAAAACACGTTGGAAGGAAACTAAAACATGCAGGTTGAATATATATTTAATATTAAATATATGAAAATGCCAACTATACATGACTTGGCCAGTCCAATTAGGCTACCTTAGTAGCCAAATCATGACTTGGCCCAGGTGTCGCTGACTGTCTTATATTGTTTGGATTTTTTTTTAAAGAAATGATAAATATAAATGTGAATTTGTAATCAGTATATAGCCTTTTTGAAAAAAAAAAAAGAATATATATAGAACTTACTTGAAAAAAGTTAAATTTTTTAATAGTATACCCACTTTTTATTAAAACGATTGCATGTCGTTTGTAACTTTGCGATTGTATGTAATATTTCTTATTAATATGACACTCTGTCTTATAATTTATCACTAGTATTAATAGTATCATCGTGCTGTAACCATGATTTTTATTTTATTTTTATTTTTAATGTTGGAGTGTTGAATCTCATATTGAAAACATGGAATTAAAAAGAAAAGAAGAAGGTCTTAAGATACTTAGAAAGCCTAAAAGGAAGAGTTAGTTATTTCAGTTAAATCTGTTATTATATTATGATGTATTATAATATAAGACCTAAGTCTGATGTAATAATTCAATTCATTCAGTTTAATCATTCTTACGAAGTTCATTTGCCTCCTCTGTTTTTGTCACTTGTGCTTCCATCAAATTCATATTTATCATGATTCTCAACGTGGTATCAGATTGAAAAATCTAAAAGCTTTCGCAACTCAAATTCTTTTCCAAATTTCCTTCCAAAATTCTTGAATTCTGCTATGGAATTCTATCTAAATTTTGATATGAAACTATCGCATCGATTGCCTTGAACACATTCTTGAAATGAGTTCTAGCAATTCTCCTCTTAATCCTACTGTTAATCATTTTTCGTTTAATCCTTCTATCAATCCTTCAGATGATTCATCGAGTCCATATTATCTATATCCAAGTGATAACCCTGGCGCTTTACTTGTATAAGAAATCTTTAATGGAGAGAATTATGTCGCATGGAGCCACTCCATAGTTATTGCATTGACAGTGAAGAAAAAGGTACAATTTATAGACGATTCAATTGTTCCTCCTTCTACTGATCAAATAGTTAAACATACGGCATGGTTAAGAGCAAATAATTTGGTCCTTTCTTGGTTGATGAGCTCTATTTCTAAAGAAATATGAAATAACTTGTTATTTGTGGTGTCTGCTGTGATCTTTGGAATGAGCTTAAAGTTAGGTATCTCAGATGGACCTAGAGTTTTCCATCTTGAGAAATCTTTGAGTTGCATTAGTCAAGGAGCTTTATCTATTACTGAGTATTTCAGTACTTTTAAAACTCTTTGGGAGGAATACATCAGCTATAAGCCATTTCCAACATGCACATGTGGAAAGATGGCATCGTGTACTTGTGATCTTTTCAGTTTTCTACAACTCTAGTAGCAATCTGATTATGTTCTTAAATTCATGGTGGGGTTGAATGATTCTTATGCGCCTATCAGAAGTCAGTTGCTATTAATGGTTCCTTTACCAAGCATGTCTAAGGTCTCTTCTTTGCTGCTCCATGAAGAAAGTTAGACCCAACTCACAAATTCTGCTACATACAATGAAACACATGCTTTGATGGCAAAGCAGTTTAATCAGCAGAATTACCAGCCAAAATCTCTCAAGGATAAACCTAAGAGATCATCTCTACACTGTATTTATTGTGGCTATAATGGTCACATAGTGGACAAATGCTTCCAACTTCATGGATATCCTCCTAGCTGGAATGGACCAAAGGGAAAAAGAAATGTGGCTTTTGCTCATGCTGCCCTTACAACTCCGAAAGTATACAATCAAAATAGTAACGAGCAATAAAAGTTTTCTTTCACTCCAGAGGAATTTAACAAACTAATGGCACTTGCAAATTTAGCACATCCCTCCAACCAAAACAATTCACAACCATCTATTAACCTTGTCACCACATCTCATTTTTCTGGTAAAATGCAACCTATAACAAATTTATCTCTCTGTAATTCTGTTTCTTCTATATCTGATTCCAATCTTTATTAGATTCTTGACACAGGTGCAACAAATCATATGATCTGTTCACCACTTTTATATCATTCTACACCTCAACCAATTAATACTCCTGTAAGCCTTTCCAATGGTATTACAGTTCCAACTACACACATTGGCATTGTATATCTTTCAGATACATTACTCTTACATAATGTCTTGTATGTTCCTACTTTTCCTTTCAACCTATTGTTTGTTTCCAAACTAACTAAACAATCTAAATTTTCTCTTACTTTTACTGCCTCACATTGCCTTTTACAGGACCAGTCAATGATGAAGACGATTGAGATTGCTCTTGAGAAAGAAGGACTTTACCATTTCTATCAAGCTTCATCAAAAGCTAAAACCTGCAACTCTTTTCAGTTTAATTCTGTACCTTTTGCTTTAGCTTCTACTCATGAACAATTAGATATATGGCATTGTAGGTTAGGACATGTATCTAGTTCAAGATTACATTTTCTCAAACAGCTTGACTCCAATATCACTTTTGATTCTACAAATGTTTGTGACATATGTCTTTTAGCAAAGCAAATAATGCTTCCTTTTTCTGTATCACAAAGTAATTCAAATGAAAGCTTTGATTTGATCCATTGTGATATAGTTGATGATTTCTCAAGATGGACTTTACCCTTTGGCACAATTACTTATTTTAGGTTTAAGTATTTTCTGACTATAGTTGATGATTTCTCATGATGTACTTGGGTATACATGATTAAAGTCAAATCAGAAGTACCATGTCTAATCAAATCTTTCTGCAAAATGGTTATGAACTAGCTTTCTCCTTTTGTGAAAGTCATAAGGTCTGATAATGGACCAAAATTTTTGCTTACAAAGTTTTATCATAAACATGGCATTTTATATCAGAGAAGTTGTGTAGAAACTCTACAACAAAATGGTGTTGTGGAGAGAAAATGTCAACATCTACTGAGGACTGCTAGAGCCTTGATGTTCCAAGCAAATTTACCCTTAATTTTTTGGAGTGACTGTATGTTTACTGCAGCACACATAATCAACAGACTCCCTACTCCTCTTCTTCAAAATAAAACTCTATTTGAAAAGCTTTTTAACAAACCATCAAACCTTTCCCATTTAAAGGTTTTCGACTGCCTTTGCTTTGCATCTACATTAACTAGTCACAAACATAAATTCAATTCCAGAACCACAAAGGGTATATTCCTGGGGTATCCTTCTGATATTAAAGGATACAAACTCATGAATCTAAATACCAATAAGATACTCATTTATCAAAATGTTGTATTCCATGAAACAGTTTTTCCTTTCACAACTTTACAACAAACTCCTGAGACTGATTCTTTTCTATTTCCTGCTCCAGAAATCTTTCTAGACTCACCTTCTAACAGCTCTTATCAAAATGTGGATTTTACATCACCACAAAATAATTCTATTCCTCTTTCACAACCTTCTATGCAAATTGAATTAGATTCACCTATATCTTCCCCTCACTCGTATCTGAACTCATCATCTGATTCATCTCAACCAGAAACTCTACAGCTCAAAAAATCAACCAAACTTAAACAAAAACCTACATATTTGTAGGACTATTATTGTGGTAATGTTTCTTCATCTCAAAGTGCAACTCAACCATCTTTTTCAGCTGACTATTCTCCAACTAAAGGTAATTCTATTCTATTCACCCTTTTTTTTTTCTACCGATAGATTGTCTACATCTCATAAACCCTTTTTAGCCTCCAACACAAATTTTCCAGAATCCAAAACATACAAACAAGCCTCCAAACTGCCTGAATGGTAAGCTGTCATGAAAAATGAAATTAATGCTTTGGAGTTAAATAAAATTTGGGAGCTTTTAGTTTTCCTAAAATAAAAAGACCATAAGTTGTAAATGGGTATTCGAAGTGAAATATAAAACTGATAAAACTATAGAGAGACATAAAGTTAAACCTAGATTAGTGGCAAAACGATACACACAGCAAGAAGGGTTAGACTTCTTTGATACTTTTTCTCCTGTAGCCAAGATTATATCCATTCGGTTAATACTTGCTGTAGTTGCAATCAAACAATGACATCTCCTTCAACTAGATGTAAATAATGCATTTTTGCATGGAGATTTACATGAAGAGGTATACATGGAGTTATCTCTTGGATTGGCTGTCCAAAGAGAATAGAAAGTGTGATGACTTTTAAAGAGCCTCTATGGCTTAAACCAGGCCTCTAGGCAATGGTTTGCCAAGTTATCCAATGCCCTAGTTACCTATGGATTTGTTCAAGGTAATTCTAACTATTCCATATTCATTAAGAAGTTTGAAAGTCGTTTATGGCTTTGTTGGTTTATGTGAATGAAGTGCTATTAGCAAGTGATAGCATTCTGAAAATTGAAAGGTTAAAGACATTTTTACTTGAAAAATTCACTATCAAAGATTTAGGACAGTTGAAATACTTCCATGGATTAGAAGTTGCACGGTCTAAGATTGGTATATCATTATGTCAAAGGAAATATGCGCTTGACATACTTGAAGATACTAGTTTCACTAAATCTAAACCTGCTGCCATCCCTATGGAGTCTACCCTCAAATTGTCAGCCACTGATACCAATTTATATGAAGATCCCTCTAGTTACCGAAGACTCATTGGCATGTCACTTTACTTAACTATCACTAGGCCTGATTTAGCCTACTCTGTATAAGTACTCAGCTAGTTTTTAGCAAAACCTGCTATCAGTCATTATTAAGTAGCCACTCGAGTCTTGAGGTATCCAAAAGCCACACCAGGGCAAGGTCTCTTCTTTCCATCTTCATCAGATTTTCAATTCGAGGGCTTTTTAGATAATGATTGGGCAAGCTGTGTATATGCTCAAAGGAGTGTTACTGGATTTGCAATTTTTCTTGGCAACTCATTGATTTTATGGAAATCAAAGAAGCAAGTTACAATCAGTCAATCATCTGCGGAGGCAGAGTACCGAGCCCTTGCCACAACAACATGTGAGATTCAATGGCTCTTGTATGCTTTGAAAGATCTGAGTATTAACCATTCACAGCCAGTATTGCTCTATACTGACAGTAAATCAGCACTATCAATAGCCACAAATCCAGTTCAGCATGAGAAGACAAAGCATATCCAGATTGATTGCTATCTAATTAGAAAAAAATTGAAGGAAAATGTTATTAAATTCTTCCAGAGTCCATCAAGGTTGCAGCTAGCCGATATGTTTACAAAGCCTCTCAAATCCCTTCCTTTTCATCATAATTTACGCAAGATGAATATCATTAACATCCATGTTCATCTTGAGAGGGGGTGTTGGAGTGTTGAATCTCATATTGGAAACATGGAATTGAAAAGAAAACAAGAAGAACTTAAGATATTCAGAAAGTCTGAAAGGAAGAGTTAGTTATTTCAGTTAAATCTGTTATTGTATTATGATGTATTATAATTAGGACCGAAGTCTGATGTAATAATTCAATTAATTCAATTTAGTCATTTTTATGAAGTTTATTTGCCTCCTCTGTTTTCGATACTTTCGATTCTATCATATTCATATTCATTAGTTCATCTGATTCTCAACATAAAGAGGTTGCAGCTAGCCATGATTAATGATAGAGATCATCAATTAGGTTGATCATGATATCGATTCTTGAAGATTAATTTGGGTCGTTTTATGTTTGACTTTCTTCAGACGGATCACCTCCCTACCTGAGATACTTGGCAAATTAGCATATTTCCCAGCCACGTCTTGTTTTTAATTCATAAATAATAATGATAAAATAAATTATGACAGGTCATGTACTACACAGGCCGGCGGGTACATATATATGAATAAGCAATTTTAGTTTATGGTCTGGATCATTACACAATCATTAAAAGAATATTTAAAAAAAGCGTCGACACTTTTAATATATTAATTGATCTTCATAATTTGGTTAATTATAAGCACATGCTAGCAATCGAGGAGATGTTTAAAAAATGAGATAGAGATTTTTTTGAATAGTAATAAGAGGATTCGTAAATAGTAATATAATAGATTCATGAGTTACGTATGTATATTTATTGGGATTCGAGAAAGGAATGAATTATGAGAATAAATTAAATAAAAAATATTATAAAAATATATATTTAAAATATAACTTTATTTTGAGACTTGATACATGTCTTGCCGACTCTTGATTTAAAAAGAAAATTGTTCAAACGATCCCACAAACAGAGCGTGGATTAATAATAGATTATATGCATATATATATATATTATAAAAAAAATTGTTTATTTATGATTAATTATTTTTATTAAAATGATTAATCTTTTTTAATTATAAATAGTCACTATTATTATAAATAATTTATTACAAATATATATATTTTTTATAATATATAAAAGAAAGTCATACCCAAATACAATACGCAAATTGTTCAAATTTTTACAAACTTCAGTTAAAAAATATTCGCATGTACAAAAAAACGTGCGAGTCCCACCAAATACCAACATCAAAGCCCAGCCGTACCCGAAACACCAAAAACTATCGCCATCAAACCACCTGATCTGCGGCATGCATCTGCCCTTAACAGTAGGAAAGAGAAATTAAAGAATAAAATGTAATTAATTCTTAATTACATTAAGAATTAATGTATATAATTACTAATTATAAGTTTTTTAACTTTCTCTAAAATTAATCCAGCAAACATTATATAGCCCGATCAAGTTAAAAAAACAAAAGTACTACATGAATTTAGTAACAAGAAATATATATTTCAGGAACATTTTAAAAACTATTTATTATGATATAATGCAGAAAGTTAATGCGTACAAACTGCAGAACAAACCAGCTTTGTTCTATGAAAGGAGCAAATTAGCTTAGGTGCGGTAATTAAGGAGATCTAAGACAAAATTTTGATTGAAATTTAAAAAAATAAAATAAGAATAATTTAAAAGTAATTTCTATAATTTGCTAAATAAATTACTATTTAAAATTTTATACTAGCTTTCAATTAATATTTTAATTAATAATAATAATATATATAATATCTATTTGATACTTTTGAATATTTGATGTTTTCTTATTGAGTTAAATTATATTTTTAATTAGATACTTTTTTTTTTATATACTTTTTTTCTTTTAAAAAAAATCTATTTTAAATTTTTTTTGAGGACCTTCTTCTATTAGGGAGCCTTAAGCAATTGTTTAAGTTGCCTAATGGAAGAATCGGCCCTAACAAAGCCAGAGCTAAGACTCTAATGGCCTCTTGATCGCATATGCTTGATTCTTCAAATGGAAAATTCAGATTCGCAATCCCTCACCTCGATTATTAAAAAAAAAAAAAAAAAGCAAAGCAAGAAATGTTTCTTGCCAGCAGCATGCTTGTTTTTTTTTTCCCCTTAACAAGCATTTGGATAATATATATAAAGAGTTGTAACATTATTACAAACAAATTAGGGAGGGTCCTTGCCACTATCTAAGAATAAAATGCATCTAGAGAAACTATGAGAGGGTATGCTACCAAACACTAGAACATGAGAAGATCAGTGGATTTTTCTAAAATTTCATAGAACATGAGAAGAGGAAAGATGCTGGATATCATCTACTATAGGTGAAATTTGCCAAAAGGATCATTGTTTTCAAATAGCTTCTAAGACCATCTGGGAATCTCCTTCAAATATCACTTTTTCTTGTCTTCTATTTGATGCCATTTTAGCTGCTAAAAGAGCTGCTATCGACTCAGCTACTAGAGGAGAAGTGGTATTGATTTTTTCTGTTTGGATGCCAAGAATGTTACCGAAATGATCTCTACAAACCGCTGAAGCAACTGAGAAGTTGTCTCTAACTGCAGCATTAAATGAGAAGCTCTGATGATATGGTGGTGGAATTTTGATATATCTTCTTGATATGCCAAGCTTTTATATATTTTGATATATCTTTTTCAACTAAGTACGTGCTTCTTCAATTGAGAATATAAGTTGATTATGGACTATATCATTTCTAGTTTTCCATTTAAAGTCCAAAAGTATGACCGCAAAAATTTAAAAATGATGTTCTTCACTAGCTCGCAACCCTAGTTCTCTTCCAGGGAAGATAATCATTTTAATCCATTCCAGAATGGATTGGATAGATAAATTCCCAGTATTGAGTGCCCATTGACTTTGAATCCAAAGAATTTGAGTGACAGGACATTGGATAAATAAGTGTAAAGTTGATTCAGGAACTTGATTGCATAAGAAGTATTCCCCTACTTATTTGTGAAGAACCTCATTAACTCTCGCCTTGGTAGGTAGTATATTCCATATTAATTTTCTTAAGAGCAACTTATGACGATCATGGACCTTCAGCTTCCAAAGAGGCTTGTAAAGGCTCTAGTATGGTGCCTGCATTGATTGTTCCTGATACTGTAGCACTTCTTGATAAGCTTTTTTAAACGAGAATATTCTACTTGAGTTTGGGATCTAGAGTGCTTTGTCTTGATTTTGTGTGCTTTCTGACAGTCGAATCTTTTCTACTTCATTTATGCTTACCGTATCCATAAGATAGTACATTCTTTGGACATTCCATCTTTTTGGATTTTCAATAATGAGATATGAAACTTCTAAAAAATGGAGATTCTTATCCATACCTTGGATTGGCGTTGGCTTGAAATTTGGTATAGCAGGTATTCAGGGATCATTCCATATACTTGTAGTAGCTCCATCATTGATTTGAATGCATCAGCCTTTTTTCAGTATTTCTCTTGTGCCTAGCATCCCTTTCCAAAGATATGAATCTGTTTGTTTTGGTTGTATTGACCAGAAATTTGAGTACTTAAGATATTTTCCTTGCAATAGTTTATTCCACAGTTTGGTTTTTCCTTGGCTCATTTCCCATCCAGTTTTTGCTAATATTGCAAAGTTCATGTTTTCCATCGATCTGAGACCCAAACCTCCATTTATCTTAGGTTGGCATATTGACTTTCAGGACTTGAGTGTCAAGTTGTGCTGTTTGTCTTTCGGGATTCCCCTCCAAAAATTTTAAAACTGATGTCCAGTGACTTGCACACTGTTTTTGGCACTTTGAATGTCGACATATAATAGGTCAAAATCGCACTTGCTACAGTTCTTATTAAAATAGTTCTTTCTGCTTGAGATAGCATTTTTTGCTTCCAACCTTCTAATTCCCTCTCAACTTTGCTTAGCATTTCTTTATAATCTTCTTTCTTGTTGCAGCTGAAAGATATTGGGAGCCCCAGCTATGTCATCTTCGCTGAGGAAGCTTTGTATGGCATCCTTTGTGATATTGCTGATTCATTGGTATTTCTTGAGATAAAAATAGAAGATTTACTCATATTGACTTTTTGTCTTAACCATTGCTGATATTTTGTTATTGTTATAACCTACGCATTTTTCTCTATTGCTTTGGCAAAGATTATGGTATCATTAGCAAATAAAAGGTGAGATACTAGAGGACTGTTTTTGCTGATTTTTATTCTTTCAAACTTTCCTTGTGCTTCAGCTTTCGTGAGTAGTCTTGAGAGGGTTTCCGTGACAAGAATGAAGAGAAACGACGATATTGGATCGCCTTTTCGTAGACCTTTTTGAGCCGAGAAAAATCCCTTGGGCGAGCCATTAATAATGACAGAAAAAGTTGCCATCGTGATGCATTCTTTGATTAGTATTATCCATCATTTCGAATAGTCCAACTATTTCATAACCACAAAAAGGAATTTCCATTCTACCAAATCAAAAACCTTTTCTATATCCAGTTTTATGGCAGTCAATTCTTTTGTCCCAAATTTTTGCTTGAGATGATGGAATAGCTCATGAGCTATAATGATATTTTCTCTGATATTGCGTCTCGGAACAAAAGTTGATTGTAGAGGGGAGATAATATTTTCAGGGGTATTTTTGAGACGATTGGCCATAATTTTTGTAAGGATTTTATAAATGACATTGGTAAGGCTTATTAGACGGTAGTGACTTGGGCATGATGGGTTTTGGATTTTAGGAATAAGGGCTATGTTTGTGTGGTTTAATTGTTTGAGCAAATTACCACTTTGAAAGAAATTATAGATTGCCCCTATAACCACTTTCTTTATGATGTGCCAGTAATGCCTATAGAAAAGTGTCGTCATTCCATCTGGTCTTGATGCTTTATGATTTGGAATTTGTTTCAATGTATCATATGTTTCATTCTCTCCAGGTATTGCTTGAAGCATTTCATTGTCTTGAATAGTAATTTGGCTTTTAAACAAGTTATCAAGCTGTTCTGGGAATCTTGGTCTCGATGAAAAAAATATAATATGGAAATGATCTATAAAAGTATTCTCAATTAAATGGGGATCAGTGGATCAATTACCTGGACTTAATTTGATGGAGTCGATTGAATTTCTTCTTCTTCTAATGGTTGTAGACAAATGAAAAGATCTAGTGTTGAGGTCCGTCATGAGCCATGAAATTCTCGACTTGTATTTCCAAAGTATTTCTTCATATTCCCTTTGTTTCAGAAGTTCTTGTTGTATTTTTTTTTTCTCTTTTTCTTGATTGTAAAGGTTGACAGGAGCACTTTGGATTGTAAATAACTCATTTTTCGTTTGTTGAATGTTTTCTTGAATGCGTCCAAAATGAGTTTTATTCCAGATTTTGAGTGCATCTTTTGTCGCTCTGATTTTCTTGCACAAAACAAATGCTGGATTTCCCTGATAATTAGTACGCCATGCTTCTCGTACAATGTTCTTGCTGAGCGGATCTTGTGTCCAGAATGCTTCAATTTTAAATGATGTTGGCTTCCTATCACTTTTGACTGTATTTAGTAGCAATGGATGATGATTTGAAGCTGATGAGGGTAAATGCTGAAGACTAGCATTTGGGAAGAGTATCCTCCAGCCAATGGCGGAGTTAGAAATTTGCATTAAGGGGTCCAGATTAAATTAAAATAAAATATATAAAAAAATTATATTTTATTTCTATATAATTTTTTATATGGTATAAAATAATTTGATAGTAAGATCTATAATAAAAATAAAAAACGTTTAATACAATTTATGTATTAAAAAAATATATAATATGATAAAAACATGTCATCATAATAAAAATATACTAAAAATATATTAAAAATCATCATGTTATTATTTTAATTTTAATTTTAATTTTTATCTATAATAAAAACATGTCATCATGTTATTATATCATTTTATTTTATAGGAGATATATTTTATTTTTAAATTAAATTAATTTTGTAGAGGAAGATCAAAATAATTTTTATAGAGGGGAGTCAACACAAAATATAATTAAATTATCTTACAAAATCATACAAAAATAAACATATTTTTCAAATTTTCTTTTAAAAAAGAAAACACATATTATATATTTTTTTAACTTTTAAATAGAGGTGGAGCCCGTGAGCCCCCTCTCCCCCAACGTGGCTCCGCCACTGCTCCAGTCTTGATTAGCTATCATTCTATCTAATCTTTATCTGATCAATGCTAATCCTTGTCTTTTGTTAGACCAAGTAAATTGTGAACCTGAATATCTAAAGTCAATTAGCTCTTGTCTACCCATAAAAGCTTTGAATGCATTAGTTCTGTTGGGTTGAAAAGGTCGACCCCCATATTTTTTATTTTGATAAAGCATGTCATTGAAATCTCTCATACAAGTCTATGGTCCTTTGTAAGTTTGTTGTATTGATTCCAAATGATTCCAGAATTGTGTTTTAAGGTTCCTTTGTGCAGGTGCATAAACAAAGGTAAATAACCAAGGGTAATGTGGAGGATCTGAGTAAACTAAAATGGAAATAGCATTAATATTCACATTCACTGTTTCTACATCTACACCCGGTCGCCAAAGTAGTAATAAACCTCTCTTTTTACTAATAGTAGGGAAGTGAACAAAAAGGTGGAATCCTAGACTATGAACAAAAGATGTTGTACGTTCATTCGCCAACATAGTTTCCAATAGAAATAATATATCAGGATTATACTTTGTAATAAGAGCTCTTCGAATTCTAATTGCCGCGGGACGAGCTGATCCCTGACAGTTCCATGCTAGTGTCCTCATTCAGTCCTTGGAGGCTCCTCAAAGCTGGCCTCATTTGCTATTTTGGATTTTTAGGAGAGAGATTTATTCTGTCGACTATATGGAGTAAGCCGAGCCTTTCCCTTGTTCTTCATTTTTCTTTGAGTGGCATTCTGAGCTTTCAAATGTGTGAGCTTGGTAGTGTAGTCTTCCATCTCTTGATCACCCATGTTTTTTCCTTTCTCCGAATTTCCAGACTGCTGCTCTATTTTTAACTCCAGAAGTTGTTTTATTTTCTTTGGTTGGGTTGTATCCTCAATGACTTGTTGATTTGGTCTCTTTGAAAGCAATGATTCCACTTGCTTATTTTCCTGGTAATTTGAATGCTTCATGGTTGGTTCTTTTATATGCTTTGCACCTTTATGTAACACATATTTCCTTGTCTTGGGCTGTACTGTCTCAAACAGTGAGTTTTCTAGATCGTGATTGAAAGACCAAGCTTCTTGAGTTGAGTGAGTTGTGATGTCTTGCACATGTACTGCTGAAGCTGTTGTGAGATTTACTGGAAGGCTTGTGTCGTTGGTTTGCTTAACAGGGGTTGAGAGTTTTGCTAATTCAAAGACTTTAGTAGCATATGGGTAAGTAAAAGAGGAGGGCTTATGAGAGTATATGAGTTGAGATTGTTATATCGAGCTTTGAAGAGGTGGCCCAGATGATATCTCTTGAATGGTTAAGGTGGATGGTTGATTTTGGGCTTTCGAGCTTGGGCTTGTGAGATTCTGGATTTCAATTGGCAAACCTGAATTTGCTATCACCAGTTTCTTTTGTAAACCCGTGAGGATTGGGCCCTTGTAATTTGATTACTGTAAATTTGAAGCCTTTCTCCTTGTTTCCTCATTATTCACAGCAGATATCCTATTCGAATTTAATGGACTAAAATGAACAGATGTATCCCTTTTTGGGTTGAGGATGTGTCTCTTGGATTCATGGGCCGAAAGAGAGCTGGCCCAAATAAATTATGATATCCTCTGCTATCTTTCTCTGATGTGTTTTCTGACTTCACAGGGCATCCCAAGAATTGAAGTGCTCTGTCTCATTGTGCTTGCGTGTGAAATATTCCAGTTTTGTTGAGAGCATATCTACCGAATCCTCTGAAATCTTCTCTGAAATCTTATCTGCTATCTTATTGGAACTTGGTCTTGCATTATATGCATTTAAGACTGTAGTTGGATGAGTCATTGAGCTTTGTCCACCGTTGAAAAATAGTGTTTCTGATCCTGAGGTTGGAGCTCCAACGTGTTGAGGGTTCTCGTTCAACGGAGATCTTGCTGGTCCCGAAAAATTCTTTTGTAATTCCGGTTGCTTTGTTGCAATTTCTTCATGGTTTGTACTTGATCTTGAATATGGGTTGGAGAAGCGAAGAGTGTAGTTTTTTTTTTTTGTCATTCAATACTGTGCTGGTATTCTTTCCAGATTCCGTTGATGTGCTTCCCGTTTTCTCATGCCCAATGTTTGATGAAATGTCGGTGAAGCGTTGGGGTTGATATACTCTGATCGTAACCACGGACCATAAAAATTAACATCTTGAGGTTGTGAAAGATAAGTGCAGAAAATCTAGTTATGGCCCATTCTTCCACAGGCGTAGCAGTTGTCTGATAGCTTCTCATATTTAATAGCAGGGAAAACCCTTCAAACCGGATGGGTGTGAAATGATGTTTCACACCAGCCAATGACAACATGCCATATTGGCATTTCAAGAAGTTTAAAAAATAGATTCGCATACATCTTAACCCCTTGCATTCTCCTTCTCTCTCCCCCTTCCTCATCTGTATTCAAAAGATGCCCATTGAAGCTCAAAAAGAAAAATCCTAACCCTCTCCTTCCTGCACTTGATGCCGACGCCAATCCTGACAAGAAGGCATAGGACATTTTCCTTAGCAAAGTTTCTATTAAGTACATCTTCGTTCGTTCTTTCAATTCTCTCCTCAAATCTTTCGTCCATATGCAACCCTACCATGTTCATAACGCTTTGATGCCATACAACATGAAGAAACCTACACCCGGTTGGTGTTATGCACTTCCCATTATGTAAAAAATTAAAGTTCTTGTGTTTTTTGCAGTAGATATCCATCTATTTAGGCTACAACTACGCCAATATATAAACACCAATCGTTCATTCGATTTGCAGAAAACAGAGCACAAAAAGAGAAGTGTGAGATTATAATTAATCGAAATAACCTTCAAATAAATTATAACAAAAAAAAAAAAAATTCTGCTTCACCCCAAACCAGATCAGTAACATTACACAACCCTTGTACCACGAAGTAGTTACGAAAGAAATTGAATCTCAAACTTAATTTGCTTGTCTCCACTTTCATTGCCCCAGGA
Source organism: Platycarya strobilacea (assembly GCA_036898215.1). Lineage (NCBI taxonomy): Eukaryota > Viridiplantae > Streptophyta > Magnoliopsida > Fagales > Juglandaceae > Platycarya > Platycarya strobilacea. The sequence continues at coordinate 34,651,568 of CM072551.1, read as the reverse complement.
TAACAAAATTAAAAATATAAAGAAACAAACATGAATGGGAAATGTTGAAAATAAGCCACCAAAGTGTGAAATAGAAACTATTTGCAGTCCTCCATGGTTGCACTGTCCACCATCCTTCAACAATAGCTGCACCACCTACCTCAATGCAGAGTTTTTTTAGTTTGGCTGCACCTACCACAACAATCATTTGTAAAACCTCTCCTATAAAAGGAGAGTTCTAATATTCAAAATTATATAACAGTGGAGAGTAGAGGGAAGTGGTGTGTGCATTTGAGAACTACGTGAGAAATTTTTGAGTGATTTGTAAATCTCAGAAATTATAGTAAATTTGGCACCTGTGGATGTAGGCAAATTGCTGAACCACGTTAAAATCGTCTTGTGTGATTTTTGGACAGGTTTGAAGGCTCAACAATTGGTATCAGAGCTCTGGTTCGTGCTATCCAGAAATCAAGTTGGTTAAAATTGTTTTTTGACAACTCCAGGCTTTTCCTTTTGTCGGGACGAATCCGTAGGCGCAAACGGAATCGAAAACGGACGTCGGAAAAGCCCGTACGCGTCGTAGAAGGTCCGAGCGTGTACCCACGCGCCCAACTCGCAGCTGGAGGTTGAAGACGACTGGAAAACAAGCACCACGCACCCCCACGCGCGTCCCGAGGAAGAAGACGCGTGCAACGCACTCTCCCACGCGATACATATGATCATTTAGTTACAACATTATTGTATGGGAATGAGAAAATTAGTTTTAACGATGTATCTAATTTTCTGATTAGCAATGAGTACCGAAAAAAGGATAAGCAGGTACAGCTAGATACATCAAGTGAAGCACTGACAGCAAGAGGGAGATCGCGATCAAGGTATCCCGGAAAGAAGAAAGGTTTTCAATCGAAAACTCGGACCACATCACGTGGTTCATTAGTCGGCAGAAAACTCGCCAAAGATGATTGTTCCTATTGTCACGACAAAGGACACTGAAAGAATGATTGTCCCAAATTGAAGGGACAACAGAAGAATCAACCCATCACAGCAAATGTCGCGAATAGAGATGAAGATCTAGACATTGCCTTGACAGGTTTGCGCCTATCATATGTGTCCCAATCGGGACTGGTTTACTGACTTCCCAGAGATTGAAGGTGGAGCAGTACTTATGGGCAACGACAGTGCCTCTAAGACTCGGGGGATAGGGAGCATTCGGTTGAAGCTGCATGATGGAACTGTCAGGATTTTGACCAAGTTCGGTTCGTTCTGGACCTGCGGAAAAATCTTATCTCATTAGGATCTCTGGATTCAAAGGAATTTAGAATCACTATTGAAAACGAAACTCTCAAAGTGTTAATGGGAGTTCAGGTGGCTATGAAAGGTTTGAAGCGAGGAAATTTGTACTTCTTGCAAGGAAGTACTATTGTTGGAAGAGCTTCTACAGGTTGTGAGAAGCTAAATGAGGCTGATGCTGACACCACCAGACTTTGGCATATGCGTATGGGACACGCTGGAGAAAAAGCTTTGCAAACACTCGTAAAACAAGGCTTACTCAAAGGTGCCAAGACTGGTAAATTGTCTTTTTGTGAGCACAGTGTATTGGGGAAGCAGACGCGGATTAAGTTTGGAACCGCTGTTCACAATACACAGGGGATACTTGACTATGTACACTCCGATGTTTGGAGACCTACCAAAATTGCATCTTTGGGAGGTAAGCATTGGTTTGTAACTTTTGTAGATGATTATTCTCGTCGTGTGTGGGTGTATACAATGAAGAATAAAGATGAAGTGCTGAACATCTTTCTTGCTTGGAAGAAGATGATTGAGACTCAGACCGGCAGAAAAATTAAGCGGCTCAGATCAGATAATGGAGGGGAGTATACTCTAGACCCTTTCATAGAAGTATGTCAGAGAGAGGGAATAGTCAGACATTTTACGGTACGAGGAACACCGCAGCAAAACGGTGTGGCAGAACGGATGAATCGTACTTTGTTAAAAAAAGTACGATGTATGTTATTGAATGCTGTATTCAGTAAACAATTTTGGGCTGAAACTGTGACACATGCATGCCACCTCGTCAACAGACTACCCGCAGCTGCCAATGGCGGGAAGACACCCATTGAAATGTGGAAATGTACATATGCTACTAATTATGACTCTTTACATATTTTTGGATGTCCTGCTTACTATCATGCAAAGGAAAGTAAGCTTGACCCTAGAGCCAAGAAAGCAAAATTTTTGGGCTTTAGTTCTGGTATAAAAGGGTATAGACTCTGGTGCATAGAGTCTAAGAAAGTAATTATCAGTAGAGATGTTACTTTCAACGAATCTGAGATGTTTAGATCACATAAGCATAAAGATTCCAGTGAAGGCAGCTATGATGGCGAAACACTCGGTGATTCACAGAAGGTGGAGTTTACTACTCTAAATGATTCAAGAGAAGACAGACAAGAGGAGGTTGATAGTCCAGTCACAGCACCTCCAACTCAAATTGAATCAATAGCAACCAGTAGATCGAGACGAGAGAAACGTGTGCCGACACGTTTTGTAGACTACGTGACATATGCACTACCAGTTGAAGGGGGTGAGATCCCCACCACTTACAAAGAAGCCATACAATCCAGTGAAAATGATGAATGGATAAAGGCGATGATAGAGAAGATGCAGTCTCTTCATAAGAACCAGACTTGGGAACTTGTGCCACTGCCGCAAGGAAAGAAGTCAATTGGCTGTAAGTGGATCTTTAATCAGAAAGATGATCAAGTTGCTAAAAATAGAATTCGATACAAAGCTAGATTGGTAGCCAAGGGCTACGCTCAAACAGAGGGAATAGACTACAGTGAAGTATTCTCTCCTGTTGTGAAGCATTCATCCATTCGGATATTGCTAGCTTTGGTTGCACAATATGATCTTGAATTAGCACAACTTGATGTGAAGACAGCTTTCTTACATGGTGATTGGAAGAGGAGATTTATCTGTCTCAACCAAAAGGGTTTAAAGAGACTGGTAAAGAAAAATTGGTTTGCAGACTAAAGAAATCTCTCTATGGACTGAAGCAGTCACCTCGGCAATGGTATAAGCGGTTTGACCGTTTTATGATGGATCTGAAATACACTCGTTGCCAATACGATTATTGTGTGTATTTCAGAAAACTTGCAGATGGATCTTTCATTTATTTGCTTTTATATGTAGATGATATGTTGATTGCATGTAAAAGTAAGGTGGAGATAGATCGTTTGAAAACTCAGTTGAGTCATGAGTTTGAAATGAAAGATCTAGGAGAAGCACGAAGAATATTGGGGATGGAGATCAGCAGAGATAGGGTGAAATGTACAGTTCACCTTACTCAGAAGCAGTATCTGAAGAAAATATTGCAACGCTTCAATATGGACTCAAAGTTAAAGCCTGTGAGTACTCTAATGGCCCCATATTTGAAGCTCAGTGCATTGCAGTCTCCTAAAGATGATAAAGAGCAGGACTACATGAAGAATGTCCTGTATGCAAGTGTTGTTGGTAGCCTAATGTATGCCATGGTGTGTACACAACCTGATATCTTTCAGGCCGTCAGTTTGGTCAGTCGTTATATGCATAATCCTAGAAAGAAACACTGGCATGCGGCTAAATGGATTCTACGGTATATTCTAGGGACCATAGATCTTGGTTTGAAGTTCGAGAAGAGTGAAGATAGTCTAGTAACTGGATATGTTGACTTAGACTATGCAGGTGATCTTGACAAACGACGATCGACAACTGGATACGTGTTCACTATGTCTGGAGCACCAGTTAGTTGGTGATCAAATTTGCAGTCTACGATTGCACTGTCATCCATAGAGGCTGAGTATATGGCTGTAACAGAAGCCGTAAAAGAAGCCATTTGGTTACATTGACTGGTAACAGAATTGGGTTTTGAGCAGCAAGAGGTTACCATCTACTGTGACAGTCAGAGTGCAATTCATTTGGCCAAGAATCAAGTGTATCACTCTCAAACAAAACATATCGATGTCCGATTTCACTTTGTACGTGAAATATTAGAAGAAGAGAACATATTACTTCAGAAGATTGGCATTGAAGATAATCTAGCAGATATGTTGACGAAAGTCGTCACAGGGATCAAGTTCCAACACTGCTTGGAATTGATCAATATTGTAAGTTGCTGAGCACCTTCGGGTGCATTGGCACTTTTGGGTGCATTTGGCGTCTTATAGCGCATTTGTTAGTAGAAGACACCCACGTCAAAGAAGGAGGTGCATTCATTTGAAGAATGAATCGGTTTGGAAGCAGCCTAGTATGGCACACTTCGGTGGAGGGGGTGATTGTTGAAAATAAGCCACCAAAGTGTGAAATAGAAAGCATTTGCAGTCCTCCATGGCTATACCGTCCACCATCATTCAACAATGGTTGCACCACCTACCTCAATGCAGAGTTTTTCTAGTTTGGCTGCACCTACCACAACAACCATTTGTAAAACCTCTCCTATAAAAGGAGAGTTCTGATATTCGAAATTATATAGCAGTGGAGAGTATAGGGAAGTGGTGTGTGCATTTGAGAGCTACATGAGAAATTTTTGAGTGATTTGTAAATCTTAGAAATTATAGTAAATTTGGCACCTGTGGATGTAGGCAAATTGCTGAACCACGTTAAAATCGTCTTGTGTGATTTTTGGACACGTTTGAAGGCTCAACAGGAAATAGGAAAGAAATAAAAATAGGGCAATCTGCAACCACTTGATTGGAAGCTTCTCTGTAACCCAACATGTATCATATAATTTCTTTGCCCACCTCTTTCTTTGCATGATTAAAATCATTTCCTGTGAACAATTGATGGCCCAGATTCGTCATGCTCTACCTTTGCAATCCACATTTGCACCAACAAGAAGGGATATTTTTCAGTCAGAAATGCTCGAATTACCATCTAAACAATATATCTTTTTTTTTCTTCAAAAAGAAAACGACCATCCGAATGATATAATGCTTGTTAGATGGGCAACCTTGCTTTTTTTTTAATCATCAAAGCCACGTTTTGTAATGCAGGAAGGAGAGGGTTAGGGTTTTTTTTTGGGCTTTCAAATGGGCATCTCTTGATCAACGCAGATGAGAAGGAGGGGGGAGAGAGAAGGAGAGGGAGAGAGATTAGGATGCGTGTAGATCTATTTCTTCGCTTATATGGCATATTGTCATTTGGCCGGTGTGAAACATTATTGCACACCCATCTGGCCTCAAGTGCCTCTCTAATAGCAATCCAAGTTGTTGTGTTGTTTTGTCGCGGTAACATAAAACCTTGCTTCAAGGGAATAGTCACATCTATTTCTACATTTATACGAAGGAATTGACACCATGTAACCCCAAAGATTGGGTCTTCTTCTACCGTAATTAGCTTCCCTAGAGCTTCTCCTATATTTGTCGCATTTCTTACTGAAAGGGATCAGAAATATCTACAACACCTCAACAGTATAAAAGTAGACAAAATTTGACCAGGGGTGATGGGGGCTGTCAGAAAAATAAAGAAAGGGATAGGAACAAAACAAGGAAGTGACACACACATACGGCTAAAGTAAAATATCTGACTGCCCAGATATTTTACTTGGTTATAAAAGGACTCTGGCCGGCTGGAACGAGGAGGGTCTCTTCTTCTTCAACCTCGGCTTCTCCAGATTTCTCTAAAAGCAGCACAAATTTATCTGAATATGTATCTATATTTTTCTGTACAGTGAGCTATGAGAGACTGTAAAAATCTCCATTATAGTGGATTCTCATCCCCAAATACCCTTGGACGTAGGCATTCGTCGAACCACCTAAAATTGTGTGTCCATCTCTCTTTATTTTATCTGTTATCACGTACGTACAGTCACGTCGGGACCTCACCGGGAGCCCCAAACGACTTCAAATGAAGCCCAACTCGCACCAGTGGGTTGGAAATAATTCTCTCATACCGACCTGTTATCCGATTTTAATTACCTCAACAGTGGCGCCGTCTGTGGGATCCGATAATCGGTGGTGAGAAAATAATAATTTTTTAACCCATTGGATAAATGTATCCGACCAACCGACTCAACAAAAATTTTCTCCAGATAAGTATACTCAACCAATTTATTCTTATTTTTATATTTTATTACTTTTATCACTAATACGATCGGAAAGACGCTGACACCAGGTCGGTCGGATTTCTCCCAGCTTGGTCGGATTTTTCTCAGCTTGGATTTTTCCCAGCTCGGTCGGATTTTTCTCAGCTTGGATTTTTCCCAGCTCGGTCGGATTTTTCTCAGCTTGGATTTCTCCCAGCTCGGTCAGATTTCTCCCAGCTTGGATTTTTCCCGGCTCGATCGGATTTCTCCCAGATCGGTCGGATTTTTCTCAGCTTGGATTTTTCCCAGCTCGATCGGATTTCTCCCAGATCGGTCGGATTTTTCTCAGCTTGGATTTTTCCCAGCTCGGTCGGATTTCTCCCAGCTCGGTCGGATTTTTCTCAGATGGATTTCTCCTAGCTCGGTCGGATTTTTCTCAACTCGGATTTCTTTCAACTCGGATTTTTCTTAGCTCGGATTTCTTTCAGCTCGGATTTTTCCCAGCTCGGTCGGATATCTCCCAGCTCGGTCGGATTTTTCTTAGCTCGAATTTCTTCCAGTTCGGATTTTTCCCAACTCGGTCGGATTTCTCCCAACTCGGTGGGATTTTTCTCAGTTTGGATTTTTTCCAGTTTGGATTTCTCCCAGCTTGGATTTTTCCCAGGTCGGTTGGATTTCTCCCAGCTCGGTCGGATTTTTCTCAGCTCAGATTTCTCCCAGCTCGGTCGAATTTTTCTCAGTTTGGATTTTTCCCAGCTCGATCGGATTTCTCCCAACTCGGTGGAAATTTTCTCAGCTTGGATTTCTCCCAGCTCGGTCGGATTTTTCTTAGCTCAGATTTCTTCCAGTTCGGATTTTTCTTAACTTGGATTTCTCCCAACTTGAATTTTTCTCAGCTCGGATTGGATTCCCTCATATCGGAATTTTCTCATATTACACACATTCGGGAACACAACTCATCAATCACGAACACCCTCAATCCAAGCCTCCCTTAACTCGGGAACCATAAACAGACGCCATCCCAACTCGGACACCCTCAATCCAAGCCTCCCTTATTCGGGAACCATAAACGGACGCCATCCCAACTCAGACATGACCTCCAGTCCGAGCCCTTCTGGTCGACACCCTCGGCTAGCTCGAGTTCGCTAGCATCACCCACTCTGGACTCTTCACCTCTCACCTTCAACTCCGTCAGGCCACCTCTCACACACAGACACCTCACGCCAACTAGCCTAGCCGCCCACTAGACCTGGTCTCTTGCTCGGATCTCCCCTAGCTCGGGGATGATACCAGGTCGGTATTCGTCAAACTAGGATGCCCTCGAAACAAGCTCCACTGATTCCAAGTTCTTCGGTCCGAGCCCTACTAGCTCGAAAATCCATTAAGCTACTTCCCTCTCTCCCAGATTTGTCACAAAGACTCCTTCAATCCAAGACACCAACTCAGAAAGCTAAGTTCGGAAAGTGCAAACTCGGGAACTCCTCTTACCACAACACGATCAGATTCCCTTTACTAATATTGCCCAGATGACTAATACAAGAGGGGGGTGAATTGAGTTGTATTTAAAAAAATAACAATTATAAATCAAATATATAATATAAAATATAAACAAAATATGAAACAATAATAAATATAAAGAGTAAGGGTAAGAGAGAAGCAAACACAGTATGTTAACGAGGTTCGGCCCCACTGCCTACGTCCTCGCCTTAAGCTACCCCTTAAGGATCGCCAAATCCACTATTCAATCTCCTTTAGGTGGAGATAAAAACCTATTACACCTTTGAGCAGCACCACTCCAAAGAATCCGTGTATAACACCCTCTACACTTCCAATCACCTCACACTTGATGATTTAACTATTCTCCGTGTAGATCACCTTCTACACTTCCAATCACCTTACACTTGGTGATTTAACTATTCCCCGTGTAGAACACCTTCTACACACACAAGAGTTATACGTACCTTCTTACAAATACAAGAGTTGATAGTGGGTAGACTATCAAAATACACTTCTCAATGCTTAGAGAAGAGAGAATGAAAACTTTGAATGAATGTTGTATGCTCTTGGTGTTATTAATGTGAAGCTCTCAAATGATCTATTTATAGGCATATGAGACTTCATATTCAAATTTAAAAAGATTCACATGTTAAAGATATCATCATTCACTTTTCAAAAATTTAAAAGCTAATCTTTTTACTTTTTACATGTGACAAAAGGAGCACACTTTACTTTTCAAAAATTTCAAATCTAATATTTTACTTTTTGCATATGACAAAAGGAGCACACTTTACTTTTCAAAATTTTCAAACAAAGACATCTACCTTTTGTATAAGTCAAGAAAAGCATCCATCACTTTTGAAAATATTCAAATAAAACATGCACATGTGAAAGATGACAATCAATCATCTTAATATTTTCAAAATTCAAACTTTTAATCATGTCATGCACATGTGAAAGATGACAATCAATCATCTTAATATTTTCAAAGTTCAAACCTTTAATCATGTCATGCACATGTGAAAGATGACAATCAATCATCTTTCAAAATTTTCAAAATTCAAACCTTTAATCATGTCATGCACATGTGAAAGATGACAATCAATCATCTTTCAAAATTTTCAAATTTAATTTTCAAAATATTCATGCACATGTGGAAAATGTATTTTAATACTTTATGATAAAATATTAATTTTGAGCCTTAATCCTAATTTCGAATTTTTAAGAGATTTACAAAATTACTCTATGATTTTAATGTGAATTTGTTCCCTTCTTGCTCATGCTTGCTTCCTTGATGTGTTTGATTGTATTGTGTGGACAACTTGAGCTTGAGACTCCTTTATTCTTTGGATTCATTTGTTATCATCAAAATCCATGTGTAGACTTACATGAAATTTGAAACCTTGAGTTCAACAATCTCCCCCTTTTTGATGATGACAAATGCTTGATAGAACCTGAAGCCTGTATTAATACTTAAGCTCCCCCTGAGAATGTGCGTTAGATTTTCAAGCAAAAATATAAATATAATTCCAAGCATATATAACAAGTTTAGCAAATTAAACAATGTTAATATTCTAGTCTAAAAATTCTCCTCCATTTGGCATCATTAAAAAAGAATCATAATTAGCTCAATAAGTTATATTCGTACAATAACCAATAGGCAAATAAAACGCTGCGTTAGTAGAGACTGTAGAGAATTCGGTGCGTAGCCACACGTGTTCGACAAAACCTGCAAAGGCTGGAGGCCTAGTTTCGGTAATTCGGTGCGGAAGGAGATTTTGTAAAAAGCTGAATAATTGAAACCACTCGTGCCCGACAAAACCTACAAAGGCTGGAGGTGTAGTTCTGGCAATTCGGTGCAGAGATTTGATCCGATTGATGTTGCTGAAAAATGAGATATTATCATGATTTATAAGTTTGTCTTGTTCTTATTTCCGTTTTTATAAGAGCAATCCTTAGTTTTATCTATTTCGCATCAAGCTTTCTTCTCATCTTTGCAATTTGCTTGCATTCTCATTCTATAATTTTTCAATGGCTCGTAGATTTCCCTTCAGTGCTTCTCTTGATCAAGATTTGAGGTATCCTTCACCTCAGTCTCAATCTATTTCTGCATCTGTCGTGGGTGCCATGAAGTAACAAGAGATTGATTTAGCTAATAAATTAGATCATGATGTCATTTACGAGCTTGTGGGTCTCGGGACTCGATACTCATCTTCCATTATTGTTTTTTCCGCTTGGTTGCAGTCCAAAACTCGCGAGATAGAGAAGCTTAATGAGAAGATCGATATTCTTCAATGACTTGTTCAAGAGTTTAACAAAAAAATAGTAGACTTAAAACAACAGAATAAGGATTTAAAATTCTTACTTGCCTCTACATTTCGATTACCTAATCCTTTAGACAAGGATGGCATAATGATTTATGAGGAGCAAATGCATTTGAATGATGGGGCTAAACGTCTCAAGTTTCTGTAGGTCATTTGAGATAATGGAATAAAAGTATCTAGCAGATATTCATGGCATGCATAATTCCTATTTATCTTCTAATCATGCATAGTTTATCTTCTAGTAGGGATTTTATGAAAATTTCTGCCAATTGATCATGTGTACTAGTGAATTCTAATACAATATCGCTCTTCTACACATGATCTCTAAGAAAATGATATCTAATTTCAGTATGTTTGGTCTGAGAATGTTGTATTGGATTCTTCGAAAAATTTATAGCACTTATATTTATCACATTTGATTGGAATGTGATTGTACATAAGTTTAAAATCCTCAAGTTGTTGCTTTATGTAAAGAACTTGAGCACAACTACCTACAGCAACATACTCTGCCTCAGTAATAGATAATGCAATAGAATTTTCTTTTTACTAAATCATGAAACAAGTGCATGACCTAAGAAATGACATGTTCTACTAAAACTTTTTCGATCATCTTTGAAACCAGTATAATCGGTACCTGAATAACTAATAAGATCGAAAGAAGTGTGTTTAGGATACCATAACTCTAAGTTAATGGTACTGGCAAAATATCTAAAAATCCGCTTGACTACAATCAAATGAGATTGTTTTGGAAATGATTGAAAACGTGCACATAAACATACACTGAACATAATATCAGGTCTACTAGTTATCAAATATAATAAACTACTAATCATAGCTCGATATACATTTGAGTCAACTGGTTTACCGCTTTCATCTTTATCAAGTTTAGTGATTGGATTCATTGATGTTCCAATTACCTTCGCACGTTCCATCTCAAATTTTGAGTAACTCTTTGATATATTTTGACTGATTAATAAATGTTCCACTTTTTACTTACTTGATTTGCAATCCGAGAAAGAAATTAAGTTCTCCCATCATGCTCATTTCAAATTCTTCCTGCATATTCTTAACAAAATCTTGACACATATTCATTAGTAGCACCAAATATTATATCATCTATATAAATTTGAATTAGAAGAATATCATTCTATTCATACTTGATGAAAAGAGTTATATCTATATTTCCTCTTGAAAAATATTTAAAAAAAAAACTATTTAAGAAAAAACTTTTAACATCCATTTAAAAAAATTTGAAATCTTTAGAACAAGCATATGTAAGTAGCATTCGAATAGTTTCTAATCTTGCGACTGGTGCATATGTCTCATCATAATCGATTCATTTTTCTTGATTGAAATTTTGGGCTACAAGTCGAGCCTTATTTCTAGTAATGACTCCGGACTCATCTTTCTTGTTTCTCAAAAACCCATTTTGTTCCAATAATAGTATGATTTTTGGGTCTAAGAACAAGTGTTCAAACTTCATTTCTTTCAAATTGATTAAGCTCTTCTTGCATAGATAGAATCCAAAATTCATCAAGAAGTGCTTCATCAATATTTTTAGGTTCAATCTGAGATAGAAAAGCAGTATGATTGCAAATATTTCTAAGAGATGATCGAGTGCTTACACCTCGTGAAGGTTCTTCCAGAATTTGTTCTATTGGATGATATTTCACATGTTTTCACTGTTTTGCTGCATCTTGTACTACGTCTTGATGATTTTTCCTTCTATTTCCATGGTCTTCCTTTTTGAATTGTCTCCAAATATCACGCATCCTTCTTCTTTAGAAGTGAAGTCAATGAATTTAGTTTTGTCTTATGTCACGTATCTTGAGTATCCGTTATCTAAAAACCATTTACTTTTACCTGTAGAAGACTTCATGCATACCTACAAAAATAATTAAAAACAATTCTTAGTACCCAAGTTCTTTGGGTCCTTTATTTATTAGTATTAAAAGAAACAATATTCTTAAGTACCCATATGGCCTTAATAGTCATTGTATGTTTTCTTCTAATAGGACAAGCAAGATAATTATGACCATTTCTATTACAAAAATTGCAAATAGCATGTGACATATATGAAGAACTTGAGTGATTATAATAGTATCCTTTTTTAACAAAATTATTTTTATGAAAATAATTTTTAATATTGGACTTTGATGTAGAAGGATTATCAAAGAAATTTTTATAAAATTTGTATTTTTGTTTTGGCATATATCCCAAGGCTGCCTTATCAAAAACACATCTTTGACTACCAAAAAGTTTTTCAAATTTTTTTTTCCATTCGTAAAGTTTTCAATAATATTTTCTAAATTAGTTTTCTTTTTCTTCAACTCAAGATTTTCATCTTTCAAAATAATACTTTCTTTTCTTAAAATATCAATTTCGTTTGTTAAAAAGGAATTTTTCCCTTTCAAAACAGTATACTTGATACCCAGTTTTTCAAATTCCTCATATACCTCTTCTAAAACATTTTGCAATTCTTCATATGAAGGATCTTCAATATTATCAAAATTTATTACCTCAATGTCATCTTTAGCCATAAGACAAAGATTTGCTGATTCTTCATTGCTTGCTTCACTATCTGAGCTACTTGAATCATCATCCTATGTAGTTTTTATTATTTTTTTGCCTTTGTTTCGATCTGAATCTTTTTTGGAAAACTTTTTGAAGGATTTCTTTGGAGGAGTTTTATTTTTCTTTAAGAACCTTTGAATTATTCTTGTTATCATCGCAACTTCTTCATCTTTGTCGTCATTTTCCTCATTTTCATCACTTTCACTTTCATATGGAACAACTTTAAGTGCCAAGCTCTTCTTTGGCTTTCCTTCTTCTTCTCCTCTTTTCAATGTGTACTCATGGGTGATAAGTGATCCGATGAGTTCATTCACTTTGAGCTTCTTGAGGTCTCTAGTTTCAATAATCGCTGTTACTTTTGACTCCTAACGTTTTGGTAGAGAGTTGAGAATTTTTCTTACTATCTCCACTTTGGAATAAACTTTACCAAGAGCTGTCAAGCTGTTTATGATATTAGTAAAATGAGTGTGCATACTAGAAATAGATTCATCATCATTCATCTTAAACATTTCATATTCATGAGTAAGAATATAAATTTTTGATTCCTTGACTTGAGAAGTTCCTTTATAAGTAACTTTCAAGTTATCCCAAATTTCCTTTACTGTAGTGCAAGTCATTACTCTATTAAACTCATTACCATTAAGAGCATTATATAATAAATTCATAGCAGTTAAATTCAAAGTATAAAATCTATTGTCTTCACGATCAAACTCTTCTTCTTCCTTTTTGACCTTTACTCCATCAATCACTTTTGTTGGAATATAAGGTCCATTTACAATGCATTTCCAAATTTCTCGACCTTGAGCCTGAAGGAATATTCTCATTCTAACTTTCCAGAATGAGTAATTGTCTCAGCAAAAGAGTGGAGGCCGACTGCTGAATTGACCTTCACCAAATGAAGCTGCAATGTTAGCTATAAGATCTTAACTCAAAAGATAATTAATGTTATAATAGAGTTCTAGATCTGATACCAATTGTTGCCCAGATGACTAACACAACAGGGGGGTGAATTGAGTTGTATTTAAAAAAATAACAATTATAAATCAAATATATAATATAAAATATAAACAAAATATGAAACAACAATAAATATAAAGAGTAAGGGTAAGAGAGAAGCAAACACAGTATGTTAACGAGGTTCGGCCCCACTGCCTACGTCCTCGCCTCAAGCTACCCCTTGAGGATCTCCAAATCCACTATTCAATCTTTTTTAGGTGGAGATAAAAACCTATTACACCTTTGAGCAGCACCGCTCCAAAGAATCCGTGTAGAACACCCTCTACACTTCCAATCACCTCACACTTAGTGATTTAACTATTCTCCGTGTAGATCACCTTCTACACTTCCAATCACCCTACACTTGGTGATTTAACTATTCCCCGTGTAGAACACATTCTACACACACAAGGGTTATACGCACCCTCTTACAAATACAAGAGTTGATAGTGGGTAGACTATCAAAATACACTTCTCAATGAGTGAGATAGAAACAATACAGCGCAAACTATATCTCTTAAAATGAACAAAGGTTAAGGCTCAATGCTTAGAGAAAAGAGAATGAAAGTTTTGAATGAATGTTGTATGCTCTTGGTGTTATTAATGTGAAGCTCTCAAATGATCTATTTATAAGCATATGAGACTTCATATTCAAATTTAAAAAGATTCACATGTCAAAGACATCATCATTTACTTTTTAAAAATTTCAAACTTAATCTTTTTACTTTTTGCATGTGACAAAAGGAGCACACTTTACTTTTCAAAAATTTCAAATCTAATATTTTACTTTTTGCATATGACAAAAGGAGCACACTTTACTTTTCAAAATTTTCAAACAAAGACATTTACCTTTTGCATAAGTCAAGAAAAGCATCCATCACTTTTGAAAATATTCAAAGAAAATATGCATATGTGAAAGATGACAATCAATCATCTTAATATTTTCAAAATTCAAACTTTTAATCATGTCATGCACATGTGAAAGATGACAATCAATCATCTTAATATTTTCAAAATTCAAACCTTTAATCATGTCATGCACATGTGAAAGATGACAATCAATTATCTATCAAAGTTTTCAAAGTTCAAACCTTTAATCATGTCATGCACATGTGAAAGATGACAATCAATCATCTTTCAAAATTTTCAAATTTAATTTTCAAAATATTCATGCACATGTGGAAAATGTATTTTAATGCTTTATGATAAAATATTAATTTTGAGTCTTAATCCTAATTTCGAAATTTTAATAGATTTACAAAATTACTCTATGATTTTAATGTAAACTTGTTCCCTTCTTGTTCATGCTTGCTTCCTTGATGTGCTTGATTGTATTGTGTGGACAACTTAAACTTGAGACTCCTTTATTCTTTGGATTCATTTGTTATCATCAAAATCCATGTGTAGACTTACATGAAACTTGAAACCTTAAATTCAACAACTAAAATGCGGTCGGATTCCCTCCCTTGCATGGGAAATCTACTCGAAGTTGCACCCTTAGCCAGCTCAAAGTCACTAGCCCAGGCATCACTTCACTCGGAATTCCCCTGGCTCAGTTGCCTTCCACGGGCCACCACACAACTAGACATATACATCGCTAGGGATTTCTTGCGCGGTCGGTCACACCATCGCACAGGAACATGCTCACAGCACACGGGAATATCGCTCAAATCTCCCAAGCCCCATACACTCGGGAATCTCTGTGGAACGAGCATCAAGCAGTTTGGATACTACTCAGGAGTGTCGCTCGAAAAATAAAACACCACTCCGCTGACTCGAGATTACTCTCTCGACTAGATCAGAGTTTACTAGCCCGAGTATCATTTTTCTCGCATACTCTCGACTACTCAAAGCTCACATCACCCATGCATGTTCAAATTCACACTAGCCCGATCGCGATTAGCCTAATCTTAGACCACCACTCAGAAATAAAATACCATTACCATGCCACTTGGAAACCCCCACCTCCGTTCAAAATTTATAGATTTAAGCCGCTCAAATTTCCAGGGTACCGCCCACTCCTTGAGCTCGCAAGTTTATTCAGGCTTTAAGCATACTTTTGTGAGCTTGGACTTCCCTACAGGAGCTCAGTAACCACTACTTAGGAACATCTCTGAATTCACTCATATTCAGCTCCAGACATAAGCCTTCACCCCTCTCGAAACATTTACACAGTACACCTCTAGAGGAACACTCTCCTTTATAGCATTCTGCTCACAAGACCCTCGCCACCTCATACTCGAATTTTGTCTTAAGGCTTCACTTCACGAAGTGCATGTGAGCATAGGGACTATACGGGTGCACAGTAACAAGACCATTGTACTCTCATGATAACACGTCCTGTACCTAGGACACCCGTTCGATCACGACTTCTCATGTGCACAGCTCACCAAGTCGTCACACAGGCTCACACGCCTCTCACCTCGCTCATGGAAAACTCACAAGTTCAAAATATTCATGCTCTATAAGAGCTATCTTCCTCTCCTTTTTGCAGGAATCAGGCAACAACCATCCATGCCTCGACACTCTGAACACAACACTCGGTAATCAATGTTTAGGATCTCACGGCTCCTCGCTCGAGAGTCGGCATTCAAAAATTCATCACTCGACATTCGACACTCGAAAACTTTTTTCACAGACAAAAATACATAAGTTTGTCTCTCTTACAATATGTAAATTTATCTTTGTACTAATAAAGTTATTACCTCCAGCATGGGATGTCAGCACATAATCACATTCCACGGGGTCGGTCTGCCCACCTACGCGAAGTAACAGGATCCCGCGGGGTCGGTCTATCCACCCACACGAAGTGACAGAATCCTGCGAAGTCCTAGACGATACACTCCCGCCGAGTCTCACGCGATGACACCTCACGTGAAGTAAATCAAATCCCGTGGAGTCGTAGGCGATGCATTCCCGCCAGGTCTCACGCGATGACACATCCCGCTGAGTCCTAGGCGATGCACTCCCGCCAGGTCTCACGCGATGACACCTTTCGCAGAGTCCTAGGCGATACACTCCCGTCAAGTCTCACGCGATAACACTTCCTGCGGAGTCCTAGGCGATGCACTCCCGCCAGGTCTCATGCGATGACACCTCCCGCGGAGTCCTAGGCGATGCACTCCCGCCAGTTTTCACTCGATAATATTTCCTGCGAAATCCTAGGTGATGTACTCCCGTCAGGTCTCACGCGATGACATTTCCTGCGGAGTCCTAGGCAGTGCACTCCCGCCAGGTCTCACGCGATGACATTTCCTACTAGGTCTCACGCAATGACACTTTCCGCAAAGTCCTAGGCGATGCACTCCCGCCAGGTCTCACGCGATGATACCTCCCGTAGAGTCCTAGGTGATGCACTTCTGCCAAGTCTCATGCGATGACATTTCCCGCTAGGTTTCACGCAATGACACTTCCCGCGGAGTCCAAGGTGATGCACTTCCGCTAGGTTTCATGCGATGACACCTCCTGCGGAGTCCTAGACAATGCACTCCCGCGGACCTCACGTGGTGACACCACCAGACGGGTCTTATACTATGACAGAATAGGCTTTGCGCCCTCCTCACAGCAACATTTTACACAATCAGTATTTTCTCGGGATTCAGGATAGAAAACTACAAAGTCAAAATTCCCATCAAAGTATCTTTGATAAGAATTCGCGGGGTACTGAAAGGGATCAGAAATATCTACAACACCTCAACAGTATAAAAGTAGACAAGATTTGACTAAGGGTGATGGGGGCTGTCAGGAAAATAAAGAAAGGAATAGGAATAAAGTAAGCAAGTGACACGCACATACGGTTAAAGTAAAATATCTGACTACCCAGATATTTTACTTGGCTATAAAAGGACTCTGGCAGGCTGGAACGAGGAGGGTCTCTTCTTCTTCAACCTCGGCTTCTCCAGATTTCTTCAAAAGTAGCACGGCGAATTTATCTAAATATTCATCTATATTTTTCTGTACAGTGAGCTATGAGAAACTGTAAAAATCTCCATTATAGTGGATTCTCATCCCCAAATACCCATGGATGTAGGCATTCGCCAAACCACATAAAATTGTGTGTCCATCTCTCTTTATTTCATCTGTTATCACGTACATACAGTCATGCCGAAATCTCACCGGGAGCTCCAAACGACCTCAAATGAAGCCCAACTCGCACCAGTGGGTTGAAAATAATTCTTTCTCTCACACCGATCTGTTGTCCGATTTTTATGACCTTAACACTTACCATCATGTAGTCTAGTGGAAACCCATGTATTTGGATTGTAAAGGTAGATTACCGAAAGCAAATTTCTTTGATTGTCAGACCAGGAGGCCAAATTTTCAACACCAGTAGATGGCCTTTAAAATTCCAGGAAGCTTGTGCCAGAAATCTTTGTTTATCTTGGATAGTTTGAAACGTTATGAGCAGTTTGTGTCTTCCAAGTCTTCCATTCGAAATTTTTTGATGAAAGCCCATGCTGCCCAGATGCTAGCTTGAACTGCATTCTTATTTACTGACCTATCTATAATTTGTTTGGCCTACTAACATCTTTTCGAAAGCTTGCTTTACTAACTTTGGTGTTGGTTCTAGATCAAGATCTTGCCAGGAAAGAACTTCAATTTGTGATATAAGAGTGTCCACATCCATCATTGGCTGTGAATCAATTTGTTGCCGGAAGAGTATATCGAGTGATGTACCTGTTGAGGACGTGTTTCGCCGGCCTCCTGTTCCCGTTACCTGCAAGAAGAATTAAGGGAAGATGGTGGTTTTCCACCCGAGGTAACTTTAACGCTCAAGTTAGTGATCACGTATTTACGAGAAAAATTCTTAATGTTCATAATTGAGATTTACCTGGTCTATTTATAAGCCTCTGGGGCGATACATGTCCCTTGTAACGCCTTCCGTAATCATCGTGATTGTGTATCTGCATAATATATTTTTTCTGAATTTGTTGATATTTCGTATCTGCTTAAAATTCCGATAAAGGTGGTGACGGGTTTGATATATATTTTGGATTCTGCAGAGTTGGGCCCTTTGTACGCTTTTCCTTCCTGGTGGGCTCCCATCGCTGTTGGGCCCTTTGAAGGTTATTATGCATTAACCTGGTGTGTCGATCCACGTACCTTTCTTGCCTTCTTTCCTGCCGACTTGTTCCCGCTTTCTTGTCATCGCGCCCACTTCGCCGTTCGCCCCTCCTGTTTTCTTTGCGGGGGTTTACCAACGCTTGCTGCGTGTCTTCGGAATTGACAAAGTTGTCCGCTTGATCCATGAACTCCCTCAGGGTGGAGGGAGTCTTCTTTGCCAGATCGACCATGAAGGGGCTCTGAGGCCAGATCCCTCCCAGGAGGGCGGCCAGAGTGATCTTTTCGTCCTGGTCATCCGTTGTTAGGCGTTCCTTGTTGAACCGTGTGAGGTAGGTCTTGAGGTCCTCGTTCTCCTTTTGCTTGACTGTTAGCAGGTAGGCGGCTGGTCGCGGGCGCCTTTTGCTCAGCATAAACTGAGTTATGAGAAGCTTAGCTAACTCCTCGAAGCTGTCTATCGACCTTGGCTGGAGGGTCCCGAACCAGCCCCTCGTTGTCCCCTTTAGGGTTAAAGGGAAAGCCCGGCAGGCAATCTCGCCTGGGAAGCCGTGGAGCCTGATGTGAGATTTAAAGTTTTCTAAGTGGTCCATGGGGACTCTGGACCATTGTACAGTTCGATTTGGGGAAGTTTGAATTTTGGCGGCAAAGGGATCCCCATGATGCGCTCGCTGTATGGCAGGTCAGTTTGGATTAGTAAGCTGTCAACCGAAGAATGTCCCCCCACTTTTTTGGCCATTTCCTCATATTTTCCCGCAAGATCCTTCAACTCGTCGTGCAGCTTCTGCTTTTACACGCGCTCAAGCTTGACCCCCGCGTTACTATCCGCCTCTTGCTCTCCTTGCCCGTCGATTGGCGGTACGGCTGTGTTGCTGGATTCAACGTTCCTTTGTCGCAGGGTCTCGTTCTCTTTTTGAAGCGCTTCCATGGCTTTCGATGTTGTTCTCAATTTTTCCTCTGCCACTACTAACCATGCTTCCAACGATGCTCCTGTCATTCGGCTTGCTACAGAACGTGTCACAGTTGGCATGCGAGAACCACGTTAATCGTTTGTAAAGTCGGATCCCACAGACGGCGCCAATGTTGAGGACGTGTCTCGTCGGCCTCCTGTTCCCGTTACCTGCAAGAAGAATTAAGGGAAGATGGTGACTTTCCACCCGAGGTAATTCCGACGTTCAAGTTAGTGATCACGTATTTACGGGAAAAATTCTTAATGTTCATAATTGAGATTTACCTGGTCTATTTATAAGCCTCTTGGGCGATACATGTCCCTTGTAACGTCTTCTGTAATCATCGTGATTGCGTATCTGCATGATATATCTTTTTGAGTTTATTGATATTTCATATCTACTTAAAATCCCGATAAAGGTGGCGACGGGTTTGATATATATTTTGGATTCTGCAGAATTGGGCCCTTTGTACGCTTTTCTTTCCTGGTGGGCTCCCATCACTGTTGGGCCTTTGGGCCAAATCTGATCCCACAGTACCTTTCTGCAATGGGTTTCAGAGATAAAAGCATTCAAAGGAATGCCTGAAGAACACTAAATAAGCGTGGGAACCTCTACTTTCTATAGAGAGAGAGGGTGGCATATAGCATGGAGTTTTCTAAGAGTAGCATGCACGTTTATCCTCTAGATACACATGACATCCCTTATTATTTGGTAATGGTTTCAGTACTTAGGTTTCGTTTTTTCATAGTTTGACATGTATAAAAATGATGTGAATAAATTATATTTAAGAATATTCACTCACATGAAAAGTAATATATATTATATATGTTACTGTTCATGTGAGTCTATTCATTGAGTGAGTACTCTTAGATATGATTTCTCCTTAACATGTCTCAATCTGTTAATAATACTTTTTAGAAAAAATGAAAATAAAATAATGAATATTGATTCAATTATTTTTTCTTCGCATTTTGGATGTATTATTCATTCATTCGCGAAAAGGTTACATAACATCTGTGGTGAAAATACAAAGCTTGAATTCTACTTTTACTTTATTATTATTTTTTTCCAAAAAAAAAAAAAACCTGCACATAAATAATTAATTTCTCCAGGGCAGGGAATATTCTTGAGCAAATGATTGTCGTAAAAAATTAGACAAAAAAGAATAACGATAATAATTAAAAAAAATCTGGAAAACTGTCCAGCACACTCTCTTTAAGAACAGTAATTTTACTATTTATATAAACCATAAAATTAGTAATTAGTGTTGCTGTGCCCAGCACCCCTAAAGAGAGAAAAAAGGCTAACAAAATGAATAATTATTTTGCTGTTTACACGTGAAGGCGGCGCTGACCACTTCCAAGCCTTCCATGTCTTCATTATTCCTAGCTATTTGCTTTTATTTTGAGCCACCGCCCTGACTGCCGCCGCCGCCGCCATTACTGCCTTGAGGAGCACCTTGTACAGGAACATCCTCTAGGGTCAGTTCGCGTACTCTGAAGCGTTCGAGCCTCAACGGCACTTCCACTGCTTTGTTCGCCGGTGTTCGCGGCGAGCCAAAACTCAAACTCCTCTGCAAGGTTGCAACTGCCGGCCTCCTGATTCCTCTCCGGCCTTCAACTTGGGCTACAACAATCCGACGAATTTTCTTAGACAACTCCACAAACTCGTCGTGAAGCCCCGGAAATATCTTCTTCGACAGTTCCTCTCTCCGAACATAAAGCTCCCTGAAGAATTCCAACAACGATAACAATCTTGGATCAACTGTTTTTCCAGCCTCATGATCCGCTTCAGTTCTGTAGTAATCATCGACCATTTCACCGTATTTATTCCCGTATAATCCACTTTCCAGCAGCGACATATCGTCTAAAGTGCCCGGAAATGGCGAACTCCCGGAGCTTGATGCGATGTCGGTCATTTCCTGACCAGCACTAGTCCGGTAGTCGGCGCCGGCCAGTAGTCCATACGCTTCCGGCCGTGGTGCATCGTCGCGGTTCATGTCGATCGAGATCAGCTTGTCCATGGACATGATCAATTCTTTCTTTACAATTCAGATGAAGTAAATCCCACAAAAAGAAGATTGAAATATGAAAATCGGAGTAATTTGGCTTAGGGCTGTTGGGGTTTGCTGGGGGTATTTGTAAAAAGCATATGCTTCTGGGAGTTTCCAGATCTTTAGCAGCTTTTACTTGCTCAATACTTCAAGTTATAGACGCGTTGTTGACTGAGTAACGTACAATTTTTCTTTCCTTGATAATCAGCACGAGAGTATAATGAAGAAAACTGGTCCAGTATCGCGTTTTCCATGCAGTTTCTGGAAAACTGGTTCAAAATTAGATAAAATAAAGTTCAAACTAGACTTATCCATATGTAGTTAATTAATAATAATCTCTAGCTTGCTTGTGATCACAAGTTAGAAGTTGAGCTAGCTTTCTTGTAGAAGTTGAGTGCGTGGCACAAGTTAGAAGCTGGTCCTTTCGCTTAAAAGGGGCGCAGCTCGGTCCACGGACGCAACGCGTTGCTGTTTATTCTGAAACTTTCAGGTCTAGGCCAAGAGTAGTCCAACAATTAGGGTGTACGTGTGCATCCGAGATCTGGATATCCGATTATAATTGATTCAGATTGGATTTAAAAAATGAGCAATTATCCGACCAGATATTCAAATTTCTTGCATTTTCTCTTTTAAAATATGAATCCAATTCGGACCAAAGAAAAATCCTGATCAAATGCACACCCCCTACCAGCAATACTGAGTTTTCTTAGATCATATTCGTTTACTTATTATTTCAATTTGTATATACAATCTTTAATGGTATATTTCTAGTTATAGATTGTACAAGTGGCGCACTAATTTTTTCAAAAATTTAATACATATGAAATTTAAAAAAAAAAAACTAAATTTTTATTAATAGATCTCATCCTTTAAAAAAAATGCATGACGCTTACATATGACTGTATTAAGTATATATATATTTGTATAATTATCTTCTTATATTTGTATAATTATTTATTTATTTATTTATTTATTTATTTTAATAATTAAGGATATTAAAAAAACTTAATAAATAAATAAACAAATTATGAGTGATAAATAAAATGCAAATCTATCATTAATATAGTAGCTAGGTCATGTCCTGTAATCACTCAAACAGGCGGCCGGGGTCGATCGTCGTGACATGATCACAGGAGTTAGCTTTTTTGTAGTAGTTGAGTGCGTGGCACAAGTTAGAAGCTGGTCCTTTCGTGTAAGGGCTTGGTCCACGGACGCAAGTCTAGCTGATAATTCTGAAATTACTTAAAGTCGAAGCCAAGATTAGTCTAGCAATTGTGAGTTTTTAGATCATGATATTCGTGTACTTCTTCTTTCAACTTGTGCGTACATATACATTTATATCTTAAATGGTATATTTGTAGTTATAGATTGTACACATATGCGTACTAAAATTTTAAAAATAGAATAAATATCAAACTTACATAAAATAATAATAATCATAATAATTTTTTAATAATAATTCCCATTCTTCTTTAAAAAAATGCACAACAAAATTTGAAGAATACATGATCACTATATTCAATATTACACATCCTTCTTAATTGTCATATATTATTGCTAGCTAGCAAGCATGTCTTCATCTGTTTATATATATATATATATATATCATGTGTATGTACAAGTATCTTCTTAATGGATGAACAACATGATTTGCTGTACATATTTGACTTTATGATATTATTGAAACGTACAATTTGTGCAAATGATATATAACGTTCCTTAATTAATAATACTAATCCAATATTAAATTAGGAAATATTTATGATTTCCGATTTTGCTGGTCATCAGATCCTTATATAGAAGGTTTAAATATTAACGGCTCTAGATGTAGTACTACTTTTAAGAAAGTGAAATAAATAAATATTAATATGTAATATCATTTTGGTCTAATATCTTGACGTCAATCAGAATAATGATTATTTTACGGATTAGATTCAATAGATGATTTACATAAAAGAATAAAAAAAAAATTGTTCAAAACACAGAGACAACGTCTCTGAGGTTCAACTGAATATTATAAAATAAAATAATGTCGAAAATCAGTCCATAAGTCGGACTGTATAGTCAAAATTCGTCTAGTTTTAAATTTTGTCAAAAATAGTAAAATCTCAAAAATCATGCCAAAATGAAATAAGAGATTAAATAAGTATTCTGCTATAAATCTGGCCTAAATCGGATTCAAAATTATTTCTTAATTGACAAACCAAATATTACCAAAAATGAAAAAATAACTAAAAATAGTGATTTGAAATGAAAAATAATGGAATTTGAGATTGAAAACGACGCACACCAAGCATAACTCAATGCGTGCGTGCCGAAAAGAACTTTCTGAATTAAGGTATTCTTATGCGTGATTTCAACACCCATAGTTAAAATTGTGGCCAAAATACTACAACACGCCCAAAACCGCTTCAATTAGAAAAATATCACAATCACTTGCCGCATTTACGTTAACCTGCCAACTCATTATATCTCAAAATCATCAATCTGCAATCTAACAACTTAACATCATTTGACTTGGTTCCTACTACATCACCTCTTTTATTTTTATTTTTTTCCTTTTGGGAATTAATTTGTCCCACGACATCTTACAAGATGCACTACCTATTAAAGCTAATTTGCTTAAGATGGGAGTTGTCCTTTTTGCCACAGATTTGAGGAGACAAGCACTCATGTGCTTTGGAGTTGTGTATGCGGGCTCAAGATATATGGTCTGATGTGCAGAGACTATTCAGAAGGCAGTCATTTCAGATCTTTACTTTTCAGATATTTGAGAACAACTAATTGTCAAGCATTCAAGATCTGAATGGGAACTTATAGTTTGTATTTTCAGAAGACCTTGGTATTGAAGGAACAAGAAGGTCTTTGAAGAGATCACAGAGAATCCATCAACTGTTTGGCATGCTGCAATGAAAGAATGCTTTGATTACACTGCTGCCCAACAGACCGAGAACACAACTGCAAGTGTACCTACTCCAGTTCTTCTCTCACTTGTTAAATGTAAGAAACCTGCTCCAGACTGTTATAAACTAAATTGGGATGCTTCATTTGATGGTAAGTTATTAAAGATGGGTGGAGGTATATATTGTTATCAGGAATTGGCAGGAGATATTATGGCATGTATTGGGTGGTCTAAATCTTTTGTTTCAAGTCCCATACAAGCTGAAGCATATGCTTTGGAGAGAGCCACCTTGCTGATCTCAGAGTTGGGTCTGACTAATGTTATATTTGAAGGTGATTGTCTTGTTTTGATAAAAGAGGTGTAGAATACCATGGACAACTGGTCGTAATATGAACAAATTGTGGAAGACTTGAAAAGCTTCTTCCACATTTCTACGATCTTCTCAAATACGTACATTTTGTATCAAGACTTGCAATGAATTTTGCTGAGGAACAAGTTTGGATCGAGAATGGTCCATACGATGTACTGCAGTGTATTGAGAATGATTTATTGTAAGGCAATGTACTGAACATATTGTATGTATTATTTGCTTGAAGCTAAATGAAAGTTATGATATTAATCAAAAAAAAAAAAATTAGCACGCAACCGCTTGGGACTTTTTTGGATTAAGTAGCGATTTTAACATATCTCATTTTATCGATTTCATCTCATCATGATGATAATTTTTTTAAATTCTCATATAAAATATAATAAATAATTCAATTAATATTAAAACATAATATTTTAATAATATTTTATTCAATTTTTAACTTTTATTTTAATTAATTAATCTCATTTTATTTCAACTCACTATTCAAACAAAATTTTAATTCATTTGCAATTTCTAATTATCATATACATGATTTCAAACTATCAAGAGATATTATATATATATATATTGATATACTTTTAAACTATCAAAAAATAATTTTTTCGACTGTAGATCTATTATGCTCGGTTGCTACATACAGCCACTGAACTTGCCGGCCCTTCGAGAGGCAAGTGAATTGCTAGTGCATTTTTTTTTCAAATCTATAAAAAAACACATAAATTCATAAGAAATAGTTTTTTTAAACATTAAAAAAATAAAATAACAGTAGACTTGAAGGGACAACGCCTAGATTATGCTCAAGTGTCATATCATCCATCTAATGATCATGCGACTAATTCAACAGTTGTACCTCAATTTTTTTTTTTTTTTTGGAGTAAGTTGAATTTATTGGATAAATTAATGATTTACAACACACAAATTTAAGCGAGATAGAAATCTTTTATAATCTTTTTAAAAAACTATCATACAATGCAACACAAAAGTAAAATTCAAGAAAATGAATTAAAAAAATAGAGCAGTTTAGAGTCAAATGAATGACTCTCGCCTAGTTTTCAAACGAGGAACTAACCACTTAAATGTGGTTTAAAACTATGGGGGAAAGCTGCAACGATAAAGTGTGCGTTACAACGTGATAGTTTATGTCAATTGATAAAAATTTTCACGTTCGCCTTTACTTAAACCTTGGTTTAAGGAAAGTATGGAAAAATCAAGAAAACTATTCAATGTGCATGGTCGCTGGGAAGGAAACAATCCCTATGGAAGTGGTCGTGCAACACATGCGCCATTGAGAAGAGGATACCGACGATTGGGCTTGGCAAATCTGTGGCCATAGTGGCAGCCGAATCAGCGCATAACGCCCAAAAACCTGCTAGGAAGCCATAGCACGAAGACGACACACTCGGCCTACACTATGCGTGAAATGAATGCGCTCGTCGAAAATATAAAACCGCCCCTGGACTTGAAGATTGACACCTGGTGAGTCGATTGTGGCAACGCATGGTGGCTCATGGACACTGGCAAACAACAAATTTGCACGATGAAAGTTGGAAATTGAAAGAGAGAACGGAAAACCATAAAACTATGGACAAGGAAGAAAAAATAGAGGGGGGACAGTCAGAGCCAAGGCTCCGATCCACCCTTGCCCAGATAAGGGATGTCGAAAATTGCCTAGAGGAAACGATATTCGCCTGGGAGAGGAAGAGCAAGAGAAAGACGCTTGCTGGGATATTTATACTTTTGCTGTTTCTTGCAATCTTACCTGTAGTACCTCATATTTCATTATGCATATATTGTGATATGATTTATGTGTATATTATTTTGTTATATATGTAACTAGAAGAACGTCCCTTAGACATGGCTTTAATACTATATTATATATAGGAAAATATTTTAATTATTAAATAATTATACAAAAAATAAATCCATAGATTAATGTAGTTTGCTGTAATAAATTAGTTATTTTAATCACAAAATAAATATAATGAATTTTTTTAAAATCATATCAGTTTGTAAATTTACTTTACATAATTTCTTTATATTTATACCATTAATTCTCTTACATATAAGGGAGTCCTTTGGTGCAGCTCCTTGTCATGGTAGAAAAAGGGCTAATAGCTAGTATATATCAGAGCATTCACATGATTCCGTCTCTTATAATTTTTTTCAAATTTTAATAAAAAATCTCACTCTCTATAATTTTTTTAAAATTTTAATCATCTTCAAAAAATCTCACATGTTGCATTCTCTATATTTTTTTTCATTTATTAAAATAATATTATTTCTTATTTCTTTATTATTTTTTCTATTATTTTATTTTACATCATATATTACTATTCTCAATAAAATATAATAAGATTTAATTTTAGGAATGAACAATGCTCTTCAAATATTTTATAATACCAAATCCGGTCCCATTATAGAGGACCGGATATTGGAACCAAATTGAGTTAAAAATTTTGATCCTCATATTTTAATCAAAACAATATTTTCCTAGATCGGATGTGAGTGATTTCAGTTGGACTAACTAACATTTTAGGCTATATATAACGGAACTTCTACGTGTACGTAAAGACATCATGCATGCACACAGATCCGTAAGGGCCCGCGTCGTCGAGTCTAAAACGTGGAGCTATATGCTTTTGTTCTATAGGGTAGCCGTTTTTATGATTCCCAAAAACTTATCTAATTTCTTCATTAATAATAACCACATATAATATCATCCAGGAGATCGATTATAACTGATATTGGTAGTCTGAAATACAGCTTAATTTTCAGGCTTAATTTTCTACAATGCAAGCAAAAGAATCCCCATACATAAATCCAACTTGAACAAATAGTTCTTCGTCTTCCTATTCGTTCTACAAAACACTTTCCCTACAACCCAAATGCCAATTGCCAACAAAGAAAGAATTTATATACTGACTTAGGATTGTTAGGTTTATAAAAGAATTATAAAAAATTATTTCATAATAAACTCATGACGTCTTAATTTATTAGGTCATTTATTTTTATAATAAAAATACTTTTATAATTTAATAAATCATAACAAATCATGTCAACTTACAAAAAAATCACTTTTGTAATCACTTTGTAATTCGAATG
The DNA here is from genome assembly GCA_036898215.1 of Platycarya strobilacea. Taxonomy (NCBI): domain Eukaryota; kingdom Viridiplantae; phylum Streptophyta; class Magnoliopsida; order Fagales; family Juglandaceae; genus Platycarya; species Platycarya strobilacea. The sequence goes on along the minus strand of CM072551.1, from coordinate 34,623,705 downwards.
TAACCAATAAAAGAATCAAATGTTATAATTTGGTATTTAATTACATGTAGATCGAAGAGCGGCGGCCATATATATATATATATATATATATATATTTGATCCATGGAGTCTCATATATTATTGATTCTTGCCATCATGAGATTAATGACCCTAGCTATTTGCCTTGGGTGCCTCGATGATCATCACCTTGTGGAGCACCTCCATCAGTGTAAACAGTGCGTATCTTGAAATAGTCGAGCTTTGATGTCGAATCTCGATCTAGATCTCCTCCAACAGACATTGGTCTGGGCGAGTCAGTGCTCAGACTCCTTTGCAACACCCGAGCTCTCATTCGATCCATTTTCGCTTGGGCAATCACTGTCTCAAATTTCTCAAGCAACTTCGCAACTTCGTGCTGAAGAAGCTGATCCGGAAATATGCTCATAAAAACTTCCCGTTTCTGAACGAAGAGACCCCTGAAATATTCCAACACTGACACCAACCTCGGATCCATTAACAATGGTTTTCCAAGCTTTTCTTCATCAAACCCATTACAGTTAACTCCACAAACGAACTTCTCCATATCTCTCTGCAGAAGACCACTTTCCAACCGTGACAGATCATTATTAATGGAGGTACCAAAAAAAGGCCAATTCCGGGTACTGTTTGATTCTGAATAGCTTGTAGAGGCTTCAATTTCTTCACCTGATGGATACCCTTCAGGCCTCTGCATCTCTTGACCATTATCCGCCATGGACATGGACATGATATCTTCAAAAAGTGGCTGAAATAACAGCTTGAAGAGTACTGGGATTAAGCAAGCTTAACGATCGGCTTTTCTTTGAAGATCAAACAAATGTAAACGTTCGTAGATTTTTAGAGGAATGAAGATGAAGGAATTAGAATGTCAAAAAGGAGATTTTTAGGATCAGTTTGTATTGGATTCGTTGGTCTGCGATCTGGCCTTTATTTATAGATGGGGTTTGGGGGCTGGAATCGAGCATCAATTCTTGAAAGGATCAAGAATTCAAGCGTGGACTTTTCCTGGCAATGACTCGTTCTTCCATGTAATTAAGGGTAAAACTACGCGTCAACTGGCTTGCCACAACCCTTGTGATCAGTCAAACGTCAGGCAGGCCAATCGTCGTGATCATCACATGAGCTTGCTTTCTTGTAGAAGTTGAGTGCGCGGCACGAGTTTGGAGCTGGTCCTTTCGCGTAAGGGGCTTAATTGGTCCACGGACACGCGCGTCTTGCTGTTTATTATTCTCAAGGAAAAATATTCTAATCATAAATAAATTATATAAAAATAATGATATAAATTGAAGTGGCATAATATACACTTCGGTAGATTTTAAAATCTTTTTATTATAAAATAGATCGGATAAATTACATAAAGTCACGTGATCACATCGATTAATTTGTAGAATTACTTATATATAATCTCTTTGTGAATATATAATATGGTAGTCTATTATGTGACTCCAAGTCTAAGCCAAAATTAGTGTAGCAACTGTGTATATATATATATCTAAAATGATATTTGTAGATAGAAAAATTCTAAAAAAAAAAAATTCACATCCTATATATCCACTTCAAAATGTAATTTTACTTTTTACTCTCTTTTGTTATACAATTTGGTGTGTTAGGTGTGAAACTTCTTTTTAGCATAATTCAAGTAGATATAGATGGCACAAGTGCCACTAATTAATTTTTAAAAATATAATAAATATGAGATTTAGATGAGAAAATTAATTTGTTAATACTAAATTCTATTATTTTTTTAAAAAGAATGTACAATGCTTGCAGAGTTCATAATTATATTCAGTATTACACATCTTTGATCTTATGGTCATTGCTAGCATGCGTGTTTATATCTATGTATATATATATATATATTTAATTTGTATAATTGTCTTCTTAATGGATGGACAACATGATTTGCTGAACATATTTAACTTTATGATATTATTAATGAAACGATTTCATGTGCAAATTATATATAGCGTTCATGATTAATTAATAATATTGATCCAATAATTAATTATGATTTCTGATCCATTATGCTGGTTATGAGATCCTTAGAAAGTTCAAAATGGTAACGATTCTAGAGGCAGTACTACTTTTAAGAAAGTGAATAAATAAATATTAATATGTACGTAATATCAGTTTGGCCTAACATCTTCTTTTTTTTTCTCTCTCTCTCTCTCTCTCTCTCTCTCTTGAGAATTAATTTGTCACACGGCTGCTTCTTAATATGTAACAGCTCTGGACTTTCTTGGATTAAGAATTCATTTTAATTTATCTGTTTTGATCTCATCTTATTTTATTATGATAAATTTTTTAAATTTTCATATAAAATATAATAAATAATAATTATTAAAATAAAATATTTTAATAATATTTTATTTAATTTTTAATTTTCATCTTAATTCATGTTCTCATTTTATCTCAATTCACTATTCAAACAAAATTTTAATTCATTTGCAATTTCTAATTATCATATATATGATTTTTTTTTTAAAGAAATATACATGATTTCAAACTATCAAAAGTAATTATATATATATCAATATACTTTTAAACTATCAAAAATGAAATTTTCGACTGTCTATTACGCTCGGTTGCTACATACAGCCACTCAACTTGCCCATTCACGAGGCAAGTGTATCGCACTACAAGATAAATCACCTATTTCGTCGACTATTTTTCTGCTGCAATGGAAAACGCTGCCAAAGGTAATTTGTTTCAGCGCTTTTTATTTCGCTGGGCCTGTATAAAGCAGTTACAAGCGGGCCTTCTTTGTTTACTCAATAGGTGAGCCGGTTTATTTTTTACATCAAGTTTATAAATTATGTCGGCGATAATTTCTGCAGCAACAAAAATTAATATTGTTGCGTCACTTTTCATTGTCGATAAAACGAAATCTTTAATGGCATTAAATATTTTGGGCACCGCCAATATGTGCCAAACCCAGAGGAATTTTAGCCCTCGCAAGCGTAGTTTTGCACAAATCAACATCTGCACTCTCTTGTTCGCATACTCAGCTTCACAGATTCCAATCCCTGGTCTCCAAACCCTCGGGCTCACAGAAAACTCCCACATCTTGAAGAACTAGTTCGTGATTCAGCCGATCAGTGGATTCAGCTTAACTTCACCAATATACTGGTTTCGATTTCACAGGCCAATACCCCTTTGATTCCGCGCCAAACAACCATCGATCGCATGGGGTTGCAACCTTGCATGAGAAGTCTGACAGAAAACCCATACATGCTTCCGTCTCTTTCTTGAACATCTTTACAAAAAGGCCCGACTTTGTTAGATAAGAAAGGTAACTCTGTTTTTTCGTTTGATTTCTGCAAGAGCTTCACCCGCATGTATTGCATCCAGATTTTTGTTTAAAAAATTTCCCTATATACGGGCACTGCATAATAAATTCAACTTTGGTCAAAAAATATTTTGTACTAATTTCACAGAATTTTAATTTTACTTTGTTTCCAGGTTTAATTTCTTATTTTGGTCTAGTGAGACTTTGACACTTTTTGCTTATATTTTTCCTGGCTAACTTAATCTTAAACATTTTCATATCCGTTACTCATCTTATTATAACAAATTAATTATTCAACTATCTTTAAATAAAATATTTTCATAAAAAATTAAGGAAGTAAATAATTAGACACGTTGATGAAAGGTCAAGGTGTTATAACTTCTGGGCTGTCTGAATAGCTAATTCTTGATGAACTCTCATATTATTAAAGCAAAGGTTATTGTCTTTTCTCTATATTTCGACGAAAAAGGTAAAGGGCAAATTAGTTTAGAATCCTCTTCAAGTCCTCAATTTGACCAGAGAGAGAGCATTGCATGCATGTGCAGCAAACTATAAATGAGACTTAATCTAAAAAATGAACTTTTAGGACCGACCATTACAAGTACTGATCATGTATGCTTGCCAAAAGTTAATGCATGGGCTTTAATTAATTAATTAGAATTCACAAAAATTAATTAAATTATTTTAATTAATCTCCAAGTTCGTCGTTTCAGAACTCAAGTTAAGTATAAATTGCATGTGTTCTACTTTTTAAGGAACATTTATTAGCTAGCTGGGGTCACAATCTGTAACCCCATATATGGCTCATACTTATAAAAGTTAAGCAATTTAATTTTAAAAGGCTTTTTCATACCTTCAAATCCTCAGTTGGAATCTATTGAATCTAATGCATTAATGACTGTATTTTTTTTTCTAGGTTAGTTTAGTATTTTATTAGATAAATTAACGGGTTATAAGGGACAACTTTTAGTGGGGTGGGAGTCCCCTACATTCTTTCCAAAACTCAACACAATACAACGCATCAGATTATTTTTTACACAGCAAACTAATTAAACTCGTGAGCATAAACTATATAACACAAAAATTGCAGCAACTAAGTCTACCATTGTCCGATGTGCTGGAACAATGTTGAAAATAAAACCAAGTAGGTTTTGTTAGATACAAAGGGGTAACTAATCATTTGGTAATATCTATCAACTGCATTGCAATTGCCAATGCCTGGATAGTAGCTCTACAAATATGTTTTTAAGACTTCAAAGTCAAGATTTTACACGAAAATTAAATACTAATCATTGAACCTATTTGGTCACAATAAAAACAATAATTAGTTATTGCTAGAAACCACTATGCTTCAGAACAAACACTATTAATGGTTGCACATTTCATGTCCTATTTTTTTAAGAACCAACGATATTTCTTATTGGTCCCCCTCAAATTCAAGAACTTAAACAGCCATATACCAGCCATAAAGGAAATAAATAATTTCAAGGTCAATCCAAACTGTTGTAAAAAACATCCAAAAACCTAAACCACTGTTTTCCATTTTCTGACTGCTTACCTATCTCCCTGCACCTTTTCAATATGGAACAAATTTACATCAACAACTTTTATACTTTTTCTTTCAAACGGTAAACAAAAATTGATAAGGAATGAACAATCTAGATTTCCAGCAATATTGCATATGTAAATCCAGCTACACATATATTTCGATTGCAAACTCCTAACGTAGTTGTAAAAGCAAGTATGTAAAATATAAGGTGAGTGTCTCATCTTGAAGTCAGTTGTTGTTAAGATGCATTAGTTAGTCATATTGGCCTTGCGATCACTAATTTTGTAAATATTAATTGTGCTTCAATGTATATGCAATGAAAACACTTGTTAGCGTAGACCTCTATCTAGACTTTTCATGCTATTAGCTTCCATCCACTTTTTTTTGCTAACAGGGACTTAATATATTTCAGCGAGTAACTAGTTTGTTTATATTCTCGTTTACATTGGTTTCCTTACAATGATGTGATTCATACAGTTAATTCATACTATCTCATCATTAATCTTTAGATGGACAAAAGCTGGATGATTGAACGCAATAGGCTCCATTCACCTGCTTATGCAGAGGGTGTTAAACAGTTTTTAGAGATGGTTAGAAACCATGCCAGGGGAAGTGATCGGATTCGGTGTCCATGCCGTATTTGTAGTAACAATCTTTTCTTGCCTATGTTTACAGTAGAGAGTCACTTGTTCCTAAATGGGATTACGACAACCTACACACAATGGATTTTTCATGGTGAAGATGAGACCCAGAATTTCCACATTGATGATGAAGATTTGGATGAGCTTGGTGATGCTGACGATTTCGTTGATGATATGGACCATATGTTAGACGACATTTGGGCTGGGACAAATATTGATATTCCTCAAAGTAGCACTCCATTCACAAATCAGAATCGCAGTCCTCCATCTGTTTCGAGTTCATCATTTGACCGTCTCTTGGAAGATGCCCAGCGTCCACTGTTTGAGGGTTGTGAAAAATTCTCAAAGTTGTCGTTCATTGTCAAGCTTTTACACATAAAAACCATCGGTGGTTGGTCAATTAAGTCATTTGATATGCTTTTGACCTTGTTGAAGTCTGCCTTTCCAGAGGCTGAACTGCCTAACTCCTATGAAGCTGCTCGTTCATTGGAACGAGGCCTAGGGTTCACTTACAATAAAATTCATGCATGCCCCAACGATTGCATTTTATTCAGGAAGGAATATGCATCACTGGATTCATGCCCTGTATGCAAGGCCTCGAGATGGATGCCATCTACACGTGGATCACGGATCATCCCTCAAAAGGTGTTGCGCCATTTTCCTTTAAAGCCACGACTACAACGGCTTTTTCTATCTACAAAGATAACGGGTCAAATGAGATGGAATAGTGATCAACGGGTGGCAGAGGAGAATACTATGCGTCATCCCGCTGACTCTGCATGTTGGAAGTCGTTTGATGAAGAGCATCCTTGGTTTGCTAGCGATGCCCGCAATGTTAGGCTTGGTTTGGCGAGTGACGGATTCAATCCCTTCAACAACATGGCTAGGCCTTACAGCATATGGCCAGTGATCCTTATCCCATATAACTTGCCTCCGTGGCTGTGCATGAAAGACCGGTTCTTTATTACATCTTTGATTATTCCTGGCCCAAAATTACCAGGAAATGACATTGATGTTTATCTACAGCCGATGGTAGATGAATTGCTTGAACTTTGGGAACATGGGGTGCCGACATATGATGCCAGTATCAAGTCAACGTTCCAGATGCATGCCGCTTTACTGTGGACAATCAATGACTTCCCTGCCTATGGGAATCTTTCTGGCTGGTCAACGAAAGGAAAACTAGCATGTCCATGTTGCAATGCCAATACAGATTCTGATTGGTTGAAGTTTGGCCGGAAACATTGTTACATGGGTCACCGGCGTTTTCTCCCGCAAAACCACATTTGGAGGAAGAAAAAATCTTTCTTCAATGGTAAAGAAGATCATCGCATGCCACCAAATCTGTTAGACGGAACAACTGTTTTATGTCAGTTACAAATGCTTGGGGATGTATCGTTTGGAAAATCTATTAGGAAGAGGAAAAGAACTAGTGAAGAGTTGAATTGGACCAAGCATAGCATATTGTTCATGTTACCTTATTGGTCAACGTTGAGTATCCGACATAATTTAGACGTGATGCATATTGAAAAGAATATATGCGATAACATTTTCGGCACCTTGATGAACCTTCCTGGGAAAACAAAGGATAATACAAACTCTAGACGTGATCTAGAGCTATTGGGGTTCAGAAAGGAATTGCATTTGCAGCGGGACAGTGGGAAATTACGAATGCCCCCTGCACTGTACACGTTACATGGTGATGAACGAAATAGACTTTGTACTTGGCTGGCCGATTTGAAATTTCCGGATGGGTTTGCAGCAAATATCTCTCGTTGTGTTTCAGTACGTGATTGCAAAATCGCAGGGTTGAAAAGCCATGATTGCCATGTATTATTACAACACTTACTACCTACTGTTGTGAGCGGTTACTTAAGGAGTGATATTGCCTTAGCGTTGACAGAACTGAGCACTTTCTTTAAAGAGTTATGTAGTAGAACACTGGATATCCCTCGTCTACAGCAGCTTCAAACTGATATTATAATCATTCTATGCAAATTTGAGATGATATTTCCTCCATCATTTTTTGATGTGATGGTGCATCTATCTGTCCATTTACCTCGTGAAGCTATACTTGGAGGTCCAGTACAATACAGATGGATGTACCCATTTGAGAGGTATTTGGGTAAATTCAAGCGGTATGTAAAAAACAAGGCACGCCCAGAGGGGTCAATTGCGGAAGCATACATACACATTGAATGCCTGACATTCTGCTCAATGTATCTCAATGATATTGAGACAAAAATTAATCGACCAGACCGTAATGTTGATGTACAAGACGAGCTGACATATGATGGATATTCGGTTTTCAACCAAAACCTCCGACCGTTGGGTATAGCTTCCCATGTGCAATTAGAAGATAAACTTTTTATCATTGCCCGTTGGTACGTGCTTAACAACTGCACTGAGATTGGACCCTACCTGTCATAAGTATACTTCATACATTTGTCTTCGTGTAAAACATAGCCATTGTCATACATGTATTTTCCTAATATGGTATCTTGTCATATCTCTCTTGTGGGTAGGGAGCATTACGAGAAATGTCAGGCGACTACGAACCAAACTTCTGTTCATCAAACACATCAGCAAGAGTTTCCCGCGTGGTTCAAAGAACGTGTAAGTCGGAATGATTATAGTATAAATTCTTTTATATGCATTACCATTGCATACCAGGGTCAATTGGCAGTAGAGCACAATTACATCGTACCGTTACGTCTGTAGGTGCAAGAGCAACGAGCCACCAACCCACTTGATGTCTCTCCTGATCTTTATGCGTTAGCGTGCGGTCCTGAAAATTGGGTCCCATCATATGCTGCTTGCATTATAAATGGGAAGCGATTCCATACAAAGCAACGGGAAGTCCGACGACGGACACAAAATTCGGGTGTGGTGGTCATTGGAGAGCCCCAGTCTAGAAATGTCGACTTCTATGGCATTATCAATGATGTTATAGAAGTACACTACATGGGAGGTCGTCGAGTCTACTTATTCAGTTGTGATTGGTTTGATGTTGGTGATAAGAAACGGGGGGTACGAGTAGACGACCATATGACTAGCATCAACATCGATAGAACTTGGTATAAGGACGATCCATTTGTCTTAGCATGCCAGGGTTCGCAATGTTTCTACATTAGAGATCTAAGATACAAGGGAAATTGGTATGTTGTACAAAAATTTGCAAATAGGAATATATATGATGTTCCATCAGGCAGGAGGGGATCAGAAACCAGTGATGGTCAAGACAGTGATGATGAGGCATATCAAGAATATGAACAATCAGCGCATTACGTACCCATGCATTGTGAGGATGATCCTGTGGCAAGTCCACTAAATAGGGTTGATCTAGAACCTATGGAAATTGATGCACAAGAAGGGGCCATGCACATGTCTACAAGCATTCATTGCTCCAAGGCAGTATTGGGTGAATCCCTTGCTTTCTCTAGTTCAGCCGATGCATATGGGGATGAGGAATATTTCGAAGAGGAAGACCTATCCACAAGTGAGGAGTCCGAGTAGGAATAGACTCCACATTAACTAGATTAACAATGTGGGTTATGAACACCCCACTCGAAGACACTTCTGAGTAGGTATGTATTTTATCAACAAGTCAATACTTTATGTTCACAACTAGAGCCCACTCAATGTTTTGGGATTTGTTTAGTTCGATTTCACAAACAAAATTTGCCATCTCCATGCTAACCAAATGCAAACATTGGTTTTATCCACAGGACTATGATCCAAGAGAGGATGGATGTCTGGCATATTTCATTGGATGACATATAGTTCACTTCTTCAATTGTTCAGTTTGATTTTCTTTCTTCACAAGTTGTTCACACATTATTCTAACTACTAATCACATACATTCACGAACTTCCTAATTGTACAACAGTGATGTTAATGCAGGTTAGAGGTTGGTGTACATGTTCCAAAGATGGGCTGGTTGAAGTCACCAAAGGAATATCAAAAATTGTGTTAATTGGGTCCATCCACGTACAATCCAAATCGAGGTGCTGAAAATCAACCTAACACCCCCAAACCAGCAATAATTCTGCACAAACGTGATAATAGATACAATTTTTGCATAAATGGGGCCATTAAGTTGATCTAGTAATTTTCACAACATGGTTCAAATTTGAAAGCTCCATTCAGTTGCTTTTCAAGAGATATTATACCAGTCTAAATATTATTTTCAAGCATTATCACATATACTTTAATATTTTGGAAACAAGTTGCTTTTTAACTATTTATGCAAATTGGTATAAAATGGACATCAAAGCTGTCTATCTTCATATTGTGGACTAAATAAGTACAAAAATATCAGCATAGTTAAGTGCAACATTTGCATAAATGGTGAACCAAGTAATAAGATATGACTATTGGGTTTCCAACTACTGCAAAAGAACATGTTGATAAGTGCACGAAGTGATTTTTAATTTACAGAGTTATGTAGCATTTGGCAGCCTATGACAGTAATGATTAACCAAATGTAATATTGAGATTAGCAATGAAAAATAGTTGGACTCTTCAGTTCACAATCAGCAATAATGATGTTTTACGTGATGATGCTTGTTGCAGAATTCTCATTTTCAGAAAGCAGGTTGATAAACAACTTATGATGAATGTATGAGGGGGCTTTTTCTCAAGGCAGGTTAGAAGTGCTACATGAGGGATGAGTTTATTTCCACTTGACTATTAAAACAGGACCTATCTCTTAATGTGTGAACCAGTAGTGATTATTTGATGAAATAAATATGATGCTAGATAGATGGATATTTTCCTAACAACTAAGTCATTTAAAATATAATGTCTGGATAATAAACTACAGTGAGAAAGCACTATTTTTTAAAATTTTAAAAATGTTTAGACTGTGATAGGATAATAGGGTACCAAATGTTCATAAATATATACTCCAATCAATTATATAGAAAATACCGTAACTTGCTAACTTTAATTTTTCTATACCCACTACTTAAAGAGCCACAATTTGGAAAATCTAAGGCCATCCCTTCTTTTTTGCAAAATTGGCGCTGGCAGCATCAGCTTTGTGGGCGGGAGAATACAAAAAAGTGAAAAACTGTAATGATCATTGTTGGAGGGCAAAAATGTAATTTACCAAGCTTAGTTTATCTGCTATCACCGAGAATGAGGGAGGGCACATGGATCCATAGTACGTTTTCCAAAGTTTTGGCACAGCAGAAGGAAAGCAGTTGGCGATTTTTCTCCCTTCAAGTGCTCAAAGGAAAACTTCTTGCTAGTGTTCTCTGGAGTGTGTTCTTTGGTGCTGTGTCCAGTCAAGTTGCTCAACCTTCTCATCCAAAGCAAGCTTGAATAAAGGTTTACCAAAAGCTAGTTCGGCTAAAAGGAGTAGCTACCAAGGATACAAGGAAAACACTTCTGAGTGGTAGGCTTCACTCAACGTTCCAGAGGTATGTTTTTTTTAAATTGGAATTCCTCAATACAACCACCTTTGGGTGGGCTCTTCTCTCTCTCTCTCTCTCTCTCTCTCTCTAAACTGGGGGTGCATGCTGGAAAATCTGTCCAGCATCCAGCATTTACCATTGCACTTATTTTAATAGGGCAACTGGTGTGGAATTGTTTAAAAAAATAAGGTTTCCTTGCTAGGATTTACAGAGGGTTGCTGTAAATTTAGGGAAAAGACTTTGAAATGAAAACACATCCCACGTTTATAAACCCAAAACATGACACTATTTTTTCCTTCACAACAGTGTGTAAACTAAGAAAATTCCAAGTGGTAGCCAAACTGAACATGTAAGTTGCTGTCCCAGTTTTTTGAAATTCAGTGTAAGTCATTTTCAAGAGCTGGAGTTAAATGCACTTATTTTAATTAACTACCTATTATGCCTAATGGATAAACTTGTTAATATCTAAAGGTGACAAGATGGAAAGACTTGGCCGGGGGAGAGGGAGGATCACTATGCTAAACACTAGACGAGATCACTCATTCTTATCCGGATATCGCCGACCACGCGGGGCACGCATTGCTGATGTTGAGACCAGCTCGGATGATCAATCTATACCTAATTCCAGCCAAGTTTGGATGACTTCACCCATGCATCCAACCCCATACACGCAGAAAGTCCAGCCAGTGAATCCAATCCAATGCTCGCCACCTGGATTTTTGAATCCAATCCCACAGACACAAACAAATGTTCCTGTGGATCCAGCCCCACGAACACAAGCTGCAGTTGTGAATCAAATTCCTCCCCCCTTACACACTGGCGGGGAAATCGGTAAGGATAATTATCTAATTTAAGTATCTAATAATATTTTGAGTGTTAGCATGAGCTTGGTAATTGTTGTACGAGTTATGAGCTTGCCAAGAAAGTCTTTTATGTCTCATCTATTTTTGGTAGCTGAGTTATAAAATCTGAGTTTGTGAATGGATTGACAATTATTTACATATCTACATTGTTTATTAAAGCTTTTTCTTGCACCCAATTGTCAGCAATCACATAGGTATGAATTTATGGCTTATGTTATAGACATTATTGACTCAGCAGCACACACTTCATAAATTACCATTACATGTTATTATTTGCTGCAACTTTGCAACCAATTCACAATAAAGCTACACATATATGGAGCTTGGTTTGTATACAATGGACGTATGATTTCAAGCACTTGACATGTATAATTTTAGCACACATATTGATAAGTCCTAAGTGGTAAATGAGCTAGAACATGTGCTTGTAGTAAAATAAATTTGTAAATTGACACCATTAGATTATCACGAACAATTAATGTTTAAATGTGTAAAACTATGTCGAATTATACATGTTCATTTAGGTCAGCCTCTAAGAAATAGATGCCTAACATGGTTTCTTATTTGTGACTTCCACCACCCATGAATGCAAACATGAAGAGATGAAAAAATGTAAGTTGTTGTCCCAATTTTACAAAATTCAGTGTAAGACATTTTGTTATCCAAACATCAAGAGTAGCAACGTAGGCAAATACTTTCATTAGTTGCCTATTATGCCTAATGGATTTTGATGCTTAATATTTGTAGGTGATGGGATGGAACGACGTGGTCGGGGGAAAGGGAATATCACTGTGTTCAACATTAGACGAGATAAGTCATCCTTATCCAGACACCGTCGAAAACGCGGGCCACGCATTGACACATACAACGATATGCTCGATGAATTTTTTAGTTCCAGCTCAGAGGATGCAACACAACCTCCTAGTCAAGATTGGATGACTTCACCTGTGCATCGAACCCCAAGAACGCAAACAGTCTCGGTGGATCCAATCCAAGGCCCGCCACCTGGAATTCTGAATCCAATCCATGGCCTGCCACCTGGATTTCTGAATCCAATCACACGCACAGAGACAACATATGTGGATCCAGCCCAACAAGCACAGGCTGCACCTGTGAATCCAATTCCTCCTCCCATAAGTACTGGTGAAATCGGTAAGGATAGTTATCAAATATGTAGTTTAGTATCGAATAAACTACAGTGTTAGCATGACTCCTAATTCATGTAGGATATGAGCTTGTTAATATCTTCTTTCATGTCTCATACAGAATTGGAGGAGGCTAGCCATATGCCGGTTCTACCCCAAGTTCTTACTAAACGTGGCCGTGGGCCTGCCAAGTCAATCGAGTTTGAAAAAATGCGGAAGTTTGGGAAAATCCAATTGAGGATTAATGATGGGGAAACTGCACCTTGTTGTGGGAATGCGTCAATGTTTACTAATCGATGCACGTGGATATTAAAACATCATCTGGACATGAGTTACGCTAGATGGACGGATGTTCCCAAGACGGCGAAGGACGAGCTCACTGAACGAGTGAAGGTAAGTCTTCCTTTTCATTCTTTATCAACCTACACACAAAGAGGAACTAGTGTGAAGGGTAAAATTGGTATAACACTTTATCTTATATGCAATGTAGGACGACTTTGAATTAGATTGGGAGTTGGATAATCATCGATTGGCAGTATCAAAACAATTGCGAAAGCGATTCAACGCCTTCCACCACGAGTTGCATAAGAAGTACCTCGCTTACGAAAGCCATGAAGAAGCGTTGGCCAACGGGAGCGGCTTGGTTGACAATCTTGTGTGGGTAAAGTTATGTGGTCGGTGGGGATCCGAGGCCTTCAAGGTATGGGTTTTCACAAGATGATTTTGCTTTCTACATTAGTGAATATGTTTTAAAACTTCTATTTTTTCGATTGTGGTTTCATTTGAGTGGATGTACGTGACCAACGGTTGTTTTTGGCAGAAATTATCAAGCCAAAATCGGGAGAATCGGAAAAGGCTAACTACTAATCACACCGCAGGACGTAAATAATTTGTTCGCATGCTACAGGAGAGGGTAATATTTAGGAATTTATCTCTCACCAGATCTAACTTCTACTGGTCAATCTATAAATTCTAATGGTTGCACACAATGCCACTTGGTGATAAGTATTTTTTTTACTCACTTTTAGAGGGCTGAATTCGGGAAGAACTTGGTACACTTCTACAAGGCTACCCGATGGTCGAAGAAGATGGACAACTTCGTGACGCCGGCCACAGAAAACATCCATGTGAGTTTGCAAAAGTTACATTCAAGTCACCATACTTGTAAATTCTTATTGCTTTCAATAATATTTTTATTATGAAATTTTCCAATATTGTAAAAAAGTTTATATTTCTCTTTTCTCAAATTTACATGAGGTGCAGAAATCCATGGTTGGGAAGATGGATGCGTTAGAGCCATCCCAACGCACCGAGGAGGCTGCAGCAACTATTTTCAGGGAGGTTCTTGGAAGTCGGCCAGGATATGCACGGGGCCTAGGTGAGATGGTGATACCAGAACCAACAAGACTGCGTGATCACGAGCGAGAGCAACGTTACTTAGAGTTAGTTGCCAAAAATAAGAAAGATGGAGAGATGCATAAAGCTGAAATGGATGAGCTTCATGGAAAGTGGGCTGCACTTTTGGAAAGACAATTGGCGACTGAAGCACTATTGCAAAGCTGGGTTGAAGAGCTCCCTGCGTTTGCTGACCGCCGAAGGGCTAGTCAGTGAACTGGTTACATGTAGATAAGGATTTGGTTTTTTGGGTTTTTTGAGTAGTGGTGCATTTTGGACATTCCATGGCTGGTTGGGCAGTATTAATCATTGGAGGCTTTAGTATCACCAATGTAACTTTTGGTGGACACGACGCGTGAAGGGGTAACTGGTGTCTACCCACAAAGCATCATGACAGATGCTCTTTTTGATGGCAATGCAAATATGTTCAGCTTTCAAGCTGAATGTCAGTTTTTTGTTGCAAAACAGTATGTTAATCTCATCATTAATTTTTTGTTTTTGGGGGGGGGGGGTGTCTGTGTTATAATGACTTCAAGGTAAATACTCCATATACACATCTTCATAAATTGTCTGTTATTTCTAGTGATGGAATTTATACTCCTACAACTAGTTCATAACAATTTACTTTGTTGTTATAGGAAACGATCTGACTACAGGCAGTACTTTATTTCAGTTGGTGAATAGTCCCAGTTGTAGACCTTGTTATGGGTGCTTGGGAGGATGTTACTACAAAAACTAGCACACGAGATGGTTAAATGCTGTCTAAGGTACTATCCTCTTCTATGTGCTGGAACCAATTTAAAAGCATAATGTACTAATTTAATATGAATTTGGAATATCAGATAGATTTTGTAGCTGCATTTATAAGATATGTCAAGTTGGAAGTAGACATGAACTTATGTTGGTTTAAAAATAATGGATATAGCTCCTCTTCATAATATGAATCACACTACACTAGAGTAGGCAACATATCTTATAAATGAAACAACATTTGAATTTTAAGACCTAGGTTGATGGTGCACAATGCACCAAATTGTAAGTTTGGAGGTGGTCTATGTTCTGATTTTTGAAACAGCAGACTTTGTCATGTCAAATGCATTGAACACCAAGTAAATGTTACTTGTGTATTCATTTGAGCACATAAAATGTTTATGTAAAAACATGCATATCCAATTTGTCTTTTTATTGGGATATATCACAAATTTGCGTAGACTTCTTTTTTGAGTTTGAAAATGGTTTGGAATCAAAATCTGATCTGGACACAATCTAACTAAGATGGTTTGAAGTTAAGATATTCATCCCATGTCCACTTTCAGGTAGCATTGGCAAACAAGTACTCTCACCTGGTTGGCTACTCTCACCTGGTTGGAAATAATTATTTTTTTTGTCTATTTTCTTATTTTGGGAGTTGTCATCATGTGTTGCTTTATTTATGATCATGTCGGGTCACATATTTGTCCTATTTTTCTTTATTGGATTGCTTGATGATGATTTGCATTGGAGAGCTCTAACATGTAGATATTAATCTGGTAAATACTCAGCCATGTGCTTATGGACTCTTCCAGATATTTACTGTTAAGATCGAGAATTAACAAAGTCATTAATTAAAAATTCTTTGTAACCAGATTTCTCCTTGTACAACTTTGTATTACACATCCTCTAGAGGTTTTAGTGTGACATTTTTGTAACACTTTGCTTATACTTTAGATGTTTATGCATGGTTTGATATATTCTTGTGCGTATTAGAGTGTCAATGACTTCTAATGTGAAGTTTATATTATGTGTTATTCATGTTTCATATCAGTATTTGAGATATTACTAGAATAGTGGTACAATTATAATGATAAATGTTTATATGCATTTTGTAACACCTGCATTGCTATATGCATTTTGTTCCACTTACTATAACGTTTTACAAAATCTGATTTGAATATGAAGAGGAGCACCTGCATTGCTATATGCATTCTGTTACACTTACTATAACGTTGTTACTACTCTAGCTGCATTGCTATATGCATTTTGTTATATGCATATAGCAATACAAAATACAAAATTCAAATCATGTGTTACAAAATGATTTAAGTTATTACTTTTGTTCCACTAAAAAAATTCAAATCTGATTGTACTGGAATATATTTGAGCACATAAAATGTTACTTGTGTGTTTTGGAAGCAAATAATATGTGGCTGGCTGGAGAAAAAAAAAGCTTGAGGTTAGGGGATGAAGAGGAGACCTAGAGAACCAATTTTTAATGTTGTTGTCGAAGGAACAACAAAATGATTTAAGTTAATTATTGTTTTATTTTTTGCATCAGGATTTTTACCAGATTAAAGACCAGAATTTTATGTTGGTTCAAGATGCTAGTTTCTGAGATGGTAGATGGACAAAGAGTTTCCCATATATGGAAAAAAACCGACATTAACTACAATATGCCTTATTGAAGTAGATGCAGACCTGCATATCAAAGTCAAAGAGAAACCAGGAGTGCTTATAAAGTCCAACCAGAGGTGCGAAGGGTATAATTTCACTTGCTCAATGGCTGCCATCATTCTACATGTTTTATAGATGGAAAAAATGCACCATTGTATATATAAGTTCTAGGCAATTATAAACTAACACTTGTATTTAATAGCCTTGAGACCACTAACTTGTTAATCTTGAAATTCAGACATTTGGTTGGCTGAATGAATTTCCATATGTGCTTTTGCAAAAGTTAATGAATGGTTTATTTAATATAGATTCAGTTGAAGGGGTGAAAAATAGATGTGTGGGTTTATGTATTTATTGTTGGTTGCCTAACGTACGTAAAGCTGCAATAGGTGGGAGAATGATCAAAAAATTCTTTAAGTTGCCCATATGATATATAGTTATTGATTCCAAATTATAAATACATTTTTTGGGTCTAGATTTTTACATTAGTCAAGTCACAATATTATAAACAATTAATGTGTAATATTATATGGTTTTATTATTTGAAAAATCAAGTTGTGAATAAATAGGAATTATAAATATATATTATTATATTTATATCTTCATACAAATTGATCATGAAAAATAGCAAAAGAAATATTAGAACGCCAGGCTCAATTAGGGGATTTTAGCATCTCACAATAATAGATAATGCATGCTTAAAAAATAGCCCAGGAAAAACAAAAAAAAAAAAATGCATATTCCGGCGAAATAAAAACTGATGAGATAGTGTTTATCGTTTGGAGATCATCAATATTGCGGCGGCTGGAAAACGTAGATGGAAATAATTTATAACGTCGAAAAGTTGGTGTCGGAAGAACCTGGAAAAACGTAGAAAAAATTTATTGCGGCGACTTTACTCCGACGTAATAGATCCAAGTTGAGCGTCTGTTAAATTGTCGAGGGAAGGAGTCACTTTTTACGGCGATAATCAAACTTATTATGGGGAAAATTATCGACGTTACAAATATATTCCAACGTTTTACAGGGTTGGCTGGACAGCAATTGCCGCGAAAAACTATGCATTTGCGGCGAACAAAAATCGTGGGAAAACGTGCAATAATTGCAGTGAACATGTAAAAACGCCGGTAAAATCTTTTCTAATCAATACTTTTCCAACGCTGATGCGGCTCATTCCAAACGACGGAAATTAGTTTTTGCAGCATTTTTGCTATGCTTTTGCGGCAAAAACAAGTGCTGAAAAAAATACATTTTTTTGTAGTGTCGGTCGGTGGTGCATTATGCATAAAATAATGCTTAGGAATAATTTTTGTAAACATTAAAAAAATAAAATAACAGTAGACTTGAAGGGACAACGGCCAAGATTATGCTTATGTGTCATATCATCCATCTTAATGATCATGCGACTGATTCAACAGTACTACCTCATCTTTCATTATGCATATATTGTGATATGATTTATGTGTAGATTATTTTATTATATAGGAAACTAGACGAACGTCCCTTAGACGTGGCTTAATTTACTACTACATTATATGTAGGAAAACACTTTAATCATAAAATAATTATACAAAAAATAAATTCATAGATTAATGTAGTTTGATATAATAAATTAGTTATTTTTGTCACAAAATAAATCTTATAAATTTTTAAAATTATATCAGTTTATAAATTTATTTTACGCATTAATTTGTACCATTAATTCTCTTATATATAGGGGAGTCCTTCGGGAGGCGCAGCTCTATATGATCCATGGAGGCCTAAGGTGAATTAATTTAAAGAATAATTCATAATTATAATATAATAAATTATAAATTATTATATAAAATATTTTTAAATTTTTTAATCAAATGAGAATTTATTTAAAATATATATTTTTTAATTTATATTTAAAATAAGGCTTCAATGCAAATTTTGTACCTTAATTTAACAAGATCTTAAAAACTTATTCAAAAATAAATAGTTTATTGTATTAAATACAAATTTAGTATCACGGATTTTGCACACACTAAAAAATATAAAAATTATTTAAAATTTTATTTAATAAAATAGTTTTTATTTGTTTAATAAAACACCTAACTGTTTTTTTTAGGCATTATAGAGTAAGAGCCTTACGTAGAATTTTAGGCAATGACCTAAATCATCTTACCAACGAACCGGCCTGAGTTATTGTCATGAAAGAAAAAAGAAAAGGAAGTCTTATCAAGGGCTGATGGTAATATCAGAGCATTCACATGATCCAGTCGGTTATAATTTTCCTTAAATTTTAACAAAATCTCCTACTCTATAATTTTTTTAAAATTTTAATCATCTTAAAGGATTAAAAATTTTGATCTCATATTTTAATCAAAACAATATTTTATTAGATCTTTTGTGAGTGCTCTCAGTTAGACTAACGTGATTTTAGGCTATAACGTAACTTCTACCGTACGTAAAGACATGATCATGCATGCACACAGATCCGTGAGGGCCGGCGCCGTCGAGTCTAAAACGTGGAGCTATATATTTTCCATATATTTTTGCTCTATAGGGTAGCAGTTTTTATTGATTCCCAAAAACTTATCTAATTTCTTCATTAATTATAACAACATATATTAACATGCAGGAAATCATGATGACTGACTGATGGTAGTCTGAAATACGGTCCCGTTTCTTAACTTTCTCTCGAAAGTTGAAATCGGATCTTAGTTTTCTTGAAGACAAGGAATCCTAGTTCCTCTTTCAAGAGTGTGATTGACGATTGACGATTGACGATCGAGGACAACGAGATTTTTATAATACAAGGTAATAGATTGAAGAACAGTGGAGAAAGAAGAAAGCTTTATGTTGTTGGAGTCGTAATGTCAGGGAAATGAATCAACAGTGAGGAATTTCGAACGTCAATAACAAAGGTATAAAATCTAACTGGATGGGTTAAATTTAAAGGTGATGAGTTTTAATTTTTTCGAACGTCAATAACAAAGGTATAAAATAGAACACAAATTCCTTATTGAATTTTAATTTTTTGAGAATAAGTTAAAGGTGATGAGTGGTTGACCATGATTTTTTTTGTTTTTATCAAAATTTAATTTCATTTCTAGAAATGGATGAAGATATCCTTACGAAAGAAATGTAATTTTGATATTAACCATTTTGAGTTCAGATGTATGGGCTATCTTTAGCCTCCATGAATAAAGAGATAGGTACATATTTGACCGCTTCTATAAGGCATGTGATAAGGATAGAAACTGACTTTGAGAATATGGCATGGGGAGATTGCCTGAGGGTCAGGGTTGCCATAGATATGACAAAACTTCTTCTCAAGAGAAAATAGATGCAACTAGATAAGAAAGAATATTGGATGATGGTAAAATATGAGAGATTACAAGCTTTTAGTTTTAAATGTGGAACCCTAGCACACAATAACAAAAAATGTTAGTTTTCGAAAGATGAGTATCAGGAAGATGAGGAAAATGTACAACAATCTAGGGCTTGGATGTGATGCCAACTTAGGAATTCGAAAACTTTTGAAACAAGAAAATATGGGGTTCATGAGGAACAAAAGAAAGATGAGGAGTCAGGCAAGAAGGAAGAAAAAATAGAACAAGTATCTAAGGTGAATACTCCTGTTAAAGAAGAAAATGGTACAATCCATAGACATAAATGAATTGTATTCAAAGAAGGGATTATAGAGGGAAGAGAAGGAACTAAAACCTTAGATCATGGAAAGAAGAATAAGATAGACGAATTTGATGAATAGGATAATAACACACAGAGTAACAATCTCTCTCAAGCAAGTGAGACAATAGAGGAAGTGGAGGCCATTACAAGGAAGCTATCCACATGGAAAAGAAGGGCGAGAGCAATGGGTTTTTAGGAAGAAGTAATCATGGAACAATGCATTCAGGAATCCAGAAAGAAGGAGGCTGGGGAGAATGAGGGTGCAGTAGTAAAGGAAAAAAAACAAGAAAAAAGGTGGGTATGTTACAGCTAAGTGATGATGATAACTTGGTGAAGGTTGCTTGGCAGCCCCACCAAGAGCAATGAGAGGTTAATCCTGGAACTGCAGGGGAGTGAGGAACCTCTCAACAATTAGAGAGCTACAACCAATCTTTTGAATACCGTACCGGTACCGATACCGATCAAGTCACTTAAACGAAATATTTCGGTATCGGTGCCGTTTCGTGTACCGTTTTTGAAATAATTTATACATAAATAATTTATATATATAAATACAATTATAAATTATATTTCAAAATAATAGTTAATATATAAATAAATTATATAGATAAATATATATATGTAATTAATTTAGTCTAAATTAAAGTTAAAACATAGTAAAAAATATAAAAAAAATGGGAAGGCCGAAATCCGGTACGGCCGGTACATTTTTTGGCTGATTTCGGCCAGTATATATGTAATTAATGATATTTTTTGTACCGGCCGACCGGCCGGTACGGAAAATTTCGGCTGGTACGGCACAGTATTTAAAACACTGGCTACAAATGCTAGTCAAGAATAGTTTCCCCACTTTTGTCTTTTTGATTGAGACTAAGTGCGGTAGGAAGATATTGGAGAAGATTAAAATTAAACTGGGCTTTAAATCCTATATTGTAATGGATAGTGTTGGTCTCATTGGAGGTTTTACTTTTTTTTATGGGATATTAAGGAGGTCTTTTCTCTTTATTCATATTCCCAACACCATATCTCTATGTACTTCAAAGAATCTGGGAATAATTAAAGTGTTTTGGTGACTGGTTTTTACGGTTATGCAGAATTAGCCAATAAGAAACTAAGCTGGGATCACTTGAGTAGATTGAAACCTGAACAAGAGACTCCTTAGATATGTTTTGGAGATTTCAACGAAATTATGTACCAGAATGAGAAATTTAGGGTTGCCCTTAGATCTTTCCAACAAATGGAGATGTTTAGAATGTGTATTGACCAATGTGAATTTAGTGATTTGGGGTATGTTGGTAGTAAGTTCACATGGTGTAACAATAGAGAGGCTACTCAGTTTACAAAAGAAAGATTAGATAGGGTGTTGGGTAATGTCAAATGGACCGATAGGTTCATAAATTTCAGCTTCCATAATCTGGCAACTTTGAATTCGGATCATAATCCTATTATGATGAAATAGCAACAGAGAAATGACAGGGATCAGAGGGAACCTGATGAAGGTGGGAGAATTAAATTGTTTAGATACAAGGCTAGTTGGAACATGCAAGAAGGCTGTCAAAGTATCATCAGTAACAGTTAGAGTGCCAGAATACTAAGCAGAACATCAAAATTCAGTCTGTGCAAAAAGAGTTAAATATTTGTAAACAATCCCTGGAAGTTTGGAGCAGTAATGTTTTGAAGAGGGACTTTAAGTAGAAACAAAAATGTACAAAGACTAGTAGAGCTCAACAAACAAATATAGGGATATATAATGAGGAGATCAAAGAGCTAAAGAGGAAGATTAATAAATCTCTGGACAAAGAGAACATTAAATGGCAGTAGAGGGCTAAGCAAGTTTGGTTAAAACATGGGGATAGAAATTCCAAATTCTTCCACAGCTATGCTAGTAAGAGGAAAAAGGTTAATGAAATCAAAAACATTACAAGGGAGGATGGGACTAAAGCTAAAGGCAGCCAGGAAATAGCAGAGGTATTCAATGATTTCTATCTTAATCTTTTTTCTTCCCAACATCCTACATACATTGATGATTGTATTGCCTGTTTGCATCCTAAAATCAATGATGAGATGAATAGGAGCTTAAATAGGCCTTATTCAGAAATTGAAGTAAAAGAGGCTTTATTTCAAATGAACCCAATGGGTGCACCTGGCCCAGATGAGTTTTACCCTATCTTTTATCAAAGTCATTGGGAGGTGGTGGGGAGGGACATTACTAGAGCTATTTTAAAATTTCTCAATCATGGGGGCAATATGAATTTTTTGAATGAGACCTATATTGTCCTTATTTCCAAGATTAAACAGCCTAAAACAGTCTCGGATTATAGGCCTATATCTTTTTGCAATGTCATTTATTAAATTATATAAAAAACTATTGCTAACAGAATTAAGGTTTTCCTTCCCCAAATAATTTCTTCAAATCAATGTGATTTTATCCAAGAAAGAATGATTCAAGATAATATTATCATAGCTTTTG
Organism: Platycarya strobilacea; assembly: GCA_036898215.1. Classification (NCBI taxonomy): domain Eukaryota; kingdom Viridiplantae; phylum Streptophyta; class Magnoliopsida; order Fagales; family Juglandaceae; genus Platycarya; species Platycarya strobilacea. The sequence continues at coordinate 34,600,825 of CM072551.1, read as the reverse complement.
AGGCTCTTCACTCTATGATTAATAAAGGGAGATGGAAACAAGAACATATGGGCATCAAGTTAGATATGAGTAAGGCCTATGACATAGTAGAATAAAATATTTTGAGGAAAGTGTTGATTAAGCTGGGATTTAAAATGGAATGGGTAAATCTGGTCATGCAGTGTGTCACCTCTACTACATACTCCCTATTAATTAATGGCTATCCACAGAGCATTTTAACTCCTTCTAGAGGAGTAAGACAGGAAGATCCACTTTCTCCCTATCTTTTCCTTTTTGTGGCTGAGGTGCTTAGTTCTATGATTAAGCAGGCTGAGAGCAATCAACTGATACATGGATATCGCATTAGCAAATGCAGCATTAGTGTGAGCCACTTATTTTGCAGACGATAGTTTACTTTTCTATAGAAAGTGGGCTAATGTTAAAGAGTATGTTAAAGAGTGGGCTAATGTTAATCATATTCTGAATCAGTATGAGAAGGCTTCAAGGCAACAAGTTAACATGGCCAAAACTTTCATTTTTTTAGTGCAAACACTAAAAAGAATACTAAAAAATACATTCTGAGTATAGCGGTAACTAGAGCTACCTCTTCATATGAAAAATATTTAGATCTGCCAACTTTGGTTGGAAGATATAAAAAGAAAACTTTTAAGGATATTTTGGATAGGATCCGAGCAAAAATCAACAATTGGAAAACTAAACTCTTGACTCAGCAAGGAAAGACATTCTGCTAAAGGCTGTAGTTCAAGCAACACCTATTTGTACTATGAGCTTATTTAAACTCCCTAAAAAGACTTCATGTGGAGGACAGGTGATGGCAAGGAGATTAGTGTATGGAAGAGTAGGTGGTTGCCCACGCCGAATAGCTACAAAATTAATTCTAGTATCACTCTGCTGGGGGAAGAGGCTCGGGCCCATGAATTGATCAATTGGGAAACAAGATTGTGGAAAATGAAGATTCTGTCACAAGCATTTCAAGAGGAAGATAGTGATATTATTAGTAAAATTCTCCTGAGTTTTCGGGATGTTAAAGACAAAATGATATGGCTGGGTACTAATAATGGTAACTTCACTATCAAAAGTGCTTATCATAAGAATAAGGAACTCATTGAAAATGAGAGAGGCCAAGCTTCCATGCCTATTACAAGCAGAGAAAAATGGGGGAAAATCTAGAAAATGAGTGTTTCGAATGTCACCAAAATTTTTATTTGGAAAAATGAAGCCCTCCCTACTAAGACCAACTTAGTGAAAAGAAGAATCATTGACTCTCCCATGTGTCCTTTTTGCAGGAGAAATGAGGAAACTACCATTCATGTACTTTGGGAATGTGATGCTGCTAAAGATGTATGGAGTGAAAGTCATACACGAATACAAAACAGATTTGATATGAGTGGCAGTTTCTTGGATTTGTTTAAATGTATTACTGATACATGTGGTCAAGAGTTAATTGAGATGTTTTCAACTACTGCCAAGGGTATATGGATAAAGAGGAACAAAGCAATTTTTGGAGACATCTTCATACATCCTAACCGAGTTCTTTTTTTAGCTTGCCAAGATCTAGAGGAGTTTCAACAAGCTCCAATAGTAATTGACCAGAGGGTACAACAACGACAAAATCAGAATTTCATTTAGTCTCCTCCACTGAAGGGTACTTGGAAAATCAATTGGGATGCAACTTTGTCTAAAGAGAGTAGTAGGGATTGGAATTATAGTAAAGGATTCCAATAGCAATACCATGGCTATGAAGAAAGTGGCTAAATCAACTTTCATGGATCTCTTGTTGGTAAAGGCGTTGGGTGCAAAGGAGGCAGTTTTGTTTGCTAAAGAGTTGAACTTGGACCCAGTGTTACTGGAAGGAAACAGAAATCAGATTTTCAAGGAAATACTTTGTAAAAATGTTAGAAATAATTGTATAGGTTTAATTCTCCAAGATATCTATTTATTTTTTCTTCTATTAATTGGGGAATTTCCTTTGTAAGAAGATGTGGCAATAGGGCAGCACATTGTCTAGTAAAGTTAGCTAGTTTGCTAGCGGATGGTAGAGGTATAACCGGTCTGGTTTTAGAAAAAATTTAGAATCAAATCGGTATCACCGATTTTGTATTTTTTAAAACTGATTACGCATCGGTTATCCCATAAAATCAATAGTACCAGTTTTACCGGTTCCGGTCCAATTCGGTCCAATTTCTATACTAGATTAGAATTTCTACATTTACAATATATATATATATAAACAATCTCATAAATTGATTGTGTGATTTCACCTGATCCGTTAAATCTATTTTATAATAAAAATAATTTTACAATCTAACAAATCATATCAAGTTATAAAAAAATACTTTGTATAATCACTTTGTAATTAATGTTTTTTTCATAATAATATTCAAATTAATTAACCAATAAAGAATTAATTGTTACATTTTGGTATTTAATTACATGTAGATCGAAGCGGCGGCCATGTAATTGATTCGTGGAGCCTCAAATATTTTTATTTTTTGTCATCAGGAGTTTAATGACCTAAGCTAGCTATTTGCCTTGGGTGCCTTGATGATCATCACCTTGTGGAGCACCTCCATCAGTGTAAACAGTGCGTATCTTGAAATAGTCGAGCTTTGATGTCGAATCTAGATCTCCTCCAACGGACATTGATCTGGGCGAGTCAATGCTCAAACTCCTCTGCAACACCCGAGCTCTCATTCGATCCATTTTCGCTTGGGCAATCACTGTCTCAAATTTCTCAAGCAACTTCACAACTTCCTGCTGAATTAGCTCCGGAAATATGTTCATAAAAACTTCCCGTTTTTGAACGAAGAGACCCCTGAAATATTCCAACACTGAAACCAACCTAGGATCCATTAATAATGATATTCCAAGCTTTTCTTGATCAAACCCATTACAGTTAATCCCACAAACGAACTCTTCCATATCTCTCTGCAGAAGACCACATTCCAACAGTGATAGATCATTGGAGGTATCAAAAAAAGGCCAATTTCGGGTACTCATGCTTGATTCTGAATAGCTTGTAGAGGCTTCAATTTCTTCACCTGATGGATACCCTTCAGGCCTCTGCATCTGATCTTGACCATCATCCGCCATGGACATGGACATGATATCTTCCAAAAGCTTGAAGAGTAATGGGATTGAGCAAGCTCAACGAGGCTTTTCTAATTTGAAGATCAAACAAACGTTAACGTACGTAGATTTTTAGAGGAATGAGGATGAAGGAATTAGGATGTTAAAAAGGAGATTCTTAGGATCAGTTTGTATTGGATTCGTCGGTCTGCGCTCTGGCCTTTATATATAGCTAGATGAGGTTTGGGGGCTGGAATCGAGCAGATACAATTCTTGAAAGGGTCAAGAATTCAAGCGAGGACTTTTCCAGGCATTGACTCGTTCTTCCATGTAATTAATGGTAAAACTATGAGCTCAACTGACTTGCCACAAACCTTGTGATCACTCAAACGTCAGGCAGGCCGCTCGTCGTGATCATCACATGAGCTTGCTTTCTTGTGTAGAAGTTGAGTGCGGCGTGGCACAAGTTGGTCCACGGACGCGCGTCTTGCTGTTTCTCATTAATTCTCAAGAAAATATTCTAACTACAAATAAATTATATAAAAATAATTATATAAACTAATGTAACATGAATTATAATTTTTTTAATTATCAAATTATTTTTTATTGTAAAATAGATCTAATAAATTATATAAAATCACGTCAATTAATTTATATAATTATTTATATATAATCTCTTTATAACTACAAGATGGTAGTGTGTTATGAAACTTCAAGTCTAAGCCAAGATTAGTCTGGCAATTGTGGGTATTTTTATATCATATTCGTTTAGTACTTCTTCTTTCAACTTGTGTGTATATATTTATATAATGATATTTGTAGATAGAAAATTTTTAAAAAGAATTTTCATATCCTGTGAAGATTCACTTAAAAATGTGATTTTATTTATTTATTTATTTTTATTTTATACTTTGGTGTGTTGGGTGTGAGCGTTTTTTATAGCATAACTCAGGTAGATATCGATGGCACAAGTATTGCCGCTAATTAATTTTTAAAAATTCGGTAATTATGATATTTTGATGAGAAAATTAATTCCTTAATAATAGATTCTATTTTTTAAAAAAGAATGCACAACGTTTGCAGAATTTATAATTATATTCGGTATTACATATCCTTCTTATGGTCATTGCTAGCATGCGTGTTTATATATATATATAATTTGTATACTTATCTTCTTAATGGATGGACAACATGATTTGCTGAACATATTTAACTTTATGATTTATTGAAACGATTTGTGCAAATTATATATATAACGTTCATTAATTAATAATATTGATCCAATATTAAAGGAAATATGATTTCTGATCCATTTTGCTGGTTATGATCACTGAGGCACGATTTGAATTTGGAATTGAGATGAGATGGATTTTAAAATTTAAATAAAATATTATTATTATTATTTAAAAATTTAAAAAAATTAAATTGGTATTTAAAAAATTAAATTATATTAAAATTATATTTTATATAAAAATTTGAAAAATATAATAATAAATTTAAAATAAAATAAAATAAGTTAACCGTCCAAACCGAACCTAAATCCTTAAAAAGTTCAAATATTAACGATTTCTAGACACAGTACTACTTTTAAGATAGTGAAATAAATAAATATTAATATGTAATATCACTTTGGCCTAACTTGATCTTCTTTCTTTTTCTTTTTCTTTTTTTTTTCTTTTTTTCTCTTTTGGGAATTAATTTGTCCCACGGCATCTTATTATATAAACGACACATTTTCGCCTAACATTTGTTCTTTTCGGTCAATAGTTTGCTTTCATGCGCCTTATGGGCATGCCTGCGGCTGCGTTCCCAATTAGATTTTATAGCAGCGTAATTGATGAAATCTAATTAGCATATTGTAACCGCTTGGAATGAATTTTTTGAGACAAGTTATTTTATGTCAAAAAATTTATTTTTCATCCTAAAATATCTGAAGAGATAAAAAAATTTTATTTCAAATTTGTCTCAAAAAATCCATCTCAAAAAATTTTTAGGAATGAAAATTACATTTCATTCATAAAAATAATTTTTAAAGACAAAATCTCACTTGCTCATTCAGATCCGTTCGTACAGATTTTTTATTAGAGACAAAAAAAAATTATCTTAGAAATTGGCCCGTTCAAACTAAAATTTTAGTTGTCCGAACTAACACTCACCGTTTGAATGGACAAATATTTGGCTCAAACAAATTGCCTAGTCCGAACAAGATAAGCATTCGAACGGATATTCTCTAATCAAACGAGTAAATTTATTAGAATTATTCTTATTCGAACGGACATTTTTTTGTTCGAACGATTTTTTAAATCGTAATGTACCGTTCGAACATATTTTTTCTGTTCGAACAGTGGTGCTACACATATTCACATTTAATTAAAAAATGCATTAATATTATAATAAAAATATAATTTATATATCAAATTTGTTCAAATATTGTTGTTAAACAGAATAATAAATGTATAATTAATATAAAAAAATAAGTTTTAAGATCGTGGTGGTGGCTTAGCGTTTTGAAACATCCTTTATCATTCTTCAAACATTACTCGGATCTTTATCTCCAATCTCTCTTCTATTATTGTCGCTAACTCCGCTGTTTTATCTAATCTAGTCAGCATCTCTTATTCCTTAGACATCAATCATTCTATTTCAAATTGTGCTGCCTCTAATTTCTTAGTCTTATTTTCATTGGATTTAGCCTTAGAATAGAATGATGAATTAGAGAATGACTTCGCACAACACCTTAAACCCCTCAAATATCTAGAACGTGATCCAAAAACTTTATATAGGATCTGAGTAGGGTTGTACTCCAACCCAACTCGAGATGTTATCGGGCGTTTCCGACCCGACCCGATTCTGGTACAATTCCGTTCTTCTGTTAACCGCTCGTCCAATTACCCAATATTTGTTTTTGGGTTATTGACGCCTGAAATTCGAAGGGGGTTGCATTTTCTCACAAACACTTTGTTGATAGTGTAATTTGGTTATCACAGCCTGAAATTCAGACGGTTTAACGAAATCCAACACAGCACAATACGTAAACATATAATCAAATATAATAAAAAAAAATCTAAGAACACCAGACCTAAAATCATAACCCAAGAACATCAAAACCTAGCCCGATCGGCAGAATCCAAGAATACGAGCCCCAATTCCAGAATTCAAGAATACCAAACCCTAATAACCGAATCTAAAAAAAGTAAAAGAGAAACCCTTGATCTAAGAGGTGAACCTTCGTCGATAGGAAAAACTCGATTAACCAAAATCGATTAATCAAACTCGATTAACCTAATCCGGTGATGGACACAAGTCTCTGGAGAAGATGATTTCATCTTTTGTTTTTCTGGCAACTTTCGCTAATGTCGTTCACCTTCTTGGAATCGTGCTGCCTATGGTCGTCAATGGTTGTCGATGGTCACCGATGCTTGATGGTCTTCGATGGTTGCCGATGGGAAGGTTGCCGATGGTCATCGATGGTCTTCAATAGTTGTCAATAGTCTTCAACAGTTGCCACTGGAGCTGGGGGCTTGGGTTCCAATTTTGAATCGGGGGTGATTAGGTTTTGAAAGAAAATCAAAAACAGAAATAGGTTTTAATCGGTAACGGGTATTCCTTGTTACCCGATTCTACCGACAATGGGTCGGAATTTCGGGTCGAAACATAAGCAGCTAATCGGGTCGAGTCAGGTATCGGCTTTTATGTTCAGCCCTAGATCTGAGCATTGTTGACAGATGATTTATCGGATGGATCTGCAGCAGCGTCCTTTAGAGATTTCATATTTTCCTACAAAAAAAATAATTAAAGTTAGTATAAATAATAACAATATTGTATTAAACTTGACTTAATATACTTAAACTTACATAACTTGCCTCAACTTCGAAACTGGTCTAAACACCATCACAATCTTTATATGCTTTAGCATATAAATGAGTTAGATCAAAGTCACCAAAATTTACAGCTTGTTGCAAAATAAAGACTATATTAGAACTTGAATGAGAGAAATGTATACTTTAATATGAGATCGAAACTAGTAGCACTAACCATTTTTTTGTGCAAACGATAAAAAGATCGAGAATTAGCACAATGATGTATCTTTAAATTTGATCTATTGGCTTTGTTCACAACATTTCATTGCTAAAAAAATTAGATTATAAGTCTCAAAATCTAATACATCTATCATTTTCTATTAAAAAAAAAAGATAAATACGATATTACCTTATAAGCAATATGTTCAAACAGATCACAAACCTTCTCCCACTCAGCTGGTGTTATTGCTTAAAATGGATTTTGGCACGCCTCTACAAAAGTGTTGAAATTCTCAAAATATGCATGGTACCGACCTTTGTACCTCCGAAATGCACTTGACATCAATTCCTCAACTGCTTTTCGATGCTTTAAACTCATCCTTGAAAAAAATTATAAGTAATTAGTAGAAATACAATTAGTTTTAAATTTAATTTATACTTAGTTTTTTCGAATGTAACTAATAACCATGCAACGATTTTTTATGTAATCTTTCACATATTCGAGAATGTTAACCCAGTAGACTGCTAACATCAGAGCATAAGTGCGAGTGGGGGCACTAACATAAGTAGAAAATCATGCTTGTGAATTATTGTACCCACCTGTGTGACCCTATAATATATCAACTTTAATTTTATCCATTTTTCTAACTTTCTTTATGTAGACACCCCTTGTAATGTCTTGTCCTCGGCACTGGCATACAACTAAATGTATAGCAATTTGAACAGATGTATATAATTTGGTTAATATATATTAACTCATGTGTTAAATACCATAATTTGACAAAATACTTGGCGCTGGGTCTGGTAATGCTGGCCAATTATTGCTGCCTAGTGAATCACGTGCAGGGTAGTCGATAATGAGTGAGAGTGAGGATGGTGCACGAACTACTTTGCGTTTAGGAGACATATCCATTTGAAATTGTAATAAATTAAATATATCACCATATAAATGTTATGAATATTGATAAAATTTATACTTACATAGATATTTTAATTTATTCACTATCAGTTTTGCTGGACTAGTCCTCTTCATTCTCACTAAACACGTTAGTAGATTCATGGTCTTCTGACATTCCGCCCTCAATCACTTTTGATGCAACGTCTTCCCTACGAAGTGGGACTATGTCATATTGACTTAGGTCAACAAATAGATTGGTCATTGGTTTGTTTTCTTGATATGTTTCTTCATTTGTTGCACCATCAAATTCCTCATATGGTTCGTCTAACTCTGAAATATAATCATATACATTTCTTGGTACAAACTTCTCTACCACTTGCCATAGGTTTCCGTATTCCGGATCATCTAAATAAAAAACTTGATTTGCTTGGCTGGTGAGAATGAAAGAATCGTCCTCGTACCAGGTCCGAGGTGTATTCACATTGACAAATTTTTTATCTTTACGCACTCCCAACCTAGAATTTGAAACATCCCACCAAATATATCTAAACAACCAAGTAATATAATCCCCCACATATTTTAACTCTATAATATTTTCTACAACTTTGTAAAAGTAAATGTTATTATCCCAATGGCTCCCTTCGAATAAAACCTCAAAATTTTGAGTTTTTTTATATCATTCTCTACCACATATGTGAAATCTATATCTACGCACTAAACATCCTAAATATTGGATAGTCCTCTTATCCAGACCACATGCCAATGTATAAAGTTTTGGTGAGATCTTTTTGAAATGTTTAGCATGTTTTGATAAAACCTACATCAATAAATATATTTAGTATACTATTAAATATCAATAGAATCCATATTAAGTTTTTAATAATATCGTATCATCAAACCACGACACAAACTCTTCTTCATATTTCTTTTGTATGTCAGCTACACCACCAGAGTTAAGTAGTAGTAAATGTTCATTGCTCATTTTCATGTGATACATGAATTTTTATGAAAATACTAACCTTAAGTATTTGATTGATACATAAATTCATTATTAACCTCAAGTAATACTTAATTTCTGCACAATTATTCAAGATATATTATCAAACTCTATCAAAATCTCATCCACACAAGTCATAGCCCCTCTGTGCGCCCATTGGACGTATAATTTGGGAGAATACTTAAAACAGTGATGAGACACCCATCTGTTCACCTTCATAATTTCGATCTAATCTCATAAATCTGGTATCAATCCCACGAAAATACATTGGTTATCAATATAGGACTCTGCAATCAAACTTTCTAGACGAGCTTTATTTCCCACATTTCGCTTGAGTTTTCCTAAAAATTGTTCAATAGGATACATCCATTTATATTGAACTAGACTAGCAACTAAAACCTCACGAGGTAGGTGAATAGCCAAATAAACCATTATATCACAGAAGGAAGGCGGGTACAAACCTTCTAGTTTGCACAAAATCACTGCGATGTCGACTTCCATTTTTAATAATGCGTCAACTTGTAACACCCTATTATAAATTCCTCTGAAAAATGCCTCTAAATCTGTGAGAGCTATACGAACATCTCAAGTAAGCTTTCCACGCACACCAATTTTCAACAAACGCTATAAAAATACATAGCAGTCATGACTTTTAAGATCAGTTATTTTCTAATCATGTGTTCGCATACATATTGACATGTTTGAAGCATACCCATCAGGTAATTTGATTGACAAGAACCAATCACAAAATTTCTTTCTCTCATCACTTGATAATGTATACCATCCAAGACGCATGTAGGCTCGAGACCTATTATTTTGTAAATGCAACTTCAGTCTTATTCCCAACTCCTTTACATCTTTACGGAGTTAATTGTATCTTTTGTCTTCCCTTCCATTGACATCAAAGTACCCAAAATATTTTCACATATATTTTTTTCAAGAAAAACTCTATGTGCAAGCAGGCCTGCATGCACACCCACTCACATAAACAGTATTTTCACTGTTCATATAAACAATGAAAATACTGTTCATATGAGTGGGTGTGCGTGTAGGCCTGTTTGCACCTAGCACTACTCTTTTTTCAATGTGCATAACATCTAGATTATGGTGAAGTATCAAAGTAGACCATTATGGCAACTTAAAAAAATAATTTTTTTATTTTATTGAATTCTAGTGCATCTCGTTTCCTATTTCACGCTCGTGCGTCCCTCTCAAATCTATTTATAGGAATTTCAAGTAGTTGTGCAAGAATATCATCGCCAGACAGTGTTGGCGATGATGACCTCTGTTCAGTTTTTCCATCAAACATTGCACAATTTGAACGCCATCTATGATTATTAGGTAAATATTGACGATGGACCATGAAACATAATTTTCTTCCATTTGTTAACCTCTGGGACTGTGTATCTTTGTTGCAAATAGGATAATCTAATTTACCTTTTGTGCTCCACCCAGACAAATTCCCGTATGCTGAAAAATCATTTATTGTCTACAAGACTGCGACATGCATCCTGAATTCCCCCGACAAGGCCGCATCATACGTAGTCACATTCGGTTCTCTCAACTTTTTCAACTCTGCTATCAGTAGTTGTAGATATACATCTATGTCATTTCTTGGTGAGCTCGACCCTAGGATCAATAGAGCCATCATGAAATAAGGGTCTTTCATACAGTTCCAATGTGTCAAATTATAAGGCATTAATATCATAGGCCACATACTATGAGAAGTACTCATATTGCTGAATGGATTAAAACCATTAGTTGCTAACCCGATGCTTATGTTCTGAGGCTTTTCGGCAAATTATGGATACTCCCTATTAAATTTTTTCCATTGTAAGGAATATGTCGGATGGGAGAAGGATTTATCATTTTAAACTCTTTCTGTATTATGCCAAGTCATATCATTCACAGTCACTCAAGAAGTAAACAACCGTTGAAGTCAAGGGATCAACGAAAAATATCTCAACACTTTATCTAGTACATTACGCTTATCTGATGTCCATCTTGACTCGTGACACATTAGACATGAATCAAATTCTGCATGTTGTTTCCAAAAGAGTACACAATCATTCTTACAGACGTGGATAATATTATAATCAAATCTCAATCCCCGTTTCAATTTCTTCGCCTCACAAAAGTTATGAGGCACCATGTTATCTTGTAATAGAACCTCTTTAAATAATTAAAGTAGCATTGACTTAATATGTAGCAACCTCACTGTAACTGATAACTTGCTATGATGAGTACACCTCTGCATACAATTGTCGTTGTGCATCATCCCACAATCTTGCAAAGTTCTTGTTTCCCTCAAAAGATTGTGAAGATATTCCTTCTCCATCTCAAACTGCAACAATATCCCCTAACATTTTAGTCATATCCTCTCGATTATCATCACTATCATCAGAAACGGTCATATTTGTATCGTTGATATCAATCTCAACATCAGTTTCCTCTATCCGATTGGAATGACTCCCAAATCTAACTCCTGTAGGAGATGATTCGCCATGTAGAACCGAGTGTGAGTATTAAAATCTATCCCATTAACGAACAAATAGGACTCCAGTGCTATTATGTTTAAATAACTCAAGTTCTTGCATAGATATCTTATAAAAGCCTGACTGTCAGCACAATTTTTCGCAAACTCTATAAAAAAATTCATCCCCGTGCCTACTTCTTATAGTCTCGCCCAAGTTTATCATCCAATAGCATCCAACTTTTGTCCATTGTATTTTCGTTATCTGTCCATTGTATATTAAAAAAACTTAATTCATTCCATAAACATCATCAATAATACTGTAATTAATATCCTCATGGAACTACTTTGATAAGATAGTTAGTCATATCCCATTCGAGATACTATCATCTATATCGTATATATACTCTGTCTAAAACTCTAATGTCAGTAAAGTTTCGACAGCATTTTTCCAACAATTCTCCAAATATGCTAGTCGTGATACTGCATACCCATAAAATGTAAGGAAATGCACATCAAAATTTTATAACCTAACATAAGAGCATTGATTGAATATATTTGCCATATAGATGATAGAAACCCAAAATGTCTATTTTGGATAATTCAAGAGTTGTACCCAATCATTCTTTAAGAGAATAATTGACCACAACTCTCGAATGGGTCTAAAGTTTAATGTAACATTAAATTAAGTCTAACATCCAATTATAATAATACAATAAGCCACAATATTAATAATAAGAAAAAATATTATTAACAAACAATATATATTATTAACAATAGTATGTTATATGTATGAGTTCCGTTCAAACGTAAATTTTCACGTCAAACGGGCCTCACATTTGTTCGAATGTGAATAGTTTTGTTCAAACGATAATCGTGCAGACAAAATACCAGAATCAATCCTCAACATCAAGCAAGTAAGCAACAAATGCCCAGATAAATAAATCATGTTCTAAATGAGTCATATAATAAAACCTCCAAATATCAAAAAAAGTATGCAAACTCTATATAAAATCACCCAAAATATCAAAACAAATCTCTAATCTCTAAAACTTAACGATTAGAAAATTAACCTCAACTTTTGCACTTCTAACCCTAAATCCAATTCAACAACATTGTCCACAATCAAAAATCATAAGATGGAACACACTTACACTCAACACCCTTTTCAACGAGGAGACAGTCAGAAACATTCTGAAAATTCCTTTATCCAATCATAATTTCCAAAACATTCTGGATAAAATCAAATGGATCCACCATTGTTTTGAAAACTATTTGTTAAATCTGCTTATACAACATTGGCTAGGAATCAAGTTATTGACGCTCAAGATTCAACCATTTGGAAAAAAAATCTAGAAAATCAAAATTCAAGATAGACTTAAACTTATTCTTTGGAAGGTAACCCATAATATCCTCCCAACTAAAATTCTCATAAACAATATCATACCCTTGGAGGAGGAAAATCTTAAATGTTCCTTGTGTAATATGGAGTTTAAATCCATCAATCACTTGTTTTTCAATTGTACATATGCAAAAATCCTGTGGAGACTTTCAAAATGGCCTATTGACAATTTTGTCTTTGCAAGCCAATCATTCTCTACTTGGATTAAAAATATCATTAATCCCTCAAGTTATTTGAATATTTCGGAAGAAGATCATCATAATTTTTCAAATCTTTGCAACTTTGGCCATGGACAACATTTGGTTCATCAGGAACAACAAGGTGCATAACAAGGCCATAGTGGATCCTATCTCCTTTGCAAATTCAGTTCAGAAAACTCATTAGCAACATGTTAGAGCTTGGCAACTAAAAGCAAGAAGCCAGAAACCATTCAAGATCACTACCCACCATACTTCTTCTTCATCAGATTTGATGTAGTTGTCAAACAGCAAGGAAGTATCCTGGCAGCCCTTTGTTGGAACAAATTGGGTGAGACCACTTTTGCAAAAATAGATTTCATCACCAGTGTCAACCCAAATGTAGGCGAAGCAACGGCAATTCTGATGGCAATTAAAGAAGCCCAGAGCAGGAAGATTGGCAAAATTTTTATAGAAGGTGACTCAAGCATTGCTATTGAAGCCATCAATGCCAATACAGAGGCACAAGACTGAAGTATCAGTCTCATCATCACAAATATCAAACATTACCTTCACATGATCATAGAATGGAATGCCAAGAAAATTCATCGATCCATCAATTGATGTACGCATAACTTTATGCAATGGGTGACAGAAATGCAAGCTTTTGGAGACATTCTCCTAATCCAATTATCTCACCCTTTTCTATATTTTCATAGTGAGAAAGATCTACCTTTTGTATAAACTTGAACTATGTGTTATCTTATAAATATATTACTTTTGTTTGTGGAAAAAAAAGTATTACACATCTTTCTCACTGTCATTGCTAGCATGCGTGCACGTTTATATCTCTTACCATTATGAAAGAGCCTAATTATAAATGAGTAGTTCTTTTTAGGGAATCTTTGCTTTTGACTTTTGTTCCTCTATAATTCTCTTATTTACATTTCTACCCTTATTTAATGATTTGTCTAATTGAAAATTGGCTCTAGATTTTACAATAGGAGTTCGATTTGGATTGAGAATTCTTCTCAATTCATCTTTATTTTATTATTATATTTTATAATTTTTTATATAAAATATAAATCTTTATACATCTTTTTCAAATTTTAATATATTTTTTTTAAATCCTAAAATAATAATAATATTAAAAAATAAACTAAACATCTCATCTCATCTCATCTCATTTCCGAATCCAAACAATAATTTATTTGTTTGATTGTTTTTATGGTCAAGAATTATGGATGACCTATCGTTATTTTTTTAAGAGTAGTGTTACATGTATTTAAAATTTTATTTACACTTTTATTTATTTAGTTAATTTTCTTTTTAAATTCAAATTTTGAATTTTGAATGTCATCAATTTTAATATGTAAAAAAAAAGTTTTTACTTTTTTATAAATATTTGTTAAATAAATTTAGCATTTTCCTTCTTTTAATTATCATGATATCATTATTTTAATTTTTTTACTCCTTTAAAAAATACACGCCATCTTCCGCTTCTCCAAGTTGTGGACCACGTTATATTGTATTGTAACAAGAAAAAGATTTCTTATTTTTTATATTTTCGGCAACAAGAGGAGGAATTAAATTAAAATAAACTTATATTATATATATATATATACTAAATAAAGTTAGATATAATTTTAAAATGTACAAATTATGTGTACTCTCTTTAAAAAAAATAATTTATTATTAAAAATGATTTTTCATATGAATTTTCAGGTTTGTCTATTTACAAAATCATTCACATTACAATAAGTCTTTCTATCCAGCTGCCTATAGTGTATATTATTATTGTATAATTTCAGGTTGTTCCTGTGGTTAAAATCAATGTAAAATCATATAAGCATTTGGTTTAGAGTTATCTTCTAATGACTCATGGATGTCACATATTGTAGTGGTTGTTCTTGGGAAATGAAAACTTATTTTCTCTTCAAATTTATTGTTAATCTTTTTACATAGTTGTGTTTGCTTGATAATGGATTAAATATTCTTCCTTGATTGTTTGATTGAGTGTAGTGGCTGATCTTAGGAAATAAAATTTATTTTCTCCTCAAACTTTTTGTTACATTTTTTTACATAGCTGTATTTGCATGACAATGAATTTAAGTGTTCTTTCCTTGACTGTGTTGAGTGTAGTGGTTGTTCTTAGAAAATGAAATTTTATTTTTTCCTCAAAATTATTGTTATATCTTATACATGGTCGTGTTTCCTTGACGATGGATTGAGTAAGAGTGAAAACGATTCGGTCCGATCAGGTCCGACCCAATCTAGGGATGATGGATCGAAGTCTTCGATCCATCATTTTTTCAAGACCAAATTGGACCGGTAGATATCTGTCCAATCCGGTCCAGCCCAATTATTTTCTTTTTTTTTAAAAAAAATCAATTAATAATTTTTTAAAATATTAAATTAAAATTAAGTGACTTATTAATGTGGATTATGTAACTAACTTAATAAAAAGTACTTTATATGGTCACTGATAATAAATTAGATGATAAATATATTATTAGTTTATATAATTACATATATGTAGTTAATTAATTTTATATAATAGTTAATTGATAGAATATTAATTTGTTAATAACATACTTAGATTTTGATATTGTTAGCGGTCATAGATTAGATGAAAATTACATAATAAATTGTACAATTATTATATAAATAATATATTTTTATTTTTCATTTGGTGATCTGATTCAGGGTAAAAAAAATTTAGATCGAGACCAAACCGAAACTTTTCGATCCTCTAAAAAATATAGACCGGGACTAAGATCGATCAATCTCTGTCTTGGTTTGGTCCAGACTTAACGACTGGTGTGGTCGGTTTCTCTAGTCCTGACTTATCGTTTTTCAATCCTAGGGTTGAGTGTCATTTCCCTGACCATTTGATTGAGTGTCTATAGGTGATTTTATGAATCTTTCTGATCATTAAATAAAGAAAAAATCTATACAACTTCCTACTATTCACATAATTTTTATACACCACATTTTATTTTTTTTTATTTTTTATTAAATACTTAATATATGAATAATGAATAAAAAATAAAATTATTTTAAAAAGAAAAAATTTAAATAAAAATATTAAAAAATTTAAAAAATAAATAATGGTGATATGTAGAAATTGAGGAGGTTGTATAGAACAACCCTTAAATAAGTTACATGTTCAAACGTTGAATCTATGATGTTTTGTGGACTGAATATGTAGCAAGATAGTTTTAGAAAATTATTGGATGATAATTCAGCAGTTTCCAATTTTGAATTGTGTCAATATTAATGATGACAAGATGATTTTGGGCAAATCTTTGACTGTTAAATATAAAGATTATTAAGTTTGAGATTTTTTATTTTTTATTTTTTACCTCTTAGAATGGACTATTTTAGTGCATATTTTAGTGCATAACATTCTAAGATTTCAAATGATAAAATTCATTTTTTATTGTATAATATAATATTATTATTGCCCTCCTTTTATACGTTGCACAAGTAGATAATTTTTTACATTTCGGCGTGATATTTTAATTCTTTTCAGTGCAAATAATTTTTTTAAATTAAATGTTTTGGACGAGCTAGAAAAAAAAAACTGTTTTTTTAGATGCCATTCTGTACCACCTTTTTCATTAACCCATTCCTATTCATTTCAACAACTTTTAGATGTTTTTACCAACTCTGTATGCTACTGTCACGCCCCGATTTTTCGCATTGATTACAACGCAAATCGACGCATCCGGACAAGTAACACAAGGCTACTCATCCTACGTAAATATAAAAAGCAGCATGCATGCATCTAAGCTTACTAATGAAATGCAATGCCGATCGCAGCTGGAAGAAGTAAATTCCCAATATAAGCAAAGAGATCTAACTCTCGCATCAATAGACCACATGGCATACTATAATTACACTTCTCATAACATTGTATTTACAACAATATTCTGTATTTACTCTTACATAACCCAGTTAGTTTTCTCTAAACAAAAACTCATATCCTACCATCATCCAATACTCTTACATCTTCACTTGATTACGTACGCGGGGTCATCTCAACCGGAGATGAGCATTCCATAGGACCCTCAGGGTACCTCAGAATCTCCCATGCTGATCGGGTCTCAATGCAATTTATCCATCCCTGCAACAACATCTATCATTCCATAAGGAATGATAGATAAAAATAGATAAACATAAAAGAGTGAGATTTACTAGAAATCTCAGTAAGTACACAGTTAACGAAATAAAGCATAGATAACCTCAACTATCACCATACATAATCACACTCATCAACATATCACTTATAAGCATACCTTATGGAACTCATACACGTCAATTACCCATCTTACCATACAAACTTAAATCTTAGCTAGACCCATCATCACATACAACCTTAGATCTTAGCTAGACCCATCATCACATACAACCTTAGATCTTAGCTAGACCCATCATCACATACACTTATACTTTTCACTTTATTTCTTAACCCCATAGGTTTCTTTTATTTCTTATCCACGATGGGCGTTACGTCTCGCCGTCCCCATCGGGTCTTACTTATCACATAACCTCGACAGGCGTTACGTATCGCCGTCCCTGTCGGCACGTCAGTCATACGGGCGTTACGTATCGCCGTCCCCGTCATGACGTGACTAACTCATCAATCATACACTCATCAATCATCCGGGCGTTACGTATCGCCGTCCCCGTTATGATGAGTCTAGTGTCAATCATCCGGGCGTTACGTCTCGCCGTCCCCGTTATGACACAAAACATATTATTATATCACGACAGGCGTTACGTATCGCCGTCCCTGCCGGCACGTCAGTCATACGGGCGTTACGTATCGCCGTCCCCGTCATGACGTGACTAACTTATCAATCATATACTCATCAATCATCTGGGCGTTACGTATCGCCGTCCCCGTTATGATGAGTCTAATGTCAATCATCCGGGCGTTACGTCTCGCCGTCCCCGTTATGACACAAAACATATTATTATATCACGACAGGCGTTACGTATCGCCGTCCCTGCCGGCACGTCAGTCATACGGGCGTTACGTATCGCCGTCCCCGTCATGACGTGACTAACTTATCAATCATACTCTCATCAATCATCCGGGCGTTACGTATCGCCGTCCCCATTATGATGAGTCTAGTGTCAATCATCCGGGCGTTACGTCTCGTCGTCCCCGTTATGACACAAAACATATTACATATTACTGCGGGCGTTACGTCTCGCCGTCCCCGCCATTCAAATCAATTTCACGGGCGTTACGTCTCGCCGTCCCCGTGAGGATCAATCACACGGGCGTTACGTCTCGCCGTCCCCGTGGAGATCACATATTTCTCATATCACGACAGGCGTTACGTATCGCCGTCCCTGCCGGCACGTCAGTCATACGGGCGTTACGTATCGCCGTCCCCGTCATGACGTGACTAACTTATCAATCATACTCTCATCAATCATCCGGGCGTTACGTATCGCCATCCCCGTTATGATGAGTCTCGTGTCAATCGTCCGGGCGTTACGTATCGCCGTCCCCGTCATGACACGGAACATATTCTTTATATAAATTGTTTTCTTTCTTTATATTCTTCTCTTATACACATGAGTTATTTTCACCTATAACTCTACCCATTTGAAACACCACTGCTATTCTAAGAAAACCCTTAATCTAAGCAAAATAGGGTATTTCGCTCGAGCGGGTGTCGAGCGAGTATCGAGCGAAGTCTCGGGTTGGAACTCGCTCGAGCGGGTATCAAGCGACAGTCAAGCGAGATCACGGCTCAAGGGGTTTTTCAACCTAAATCAAGCAATCTTTTCACATAAACCTTATTTTTACTTATTAAAACATAAATCTAGGTCCTTATAATTTTCCTAGCATTTTACCATCACCCAATCATATCCAAAACAACATAGATTCCAAACACATCATATAAGCCTAATTCAAGCTCCAACCAACAACAAACTTAATTCCATCAATAATCTACCTATTCTATGCTAAGATTAAGTTAAATTGTATACTTACAAGTTTCTCCAAAGCTTGGTTGAATGATCCAACTAGTCCTTGCAACATTTCTCCTCAAAGCACTCACTTAGCTCACTTAGGAGAAGTTTGGAAGTTCAAGGGTTAGGGAGGCTTCTTCTTTGGCTATTCTCTCCAAGTGGACGTGACTTCCTCCTCCCAAAGGTCTCCCATGATCTGAAGATGACTATATATATAGAGGAATAGATGGCTTGGGGAAGAAGAGAAGGAAAACAAACCAAGGCCCTTAGTTAGCTTAAACCGTGTAAGGTGTAACATGTGCTGTCCAGCTTTGGTTAATCTAATCCTCATCCAAATCTCCCATGATCTCCAAAGATTTCCATCCTATGGCTATGCTTCTTCCTCATCTAAAATCATCTTAGATCAATGGCCCCAAATAATTACCAAATATAGATATAAAAGTAAACTTCCAAAAAGTCTAAAATACCCAAGATGAGCTTAGCTGGCCATTGGTCTTCCTTGCATCCTCAAGACTTCTAGAACATTTTCTCCCTCTTTGGCCACACGTCCAAGACTCCCTTAGCACCCTTAGAGTAGCTGGAAAATATCTCATTACCTAATTCCCAAGGTTTGGTTATCAATTGGTTGGAAACAAAGGGGATAGTTGGCTGTTTTGGCCAATCAGATTAGTCCTTCACTCTTGCTTGGTTCTAAACTAATTATTCTTCTAGAAGCTCTTTTTCCACCTAACACATGCTCTCATACATGTATCTAGCAGATAACCATGAGGAGAACCAATCAAATTCGAACATCTAAGGTGAGGTGGTGAAGTGATTCATTTTCGAGCCCCAGTTTGCACTTAAAACAGATCAGTCCCATTCCAGCCCAATCACTCCATTGATACACTTATATTCTCTACAACCTCCAATCATAAAAGTTATATATCTATGTCTTAGGGTTCTATAGGAACTGGAATCACTTCATTTGGAGTTCGTATGACCAAGTTATGATTTTTCTAATAAAACTCGACAGATAAACCAGAGAACACCAATCCGGGTACACCAAATGTTGGATAGATGATTCATCTTATTTCACACGAAATTCACTAAATAAAATCTCCTCATTTTCCACATATCTACACACTTGTCCAGATCTTAGGATAACTAAGAAAATAATCCAAAGTCTTAATCTTATCCAATGTTCTTAGTCAACTTCAAGTCAATACTTATCTATCTCCAATTCAGACTTGGTACTTCAATCTCTATTTCTTATTTGATTAAGTCCATATCTCTTAAATGTCAAAACATAAAAGTTGTAGATATTCCTCTTATCTTTCCATAGCCTCTTGAATCACTCAATTCCGACATCAAATGAGCAAGTTATGACCATTCTACTAAAAGACGTTTGTCTGTCCCTGTATTTCGCTCGAGCCAGACATCAAGCGAGAGTTGAGCGAGATCTCGGGTCTAGGCACTTTTTCACCTTAATACAAGTCACATTTATACCCAACCTTATTCCCAACCTTTCAATATAAGAATCCTATACATATATCCCAAAATTCCTAAAAATGGTTTCGGAGAGACATAATCATCCCACATATGAAAATTAAGCGGATGTCTAAAAATCCGGGTTATTACAGCTACTCTACAATATTATCTTATTTTCAATCACATTTTATTTATTATTTCTAAATATTATTTCTAGATTTTCTTTCATAACTGAAAAAGTATACCTTGCATGTTGTATCATTAACTAGTATATAAATACATTGTTGGATTTCTATAAACCCTAGATTTACTCCAAACAACTCTCAACCAAGTGTAAAAGAAAAGAAATAAAACATGTCAAAATCAAAAACAAAATAATAATAAAAAAGAAAAAAATACACAAGTATTTACGTGATTCGATCTCTAATAGACCTACATCCACGGTAGGATCCATTAGGAGTAAAGGTGTAACCTCTAATTATTTACACCTTTACTCCTTAACCAGACAGCTTCCCTCCTCAGCCAATCAATTCTCTGTCTGAGCTAGTTCCCACCGTGAATGTAGATCTATTAGGGATTGAACCACATATATACTAGCCTATTCTTTTCTTGTTTTCTTTCTACTTTTGTTTTCGATTTTGACGTGTTTTATTTCTTTTCTTTTTCACCGATCTTGGTTGAGAGTTGTTTGGAGCAAATCTAGGGTTTGCTAAAATCCAATAAGTGATATTAGAGCCAGGTTGAGATGCAATCAACCATGTTCGATGTGGAGAAGTTCACGGGAAAAAATGACTTCGGCCTGTGGTGAATCAAAATGAAGGCCTTGCTGGTGTAGAATGGTTCCAAGATGCACTTCTTGGAGACAAGAAGGCCATCGCTACATCCACTGATGAAAATGTTAATTCCTCCGAGAAAGTAAAATCTGAAATTTTACAAAAGGCACATAGTGCCATTATACTGTCGTTGGGTAATAAGATTATTAGAGAGGTACATTGTGCTAGTAAAGAAACGGCAGTAGAGATTTGGTTAAAACTAGAGTCCCTCTATATGACCAAGTCTATGCCAAACCGTCTCCACAAAAAAATCAAATTATACATTTTCAAAATGAATCCAGGGGTGTCGTTGGAAAATCATCTTAATGATTTTAACAAAACTATTTTAGACCTTACCAATATAGACATCACTATTGAGGATAACGACCAAGCTATTTTGTTACTTAGTTCTTTGGATAATTCATATGGCAATCTCAAAGAAACCATCATGTATGGTCAAGAGAATTTAACACTGGATGAATTCTAATCCATTTTACATGCTAGAGAATTAAAAGGAAAAAGTGAGTCCAAACCAGAAGGTGGAGAGGGTCTAGTGGCTCGGGTAAAACCTGAAAAAACTTCTAATAAGAAAAATAAAAATAAAGGAAAATAAAAAACTTGTTGGATTTCTGCAAATCCTAGATTTGCTCCAAACAGCTCTCAACCAAGATTAGTGTAAAAGAAAAGAAATAAAACACGTCAAAACCAAAAACAAAATCAGCAAGAAAACAAAAAAAGAATACACAAGTATTTACGTGGTTCGATCCCTAATGGATATACATCCACAATGGAAAGTAGCTCAGAGGTCTTCTTTATTGGTCAATCGTATATTACAAAGATTCAATTCAAGCATCAACAACTCAATCTTCCTCTCTTGTACAAGTTTCTCTCAACTTTTCTCTCAATACAATGCCCTAGAATCAAACCAAGAAATCGCCTCTTTTTCTTTGCCGAATGCTCTCTCTATTTTTCTACGGGTTACAAATAAGATAAAGATGTATATATATATATATATTCGGCATAAATAACCCTAGTTATAACCATATTTGAACACGTGACTTCTTCTCAAGCCATTAGATTACATACTAATTAAAGGAACAAATTACATAAAGGTACATGTAACTACTAATTATTTATACCTTTACTTGATATACATATATAAATTACATTTATGTATAATTATCTTCTTAATGGATGGACGACATGTGATTTGTGAACATATTTAACTGTATGATATTATTGAAACGATTTGTGCAAATTATATAAAGCGTTTCTTAATTAATAATATTGATCCAATATTAAAGGAAATTATGATTTCTGATTGATTTTGTTGGTTATAAGATGATCCTTAGAAAGTTCAATTATAACAGTTCTAGATGCAGTACTACTTTTAAGAAAGTGAAATAAATAAATAGTAATACGTAATATCATTTCTGCCTTTTTTTTCTAGAATTAATTTGTTACACGACATCTTATATATACAATAAGAGAAATCCTAAGGATCCGACCAATCCCCTATTAAAAAACAGTCTCTAATAAAAATGCAATAAAAAAATTTTAGAAAATACAATACAAAACACAATACAAAAATAAAATCTAGAAAATAAAAAAAATATAATAAAAAAATAAAATAAAGAAAACACAATAAAAAATACAATAAAAAATAAAATAAAGATGATTTCACGTTATGAGTAGGGAGGCATTTGGCCTCAGCTCAGACGGAGCCGTCGCCAAATTGACCCATTTCAGATTTAAGACTGCGTGGGGAAGGTGAGAGGTTGTGGTAGGGGTCTCGGTCTAGCCCCTAACTAATGCGGGTCCTCCTCCATGCACGTCTCCTCCTGTGACCAAATAGTCTCAAAAGTTTGGTCGGTTTAGGTACTTCTCTTGTTTTCTTGAGTTCTTGTGACAATGGGATTAGGGTGTTTAAGGGATAGGTTTGGTTTGGATAGGGAGATGTGGTAGTTTAAGTAGTAGATTATGATAGAAAAGGTTTAAAGGAATGTCTTTTGGGTATGGCTATGTATTGGGGTTCTTTTGGTAAGGAATGTGGGTCATATAGCATAGTAGAACTAGGGTTTTAATGGAGGCTAAGGAGAATTTTGAGATTGAGGATTAGGGTTAGGTTTTTTATCATTAGGATAAGGTAATGGATGAATAAGGCTAGACTATAGTTGCTAAAGTGCTTCGGCTAGGGATAGGTTTGGTAGTTGATTATTTGATTAGGTCAACTTATGAATTGATTGACAAATCAAATAAGGAATGAAGTTATAATTAGATGATGTAGCAAGAGGGTTTGGCTAGATGAGTTGTCGAATAGGTTAGGGTTGAGGTAGGATTTTAGCCAAGGGTTTTAGGTTAAGTGGTCTAGAGTTTTGAGGTGATTTGGATAATTCTTAAAATGTAGAAATATTGGTTGTGGCAAGATTTGGTGGGCGGCAATGGCTTATGTGTGTGGCAGAGTATATGCTTTTGTTTTGGGTAGGATTTGTTTGATGCAATCAATTGGTTAATTGATCAATCACTTGAGAAAATTAAGGGATAATTTGGTGATGTGGCAATAGGTAAATCTTGGCTAGGGTATGATGGAATAGCTGAATGAGATTAATGAGAAAAGTGGGAAAATTTAAACTTTAAAAGATTTTGAATTTAAATGGAAGATATGTGGCCTGTTGGTGGGGGTTTGAATGGGGCGACTTTGGATAGATATGGGAAGGAAATATTTGTTAGAGTTGAGAGAAATTAGGAATGAATAATGGAGAATATGGCCGGGTATGGTTGTTGGGGATTTGGTTTGAATA
The DNA here is from genome assembly GCA_036898215.1 of Platycarya strobilacea. Taxonomy (NCBI): domain Eukaryota; kingdom Viridiplantae; phylum Streptophyta; class Magnoliopsida; order Fagales; family Juglandaceae; genus Platycarya; species Platycarya strobilacea. The sequence continues at coordinate 34,576,717 of CM072551.1, read as the reverse complement.
TTTATTTGAATTTTTGAAATGATTTGAAATGGTGGAATGTAAGTGGCCGGATATGATATGGAGGGATATGAGATCGGGATTTGATTGAGTCAATTAGGTATTAATTGATCAATCAAGAGGATATTTAGGAGATATGGTTGATGAATGGGCAAGAGAATTTTCGGCAAAAGCAAGTGGTGCTTTAGTCGAGCATGGTGGTTATGGTAAGTGGCTAAGATTGTGGGATTTGAATTATTTTGAAGTGGAGGAAATTAGTGGCCAGTTATGTGGAGTTTATGTTGGGTGAAATTGGCTAAGTTTAGAAAGGAAATAGTTGATTGAATTTGAGATAAAATAGGAAGAGATATGGTAAGGATGGATAAGATTGATAAGGTGATTAATGGGATTCGGCTCTCTCTAATGTATGAGTTGGCCGAGTAGGTGTTTGTGTCAGTTTTAGGTTGATTTGAATTTCAATTGGTTTGAGTTTGAGTTGGTTTGAATTGGTGGGAGTATAAGGATAAAATGATGGGTCAACTAGGGCTTTATGGCTTATGGGATGAGTTGTTATGAAAATGAGTGAGCGGCTAAGTCAAGGGGTTGGGTGGCCGAGTGAGGTATTTTTGGTAAGTGGATTGGTGTATTTGGCAAGTAGAGCTAAGGCTTGGTCGAGCCAAGCTTGATATGGGATATAGGATATGGTCTTGAAGTGGAAAGTCATGGTAAAATTGATGGGTGATTGAGTGGCCGGTTATGGGATATGTGGTGAGGCGTGTATGGCAACTTGGTGGGGCAATTATGGTAAGAGATGGCTAGAGTTGACCGTGTATGGTAATTAGGTTTGGAAGGGTGGTCGTGTGGAGTGCTTGGTGGAAGGGAAAGCTCAAGAAAATTCAAGGAACTTGGATGAACACTCAAGAACCAATGATGAACACGCCACACTCAATGTACCAATTGGGATTCGGCACTCTCAATGTAACATGCACACATTCACTTCAACATTTCAACACAAACACTCACTTTCTTATAATTAATGAATCCAAAATTCACAAGTGATGTGAATTTCAAATCTCACCAAGAACACTCACACACAATTCTCAAATTTACAAGTGGTGTGAATTTGACATTTAAACAAGACATTAGAACACTCAATTCTCAAATTCACAAGTGGTGTGAATTTGACACTCAACATAAGACACAAATATTCAATCACTCTTTTTGTATTTTTTTAATAATCAAACAAACAGAATGAACTCCTTATCACTCCAAGAACTAAAGAACACTAAAATAAATAATAATATTAAAATAGACAAGACACCAAATGAAAGAAATACCTCAACAACTTGATTGATAAATAAGGGATAGATGTGGATCACCGATTCACGAATTGCACGGATGATCCTCTTCCAAAAGGATTCACGAATTGCACCATTAAGAAGCCTAAGTGCAAAGCACCAAAAATCCTAACCACACTAAGTGGCCGGCCTAAACTATTAAGGAAGTCACTCCACACACAAGGTATCTTCAAAATGTCAAATGATCAAAAGGTTGAAAAACTAAGAGGCCTAGTGTTCTATTGATAGAGCTTACAAAGTGGAAACCCCCAAAAGGTCTCTGACAATTATTTAATTAAATAAAATAACTAAAAACAACTAATAAACAAATAAGATACTTTTGGAGGCCCATATGGCCGTGGCTTTCAAAGGTGGATGGTGGGCCATGTGTGTGAATGGCATGCTAGTTGGTCCGCACCTCAGGTAACCTTGGTTGGTCCATGGCAAAGACCCTAACCATGGTCAGGTGTTGGTCATGGCTTGCAGCTAGTGTGCACATGGCTTGATGGTGACTCGGATGGCCCCGTGCATGTCTTGGTCTGTGGGGCATTGGGCATGGCCAAGGTTGGCTGGCACGTTGGCATGCTAATGAGGCGCGCTGGCATGTCAGTGGCTGTGTCATGGTGCTATCAAGGCCTAGTCGTGGCACGATCAAGGTGTAACAAGTGAATCATATCCTAATTGACTCGTGTGTCTCCTTTGAACTTCCTAGGACACACTTAGAATTCTCAAGGGAGTCCTCCAATATTGGGCTTGGCGCCACAAGTGGTGCCAACCCAGGTGTCAATGTGTGTCTAGGGCCTTGATCATGGGCGGTTTTTGATGGAGTATTATCAGGTTGTCAGAGCTCGCCGTCACAGGGTTGAGGAAGACAGTCCCAATGGTATGGGTGGTGACGCTCCCGGTAACCAGCAGTGGCTCCGATTGATTTTGTAGAGGGGTTGGTTGGACTACCCCCAGCATCTCCCATATAATAAACGACACATTTTCGCCTAACATTTAATCATTTCGGTCAATAGTTTGCACCTTGATGTCCCAATTAGATTTTTATGACATGCATTAGTGTAATTGATGTCATCTAATTATCACGTAACCGCTTGGGACTATAGTTTTAAATTTTGTATAGTATTAACCAGTACAGTCAAATTATGTCGTACTGGCCGTACTGACCAATATTTCAGTTGTATCGGCTAATATTTTGACTTGTGTTTCGACAGTACCAGATCTTGACCTTTTACCTTTTTTTTCATTTTTAGTTATTTTTTTACCCTAATTCAGACTATACTATTTACATACATATATATTTATATATATAATTTATTCATATATTGACTATTATTTTGAAATATAATTTATATATGTATTTATACTAGATAAAAGTAACGTGCAAAGCACGTTTATCTAGTTTAATTTCTAACAAAAATTAGAAGATTATTCATAATTAAATGAATGATAAATAATTATATGTTTTCATATATTATAAAAAAATCATTAATAAAAACAATAAGATAGTCTCATAAATAAACATAACCTATAATTTTATCAAATTTGTTTGAGATAATTTTGATTGAAACTTTAATAAAAAATTCGTTTAAAATATTATATTTTTATAATTCTAAGACGATAATCTAATATTTGTATCATTTTACACAGTCTCAAAAGAGAGGACATTAAAATACCTATGATTTTAGTCTTTGAGTTTTTCTAGATCTACATAAACTTGAATCATCCACAGTTTTTTTAGTTATGTGATTATTTTTAAGAAATAATATAATTTTCTTTTAAAAATAAATTATGTAGTTAATAATTTATATAAAAGAATATTATATTATAATTTATAACATAAAATTTTAATCTTAAATATGTAAATTTATTAGATCATATATATTTCAATTAAATATCAAACATATATTATATATTAATTATATTTATTGTCTATTATTATCAATTTAATATAATTATAGTTAATTGTATATACCGTATATTTATTATCTCAAAAAATAAATAAATAATACATTCATTTTAAAATTATAAAATAATTTTTAAAAAATGAAATTATTAATCATATAATAGAAATAAATTTTTATAAATAAAATCAAACTCTCTAACATATAAATTAACATCTCTAAGTGAGGATTGCATTATTATATTGTTATGAATGGTTTATTTATATATATTTATATATATTCTATACTATTATTATGTCATTCTATACTATTATTATTATTCTATATTTATTTTACATAAAAAAGATTTTAAATGAAAAGTTTATCGTTATAGAAAATTGAAATGGTGTAATTAAATTTAATGTCAAGAACATTATTTCGGTGATTAATGGAATTAATGAATTGTATTTAAAATAATATTTATCATTAAATGCAGTATTTATTTTAACAAAAATGAATGGAAATTGTTAACTTTAACAGAAAAATAAAATTTTCCATTAAAACAAAATTTTCCGTTAGATAGCCACTTTATATATATAAAGATATAGACTATTTTGAAATGGTATACGAAATATTACCGATATTGAAATATTTCGTTTCAATATCTTGACCGATACAATATTCAAAACATTGCTTGGGACTCTTAATTTTTTCACTCTTAATGAAAAGTACCGATGTAATATTCATGATATGATCATAGGATGAAGATTTATTGAAAAAATAAGCGTGGCTCATCCAAACTACCCACATCAAATATAACAAATTAATATTATATATAATATCTAATTACAAGCATGATGAGGGATATACAGAGGCGGACCCAGCTTAGGGATTGGGGGGGCTACCGCCCCCCCCAAAGTTTTTTAAAAAATAATTTACAATATAAATATATATAATTTTATATATATATATGATTAAAATTCTCTTTTAAATTAAAAATAAATAAAAATTGCCCCCCCAAATATTTTTTACTAAAATTATTCATCTAAATCTTAATATATATCCATTTATATTCTAACTATTAATTTCACTTAAACTCAAATTTCAACTCACATAATTTCACAGTCACTCAATTAATAGTCTAATTCTAATGAAAAAATTGATTATAAATTTATATGATTGTAAAATTGATTGATTATACTCACTTATTTAGTTTAGTCTAACTTGTATGATTATGAGATATAGTTTGTTAAAAATTTAACAGCGTTACATCATTATTTATTAGAAAGTTCTCAAATTTATTCTTAATCTATAAATTTTTCTTAAATCATAGAAAAATATAAGTAAATATTTAAAAATAATTGAATTTTTTTTAAAAAGACGTGAACAATTTGAAGATTAATATACACTTAGAGAGCTCGATAATAACAAAATATGACACTTTTATCATTGATGATCATCGTTATAAAATTTATATTTATTACATATTTTATCGATCGCCCCCCCCAAACATAAAGTTCTAGTTCCGCCCCTGGGGATATATATACTTAACTTCCGTTTAGATAGTGAGTCTAGATAAAATAATTTAAGATAAAAATTAAAAATTGAATAAATTTTATTAAAATTTTATTTTTCGATATTATTAATATTTTAAAATATAAAAAAATTAAATTATTTATTACATTTTAAATAAGAACTCAAAAAAATTATACTAATAAGACAAAATACAATACTTCTTGTAACCAAACAAGACTTTATTTAATTTGCACTTTATAATTATCATATATATACATTTCAAACTATAAAAATAATTATATATTTATATACTTTTAAACTAACAAAAAGTGAATTTGTACATTATATATATTACAAAAAAATTATTTATTAATAGTGAGTTATTATTATTTTATTTTTATCAAAATGATTATTTTTTATTAAAATAAATATACTTTTATAATAAATAATTATTTTCATCACAAATCATTTGTCATCAATATTTATTTTTCTTGTGATTCCATTTAGCTCTGTCGACTGTTAATTACGGTTAATTGGGTGCTACACACCCTACACTTCTACTCAACTTGCCCCCTAGTCAACAGGCAAGCGTACTGCTAGTGCATTTTTTTTTAAATAATCAAATGTCTGAAAAATACAGAAATTCAATATTAGAGATAATGCTTAAAGCATAAAAAAAAAAAAATTACAATAACAGTAGACTCGAGGGACTCGAGGGGACAATGGCCTAGCAATTTTCATTATGCTTATCACGTATATGTGTCATATCATCCATTTTCATCAATCTGCATAATGGTCATGCGACTAATTGATCGATCATCAACAGTACCTCACCTACTGTCAGTCACAGTTTTATATATTACTGTTGATAAAATTATTTGTTTATTATTAATTATTTATTATAACGATAAATTTATAATTTTTATTTTAAATAATATATCATAAAAATTCATTTTTTTTTATAGTACTGTAACTTTTATGTACATTTTAATCTCATATGACTAATTCAACGGTAACTCATGTAGATATAGGGACAGAAAAATACCTTATAATCGAAGCTTTCCTACAAGTTTAATGTATCGGAATCTAATCATCGCGTGCCATGTCAGTTTAATCAGAGAGAGCAATATGCATATAGTGAAGCGGATTGTAGACGATTCATAGCTCCCCCCTCCCCCCGAATACAGGTCTCATTTCTAATTCTCTATATCTCTGGCTCTCTTCTATGGTCTATCGCAAATCATCTTCAATCTCATTTGTCTCTTTGATTTCGAAATCCTAACACCATTGTGAATCTCGAAAATCTCTCTCGCACTCTCTACTTTTGAAACCGTAATCCACAATGTCTTTGATTTCGAAAAACCAGAGATCACACCCCTTCCTCTTGGTTTTAGAATCCTAACTCTCGATTAAAAAATCAGAAATCCCTCCTCTCCCTCTTGGTTTAGATATTTAACGGAGTAGTAGTATCAAGGTTTTGAATCGGAATTTTTTGTTTCAATATAGTATCTGGTGTACTATACCCCTTTATTCTGTTTCAGTCCAAATTCCAGTTATTTCGATCTTTTTTTTGTTTTAAACTATTTTTGTCATTTTTTTGTATTTGAATATTTTTTTTTTTAATTTTAAATTTAGATGGTATTAATTCTAAAATATAGAATATATTTATATACTTTATAATTTTAAATATATCCTTTTTTTAAAAAAAATATCATTATTTTTTAATATTTTATCTATTATTTTATTTTGTGTCTCAACTCAAGATTGTATTTTTTCAACCTATATTCATTTTATAAATTTTCAATTCTTTCAATATGTACACATATATATGATACATACTTATATATTATTCTATTAGTTGTTAATTTATATATACATATAAATATTTATATATAATATATAATTAATCCTGAAATAACACACTAGAATAGATCCATACCGAAATATTTTATTTTAATACCTCAATCAGAATGATTATCAGAATGAAATTTAAAACTTTGAGTAGAACTCTTTGTGAACGACTGCTACTATATTCTCTGTTGGAGTTACACTTAAGGCGATTTCTCCGAACTGCGGCCGTAACTTTTTTTTTTTTTTTTTTGAAAAAATGTCAACTTTCATTTCAAACATAGACTGAAGTTTACAATGTGACTTATAAAATTGAGAAGCCTCAACTTTCAAGTTAACTAGATGCAAATGAACGCACTGAACTTCTACTCTTAATTTCAACTTAGAGCAATTACTGCCTTCGAAGGAGACAGTACTAAATTTCTCCTCCAAAAGAAGAGAGCATTATAACTCAAAACGGACTAAACGTCCGGGAGACTACATCTCTAAACGGACTAAATGTTTAGGAGATTATTTCTCAAATAGTAAAATTCACAAATAAAAATAATCTCTATATAAATAAAGATTCACAACACCAACAAACAACCACACAAAACCAAACAGATACAAAACATAAGAACAACTCAAAAAATATTCGGGCGTGGTGGCGCGTGACTCACACGCACTACTCAAGAGTTGAAAGTCCACTAGTCTTAAGCATCCAGAAGCTCTGGCTCCACCAATAGTCGTTTACGGCAGACGAGAAACACCAAGAAGCGAGACACATATTGTTGCAGCCCCACGCGTTTGGAGCACGTGCCTCTCCATTCATCAAAAACTCCGGTCGACAATGAGATTGGCAGTCAGGAAGAACGAAGACGAAACGCGTGTTGGCCTTCGACCGTCAGAGATACCTCCTATTGCAATATCTAGTCCGAAAAGCAACATCCGAAAACCATCTCAAAATAGACAACAATCGATGGTCAGAAAATAAAAAAAAATAAAAATAAAAAAGTAAAAGGAAGAAAGGAGAGGACGGAAGAGGTGGAGGAAAGCAGGAGCACGATACGTTTCGCCTCTCCTTTTTTTCGCGAAAGCTTCCCTCACCTACACACTTAAAGGGACGGTCAATTGCGGCTGTAACTTGTACTATACGTACGAAGACATGATGCATGCACAGATCCGTGCCGGCCCGTCGTTGAGTTTAAAACATAGGGCTATATATTTTTTAATCTATGGCAGGTAGCAGTTTTTATTGATTCCGCAACCATATCTAATTTATTCATTAACTATAACAACATTATATAATATTATAATGCAGGAGATCATGAGTGATATTGTCTGGAATACAACTTTTCAGGCTCTATATCCTATACATAACACAAGCAAAAGATTATATTCCCATAGATAAATCCAACTAATTGAACAAATTATAGTTCTTCCTATTCGTTCTACAAAATAATTCCCCTACAACCCAAATGCCAATTGCCAACAATGAAACATTAATTTATAAACTGACCTAGGTTAGGACTGCTCTACATATTATATCCATAAAAAAAAATTACATAAAAATAATTTTACGATCCAACGTACAAAACTTATGATCTTATTCGTTAAATTTATTAGATAGTAACTAATTTATAATTTGGTAAATCACATCAAATACTTTATATAATCACTTTGTGATTAGAATCCTTCTCATAATAATAATTGGAATTCAACAAATAAAAGAATTAATTAATTGTTACATGAATTTGGAAGTTAATTACATGTACGTAGATCAAAACGGCGGCCATAGATTTGATCCATGGCAGCTAGCTTCAATTCTTATTATTAGTTTTTTGTCAGTTTCATGACCCTAGCTATTTGCCTTGGGTGCCTTTCTGATCATCACCTTGAGGAGCACCGCCATCCGTGTAAACAGTGCGAATCTTGAAATAGTCGAGCTTTGATGTCGAATCTCGACCTCCTCCAACAGACATTGGTCTGGGCGAGTCAATGCTCAAACTCCTCTGCAACACCCGAGCTCTCATTCGATCCATTTTCACTTGGGCAAACACTGTCTCGAATTTCTCAAGCAACTTCACAACTTCGTGCTGAAGAAGCTCCGGAAATATGTTCATAAAAACTTCCCGTTTCTGAACGAAGAGACCCCAGAAATATTCCAACACTGACACCAACCTCGGATCCATTATTAAGGGTTTTCCAAGCTTTTCTTGATCAAACCCATTACAGTTAATGCCACAAACGATCTCCTCCATCTCTCTCTGTAGAAGACCACATTCCAACAGTGACAGATCATTAATGGAGCCGGAGGTACCAAAAAAGCGCCAATTTCGGGTACTCATGCTTAATTCTGAATAGCTTGTGGAGGCTTCAATTTCCTCACCTGATGGATACCCTTCAGGCCTCTGCATCTCTTGACCATTATCCGCCATGGATATGGACATGATATCTTCAAAAAATGGATGAAATAACAGCTTGATGAAGATCAGTACTGGGATTGAGCAAGCTTAACGATCGGATTTTCTTTGAAGATCAAACAAATGTAAACGAACGTAGATTTTCAGAGTAATGAAGATGAAGGAATTAGAATGTCAAAAGGAGATTTTTAGGATCAGTTTGTATTGATTTTGTTGGTCTGCAGCCTGGCTTTAATTTATAGATGAGGTTGGCGGCTGGGATCCAGCATCAATTCTTGAATAGGATCAAGAATCCAAGCGTGGACTTTTCCAGGCAATGACTCGTTCTTCCATGTTAAGGGTAAAACTACGCGTCAATGACTTTGTACGGTATTTGTTTTTGGAGCCAAGCTGTTATGAGTTGTCACAGTTCAATGTACTGGGCCTCGTCTTTATTATGGGCTTTTCGGCTTGACCCAACCAGAGAAGGGGGAAAAACCACATGGTCTTTTGACTCCCAGTTATTTATTTGGGCACCAATTACAAACGAGTTGAATTAGAATTGGAATTAGAAGTCTAAAAAGTCGGAGGGAGGGATTAGGGCACACCCAACTTGAATAAACAAGCTTTAAAAAAATATTACTTGAATAGACACGAGGATTAAGACTAAAGAGTGCAATTCATAGTTTTGTACCGTTTTCCTTTTCTAGTAGGTACTGCAATTGAAAAAATGTTTTGTTAATTAGAGTTTTTTTTTTATATAAATTAATTCTATTTTTAAACTGATGTATAGAGTACTACATAAATTAGAATCAGGAAAAAATCATAAAATTATTTTTGTATTTAGCTCTAAACATACTTCCAAGGAATTGAAAAAGTATGTATAATATATACAGAAAAATTTGAATGCAAGTAATATTGTACACTCATATGCATATTGATATTGAAGTCACTACAAGAAATATGAGTTTTCTCAAGGAATGGTTGTGGTGGCTAAAATTATGATTTTCGTGAAAAATAATTTTTTGCTTTTCATAGAACGTTTGTGGCATAAAACTCACGAGTATTTTTTTCCACGAAAATTCCAACTCATGGGAAAAATTATATTTCTTGCATAAAAAATTATTTGCCATGAGTTCAATTCATGGCAAATGCTAAAAGATTTTAGAAAAAAAAAAAAGAAACTAAACCAAAAGTAATTATAACAAATATTCTAATATAAATTTATCCAAATCTTGGAAATCCAAATTCACACTTAAAATAATTTTAAAAAACATATTAAATTGTGCAAACATGTTCACAAGAAAAACTCCTAGTGAAATTTCTTATCTACGTTGTTAACTTGTAACACAATAATTCCTAGTCCTATTCCTATTACTTTGTAATTCAAGTTCCACTTCATCAATGCCATACCAGGATGGATCCCTAGCTGCCACAGCAATTGCTTTGTCCAATTCATCCACCTTCCTATCAAGAAAACAGGCTGTCAATGACTCAATAGTACATCAGTTATTATTAACATCAATAGAGTTTCATCATCCTTAGAACAATTTCTTAAGATATTCGTATTAATAGCAGAATTCCAATCATCTAACATCACACTCACGAGCTAATCTGCCACTGATAATCAGACACCTAATCAATATTGTTGTTGGCAACGGTAGTTAAGTGGGTGAAATTCTATGATTATGGCTATTATGTAGGAGGTTATTCACATTTGATTTTTCAAGACCCTGAAATGGTACAAATGCTAAAAATTGGTACATCAAGTGTACACCATTGAACTTTGCCTGTGCATCAATTGTATGACACTAATCATAGAACAACAAAACAATTGTAAAGGACATCGGGCAAGTCAACTTTATCTACAAGCACGGTTCCTTATATCATTTTTCCCTGAACTTCTTATAAATTTCATAAAAAATGCATTAAAAAAGCAGCATGCTACAATCAATAGGTAATAGTTGCACGCCAGGCCACTCATGGTGGAACGCAGGCCACTCATAGTTCTCTGTCAAACTCATTGACAGATGAATGTTATTATGACAAAGTGTAATATACAGGCAAATCCCTGAAGTTGAGTTTAAAGAAGAACCATGGGATCTTAGCCCCTTAACTTAGGTGGCTTCAGCAGAACACCATATAAACTATTTGCTAAGCAACTATTCTGAAATAATCAAGAAAATAATTCCATATGAAAAAAAGAAGACAGAACCTGGGGGGCAGACGGGCTGCCCCCCTCCATGAAAACAGCCCCGCCGCCCCCGGTGGCGGTGGGCGACACCGCCCCCGCCATCGGGACCGACGGACTCATACGAGCTCACCCCTACGACGGCGAGCTCTGGCGAGCTCCGGTGTGCTCCCGGCAGCTTTCAACTCTTTTCGGACCCGTACCCGCCGGTCCCGATGGCGGGGGCGGTGTCGCCCACCGCCACCGGCGGCGGCTCCGTTTGCTCCATGGCTGAATCCCTCATAAATTCATCTTCATTTTATTTTTTTATTGTGTTTTTTATTATATTTTTATTGTGTTTTTTATTATGTTTTGTTCATTTTATTTTTTTAATATATTTTTATTTTTTATTTAATTATATTTTTTATTTTATTTTCATGTGTTTTTCATCATCAAGCAGCCCGGGCTGCTTGGAACGTCGGGGACAGTCGGACCGGTCCCCAGCGTCACCCAAAAAAGAAAAACAAATGATTCTTTGTTCTTTCTTTTTTATTCTTTTATCATTTTCTATTCTTCTTTTCCTTCCTTCTTTTTAAGAAACTTCTTTATCTTTTTAATAAATTAGGAAATAACCTGAAGGGAGACAATGGGTTCATAGCCAAGTAAATCCTTTGCTTTTGAACAATTAAAAGATCTGCAACTAAATAAAGGTCTTATTCTTGAAGGTGTCAACCGCGGAACCTTCATCCCATATGGGCCAAACAGCCTATATGTCCACTCCACCATATATGCAATTGGCATAATGACAAAGGCAAGATCTTTATTCTTGGCCTGCAAACTTCCTTGGTACAGACTAAAAGAGTAGGACCATCACCTGTTACATGACTATATTCTATAACTTTTATTATAGAATACATTTTTTTAAGAGTAATATTGAAAAAAATATTTATATTTTAAATAAAATATATGAAGGTAATTAATAAATATGTACGGGTGCGTATATGAATATAAAATATTATTTATATGTGACATTCCTCTATATATATATAGAGAGAGAGAGAGAGAACGATATCTTCTAAGTTAATCGTCTACATCTCTTTGAATAAATAATTACTAGTTATTCTCGAATACGAATCGTAATTAATATTTTCATCTTATCATCCGATTATATGATTATGTATAAATTAAAATTAACGTTTGCATAAATTTTTATATTACATGACGAACAATAGGTCGACGTTCCTGGGGACCTAAAAGATTTTCTTCAATACTCAACAGATCATAAGAGTGTACTACTACCATAATATGAAGAAGACCGGTTTTTCTGTTTTATCTCCATTTGTTAAGAATATAATATAAATCATTAAAAATATCTCTTTTCATCTCCCTACATTTTTAGTACAAGTAATAATTTTATATGATATAAGTACTAAGTTCGAATTCGGATTTGAATTCTACAATTTTTATATCTCATTTAAGTAAATATTTTACGTATTGGTTGCTTTTTAAGGAATAAACAGTGCTACATACGTTCAGCATTCATGCACTTCACGATTACAAATATATTTGTCTTAAAGAAGAGTGTTAAGAATTGAACAAGAATGTAAACGATTCCGTCCAGTTCATAGCGAAGTCACGAACCAAATTCTGGTTTCGTACTACTAGCGCAACTATCAGTGATCTGGTCAGTCCATTCAATTTGATTCGGCTCATGAACATGATTTTTTTCATTGTATATATATAATTAATGAGATTAAGTAACGCTCTTTAATATTTTATAAATGGTTAATGAATATTAAAAAACTTCATTATATATACGGTCAATCGTGATCCATTGGATTAAAATTATAAAATTAACCTATAAAATAACTATATAAAATAAAGTATTATAAATAAAATATTATATATATAATATTTGAAAATATATAATATACATTATTCGGTCAGTCTCGATTGGGGTCGGACCCAATCATTCTATCTGGTTGGTCCTTTTAGTCCAGTCCGGTCCTCTTATATTGTTAAATATAATACAAATAATTAAATTTATTTTTTTCAATTAACTTAAATTTTAAAAATAAACAATAATTTTGTTTAGAGGAGAAAAAGAAGGCAATAGTAGCAATTATATATATTGGCATTCGAACCTATATAGCTTCAGCCTGATGATGATAAGATTCACTGACCTTGACCATTCAAATATATTCCGTTCTTTCGAATATGATAGATCAATATTAGTTTTCGGCGCCGATCTATGTCCGTTAGCGGCCCCAAAGTAGGAAGAGATAGAAGCTGCCAATTTGTCTAACCGGCAAACTCTTACTAAGAAAATGTCAACAAAGACTGTAAAAAACCTTGATTTAAAAGTATTCAGGGGCCGAAGGGAATTAGGAATAACCATCAATTGTTTCTCTTTCAACTCAATAATACTATTAATACTAATACTAATAATTAATAATAATAAATAAAAAAATAAAGAGTGTGTGATGTTATTTGTACATGTATTTTCTTGAGAATCAGGGATAAAATTACGTCTATGAAAAGTTATGATGGCATATGAAAAGTTATAAGTTTTGTACAGTGTGCACTTCTTTAAAAATAAGAAAATTTATTATTAAAAAATTATTTTTTATATAGATTTCATGTTTATCTATTTTTTATAACAAAAAATATACGAGACTTCCATACCTTACAACTACAAATACCATATCTTTGTTCGCTCTTATACTGGGTTTAAAGGTAGAAGTATCAAATTGTATCAAGGGGTCATATTCGTATTGTGTCAAGACCTGTATATTATACTATATAGATAAATTCTAACCCGACCTGATAAGTTTATCGTATCGAAATTTTAAATCCTAACACGACTCGTTAACATAATGTATCGTGTCATCCTATTTGGACTTATTATTGAATGTTACGAAATAGATTAACACGACACAATATAATCCGTTTCAATTTATTTATGTAAATGAGTTGAATATGCCTGAAATTAACCCGTTTGACTTGATTAAATTTAGTATAGTTTTATATAAATGTTGAAATCACAATATCTGTAAAAATTATAACACTAACTATAAGTCTGAAATTACAATCTAAACAATAAAAATATCAAAACTAAAATTCTAACAATTTTACTTTTAGATATAAGGGTATAATTATAGTTTTAACTTTCTTAACGTGCCATAACAAGTTAAAACGGGTGGACCTGCTATCAACTCGTTAAACAATCATGTCATAAAAGGTTAATCCGTTTTGACCTGAAATTTGTAAAAACTAAATCCTAATCCGCTATTATAGTGTCGTATTCGTATTGAGTTAACAAATTGTGTAACATATTGCCACTTCTATTTAAAAATATATCTACCATGGGCACAAAGCCTTAATCAGTAGTATATATATTCAAATCTTACAACCTACTAAGCGAATATGTACTTGTATGGTAAGAAATAAAAACAATTCAAAGTGCAAGGGATCTAATATCCCCTTAGGGCTCTATGGGCTCACTAGCACGGGCCCTAGGCCCATCCAGGCCCGCGTATTAGATAGGCTCACAAGACAAGTATCTATCTACCGAGCTATTCAAATATGATGAGATAAAAAGGATAACCATCCAATACACTTTGAAATCATGGGATGGGAAGTTATCCCTAAATATCAAGAAATTCAAATATGGATAAGACAATTGGATTAAAGATGATCTATTTAAAGGGATTCAGGTACGCCTATCTCCTTAGTTCGTAATTCGGAATACATCACCTATACACGAGTGAATTAGGCATCGGAGGCATTCTAACCCCCTAGTTTCCTTTTTCTAGTTGTAGGTGATCAATTATAATAACGGTGAAACATATCTATAACGCATAGAGAGCTTGAGAACTTCTTCAAATAATGAGGGGAGAGAACACTTAGGACTGGACATAATGTTTCTAAGTAGAAGTTTAGGAGAAAAGAAAAAGATTTATGACGATAGAGAAACAAGAAGAATATATCATCCTACCTGTTGATGGTGTGTTCTGCAATCATGAGTGACTGGAAAACTCCAAACTAATTAGTATGCACAAGATCAATAAAGAGTAGGGCTCTAAAGCCCTTTGAACACTCGGATGCTTTTGTTAGAGATTGAATTTCAGTTCTCTATAAAGAAAAATAAGGAGTATACTTTTCTTACCATTCGAATTCTAGATGACCCTTTCTTTTATATGGACTGAAAATACCGTGCTGATATGCATATCATGGCTTGGGATTGTCAGGGAAGATGTCAATCAATCGGAAGATCTCTTCTCTCTGTTATCTTGAATCATTTATTGTTTTTGTTTCTTCCGAATAATATCTTCATCAGCATGATCATACCTAGGTGACTTATTTTCCACTTAGCATACCTTATGTCCTTTCCTGATGTTTCTGTTGGCTAGGTTGCATTTAATGCGGGAAGTCATATTGTCAGGCATTAAATACACCTAGTTCTTCTAATTATTCTACTATTTTGATGACAGGGATAAGGGCAGGGATTCATTAAATGAATTCCCTGTGCTTATTTTTACCAAACCAAATAGGATAAAATGTGGTTAGGTTTGAACGGAAGTGGGATCCAACCCTTTCTTTATCGAATGCTTCCCCCATCGCTCTATCTTAAGAATATCTTTCAGAGATTGAAGGTGGGCGCCATTCTTTTTGTATGCAGCATTATCTTATGATTGATTCTCCCCTCACAATACCCCGTAAATCCCTACTAAAGACAATTTGGTGGGGATTGCTTTAAGTCTTTTATGGCTTAGATTTTCCAACTCCTTATCCTGCACAAAGTGAATTTTGAATATGTTAGGTAGGAGTAGGTTTTGCCGGAAATGAGTTTATTTGTCTTCTAGAAATAACTGCTCGCCTTCTATTCGTTAGGCATGGGAAAGAGCAACAATTTTCTAACAATAATTGTTTGAATTATCATGCGCTGCACTTATTGATTTGATCGATTGTTTCTATCATTACGTATCAGACCCCTTGGCTTTTCGAGTACTGGCTGTCAGTTACTTTGCAGTGATTGATACGTGACACAAACGCGCTGGAGGGTAGTTCATATTCGTATACTCCATGCATCTATTGTGGCGTTTCACCTCCCAAGAGCCATAATTATCCTTAGTATAAATAACTACTCTTTCTAAACTTGTTCGACCATTATTGCCATTTTGTTGCTGAGAATCCATTCCTTTCTTCCTAACTTCCTCTTTAACCCGGCCTCTCTTAGCATTTTTCATCAATCAATAGGGGTGGCTTCTATCTTCACTGGATACCATTGGGTTTCATCCTACGCTCCCACATCTATTTACCATTTTCGGGATTTGGGTTTTATTCCCATGTTTGCGAGTTGTGGGGTTGTCCAGGATCGACTCTGCAATGTGGAGGGGCGAGCCCAGCATGTGCTTCTTTATGAAGCCATGTTCAAAAATAGGCTTTGCCTTCCTTTTATCAGACTCGTTCGAGAGGTACTCCATTATCTAGGTCTACTCAACTACTGCCTAATGCTTGGCGGATCCTCTTGGCTTCATGCATGGTGTTTAGTACATCTCTGCTAGAGGTTGGGGAAGCGTATCCTGACTTGACGGCTTGAGAATGTCTTTCTCTTTATTGTCTCATCAGGAAATCCTTTCAAAATTTGATCGGTTTTCAATCTCGAGATAGTGAAATGAAGTTGTGCAGCCTCAAGAGTCGATACTCCAACATCAAATATTACAACAAAAAAATCTTTTTATGTTAAAGGCGACGAATGAAAATTCCCAGAAGATGAGAGTAGGGGGGAATTCCCTATTTAAGTGAACTAGGGCGAGCTACTGCCTACCTCCCTTATGGACATCGACCTCAACTAGATGGAACGTGCTTGGGTTGAGATTGTTATAACTTGGGCGAAACGCCACTTCCACCAGTTGGAGTCTGACCTTATTTTGATCGACCACAATATTAATACTTATTTGGTCGAGCCAAGGTGAGGCTATGCAGAGTTTCAAGATTTTTTAAGCATCCCAACAGGTGAACAACCTAAATTCCAAGTCGTACTTCGCAAGCGTGCAATTTCCCTCCCGAAACAGGAAAGGTGAACAAAAGCTCGCCATGAAGAAAGCGGTCGATCTGTTATTGAGACCCTTGAGTCTCAAGTTCTAACATTTGCTCAAGAGAGGCGAATTTCCACGATAAGGGGGTCCCGTCTGCGGATCTATCTATCCGAGAGGTTATTCGCCCTATCTCTGAGGAAATCCTAACTGGATCTTCCCAGGTACCGCCCTCTTCCCATCCTCATCCTGCTTTTAGCGTCACAACAGGCAAAGAGGCTAATCGTCTACTGGCTGAAGCCCAATTGGCTGCTCGCCAAAGAGTTGGGCTGGAACATCCTTCTCCCTCTTTGGCATCATCTTCTAGGACCGGACCAAATCAAGTAGAGGAAATTGTAGTACAAGAGTCATTGTCTCAACAATGGTCTCAGGATCACCAACCTGATCCTATGGGGGAATCCGGGCCTTTGCCAGAGATACGAGATGTAGATGAAGTCGAGCTAGTTTTCTTGGCTGCCTTATCTAATCCTCCGACATATGCTGCTGGAACTCCCTACTTCCAACTGCATGTAGGGCCTTTCGCTCAGGCTCAAGAAGGTCAAGAAGATATCCTTAGGTCAAAGCGACCCCCTTCAGTTGTAGATGGTTGCCATGAGAGGGGCGAAGGAGGTGAGGCATGTACCCTTGGGACTGGTGAACGAGAAGAAGTAGTTATACACCAACATCAGGAAATGGAAGCTCATCATTCTGCGGAAGGGCTTTCAGGAGGACCCGAACCAGCTAATGTTGAGGTTGATGATAATGCTGGCCGGGAGCCTATTCGAACATCTGGTTATGATGCCAGATCAATGATCGGATCTTCTTTTGATCGCGCTCTTCACCATTCTGCATAAATGTTACCCCAGGCTACTTCACTTCCCAGTTTTTCAAAACAAACGGAAGTTGTTGTCAATTTACTTCGGTTTTATTGGCACAGGTACTCACTTATTTTTACCTTTTGAAATTAATTTCCTTTCTCTCTCATTCTTTAATCTTTTGATATTGTTCAGGCTTCTGACCATATAGTTGGTCCGATTGGTTATGAGGTGGCGAAGTTGTTAGACGGAAGTGAGCAACAAGCCTAAGAATAGATCCTTGAAATTGAGGACAAATATCGAGAGCTTGGTATGGCCACCAACATGCCCACAGAAGAGAGGGATCTTCTGAAAGCTACAGTTATGGAGCTGGAAGAAGAAACAGATGACATTACAACGAGCAATGGAGCCATGCAAGCGGAAATGGTGACCCTACGAGAAAAGAATCAATCTTTAAAGGCAAGTAGAGATGAGCTTCTCTGGGGCCAAAAGTCCATTGGGCAAGTGCTCACCATGAGGGAAGACGAGCTCTTCATGGCTAATCAAGAGGTGAAATGCCTAAGGTCTAACTTGACCATTCTAGAGCACACTTGTGCTACTCGGGAGGATGAGTTAGAAACTCTTTGAGCCAAAGTTGATGTAGTTGAGCATGAGCATGATGCTCTTTCTAGAGAATCGGCAAGTGTTCAATTAGCGTTGGGAGAGGCGAACGCTGAACTCGAGGTCCTCAGGTGTCAAGTGGCTCAAACTCATTCCTTTGGCATTTATGCTTGGAGCCATGGTTATGTGAAGGATTTGCAATGACAAAGAGAGGAGATTGTTCGTTACCCTTCCTTTAATGTAGTTGCTATGGATCCCAAAAGTCTTGCTCCTGATCCTATAGCAAAGGTTGAAGTTGCCAAACTTGGAACACCTGAATGCCCTCATCCGCATTCGAGACTTGCCCCTACCTTCTTAATGATAGTTGACCCCATTTCATTTTTTTTATTGTGGCGAATGTACCTTTGAACCTATTCTAATGATATTCCTTTTTTTTCTTGATATGATTGTGGTGTTGTTGTTTTTTGTTCCTTTAATACCCTGCAAATCCTTATTAATGAGTCCTATCAATTCCATTGATAGAGATTTACTCGGGATAATGATTCTTGTGTGTTTGGGAAACAGATCCCTATCCTTGGGTTCAAAACTCAAGGTCCATCTTTCGCCAGTGAGCAGGCGAGGGTGAAGAAGTTAGTTTGCGACCCCACGATTCGTCTGGCACCGGTGAACCGGCGAAGGCGAAAGAATCGGTTTGAGAAAACCAAGTCTTCCCCTTGAGCGAACGAATCGTGGGGCGGGGCATGGAATCCAGATGACCCCACGATTCGTCTGGCACCGGCAAGCTAGCGAGGGCGAAGAAGTTGGTTTAGGAAAACCAAGTCTTCCCCTTGGGCGAGCAAATTTTGGGGCGGAGTATGGGATCCAGACGACCCTGCGATTCGTCTGGCACCGGCAAGCTGGCGAGGGTGAAGAAATTAGTTTGGGAAAACCAAGTCTTCCCCTTGGGTGAGCGAATCATGGGGCGGGGCATGGAATCCAGGCGACCCCACGATTCATTTGGCGCTGGCAAGCTGGCGAGGGCAAAGGAGTTGGTTTAGGAAAACCAAATCTTCCCCTTGGGTGAACGAATCGTAGGGCGAGGCATGGAACCTAGGCGACCCCACGATTATTCTGGAGCCGGCAAGCTGGCGAGGGCGAAAAAGTTGGTTTGGGAAAACCAAAACTTCCCTTTAGGCGAGTGAAACGTGGGGTAGGGTATGGAACCCAAGCAACCCCGCGAGTCGTCTGGCGCCGGCAAGCTGGTGAGGGTGAAGAAATTGGTTAGGGAAAATCAAGTCTTCCACTTAAGCGAGCGAATCATAGGGTGGGGCATGGAACCCAGGCAACCCCGCGATTTATCTGGTGCCGGCGAGCTCGCGAGGGCGAAGAAGGTGGTTTGGGAAAACCAAGTCTTGGGTGAGCGAATCGTGGGGTGAGGCATAGAACCCAGGCGACCCCGCGATTCGTCTGACGCCGACGAGGGTGAAGAAGTCAGTTTGGAAAAACCAAGTCTTTCTCTTGAACAAGCGAATCGTGGGGCGAGACTTAGAACCCAAGCGACCTTGCGATTAGTCTAGCACTGGCAGCTGGTGAGGATGAAGAAGTTGGTTTTGGAAAACCAACTCTTCCCCTTGGGCGAACGAATCGTCGAGCGGGGCATGGAACCTAGACGATCCCGTGATTCGTCTAGAGCCGACGAGGGCGAAGAAGTTGGTTTGGGAAAACCAAGTCTTCCCCGTCTACATAAACTATCCAAAGTTTGCTGGGGGAAGTTTTAGGGATTTACTCCGATAAGACTATAAGTTCAGCTATAAAATCGACTAACACTTTCCTTTTGATTGCCTTTCTCGATGCATATTGGATGTCAAATTCGCTAAGTTCTATGACCCACTTTGCTAGTCTCCCTGAAGTATCTGGTTGCTGTAACACTACTTTCAAGGGCTGATCTGTGAGCACTCGTATGGTGTGAGTTTGAAAATATTGTCGGAGTTGCCTGGTTGCAACCACTATTGTCAGGACCATCATCTCCAACTTAGGGTGCCTAGATTTTGCCCCACGAAACACCCGGCTTACGTAATATACCAATCGTTGTCTCGTCATCGTGTCCTTAACTAGAGCGGAAGATTTGGCATTAGGTGAAACTGCTAAGTAAGCAATTAACATCTCACCTGACTCGGTTTGGCTAAGTAATGGCGGGTGAGTTAAGTATTCTTTTAGTTTGTTGAGAGCTTTTTCATAGGTAGAGTTCCACTCTTGCGCTTTCTTCAGAACTTGAAAGAAATGTAAACATCGGTCAATAGATCTAGCTATGAAATGTTTTAAGGCGGCCACCCGGCCTGCCAATTGTTGTACCTCAAGATGGTTCAGGGGTGAAATCATGTGAGAGATGGTACTTACTTTTTCTGGATTAACTTCAATTCCTCTTTCAGAGACCATATAACCTAGAAATTTTCTTGATCCGACCTCGAAAGAGCATTTCTTTAGGTTGAGTTTCATTTTATATTGGCGTAGTACTGCAAAAGCCTCCTGTAGGTCATCTATATATTGCTCAGATATTTTACTCTTGACCAGTAGATCGTCAACATATGCTTCCACATTCTACCCTATCTGTTGTTTAAACATCCGATTTACCAAGCGTTGATATGTAGCTCCTGCATTTTTCAGCCCAAAGGGCATTACCTTGTAGCAATACAATCCTTGGTCCGTAATGAAAGCGATTTTCTCCTCATCCTCTGAGCTCATTCTGATTTGATTATTTCCCGAGTAGGCGTCCATGAAGCTAAGCAAGAAATGACCCGCAGTAGAATCTACAATCAGATCGATATGAAGAAGTGGGAAACTATCTTTCAGACATGCTCTGTTGAGATTAGTGAAGTCTACGCACATTCTCCATTTGCCATTCGCTTTCTTTACCAATACTACATTAGACAATCATTCTGAATAATGCACTTATCTGATAAAATCGACTGCTAAGAGGCGATCTACTTCCTCAGCTATGGTAGCATATTTTTCAGCCCAGAAGTTTCACCTTTTTTGTTTGACTTTTCGTGCTCCTAGGTTGATACATAAACGATGTTCGGCAATGTAATGATCTATACTTGGCATATCTTGATAAGTCCAAGCAAAAATATCTTGGTGTTCAGTCAAGAGTTGTTTGAATCTCTGTTTCAGACTAGGTTCTATATTGGAGCCAATATGAACTTTTTGCTCTAGCTTCGCCGGGCGATCAACTCTAACGGTTCTCCAGGCTTGGCTTGCTTGATGGCCTGTTCGTCTCGAACTTCTTCATCCCATTCAGTTAAAGGTGGCGGCGGTGGTAATTCGGCTGTGACTTCACTATTTTCTGGATCTCCTTTGTTGGCGACAATAACCATCTGGCAGATGGGTTTTAGTTCACGGGAATAACACTCATGGGCTATGGTTTGCTCGCCTTTCACTTGCCCAATACCTTTGAGTTGGGAACTTCATTTTCAGATTATATTGACTGCTTTTAGACGATTTAAGGCGGGACACCCTATTATAGCATTATATGAGGAGGGGGCTTTGACCACCAGAAAGTCAACCATGATCATTAACGTCTTGGGTGCTTCGCCGGCCATAACAGGTAGAGTGATCACTCCTTCAGGCTGAATTATTTCGCCGGTGAATCCTCTGAAAGATGTTGGGGCTGCTGTAGCCTGTCTCGTCCGATTCTCATTTTGTAGAAGGCTTCCCACTATAAAATATCTGTTGAATTTCCATTGTCAACAAGGATTTTGTTTGTTGTGAAATTAGCAATCAATAAGGATATCATTAAAGCTTCATCATGAGGCTGTATCACTCATTCGTCTTGTCTATCAAAAATGATTAGAAAATTCTCCAAAGGCTGTGTATCTCGGGTAGCCTCCGACATGATGAAGACTTCCGCATAGCGTGCTTCTCGAGCATATGCTTTACTTGAAGCAGAAGTTTCTCCTCCTCTTGGCACTCCTCTAGCAATGGTTTGTATTTCACCCAAAGGACCTTCAGTCTGAGATGAATCTTTACCATATCTCTCGCCTTTGTCTTTGCGAGGATTCGGGTTGCATTTATAGTTATGATACCCTCCTCTTCTTTGTTGTTCACCTTTTTGATCTTCATCTTTCCTCTTCAAAATCCTACAGTCCTAAGTGTTGTGCCAAGTAGATTTATGATATTCGCAATATATGTTTGTTGGTCGTTGCTGGCTTGGATTGCAGTGTTGCCTCTGCTTGGGATCTTTGTCAACTGTCAGGTTGTTATGGAGACGTGGTTGGTACTGTGAGCTTCCTTGAAACTACGAACTTCCTTGAGTATATCTTCTCCTAGTGTCATTAGCATTTTTCTTTTTTATCTCTTTTACTAGTGAGTTTGCTTCAATCTGATTAGTACACTCTATTTCTTCCCGACGAGGTTCTATGAAAGCTTGTAGAATGTCTTCAGCATTTATATAACTATCAGCCCTATCCATGAATTCTACCAATGTGGCTGAAGTTCATCGAGCAATCTCTGCTAAAAAAGGGCTTCCTGGCCATACTCCACTCAGGAGAGCAGCTAAGGTGATTTTTTCGTCCTAATTGCTTATATTCATCAACTCCTTGTTGAATCAAGAGAGAGAGTTTTTTAGACTTTCCTGATATTCTGTTTAACTATGAGGAGGTAACAGCTAGTCGTTTGATCTTTCGACTTCCCAAAAACTGAGTTATAAAAAGGCGAGTAAGACAATCAAAACTATCCACAGTACCAGTTAGAACTGTCCCAAACCAAGTCTGTGCTACTCCTTTTAGGGTGAGTGGAAATGCTCTACATGCCACCTCATTAGGGTAATCATGTAAGTTTATGTGTGTCCTAAACATTTCGATATGTTCATACGGGTCTGTACTTTTATCATAGAGGTCCATCTGAGGTGCTCGAAACTTAGAAGGTAATGACACCGCCATCACGCTTGTATCGTAAGGGGTGCCTAAATTGTTGCATAGCTGCCCAATGATGGATAGGGCTTCTATACAATTGACTATGTTTTCATATTTCTCTTCCAGTTTTTTGAGTTTCAGCTGTATTTTACGTCTTTCTTCCTCCTCCCGATTAGGATCATTGGCTCGACGAGATTTCGCACATTTACTAACAGAAGGTTCTTCATGGGCCACAAGTTCTTCATTCTTTCTTTGTAGCTTCTCGTTTTCTTTAGTTAGCTCCCTGATGGTTTCTTCCATGGCAGCTAGTCGTTCTTCCATTGGGCAATCTTCTAGATTGTGCTTAAAATCGCAACGTGATCAGTTTGCAGAGAGCACGTTAAAGAATCCCACAAACGACGCCACTGTTGATGTTGTGATTTGCAATCCTGAGTAACTGGAAGACTTCAAGCTAATCGTTCTATAAAAGGTCAATAGAGAATAGGGCTCTAAAGCTCTTTGAACACTCCGATGCTTTTGTTAGAGATCAGATTTCAGTTCTCTATAAAAAAAAATAAGGAGCAGATACTCTTCTTTCTCTTCGAATTCCAAAAGACCCTTTCTTTTACATGGACTGAAAATACCGTGCTGATATGCATATCATGGTTTAGGATTGTTAGGGAGGATGTCAGTCAATCGAAAGATCTCTTCTCTCTGTTATCTTGAATCATTTATTGCTTTTGTTTCTTCCAAATAATATTTTCATCAGCATGATCATGCCTAAGTGACTTATATTCCACTTAACATACCTCATGTCCTTTCCTGATGTTTCTGTTGGCTGGGTTGCATTTAACGTGGGAAGTCATATTGCCAAGTATTAAATACTCATAGTTCTTCTGATTATTTTACTGTTTTGACGATAGGGATAAGGGCAGAAATTCATTAATGAATTCCTTATGCTTATCTTTACTGAATCAAATAGGATAAAAGGTGGTTAGGTTAGAACGGAAGTGGGACCCAATCCTTTCTTTATCGGATGCTTCCCCCCTCGCCTCTATCTTAAGAATATCTTTAAGAGATTGTAAGCGGGTGCCATTCTTCTTGTATGCAGCATTATCCTATGATTAATTCTCCCCTCACACCACCTCTTTACAAATCGTGCCTCAGTTCTACACAACCAAAGAGACAGGTATTGACTAGCTATGAAGGGACAATATCATTACAACACTATATTACTCTACAAAACCCGTATGATGTGATCTTTTTGGTGAAGCTGCAATTCTAACAAATGCACCTCCAATAGAACGCACTTGACTAATTTTTTGTCGAAGTGACTCCCTTGCTTGTTGTAGTACTTCTAACACTCTATCCAAACCATGCATCAGATCACAGTTCATGTGGCGCCATATATTGCATAGAGGTTATTTTGGCTCAGTTTGGAAGTTAGATTTTGTTTTGTCGATTTTTAAATCGAGTTTAACATCTAAACACCCAGTTTTCAAATTATTAAATTCATCTCAACTCAAAATTTTTTTACATGTGGAACTTACATTTTTTTTTCACTTTAATACATCTTTATACGCAGGATTTACAATATTTTTTTCAACTTTCTATAAATATATTTAAATTTATCTCAACATTTAAACATATTTAAACTCATCTTAGGTACATATACAAAACTCATTCCACCATCTTAACCTACTACTATTTATAAAAATTTAACTCAACTCATCTCAACATCCAAACAGTTTAAAGCATCTCCTTTATGAAAACTCCTGAATGCTACAGATGAAGACAGATTGGCTGAGTAGTTTCCAGGGAACCCATTATATTGGAAAGTGGCTATTGATCTGCATGCATGCTTGCTATATATGTGAAGGTTGATGATGATGGGTTTTTAACATTTCCTCTTGATTTTGCATTTCCTTTGTCATGTGGAAGGCAAATTCATGAGCCAGGGATTCAAAAACAAAACTAGTACTGCTGTTCCGATCTTGTGTATATACCTCTCATTTCAACATGCACGTACGTGAAGGTGGTATAACGTACACCACTGCATGGCACTTCTTGGGCATGCATGGGAGGCAATTCTGTCTTGATGTATGGAGCTTAATCCTCATCTGTTTCTTCAGTGACATACGATTGGTAATTCCCAGGTTGACATGGATCCTAATAATTTACGAGGAAGTGGGAAAAAAGTTATAAGAAAGGAAGCAGATGATCACAAGTACAAATGAAATTTATGAGATCACAAGAGGGCTTTAACTCTAAATTTATGAGATCTCTTTCAACTTTTTCCATTTATTCATACCCGCTCGGCCAATAAGTTTGTGCTGCATGTTTATATGTCTTTGTCTCTTACATATATATTCATTGCAATCAAATTCATTCTTGCCTTCTCTTTTTATGATTTTCTAAGCCACCTTCAAGTTTTCCATCGGATAAAACTACTATAAAAATAATTATTTATTTGTGGATCAATTATTTCATGTCAAAATGAATATTAATAGAGCCGGAGGTACCAAAAAAAGGCCAATTCCGGGTACTGCTTGATTCTGAATAGCTTGTAGAGGCTTCTGCATCTCTTGACCATTATCTGCCATGGATATGGACATGATATCTTCAAAAAGTGGATGAAATAACAGCTTGAAGATCAGTTCTGGGATTGAGCAAGCTTAACGATCGGCTTTTCTTTGAAGATGAAACAAATCATGTAAACTTACGTAGATTTTTAGAGTAATGAAGATGAAGGAATTAGAATATCAAAAAGGAGACTCTTAGGATCAGTTTGTTATCGGTCCTATTGGATTCGTTGGTCTGCGATCTGGCCTTTATTTATAGATGAGGTTTGGGGGCTGGAATCCAAGCGTGGACTTTTCCCAGGCAAGGACTCGTTCTTCTTTGTTGAAACCACGCGTCAGACTTGTACGGTATTTTTTTTGGGGAGCCAAGCTGGTATGAGTTGTCACAGTTCAGTCTACTGGGCCTCGCCTTTTTATTATGGGCTTTTCGGCTTTACCCAACCAGAGAAGGGGAAAAAACCACATGGTGTTTTGACTCTAGTTAATTATTTGGCCACAACCATTGAATTAGAATTATGATTAGACTTAGAATTAAAGCAGTCTAAAATGTCGGAGGCGGGGATTAAGGCACACCCAACTTGAATATTAATGTGGGTTATGTAATTAAAAAGAAAAATATTAATGTGGCCACTCATTTTGATACATTTTTTTGTCACTTTATATATTTCAATTTTATAAATAATTAAATCTACCTCTTTCATTCACGTAAACTTTTAGGACAAGTATAATTTTACCTGATATATATCATAGCAAAAGTAATAAGTTCAAATCGTTACAGTCTATAATCAATCTCATTTAATTAAATATTTTACGTGTTGGTTTATCTATTAAGAATCCAAGTGTTAGAATATAAATAAGGGTGTAATCAATCCGATCCAGTTTGGAGGGAGTCACGAATTGAAAATCTTGGTCCTAGCTTATCTTGTTGAATCGGATTACTAGCTATCACTCCGGTCAGTCCATTCGCTCCGATCAGATTGCTGAGCACTTTTTTCATTCTATACGTATATGGTTAATGAAATTAATTAATGATCTCTTTAACATTTTGTATATAGTTAACGAATATCAAACAATTTTATTATATATGATTAATCGTGATCCCTTAAATAAACATTATATAATTAACCTATATAAATACTAAATAAAATAATATGTTGTATATAATATTTAAAAATATGTATAATATACATTTAGTTGGTCTCGATCGTCTAGACAGAACCATTATGTTCCGTAGGTTTTTTCCGATTTGGTCTGATATTCTTACAATCTTAAATATAATACAAATAATTAAACCTATTTTTTCTATTAAATTAAAGATTTGGAATAAAGAATAATTTTGTTTAGAAGAGAAAAAGAAGGCAAGAGAAGCAATGATAAATAATGGCGTCCAAACTAGTCAAATCGTGCAAACGGTTTATGTTCATATCATATCAAGACATGTATATTATATTATATATATTAATCCTAACTCGATCTATTAAGATTATCATATCAAAATCTCAAGTTCTAATACGACCTATTAACATAACGTATCGTGTCTTATCAATCCGTTATGACCCATTAGTAAATATTATGAAATAGATTAATACGAAACAATATTATTCGTTTTAACTTGTTTATGCAAATGAAATGAATGTATCTGAAATTAACTCATTCGACTTAATTAAATTTAACATAATTTATATTAATATTAAAATCACAATATCTATAAAAATTACGACACTAACTATAAGTCTGAATTACAATCTAAATAATAAAAATATCGAAATTAAAATTTAACAATTTTACTTTTAAATATAAGGATATAATTACAATTTTAACTTTCTTAATATGTCATAGTAGATTAAAACATGTTGACTCGCTATCAACTCGTTAAGCAATCGTATCGTAATGGGTCAACTCATCTTGACCAAAAATTTATTAAGACTAAATTTTAATATGCTATTATCATGTCGTGTTCGTTTTAAGTCAACAAGTAATGTATCATATTGTCATCTCTAGTCCAAACCTAGCTTAACTTGAAGATAAGATTCAGTGACCTTGACCATTCAAATAGATTCCGTGTTTTCGTGGAGGATATGTTCACGGCTTCTGATCTATGTTAGCGGCCCCAAAGTAGGAAGAGATATATAGAAGCTGCCAATTTGTCTAACCGGCAAACTCTTACTAAGAAAATGTCAACAAAAACACTGAAAAGAACCTTGATATAAAAGTAATCAGGGGCTGAGGGGAATTAGGCATTACCGTCAATTGTTTCTCTTTCAACTCAATAATACTAGTAATGAAAAATGGATGTCCATCAATTTTGACATTTTTTTTAATATTTCATATATTTTAATTTTTTTAATTTTTAATTTTTAATTTTATTTAATAATTAAGTAAGTGATTAATCGTGTATTGACATTTTTTTTATATTTTTTAAAAACATTTTAAAATAAAATAAAAAATAAAAAAAATTTATACCAGCAATACGCTGCAGCATACCGTTATAACAGTACTACTAGAATTACCTACTAGTAATACTAATAAAAGTAATACTAATAAATAAATAACTCTGTGAAGTTATTTGTACGTGAATCTTCTTGAGATTCGGGGATAAAATCCGTCTATGAAAAGTTGTAATGGCATATTAATTAGAACATATAGTTTTAGGATGTGTAAGTTTTGCACGGTATGCACTCTTTTAAAAATTGAGAAATTTATTATTAGAAATTATTTTTTATATATATCTCATATTTATCTATCTTTTTTTTATAAAAAAAAATAATAATTGAGATTTGCATACACTACAATTGCAAATATATATCTCGCCATGGGTATACAACCCTCAGTAGTAGGGAAATGATAATTGCCGCATTGGAGGGTGTTTTGGGGCCCGTTCAATGTACATTTTTTTTTCAAGTTTTTTTTTTTTTACTTAATGATTAAGATAATATTATTTAAAAATATTGTGAATTTTTTTTTATATGTTTAAGAGTATTTAAAAATATACTAAGTAGGCATAAAAGGTAAACTATCCATTGGACTCCTAGCATCTCCCTACTAGGAAAATTAGTACTTAATTGTATGGTAAGAAATATGCATATTTATCTAGATTTTGGATTTAAGAATTTAGATTTAAAGAATGAGTAATTTTATTGAATCTCTTAGATGAAAGTGCCAAATTAAAATTATTAAAAAAAATTCAAGACCAAGTTTACCTTGTCTGGATGAACAGACCTGGTAAGGAATAAAAACAATTCAAAAGAGCTTAAAAAATTCTTCAAGTAATGAAGGGAGAGAACTAAGGACTGGACCGAATGTTCTGAGCAGAAATTTAGGAGAAAAGAAAAGGATCATTTATGATAGAGAAACAAGAAGAATTGTCCCACCTCTTTACAAACCGTGCCTCAATTCTACACAACCAAAGAGACTACAGGTATTGACTATGAAGGGACAATATCATTACAACACTATATTACTCTACAAAGTACAAAAATTGTATGCTGTGATCTTCTTGCAGGTTGAAGTTGTAATTCTAGCAGATGCACCTCCAACTGAACGCATGACCTGACTAATTTTCTGTCGAAGCCATCATTCCCTTGCTTGTATTAGCCGTTTCTTACAAAGTCCATGAGAGAGAGAGAGAGAGAGAATCTGACCTGATACAACCTTACTTGCATGATGCGGATTGGGTCGGGTTGGTGCCAAAACATACACACGTCGGGTCAGGTTGGGTCAATGGGTTGCAACCCTATTTGCTTGTTGTAGTACGGCCTCGGCTAGCACACTATCCAAGATTCCAAACCATGCATCAGACTGTTCATGTGGCGCCATATATTGCATAGAGGCTATTTTGGCTCAGTTAGGAAGTTTGACTTAATTGTGATTAATCAGTTCAGTCTAATTTTAAATCAAGTTTAATATTCAAATAATTAATTATTAAATTATTAAATTCATTTTAACTCAAAATCTTTTTATATATGAGATTTATAACATTTTTCAACTTAACACTTCTTTATATGTAAAAACTATAGTTTTTGTCAATTTCTTATAAATATATCCAAATTCATCTTAATATTCAAACATATCTAAACTTATTTTAAATACGTTTCACAAAATTCACTCTATCATCTCAATTCATTACTATTCATAAAGATTTAATTCAACTCATTTTAACATCCAAAGAGCTTGAAGCATCTCTTTTATGAAAACTCCTCATGTGTTGTAATTGTTTGACAATTATGATGACTAATATAGAATTAATTAAACGATAAAATAAGAAAAAAATCATATAAAAATTCACGTGGTTTAGCAATGTGCCTACATCCACGAAAATGAATAGTGAAAATTTTAGTATTATCAAAAGTACAATTATATTATATGTATTTATACGAACTCCAACTCACTCGCTTGTTTCGCCATCTATTATCTTGCCATTATATATGCATTGGATATAAGTCACATACTTCAACATCCTATATGCTCAAAATGAAGACAACTTGGGAAGGGGCCAACTTTAACTCTAAAAATGATTTTGGCCCCTTCATAAAATTTAATCTGATATAAAAATGAAATAAATTAAACACATATAGTATAAAATAAAATATATATTTATTATAAATAAAATTTTAAAAAAATTCTAACTATAACCTGTAATATTTCTAATCTCTTTCTCTTTCCATTTTTTAAAGTATTTCAATCTCCAAATTATGGCTTACGACGTCGGTAATCTGCTATTTATAGACTGGCATTTTTTTTGCACACAGCACAATATATCATACTTCACATCTCGTCTTTCACATCAAAACAAAGAAAAGAAATAGGTGCTTTACCTGCTCGACCGTGAGGCGCGACAAACCCATTTCTAGTTTCTTGATCTCCAGAAATCTTCTCGCCTCCAGCCTCCTCTGTCCTCGCATCATCACATGGGCCAAGGACAAAGGAATAACTATCGATTAGCCTACACAGCCATAGGTAAGCTGCTAAGCATCTCTCTCTCTCTCTCTCTCTCTCTCTCTCTCTCTCTCTCTATCTCTCTCTCTCTCTCTCTCTCTCTCGCAAAAGTGAAAAAGTTCAGTCTTTTTTAATTTTGTGAAGCTTCCAAAAACTGAGAAACAAGCTTACTTATCTAAGCCTGCAAGATTATTTATTTATTTGTTTCGTAGATTAATATTTTTTTTCTATTCAGACTTTTAGGTAGGGGTGTAAGAAAAAATTGAAAAATCGGTAAATCAGATCGGATTAGTCCAAATTGGTATAATCGGTTCGGTTTTGAGTAGGTACCGGTTCGGAATCGGTTTTTATAATGTTAAAATCGATAGGTACCAGTTCGGTTCTGGTTCTAAACTTTTTAGAACCAGACTAGACCAAACCATTTTAATATAATACATAATATAAAATATTTTTTAATTATATATAATATGGTATACATTAGTATACAATATAAATTAGTTACAATTTACATATTATAGCCTAATACTAATAGTATATTACTATTAGTAATATACTTTAATTATATATATATAAATTATTATACTAAATAATTACATATGAAATAATGATATAGTAATAATAATATAATTTTTTTTGAGCTAATACTAATATTATTAGCTATAACCATCAATGATATAATTATAAAAAATTAAACTTATTATAACAAATACTAATATATAATTATTTCATTCATTATAAATAATAATAATATATATTAATAATCTAATAAACTAATATGGACTAATTTAAAATCGAAAAATTGGATCGAATCAGATCGAAATCGATAAAACTGGTACTACCGGTTTTGGAGATAACCGGTAAGTAATCGGTTTTAAAAAATATAAAAAACTGGTGGTACTGATTCGGTTCTAAATTTTATCCAAAATAAGGCCGAACTGGGCCGATTACACCCATACTTTTAGTAAACGGAGGTTGACTAATATTTTTTTAATTATTTATATTTAGTAGACTATTAAGGCCCCGTTTGGATTGCAAACCTATCTTATCTTAAACTTATCATTACACTTTTTCAAATTCTTATACAAAATACAAATTTCAATACAGATTTTTCAAATTCCAATATAACTTTTTCAAAGATCAAAATAATAATAATAATAATATTTTATTCAACTTTCAAAACTTATCTTAACTCATCTTATCTCAACTCCGAATCTAAATAGGACTAAGTGCCAATTTTTAAATCTTCTAGAATTGGCTTCAATGCTTCATTATTATTGTTTTTGATTTATTTAGTAGATTAATGTTTTTTTTTTCTATATAGTAAACTAACCTTTTGTTTTTTTAGTAGATTAACAGATGTAGTCGATAGCCCTGCCATTTCTCATGGTCCCACAGAGCACCATTTTTTTACACCTTTGTCTATCTGCGGTATGCCTTTTTTCTTTATAAAAATTCTATATTGGTATTAATTGTTATAAAACTAAAATAAAAAATATTATTACAAAAGAAAATTGTAGAACTCTTTATTTCTCAATAACTGAATTTTCTGTATTCCTTTATTTCTTTCTTTCTCTCCTCTTTCTTTCTTTTTTTTTTATCTTCTCTTCTTTTTCTTTTCTGATACTTCGTTGTACAAATGAAAGTTCTCAATTCTCTTTATATAGAGAATTGAGGACGGAGAGAGAAGGAAAATGATCATTCAGAAACATAATGCAAGGGGACAAGGGGCCAAAGGATAGAAAAATATGGAAGGGGTGGGGGCGTGTCACCTCCCATTCTTGACTTTCATGATACTCTCCTTGAATAATCATCCATAAAAAAACTGACTCGTTAAAACCTTGTTAAGGAAAGACCTAGTGGGAAGAAAAATCAATGGCAAAGGAAAAATAGTACAATATTCTTATGTACCTCCAAATGCTTTAAGATTGTCTCATTAAAATCTTGTAAAGGAAAACTCAGTGGGACAAAACCTTAGTGAAGGAAAAAGAGTACAATCAGCACAAGTTTTCAAGACATTTACTCCCCCTGAAAAGTACATGTCAATATATCTTTGAGTCTTCGCAGTCCAATGTTTTGCACAATCTTCTTGAATGTTGTAGTTGGTAATGCCTTTGTGAATAAATCTTCCAAATTATCACTTAATCGTATCTGCTTAACATCAATTTCACATTTCTCTTGAAATTTATAAAAGAATTTAAGTGAAATATATTTGGTTCTGTCACCTTTGATATATCCTCCTCTAATTTGAGTGATACAAACAATATTATCTTCATATAAAATTGTTGGGCTATCATTGATCATGGGGAGTTCTCACTTTTGCTGGATATGTTGAATTACTGATCTCAGCCAAATATACTCTCGACTTGTTTCATGAATAGCAATAATCTCTGAGTTATTTGAAAATGTGGCAGATAGAGTCTGCTTAACAGATTTCCATGATATGACAGTATCTCCATAAGTAAATAAATATCTAGTTTGAGATCTACCTCTGTGTAGATCTAAAAGATAACCTGCATCTACATACCTAATCGATTGTGGGCTTGATCCACGTTGATAAAATAATCACATATCAACCGTACCATGAAGGTAATGAAAAACATGTTTAATACTATTATAATACTTTTTACTTGTTGCAGAATTATATCTTGCAAGCAGAATAACGGAGAATGTAATATCAGGTCGAGTGTAATTTGCAAGATACATCAAAGTTCCAATTACACTGAGATATAGTATTTCATGACCAAAAATTTCTTCATCGTCATCATAAGGACGGAATTGATCATTTTTCACATCAAGTGTTTGAACAACCATTAGAGTACTCAGGAAATTAGTTTTGTCCATATAAAAATGCTTCATGACTTTCTCTATATATATGGATTGATGAATAAAAATTTCATTTGGCAAGTGCTCGAGCTGTAGGCCGAGACAAAGTTTTGTTTTGGCAAAATCTTTCATTTCAAATTCATTTTTTAAATATATAGCGGTTCTTGAGATATTTTCGGGAGTTTCCACAATATTTAAATCATTAACATAAACCACAATAATGGCAAATCTGAATTCTGATTTCTTAATAAAAACACATGGGCATATAAGATTATTATCAAATCCTTCTTTCAATTAATTTTCGCTTAGGCGATTATACCACATGCGTCCGGATTGCTTCAACCCATATAAAGATCTTTGTAGTCTGATAGAGTACATATTTTTAGATATACTTGTAGATGCTTCAAGCATTTTTTATCTTTTAGAGATTTTCATATATATATATATATATATATCATGGTCTAAGGATTCATATAAATATGCAGTGACCAAATCTATCAATCACATTTCTAATCCTTTTGTAACAACCAGACTAATTAAAAATCTGAATGTAATTGCATCACCTGTCGGGAGAATATGTTTCTTCATAATCAATCCCGGGTTTCTACAGGAAACCTTGTGCGACAAGCCGTGCTTTGTACCGCACAATTTCATTTTTTTCATTGCGTTTTCGTACAAATATCCACTTATATCCAACAGGCATTACACCTTTTGGTGTTTGGACAACAGGTCTAAATACTTCTCGCTTTGCTAGCGAGTTTAATTCAGTTTCAATAGCTGCTTTCCATTTTGATCAATCATTTCTACGTCGACATTTTTCGACGGTTCTTGACTCACTTTTTTCATTACTTTTGGTAATGTCAATGG
This sequence comes from Platycarya strobilacea, assembly GCA_036898215.1. NCBI lineage: Eukaryota > Viridiplantae > Streptophyta > Magnoliopsida > Fagales > Juglandaceae > Platycarya > Platycarya strobilacea. The sequence goes on along the minus strand of CM072551.1, from coordinate 34,542,037 downwards.
ACATTTTATATGAAAATATGTTGTCGACAACAATTTTATTTCTATCCAAAATTCCTCCAGTACTCATGAAATGTATTGAAATCTCATTATTTTCAGGTACTTGTTCATCTTCAGGGAAAAATATTTCATGAAACACCTCTTTAGGAGATCCCTTTTCAGGAAATTTTTTAAAAGAAAAGAAGTTAATATTTTTAAAAAAAATCTTACTATCAGATTGTATTAAACATATTTTATTTTTATTATAAATCTTATTATTAAATTATTATAAATCGTAAAAATTATTCTATAAAATTAAAATAAAAAATATTATATATTTTGTTCTAATTTTATTTGACTCACTAAAATGAATTCCTGACTCTACTACAACCTCAACTACAGTGGCGGAGCCACGTTGGGGCAAGGGGGGCCATGGCCCCCCTCCCTACGAGCTCCACCCCTATTTTAAAAAATAAAAATAAAAATATATATAATATGTTATTTTTTTTATAAAAAAATTGAAAAATATGTTTATTTTTTTATGATTTTGTAGGATAATAGTAATTTTCTTTTGTGTTGGCCTCCTCTCTAAAAATTATTTTGATCTCCCTCTACAAAATTAATCTAATTTAAAAATAAAATACATTTAATATAAAATAAAATGATATAATAACATGATGACATGTTTTTATTATAAATTAAAAAAAATTGATGATTTTTAATATATTTTTATCATGATAATATGTTCTTATCATATTATATACTTTTTTAATACATAAGTTGTATTAAACATTTTTTATATTTATTATAGATCTTATTATCAAATTATTTTATATCGCATAAAAAATTATATATAAATAAAATAAAAAATATTTTATATATTTTATTTTAATTTTATCTGGTCTCTCTAGCACAAATTTTTGATTACGTCACTGCTCAACTAGATCAAAATATGAGATGAATGGTACGTAAGGTACCGTCAATGGGGATTTAAGAGTGCCAAGACCCACTGGTCGATGCATCATGTACTGCGACCTATGAAATAAAAAAAAAAAAAACAGAAGCATTTAAATGGTTAAAAAGGCTGTAATGAAGCATGTATACCAGTGTGAGAGTATTATCTTTTCTGAACTTGATCTCCTCCCTTTGATCTCTTTCAAGTTTTTCCATTTCATCATACCCGCCGGCTACAAGTTGATTTTCATGTCTTTGTCTCTTACATATTGATATTCATTATAATCAAATTCATTCTTGCCTTCTCTTTTTATGATTTTCTAAGCCGCCTACAAGTTTTCCATCCGGTAAAACTATGATCACTTGGATTTCAGAACATTCTTTCAGCCTGTTATCCAAACAAATTGGATTCATAAGATTGATACAATTTGGGAAAAAGATAATAGGTAGGACATGTACTTAGTAATTGGATTTAAATTCCCCAAAAAAAGTTTTAATTTGCATGATCAATCGCATAAAACGAAGAGTTAAAAAAGAACAACATTGCATGAATGTTCCATAATTTCTTGCAACGAATTTGGATCCGATCGAGCAGTCAAACAGAAAGTTACATTAAAATATTACCATATATTTTATTATATAATATATTCATAATATTTTAATACATATGAAACTATGATTTAATATTTTAATATATTTATATTATTATATAAATCAATCAATATATCAGTTTGTACTTGGTACTATAATTGATTTATTGTATAATTTCCATTATCTCTCTAATTAATTACTTCATTCACCATAGGTACGTAGGAATATATATATTATGCATTCGAGATTGAGAATAGCAAAGATATTGTAGCCTTACATTCTCTCTTCCTCCTCCTCTCTTCATTTATTTTAAATAAGCTCATTTTGTGCAAAGCTGAGACAGTAACATGCAAATAATTAACAATATACGTTTATATATAATTTCATATTTGCATTCCTGACAATTAATGAAAACATGTTTTTTTTTTAATATTCTGTTACACGCCGTGGAGATGAAAAAGTTTCAGGAGACTTAATCGAAGTGAAGAACTGGGGCGATTGACGCCCTAAGTGATTGAGTTATGTCGGATGATCTGAAGGTGGACCGTGGGCCAATTATGTTAAGCTTGTTGTAGTTTTAATTGAATAAGGTCAAATGGGTCTTACTATGTTTAAGCCCAGCAGTGAGTAGTTAAGGGCTGAGGTCCAGTAATGCTGTTAGCTTATCATTTGAGTCATTTAGTGTCGTCGTTTTAGAGGAGTCTTCTAGAAGGGGAATCAAGTTAGTTATGTATGTTGTGTCAAACCTTTAAGGGAAGGAAGAGGGGGACGTCTGCACCTTTAGGAGTATGCAAAATCCTAACTGAATGGTATTCTCTCTTCTCTACCTCATCTATTTGTCTATAGAGGTACTCACTCTCTAAGTGAGCTTTTCTCAATATATTTTCACTAATTTACAATAGGTAATTACAGAGCAGTATTCACCATTGTTACAAGTGGTATCATTATAACGATCACAAATGACCTTTCTTTTAGATTTCACCATGTCTGAAGGTACTCGCCTTAAGGACCTGCAGGAGGACCTATCCTCCTTAAAAAAGGCCACCGAATCCCAGTTCAAGCACCTGGAGTCAGAAATGAAAGCATTAAAAGAATCATTTATGAGACAAATTGCTACCATCACTCTAGAGTTATAGAAAGGCAATAGAGACAAGCATAAGATAGCTCATCCTCATCTCACTCCTCTAAACCCCACCGTGAACAGGACCAGGAGCTTCAGCCTAAGAAGGTATGAGTCGATTTTCCTTATTTTCAGGGGATAGATTCCCAGGCTTGGGTTTATAAAGCCAACCATTATTTCGATTTCTATGAAACTCTACCTTAAAACAAGATACGGTTGGCCTCTTTCCACATGGAGGGACCAGCTCTTGTTTGATTCTAGGATTTAGAATATTCTGGTAACATTAAAGAATGGGACGACTTTACTAAGGTTCGTTTAGTGCATTTTAGACCATCCTCCTATGATGATTTGACGGAGTCTCTTACTAGACTCTGGCAAACTAGGTCTGTGGAAGAGTACAAGACTAGTTTTGAAATGTTGTCTAATAGAGTAAAGTTGTCTGAAGAGAACAAGCTAAGTTGCTTCCTGAATAGGTTAAAGGATAAAGTAACAATCTCGATGCGTATGTTTAACCCGAGGGATTTGATATCAACTTATAGTTCCAAGTTGCAGGAGGAAAATGTGTATTTGGCTAAAAAGGTGAAAGGACTCAGCTACAACCTAGAACCTGGCCTTCTTAAAACCCCTCCCATCCACCAACCTAACTACCAAAAAGCTATCATTCCTATCCAAAAAATCAAACCACAACAAATGAAAGATCGGAGGGATAAGGGCCTTTGTTATTATTGTGATTCCAAATAGATTTCAGGCGATAAAAGTCAAAAACTTAAGCTGTTCCTCATTGAGAAAGTTGAAGATGACCTTGTTGATACTTTGAAGGTGGAGGAAGGGGTTGATGGTGGGGAAACCTTTGATTTTGTTACCAATTCTGTTCAACCAGAAATAACCCTACATGCATTGGTAGGGGTCACTTAATCCTAGAACCATGAGGGTTAAAGGTAGATTGGGAAACCAAGAGGTGGTGATTTTAATTGATTCGGGCAGCACCCATAATTTCATAAATCTTTCTATGGTTATACAAGCTGGAATTCCAGTGGACAGTAGCAAGGGAGTTAAAGTAAAAGTGGCTAATGGCGATAAGATCATGGGAGAGGGGAGTTTTTCTTCACTGACTATTAAAATCCAAGGCTGTGTTTTTGTAATTGATGCTTATGTGCTTGTATTAGCTGGTTGTGACGTGGTGTTAGGAGTACAGTGGTTGCAAGAGTTGGATTCCATCACTTGGAATTTCAAACATCTTTCCATGAAGTTTATGTATGACAAGGAGTTCATTGAATTGAGGGGATTGTGCCCAACTAAATTTATGGAAAAAAGAAGTTTGAACCAAAACAATAAGCCGAAAAAAAAAGAGGGTGCTGTTACAATTGGTAAGTAGAGAAGATAAAACCAAACAGACCCCAGATTTACACCCTGCTGTCCAAAAATCGCTAAATGACTATGAAGTAATTTTTAGAGAATCGAAAGGCCTCCTCCCATCTGAACCCATGACCACAGCATCAACTTACAGCCAAATACCCCACCCATTTCTGTCTAACCCTATCAATATTCTTACTTCCAAAAGGATGAGATAGAAAATATTGTGAAGGAGTTATTGTCCTCAAGAGATATAAGGCCTGGCCAAAGCCCTTAATCATCCCCCGGTTTGCTTGTAAGAAAGATGGATGGCACGTAGCACATGTGTGTGGACTATAAGGCCCTGAACAAGGTGACAATCAAAGACAAATTTCCTATTTCGGTGGTGGAAGAATTACTAGATGAACTCAGTAGATCTAAGGTGTTCTCAAAGCAGGATTTACGATCTAGATACCACCAGATTCGGGTCAAGCCTAAGGGCATCCCCAAGACAGCATTTAGAACTCACGAAGGGTACTATAAGTTCCTAGTCATGCCCTTTGGGTTGACAAATGCCCCTAACACCTTCCAAAACTTGATGAATAAAATCTTCAAACCTTATTTGAGGGAGTTCATTCTGATTTTTTTTAATGATATTTTGGTTTATAGTGCTAACCTTGATGATCATCTCAGGCTCCTACAGCTTACATTGGAGGTTTTACAGCAACATGGCCTATTGGCTAAGTTTTCTAAATGCAAGTTTGTTTTCCAAGAAGTTAGTTATCTCGACCATGTCATTTCAGCTGAGGGAGTTAAGGCGGATCCAGATAAGTTGGCAGCTATAGTAGAGTGGCCATTCCCTAACTCTTTGAAGGATCTAAGGGGATTTTTAAGGTTGACAAGGTATTAATTAAGGGATATGGAAGCATTGCTGCCCCTTTGACTCAATTGTTAAAAAATGACCAGTTCACATGGAATAAGGAGGCCAATGAAGCCTTCTAACTCCTCAAGGAGGTAGTGAGTCGACCTCCAATACTGGCACTCTCCAATTTTTTTCCCTCTCGTTTATAATTGAATGTGATGTGTCTGGGGGTGCAATAAGGCTGTTTTAACGAAGAAAAACTTACCTATAGCTTTTTATAGCCAAGCTCTGAAGGGTAGAATGCTGACTGTGTCCAAGTATGAGAAAGAGCTATATGCACTTGTTATGGCAGTATAAAAATGGTGGTCGTACCTATTGGGCCATCCCTTTGTAGTAAGGACAGGTCATCAAAGTCTGAAATACCTCTTGGAGCAAAAGATGGGAGCCCCTACACAACAGAAATAAACCTCTAAGCTACTAGGCTATGATATGTTGGTGGATTACAAAAAGGGTATAGAAAACAAGGCAATGGATGCTTTATCTAGAAGGGCTAAGATTGACTAGCAAAGAGTGGAAGCCACCCTCGCTGTGATTTCAGTGCCTAACCTAGATTGGATAAAGGAACTCAAGGTTATCAAGGGGATCCTATGCTACTGGTACTACTAGCAAGGGTCCATAATAGAGAACTTTCTCCTACCTACTAAGTGAAAGAAGTGTTTTTCTATAAGCAGAGGCTGTTGGTGGCGGATGACCGTATTTTTAAGAGAAAGTTACTAGAGCTAGTGCATGCTAGTGCAATGAGGGGACATTCAAGGTATGATAAGACCCTGCACCGATTAAGGAGGGATTTTTAGTGGGAGGGAATGAAGAAGTCTATGAAAGAGTTTATCAGGAATTGTGAAGTTTGCAAAAAGGTTAAGGTGGATCAGACCAAATCAAGTGGCCGGCTCCAGCCACTTCAAATTACTTCTTAGCCTTAGACCCAAATTTCCATGAACTTTATAGAGGATTTGCTTCCCTCTCATGGTTCCAATAGCCTATGGGTGGTTATTGATAGGCTCACTCAATATAGATATTTTATCCCTATAACCCACCCCTATACAGCCAAGATCATTGCCCTTTTGTTTACCAAACACATTCTTAAACTCCATGGAATGCCCCACTCAATTGTGTCTGACCGCGACCATACCTTCACAAGCACTTTTTGGTAGGAGCTGCTCAAAAGCCAAGGAGTTCGGTTAGCTTTCAGCATGGCCTAGCACCCACAGTTTGATGGACAAACTGGGGCTGTGAACAAATGTGTGGAGAATTTGTTAGGTGTTTTGCTAAGGACGGGCCTTGTGACTAGTCCACATGGGTACCATTGGCTAAGTGGTGGTACAATACCACCCAGCACTCATCTACAAAGCTCACTCCATTTTAAGCTTTATATGGGTATCCCCCTTCCCGGTTGATTAGTTATATTCTTGGCTTATCTAAGGTGGATGCAGTGGAGAATAGTTTACATACTTGAGACTACATGAGCCATCTACTCAGACACAATTTGCAGAAGGCCCAGAGCCATATGAAGAAATACTATGACTTGAAAAGGAAATGGTAATAATTTGAGGTAGGAGATTCGGTTTACTTATGTCTCCAACCTTATCGGCAGATGAACATGGCTCATAAGAGGAACTTGAAGTTGTCACCCTGGTTCTTTGGGACTTTTCCCATCCTTCAGAGAGTTGGATCGGTGGCATACAAGCTCCAATTGCAACCTACTACCGCTATACACCTGATTTTTCATGTTTTGCATCTCAAGAAAAACCTAGGTCACCGGCATGTGCTTCTACACACTCTTCCTCCAGTGGGATTTGACATATCTCTTTAACCCGAGCTAGAAAGGGTCCTCAGCTATATGGATCGAAAGCTTCAAAATCAGCCCATCACCAAATGTTTGGTGCAGTGGCAAGGACAGCAAGCTGAGGATGCTAATTGGGAGGCTAATGACAGACTGAAGGAAGCTTACCTGCACCTTGTGGGCAAGGTGCTTTGAAAGATGGAGCTTTGTCGCACGCCATGGAGAAGAAGAAGTTTTGGGAAACTTCATCAAAGTGAAGAACTGGGGGGATCAATGCCCTAAGTGATTGAGTTATGTTGGATGATTTGAAGTTGGGTCGTGAGCCAAATATGTTAAGCTTGTTTTAGTTTTAATTGAATAAGGCCGAATGGGTCTTACTATGTTTAAGCCCAGTAGTGAGTAGTTAAGGGTTGAGGCCTAGTAATGTCGTTAGCTTGTCATTTGAGTCCTTTAGTGTTGTCGTTTTAGTGGGGTCTTCTAAAAGGGGAATCAAGTTTGTTATGTCTGCTATGTCAGACCTTTAAGGGGGGAACATCTGCACCTTTGAAGGTATGCGAAATCCTAACTTAATGGTATTCTCTCTTCTAGAGGTGCTCACCCTCTAAGTGAGCTTTTCTCATTATATTTCCACTGGTTTACAGTGGGTAATTACAGAGTAGTATTCGCCATTGTGACATATTCTTTTGGCCGCATATATTGAGAAAACCAACGATTCATAAACAAAAGAAAAGAAAATACAAGCAAACAATTACACAACACAAATTAAATTAAATTGAGAAATATTTTAGTCATTAACATTGCTCACGAGCAATTTGTCCCCGTCCACAGAGCTGTAAAAGATTTTATTACTATGTTGAAGAATCACAAAATACACTTTGGTACAAAATTTTACTGTTCAGAATACTTATATAGAAATGATTTTATTTTATTTCATCATTACAACTTTTCTAGATTTTCGTATAAAATATATAAATCATTTTATTTTTTTCAAATTCTAAAATAATAATAATATTAAAAATAATTTTTTAACAATATTTTATTTAACTTTCATTTAAAAATATCTTATCTCATATTGCTATCCAAACAGAGTGTTAGAATTCTTATTAAGTACTTGATATTTATAGTGTCATATGATATTTATAGTGTCATATGACGAAAATTCTAATCTTCACTATTATGCATTATTCACTTGAATGCATACCAAGCAAATTTTCTGTCTAAATTTTACTTGAGCAGAATGTTAAGCAAATTTTCTATCTAACAAAATAGTATTGTAAAGAATTATCGGCGCAAGCCTTCGCTCCATGACCCCAACTTGATTAAAAATCTACTAAAAAATTATAACACATCCTTTAGTCATCAATTCAACCTGAAAATCTGCGGTTCCACCCCTCGCACTCAAGATAACCTAGAGAACCTCCCCCCTCGTTCGTGCAAAACTCAAAGGGAGGGTGGGAGCTCTCGGCTCTGCCTGCCCTCCCTCCCTCCCTTCCTTCCTCACCCCTGCCAAGTAGGAGGCTTTTTCTTATTCAATGTCCTTTTCTTTCATTTTCTTTTTCAGGTCTTGCTCGGATGTGGTTGGAGAAGTGATTTTCCGATGGCCTGCGGCCTACATGCGCACTACAGATGGGATCCTTAAGCGCCGATCCACCAACCTCCCGAGCTTGGCATGTGGCACCCTACATGTAGTCGCATGGTTTCGAAAACTTTCATGCGCCATCCCAAATGTGACATGCCGCCATCCTGCTCAGCCTTTCTTGGGGCCGCCCTCCCTCAGGGGTAAGGGGTTCGCTAGTCTGACCACCCCATCGTGGTGCGCATCTACCATGCGCCATTACACTTATGCATTACCATGGCATTTTTCGGTGTTTGTTTTTAGCCTTGGTTTGTCTTGTTCTCTTGTTTGCTGTTAGCGTTGGCTAGGTTTTGTTGGTGGTGTTTGTTGTTAGCTTTGGCTAGTCTTTTTTGTGTTGTTTTGGTTTAGTTTGGTGTTGTTTGTGTTTTGCTTTGATTTGGTTAGATAGTAATAAGATTGAGTAAGTTTATTCATGAGTTGTACTTTCCTCTCTTATTTTGGAGGTTGAGAGTTTTCTACCATCCTCTCATTTGGAGGAAGAAGGTGATGACATCATCCCCCTCTTTAGAGTGTGGAGATATTTACCTATATTTTTCAGAATGTCACTTATTCAAATAAACTAATAGTTTTTCTGTTGATTTTGTTACTTGAGAGCATTTAAAAGTTAGACAATGTACATCACTTAGTATGCGTGAATTCTATAGATTTGAGTTTAGTTTGACTTGTAATATAAATTCTATCTCGTAACTATCGGTCATAGATGTATCTTTAATCTTTAATGTAATGCGGTACTGTTTCTATCCAACAAAAAAAAAAAAAAAAAAAACAATTCGACCCCACGTACCAACAAAATCACGCGTTTGATTAATGAATGGTACGTACTTGCGGTGCCGTGGAGATCTAGAATTCAATCAAATGAGCAGGATAGTGGGTGAAGTTTAGGTTTCTTTTTCTTCTATGATTGACGGAAAAATAATTTGCAATGAAAATGACAATAGGTATCAAATCCTATGTATTTGACTATTCTTCATTGGTACCAGCTTCGTAGTTTGATGCCCGAGGGAACGTACGTATAGCCAGCTAATTTTAGAAACACTATTTCTACCTAATTTTTTTACCCATTTTTTTTTTATAACCAAATTGTATTTTTAGAAGAACATAAAGGAGGAAAAAACAAAATGAGATTCAATGAGAATATCAGGTTCCTAGCTTGTACAGAAATTAAGCCAGATCCAGTAGTGTGCAACCCGCCAAACCCCCAAGCCGAATATTCTTTTGTTAATTGAGTTCGGTACTGATGGTGCCGTGAAGATAAATATCAATTGAAATAATTTTGAACTTCCTAATTCTTTTGTTTTCCGGGGACGTCCTCTTGATTGGCTAGTTTGAGTAGTACGTAGCCAAATCAAGAGTTGTATTGAAGTGATCTACATTATTGTCCTCAAAGTCCTTGTAGGAGCAGCCAATATCCTTCGTACAAGAAGTCTTATAAATTTATAACCACATTTCTTTTATATAAAAATTAAACTGATATATGATCGATCACTTAATATTATATATGATACGTGATATTTAATTTATAATAAAAATAATTTTATAATTTAATGTATTATATCAATTTATAAATTTATTTTTATGAAATATCTAAGATCTTGTTTGAAACTTGTACTGAATTCATGGGATCAACTCAATTTAATTTAATTTTAAATTGAATTAGCTAACATTCACACACTCAATTATTCTCAAATTACTAAATACATATTGACTCAAAACCTTTTTATATGTAGACTATAACTTTTTTCAACTGATTAACACTTCTTTACACATAAGATTTACAATATTTTTTAATTTTTCATAAATATATCTAAAATTATTTTAGATAAATTTCACAAAATTTATTAATATTCCACGGTCTCAAATCTACTATTTATAAAAAAAAAATCAACTCGTTTTAAATGATCTCGATCCAAGTTAGACTTTAAAACATTTCTTATATATATAATTAATATATGACTTTCTTATATATATATATATCGTTAGTAGTACAAACAAATATCACTATAACAAAGATAGCTTTTTTCGGCGCTAATATTAGCTGCAATTAGCTATAATTTTCGTTGGAAATGATCTCTCCCAGCAATTATGCTACGCCGCAAATTTCGACGCTATTAAAGAGCCGTCTATAATCTTTTCCAGCGAATGGACATAATCGCTGATAATTAAGCATTTGCAGCAATTAAAATCGCTACAAGAACTTCTACATTTTCGTCGCTATTGAATACCACATCTGCTCTTATTTTCGCTGGAATTCGGTAATTGTGATGGACGAAATTACTGCTGTTAGCAACAAAATCGCCGCAACAAGTTGAAGTTTGCAACGAATCCATTGTCGCCACAACGTTTATTGAGGCTGAAATGCAACTTTGCAGCGCACGCAGATCGCTGCCAATGCATTATTTGCAACGAATATTCAAACCGCTGCAAGAATTACCTGTTTTGGGAAATATTATGCTCCAAATAGAATTAAAATAGCTACAAATATTTTTTCTTTTTGTTTATTGCCCAATAGCCAAGACGTTACATTTTGATTGATTTCATATACCATTTCATGTTACATTGATTATTGATAAGTAAATTCCCATTTCATATAACATCAAATACTTATACATACCATCCAAACATCTTAAGTGTACATAATCAATCATCCACAGATATAACATTTTCAAATTCATTTTCATAATCTGTACATAGGCATGGATGCATAAACGGAGACAATTAAGTAATACATCGGAGAGCAACGAATGTTTCTTAAAATCATCCAAGACTTGGGTATTTGAACTACAACTATACATGGATGCATTATGATCACTCCATCTTCTCAGTTGAGCTCCTTCAAAGGTAATGTAGTGCTTGCAACGCATCTTGCTTCTATCCAACATTGATCAACTCTGCGTTAAAAACATAACATATGAGGAAGCCATATGGTGTAGTACTCAATTTTTAACAACATATATAATAATAAAAAATGAATAATAAAGCAGTTATTTGAACTATGGAAGTATAAAACCTAACCAGAAAATTTTAGATTTATGACTAAAAAATGTTGGAAGTGACACTTATTTAGTTATTTGTCCCGTTACAACCTAAATTCAATTTAGAGTAAAGAAATAATTGAATTAGACTGCAATTCATGATCAGCATTTGGAACTCATATGCCTTGATGCAATCTGATTTCGTCAAACGAGGTGAAGAGGGAATTTTGCTTGGGAATGATTTTTTTTTTCCTCGATAAGTTGTTTGGGAATAAAATTCAGTGACTCAAGGTAAAACACTAGGTAAAAAGCGTGAAAAGATACTCACAAACTCAGCATAACTAACGAAAAGCACAACTCTCTACTAAGGCAAATGACATCCTAAAAGGAAATAACATTTAAAGTACAACTACACTAAACCTGGAGATAGCCTAACGTCAGCAACCTTGGTCCTTGGCTAACATTAGGATTCAATATCACCAAAATTATTTCAAGACTACAGGCTGATAAGCAAGATTACTGGCTGCTGCTAAATCCATAAATATGTAACCTCAAAGAGTAATCTCCTATTTTAAAGATTAATTTAAAATTTTTCGTTGCAAAAAGTCATGTAAAAAAATTTATCTGAAAATTCCGCAACAAAATTTTAATCGCTGCAAAGATAGTCTTTAATCGGCAATTTTATTTCCAGCAAACAAAAAATCGCCGGAAAAAATCTTTTTTCTTGTATAGTCAATTAAGCGCCGTATGATTTCATATTGGTTACGGCTATAGCTAGAATTTTTATTTTTATTTTTTATTTTTTATATCAAACGAATCCAATTACAGTAGATGGTTTGTGATTTGATTGAGAAATGGACAGAAATAAATAAAAACTCACAAATTCGTATGATTTCACATTATATATTAGGTCTATTTTATATTAAAAAAAATTATATTAATGATATATTGCATCAAATAATGTCAGTTAATAAATTTAATTTTGTATAATCTATATTTATGGTTAAAATATTTTTCAATTTAATTAAAGAAAGAGAAAAACTATAAATATAAATTAAAAATAATACAAAAATAAAATCAAAATAACATAATAATTTATGTTATTTATTAAAACTATTTTAAGAAAAAAAAATAACTAATTAATGTACTGTTACGTCAAGTAGAACACGCGAGCAGACGCAGTTCAAATCAATCTGAACTAGTATACAAAGAAGTACTCATGCAGAAAACACGAGCTGGGATTCAGTTTCTAGCCTCTAATTCTGATCTGACACGTTCTACTTCTTCCTTATCCTCACGGCTCTCTTTGGCGTGAATCGATCTATTTAAACCCCCCGAGTAGACGCAAACTGGAATTACCAAGAATCTGAAAATATCGGAGCCTAGCTGCACATACCAATTGGCTAGGCAAGATCAGAGAGATATAAAGCTGCGATCGAGCACGTGATCATGGATTCTACACAAAGTAGACTGAGAGTTCTGATGCTGCCATGGTTGGCCCATGGTCACATATCGCCATTTCTAGAGCTCTCCAAGAGGCTTAGTGAGAGAAACTTTCACATATACTTCTGTTCTACACCTGTCAACCTCAAATCTATCGAACCAAAAATTTCTGACAAATACTCTCTTTCTATACGTCTTGTGGAACTCCATCTTCCATCTTTGCCTGAGCTTCCTCCTCATTACCATACAACCAAAGGACTCCCACTCCACCTCAATTCCACCCTCAAAAGAGCCTTTGATATGTCCATCTCTAGCTTCTCCACCATCCTCAAAACTCTACACCCAGATCTTCTTATTTATGATTTTCTTCAGCCTTGGGCTCCAGAAATCGCTTCCTCCTTAAATATACCGGCCGTTAACTTTTTATGTACCGGAGCGGCCATGACTTCTTTTGTGTTTAACGCCATCAAGAACTCCGGTGTTGAGTTTCCTTTTCCCGAAATTCAACTTCATGACTACATGAAAGCAAGGTTCGTCGATAATTTGCCCGATGATGAAGATCATCATGATTCTAATGATCACCACGTTAATGACAAAAATCGGGCTCTTAAATCTTTCGAGCAATCTTCTAGTATTGTTCTGATGAAGACTTTTGAAGAACTAGAGGGGAAGTATATGGATTTCCTCTCTCGTTTAATGGAAAAGAAGATTGTACCAGTTGGTCCACTTGTTCAAGTTCCCGTCCCTGAAGATCATGATCATGATCAGAAATCCAAAATCATCGAATGGCTTGACGAGAAAGAAGTGCATTCAACTGTGTTCGCTTCCTTTGGGAGTGAGTACTTTTTGTCAAAGGAGGAAATGGAAGAGATAGCTTATGGGCTTGAGCTGAGTGAGGCGAACTTCATCTGGGTTGTGAGGTTTGCTGTGGGAGATAAAACAAAGGTGGAAGAGGCACTTCCAGAGGGGTTTCTGAAAAGGGTAGGGGAGAAAGGAATGGTTATTGAGGATTGGGCACCTCAAGTTCAGATTCTGAGGCATTCAAGCATAGGTGGGTTTGTGAGTCATTGTGGGTGGAGTTCTGTAATGGAAAGCATAGATTTTGGGGTTCCAATTGTTGCCATTCCCATGCAACTTGATCAGCCATTGAATGCTATAGTGGTGGAGGCGGCTGGTTTAGGTGTGGAAGTTAAGAGAGAGAGAGATGATGGGAAGCTTGAAAGAGAAGAGGTTGCAAAAGTGATCAAAGAGGTTGTGATGGGGAAGATTGGTAAGAGTGCGAGGAAGAAAGAAAGAGATATGAGAGACAATCTGCGAGAGAAAGGAGAGGAGATGATGGACCGGGTGGCTGATCTGCTAGTCCAGGTTGTTTGTAACAAACTGATTAATTAAAATTAAGGTGTCAATAGTAGTTTCGCCGGTGCGTACTGCTCTTGGCCGTTAATTAATTTTAATTGTGGATTTTCTTCAACTTTTTATTTGAATCTTAAGGTTTAAAATGGGAGAGATCGTGTGTATTTATAAAATGTCTTTTTATATATCTATAGGAATATGAATTGTGCATGGAGTCTACCACAAAAGTATTATATATAGTTTAGATTGAGAGACAAAATAAATTGAGATAAATTCTGAAAATTAAATAAAATATTATTGAAATATTATTTTTTAATATTATTATCATTTTTAAAGTTAAAAAAGTTGAATTGAGATTTGAAAAAATTAAATTATTTTTTATATTTTATATGAAAATTTTAAAAAAATCGTAATCATAAGATTAATGAAATGAGTTCTCCGAATCTAAACGAGGGCTTAATCTTTTGTTAAAGATCACTAATTATTTTGATAATTATTAGATTATGTGATATTTAAAAACTTAAATTATTCATGAATTAATTAGAGTATTCTAGTTAGAGGTGGCAATATATTACACGATCCGTTAATTAAATACTAACACGATATGATAATAGTGGATTCGGAGTCGAAAGGGATTGACCTGTTAAGACACGATTACTTAACGAGTTGATAACGGGTCAACCCCTTTTGAACCGTTATAACACGTTATAATACATTAAAAAAGTTAAAATTACAATTATACCATTATACCTAAAAGTAAAATTATAAGTATTTTAATTTTGATATTTTTATTGTTTAGATTGTTTGCGCAATCGAAATACAGAGGAAATCCAAACTCAAGAAAATTAATGAACCAAGGCCAAGAACATTCATAATCGAAAAAGCCCAAATCAAAAAACAGATGAAACCAAGCCAAGAAATACATCAAACTTGAACACAAATTTTCTATCTTACGCAACCGAAATACAAAGTAAACCCAAGCTCAAGAAATTTAATGAACTAAGGTCAAGAACATTCATAATCGAAAAATCCTAAATCGAAAAACAGATGAAACCAAGCCAAGAAATATATCAAAGTTGAACACTTTCCATCTTGCACAATCGAAATACAGAGTAAACCCAAGCCCAAGAAAGTTAATGAACCAAGGTCAAAAATACAACGAAACAAAAAAGCCCAAATTGAATAATAGAGGAAACCTAACAATTGAAATATAACAAAAATCAATCTACTACCGTCGTGGATCACTGCCGTCTGGGTGAGTCGCTGTCATTGTGCGTGTAGATCACACGAAGGAGTTGAAGTTTACGAGGACTGAAACCAAAGGAAGAATGAGGGAATGAGTGAAGTGCTATTCAATCAGGTGGAACGTGATCCATCAATTTAATCCAACAATTACTTACGTGTCAAGTCGTGATTGTAGGGCTCGTTTTATCCACTTATAAGAGTACTAACAATAAATTTACTATAATTTCTTTTTAAATTGTATACTGTTACACACTTTTCAAAAAAAATTTATCAAAGTTGGAAGATTACTATTCATGAGTAGAAAAATATTTTCGTCTATCTTTTTCTTCCTACTATTGATTAAATTGACAAAAATTTTTTAGAAAGTATGCAAAAGTATAGAATTTGAAGGAAAATTATAACAAGTCAATTGCTAGTGCTTTAAGACGGACTGTTTCCTACAATTTAGAGAATTTTGAAAAATTATCATTCATAAGTACAAAAATATTTTTCTCTCTACTTTTTTCTCCTTATTATTGATTAAATTTGACGAAATTTTTTTAAAAAGTATATATAAATGTACAATTTAAAATCAATATATAATAAATTCATTGCTAGTGTTTTCCAGGTTATCCCACATCCCATCATTATTGTATTTTTTATCTTATAATTAGTTGATAAAAAGAAATATCTAATAAATCATAATTTTATAATAATAAATATATCACATTTTAATTAAAAATAAATAAAAAAAAATATTTGATACTAATATGATGTATTAAATTTTGCCGACGGCTCTGGATATATGTGTGTGGGATGACACAACACATGCATGTTTTCCATTGGACTTCGAGAGCAGAGTTTTTACGTGCCAGTGGCCAAAACTGGAGCCGCCAGCAGGGCTCCACGCCACTGGTCCTCCCCTTAAATAATGATGTGCACACAGCATGCAGATTGATTCGGTAAGGGAAGTGCTAGACCCGATCCTGACACTGATCACCGGCAATTCATTTTTTTAATATATTTTTTAGTTTCTTTAATATTATTTTTTTTAAAAAAATTACAATATTATTAAAAAAATACTTCAATCAATAAAATAAAGAATCGAGATCCATTGCCAGTAGCAATCAGCGAAGCATGCTCAATGTTATAAAGGGGAGGATATATAGCTGGCCTGAGGCTGAGGCATGGGTGGTGGACGGCCTGCTGGCAGCGGTACATCCTCTCAGACTTGGACCGTCCATTATTGTGACGTATTTAATTTACATGCATGTGAATCAGCATCGTGGTTAATTTATAGGCGAGAAATTATATATATCACATTATTATTATATTTTTTATCTCATTAAATAAGATATAGTACATTCATATTATTAGATGATAAAAAAAATATCTAATAAAAAAATAATAATATGATGCTAATATGATGTATTAAATTTTGCTCGGTATATTTGTGTGGGATGACACGACACAATGACACATGCATGAGGGAACACATTTTTCATTAAACTTCGAGAGGAGAGTTCCCACGTACCAGTGTAAAACTGGAGCCGGCAGGACTCCACACCACTCGTCCTCCCATAAATAATGATGTGAGCCGGCGGGCTCCTCACCACTGGTCCTCCCTTAAATAATGATGTGCACAGCAAGCAAACTGATCGGAATTGTCGCTTTTTTTCATGCGGTTGTAGCTCAGCGGAGGAAACACTCAACCGTGAACAAAGAATGGTGCCGAGAGGATGTAGTCTGAAAGTGTTCCGAACAGGTTTATTGTGTTTTTTTATTTTATTTTATTTATTTTCTCTCATTTTTTTGATATATTAAAAAAATCACATTATCATTTAAAAACATCTATGCAATTTGGGAGATAGATTCGGGGCAAATCTTCTAGACATAAAGTAGGACTCGTGATTAAAATGTGGCTTGATGACGGTAGTGTACTGAGCTCTCCGGAATAGGTGCATGAGGGGGCAGTGAATTTTTTTAATTAGAAATGTTATGTCACCCGGATTTGGGTGTGAAGATGGAGGTTGGGGTTCGGCCCGGCTGGATTGGGTTAAAATGCAGTCCATCAATTACGTAGTGACACATGTCCATCAATTATAAGTTTTACTGTTGCCCCCGCACCTCCATAAAAGTAGCTTTGATTCAAATAAACCGTACTAGTATATATATTATACTACTTAGTTTAATATGTAAACTAAATTTTTTTAAGATCGTGTAACGTACGTGTAAGGTTATTCTAATGTTATATTATTTAATTATATAATTCTATTATATAATTATAATATTATATTATTATAGTAATTTTATTATATTAGTATATAGTATACAGTACTAATATATATATTGTTATATTATATATACTAATAATGTTTACTATAGTATATATACAGTACTTGTTATAAAATTAAAAAAAGAAACTATTATTGTAAAAGAGAAATAAGAAATTCTCTCTAGAACTCTTAAGAATTGAAACTTTCTTTTTCTCTCTATATTTTCTTATGAATTTCATTACAATTGAAACCCCTATTTATAGGTTTTGAAATTACTATGCAAGTTACTATACAAGTCACTATACATAATTTAAAATTATAGTGGTGGGGTCATTCACATAATTTTAGTGGTAGGACAATGGGCGGCTACCGTCGCATTTTTCTTCGTTCTTTTCATTACACTCCCCCTTGAATAGCCACCCACAAGGAATCTGCCTCGTTAAAACCTTGCCAAGTAAAAACCCAGTGGAAAGAAAAACCAATGGCGAAAGAAAAAAAGTACAGTCTTCTTATGTATCCACAAGTGTTTTAAGATTGCCTCATTAAAACCTTGCAGAGGAAAACCCAGTGGGACAAAACCTCAGCGAAGGAAAAAGAGTACAATCAGCATATTTACTCCCCCTGAAAAGTGCATGACAAAAGATTTTTGAGTTTTTACATTCCAATGTTATGCACAATCTTCTTGAATATGGAAGTTGGTAACGCCTTTGTGAATAAATCTGCCAGATTATCACTAGATCGTATCTATTTGACATCAATTTTACCTTTCTCTTGAAGTTCATGAGTATAAAAAAATTTAGGTGAAATATGTTTGGTTCTGTCACATTTGATATATCATTCTCTAATTTGAGTGATACAAGCAGTATTATCTTCATATAAGATTGTTGGGTTATTATTGATCATGGAAAGTCCACATTTTTCCTAAATATGTTGAATAACTGATCTTAGCCAAATACACTCTCGACTTGCTTCATGAATAGCAACAATAATCTCTGAGTGATTTGAAGAAGTAGCACATAGTGTCTGCTTAACAGATTTTCATGATATGGCAATATCTCCATAAGTAAATAAATATTCAGTTTAAGATCTACCTCTGTGTGGGTCTGAAAGATAACATGCATCTGCATATCCAATCAATTCTAGACTTGAACCACGTTGATAAAATAATCACATATCAACAGCACCATGAAGGTAACAAAGGACATGTTTAATGCCATTCCAATGTCTTCGAGTTGGTGCAGAACTATATCTTGTAAGCAGATTAACTGAGAATGTAATATCTGGTCGAGTGCAATTTGCAAGATACATTAAAGCTCCAATTGCACTGAGATATGGTACTTCAGGACCAAGAATTTCTTCATCGTCATCACAAGAACGAAATGGATCATTCTTCACATCAAGTGTTCGAACAATCATTGGAGTACTCAGGGGATGAGATTTGTCCATATAAAAATATTTTAGGACTTTCTCAGTATACATGGACTGATGAATAAAAATTTCATTTGGCAAGTGCTCGAGCTGTAGGCCAAAACAAAATTTTGTTTTGCCAAGATCTTTCATTTCAAATTCATTCTTTAAATATATAGCGATTTTTGAGATCTCTTCAGGAGTTCCCACAATATCTAAATCATCAACATAAACCGCAATAATGACAAATTCGGATTCTGATTTATTAATAAAAACACATGGGCATATAGGATTATTCTCAAATCCTTCTTTCAATAGATATTCGCTTGAGCGATTATGCCACATGCGCCCGGATTGCTTCAACCCATATAAAGATCTTTGTAGTCTGATTGAGTACATATTTCTAGATGTACTTTTAGATGCTTCAGGCATCTTATATCCTTCAGGGATTTTCATATATATGTCATGGTCTAAGGATCCATATAAATATGCAGTTGCCACATCCATCAACAGCATTTCTAATCCTTTTGTAACAATCAGACTAATCAAAAATCTAAATGTGATTGCATCCATAACGGGAGAGTATGTTTCTTCATAATCAATCCCGAGTTTATGCAGAAAACCTTGTGCGACAAGCCGTGCTTTGTACCGCACAATTTCGTTTTTCTCATTACGTTTTCATACAAATACCCACTTATATCCAACAGGCATTACACCCTTTGGTGTTTGGACAACAGGTCCAAATACTTCTCACTTTGCTAGCGAATTTAATTCAACTTCAATAGCTGTTTTCCATTTTGGCCAATCATTTTTACGTCAACATTTTTCGACACTTTTCGGCTCACTTTCTTCATTACTTCTAGTAATGTCAAGGGCCATTTTATATGAAAATATGTTGTCGACAACAGTTTTATTTCTATCCAGAATTTCTCCAGTTTTCATGAAATGTATTAAGATCTCATTATTTTCAGGTACCTGGTCCTCTTCAGGGGAAAACATTTCATGACACACCTCTTCAGGAGGTCTCTTTTCAAGAGATTTATACTCTTCATGAGTTTCTGGAATAGAAGATTTGAACTCTTTAGGAGCACCAATTATATTTGTAGCCTATATTGTGGGTACGTGTTCTTCAGGAACACCAAATTCATTTTGTATTCTTTTCCTTCTGGAAATTTTGTCTTTTGCACCAATAGGTCTTTCACGCTTTAGGCGTGTTTTAGATTCACCTATTACTGTTTTGACAATTTGTCATTCAAGGACTTCAATCCTTGCTGGAGCATTAACAGCAGGAATATAAGATTTTACTACACCTTTAGTGTCAGTAAATACATCCGGTAATTGATTTGCAACATTTTACAAATGAATAATCCTCTAAACTTCCCGTTTACATTCATTTGTAGGAGGATCAAAATAAGACAGGGTCTTATATCAAAAGTAATATCTTGTCGTGCTTCAAGCACCGACTTTTCTTTACCCATTAACGGAAAATTGGATTCGTCAAAATGACAATTCTCAAAACGTGCTTTAAACATAACCCCTGTAAGGGGTTCAATGTATCTAATAATAGATAGAGAATCAAAACCAACATATATCCCAAGTCTACGTTAAGGGCCCATTTTTGTACGTTGTAGAGGTGCAATTGGAACATATACAGCACATCCAAAAGTACGAAGATGAGAAATATTTGGTTGTTGACCAAATGCAAGCTGTAATGAAGAATATTTATGATATGCAGATGGTCTAATGCGAATTAGAGATACTGCATGAAGTATAGCATGTCCCCAAGTAGAAACAGGTAGTCTTGATTTCATAAGTAAAGGTCTAGCGATTAGTTGAAGCCTTTTGATCAAGGACTTAGCTAAACCATTTTTTGTGTGTGTATAGGCAACAGGATGTTCAACATCTATTCCTATTGACATGCAATAATCATCAAAAACTTGAGATGAAAATTTACCTGCATTATCCAATCGAATGGTCTTAATTGGATACTCAGGAAATTGTGCTTGTAATTTAATTATCTAAGCAAGAAGTCTAGCAAATGCAACATTTCTAGTGGAAAGCAGACAAACATGTGACCATCGACTAGATGCATCAATTAGAACCATAAAATATCTAAATGGTCCACTTGATGAATGAATAAGCCCACATATATCTCCGTGAATCCTTTGTAAAAAGGATGGAGATTCAATAATAACTTTTGAAGGAGATGGTCTAATAATTAATTTACCTTGAGAACATGCAGAGCACAGAGATTCATTGGGTAGAAATATCTTTTGATTCTTTAAAGGATTCCCATGCGAATTTTCAATAATTCGTCTCATCATTATAGAACCCGGATGTCCAAGGCAATCATGCTAAGTCATAAATATTTTAGGGTCAATGCACTTCTGGTATATTACCACATATGATTTAATTGTTCTCATTTTTGTATAATACAATCTAGAACATAGAGCAGGCAGTTTTTCTAATACAAGCTTCTGGCCTGATATTATTTTAGTAATAAGAAGATACTCTCTACTGCCTTCATTGGTCGTTTCAATATGGTAATCATTACGACGTATATCTTTGAAACTCAATAAATTTCTTCTAAATTGTGAAGAGAATAGAGCATCATTAATACAAAATTTGGTGCCATTAGGCAACACAATATAAGTTCTTCCGGAGCCCTCAATTAAATCCGATAAACCTGATATGATATGGACATAGACTTTACTTAGTGTTAAATTTTGAAAATGTTTCTTTTTTTTTTAAATTGTGTAAGTTGTAGCACTGTCAGCCAGACATATATCTTTATCATTCAACTCAGAGATAAAAAAAACTCATCAATGTGATCCATGATTCTACAAAATATACAAAACTTTTATTACAGATAGAAAGAAAATACATTAGTTGAGTGGAATACTTCCATCTCCAATTAAGTGTTCAATACTATATTCAGGATGATTAAAGAAATAAAATACATCAAAATGAGTAACGTCTACATCTACTGAATCTAATAAATCATCTGATGGTTCTACTAAATTTGTTTCATGCACTTTATTCTTCCTTTTAATAGAAGCTTGATATAAATCAGCTAAGTGCCTGGCCGTACGACAGGTACGTGACCAATGTCCAGTCATTTCACATCTATGGCACACCTCTTCATTTTTTTTTGAAGAATTATTCTGAAGATTTTTACCCCTTTCTGAATTGTACCATTTCTAGTGATACGGTATATTATTATCCCTTTTAATGTTGTCACTTCTGGGACCAACATTTCTATAATTTCTCCTACCACGTCTACGCCCCCGATTTCTTCTAAAGGATGCACCATTCACTTCTGGGAATGATGCAAACCTATTACCATTCATTTCAGGAAATGATATTGAGCCAATAGGGCGTGACTGGTGGTTTTCTAATAAGAGTTTATTGTTCTGCTCAGCTACTAGAAGACATGATATAAGTTTAGAATATTTTTTGAACTTTCTCTTCCGATACTGCTGCTGCAAAAGCACATTCGAGGCATGAAATGTAGTATAAGTCTTCTCTAGCATATCATCATCGGTGATTTTCTCACTGCATAATTTTAATACTGAGCTTATTTTAAAAAGTGCGGAATTATACTCACTAACACTTTTATAATCTTGCAACCTTAGGTGCAACCATTGAGAATAAGCTCTTGGGAGGATAACAGTCTTCTGGTGTTCATACATCTCCCTTAAACTGTTCCACAAAATATAGGGATCTTTTACTATAAGATATTCAGTTTTCAATTCTTCATGAAGATGGTGGCGAAAGAAAATTATTATTTTAGCACGATCTAGCAGGGATGAATTTCAACATCAAGTATCCAGAATAAATAATTTTTCCCAGATATGTCAAGAGCAACAAATTCTAATTTTGTAAGATTTGTCATTTTCTACACATATAAATAATAAAATAAATATGTGTATCTCATAAAATATATTTATAAATTCACACAGATAATCATCAATAAAATATATCAAAAACTTCACATAATATATTGAAAAACTTACAGAGGAATAAGGCCACTAGCTTCAGAATTGGTAGAACTGTCGTGCTGATAACGTGTTATAAAACTAAAAAAAGAAAATACTACTGTAAAAGAAAAATAAGAAATTCTCTTTAGAACTCTTAAGAATTGAAACTTTCTTTCTCTCTATATATTTTCTTATGAATTTCATTACAACTGAAGCCTCTATTTATAGGTTTTGAAATTACTATACAAATCACTATGCAAGTCACTATGCATGATTTAAAATAATAGTGGTAGGGTCATTCACATAATTTTAGTGGTGAGACAGGGGGCGGATGCCGTCGCATTTTTCTTCGTTCTTTTCATTACAGTACTAAATATAGTTATAGTATATAATTCTAGTATTATATTATTATAGTAATTTAATTATATTAGTATATAATATATAGTACTAGTATATATATTACTATATTAATGTATATTATTTAATATAGTTGTATATATATTGTTTAGTATCAAAATATTATTATATTATTTATAGTTATAATTATTAACCATAATATATAATATTAGTATTAGTATTAGTATTAGTATACGTTAATAAAAGTTATATTTATGTATTAACTATATATTAATATATTAAATACTATTATAAATGTGCTAATCATATGAACAATACATATTATTTAATACCAATAGTGTACTAACTACTAAAATATATAGTACCACTATAACTATAGTATATAATACTAGTACTATACACTATAGTTATAGTACTAGTATATATATTACTATATAGTTAAGTTAATTATATTAATATATAGTATTATATAATATTAATATATATGACAATCATATAGTACTAGTATATAGTACTATATTATATAACTTTATAGTAATATCATAGTTAAATATTTATAACTATTATTTATTTATAGCTATTACTATATAGTTAAGTTAATTATATTTATAGCTATTAACTATAGTATATAGTACTAATATATATATTACTACTAACTATTACTATATAGTATTAAAACTAATAATAGTTATAAATATAATTTAACTATAGTTAATAGCTATAAATATAATTTAATTATAATACTAGTATATAGTAATATAATATAGCAAGTATTATTTAGTATTAATTAATACAATGTATATACTAATACTATATACTATAGTAAATATTAATAATTAATTTAACTATACTAATGCTATTTAGTAATGTAGGAAAATTTTCTCTCTCAAGGGTTAGATCGTGTCAGCCTCCTTCAAGAGATTATAGTCTCTTTTAAGAAATTGTAATTGCCTTTAAGATGCTGAATTTATAAAAAATAAAAAAGTACTATTTAGTAATATAATATAGTATATATACTAATACTATATACTATAGTTAATAGCTATAAATATAAGTCAACTATAAAGTATTATGGCTAAATTAATGGTAAGAGTTTATTATACTATATAGTACTAGTTAATAGAGTAATAACTATAGTAGTTAATATTATTCTTATTATATAAAATTCTAATAATATTTAATATATAGTAATAACTATATTATTTATACAATACTATATAGTATACTAGTACCATATGGTATACTATATAGTACTGTTGTCTGGCCATCTATGCTTGTTGTTTTGACGGTGGTCTGGGTTTAAGGGTTTTTTATTCAGTTGTTGCATATTGGAGGTAGGTTCAGGGTCCAAGTCCACCACGTATCATGTGGTCGTGCTCCTCTTCTGCCAATTTGGCTATTGGCCGGAGCTATTGTTGATCGGTGAGGTGTGTGAACAATACTCACGGGGTCGGTTCTAAGAGTGGGTGAAACGCACCTCGTAAATCTAGAAGTACTATCTATCGGTCTTGTTCCCAGTTGATTTCGAGCCATCGAGCTATAGAAATCTGTGAATTTTCACTCTTAGAGTGGTGCGTATAGTCCACACGCTACCACTGATTTTGTTTTGGTGGTTTTTGTGTTTCTTTTTTGTATTCTTATTTGTTTAGTTTGGTTTGTATATGTTGTATATTGTTTGTATAGAAAAAAAAAATTATAATGTTGAGAAATAGTCTCCCGATCTTTATGTCCGTTAGGAGTTATAGTTTTCTCCTCTTTTAGATGAGAAACTTAGTAAATGCTTCATCAGGAGACAATACTAATTCTCTTATATTTGATCTGAGAGATTTAAAAACTGAACGTCAGTAAGAAATTAGTTGACTGTCTGGTCACAATGTAGGTTTCAATTTTTATGAATTTCAATGAAGTGAAACTATTTTTAAAATAATAAAAAACCTACACGTTAATTTACTTATAATAGTACTATATAGTAATATTATGGGTGTTCATCCGGCTTTCGAATTTGGGACGGAACCCGAATTTGAAATTTCCTTAACCTTAAAAAAAATATTAAGAAGTAAATAAAATTTCAAATCGAGCCGGGTGGTACCCAGCCCGAATGAACAGACTTAAGTAATATCATACAGTACTATATAATACTATATAGTATACTAGTACCATATTGTTGCCCAGATGACTAACACAAGAGGGGGGGTGAATTGAGTTGTATTTAAAAAAATAACAATTATAAATCAAATATATAATATAAAATATAAATAAAATATGAAACAATAATAAATATAAAGAGTAAGGGTAAGAGAGAAGCAAACTCAGTATGTTAACGAGGTTCGGCCCCACTGCCTACGTCCTCGCCTCAAGCTACCTCTTGAGGATCCCCAAATCCACTATTCAATCTCCTTTAGGTGGAGATAGAAACCTATTACACCTTTGAGCAGCACCGCTCCAAAGAATCCGTGTAGAACACCCTCTACACTTCCAATCACCTTACACTTGGTGATTTAACTATTCCCCGTGTAGAACACCTTCTACACTTCCAATCACCTCACACTTGGTGATTTAATTATTCCCCGTGTAGAACACCTTCTACACACACAAGGGTTATACACACCCTTTTACAAATACAAGAGTTGATAGTAGGTAGACTATCAAAGTACACTCCTCAATGAGTGAGATAGAAATAATACAGCGCAACTTATATCTCTCTCAACAAGAACAAGAATTAAGGCTCAAAACTTTAGAAAAGAGAGAATGAGAGCTTTGAAGAAATGATGCAAAACTTAGCAATAGATGTGTAAGCTCTTGTTGTGTTTTTTGCAAAACTCAAGTGAGCTATTTATAGGTAAATGAGTCTTCAATTTCAAATTTGAAAAGATTCCCATGTCAAATAAGAGCACTATTCACTTTTCAAAAAATTTAAATAAAAACATTTCTTTTTTGTATTTGTCAAAGACAACTCCATTCATTTTTCAAAGAAATCAAATCTAATCTTTTGCTTTTCATACAAGACAAAATGAGCATGATTTATTTTTCAAACCAAATCATCTTCTTTTTGCATATGTCAAAAAAACACACAACCACCCTTTAAGATTTTCAAACAAATCATCTATCTTTTATATTTGTCAAAAAAACACACAACCACCCTTTAAGATTCTCAAACAAAATCATCTACCTTTTGCATTAGTCAAAAAAACACACCACCTCCCTTCAAGACTTTCAAACAAAATATGCACATGTCAAATATGATAATCAATCATCTTATAAAATTAAGTTTTTATAAAAAAATATAATTTTCGAAATTATTTTGTTTGATGGTGTTATGCACATGTGAAAAACATAATTTTCAAAACTAAGACATTTAAAAATGTCTTGCATATGTGGAAAAAGTAATTTGATGTTTTATGAGAAAAAAGAGTAATTTGGAGCCTTAATCCAATTTCTAATTTTATCAAGAGATGTACAAAAATAATCTATGAGCTTCATTTGTAGACTTGATATCTTTCTTGCTCATGCTTGATTCCTTGATGTGCTTGATTATATTGTGTGGACAACTTGAGCTTTAGACTCCTTTATTCTTTGGATTCATTTGTTATCATCAAAATCCATTTGTAGATTTACATGAAACTTGAAACCTTGGGTTCAACAATCTCTCCCTTTTTGATGATGACAAATGCTTGATAGAACCTGAATCCTGTATTAATACTTAAGCTCCCTCTGAGAATGTGCGTTAGTTTTTCAAGCAAAAATATAAATATAATTCCAAGCATATATAACAAGTTTAGCAATTTAAATAATATTAATGTTCTAGTCTAAAACTTCTCCCCCTTTTGGCATCATTAAAAAGGAATCATAATTAGATCAATAAGATATATTCCTGCAATAACCAATAGATAAATAAAACGCTGCGTTAGTAGAGACTGTAGAGAATTCGGTGCGTAGCCACACGTGTTCGACAAAACTTGCAAAGGCTGGAGGCCTAGTTCCGGTAATTCGGTGCGGAAGGAGATTTTGTAAAGAGCTGAATAATTGAAACCACCCGTGCCCGACAAAACCTGCAAAGGCTGGAGGCGTAGCTCTGGCAATTCGGTGCAGAGATTTGATCCGCTTGATGTTGCTGAAAAATGAGATATTATCATGATTTGTAAGTTTGTCTTGTTCTTATTTCCGTTTCTATAAGAGCAATCCTTAGCTTTATCTATTTCGCATCAAGCTTTCTTCTCATCTTTGCAATTTGCTTGCATTCTCATTCTATAATTTTTCAATGGCTCGTAGAATTCCCTTCAGTGCTTCTCTTGATCAAGATTTGAGGTATCCTTCACTTCAATCTCAATCTATTTCTGCATCTGTCGTGGGTGCCATGAAGCAACAAGAGACTGATTTAGCTAATAAATCAGATCATGACGCCATTTACGAGCTTGTGGGTCTCGGAACTCGATACTCATCATCTATCGTTGCGTTTTCTGCTCGGTTGCAGTCCAAAACTCGCGAAATTGAGAAGTTTAACGAGACTGTATCTGTACTTCAACGACTTGTTTATGAGTTAATAGCTATATATACTAATACTATATACTATAGTTAATAGCTATAAATATAAGTCAACTATAAAGTATTATGGCTAAATTAATGGTAAGAGTTTATTATACTATATAGTACTAGTTAATAGAGTAATAACTATAGTAGTTAATATTATTCTTATTATATAAAATTCTAATAATATTTAATATATAGTAATAACTATATTATTTATACAATACTATATAGTATACTAGTACCATATGGTATACTATATAGTACTGTTGTCTGGCCATCTATGCTTGTTGTTTTGACGGTGGTCTGGGTTTAAGGGTTTTTTATTCAGTTGTTGCATATTGGAGGTAGGTTCAGGGTCCAAGTCCACCACGTATCATGTGGTCGTGCTCCTCTTCTGCCAATTTGGCTATTGGCCGGAGCTATTGTTGATCGGTGAGGTGTGTGAACAATACTCACGGGGTCGGTTCTAAGAGTGGGTGAAACGCACCTCGTAAATCTAGAAGTACTATCTATCGGTCTTGTTCCCAGTTGATTTCGAGCCATCGAGCTATAGAAATCTGTGAATTTTCACTCTTAGAGTGGTGCGTATAGTCCACACGCTACCACTGATTTTGTTTTGGTGGTTTTTGTGTTTCTTTTTTGTATTCTTATTTGTTTAGTTTGGTTTGTATATGTTGTATATTGTTTGTATAGAAAAAAAAAATTATAATGTTGAGAAATAGTCTCCCGATCTTTATGTCCGTTAGGAGTTATAGTTTTCTCCTCTTTTAGATGAGAAACTTAGTAAATGCTTCATCAGGAGACAATACTAATTCTCTTATATTTGATCTGAGAGATTTAAAAACTGAACGTCAGTAAGAAATTAGTTGACTGTCTGGTCACAATGTAGGTTTCAATTTTTATGAATTTCAATGAAGTGAAACTATTTTTAAAATAATAAAAAACCTACACGTTAATTTACTTATAATAGTACTATATAGTAATATTATGGGTGTTCATCCGGCTTTCGAATTTGGGACGGAACCCGAATTTGAAATTTCCTTAACCTTAAAAAAAATATTAAGAAGTAAATAAAATTTCAAATCGAGCCGGGTGGTACCCAGCCCGAATGAACAGACTTAAGTAATATCATACAGTACTATATAATACTATATAGTATACTAGTACCATATTGTTGCCCAGATGACTAACACAAGAGGGGGGGTGAATTGAGTTGTATTTAAAAAAATAACAATTATAAATCAAATATATAATATAAAATATAAATAAAATATGAAACAATAATAAATATAAAGAGTAAGGGTAAGAGAGAAGCAAACTCAGTATGTTAACGAGGTTCGGCCCCACTGCCTACGTCCTCGCCTCAAGCTACCTCTTGAGGATCCCCAAATCCACTATTCAATCTCCTTTAGGTGGAGATAGAAACCTATTACACCTTTGAGCAGCACCGCTCCAAAGAATCCGTGTAGAACACCCTCTACACTTCCAATCACCTTACACTTGGTGATTTAACTATTCCCCGTGTAGAACACCTTCTACACTTCCAATCACCTCACACTTGGTGATTTAATTATTCCCCGTGTAGAACACCTTCTACACACACAAGGGTTATACACACCCTTTTACAAATACAAGAGTTGATAGTAGGTAGACTATCAAAGTACACTCCTCAATGAGTGAGATAGAAATAATACAGCGCAACTTATATCTCTCTCAACAAGAACAAGAATTAAGGCTCAAAACTTTAGAAAAGAGAGAATGAGAGCTTTGAAGAAATGATGCAAAACTTAGCAATAGATGTGTAAGCTCTTGTTGTGTTTTTTGCAAAACTCAAGTGAGCTATTTATAGGTAAATGAGTCTTCAATTTCAAATTTGAAAAGATTCCCATGTCAAATAAGAGCACTATTCACTTTTCAAAAAATTTAAATAAAAACATTTCTTTTTTGCATTTGTCAAAGACAACTCCATTCATTTTTCAAAGAAATCAAATCTAATCTTTTGCTTTTCATACAAGACAAAATGAGCATGATTTATTTTTCAAACCAAATCATCTTCTTTTTGCATATGTCAAAAAAACACACAACCACCCTTTAAGATTTTCAAACAAATCATCTATCTTTTATATTTGTCAAAAAAACACACAACCACCCTTTAAGATTCTCAAACAAAATCATCTACCTTTTGCATTAGTCAAAAAAACACACCACCTCCCTTCAAGACTTTCAAACAAAATATGCACATGTCAAATATGATAATCAATCATCTTATAAAATTAAGTTTTTATAAAAAAATATAATTTTCGAAATTATTTTGTTTGATGGTGTTATGCACATGTGAAAAACATAATTTTCAAAACTAAGACATTTAAAAATGTCTTGCATATGTGGAAAAAGTAATTTGATGTTTATGAGAAAAAAGAGTAATTTGGAGCCTTAATCCAATTTCTAATTTTATCAAGAGATGTACAAAAATAATCTATGAGCTTCATTTGTAGACTTGATATCTTTCTTGCTCATGCTTGATTCCTTGATGTGCTTGATTATATTGTGTGGACAACTTGAGCTTTAGACTCCTTTATTCTTTGGATTCATTTGTTATCATCAAAATCCATTTGTAGATTTACATGAAACTTGAAACCTTGGGTTCAACAATCTCTCCCTTTTTGATGATGACAAATGCTTGATAGAACCTGAATCCTGTATTAATACTTAAGCTCCCTCTGAGAATGTGCGTTAGTTTTTCAAGCAAAAATATAAATATAATTCCAAGCATATATAACAAGTTTAGCAATTTAAATAATATTAATGTTCTAGTCTAAAACTTCTCCCCCTTTTGGCATCATTAAAAAGGAATCATAATTAGATCAATAAGATATATTCCTGCAATAACCAATAGATAAATAAAACGCTGCGTTAGTAGAGACTGTAGAGAATTCGGTGCGTAGCCACACGTGTTCGACAAAACTTGCAAAGGCTGGAGGCCTAGTTCCGGTAATTCGGTGCGGAAGGAGATTTTGTAAAGAGCTGAATAATTGAAACCACCCGTGCCCGACAAAACCTGCAAAGGCTGGAGGCGTAGCTCTGGCAATTCGGTGCAGAGATTTGATCCGCTTGATGTTGCTGAAAAATGAGATATTATCATGATTTGTAAGTTTGTCTTGTTCTTATTTCCGTTTCTATAAGAGCAATCCTTAGCTTTATCTATTTCGCATCAAGCTTTCTTCTCATCTTTGCAATTTGCTTGCATTCTCATTCTATAATTTTTCAATGGCTCGTAGAATTCCCTTCAGTGCTTCTCTTGATCAAGATTTGAGGTATCCTTCACTTCAATCTCAATCTATTTCTGCATCTGTCGTGGGTGCCATGAAGCAACAAGAGACTGATTTAGCTAATAAATCAGATCATGACGCCATTTACGAGCTTGTGGGTCTCGGAACTCGATACTCATCATCTATCGTTGCGTTTTCTGCTCGGTTGCAGTCCAAAACTCGCGAAATTGAGAAGTTTAACGAGACTGTATCTGTACTTCAACGACTTGTTTATGAGTCAAACAAAAAAATAGTAGAATTAAAGCAACAGAATAAGGATTTGAAATCCTTGCTTACCTCTTCATTTCGATTGCCTAATCCTTTAGACAAGGATGGCATGATGATTTATGAGGAACAAATGCATTTGAATGATGAGGCTAAACGTCTCAAGTTTCTGTAGGTCATTTAAGATAATGAAATAAAAGTATCTAGCAGATATCCATGGCATGCATCATTCCTATTTCTCTTCTAATCATGCATAGTCTATCTTCTGGTAGGGGTTTTGTGAAAATGTCTGCCAATTGATCATGTGTACTAGTGAATTCTAATACAATATCGCCATTTTGCACATGATCTCTAAGAAAATGATATCTAATTTCAATATGTTTGGTCCGAGAATGTTGTATTGGATTCTTTGAAAGATTTATAGCACTTGTATTATCACATTTGATTGGAATGTGATTGTACATAAGTTTAAAATCCTCAAGTTGTTGCTTCATGTAAAGAATTTGAGCACAACAACTACCCGCAGCAACATATTCTGCCTCAGCAGTAGATAGTGCAACAGAATTTTGTTTTTTACTAAACCAAGAAACTAGTGCACGACCTAAGAAGTGACATGCTCCACTAGTGCTTTTTCAATCTATTTTACAGCCAGCATAATCTGCATCTGTGTAGCTGATTAGATCGAAAGATGTGTGCTTAGGGTACCATAACCCTAAGTTAATTGTACCACTAAGATATCTAAGAATGCGCTTAACTGCAATTAAATGTGATTCTTTTGGAGATGATTGAAAGCGTGCACATAAGCACACACTAAACATAATATCTGGTCTACTGGCTGTCAAATATAATAAGCTACCAATCATACCTCGATATACCTTCGAGTCAACTAGTTTACCGGTTTCATCTTTATCAAGTTTAGTGGATGGACTCATTGGTGTTCCAGTTTCCTTAGCACCTTCCATCCCAAATTTCTTCAGCAATTCCTTAATATATTTCGATTGATTGATGAATGTCCCACTTTTTGCTTGCTTAATTTGCAATCCGAGAAAGAATGTAAGCTCTCCCATCATGCTCATTTCAAATTCTTCCTGCATAGTCTTAGCAAAAACTTGGCACATATTTTCATTAGTAGCACCGAATATTATATCATCAACATAAATCTGAATCAAAAGAATATCATCATTTTCGTATTTAATGAAAAGAGTTGTATCAATTTTTCCTCTTGAAAAGCCTTTTTTAATCAAGAAACCACTAAGTCTCTCGTACCACGCTCTAGGAGCTTGTTTGAGTCCATATAGTGCTTTTGTGAGTTTGAAAACATGATTTGGAGAAATATGATTTTCAAAACCTGGAGGTTGCTCAACATATACCTCTTCATTTATAAAACCGTTAAGAAAACACTTTTAACATCCATTTGAAAAAGTTTGAACTCTTTATAACAAGCATATGCAAGTAGCATTCGAATAGTTTCTAATCTTGCGACTGGTGCATATGTCTCATCATAATCGATTCCTTCTTCTTGATTGAAACCTTGGGCTACAAGTCGAGCCTTATTTCTAGTAATGACTCCAGACTCATCTTTCTTGTTTCTAAAAACCCATTTTGTTTCAATAATAGTATGATTTTTTGTCTAGGAACAAGTGTCCAAACATCATTTCTTTCAAATTGATTAAGCTCTTCTTGCATAGCTAGAATCCAAGATTCATCAAGAAGTGCTTCATCAATATTTTTAGGTTCAATCTGAGATAGAAAAGCAGTATGATTGCAAATATTTCTAAGAGATGATCGAGTGCTTACACCTCGTGAAGGTTCCCCCAGAATTTGTTCCACTGGATGATCTTTCACAAATTTTCACTGTTTGGTTGTATCTTGTATTAAATTTTGATGATCTTTCCTGATATCTCCATGTTGGACTTCCTCTATTGTGTTCTCTTTGTTGAGATTGAGACTTTCCGTATTATTTATACCTCCTGTTTTTTCATCAATAGATTTCTTGGAGAGTAAAGAATTAGATTCATCAAATACTACATGCATAGATTCTTGTACAGTCAAAGTCTTTTTATTGAATACTCTATAAGCTTTACTATTAGTAGAATACCCGAGAAAGATACCTTAATCAGATTTTGCATCAAACTTGCCTAAATTATCTCTGTCATTTAAAATAAAACATTTGCATCCAAATACATGAAAGTAACAAATGTTGGGCTTTTTCTCATTCCAAAGCTCATAGGGGGTTTTATCTAATTTAGACCTTAGCATAACTCTATTTATAACATAACATGCAGTACTTACCGCTTCAGCCCAAAAATAACTAGGCAAGTTGTTCTCATTGAGCATTGTTCTTGCCATATCTTAAAGAGATCTATTTTTCCTTTCTACTACTCCATTTTGTTGAGGAGTTCGAGGAGCAGAAAAATTATGCACAAAACCATTTTCATCACAAAATGTTTCAATATTTTTATTAACAAACTCTTTTCCCCTATCACTTCGGATACTTGAAATAGTATAACCCTTTTCATTTTGAATTCTCTTGCATAACTTGGTAAAAGCATTATGTGCCTCATCTTTATGAGTAAGAAAGATGACCCAAGTATATCTAGAGAAGTCATCAACAACAACAAATGCATAATATTTTCCTCCTAAACTTGCAACTCTATTTGGTCCAAAAAAATCCATGTGTATCAGTTGCAGTGGTCTAGTAGTGGAAATATGTTTCTTGATTTTAAAAGAAGTTTTTGTTTGTTTACCAAATTGGCATGCATCACAAATTTTGTCTTTAAGAAAATTTACCTTTGGTAAACCTCTCACAAGATCATTTTTTGAAAGTTTGGAAATAAGTTCCATATTGGCATGACCTAGTCTTCTATGCCATAACCAATTAGTTTCATTTTGAGCTGAAAAACAAATCGCATCTTGTGAGGTAATTTCTTCAAAATCAATTGTATAAACATTGTTACTTCTAAAAGCAATAAAACAAATATTACAACCATAATCATTCAATATAATGCACTTATCCATTTTGAAAGTAACTGTAAATCCTTTATCACATAATTGACTTATGCTTAAAAGATTATGTTTTAAACCTTCAACAAGTAGAACATCTTCAATTATAAGAGAAGACTCATTACCAATTTTACCTATTCCCACGATCTTCCCTTTTGAGTTGTCTCCAAATGTCACGTGTCCTTCTTCTTTAGATCTAAGATCAAAGAATTTAGTCTTGTCTCCCGTCATGTGTCTTGAACATCCACTATCTAAAAACCATTTATTTTTGTTCGTGGAAGACATCATGCATACCTATAAAAACAATTAAAATGATTTTTCTTGGTACCCAAGTTCTTTGGGTCCTTTATTTATTAGTATTAGAAATAAGATTTTTAGGTACCCATATGGTCCTAATAGTCATTGTATGTTTTCTTCTAATAGGACAAGCAAAATAATTATGACCATTTCTATTACAAAAATTACAAATAGCATGTGACATATATGAAGAACTTGAGTGATTATAATAGTATCCTTTTTTAACAAAATTATTTTTATGAAAAGAATTTTGAATATTGGACTTTGATGTAGAAGGATTATCAAAGAAGTTTTTATAAGGTTTGTATTTTTGTTTTGGCATATATCCCAAGCCTGCCTTATCAAAAACACATCTTTGACTACCAAGAAGTTTTTCAAAATTTCTTTTTCCATTCGTAAAGTTTTCAATAATATTTTCTAAATCAGTTTTCTTTTTCTTCAACTCAAAATTTTCATCTTTCAAAACAATATTTTCTTTTCTTAAAATATCAATTTCGTTTGTTAAAGAAGAATTTTTCTTTTTCAAAACAGTATACTTGATACCCAATTTTTCAAATTCCTCATATACCTCTTCTAAAACATTTTGCAATTCTTCATATGAAAGATCTTCAATATTATCAAGATTTGTTACCTCAATGTCATCTTTAGCCATAAGACAAAGATTTGCTGATTCTCCATTGCTTGCTTCACTATCTGAGCTACTTGAATCATCATCCCACGTAGTTTTCATTGCCTTTTTGCCTTTGTTTCGATCTTTCTTTAACAGAGGACAATCTGGCTTGATATGACCAGGTTTATTGCATTTATAACAAATTAAAGTGTCATTTTTACCTGAATCTTTCTTGGAAAATTTATTGAAGGATTTCCTTGGAGGAGTTTTATTTTTCTTTAAGAACCTCTGAATTCTTCTTGTTATCATCGCAACTTCTTCATCTTTGTCGTCATTTTCCTCATCTTCATCACTTTCACTTTCATGTGGAACAGCTTTAAGTGCCAAGCTCTTCTTTGACTTTCCTTCTTCTTCTCCTCTTTTCAATGTGTACTCATGGGTGATAAGTGACCCGATGAGTTCATTCACTTCGAGCTTCTTGAGGTCTCTAGCTTCAAGAATCGCTGTCACTTTTGATTCCCAACGTTTTGGTAGAGAGTTGAGAATTTTTCTTACTATCTCCACTTTGGAATAAACTTTGCCAAGAGCTGTCAAGCTATTTATGATGTTAGTAAAACGAGTGTACATACTAGAAATAGATTCATCATCATTCATTTTAAACATTTCATATTCATGAGTAAGAATATAAATTTTTGATTCCTTGACTTGAGAAGTTCCTTCATAAGTAACTTCCAAGTTATCCCAAATTTCCTTTGCTGTAGCACAAGTCATTACTCTATTAAATTCATTACCATTGAGAGCATTATATAATAAATTCATAGCAGTTAAATTCAAAGTATAAAGTCTATCGTCTTCACGATTAAACTCTTCTTCTTCCTTTTTGACATTTACTCTATCAACTACTTTTGTTGGAATATAAGGTCCATTTACAATACATTTCCAGATTTCTCGACCTTGAGCCTGAAGGAATATTCTCATTCTAACTTTCCAGAATGAGTAATTGTCTCCACAAAAGAGTGGAGGCCGACTGCTAGATTGACCTTCACCAAATGAAGCTGCAATGTTAGCCATAAGATCTTAACTCAAAAGATAGTTAATCTTATAGTAGAGCTCTAGCTCTGATACCACTTGTTGCCCAGATGACTAACACAAGAGGGGGGGTGAATTGAGTTGTATTTAAAAAAATAACAATTATAAATCAAATATATAATATAAAATATAAATAAAATATGAAACAATAATAAATATAAAGAGTAAGGGTAAGAGAGAAGCAAACTCAGTATGTTAACGAGGTTCGGCCCCACTGCCTACGTCCTCACCTCAAGCTACCTCTTGAGGATCCCCAAATCCACTATTCAATCTCCTTTAGGTGGAGATAGAAACCTATTACACCTTTGAGCAGCACCGCTCCAAAGAATCCGTGTAGAACACCCTCTACACTTCTAATCACCTTACACTTGGTGATTTAACTATTCCCCGTGTAGAACACCTTCTACACTTCCAATCACCTCACACTTGGTGATTTAATTATTCCCCGTGTAGAACACCTTCTACACACACAAGGGTTATACACACCCTTTTACAAATACAAGAGTTGATAGTAGGTAGACTATCAAAGTACACTCCTCAATGAGTGAGATAGAAATAATACACTGCAACTTATATCTCTCTCAACAAGAACAAGAATTAAGGCTCAAAACTTTAGAAAAGAGAGAATGAGAGCTTTGAAGAAATGATGCAAAACTTAGCAATAGATGTGTAAGCTCTTGTTGTGTTTTTTGCAAAACTCAAGTGAGCTATTTATAGGTAAATGAGTCTTCAATTTCAAATTTGAAAAGATTCCCATGTCAAATAAGAGCACTATTCACTTTTCAAAAAATTCAAATAAAAACATTTCTTTTTTGCATTTGTCAAAGATAACTCCATTCATTTTTCAAAGAAATCAAACCTAATCTTTTGCTTTTCATACAAGACAAAATGAGCATGATTTATTTTTCAAACCAAATCATCTTCTTTTTGCATATGTCAAAAAAACACACAACCACCCTTTAAGATTTTCAAACAAATCATCTATCTTTTATATTTGTCAAAAAAACACACAACCACCCTTTAATATTCTCAAACAAAATCATCTACCTTTTGCATTAGTCAAAAAAACACACCACCTCCCTTCAAGACTTTCAAACAAAATATGCACATGTCAAATATGATAATCAATCATCTTATAAAATTAAGTTTTTATAAAAAAATATAATTTTCAAAATTATTTTGTTTGATGGTGTTATGCACATGTGAAAAACATAATTTTCAAAACTAAGACATTTAAAAATGTCTTGCATATGTGGAAAAAGTAATTTGATGTTTTATGAGAAAAAAGAGTAATTTGGAGCCTTAATCCAATTTCTAATTTTATCAAGAGATGTACAAAAATAATCTATGAGCTTCATTTGTAGACTTGATATCTTTCTTGCTCATGCTTGATTCCTTGATGTGCTTGATTATATTATGTGGACAACTTGAGCTTGAGACTCCTTTATTCTTTGGATTCATTTGTTATCATCAAAATCCATTTGTAGATTTACATGAAACTTGAAACCTTGGGTTCAACACATATGGTACTATAGTTATAGTAATATAATATACTTAATAGCTATACGTTAATTTAATTATATAGTTCTATATTAATATTAGTTATTACTAATATATATACTAGTATGATATACTATAGTAAACATTAATCATTAATTTAATTTATAGTACTAATAGTACTATATACTATAGTTAAAATACTAATATAATTAATACTATATAGTAATAGTCAGGAATAATATATATACTAGTACTATATATTATAGTTAATAGCTATAAATATAATTAACTTAACTATATACTAATAGCTATAAATAATTAATAGTTATAAATATAATTTAACTATAATAGTACTATAAAGTTATATAATATAGTACTATATACTATAGTTATAGTAGTACTATATATTTTCGTAGTTAGTACACTATTGATATTAAATAATACGTATAGTCCATATGATCAGCACATTTATAATAATATTTAATATATCAATATATAGTTAATACATAAATATAACTTTTATTAGAGTGTACTAATACTAATATTATATATTATGGTTAATAATTATAACTATAAATAATATAATAATATTGTGATACTAAATAGTATATATACAACTATATTTAGTAATATATAGTAATATAGCAATATATATACTAGTACCATATATTATATACTAATATAATTAAATTACTATAATAATATAATACTAGAATTATACACTAGAACTATATTTAGTACTATATATATACTATAGTAAACATTACTAGTATATAAAATATAGCAATATATTAATACTGTATACTATATATTAATATAATTAAATTTCTATAATAATATAATATTAAAATTATACAATTAAATAATATAATATTAAAATAACCTTACACGTATACTAAAAAATTTTAGTTTAAGATGAAATAAAATAAAATTAAAAAAATAATATTATAATATATTTTTTTAATATTAATTTTATTTAAAAATTTAAAAATATAGTTTTAGAATTTAAAAAATTAAAATTATTATTATATTTTATATAAAAATTTAAAAAATATATAATAATAAATTTAAAATGTATTTTAAATTTAAATTTTATCTTTATAAACAAATAAGCCCGAGGTTTTGTGGATGTGAGCTTTGATGGTACGTGAGTAGGGATGACTCATGACCGATGAGTGATGACGGTGAGGACCACTTGTTACAGCAGATTGAGGAAGTTATGGTTGGAGAGAGTTCCATGAAGAATCAACAGCAGAGACTTCCATTGGAAGTAAAAAAATATTTTAGCCGTTCGAAAGGAGTAGGAGAGAGGAAAAACAAAAGGTTAAAAATAATGTTTGAGAAATGAACATTATTGTTTTGAAAAGCTGAATAAATACTATTTATAATTACGTAAAATTCTAAGAGAATTTATATCATAAATTGATGTGTATATATAGAATTTATTAAATTTATTTTATAAAAAATAATTTTATAATTTGACGTATTAATTAAGTTATATTAATTTACAAATTTATTTTGATATAATCTTATATGATTAAAATATTTTTTAAAATCTAAAGATGTATAATTTAATAGAGATAAATTAAAAAAATATTATATGACTTTAAAGACGAAGATAAAGATGAAAATAAATAGTCACTGTCAATTCTCACTCTTTAAATAAACCGATCAATCATTATTGTACAACATAATAATTTTTAAAATAATATTTTATAATATTTTATTATTATCTTTTTATATAATATTATCTTTTGAAATAATAATATTATGTTTTTATAATTTTTTTAAATATTTTTATATAATAATTAAAGAAATAATTATTAATAAAATTATCTATTTTTAAGTTTTTCTAAAAATATTTTTAAAAACTAATATAAAAATTAAACCATAAATAATAAATAAATAATAATTAGATAATAAGGATATCATAATATCATTACCCATTCTCCCGACTTCATAGACCGACACTTGTACGACGGTAAGGCTGCAAGTAATCGGGAAGGATCCATTATTGACTCTTTCAACTCTATTTTAATTTTTAACTTTAATATCTTTCATATAAATTATAAATTATAAATTATATTAATAAAGTTGTAATCAAGCTGAATTTTAATTTGTCGGTCTCGACTCGATTTAAAATATCTGAATTTAAACTTGAGATTTTTATATATTTTTTATTTGAGTTTGACTTATTTGAGCTCAAATTCGAGCTCAATTTTTTTTTAAATTTTTGAATAAAATTTAAAATAAATAAATAAAAATTTAATATTTAATATATAACTAGTTGAAATTTATTTATCATAACAATATGTTATATATTTACAGATATTATTAATAAATATATATAATATGATAACATATATATATTTTATACATGGTTCACACATACTATATATTTTTTAAATTAATTATTGTAAAAATTATAAAATATAATTACGAAGTATATTAGTTATATAGACACAAGTAATTATATTATATATTACATATTTAATTATAAAAATGTTATACTTATATTACTATCAATACATATATATATATATATAACATATATATATTTATTAATATATAAATGAACTTTCATCGAGTCAAGCTAACGAGTTGATTCGAGTATAAACGAACGAGGCTTAACTACTCGAATCGAGTTTGTCTAAAAAATTTAATCATATGTAATAAAAAATGAGGAGAAGTTTGTAGAGAAAGGGAATAAAAGTATTTTTTGTTTTTAAAAATGAATAATAAAATTAAAAATTTTGTCAAATTTGGTCAATGTTATACAAAATTTTAATTTTACTATTTACAAAAATACTTTTATTCCCTTTTCTTATAAACTTCTCCTTATTTTTGATCAATGTGACTAATTTTTTTTTTTATAAATATGTAAATTTATAATTTTTGAATGATAATTTTAGATAATTTAACAAGAATACTCTAAAACTTACTATTCAATAACTGCAGTACGTGAGAGGCAATTATTGAAAAAAGAAAAATTATAGAATGAATCCACATTCAGCATACTGTGTGAGTGTACTGAATATAAATTTATTCTGGCACTACTCTTGAAAAACTATGGATAAAGAAACAAATAAAGAAAGAAAACTATGGATAAAGAATAAAGATAGATGGGAAAAGAAAAACTTGAAGAAAGGGAAGCAATCGGGCCTCTGACGCATCACCTTGCTGGCTTCCTGATTCAAACCAGGATCAGAGGAGAACGAAGCGATAGTAGAATCGAAATCAATTTCAGAGTTTGGATTCATAAATATTAGTGAGTCGGTGATGCTGATTTTGTAACAAAATAAAGAAAAAGGAAAAAAATGCAAAGAGGAAGCAGAGAAAGGGAGAGAAATTTGTTCTCTGAATGTTACGAATTAATTGCAGCTTTACGTGGGCATCTCTTTTAGATTTAAAGATCAAATGAGATGAGTTGAATTTATTTTTTTAATATTATTATTATTTTAATATTTGAAAAAGTTGACTTGAGAATTGAAAAAGCTATATTAAAATTTTAAAAAAATTATATTAAAATTTATATTTTATATAAAATTCGAAAACATATAATAATGAATTTGATATGAACTCGTCTCGTTTTCAAATACAATCGAGCCTATATATACCATTGCTTAAAAGAATCTTCTAACAAACTATTGTAGTACGAATACATAAATACTTTTTTGTACAGCAAAGCAATGAAAGATGACAGGAAGACTAGCCTTTAGATTGAAGAATAAGTTGAACTCGTCTCTATTTTATTATTATATTTTTTTAATTTCTTATATAAAATACAAATTTTAGTATAATTTTTTAAAATTTTAATATCCTTTTTTAAAACTTTAATTCATATTTTAAAAATTTTAAAATAATAATAATATTAAAAAATAAATTAAACTTATCTCATTTTTCATATAAAACAAACCTGTCCTTCATCAGTACATGGCGCCTTTCCTTTGTTTAAAAACTGTCTCATGCTCCAATGTATTTGGATACAAACAGAACTTCCTAAAAAAAAGCAACTTTAAAATTTATCACATGGATTTAAGTCTCCCGATTAAAAAGCTAGAGGGTGTCATGTACTCATACCCAATACAAAGCTTAGGCACTTCTCTTAACCTGGGCATACTTGAAAATGTCTATACATTTTTTAACTTACTTTATTTTATCATAAACAGTAAAATCTCTACTTACATTAGGGGCGGACGCAAAAGCCCGATTACCACCCATATTTTTTTCTAAAAAGAAAGGTTATTGTTGTGTACTCTTAAATCACCTGAGATATATCAAGGTGTACTCTTATAATGTATCATTGTATGTACGGATGCTTTTGTATTTTTAGATAACAGATCACAAATGTTTTTTTTTTAATGAAAAATGATTTTATTTCTTTCCATGAAACTGAAGTTATAGTTATGATTGATAAATATTAAAAAAAAATTAGATTACAGATCAAACTAATATTTATCTGTTTAGGACATCCTTAGTCACAAATTTTTTTGTGACGAACATTATCTTAATTTTTATAAACTCTCTAATGATAAAACCTTCTGAGATTTCTATTCCGGTTTGTCTGTGAGCATAACACTTTGTAAAAATAGAAATAACTAACATTCACCCTTAAAGAGAGAAGAGAGATGAACCACCCACATCCTCCTAAGTAGGAGAAGAACGAACTACCCCCATCCTCTAAAGAAAGAGCGGGACGAACAAAAGAAATAATATATTCCTTTTTATTATTACCTAACACAAATAACAAAACAAATTACACTAAAACAGAAACATGAAACGTAAAACAAATAGACTGAAACGTAAAAACAACAAAAAATGTAGGAACATCATAACATAATTGAAAAACACCATGCAGAAGGCTATAGACGCGCGTGAGGGACACGTAAACCATAGTACCCGATCCGACACTCTGCTCTTGGGTATCCTATGTAGACGTACTAT
The DNA here is from genome assembly GCA_036898215.1 of Platycarya strobilacea. NCBI lineage: Eukaryota > Viridiplantae > Streptophyta > Magnoliopsida > Fagales > Juglandaceae > Platycarya > Platycarya strobilacea. Next base: position 34,499,211 of record CM072551.1, on the reverse strand, counting down.
CTTTTTGACATACAACTAAGTCAATATTCCCAAAGAGTTGTTGTTAGCAACAGGTAAAAAATGGGCACTATTGGTCAAACAATCTACAACCACCCAGATCAAGTTCTTTTCCACTAAGAGTTCTCGACAAACCCACCACAAAAATCCATTGCAACGTCATCCTACTTCCACTTAGGAATCGAGAGGGGTTGAAAATTACCATTAGAACTCTAATGCTCAAATTTAACTTGATGGCAAGTGGTACATCTCGCGATAAACGAGGCAATATCTTTCATCATCCCTTCTGACTAGAAGCTTCTGTTTAAGTCTCAATACATCGTTATGCTTCTGGTGTTAACTGAATAAGGTGTTGCATGGGCTTCGGCCATAAACCACTCCTTAAACTCTGAATTCTACAGAATCACCCTATGAATTGGAATCGGAGAATACCATCTTATCCAAACTGAAATGTGTGAGTCCTCTAGACTTTCTGACTCTTTTTTGGATTTCTAGCAGCTTTGGGTCCTTTCTCTGAATAGTCTTCAACTCCTCATACTCAACAACTCAACATGCATCGAGGCTAACACCTCATCTTGTTGCGAATTCTCTAACAGAAGTCTTCTCATCCCACAGAGGATAGAGTCCAATCCCAACGACTCAGCCTCATCCACCAAATGATATTTCTGACTCAGTGCATCAGCAACCTGATTCACCTTACTAGGATGATACTTAATCTCGCACTTATAATCATTGATTAGCTCCAACCATCTTTTCTCTCTCATATTGAGGTTTTTTAGAAAAAAAAAAAACAGATGCTTCAAGCTCTTATTGTTAGTGTAGACTTCACGAACCTCTTCATACAAGTAATTACACCAAATCCTTAGAGAAAAAAACCACAGTTGCCCTTCCTAGATAAAAACACATTCCAACCCAAACTTTGAAACATCACTAAAAACCACAAACAACTTGGGTAGCTCGAGAAGTGCTAAAACGGGTGCAGAAGTCAGTCTCTTCTTCAACTCTAGGAAACTTCTCTTGCACTTGTCAGTCCAGACTCCAAACAAAGTCGTTATTTTTCTTCGTTAAGGTAGTAAGGGGTCCGAACAATCGAAAAATGCTTCAACAAATCTTTGGTAATACTCGAAAAGACCCAAAAAACACCAAATCTCATGCACCATTGAAAGACCTGTCAAAACAGCTTCCAATTTATTGGGGTCTACCGCTACATCATCCTGGGAAATAACATGACCAAGAAATCTAACTTCCTTCAACCAGAACTCACATTTATTGAACTTCGCATACAACTGATGTTCTCTTAATTTCTCCAAAACCAAAATAAGGCGGCAGGCATGCTCCTCTAAATCTCGAAAATAGACCAAGATGTCATCAATGAATACCACTACAAACAAATCTAGATAAGGTCGGAACACCCTATTCATCATGTTCATGAAAGTTGCAGGGACATTAGCCAGTCCAAAAGGCATCACTTTAAACTCGTAATGCCAATACCTTAACTTGAAAGCAGTCGTGTGTACATCCTTATCTCTTATTCTTAACTAGTAATACCCTGACCTTGAGTCAATTTTCAAGAAAGTAGCTATACCTTGAAGTTAATCAAACAAGTCATCAATTCGAGAAAGTGGATATTTATTCTTGATGGTCACCTTGTTATTATAAAAAATTTTATTATATAAATCTATATATTTTTTAAAGTATCAACCATGGTTCTATTTTTCCACCTACTGGTATTGGGAGGCAATAGATGATTCTTGTATCCTGGTGGGTACAACCTAAAGTTGTAGCAATTAGAAAATCTTTAAAGCAAATATAAGCAAATAATTACACGAAACAAAATTAACGTAGCTTAGAAACTTGCCTCACTCCACTGAGCTATAAAAGATTTTATTATGTTGGAGAATCATAAAATACACTTTGTTACAAAATTTCACTATTCAGAATACATATATATAAATTGTTTCATCCCATTTTATCATTATAACTTTTTTAAATTTTCATATAAAATATAATAAATAATTTAATTTTTTTAAATTCTATTAAAATAAGAATATTATTAAAAAATAATTTTCTAACAATATTTTATTCAATTTTCATCTAAATTTATCTTCTCACCTCATCTCCTTATTTAAATGGAGCTTTAAAACTCTCATTAAGTGCATATTTACAGTGTCATATGACGAATATCCTAATCTTCACTTTTATACATTATTTGCTCAAACTCAAATGCATATCGAACAAATTTTATATCTAGATTTTACTTGAGCGCAATGTCGAACAAACTTTCTACCTAGCACTTTTTCTGATCGCAAATAGTGTAAAGACCCAGACTTTATTAGAAATCTACTAACAAAATCATAACACATCCTTGAGTATCAATCCGACCCCACATACCAACAAATTAATCAAGCTTTTGAATGCATGGTTCTTGCGGCCGGTGCCGTGGAGAATTCAATCAAATGAGCACATGATGAGCACATGATCATTGCAAGTTGGGTGATGTATTAGTTTTCTTTTTCTTCTATGATTGACGGCAAAATAATTTGCAGTGAAAATGACATTAGCTAGCAAACCCTTACGTATTTGACTACTCTTCATTGGTACCAGCTTTGTAGTTTGATACTCGAGGGAATGTACTAAGCTAGCTAGTTTAGGCATTAATTAAGGCCGTGAGAAGAAACACTATTTCTACCCTTTTTTTTACCGAATATAATATATATATTTATATATATATATATATCCAAATTGTATTTTTAGAAGAACACAAGGGAGAAAAAAATGAGATTCAATGAGAACATGATCAAGTTCCCAACTAGCTTTACAGAAATTAAGCCAGATCCAGTAGTGTTCAACCCCCAAAGCCAAACATTTTCTTGCTAATTGAGTTCACTCATTATAAGAAAAGTACTTATTCGTGATCTAGTACTTTCTGTCAAAATGATTATTTTATATTAAAACGAGTCAATTTTCACAATAAATAGTTATCTTCATCACAAATATAAATTATTCAATAATATTTATTTTTCTTATAGTGATTGATGGTGTCATGAAGATATCAATTGAATAATTTGAACTTCCTATTTTTTTTTTTTTTGGAAGAAAGAAAGCAAAACTACATTCATTAATATTGAGCATTACAGCTAACTTGAAACATATATTACAAGCCAACTAACCATGATATATAGCGCCCCAATATACTAAAAGTGACTGAAATAATCTAGTCCTAACTATCAAGCTCTCCAAAACAAGTCTGAGAGACAGCCCTACTCTAAGCAAAATAGAATAATAACTAACAAACAAACAAACAAAACTGAATAATAACCAACAAACAAACAAACAAAACTAACTCCACAACCGTTCTAAGACGGACTCAGGACACACTTTACAGACCAAAGGTCCTAGTGACTAATATTTTATTATACTAAAAAATAAAAAAACTGAAAGCAAATAAAATGGGAAACTGAAATACATCTTAAAGACATAAAACTGGTTTTCAATCTTGGAGGGAACCTAAAAAGTAATCTTGAACCGCGGCTGTGAGAGGTACGTAAGTTACTCGTGCCGCCACTGGAGAAATAGCAGGCGGCCTAGGTCTAAACAGTCGGTTGTTTTGGGCCTTGAGGAGCCACGCATAGCAGCAAGGAACCACCCAGAAGGTGGTGCGTACCGCTTACGCACCGCTCCATTTGGTGAACCTCTATTCCCATGCGATAGATTGGAACCTTGGTAGGCCCACAATGGGGAGCGTAGGGGCACTTAAGCGCTGAAGGACTCCAGACACCACCATTCACTAGCGACACGGATCTGTCATTCTGCGTCGTCGATGGTACCGTTTGCTGCCTCACCTTTCACTTCCCACCAGGGCCCAAAAGGTCAACTGCCGACACACCTGAGAACGAAACTAAAAAGAAAATTAGAAAAACAAAACAGGAAATAAGGGGGATAAAGGGGTGGGAGAAAAACAAAGAAAAGCATGGAGAAAGAAAACCAAAAAAACCAATAGAGATAAGAGAAGAAAGAAAGGGGGGAGAGCCAAAGCTCCTCCCCCCCCCCCCCAGGCGACGCGGCGGTTTCTATTCTAGGTTAAGTAAAAAACTGAGATTTTTTAGGAAGGTTTTGGGAGAGAGGGGGAAGTCAAGAACCCTTTTTTTTTTTTGCCGGCGACATCTTCTTGATTGGCTGGCTAGCTAGTTTGAGTAGTATGTATCTAATCAAGAGTTGTGTTAAAGTGATCTACATTATTGTCCTCAAAAGTCCTTGTAGTAGTAATCAATATCCTTCGTCCAAGAAGTCTTAAAGTTTATAACTGTTAGAAAACTAAAAGGAAATATTATTGCAAGAGAATTTAAGCGAAAATATTTAAAACTCTTATCACTCAAAAACTAAAATTTTCTATATATCTCATACAAATGTATTGCGCCCATATATATATGGAGCTCCAGCGTAAATCACGGAATTAATTTTGTTCGTTCGAATATTGAAGTCGTAAAGGGGGGTCATTCATTGTCTCCCCTTGCTTGACTTTTATAACATTCTCATTTGAATGACCATCCATAAATAATATGTCTTGTTAAAACATTGCCAAGAAAAATCCAATTAGAAAAAAAATCAATGACGAAAGAAAAAGAGTACAATATTTTATGTACCGCCAAGTGCTTTAAAATTACATCATTAAAACATTGCAAAGGAAAATCCAATGGGATAAAATCTCAACAAAGGAAAAAGAGTATAATCAGCACAAGTCTTCAAGACATTTACTCCCACTGAAAAATGCATGACGATAGATCTTTAAATCTTCGCATTCCAATATTCTGTACAATTTTCTTGAATGTCGCAATTGGTAATGCTTTCGTAAATAAATCATCAGATTATTATTTGATCATATCTTTGATATATTATCATCTCATTTGAGTGATACAAATAGCATTATTTTCATATAAAATTGTTGGGCTATCATTGATTATGGAAAGACCGCACTTTTCTTGAATATACAGAATCACTAATTTCAGTCAAATACACTCTAAACTTGTTTCATGAATTACAATTATCTTTGAGTGATTTGAAAATATGGCAGATAGTGTTTACTTTATAGACTTAGTAGAAATCTAGGACCTGCAATAATACTTAAACTCCCCTTGAAAATATGCGTTAGTTTTTTAAATAATAAACAAACATGATTTCAACATATATAACAGGGTTAAGAATTCAAATATAATTTCCATTCAAATAATGTATTAGAGAGAATATGTTAATATTCTTATATAAATGTCTCTCACTTTCGATATTATTAGGGAGAACATGTTCATGTATAGCAAAAAGAGTATTAGAAACCACTTTTGTTTGACAAAAGTTGCAAAACCTTGAGACCTAGTTCTATAGGTTTGGCGGAAATTCAAATCCACTTGATATTGTTGACAAATGAAATCTTTGCGAAGATTTGGAAGCTCTGAGTTGCTATTTAAAGATGATCATTTTCTCTCATCGGATACTCACACAAGATCTCATATTTCTCATCGATCCAATTGTTTGTTCAACCAAAGCGATACTATGGCTGAGAGTAATTCTTTTGTTAATATTCTAAATTTGAATCAAGAACCTTTTACACCTCAACCACTCATATTTACTCCTGCGGCTGTCAACACCATGATATGGGAAAAGATATATCTTTCTAGTAAAACTGATCCTGAAATTGTTGCAGCATCAAGAACTCTCAGTACTCAATATGCTGTCTCTATTACAATCATGTCTTGGAAGCTATTGGCGAGAGCGAGTGCGGTTGATCATCTTAATAATTAAATATCTGAATTGTATCAAAAACTTAAAACTAAAAATAAAAAGAACAAAAAGTTAAGACAAGAAAACAAAGAGCTGAAGAAATTTGCAGATTGGTATTTTCGTAACCTGAAACCATGAATAAAGCTATAACGAGAGAGAGCTTAAATACAAAGTCAACAACAGCTGCTAAAAGCAAAGGTTTAGCATTCACGAGAAAAATAGGGATAGCTGCAATTAATCTCGCTAGCTTTCGAAAATATACATCCAGCATATCTTGTAATCTTGACTAAGAGAGAATTGAAAAGATGATAATTTGTCTTGTTCTTATTTCCATCTATATAAGAGCAGTTTACAGTTTTATCTAATTCGCATCAAAATTTCTTCTTATCTTTGTAATTTATCTACATTCTCATTTTACAAATTTTCAATGGCTCATCAGTTTCCTTTCAACATTTCTTGTGATTAATGTATGAGGCATTATTCACCTAGGTCCTAAATTGTTTCTGCATCTATCGCAGGTGCCATGATACAGCACGAAAATGATTTGGCTAATAAGTCAGATTATGATGACATATATGAAATTGTAAGTTTCGAAACTCGATACTCATAATCCATTATCTCATTTTTCGCTAGGTTGCAGTGCAAAACTCGCGAAATTGAAAAGTTTAATGAGAAGATCGATGTACTTCAACGACTTGTTCAAGAGTCTAACAACAAAGTTGTAGAGTTAAAACAACAAAGTAAGGATTTAAAATATTTGTTTGCCTCTTCATTTCGACTACCTAATCCTTTAAATAAGGATGACATGTTGATTTATAGAGAGTAAATGTATTTGAGAGATGAGACTAAAAGTTTCAAGTTTTTATAAGGCATCTAGCATTTGAATAACAAGATCTTTCATTTTTGAATTCATTCTTTAAATATATAGCAGTTTTTGTGATCTCTTTAAGAGTTCTAACAAGATAAATCATCAACGTAAACTGCAATAATGACAAATCCAGATTCTGATTTCTTAACAAAACACATAGCCATATAGGATTATTCTCAAATTCTTATTTTAATAGTTATTCTATTAGACGATCATACCACATGTGTTTGGATTGCTTTAACCCATATAAAGATCTTTGAAACTTGATAATGTACATACTCATAGATGTACTTGGATTAAATGCTTCAAGTATTGTATATCCTTATATATGTCATGAACTAATGATCCTTATAAATATGCAGTGACCACATCCATTAACCGCATATCTAATTCTTTTGTAATAATCAAGCTGATTAAAAATCTAAATGTGATTGCATTCATAACGAAAAAATATGTTTCCTCATAATTAATCTCGGGTTTCTGCAAGAAATATTGTACGACAAATTATACTTTGTACCGCACAATTTCATTATTCTCATTACGTTTTCGTACAAATACCTATTTATATCTGATAGGTATTACACCCTTTTATTGTTTGGACAACATGTCCAAATACCTCTCGCTTTGCTAGCGAGTTTAATTCAGTTTCAATAGTTGTTTTGCATTTTGACCAATCATTTCTATGTCGACATGTTTCGACAATTTTTGGCTTACTTTCTTCATTACTTTTGATAATGTCAAGAGTCATTTTATATAAAAATATATTGTCGATAGCAGTTTTATTTATATTCAGAATTTCTCTAGTACTCATGAAATGTATCGAAATCTCATTATTTTCAGGAGAAAATATTTCATAAAAAGTCTATTCAGGAGGTACTCTTCAGGAGTTTCCTTTTTAGAAAAATTATGTTCTTTAGGAGAATTATACTCTTCAGGAGCATCAACTATGCTTGTAGCCTGTATTGTGGATATGGGTTATTCAAGAGCATCAAATTCATTTTATATCTTTCTCTTTTGAAAAATTTTATCTTTTGCACCAATAGGTTCTCCACACTTCAGGCGTATTTTAGACTCATCTATTACTATTTTGACAATTTGTCTTTCAGGGATTTCAATTCTTACTTAAACATTAACAGTAGTAATATATGATTTTACAATACTTTAAGTATTAGTAAATACATCTGATAATTTATTTACAATAATTTACAAGTGGACAATCTTCTGAACTTCTCGTTTACATTCATTTGTAAGAGAATCGGATTCAGATAGGGCTTTATTTAATTTATTGTCGTGCTTTAGGCACCGTCTTTTCGTTATTTCAAAACATGATAAAATATTAAAAAGTTTTAATATAATATATAAAAGTTTAGTATAGGTGAATCAAGTGCTTGGTCGTACAACAGGTACGTAGCTAATGTTCAGTCATACCACATCTATGACAAACATTTTCATCTTTCTATGAAGGATTATTCTGAGGGTCTTTATCCTTTTTCTAAATTAGATCATTTTGGTGATATGGTGTATTTATATTATTATCTTCTTTAGTATTGCCGCTTCTAAAACTCTCATTTCTATAATTTTTTTAACACGTCTACGCACTTGGTTCCTTTGAAATGATGCACCGTTCACTTCTATGAATGATGTAATCCAGTATCATTCACTTTAAAAAATGATGTGAAACTAATAGGACGTAACTGGTGATTTATTAACAAAAATTCATTATTTAACTCAATCACTAGAAAATAAGATAAAAGTCCAGAATATTTGTTGAACTTTCATTTTCGATACTGCTGCTATAGAAGCACATTCGAAATATGAAAAATAATATATGTCTTCTCTAACATGTTATCATCAGTGACTTTCTCATTGCATAATTTTAATATTGAGCTAGTTTTAAAGAGTGCAAAGTTATATTCACTGCCACTTTTAAAATCTTGTTACTTCAAGTGTAATAAGTCATAATGAGCTTTTGGAAGAATTACATCTTCTGGTGCTCATATTTCTCCCTTAAATCATTTTACAAAGTAAGTAAATTTTTCACCGTGAGATATACAAGCTTACAGCACGGTCCTGCAGGGACATATGATTTTCTTATTTGATTGTATGTTCCAAGTTCATCATATCCAAATAGATCTCATCAAAGATTCTGGATAAATCATTTTTTTTTTCAGAAATGTCAATAGTAATAAATTTCAATTTTGTAGGATATGACATTTTCTACATATATGAATCACGAAAATAAATATATGAATCTAAGAAATATATTCACATAATCATGAGAATAAAAGCATAATTTTATCAAGTAATATTCAGCAATATTACATTTTATATTCATCTTGAGGACTGCAAATAATATATTGAAAAATTTACTTGAAATAAAAGACCACTAATTTCAGAATTGATAGAATTTCATGCTGATAACGTATTATAAAACTAAAAAGAAATATTATTGTAAGAGAATTTAAGAGAAAATATTTAATACTTTTATTACTCAAGAACTAAAATTTTCTATATATCTCTTACAAATGAATTGCTCTCATATATAGGGAGTTCTAGTGTAAATTATGGAATTAATTTCGTTCTTTCGAATACTGAATTGTAAAGGGTGGTCATTCATTGCCCCCCTTACTTGACTTTTATAATAATAACTACAATTTTTTTTCCTTTTATAAAAATTAAATTGAGATATGATCGATCCCTTATTCTTTGTTTGGTACGTTTCTTGAATGGTTTCAAACGTGCTTTTATAGAAAGTATGGTATTAGTACAAATAGAAAGTCATACCTTAAATCAGATCAATTGCATTGGATTATAGTGTGAAAATTGGGAAGTGTTCATATGTATTTGACCAAAACTCGCAAATGCAGTTATAATCCAAACAAACAAACAAAAGTTTAATATATATGATACGTGATATTTAATTTATAATAAATATAATTTTATAATCTAATGTATCATATTTATTTTTAAGCTGTTTATTTGTATGGAATTTCTAAGGCCTCTATTTAGAACTTCGACTAGTGAATTGAGATCAACTCAACTTAATCTAATTTTAAACTGAACTAGCAACCAAACATTCAGGTATTCTTAAATCACTAAATTCATCTTAAGTTAAAACTTCTTTATACGTGAACTCACAAATATTTTCAACTTAACACCTCTTTACATAAAAGATCTATAATATTTTTTAATTTTTCATTAATATATCTAAACTCATGATCTTAATATCAAAATACATATAAGTTATTTTAAATAAAATCCACAAAAACTTATTCCAGAATCTTAATTCTCTATTATTTATAAAAAAAATCAATTTATTTCAAATCAGCTTAACATCCAACCTAGACTTTAAAACATTTCTTATATATTATTATAATATATATATATATAGATATATATATATATATATCGTTATTAGTACATTCAAATTAATTAAGCGCGGTATGATTTCATATTGGTTATGACTAGAATTTTTATTTTTTATATCAACGAATCAAATTGCAATAGATATTGGTTTGTGATTTGATTGACAAATGGATATAAGTATATTGAATAAAGGTAAATTCACAAATTACTACGATTTTATGTGATTTGATGCATCTATTTTACATTAAAAATAATTTTACACTATAACACATTGCATCAATAATGTTAGATTAAAAATTTATTATTCACACTACAACACACTTAGACTTTAGTGACGCTTTGAAATTTATGACAGTTTTCAAACCATCACCAAAACTTATTTTTTATGACAGTTTCTTAGAACCATCACTAAAGACAACTGTTAAATTTTTTTACGTTCGAACGAAGACGATTTTTCATTCGAATATTGAGTGTCTATTCGAACTATGTGATCAATGACGTTCGAATGTGAATTTTTCTGACACAACATTCGAACTATATGAAATAACATTAAAACATTTACATTAAATTTAAAATATTTATATTTTGACACATTTAGTATTTTAAAACATTTTAAATATTTTCCCTTTACTTAATAGTGTAGGATTTTATTATTAGACTGAATTAATATTTTTTTTTTAATATTTTAAAATGATTAAAATGTGAATAAAAATATATAAAGAAATTAAAATAATATTCTACTCTAACGAACCTTGTTAATATTATACAATTTTTGTACTCTATTGAATTATAAAATAATTGAATTTTTGAAATATATAAAGTGCGATGATTTAAGATTAAATTTAGATAAGCTAATATTAAAGAAAATTGAGAATATAAATTAAAAATAAGAATAATATATACATTACACGAGCAATTTATTCATTACATAAATTAAACAAAACACAAAAAGACTAAAAAAAAAACATAAAATCACTGACTAGACATGGTTTTTTAATGCCTTGACTTCGTTAGACAACGTCTCAACTTTGAGATGCAAGGTGTCTATATCAGTGGACAGGTGTTCCAATGCCGGATCCACGTGCGTAGTGCTCGAGGCAGTATGTGTAGTAAATGCCTCCCCTTGTGCGCCTATAGCTGTCCGACCCAAGCAGGTGGCACGTCCCCACCCACAGTCTATCCTACTTGAGGTTGTTGACTGGTGCCAGCCATGTCAAGTAGATCAAGGAGGACGGTCTAATGTAGTTGGCACCAAATCTACTACAAAAGGAGGCACACGCCTCCTTTGACCCCGACTCCGGTTATAAGTACTGATGTCAATGGGGCCGATCTGCTATCGCACTGGCTCGAAGACCCGAGGCTGCACTCCATGTGCCATCAGTAGATGGGTGATGATGACCCCGTAGGAGAATTTTTCCGTTGAGACAATGCATGCCTCGTAATGGATCCCCTCGAAGATCATCCACAACAGGTCGATCAGGTCTCCACACGCCAAGCTAATTAGAAATTGGGCGCGTGTCCCACTGAAGGTCGCTATGTGTGCCAGCGAATCCACATTTGTTGCAATGATCAGATGCAACATGCGGAAGAAACCATCGAGCGCACTCTGGTGGAACATGTCTGACATCTCGTGCGCCTCCCGGTCCCTACCCATGAGAATGTAGAAATCCTCATCCCACTGAGGACCCTCTTGCTCGAATCCAAGATCGTTGCCTGAGTCCACATGATGACTGTCCGTAGAGGGAACTGGGCCAATCTGGGACTCCACCATGCCAGCGTCAGCATATGGTGGCGAAGTCGGTACAGCAGCGCCCCCTCTACTTGCTGCGCAGCTACTGGGTGATGAGCCTGCTGACGAGGGATCTGCAGTAGTTCGGCGATGACATATGCCTAGACGGTCAACTGCACCCCTATGAACCTCGATAACGTGGAAGTCAGTGTCGTGCGACAACGAGGGCATCGCTGCGTAGAACTCATGGACCATGCTGGTGTATATGATCCCCCTCAGTGCGCAGATCGGTGTCCATCCCCTATCCACGAACACCGACTGGAGGCTCCTCTACTACCAATATAACGAGTCGAACTCATTAATCAGCACCTCCCGCTCCAGTGTAACAGTGCGGGCCTCTATACGATAAGCCTCTCGCGAGGTTCCTTCCCAACCCTTTTTTCTTGTGGTCCAAGATTGCTGAGCTATTATATATATATATATATATATGTATACACATAAATGATAAATGGATTAGTAGAAATAAAAAATAAATTAGGGCTCAAACAGTACCATTCGAATGTACCATGGGGTATGTGAACATTAGCTTGCAAATGTTGGTTTGTACACATTTGAACATAAAATCGTTATGTTCGAACATGCCCATTCATATTCCAACGTTTAAGTATTTATATACTAATATTTAATACTTACGTTGGAATGTGACCGTTTGTCTTCCAACCTTCCTGGAATTACGTTTCAACGTACAGTTCGTACATTGGAACGTAATTCTTCATTTCACTTAGTCTTTCCCTATTTCAAATATAATTTACGTTTGAATATTTGAACGTAAAACACGCGAATGGTTGAGTCGATTCAGTCATTCTCGAAACTCCATTTCATGGAATTTTATGGCAAAAAATCACCTTAAAAATGAAACAAACACTTTAAGGAATCTTTTTATGGTGTCCTTTTGGCCAATGGAGACCCGTGATGGTTAGAAAATCAACGTAAAATTTCGGCCACCACTATTTTTTTAAAATTTAAAAAACTCAATTAAATTCAAAAAGAAATACATGAAAACAATGGGTTTAGAGTTCCCTACCTTTTGGCGACGCTTGCGGTGGCTTTAGAGACGGTTACGACAGTAAAGTGGCGAAGAGAGCTTGAGAGATCACCAGACGGTTTTTCAAGATATAAGGAGTTTGCCATCAAGTTACTATATATATAGATGTAACATTTAAACGTTCTTTAATGAACATTCAAACGTTACGTGAAATCATCCATACGTTCGAATGTAATAGCCAAACGTTCGAATGTAATTTGGATTTAGTTCGAATGTTTAGCTGAGTATTTTGCTACCCAAGTATTCCCTACATTTCAACATTGCCAATGAACATTTTAACATTGAGCAAAAACGTTCAAATGTTAAGATAACACATTCAAGCGTAGTTTTGTATTTTTAATTTAACCCCTAAATTAAAATATAATATATTATAACATAGTTAAATATATTATATTATATACTATAAAACATCACCAAAATTCTTTTGTGCCAATACTATATAATACTACGATATAAATTATTTTATAATGTGTTGTATAGTATCACAACAATCTACTATCAATAATATTATAGCACTTAGTATTGTATAGTGTAATTATAGTAGATCAAATTTTTACTAATTGATATTTAAAATATGATTAGTTAACACAATATAATACTATGGTGTTTAGTATTATATTATATTGTCTACATTGTTACAATACTAAGTTATACTAATATGCAACACTATATAATATATAACACTTAAGTTATATAGTGTTGATTATATAATTGATATGGTATACAAAATATCACTACAATATTATATTATATTACTATAGTTAAATGTAACAATATGGTTCTATTTTTTATATTTACTATAATTTTATTACAAAAATTTTTAATATCTTTTAATTTAATAAATATAGCAATCTAGGGATTTAATAAAAAATAAAGTAAAAAAAAAACCTTCAAACGCCATATTGTTACGTTCCAACATTCGGAAACAATTGTAAAAAATTTTCTGCACTTTCTATACCGTTCGAACGTTACTTTATGACGTTCGAAAATTTGTGCCTCAATTTAGGAATTTTGTAATATTTTAATAAACATTCGAACATAAATTTGAGATATTTGAATGTCATAAAGGCACATTTGAATGTGTCGAGGTGAATTTAAGTACGTTTGAACGTTATAACTCTAACGCTCGAACGTTCTTAAAAATTCATACAGATTCAAATATAGGCACGGGATGAAGGCAGAAAACTCATTTCTATCTTCATCTCGTGCATGAGAGAGAGAGAGAGCAGGAAAGAGAGAGAGAGGTAGAGAAAGAGTGAGAGAGAGGGAGAGCTCAAGCAAATTTCTTATCAAAAATAACAGAAATTTGTCATTTTTGTAGAGATGTTTTTATTATGTTATCGATTTTTTTGTAAATTTAATGGAGCATTATGTATTTTTGTAGAACTTGGTGATGTGAAAGTTGAAGGTCAAAGGAGGTATATGAGTATTTGTGAAGAAAATTTATTGATTTTGCTAGATATATTCCCTATTTACTCATTGTATATTTTAAATTTTGTTTATAGTTGTGTATGTTATAACTTATATTTGTACAATTTTTTAGTTTGTTTAATTTTAGAAGTATAAAGTCTTAGATTTGTTTATTTTTTTGTGTTTATTCTATGTTAAGATTTGAGCATATTATATTTTTCGTATTATTTTAGTAATAGGAGTTTGCAAACATGTTAGGTGATTATTAGAAAAGCTTCCACGCCTGATCAATTATTATGCATATACAAAGCCATTGCATAGGTAGGCATTAGCTCTCCCTGCACTGCAATAGCAAATCAAATTTCATTTGAAAGCTTTGCTTGTAAAACCTCGAATGCAGGGGCGGAACCAGGATTTAATGTTTGGGGGGGCGATCGATAAAGTGTGTACTATATATAAGTTTTAAAAGTATATCCATTTGTGATAGAAGTATCATATTCCGTTGTTATTGAATTCTCTAAACGTATTACTTTTCGAATTACCCACATTTAAAAAAAAAATTATTTGTTCTTAGCTTGCTTATATTTTTTTATGATTAAAAAAAAGTATAGATCAAGAATAAATATAAGAAATTTTTAATAACTAATAATATACTGCTGTTAAATTTTTAACAAATTATATCTTATAATTATATAATTAAGTTAGAGTGAAATTATATAAATGAATATAATCAATTAATTTTAATAATTATATAAATTTATAATTTTTTTTAGAATTATACTGTTAAAATAATTATGAGACTATGTGAGTTAAAATTTAGATTTCAATAAATCTAAAAATTAAAATAAAATAATATATATTAAAATTTGAGAGAATAATTTTAATAAAATTTTGGGGGGGGTAATTTTTATTTTTTTATAATTTGAAGAATAATTTAATATTATATATATAAATATATATACTAAATAAATTTTTTTAAAAATTTTGGGGGGGCCGTAGCCCCCCCAACCTCCAACGTGGGTCCGCCCCAGCTCGAATGGTTACTGGTTCCTCCTTTGTGCTAAATTCTATTCAAGACAATTATGAGAAATAGCTGTCAGAGTACTTGGCACATATTTGGGATTTGATTGATTTTCTATCCATTTAAGTTTCTATGAAGCAACCAGATGATGAACAAACTCACACGAGCTCACGTTCTTTTTGAAGTTGAATTCTTTAAAATTTTAGTATCTCAGCACCAGAGAGTTTGCTCCAAGCTAATGATTGAAACCCTTGTCTAGCAAATGCTAACATTACCAAACATCCACTATACCAAAGATATCCTACTATACCAAAAATGCTAAAATCCACTAGTTTCAATTACAACAAATGAAAAGTGCAAAAAGTGAAGGAAATATTTTCAAAATCTAAAGATCTATAGCAGAAACATTAAAAAAAATTAGAACTCCACACAAGTTTTCTTCATTATTCTTAGAACAGAAGTTCGCAAATTCCAAAACAGATCAAAACAACAATAGAAGCAATCAAATATTACATAACAGAACTCCACACAAATTTTATTGATTATTCTAAGAACAGAAATCTGCAAATTCCAAAACCGAATATTGAATAATTAACTGAATTACAAGTTTTGGTTTTAGTAAGATTGAATTACAAGTTGAATATCAAATTCCAAAATTGAATATTTTATTCAACTTGTAATTCAACATTCTGCACCTATACTCAATTTTTTTAATAATTTCTTTGTTTTGATATTCAACTTGTTTGGGTTCAGCCTCTTATTTGTTATTCTGCTATATAAATTATAATGAGGTTAAATATTAGAAACGTTCTACTAACATTGCTTCTAAAAATGTTAAAGAAATAAGAAGAATGGGTAGCTTTGTGTGTATATATATTTAATGAAAAATGACAGCTTCGTTTTTTACTAATTATTTAGTATTATATATATTCTTTAATTAAGCGTAATTTCATAGGATCTGATTGAAACCAATATCTAGAAGAATGGGCATGCAAATATAATGGGATCAACTAAGAAATTGTTCACTAAATATAGTCTGTTTGCGAGAAAAGATTAATTTATTCCATTTCTGAACCCAACCACCACCAAAAGAATAACAACATTGAAATTCATCTCAGCATGTTTAGGGTACAAAAGATGAGTGAAAACGATTAGGGAAATCAGCACAAGTCAAATAGTGTTTTGGGATGCTAAATTAATGTATGAAGGTTCAGATATTGACATGTACCGGAGTGAAAGCAAGAATAACATCCAAATGACTACTAACCGATGAACAAACTATAAAAAAAAATAAAATAGAAGAAAGCCAATCAATCTAACTTGTATTAACTTTGAAAGGGATGAAATTAATCACACCTGCCAAGCATTTATGACAAAGGGGACAAAAGGACCAATGATGGGACTGAAAGGTGAGTTGATGGACATTGGGAGTAGATGAGAAGAAAAGCAAGACGGCAAGGGAAAGGAAGTTGACTGTGACACGCAAGATAAAGATCTGCCCTGATATTTCACTTGGCTATAAAAGGATTGGCCGGCTAGAACACAGGGGGGCTCTCTCTTCTTCTTCAACCTGGGCTTCCCAGACTTCTCCAAAAAGCACAAGGCGATTTTGTCCAGATGGTTATTTATATTTCTCTGTACAGTGAGCTATGAGAGACTGTAAAAATCCCCATTATAGTGGATTCTCATCCCCAAACACCTGTGGACGTAGGCATTCGCCGAACCACGTAAAACTGTGTGTCCATCTCTCTTTATTTCATCTGTTATCGCCTACGCGCAGTCTCGCCGGGAGCCCTAAACGACCTCAAATGCAGCCCAACTCGCACCGGTGGGTTGGAAATAATCATTTTTCTCACACCGAACCTTTGGCTGATTTTTATGGCCTTAACAGTGGCGCCGTCTGTGGGATCCTATCATCGGTAGTGAGAAAATAATAATTTTCTAACCCACTGGATAAGTGTAGTCGACCGACCGACTCAACAAAAATTTTCTCCAGATGAGTCTCGGTCGGATTTTTCCCAGGTCGGTCGGATTTTTCTCAGCTCGCTCAGCTCGGTCGGATTTTTCCCAGGTCGGTCGGATTTTCCTCAGCTCGGTCAGATTTTTTCAAGGTCGGTCGGATTTTTCTCAGCTCGCTTAGCTCGGTCGGATTTTCCCAGGTCGGTCGGATTTTTCCAGCCTGCTCGGATTTTTCAGTCTGCTCGGATTTCTCTCAGCTCGCCCAGCTCGGTCGGATTTTTCCAAGGTCGATCGGATTTCTCTCAGCTCGCCCAGCTCGGTCGGATTTTTCCAAGGTTGGTCGGACTTTTCCCAGCCTGCTCGGATTTTTCAGTCTGCTCGGATTTTTCTCAGCCTGCTTGGCTCGGTCGGATTTCTCTCAGCTCGCCCAGCTCGGTCGGATTTTTCCAAGGTCGGTCGGATTTTCCTCAGCTCGGTCAGATTTTTTCAAGGTCGGTCGGATTTTTCTCAGCTCGCTCAGCTCGGTCGGATTTTCCCAGCTCGGTCGGATTTTCCTAGCCTGCTCGGATTTTTCAGTCTGCTCGGATTTTTCTCAGCTCGCTCAACTCGGTCGGATTTTCCCAGCTCGGTCGGATTTTCCCAGCCTGCTCGGTCCAAGGTCGGTCGGATTTTTCCCAGCCTGCTCGGATTTTTCAGTCTGCTCGGATTTTTCTCAGCCTGCTTGGCTCGGTCGGATTTCTCTCAGCTCGCCCAGCTCGGTCGGATTTTTCCAAGCTCGGTCGGATTTCTCTCAGCTCGCCTAGCTCGGTCGGATTTTTTCAAGGTCGGTCGGATTTCTCTCAGCACGCCCAGCTCGGTTGGAGTTTTCCAAGGTCGGTCGGATTTTCCTCAGCTCGGTCGGATTTTTCTCAGCTCACTCAACTCGGTCGGATTTTCCTCAGCTAGCTCGATCGGATTTTTCCCAGGTCGGTCGGATTTTCCTCAGCTCCCAGCTCGGTCGGATTTCTCTCAGCTCGCCCAGCTTGGTCGGATTTTTCCAAGGTCGATCGGATTTTTCCAAGGTCGGTCGGATTTTCCTCAGCTCGGTCGGATTTTTCTCTGCTCGGATTTTTCTCAACTCAGCCAACTCGGATTTCTCTCAGCCAGCTCGGATTTTTCTCAGCCATCGGATTTTTCCCAGCCTGGATTTCTCTCAGCTCGGACCAGATCCCCTCATCTCGGACTTTCCTTCCTCACATTACACTCCATCCGCTTTGAGCACAATTCAATGAACTCAAACATTTTCGTGGGAGCTCGAGGACATGTCTATCACAGACACCATCTCGGATTTCGACTCAAATTACCATCAGATAGGCTCACACGCCCCTCGCCTCATCCAGTCACATAACTTACACACAACGCACCCATTGTGCCACACGGAACACAACATTCGGGAGTCAATGCTTAGGATCTCACGGGTCCACGACTCCTCGCTCGAGAGTCAACGTTCAGAAATTCATCACCCGACCTTCGACACTCGAAAACTTTTTCCACAGACAAAAAACACATCAGATTGTCTCTCTTACAATACATGAATTTATCTTTGTACTAATGAATTTATTACCTGCAGCATGGGATGTCAGCATGCAATCACATCCCGCGGGGTCGGTCTATCCACCTACGCGAAGTAACAGTACACTCCCGCCAAGCCTCACGCGATGTAGCTTCCCGCGGAGCCTAGGCGATGCACTCCCGCCAGGCCTCACGCGATGTAGCTTCCCGCGGAGCCTAGGCGATGCACTCCCGCCAGGCCTCACGCGATGTAGCTTCCCGCGGAGCCCTAGGCGATGCACTTCCGCCAGGCCTCACGCGATGTAGCTTCCCGCGGAGCCCTAGGCGATGCACTCCCGCCAGGCCTCACGAGATGTAGCTTCCCGCGGAGCCTAGGCGATGCACTCCCGCCAGGTCTCACACGACGACACCTCCCGCGGAGTCCTAGGCGATGCACTCCCACCAGGTCTCACACGACGACACCTCCCGCGGAGTCCTAGACAATGCACTCCCGCAGATCTCACTCGGTGACACTACCAGACGGGTCTTATACTACGACGGAATAGGCTTTGTGCCTCACCATAGCGAAATCTCATCGACAACTCGTGGAAGTTGTCAGATCAACCACATCCTGCTCAAAGGCTCGCGAGGTTGTATGGCCATCCACAACCTACAAAAAATCCACCCACGCGAAGATTACTAAGGTCTCCCCTTAACCTAGCTCCACAGCTACATTTTACACAATCAGTATTTTCTCGGGATTCAGGATACGAAACTACAAAATTCCCATCAAAGTATCTTTGATAAGAATTTGCGGGGTACTGAAAGGGATGAAATTAATCACACCTGCCAAGCATTTATGACAAAGGGGACAAAAGGACCAATGATGGGACTGAAAGGTGAGTTGATGGACATTGGGAGTAGATGAGAAGAAAAGCAAGACGGCAAGGGAAAGGAAGTTGACTGTGACACGCAAGATAAAGATCTGCCCTGATATTTCACTTGGCTATAAAAGGATTGGCCGGCTAGAACGCAGGGGGGCTCTCTCTTCTTCTTCAACCTGGGCTTCCCAGACTTCTCCAAAAAGCACAAGGCGATTTTGTCCAGATGGTTATTTATATTTCTCTGTACAGTGAGCTATGAGAGACTGTAAAAATCCCCATTATAGTGGATTCTCATCCCCAAACACCTGTGGACGTAGGCATTCGCCGAACCACGTAAAACTGTGTGTCCATCTCTCTTTATTTCATCTGTTATCGCCTACGCGCAGTCTCGCCGGGAGCCCTAAACGACCTCAAATGCAGCCCAACTCACACCGGTGGGTTGGAAATAATCATTTCTCTCACACCGAACCTTTGGCTGATTTTTATGGCCTTAACAAACTTCATCACCACCCAAATGGAAGAGCTCAAAGGGTAAAGTTTTCTCATATCTGTAAAACACAAATTGCTAATAAATAAACCTACAAAGGAGAGAAAGAGAATTTGAAGCAATAAGAAGGAAAAAACCGTTTAACTTCATCACCACCCAAATGGAAGAGCCCAAAGGGTAAAATTTGAGCTCAAATAGAAGAAAGCCAATCAATCTAACCTGTATTAACTTCATCACCACTCAAATGGAAGAGCTCAAACAGTAAAAATTTTCTCATATCTATAAAACACAAATTGCTAATAAATAAACCTACGAAGAAGAGAGAAAATTTGAAGCAATAAGAAGGAAAAGATCAAATAAATTGCAAAATTAAGCATTACTCCTCCCTTGCTTTTCCCTTCCAAACTATGGGTCCAAATCCGCAGCATCTAAGGCGCGGTGGAGGAGATTAGGAGGCGATAGCTTTTGTTGAGCAACATCAAGGGTGGTGAAATCGGTTGCAAAGAAGGGGAGAGGTCTCAGGGTAGGGTGCGGTAGATGGAAATTTAGGATTTTAACAAATGAAAATTGTAGAGAAAGAGAAGCCGAAGAGAGAAAAACTTTGCAAGAGAACTCAGAGGATTTCGAAATGAAACCAAATGAGAGAAGCGAAAAAAGAAAGGAGTTGAAAGAAAACTCAGGGGACTTCATATTCACATAATTTTACTACTAAATTTCAAAATTAATAGTAGGTGTAATGAAATGAACGGGACGAAGTATTGGAGAGACGGCCGCCGCCCCCTATCCCACCATCAAAATTATATGAATGACCCTACTACTATTATTTTAAATCTTGTATAGTAACTTGCATAATTACTTGCATAGTAATTTCAAGTCCAGAGTGTATTTGACTGAGATTAGTAATTCAACATATCCAAGAAAAGTATGAACTTTCCATGATCAATAATAGTCCAACAATTTTATATGAAGGTAATACTGCTTGTATCACTCAAATCAGAGGAGGATGTATCAAAGGTGACAGAACCAAATATATTTCATCTAAATTATTTTATATTCATGAACTTCAAAAGAAATGTGAAATTGATGTCAAACAGATACGATCTAGTGATAATCTGGCAGATTTATTCACAAAGGCGTTACCAACTTTGACATTTAAGAAGATTGTACATAACATTGGAATGAGAAAACTCAAAAATATATTGTCATGCACTTTTCAGGAAGAGTAAATGTCCTGAAAATTTGTGCTGATTGTACTCTTTTTCCTTCACTAAAGTTTTGTCCTACTGGGTTTTCCTTTACAAGGTTTTAATGAGACAATTTTAAAACATTTGTGGATACATAAGAAGACTGTACTCTTTTAACTTCGCAATTGGTTTTTCTTTCTACTGGATTTTTCCTTGACAATATTTTAACGAGGCAGATTCTTTATGGGTGGTCATTCAAGGGGGAGTGTAATAAAATGAATGGGACGAAGGATTGGAGGGACGGCTGCCGCCCCATATCCCACCATCAAAATTATGTGAATGACCTCACTACTATTATTTTAAATCTTGCATAGTGACTTGTATGGTGACTTGCATAGTAACTTGCATAGTAATTTCAAAGCCTATAAATAAGGGTTTCAGTTGTTATGAAATTCATAAGAAAATATAAAGAGATAAAGAAAGTTTCAGTTTTTAAGAATTTCAAAAAGTTTCTTATATATTTCTCTCTTGTAATAGTAGTTTCTTTCTTTAGTTTTATAACAATAGGAGTGTTTTTATTGAATTATTTAAAATTAAATTTTAAAAAGTATAAATTTATATATATATTAAAAAATTTTAATTTGTACAAATTTTTAGTTTTATTACTCATTTTTAAAGATTAAAAAAAATATTTTATTTTCTCACTTTCCTCTCTTCATTTTGATTAAATATAATAATTTTTTTAATATATATACAAATTTATATTTTTTAAATTTAACTTTAAAAAATCTAACAAAAATGCTTTAATATCACCTTCATATCTTCAATCATGCATATAACCTCTTTAGCTTTATATTCAAGTACTTGTCTTTCTCAAAAAAGAAAAGAAAAAATAAAAATAAAAATAAAAAGACAGGTTGCTTGTTCGGACTTCGCGCAGATTCATATATTCTATTATAAATCGACTTACAAAAAGGTGGATCATCAATTTGCAAACCCGCCTATATATTTCGGCAATTAAGCCACCAAAGCATTCAGACCGACTTTATATGCAGCCCGATAAATATAGGCTAAGTTCATTTGTACGAAGGTGTTCGAGTGCTTGATGTAATAGTTTTGAGCACTGTTAGGTACCCTCGGGATATATCCCTACTGCAACATCGTGGTACAGAAACGACATCATCTTTATTTTACTTTCTTCTTATTGATCGTTTTCCCCTTTTTCTCCCAAGTATTTTTCCTTTCTCTTTTTCCCAAGATTTTTTCCTCTATATTTTCCTCCTCACGTAAATGAATGTGAAAAGGTTAAAAAAAGAATTCTATCAGATTTTATCCGTCAATCAAGCATGCCTGGATCCTGAATCGATTTCAAATAGGTCTAACATTTTCGACTTGAAAGATGATGAGTCAGAGGACAAGTATCATGCTTATGACTAGTTGGTATCTAAGGTGGAGCGAACTTTGATGATTGTGATTTGCAAACTTATAAGCCATAAAATGTTAATCATGTATTCTCTCATAATTGAAAAATCCAAATTCAATAAAATTAGGCAAAACCAAGTTAGAAGAAATCATTACCGTGGAACATTCAGTTTTTCCAATATTGATAGATTCAGAAACTCTAGTATAAACAAGAATATTGAACGAAACAAGTTCGTGGAACACAACAAAAAACAAAGAATTGAGAAAAAAAACTCGAAGAAATAAATCTGGAACGAGGGAGCCTCATGCTTGAGGAAGAAGAATAATGCTATAAATGGGAGGAATTTTTTTCCTTGAAAAAAGCGAGGATGATAAACGAAACTTTCGTCCTGAATCGTGCAAGATCAGCTTGAGGAATGAGCTTTAGAATCGAAAAAGGGTGAAAAAAAGTATCAAAGTCCACTTACAAAACTTTATAGAAGAATTATTCAGACTGGAATTTTTATTAAATATTTTTTAAATAATTTCACGTGGCAAGCCAGGGATGCAACCCGATTAGACTTTTCCAAAAGTTTTATAGTATTTGAATACAACATTTTCAACATTTCTATTCAAATATTATTTTTTTTAATTTTATAATATATTATCAGCACGAAATTTTATCGATTTTAAAGTTAATAGTCTTTTATTTCAAATAAGTTTTTTAATATATTATCTACAATTCTCGAGATAAATATAAATTACTATATTGCTGATTATTCATTAATAAAACTCTGTATTTATTCTTATAATTTTGTGAATATATTTCTTAAATACACATATTTATTTCTATAATTTATATATATAGAAAATATCAAATCTTATAAAATTGAAATTTGTTATTCTTGACATTTCTGAAAAAAAGAAATTATTATTATTTATCTTGAATCCTTAATGAGATGCATTTGGATACAATGAATCTAAGAGATATAATCAAAGAAAAAAATGACGGATCCTTGCAAAACTCTACAGAGTATCTCATTGTGAAAGATTCTCTTATTTTGTGGAATGATTTAAGGGAGATATATGAAGTCTAAAAGACTATAATCGTCCCAAAAGGTCGTTATAATTGGTTGCACATGAAATTACAAGATTTCAAGAGTGTTAGTGAGTATAACTCTGCACTATTTAAAATCAAATAAATATTAAATTATGTAATGAGAAAGTCACTGATGATAATATGTTAGAGAAAACATATACTATTTCTTATACTCCGAATATGCTCATTCAGTAGCAGCATCAAGAGCGAAAGTTCAAAAAAATATTCTGAACTTTTATCTTATTTTCTAATGGCTGAGCAAATTAATGAACTTTTGTCAAGAAATCATCAGTTACGTCCTATTATTTCACACTATTTCCTAAAGTGAATGATATTGGATTTAAACTATTCTCATAAACAAATAGTGTATCCTTTAAAAAAAATCGAGGATGTGGATATGGTAAGAAAAATTATAAAAGTGTGGATCCCAAAAGCGACAATACTAAAATAGATAATAATATAAATACACTACATCACCAAAAGTGATCCAACTCAAATAAGAGTAAAGACCCTTATAATAATTTTTCAAATAAAGATGAAAGGTGTATGTCAAAGATATGGTATACATTAATCACGTACCTATTGTAGACCAAATACTTGATTGACTTATATCAAATTTCTACATATTATAGTAAAACTCATTTAATGTTTTGCAATGTTTTCAAATAACGAAACTTTTATATATCTTGTAGAATTATGGGTCCTACTGAAAAGTTTTTTATCTGAAATGAATTATAGAGATGTATGTCTGGCTAACGGTGTTACAACTCACACAATTTTTAAGGATAAGAAATATTTTCAAAATTTAATACGAAGCAAAATTTATATCCATACTATATCAGGTTCATGGAATCTAATTAAGGGTTCCAGAAAAGCTTATATTGTGTTGTATAATGATATCAAATTTTGTATTGATGATACTTTATTTTTTTCACAATTTAGAAGAAATTTATTAAATTTTAAATATATACGTCATAATAATTATTATATTGAAATCACCAATGAAGGCAATAAAAAACATCTCCTCATTACCAAAATGATTTCGGGTTAGAAGTTCATATTAGAAAGATTGTATGCTCTATCTTCTGGATTGTATTATACAAAAATGAGGACAATTAAATCATATGTGGTAATGCACCAGAAGTGTATTGACCCCAAAGTATTTATAACTTGGCATGATCGCCTTAAACATCTGGAATTAATAATGACGAAACGAATCATTGATAATTCGTATGTGCATCCCTTAAAGAATCAAAAGATTAGTTTACCTAATGAATATCCGTATTTTGCTTCTCCTTAATGTAAATTGATTATCAAACCATCTCCCTCAAAGATTCTTGTTGAATCTCCATAATTTTTATAAAGAATTCATAGAGAATTAAACTACAAGTTGATATACTTTATAGTTTTAATTGATGCATCAAGTTGATAGTCACATGTTTGTCTACTTTTCATTAGAAATGTTGTATTTGTTAGACTTTTTGTCCAAATAATTAAACTACAAGCACAATTCCCTGACTATCTAATTAAAACTATTCGATTGGATAATGTAAACGAATTTTTATCTCAAGTTTTTTATAACTATTGCATGTTAATAGGAATAAATATTGAACATCATGTTTCTCACACACATACTCAAAACAATTTAACTGAATCATTGATCAAAATATTTCAGCTAATCGCTAGACATTTACTTATGAAATCAAAACTATATATTTTTGTATGGGAACATGTTATACTTCATAAAGCATCTTTGATCTATATTAGACCATCAGTATATTATAAATATTCTCTATTACAGTTTGATTTGGTCAATAACCAAATATTTTTCATTTTCATACTTTTAGATGTGCTATATATGTTCTAATTGTACATACAGCACATCCACAAAGTACAAAGATTGGTCAGCAATGTAGACTTGGGATATATGTTGATTTTTCATGTATTGTTAGATACATTGAGCCTCTTATTGGGGACATGTTTAAAGCACATTTTGAAAATTATCATTTTGATGAATCCACTTTTCCACTATTGAGTAATGAAAAGTTGGTGTTTAAAGCATGACAAAAAATTACTTGGAAAATTAAAACATTCTCTCAATTTGATCCTCTTACAAATAAATGTAAACTAGAAGTTCAGAGAATTATCCATTTACAAAATGTTGCAAATCAATTACCGGATGTATTTA
The DNA here is from genome assembly GCA_036898215.1 of Platycarya strobilacea. Classification (NCBI taxonomy): domain Eukaryota; kingdom Viridiplantae; phylum Streptophyta; class Magnoliopsida; order Fagales; family Juglandaceae; genus Platycarya; species Platycarya strobilacea. Next base: position 34,473,211 of record CM072551.1, on the reverse strand, counting down.
CTAATACTAAATGTGTGGTAAAATAATATATTCTTGTTGTTAATACTCTATTAAGGAATGAAGTTCCTAAATGACAAGTTGCTAAATAGCAAAAAATGAGTCTAAGACACACTTGAAAAGCGGAAGACCTATTGGTGCGAAAGATAAAATTTCTCGAAAGAAAAAATATACAAAATGAATTTGATATTCTTAAATAATTCATACCTACAACATAGGTAACAAGCATAATTAATACTTCTGAAGAGATCAAATCTTTTATTCTAAAATCTCTTGAAAATAGATCTTTTGAAGAGGTGTTTTATGAAATGTCTTCTCCTGAAGTGGAACAAGTACTTGAAAAGAATGAGATTTCGATACATTTCATAAGTATTGAAGAAACTCTGGATGGAAACAAAACTGTTATCGACAATATATTTTCATATAAGATGACCCTTGACATTATCAGAAGTAATTAAGAAAGTGAGTCAAAAATCGTCAAAGAATATCGACGTAAAAATGATTGGCTAAAATGGAAAGCAGTTATTGAAACTAAATTAAACTCGCTAGCAAAACGAGATGTGTTTGGACCTATTGGTGTAATGTCTGTTCGATATAAGTGAGTATTTATACGAAAGCATAATAAACAAAAATGAAATTATGCGGTCCAAAGCACGACTTGTTGCACAAGATTTCCTGCAGAAACTCGGGATTGATTATGAGAAAACATATTCTCCCGTTATAGATGCAATCACATTCAGATTTTTGATTAGTAGTAGGTGTAATGAATGACCCTACTACTATTATTTTAAATCTTGCATAGTTACTTGCATAGTAATTTTAAGTCTAGAGTGTATTTGGCTGAGATTAGTAATTCAACATATCCAAGAAAAGTATGGACTTCCCATGATCAATAATAGCCCAACAATTTTATATGAAGATAATACTGCTTGTATCACTCAAATCAGAGGAGGATGTATCAAAGGTGACAGAACCAAATATATTTCATCTAAATTCTTTTATATTCATGAACTTCAAAAGAAATATGAAATTGATGTCAAACAGATACGATCTAGTGATAATCTGGCAGATTTATTCACAAAGGCGTTACCAACTTTGACATTTAAGAAGATTGTACATAATATTGGAATGTGAAAACTCAAAAATATATTGTCATGCACTTTTCAGGGAGAGTAAATGTCCTGAAAATTTGTGCTGATTGTACTCTTTTTCCTTCACTAAAGTTTTGTCCCACTGGGTTTTCCTTTACAAGATTTTAATGAGGCAATTTTAAAACATTTGTGGATACATAAGAAAACTGTACTCTTTTAACTTCGCAATTAGTTTTTCTTTCCACTGGGTTTTTCCTTGACAATATTTTAACGAGGCAGATTCTTTATGGGTGGTCATTCAAGGAGGAGTGTAATAAAATGAACAGGACGAAGGATTGGAGGGACGGCTGCCGCCTCCTATCCCACCATCAAAATTATGGGAATGACCTCACTACTATTATTTTAAATCTTGCATAGTGACTTGTATGGTGACTTGCATAGTAACTTGCATAGTAATTAAACCTATAAATAAGAGTTTCAGTTGTTATGAAATTCATAAGAAAATATAAAGAGATAAAGAAAGTTTCAGTTTTTAAGAATTCCAAAAAGTTTCTTATATATTTCTCTCTTGTAATAGTAATTTATTTCTTTAGTTTTATAATAGTAGGAGTGTTTTTATTGAATTATTTAAAATTAAATTTTAAAAAGTATAAATTTATATATATATTAAAAAATTTTAATTTGTACAAATTTTTAGTTTTATTACTCATTTTTAAAGATTAAAAAAAATATTTTATTTTCTCACTTTCCTCTCTTCATTTTGATTAAATATAATAATTTTTTTAATATATATACAAATTTATATTTTTTAAATTTAACTTTAAAAAATCTAACAAAAATGCTTTAATATCACCTTCATATCTTCAATCATGCATATAACCTCTTTAGCTTTATATTCAAGTACTTGTCTTTCTCAAAAAAGAAAAGAAAAAATAAAAATAAAAAGACAGGTCGCTTGTTCGGACTTCGCGCAGATTCATATATACCATTATAAATCGACTTACAAAAAGGTGGATCATCAATTTGCAAAGCCGCCTATATATTTCGGCAATTAAGCCCCCAAAGCATTCAGACCGACTTTATATGCAGCTCGATAAATTTAGGCTAAGTTCATTTGTACGAAGGTGTTCGAGTGCTTGATGTAATAGTTTTGAGCACTGTCAGGTACCCTCGGGATATATCCCTACTGCAACATCGTGGTACAGAAACGACGTCATCTTTATTTTACTTTCTTCTTATTGATCGTTTTCCCCTTTTTCTTCCAAGTAATTTTCCTTTCTCTTTTTCCCAAGATTTTTTCCTCTATATTTTCCTCCTCACGGAAATGAATGTGAAAAGGTTAAAAAAAGAATTCTATCAGATTTTATCCGTCAATTAAGCATGCTTGGATCCTGAATCGATTTCAAATAGGTCTAACATTTTCGACCTGAAGGATGATGAGTCAGAGGACAAGTATCATGCTTATGACTAGTTGGTATCTAAGGTGGAGCCAACTTTGATGATTGTGATTTGCAAACTTATAAGTCATAAAATGTTAATAATGTATTCTCTCATAATTGAAAAATACAAATTCAATAAAATTAAGCAAAACCAAATTAGAAGAAATCATTCACTTGGAACATTCAGTTTTTCCAATATTGATAGATTCAGAAACTCTAGTATAAACAAGAATATTGAACGAAACAAGTTCGTGGAACACAACAAAAAACAAAGAATTGAGAAAAAAATCCGAAGAAATAAATCTGGAATGAGGGAGCTGTTGGATTTTTTACTCCTTGAATCCCACATGGGAAAGGAGTGGGAGAGGGGCAATGCCAAGGGGGTTATAAAATGAGGCCTAGCCTCCTTGGTTTAAACACACCAGTCAGAAACTTATCTAGTAACTTTTGACTTTAGTAAAATTCCTCTGTTGTCCTTTTTGTATGTAAAAGGAAGAGAGGTGAAAGTTAGAATTTTACTAGTGGGAGAAGTTTTTGTGGGTGTCGTTGGGGTGAGGAGAAAAATTGTGTGATTGTAACAATTTTTCACATAGTATATTTTCTTCTCTGGGTCTGGTGGTTTTTCTCCTGTTTTGGAGTTTTCCACGTAAATTCTTGTGTTGTGTTTATTTCTCTATTTTTCTTGTTATTCTGTGAAAAGTAGATTCTGGTGGGGGGAATTTGGAAGCCCAGATTCTCAACAATGGTATCAGAGCCACTAGGTTCTTTTTGCAGGGTGGAATTTTGGTGTGGTAGTGTGAATACGTATGGTCTAAGGAGGTTCTGTCTAGGAGATTGGAAATTTTAAGTGTGTCCGTTGTAACCCTCCAATCTTTCCTGGGAACCTTGAAGTTCTATCTAGGAAAGATCGGTCTTTCCTGGGAACTTATTTAGTGGATACTATTCATTTCTACGGTAAAATTCATCGAAGCAATGTCAAGAATGGAGGTAGAGAACGTTGATGAGAGAATCAATTTTGACTTGTCGCAAGTACAAGTCACGGATATTTTGATTCCATCAATTACACAAGAGCAGACCAAACCCATGAAGTCAGCAATTTGCTGGAGGTGTAGACAACCTGGACATGTCAAGAAAAGTTGTCAAGAAGAAGTGGAGCCGGTTCGGCAAGTGGTTCCAAGTCAGTAAATGGAGATACTGGTATGAAGCTAACATTGTGTCTCTCTCCATAAAAAAAGAGACATGTATATCCTTATGGCATGTCGCTAATCCCAAAGTTGCCATGATAGAGGATGTGTTAATGTTAGTTGTTCCACAAATTTGCACACGGGCATTGGTTTGGCATTGATGCAAGGTGTGTGGTGGAAATTCATGTCGATGGCTGATGAACTTCCAGGAAAGCCAAACGTAGGAGTTGCACCATAATTTTTCAGCAAGGTTATTTTCGACATGGGCCGAAGTGAAATGCTTGGAATTGGTTTATTCTGAGTGGTTATGCTTTTATGGTGGAGTATGATAGCGGAAGCTATGAAGATCCTCATTGCGGTGGAGCATGGCTGTGGGATCAGTCAAAGTCGCAAGGTGGAGATTGTTGGATTTTTTACTCCTTGAATCCCACATGGGAAAGGAGTGGGAGAGGGGCAATGCCAAGGGGGTTATAAAATGAGGCCTAGCCTACTTGGTTTAAACACACAAGTCAGAAACTTATCTAGTAACTTTTGACTTTAGTAAAATTCCTCTGTTTTCCTTTTTGTATGTAAAAGGAAGAGAGGTGAAAGTTAGAGTTTTACTAGTAGGAGAAGTTTTTGTGGGTGTCGTTGGGGTGAGGAGAAAAATTGTGTGATTGTAACAATTTTTTACATAGTGTATTTTCTTCTCTGGGTCTGGTGGTTTTTCTCCTGTTTTGGAGTTTTCCACGTAAATTCTTGTGTTATATTTCTTTCTCTATTTTTCTTATTATTCTGTTAAAAGTAGATCCTGGTAGGGGGAATTTGGCAGCCCAGATTTCCAACAAGAGCCTCATGCTTAAGGAAGAAGAATAATGCTAAAAATTGGAGGAATTTTTTCCTTGAAAAAAGCGAGGGTGATAAACGAAACTTTCGTCCTGAATCGTGCAAGATCAGCTCGAGGAATGAGCTTTAGAATCGAAAAAGGGTGAAAAAAGTATCGAAGTCCACTTCCAAAACTTCACAGACTGGAATTTTTATTATATATTTTTTAAATAATTTCACGTGGCAAGCCAGGGATGCAACCCCGATTGCCAATACACTTTTCCAATAGTTTTATAGTATTTGAATACAACATTTTCAACATTTCTCTTCAAATATTATTTTTTTTTAATTTTATAATACGTTATCAGTATGAAAATTTATCGATTTTAAAGTTAATGATCTTTTATTTCAAATAAATTTTTTAATATATTATTTACAATTCTCGAGATAAATATAAATTGCTATATTACTGATTATTCCTTGATAAAACTTTGTATTTATTCTTATAATTCTATGAATATATTTTTTAAATACACATATTTATTTCTATAATTTATATATATAGAAAATATCAAATATTATAAAATTAAAATTTGTTATTCTTGACATTTCTAAAAAAAAAGACATTTATCCTGAATCCTTAATGAGATGCATTTGGATACGATGAATCTAAGAGATATAATCAAAAAAAAATGACGGATCCTTGCAAAACTCTACAGAGTATCTCATTGTGAAAGATTCTCTTATTTTGTGGAATGATTTAAGGGAGATATATGAAGTCCAAAAGACTATAATCGTCCCAAAAGGTCGTTATAATTGGTTGCACATGAAATTACAAGATTTCAAGAATGTTAGTGAGTATAACTCTGCACTATTTAAAATCAAATAAATATTAAATTATGTAATGAGAAAGTCACTGATGATAATATGTTAGAGAAAACATATACTATTTCTTATACTCCGAATATGCTCATGCAGTAGCAGTATCAAGAGCGAAAGTTCAAAAAAATATTCTGAACTTTTATCTTATTTTCTAATGGCTGAGCAAATTAATGAACTTTTGTCAAGAAATCATCAGTTACGTCCTACTATTTCACACTATTTCCTAAAGTGAATGATATTGGATTTAAACTATTCTCATAAACAAATAGTGTATCCTTTAAAAAAAATCGAGGATGTGGATATGGTAAGAAAAATTATAAAAGTGTGGATCCCAAAAGCGACAATACTAAAATAGATAATAATATAAATACACTACATCACCAAAAGTGATCCAACTCAAATAAGAGTAAAGACCCTTATAATAATTTTTCAAATAAAGATGAAAGGTGTATGTCAAAGATATGGTATACATTAATCACGTACCTATTGTAGACCAAATACTTGATTGACTTATATCAAATTTCTACATATTATAGTAAAACTCATTTAATGTTTTGCAATGTTTTCAAATAACGAAACTTTTATATATCTTGTAGAATTATGGGTCCTACTGAAAAGTTTTTTATCTGAAATGAATTATAGAGATGTATGTCTGGCTAACGGTGTTACAACTCACACAATTTTTAAGGATAAGAAATATTTTCAAAATTTAATACGAAGCAAAATTTATATCCATACTATATCAGGTTCATGGAATCTAATTAAGGGTTCCAGAAGAGCTTATATTGTGTTGTATAATGATATCAAATTTTGTATTGATGATACTTTATTTTTTTCACAATTTAGAAGAAATTTATTAAATTTTAAATATATACGTCATAATAATTATTATATTGAAATCACCAATGAAGGCAATAAAAAACATCTCCTCATTACCAAAATGATTTCGGGTTAGAAGTTCATATTAGAAAGATTGTATGCTCTATCTTCTGGATTGTATTATACAAAAATGAAGACAATTAAATCATATGTGGTAATGCACCAGAAGTGTATTGACCCCAAAATATTTATAACTTGGCATGATCGCCTTAAACATCTGGAATTAATAATGACGAAACGAATCATTGATAATTCGTATGTGCATCCCTTAAAGAATCAAAAGATTAGTTTACCTAATGAATATCCGTATTTTGCTTCTCCTTAATGTAAATTGATTATCAAACCATCTCCCTCAAAGATTCTTGTTGAATCTCCATAATTTTTATAAAGAATTCATAGAGAATTAAACTACAAGTTGATATACTTTATAGTTTTAATTGATGCATCAAGTTGATAATCACATGTTTGTCTATTTTTCATTAGAAATGTTGTATTTGTTAGACTTTTTGTCCAAATAATTAAACTACAAGCATAATTCCCTGACTATCTAATTAAAACTATTCGATTGGATAATGTAGACGAATTTTTATCTTAAATTTTTTATAACTATTGCATGTTAATAGGAATAAATAAATATTGAATATCATGTTTCTCACACACATACTCAAAACAATTTAACTGAATCATTGATCAAAATATTTCAGCTAATCGTTAGACATTTACTTATGAAATCAAAATTATATATTTTTGTATGGGAACATGCAATACTTCATACAGAATCTTTGATCTATATTAGACCATCAGCATATTATAAATATTCTCCATTACAGTTTGATTTGGTCAATAACCAAATATTTTTCATTTTCATACTTTTAGATGTGCTATATATGTTCTAATTGTACATACAGCACATCCACAAAGTACAAAGATTGGTCAGCAATGTAGACTTGGGATATATGTTGATTTTTCATGTATTGTTAGATACATTGAACCTCTTATTGGGGACATGTTTAAAGCACATTTTGAAAATTATCATTTTGATGAAGCCACTTTTCCACTATTGGGTAATGAAAAGTTTGTGTTTAAAGCATGACAAAAAATTACTTGGAAAATTAAAAAATTCTCTCAATTTTGATGAAGCCACTTTATTTTTTTCACAATTTAGAAAAAATTTATTAAATTTTAAATATATACATCATAATAATTATCATATTGAAATCACCAATGAAGGCAATAAAAAACATCTCCTCATTACAAAAATGATTTCGGGTTAGAAGTTCATATTAGAAAAATTGTATGCTCTATCTTCTGGATTGTATTATACAAAAATGAGGACAATTAAATCATATGTGGTAATGCACCAGAAGTGTATTGACCCCAAAGTATTTATAACTTGGCATGATCGCCTTAAACATCTGGAATTAATAATGATGAAACGAATCATTGATAATTCGTATGTGCATCCCTTAAAGAATCAAAAGATTATTTTACCTAATGAATATACGTATTTTGCTTCTCCTTAAGGTAAATTGATTATCAAACCATCTCCCTCAAAGATTCTTGTTGAATCTCCATAATTTTTATAAACAATTCATAGAGAATTAAACTACAAGTTGATATACTTTATAGTTTTAATTGATGCATCAAGTTGATAGTCACATGTTTGTCTACTTTTCATTAGACAAACTATTCGATTGGATAATGTAGACGAATTTTTATCTTAAGTTTTTTATAACTATTGCATGTTAATAGGAATAAATAAATATTGAATATCATGTTTCTCACACACATACTCAAAACAATTTAACTGAATCATTGATCAAAATATTTCAGCTAATCGTTAGACATTTACTTATGAAATCAAAATTATATATTTTTGTATGGGAACATGCAATACTTCATACAGAATCTTTGATCTATATTAGACCATCAGCATATTATAAATATTCTCCATTACAGTTTGATTTGGTCAATAACCAAATATTTTTCATTTTCATACTTTTAGATGTGCTATATATGTTCTAATTGTACATACAGCACATCCACAAAGTACAAAGATTGGTCAGCAATGTAGACTTGGGATATATGTTGATTTTTCATGTATTGTTAGATACATTGAACCTCTTATTGGGGACATGTTTAAAGCACATTTTGAAAATTATCATTTTGATGAAGCCACTTTTCCACTATTGGGTAATGAAAAGTTTGTGTTTAAAGCATGACAAAAAATTACTTGGAAAATTAAAACATTCTCTCAATTTGATCCTCTTACAAATAAATGTAAACTAGAAGTTCAGAGAATTATCCATTTACAAAATGTTGCAAATCAATTACCGGATGTATTTACTAATACTAAATGTGTGGTAAAATAATATATTCTTGTTGTTAATACTCTATTAAGGAATGAAGTTCCTAAATGACAAGTTGCTAAATAGCAAAAAATGAGTCTAAGACACACTTGAAAAGCGGAAGACTTATTGGTGCGAAAGATAAAATTTCTCGAAAGAAAAAATATACAAAATGAATTTGATATTCTTAAAGAATTCATACCTACAACATAGGTAACAAGCTAATGCTCCTGAAGAGATCAAATCTTTTATTCTAAAATCTCTTGAAAATAGATCTTTTGAAGAGATATTTTATGAAATGTCTTCTCCTGAAGTAGAACAAGTACTTGAAAAGAACGAGATTTCGATACATTTCATAAGTATTGAAGAAACTCTGGATGAAAATAAAACTGTTATCGACAATATATTTTCATATAAGATGACCCTTGACATTATCAGAAGTAATGAAGAAAGTGAGTAAAAAATCGTCAAAGAATATCGACGTAAAAATGATTGGCCAAAATGGAAAGCAGTTATTGAAACTAAATTAAACTCGCTAGCAAAACGAGAGGTGTTTGGACCTATTGGTATAATGTCTGTTCGATATAAGTGATTATGTATACAAAAGCGTAATAAACAAAAATGAAATTATGCGGTCTAAAGCACGACTTGTTGCACAAGATTTCTTGCAGAAACTCGGGATTGATTATGAGAAAACATATTCTCCCGTTATAGATGCAATCACATTCAGATTTTTGATTAGTTTGGTAGTTACAAAAGAATTGGATATACAGTTGATAGATGTGATTACTATATGTTTATATGGATCATTAGATCATAACATATATATGAAATCACTTAAAGATATAAAATATCTGAAACATCTAATCCAAGTACATATAGAAATATGTACTCTATTAATGTTTAAAGATCTTTATACGAGTTAAAACAATCCAAACGCATATGATATAATCGCCTCAACGAATATCTATTGAAAAATGATTTAAAAATAATCTTATATTCCCCTGTATTTTTATTAAGAAATCAGATTGCGAATTTGTCATTATTGCAATTTACGTTGATGATTTAAATTTTATTAAACCTCCTGAATAGATCACAAGAACTGTTATATATTTAAAAAATGAATTTGAAATGAATGACTTTGGCAAAATGAAATTTTGTCTCGGCCTATAGCTCGAGTATTTTTCGAATGGAATCTTTATTCATCGGTCAATATATGTAAAAAAAATCCTAAAACAATTTTATATGGACAAATCTCATTTCTTGAGTACTACAATAATTGTTAGATCACTTAATGTGTGAAAATATCTATTTTCTCCTCATGAAGACGATAAAGAAATTATTGATTATGAAGTACCATAACTCAGTGTAATTAGAGTTTTTATGTATATTACAAATTGCACTTAGTTTGATATTATATTTTCAGTTAATCTACTTGTAAGATATAATTCTGCACCAACTTGAAATATTGGAATAGTATTAAATATTTCATTCGTTACCTCCGAGTTACGATTGATATGATATTATTTTATCAATGTGGATCAAGTTCACAATTGGTTGGATACGCATATACAAGTTATCTTTCAGATTTATATAGAGGTAGATCTCAAACTGGATACGTGTTTACTTATGGAGATTATGTTATATCATGAAGGTCTGTCAAGTAAACATTATCTATCACATCTTCAAATTATTCAAAAATCATTGCAATTTATGAAACAAGTCAGAAGTGTATTTGGTTGAGATCAGTAACTTAATCTATTCAAGAAAATAGTAGTTTTCCTGTGATCAATGATAGCTTAACAATTTTCTACAAAAATAACGTTGTTTGTATTAATTGTGACATTCAAATTCTTTAACATTCACGAGCTTCAGGAGGATATATAAAATGTGACAATACTGAACATATTTCATCTAAGTTCTTTTATATTCATGAGTTTCAGGAGAAATGTGAAATTAATATCAAGCAGATACGGTTATATGATAATCTGACAAAATTATTCACATAGGCATTATCAATTGTGACATTCAAAAAAATTGTGTAAAATATTAGAATGCGAAAATTTAAAGATCTATAGCCACGCACTTTTCAGTAGGGGTGTAAATGATCCAGTCTGGAAAATTTGTGGACCGGTTCCATTCGGTTTAAGAATTCTCTCATCCTGGACCGGACCAAACTCCTATTCGGTCCATATCGGTCCAGTCCAATTCAATCCAGGGGCGATTCAGTCCGGTTTATGGATTTCCTATATGATTTAAGGAGTTAAATTTAATCTAAAATTCTACAATGATCAAATATATTTTTTGGTCCAAATTTAATTATTTTCAGCCCAATTAATAATAATATATTAAATAATAATAATACATTTATTATTTATATGTTAATATTATAAAAGTATATATTATATATTAAGTATGTTAGTAAACTATAACTAATAACATTATTATATTAATATATTATATATTTATATGTTAGTAAATAGTGATAAATTAGTAATAATATATTAAATAATAATAATACACTTATTACTTATAAGTTATTAATAATATTCTATATAGATATTAGATATACTATAATTTATATTTTTATACTATAACTAATCAACTATCATAAATTATAATATGTTAATATTATAAGAGTATATATGATATATTAATAGGTTAATATATATGATATATTAATATGTTATTATATTAATTTATATTAATATTAATATTATAATTTATATAGTATTATTTATATATACATATATATATATAATATGGTGGGAATTCGGTCCGGTCCAATCCGATCTATCGATTCGATTCAATCTTTTTACAATCCTACTTTTTAAGATGAGTAAATATCTTAAAAATTTATACTAATTGTATTATTTTTTATTTATTAAGATTTTGTTTCATTGAATTTTTCTTTGTAAGATTTTAATAAGATAATTTTAAAATACTTGATGGTACATATAAATATTGTATTCTTTTTTATATATATTTTTTTGTATTGAATTTTATATTGACAAGATTTTAACGAAAATATTTTTCATGGATGGTTATAAAAAAGAATGTTATAAACCGACTTACAAAAAGGTGGATAACCCCAATTTGCAAAGCCGCCTTTATCGCCGATTTATATTTCGGCAATTAAGCCACCAAAGCATTGGGAGTCGAGACCGACTTTATATCCACCTCTATAAATATAGGCTAAGTTCATTTGTACGTAGGTGTTCGGGTGCTTGGTGTCATACTTTTATGAGAAATGTTAGTCACAAAAAAAAATTTTAAAAAAAAAAGTCACATAAAATTTTAAAAAAAAAATTATAGTATTTGTATGCAACATCTTCAATATTTCTCTTGAAATAATTTCTTTTAGTTTTAGAACATATACTTATTTTTTTCCTTACATATTTTGTTTTTAGGTTGATTATAGATCGGGTTCATCCCCACTTCTTAACGGTAATATTTTGATATCTTCACTTTTTTAAAGAAAAAGTCATAAGAAATATTAATTAATTATCATCTTCACACTTATATACTAACATGTAATTTATTATTTTTATATTCTTATTTAAATATATTATACATTAATATGTAAATTTTTAAATTTTTAAATAAAAAATTACATATTAACAGATGATATAACTAATAGAAAATTTTTATTTACAATCTTGAATTAGAGATTGTATTATGGTCTTATTGATAAATAAAAATAAAAAAAATATTATTTTAAAATTATTATAATTTTAAAGTTTTTTAAAACTAAAATTTGTATTACAATACTATTTAAGGAGACTTAGTCACTTAACTCTAGAAAATAATAACTAAAATTTTTCAACCCAAAAATCATTTTGTTTGCCCTTTATCCGAACAGCACGCAGCTGGCGTTTGCTTACGTACGTTAGCCGTTTAGTAGTTTCGCGTGGCTTCGTTGACCGTTCCACGTCCTCACCTTTCCCTCTCTGGTCCCTTCTCTTTGGCCACGTATTCAAACTTTTTTCTATGTTTCGAGTCTCTTCTCGTACCGATCTCCATCTTCTCGATCCACGTACCATGAATATAAAATCTCTGTCCCTAGCTTAATTTACATCAGACCAATGTCCCAAGACATAGGAATTAAATTCAAATATGGATGCAAAACATTCTCGTATCAATGTCCTGATGTTTCCTTGGTTAGCTCACGGCCACATTTCACCTTTCCTAGAGCTAGCCAAGAAGCTTTCAAAGAGAAACTTTCACATCTATTTTTGTTCTTCGCCTGTAAATCTCCGCTCCATCAAAGAAAAGCTTCCTGAAAAGTATTCACTTTCAATACAGCTTGTCGAACTCCATCTTCCTTCCTTGCCGGAGCTTCCTCCTCACTTCCACACCACCAATGGCCTCCCGCCACATCTCATGCCTTCTCTGAAGAAGGCCTTCGACATGGCCAGCCCAAACTTCTCCACCATCCTAAAGAACTTGCACCCTGATTTGCTTATCTATGATTTTCTTCAGCATTGGGCACCATCTATTGCTCTGTCTCTTAACATTCCAGCGGTTGAGTTCTTACCTACTAGTGCTGTCATGACATCTTTTGTCATACACCTTTCGAAGAACCCTGGTGTCGAGTTTCCTTTCCCAGAAATCTATATCCGGGATAATTATGCCATTAGTAAGTTCAAGAACTTGCTTGAATCATCTGCAAATGGTATCAAAGATACAGAACGAGTTATAGAATGCTGTGAACAATCTTCTGGGATCGTTTTGATCAAAACTTTCAAGGAGATTGAGGCAAAATACATCGACTATCTGTCAGAGTTGACAGGGAAGAAGATTGTGCCGGTCGGGCCCCTAATTCAAGACCCGGTTCAAGAATATGATGAGAAACCGGGAATCATGGAATGGCTTAATAACAAGGAACAATCATCGGCTGTGTTTGTTTCATTTGGAAGTGAGTATTTTCTGTCAAAGGAGGAAATAGAAGAGATAGCATATGGGCTGGAACTGAGCATGGTTCCATTTATTTGGGTAGTGAGATTTCCTCGAGGTGCTAAAGTCAGTAATCTTGAAATGGAACTTCCAAAAGGTTTTCTCGATAGAGTTGGAGATGGAGGAATGGTTGTGGAAGGATGGGCACCGCAAATGAAGATTTTAGAGCATTCTAGCATTGGTGGGTTTTTGAGTCACTGTGGATGGAGTTCCGTGATGGAAAGCATGAAACTTGGGGTCCCAATCATAGCCATGCCGATGCACCTTGATCAGCCGCTCAATGCAAGGCTGGTGGAGGAAGTGGGTGTTGGTGTAGAAATCGAGAGCGATATGAATGGGAAGCTTAGAAGAGAGGAGGTGGCAAAAGTGATCAGAGAAGTGGTTGTGGGGAAAGCCGGTGAAAGTGTAAGGCAGAAGGCAAAGGAATTGAAGGAGAAACTAATTAGTAAGGGAGAGGAAGAGATTGATGAAGTGGTGCAAGAGGTGGTGCAACTTTGTAGGAAGAAGAACAGTCAGTAGCTCCAAATTTCAACGTCGAGTGCGGTGTCTACAAATTATATATAAACAGAGCAATGGTATATATAATGAGATCTCGGATTTGAAGCTGCCAGCACAGATTTGGATATCTTGCATTTTTTGCAACAGCATAGGAGAATCAATCTATCGGTTATCATGCAATCTCTTAGGATCTTTACGTTTTTTGTCATGCGATTTCTCTTTGTAACAGATTAGTCTCCTTTTCATGTTTAAATAGCTACGTTAGTCCTCAGTAAAGGTAAGTCTGGAATCGAGTGTTCACGTTGATAATAAAATTGCAGCATTTCCTTTACTCTTTTTCTTGTTTTTCAATTTGTGCTAATAATTAGTTTTAAGCTGTGTGTGATAGGAATAAGAAAAATATTACATTGGAACAAAGAGATTGACCAATGGTCAAAGAGAATTAACAAAGGAATTTGTTATATTAATATCGTTGTTTTTATATTTAAAATTTAAATTTATGTCCTTTTTATTAAATTTTAACTTTTTAACTAATTATATTAGATAAATTTAGAATTGAGATGAGATGAGATGAATTTTAAAAATCGAATAAAATATTATTATTATTATTATTATTTTAGAATTTAAAAAAATTAAATTAGAATTAAAAAAATTATATTGAAATTTATAATTTATATAAAAATTTAAAAAAATATAATAATAAATTTGAAAGGATTTGAAACGTTTTTTAATCGAAACGGACCTGGGGCTTCGATCACGCTCGTACGTTCCATGAAAATATACGAAAACCAAAAAGTTTCTTCCTTGCTTCGACCATAGAGGAATATCCGTGGACAGTGGACGGGAATAGCCACGAAATGCATTACTGGGTCCGAGCTTCTTCGTCTGATTTCGGGGGCTCGTTTCCCCAACCTCGCAGGCATCAACTCTCTCTCGTCCTGTTTCTCTATTTGCATCTACATATCTTTCAAGATTCTTTCTTCATCTGTTGTTGTTATTGGGCTTCTCAGTGGTCACACAGCGGTCAACATTGGCAAATCGAAGGTGGTCGTGTTTGGGGGCCTCTTCGAAAAGAGGTTTCTCAGCGATATTATGGTTTATGACGTTGGTACTCCTTCTTTCTTCTTGTCTATGGGGGCTTCCTTTATTTTCTCAGCTCGATTTCTGATAATAACTTCGTCTTTAATCTGTTTCCTTATTAATTTGTTTCAATTCTATCTCTGAATCTTTTGGGCATTTCTGGTTTTACTGTTTTGTCAATTCCATCTCAAGGCTTTCTTCGGTTTTTGGTTATTTGGATGGAAGTATTTGAAGATAAGGAATTTACTTTCAGTTTTTAGTTTAAATGGCGTGAATAAAGTGTGCTCCTCTTTTTGTATTGATGAGATTCGTGAGGCTTTAAGCCTTATTAATCAGTGGATATGGATTGATTGGACGTTAGATGCCAGCTCAAATTCATAGCACAATTTTTTTCCGAGTAAAATCTTCAAATCCCAAATCGTCGTACTTCATTAAAATTCGTATCAAGTAGTTTAGACTAGCAATCTTCTTTCAAATTCCTTGATTTTGAGTCCTCACATCCAAATGCAACTTTATCGAATTGTATGTTACACATAAACACACAAGCCTTACTGAAACTTTGGGGGTGGTCATCAGAAGTGGCGTGCAGTTCTAGCGTGTATACCTGAGTACTTGGTTAGGAAAAAAATGTTTGCTTTTGTCTTTTTATGCTGCTGTGGTATTCTAAATTTGCAAAGAAGTTAAATCTTTTTCTGCATTAGGTATAAGGATAAGCATTTCCTTTATACGTTGCTTATTATGAACATTTCCACTTAAGCAGTCGTCGTTGGGTGTATTTTAGTGCAGCTCAGGCATGTTACTCTAGTAGTATGTGATTTTTATAGGGAACTCAAATTCATTTATATCATTTTATGCCAGGCAGATAAGGAAGTAAGCACATTATTCTTTGAGTGAAAATCTTTTAACCAGCGAAAAAAATGAAAAATGAAAAGCCTGACGCGTTTCCACGGTAAGCTTGTTCTTGGTACAAATATGAAAAGGAAATGCTGTAAAAAACATAATTCTTCTCAAGAAAGTGGGAATGATAAAGTTTATTGTGTATTTGAGGACCTCAGGATGTAGTTACAGGCTCATAATCAAATGGAAAACCAGAGAGGGAGGGAGAGAGAGCATAGAAGGAACACTGGGATTTCAATGTGTACAGTTGTAAAAACTCTCTTTTCGATGCTCCTCCCTAGCCACCCAAATGTTAAGAGTATCTTCCTTTGTATTTGGTGCTTGCGGATGAGTTTTAGGGAGAGAGATACAGAGACAAGTACAGAGAAGAGACAATTGTACCTTAATTTTGGCTTTTGATTGTTTCATGCTTTTATCTGGGCAGGCAGTTGGAGGAAACAGTTTTAAGAGATAGATTCAGATTTGTCATTTGCCCCCACTTCTTTTGCTGTCTTCTTTGTACTTGTTTGGAATCTTTCTCTTGGTATGAGGTTTGAAACCCAGCTTTTTTCCCTTGAGCTTGAGCTTGCATGCTGCCGGCTCATCTGTTGCTGATGATTTTCCGAAAGTAGGTTCGAATGACTTAATTGCAGTTGCTTTGGTAAATGCCTAGCCACAAAATGATTAACCTTGCATCCATGTATTTGGCGAGTGTGTGTGTTTGTTTCAGAGAGAGGATCGAAGAATAATTAGGAATGTTTTGCCAAGTGCACACCCTTTTTTTGTTTTGGAGATACAGTCCCAGATTCTCAATTATGTGGTTTTTTGCTTGAATCAGAGAATAAACTTTGGTTTCAGCCCGAGTGCACTGGAAGTGGGTCTGAGGACCAGGTAGGTCCAACCCCACGAGCATTTCACATTGCTGTTGCGATTGACTGTCACATGTTCATCTTCGGTGGGCGTTATGGCAGCAAAAGGTCTGTACACGTGCAACAATTATAAATTTTCTGCTCACAAATTGTGTTTTGTTACTCTGAAGTTGTATAGACCTGCTAATGATGATGAGGTTGAATTTTCAGGTTGGGTGACTTTTGGGTCCTAGATACGGGTAAGAACGTACATAAGTTCTTTGAGTAAGCATGGTGGTGATGGATGCTGAGATCCTATAATTAGTACTTTTTTTGGTTTCTCTTGACTTGTTGGGGGCTCATGGAACTTATGTTTGTTCCAGACATATGGCAATGGTCTGAGCTCACTAGTTTTGGTGACTTACCATCGCCACGGGATTTTGCTGCAGCTTCAGCTATTGGAAACCGAAGGATTGTTATGTGAGTCTCTAAAAGTCCTCTATGTGACATTCTTCAACAAATAGTTAGTTTAGGTCTTAGGACTTAAAAGTGAAAAAAATTAAGGATTTTGTCCTCTATTATTATAATATCAAACAATATATTAATTAAGCATGGGGAGTTGGTGGATTATCTCTGATTGCATTGTGAGGTTGCAAGGATGTTGTGGGATGAGATCTTTCAAAGGGTTGATGTTGCTTGGGTTATGCCAACGAGGGTGGTGGATTTGTTGGGGTGTTGGAGGAAATGCAGGGCTGTCCTCAAGTGGCAGCAGTGTGGAAGACCGTTCTGCTGTGTATTATGTGGTGTATTTGGTTGGAAATGAACAAACGCTCTTTTGAAAATAAAGAGCACACAGTGGCTGCAGAATTTTTTATTCACACCCTATTGTTATGGTTTTCAGCCATTGTATTAAATGGGAACAATGTTCATGCTTTCTTGTCTTTAATTTCCAGTTCCTAGAATGTACTTAGGGGCTGTTATGTATATTTCTTGTGTACTCGGGCTTTGCCTATTTTACCAATATCAATACTAGTAATCTTTTACTTATAAAAAACATAAATAAACAAGATATTAATTGGGTGCAGGTATGGTGGCTGGGATGGTAAAAGGTGGTTATCGGACGTGTATGTCTTGGACACAAGTAACTTCTTTACTATGGCTTTTCAGTTTTGTTTTGTTATATATAGTGAGAGAATGTTTAATTTGATTGGTGTGACATAAGATTGTGACCTGGGTTACTTTGTGAAACAGTATCACTTGAGTGGATGGAATTATCAGTGTCTGGAACATTGCCCCCGCCTAGATGTGGCCATACAGCTACTATGGTGGAGAAAAGGTTGCTTGTCTATGGCGGCAGAGGTGATGTAGCAAACTCTTGTTGCAGCAAAATTAGGCTTCATAGATGCTTCAATAACGAAAAAAATTGATTTGCAATGCGTCTGAATTGCATTAAATATATTTCATTTTCTTTTGTGGGATGTGTTCAAAATTTGCTAATGTTACCTTTGTTTTTTTGTTTTCTTCTGTGTGAGGGTACTGAGAGATGTACATTCATCTCATTTTCACCAACTTTGTCATGTCAGTTATTGTTTATAAATGTGATACTAAGTCAAGTGTGTCTACATTGTGAATCACTTATGATTTAATTGATGGTTGAGTTAATTAAATCTTTTTTTTTTATCTGACATGATTGCTTCTTTTTTTCACTTCAATAGGAGGTGGTGGGCCAATAATGGGTGATTTGTGGGCCTTGAAGGGTCTTATTGAAGAAGGTTAATAGTTGCTTCTGTTTTTATTTTCCTATTCCTTGTCTTTTTTCCTTCCTTTTTTGGTTTTCATATTTCGTAATTCAGGTATATTATCTAATTTTCTTCAAGTGAATGAATGTAAATATATGCTTGTCTTAACATATCCCGACCATGTTAATGTGTTGTAGTTCTGGTTTGCATTTTGCTTATCAATATCTAGTTCTTGATGTTATTGATTTCTATGCCTGTTGCCTATGTTCTTAATAATATTTGCAAGTTCCAGGTTCAAGTGTATGCTTTGATTATATAGTTGTTTCCTTTGCAAAACATGCGGACAAGTTCATTTCTTGTGCAAACACATGGAAAATTTTGGGCTAGCTCAAGTTATATTATCTTTAATTACTTAAATATGCTAGAGGCCATACATAGAATCTCAAACAATCAATTTCTAGTTGCATTTAGGTGTTCCTTGAAAGTTGGAAATTGACTTAAATGGCTCTATTGTCTTCATAGTTGAGGGTTTTTTTTAGCAATGATGGCTTTCCTTAGAAGGTTCTAGAATTCAGGTTGTATGGAGAATGACCTATAGATAGTTCTGCAGGAAATGTGTAATAGGAAGTAGCTTCTTTTTGTCTTATAAACAGCTTCTTTATTGACCTGATGTATCTATACCAAATGAAACTTTGGCAGTGGAGTTAGTATTTGATATACTGGGCTATTTGCACGTTTTCCTTCATAGATAAAATGAAGTTATTTATTACTTGAATTTGTCTTAAGTTGGTTTGGGATATGTCACAAATTCAAGTAACCTTTGAAAGGAAATTTCTTGGTTCAAGAAGCTTCAATGTAAATTTGGCTCCAGAGTAGGAGAATCGCCTATCATTAAAAGTTACTGTATATAAAATAAAATTCCATTATTGTAAATGTAATGATAAATATGAACTGCATCTGTCACAACATAATGATATGGAGTCTGATCTTGAGTCCCTGAAACCAATGTTGTACACAGTTCTCTTGTTGGACTCCACTTACATGGTAGATGTAGATCTCAATCTACACGATGGATTCCTACCTTCTAATGCTACTTGGAACTCAGTCTTAATGTCTGTGTATTGATATGCATTGGCAATATTGTTGAATAATACGTGTAGAAAGGAATGTTTGTATTCTCGTTACACAGAAATAGTTAATGATGCATAAAATTAATGATTCTCCTCAAAGATAAATGGATGCATTGTGCAAATTTGTTTGTCTTCTAATATGTTTTCTTAAGAAGCGTTTTTTTTGTCCACTTTTTTAAGAAGTCCAAGCTTACTTGATAACGAGATTTGCTATTTACATCTTCTAACAAGTGCACTAAACAAATTATATCCAGCATTTACCTTGTTTGAAGTGCACAAATGCATGTGTATGGACATGTGAATTTGTGGGGTCATCCGTTTTGCTTGACCGATTTTCTTGTTCTTATTTGTTCTTATTTCCCAATCAATGTAAAAGTTTCGGTTTTGTACATCTCTATAGCTCTATTAGAGATTCTTTGATAGACTAAGTTGGATTTGTCTTGTCTTTGTTGTGCAAGGAAGAGAATGAAACACCTGGATGGACCCAGTTGAAGCTTCCTGGCCAAGCTCCTTCTGCTCGATGTGGTCATACTGTTACTTCTGGAGGACACTATGTATTAAACACTTTCTGTTTTCCTTGTGATCTCCTTTCATACATTCCTTTTGATGTTGCCATTGTCAGTCTTATTTACTCTGTCAAGGCTGAAACATTGTTCTAGATTCTTAAACCTGACTGCTAAAATCTTGTCTTTGCAGCTGTTGTTGTTTGGAGGGCATGGGACTGGTGGTTGGTTGAGTCGATATGACATCTATTACAATGACTGCACTATTTTAGATAGGAGTGAGTGCTTTCCTACTTTGCTTGTTGGAGTTATGGCAGATGTTTTTGAATGTTTCATGTTGATTATTGTGAACTATTTGTATCATTTATGCTATATATATATTCTGACCGTGAATGAAGATTTTAGTTGATAATCACATTTTCAAGCAAAGATTGAAAATTTTGTCGCCAGACAAATTAAATAGAAAATGCCAGTCTGTCAGATCTTCATCAAATGTCATGACCATGACTTGATTCTTTAAAATATTTTATATTTTTGTATTTAGGTGTTAGGGCCAGTGTACTGGGTTACTCCTATTGATATGCATAATATTTTCACTTATCCAAAAAAAAAAAAGTGTTAGGGGGAAATATAGTCCAAAATTTCAGGGAAGATGCTAACCTCATGTTGAAGGAGTGGAGTTTACGCCCTCGTACATCTGGTTAGAATTATGTATATATTTATTTCTATGAGAGCACTTTTAGCAAAGCTTCAATATTTAAAATTGAAATGTAGGATTTAAAAATTTTCATTTAAACTTTTACTTCATTAAGTTTAATGGTATGTGTTGCAAGAGGATATAATTTTAAGGGGTTTAGCTTAGAGGGCATCAATGATGGTATTTTTCTTTTGTCTAGTTGGGGCTCTGTAGCTATGCAAATGACACATTACAAAGTACTATTTATATTATCTTTTTGGTAATTAGTGTCCGGACAGTGGAAACGCTTACCTACTGGAAATGAACCCCCTCCTGCTCGAGCATACCACTCTATGACATGCATTGGTTCACGTTATCTGTTATTTGGTGGCTTTGATGGCAAATCAACATTTGGCGAGCTATGGTGGTTGGTTCCAGAAGGTACCGATTTTGCTTTGAATTAGTTTACTCATCGTGTCATTTGGCTGTTGTTTGTTAACCCTTTTGCTTTTCAGAGTTCCATCGGGATGTGTTCCGAACCACCATCCATGCTGTGAATTTGATTCTTGTATGAACTCAATGATAATGCAGCAGTTTGTCTCCAACACCTTTTGTTTGGAGCATTTACAGAATGTTGAATGCAGTATCGGTTATAAATGAAATATTATGGTGTGCATGCATTTTCATGAGCAATGATATGGGGCCCCATGGTTGGGGTACTTTTGCGCCCCTGTAGGCATAATTTTTTTTTACACTTTTTCACGGTTCATTTTTTTTGTTCACAGAAATGATAAAAGAGGATGTGCAGATAAAACATATTTAGTTTTTCTTTTTTTTTCTAATTAAATAAGCCTATGATGCCGCAAAGGGGCCCCAACCGCAGGGCCCCAAATCATTTCTCGTTGCAAAGAGCAATGATATGGGGCCCCATGGGTAGGCACTGTAGTCTGCTGGTAGTCTATTCTTTAAAGCTTTATAGTTTTTTTTTTAATAAGTAGGAAAAAAAAAACTTTATAGTTTATACAATGTTGTTTGCACTGTCACTCTCTATCTTCTTTGTTTTTTAATCAATCGAGCTTTATAATGTAAGACTTGTTGAAATGGCTGTGGAAAATGCTGTTTAAGTGTTGTATTTGTATTTGTATTAAATTTGTCATTGTACGGTTTTCTGTTTTTATGCAACATTATTAAATTGAAATCAGGTTTCCTATTAATGATGATCAGGCCCAAATCATCTTACATTGTCACTGGAGAAAAAGCCTAAAAGAAAGAAAATTTAAGCTCCTTTTATTGAATCAAGAGAAAAGTGTTAAAAGCTTGATAGATTAAGAAATTAACAGTTGTAATCGTACATCAAATTCCATACGGGGCAAGATGATACTGAACTGTCCCAGCACAATTGGATTCTTCTGCAGATTCTATGATGGGTAAGAATTGAGAAGTAAATTTCAACTTGTCCTAAACTGTTGCCAGCTCTGCTTGTTTTGTAGAGGATCCTATTGCAAAGCGGTTGACTGCATCTCCATTAAAAGGTCTTTCTGAAGATAAAGATGTTGCAACAGATAATAATATTCAGACTGCACTTGAGGTATAACTTCTGATTTTAATGATATAGCTTGTTCTATTGAGCTTGTTGACCCAGGAGCTCAAAGCCCTATCTATCCTTGGATTTGTTGCAACTAAGCTGAATTTCTATTCCAATATCACATTCAACTTTTAAACTTACAAGTACCAACAAAGTAGAGGCAGCATCAGATGCCGATGTAATTGACCTGTTCTCTATGTCATCCGGATCAGAACTTATATAAGGAAATGGGTTTTCTATTATGTAATCACAACCTTTTGATGAATGTAATCGCTCCTAGTTCGATTACTCACTAGAAGTTTCCCTGGAACACCTGATACACGTTTCTAGCAGGTGTGGTCATGTTGTCTCTAGGATTTGCTAGTTGCTACCCAATGGTGGGTCCGAAAGGCCCTGCCTTGGCGAAGTTTCATGTTGTAAAAAAATGTTAAAATAATTCAACAATTCGCAGTTTTAAGCTTCTTTATTGACATTCTCAGAAGTTTCACTGGTTAATTCCTTTTACGTTAACTGACTTTTGTACTTACAAAGAAGCGTTCCTTTATGTTAACAAAGTGCAAATCAGAATCATAGGTTATACTCATCATTCTAATGTCAATTTTCCCATGATTGCATTTTGATCATTTTAAACAGATGACGTTGTTGGTTTTAAATTTTAATCATGTGATCGTCCTTAATATTTTGGACAGGGAAGCCAAAGGGAGCAATCTGCTGTCTCAGAATTACAAAGAAGATTAGGAATTTCAGTTTCGCTCTCTAGTTCTGGGCTTCCAATTGTAAATGAGTTGGAAGACAAAGAATTCCTTGAACTAGCATCAACCTTGACTGGAGAAAGAGTCTCTAGTAATTCACAGGTTTAACACATGGAAGCAAATTTGGTTTAGTTCATTGCCCATCTCTTTTGTATTCTAAACTGACTTTGTTATGGAAAAAAGGCAATTGAGGCTCTTCGTGATCACTGGAGGAAGGCTGTACCAAGGTCCATACCACTTAAGGAGCTAGGGCCTCTGCTTCGCGACTACCAGCGATTGATTGCCCATCATCAATTGTAAGAATGAAGCTTTTTGCACCAGCACTTGTTTATGTTCACTTGGATCATACCAACTTTGCAGCAATTGTTTCCATAAATGGACCCGGCTTAACTTCTGGTTTTGACCTTTCTCATTAGAATATCCTTGGCTATTGATTTAATCAATTTCATGGGTCTCTTAAATATTTGTAATGATGACAGGGCTAATAATGTATCTGATCTGCATTCCATTGAGTCCAGTTTTCTTGGCAAAGATGCTTATCGGTTTTACCATATTAAAAATGCTTCTCAGGTATGAGCCACGCAAGACTGTTTAGACCAAGTCTCACTTTTTTCCATTTGGTTGATTCCTCTATGATTTTAATGCCTTGTGTTCTTCACATTCTTTACATTCTATTTTCTCCTTTCTCACATCGATCGCATCTTGGTTATTTTCAGTTGCGAATGGATGATATTCCCAAGTTGCTGGCGGAGTACAAACAACTTATATCCGACTAAAATAGTATATGGGGAAATTCTTTCGAAGAATGGAATCTTGCATGATGGTTTTCCAGGTTTTGTTTATGTCATTAAGACTTTAGTGAAGTTTGCTTCTTTCTTGGAACTACCTCAAATTAACCATCTGCCCTAGTTGACGCATTGGTAAATTAGTACAATGTATATTCCTGTTCAGTATGAAATCCTATCATTCTTGCTCGTCTCCACTTGAGGTGTTACTTTTTTTGTGATTCCTCTATTGCTTTGGATTATTCATCATTGCACAGTAACATATTACCATATCATGATGTGTGTTATCCATGTCAGATTTATCTATAGGATGCATTGGTATCTATAGTTAAGGCAACTGAGAGGACTATAACACTGTTATCAAGATAATCAAGTGAACCCATGCTCAGCCCATATTCCGCCCTAACTTCTCAGATAAAGAATGTATTTCCCCCTTCTGGGAGTCTGGATTAGCACTCTGAAGTCCATCGACCGTGCATGTAAATCTCTCCAATAACTTGTTCTTAGTCTGGTACTAGAAAGGGAAAAAGATAGACCTTCAAACTATAAAAAACTGAGACTCTGCTTGTTCGGATGACGAGAAATGTTATTTTGACAACTGCCCTGATTGGCATAGGACAATATTTTCAGTTTGACATCATGTGTATCTTCGTTGTAGGACATGTTATCTCAATGGGAAAAAACGTTTTAAAGTAGATCAAGGATTACAGGCTTCTTAAACTCCTAAGATTGAAAAAACACCAATGTACTAATAGTTATATCAAGTACAAGTTCACAAGCCAAACCACTGATGACATTGGAGATCTTAGTGTGTGGATTCTATATGCTTGCTCAGCTCCTCAAGTTTCTTCATTCTCACTCTCTCACTCTCGGTCAGCAACTGGAAATAATATCACAAAGAAGATATTAGAAAGGAAAATGGAGAGTAGGAAGAAGATATTCAGGCCGAAAATTCTGAGACTGTTACCTCCATTAATGTGGCTATTAGCTGAGTTCTTTCTTTGTTCTTTTCGTTGAAAGCCTCTAGGACTTCTTTGTATTCCTTCTCCTGTGGCCAGCCAATCACAGAGAAAATTCGTAGTAATAACTGAGTTATACGTATAAACTAATGAAATTCTAAGAAAAAAAAACTGAACAAAATAAGTTCTGGTTTGTGATAATAATGCATAGGAAGTTCAAGCCTGGATGCAAATTTAGTATCAGAGATGAATATCCTAAGAAGAACAATGGAGATGGACCATAGAAGCAAATACCTTCTTCTGGCAGCTCTGTCCCAGAGGCTTTAGATCCCGGTTAGCCATGTCAATCTTCTTACGTATAGTAGCAACTTCCTTTCGCATAGGATCTGTAAGTACTTCTAGCTCCTAATTGATTCCATCAACAAAAACAAATGAATTAACATTTTCTGCCGAGAATTAAGGGTGAGAGTTTTACTTAAATGAAACGAAATCTTTTTTTTCTTTTCATGAATTCAGAACTTGTTAATGGTTTGAAGTTCGATGCATCTTATGAGTTTTTGCATTTGAAACAGCAAATACAAGTTCTTTAATATAAGCACCAATTCAAAAAATTCATTTTGTTTATAGCTTTAACAAACAAAGAAGTATCCAAGAAGAGGAGAAAAAGAATAGAAACGGGGAAACTTGTTTTACAAGTCCGCATGATAATCATAATTATTTTTCGAGTGTTCTCAAAAGGTGCAATAAGAAGTTGATAAGAATTCTTGATAATTTTCCGAACCCTACTTCCCAAATCTGTGCCAAGCGCCTTGTTTCTTTTTCAGCACGACCCAACTGAAGTTCAACTTTCTCCTTCACCTCCATCTTCTTCCTTTCAATTTCTTCCTCTCTGGCTTGAATTGTAGATATGGCCAACCTTGTGATCTCCTCATCCTCACTCTCCTCAGTAGAGGAGAGCCTCCCACTGCTGCCAAGGCTTCCAAGGTTCTTCATTTTTTGCATCAATCTCAGTAATGCCGGCCACTGAGGTTTCTATGCTCCCTCAGAATCAACTTCTATGTTCTTTTGTAATGTTGTCAAAGGCCCTCTATTTTCTGTTGTAATGTTGTCAAAGGCACTCTTGTTTGCTTTTGCTTTAAATCTCTCTCTCGCTCTCTCTCTGATACTTGCTTTCTTCAGAAAACATTTCAAAGAAAGCAAGAACACGTACGTTATATATAGACAGGCATCAGCTCCTCTAGTTGGAACTGAAAATCATTGAAAGTATCATTTTATTTTTACTAGGCTTAAAAGGAACGAAGACTCTCCTGCTAATACTCTGGTACTTGCATCATGGTAAAACTTTGTTAGCTAAGGTAATTTGGACTATATATTTGGTCCTCTTCTTTTTCTCTCTATAACCAAAGTGGTTAAAATGTCGATCAGAATTGAGAGAGGATGTTTTTACCAAACATTGGGGTGACTGATTATGCACGTAATTTACATTGGCTGAGGGTGGTGGTGACAAGAACCCAAGATTGCTTGAAGCAAGAGGAAGTTGTGTCACATGAAATCACATGGGCCTGGCTAGCCTGCCTAGCTGGGTGATCTGGGCATATAATATGTAGTACTTACCGATCGATATGCATTTATGGCTTTCTTCTGGGGCCAGGTTTTGGTGCATCGATCACAACTACTGCTCCAACAAAGTTCCCTTTAGAAACCACATTGATTTGCATATGCATATATATATATATATACAATTTTTTCATTGATACCGGGTGTTCAAAACAATGTTCTGGCTAATCTCAAAAGTGTGCAGACCCTCGACAGAATTTTCCACAAATGCACCTTGAATAATTTTATAAAAAAATCTTCCAATCCATGACTTTTGGAAATTGTTTGTAGTTAAAGGAATTTGAATATTAAGAGAGCATACCCCTAAATCCAAAGCCCTCATCACTTGAATAAACTCTTAGAATGCTTCATAGGAAAGAAAAGTTCATCACCAAAAAGGTTCTAACCAATTGGTCTTTCTAAAAGCTGAATTCAATATAGGCAAACTACAAAAGCACCCACCCATTACATGACCAGCATTACTATTTCCTTTTACAAAGTTTCGACAAATGTTGGGATACACACGTCATTGGGATGGAAAAAGTATGAGTGCAGAGTTTCAATACTTCTGGTTTATACCACTCCATCCAAAACAACACGCATATCATATGGAAATTCTAAATACAAATAATATTGAACACTTATATGTATTACTAATATAAAAATAATCAATTAAGATGCACAAATATACATATAAGTCATAATGTTACTTATATATAATATTACAGTTTACTCGTATCGGACTCGATGCGTAAATGGTTAAAAGAAAATTACAATACAAAATAGTCATATAAACACACTGGCAGAAGCGAGGCAGCACACATTCACTGCAGCGTACGTTATGTACGGTGGGTGGGAGAGCATGAGAAGATGGGCTGTAGAACATGCGCTCTGCATTGTCAATGTGGTTTTGCCGGTTGGTGGTAATTAGCTTTTGATTTTATTTCCTTTTCTCTGTCGTCTTTCCTTTCTTTTGCTTTTTTTCCTCTTATTAAAAAATATCGAGGAGACTAATAGTTTAAGTAAAAGAGGAAAATGATAGTCAGTTCGATAGAGGTTTTCTTTTTGTGGTTTATTTTTATTTTTTTTGTTTTTTGTTTTTTACTTAATTATTAAGAAAATATTATTTAATAATATTTTGATTTTTTTATAATACTTAATATTGTTTAAAAAATAATATAAAAATAAATAATAAAAAAAATACGTTAAATAGATGCAAGAAGTGGACCCCTCCTATCATCTCTAAAAAAAAATTACATTTCGGTCATATACTGTACAAGTGTCAATCACTCTTAAAAAATAATAAATATAGAATTTATATAAAAAAAATTATAATTTTTTTAATAACTAATTTAATTTTTTTGAAAAAATATCTAAACACTACACAATCTTTTTGAAAAAGTAAATGAATATAAAATTCACATACAAATTAATTTTTTAATAATAAATTCTACTAATTTTATATTAAAAAAATGCAATACTTATATAACTCATGATAATATCTAATATTATTTTTGATAAAATTGCTATAACCAGATTTACCATTGTTTTATATAAAAAATAATAATAATAAAAAATTTTGTAATAAATGATGGAATATATGTCGTTGATATTGATAATATAGGAAAAAATAAATAGTTTTTGTAAACAAAATCTTAAATAATATGGATAGCTTGAATAGCACACTATTCATATTATTGATATGATACTATTTGATTTGTAAAATCAAAATATATATATATATTTTAATAAATTAAATCCTGATGGATCTATAGTGTGCAGTATATGTCCTCCACGGCACATTAATAGAATTTTTTATAAAATATATATTGAATAAGAGAAATATTTTAATCATAAAAAAATTAAAAAAATCTTATAAAAATAAATTTATAAATTAATACATTAAACTTATTTTATAATAAAAATGTTCTACAATTTGTGAATTTACATATCTAATTTCACGTTATTTGTTGATGGTCCCGCTGGTGGGGTCCTAGATCCGCCTGACACAGTTTACGTAAATACAATCAGATAGCGATGAACGGTTGAGATGTAAAAGTAAATTTGCGGCATTGGATCGTATGCCACAAACACTATTACTAACCCAGAATTCCCGCATTACTCTAGATGCCGATGAAACAAGGAAACCAGTACCGGTGATAAAGTACAAGAAAACCGCCCCAACTTCTTTCTCATATCTGCATTCGGACCCTAATTTCGTCGTCAGATTGTTTGGTAGAACACCCTTAGATGGATGAGAGTGTTTCTGGATTCTCTAATACATAGAATTTTGAGAAAGCGAGGCAACAAAAAGAAAAAATTGGTTGAAAAGTTTCCATGGAATCTTACCAACATAAGGTTTGAAATCTCTCTGGTCCTTAACTCTTGCTGCATGGAAATCAAAGCCGGCCCTTTTCTGGGTTTTATCTCTTTGATCTCTAGTTGTAATCTTTGTGCGTATTTATAGGGCTAGGGTCTCATATACCATCCTAGCGTGCTTTAAATATTGTGGCTGTGCGTCTTTGGATTTGGGATTTCCAAGTCCTTCAACTTTTGATCTTAAGATTTGGTAAAATTACACAATCTAAAAATCGAGTTTTTAAATTCTAAAGGATTTAACAGTGTATCGATTAGTGTAACTAAGGATGCAATCAAGAAGGCATGAAGATTATTCTACAATTGCCCCGGGTTCAAAGTTCCGTGCTCAACACCGGTCGAGAATGGGTACTGACCCTTGCAATGGTACTCTTCGTGATCGGTCTCCGGTTACCCAGCAGAATTTGAGTCCTCGTGAGTTAGATGGGTCGAGACGGATTGTGGGTGCCAGTCGAAGGAGTGATTCTGCTGAAAGGGGGGATTATGCTTGGCATTTGGGTGGTGGTAGTGGAGGTAGAAGAGATAGGATGCGATCAAGGTCACCCCCTTTTGAGCAGGTGAAAAGAAGGGCTCATTTAGATGAGGGTGGTATCAGCATGCGTAGGGATTATGTGTTGCCTATAGAGTTGCGGCGAAGATATGAGTTGGCCGATCGTGATAAGGTTGGTGATGATAGCTTGACTTCAACAAATACTTATGGATATCAGCATTATAGTTCTAGAATGGGTAAAGAGAAGGACTTTAATGAAAGCAGATTGTCAGAAGCTGGTGGACGTCAGAAATCAATGGCAATGGAAGATGGCATACCTCGGGGGTCATATCGATTGCCTCAAGATCGAGGTCCCCCATCAAATTATGGAGAAACTGGTGGGCACCTATCATCACAGAGCATAGATATACGCCAGATTGAGCATGAGAGGCTTGAGTATCGGGACCCTGTTTCGGAAGATGGCATACCTCGGCGGTCATATCGATTGCCTCAAAATCGAGGTCCCCCATCAAATTATGGAGAAACTGGTGGGCATATATCATCCTCATCACAAAGCATAGATATACGCCGGATTGAGCATGAAAGGTTTGAGTATCGGGACCCTGTTTCTGTGGCTAAGTTACCAAGCATGGAATCATCCAAAGATGGAGAGAAACCCATGTTTCAATCAAGGGATGTGCCATATCCCATTGGGTCTGCATCCCACTCCAAAGATTCTGCAAGAACCTTTCCTCTGAAGGATTTGGCAATCCCCTCTTCAAGGATGTTGAGGGATGAGTTTTCGGATTCTTATCAGGATGGCATCCACTTGCCTCCTTCTGATGAATTTTCATGGAGTGGCAGAAATCTTATAGATCCTACAGGCTGCAACATGTATGGGCGAAGTCCACTTATAGAGTCCCCTGGACACCATGAAGCTGGACAGAGGATTCTGATATATTGCCAAAGAGGTGCATATAGTCCCATCAGGGTTAAGTGTGAAGATCATTCATGCCCAAAACAACGGGGAACTGCAAACGATGACTTTGAATATCATCCTGATGACTTATACAGAGCGATTCCACCACGTGCTCCACTAGACTATGACCTTGCACAAATCAATTACGATCACAGAGATTTGTCAAGACCTAGTAACACATGCCCTATCGTAAATAGGACTCATGATAACAGTGATGATCCTTACGGAAATCCTCACAAAGGAACTATGTTAGACCATCCCACTTTACCAAAGCATGCAGGTTTAGACTACCAAGATATGAATAGAACATCAAATACATCAACGCAAGGTGGGGAGTATTTGGGTTCTGGATGTAATGATGTTGACTTCGGAAGGAGTGTGTCAGAACACTACGAAAGTGCACATTTGAGTGCATCAAAAAATCATCATTTAATAGATTTGAGATCAGATTATGCTTTTGGAAAAGATGCAGGTCCAAAGTTTCTGAAGGAAAGGCTGCAGAGTCCTCCTATTTCTAAATATGACTCAGATACGCACAGACATTCTGTAAGAATGCAGAGAATGGAGGAGGAACTTGGCTTATGTGAACCTTTAGATAGGACGCTTAAAAGAAAGTACATTGCTGATGAAGAATTAGGCAGGCATGATTCTAGAAGATTCATGTCAAAATGGGATGCAGCGGGAGAGCTTCAGGATCTTTATGATAGAGGTGAAGAGTGGATTGATGATGATACAAGTGGTTTGTATTCGTCCAATGTTGTGGGATTTGACCGTAATGAACACAGAAAGTCCAAGAGGGTTTATGATAGGCTAGAACGTCGTCAAGATTTTACGTCTGATGAATGGTTATCATCTCAAGAACTTTTGGCACATAAGCAAAAGCATTCAGTTAGATTGTATAAACATGGCGGTCAATTTACAAGGTGTCATCCAAAAAATGGTTCTTTCAGCTCAAATAACTCACACTATCTTGATAGAAGAAGTCGTTTTCACAAACATCCCAAAGTTTGGAAAAGAAATTATGATTATTATGAGGATGTGCACGAAGACTATGGTAACCCTTCAGAAGATTGGGGGAATCCCTCAGAGTCTGAGCCTCCCTCAGAGTCTGAGCCAGCTGAGGACTCTGAGAAATTTAAGCAACTGGTTCATGAGGCCTTCCTAAGGTTCTCTAAAAAGTTGAATGTGAACCCAGCTGTCCGAAGAAGATTCAAGGAGCAAGGGAAAGGTGGTAGTTTGTTCTGCATTGCATGTGGCAGAAGGTTTGTTTCCTTTTTGTTTATATTCTTTCTAAACTTGGAAAGCCTGTTTTCGTATTTGGATTCAGGAATTTCCTGGTACTTTAGCTAATGCAGTCAAGTGACTATGGACTAGCCTTCTAGATTTTTTGGTTTGAAGTTTGTTTGGAAATTTAACTAGGGTACATGCTATTTGAGACCAAGATTATGTTTATCATTTATATTTATGCATAGTGTTTGGAGATGGATGGTGCAGTGGTACCAATTCCATGTGCTATGATCTTCTGGTGAACTGATAGAAGTGACTTTAAAGAGCTCATTCAAGTGCTTTCCATCTTCTATCCTTGCTGTTCCATCTGGCAAAGGGCCATTAATTAGAAATAGGGAGCTGGTCTGATTTTACTTCTATGTACTGGGGTTTCCTAGTTTTTCATTTACCATTCATGACAAATTCACTGGTGCAAACTGGATATTGGTGTGAACCGGACTGTTAGTCTTTCTCATTGTGAGTATATATAGAAGTGGCCATAGCACTTATATCCCCACATTTCAGCTCTCACTGTAATACATCTATGTTTTATTTTGAAATGTCCAAATATACTTCCAATTCATTAAGCTCAGCTACTTCTCTTTGGCTTTTCAATTATTTATTCGGGAAAGGTTCTTTGTTGAAGTCCTATTTGGAAAACTTTGGATTATATGATCAATGTTCCAGATTTTTTTTAGCCAATGAATGGATGAGTTTATCCCCTTTTTCGTTTGCATTCGTGGGTTGGGGTGCAGGGGATGTGAAAATATATTTCACTGAATCATTAGGATTGGGTTCACTCACTGGATGTGGATGAGCCTAATTAACTGGCTCAAGTCATCATGGCCTGTTTCTGAGCTCTGTATATTGCATGATTGGAGATTGTCAAGTAATAAATTGAACATTCAGATCCAATGGTATGCCCGAGCAGGCAGAGAATGAATGATAGTGGCAAAAAGGTCAAACTCTTTGGATTGGTAGATATGTTGATAAAGCAATAACCTAGAGGAATTGTTTAATTTGCATAACCTTTCAAGTTTTAATCTGTCTGACCCTTACTGGCAATGCTATTGGTCTAGGATTCTGTTTTGCATTTAAGAGAGAGAATTGCATGCATGAGAAGAAGTTAGATGATTGTTTCTGTATTGGCGATTATTATTCCACCTGATTTTTAGATTGAGACTGAGGTGGTACATCTCTATTTTAATATGGGGGTACAGACTAAAGAAGGCAGCAGGCAGTAAGGAGCCGAAAATAAAGTCTCCAAATGTCTGATGTTCTTGTCTGATTATGGGATATGAGACCTGGAGTTATTGAGAGACCTCATTTCACGATTGATTATGCACGGCTTGGTAATGGTTGTGGTGGATTTGGTTGATCCAAATATGGAAAGAATGGTTCTTGGAGTCCAATTTATATTGCTCCCATTTATTTAATTCTTTTAAAGAGAATCGGTAGTTAACATCATTGTTTATCCAAGCTTCAATGTGTGATTCTCTGTTCATTCATCTGCAAGCATGTTGAAGATTTTGTGTGAAATATTTTCTCTCTCCTCCGTGTTTTCATTAAGTCAGGAACCTATAAAACACAAACTTCAAGTTTCATTGGATGGTAATTGAATTTATTTTTCTTTCTTGATAAAGCACTCTGTTGGCATCTGTTTTTTTTACATTTCTGTGCTGTTACAGCTTCTCAAAGGATTTCATGGATACTCAAGGCTTGGTAAGACATGCCTTTATGTCTCACAAGGTTGGCCTGAGAGCACAACACTTGGGTCTTCACAGAGCAATATGTGTTTTGTTAGGGTGGAATACCGTTGCCCCTCATGATACCATAACATGGGTTCCTCAGGTCTTGCCCAACGCAGAAGCTTTGGCTCAGAAGGAGGATTTGATACTCTGGCCTCCCGTCATTATCATCCACAACGTATCTATGTCAGACAATAATCCAGGAAAGTGGAAGGTCATTAGCATGGATGAGATTGAGGCTTTACTAAGAAGTGAGTGACTTTGTGTGATCAAATAAAATTGGTTAAAAGATACATTAGAGTGGGCATAAAGCTATATGTCGACTGTATATTTTGTCAAGTTTTAACTTTCAAGAGATAAAGCAAATCAAATTTGTAGTTAACGTAGGAAGAAAGTTTGTGGTTATATTTGCTTATATTTGAAGTATCCATTATTCGAATCAGCCGCAATAATGTATTTTATGCAGGAATTTTAGGACACAAAATTTGTTAAATACAAGGCCAGTAACCATATGTTCTGTTAATGTACTTGATCTCAATGGTTCTCCTTTGTTGCAGGGAAAGGTTTTGTGAGGGGAAGAATCAAGGTTTGCTTGGGCTGGCCTTCGGATCAAAGTGTTATGGTTGTAAAGTTCTTGGGCACTTTCACTGGGATGGGAGATGCAGAGAGGCTTCACAAGTACTATGCTGAAAATAAGCGTGGTAGAATCGATTTTGAGCAACTTGCATTGAACAATGGCAAAAGCAGCAACAGCCGGGATGCCGGAATGCAGGGAGACAAGGCAGAGGAACATGTTCTGTATGGGTACATGGGTATTGCAGAAGACTTGGACAAAGTGGATATTAACACAAGGAAGATGAATTTGATAAAGAGTAAGAAGGAGATTCAGGACCTAGCAAATGCTCCTCTTAGACCTGAAGAGAGATAATCATAATGTCCACGTACAACTCATATAGTTTTTTGTTCCCAAAACTCTTGTAGGGAAAATTGCAGGTTTTCTTTTCAAGGTTGTTTTGTAGACAAGATGTCACGAAAAGTTGGTTTCTGTTATATAAACTATGTTTTGCTTTTAATGATTTGGTCCCCCCCCCCCCCCCCCTCTCCTCGAAGATGAGAGAAATAACTCTACTCATAAAGAATAGCACCCTTAGTTTAAGTGGGGTCTACAACATTTATTGTTACCCTCGTGATGTTTAGATAAGATCATGATATCTCCATGTAGTATAGATTCCAAAATCACCTAAATTCTTGAAATTCTACCTGTAGTTTCATAATTTCATTATAATGCTTATATCCTATTGGCTGAATATTACGAATCGGATAATTTGAAGTCCTGCAAATCTTCCCACCTCGGCATTATCAAAGTCAATATATTTTTAGGAGCAATGTGTCATCGACCTTACCATAATATTTTAGCTCATTAGAACTAATCAAAATATAAGGTTTAAGAAACAAACCCAATTTTGAGTTATGTTACGTGTAGTCATATATAAACACTTAACAATCATTTTAAAAATGAGAAGTTTAATATTAAAAAATAATTTTTTCACATGAACCTCGAACCTTGTTTTATTTTCCATAACATTTGCACGTCGTCTGCTAAATCACGTGCAAATGTCGTTTCATATGGAATGCGGGCAACTCGAATCCCAATTCTCAGCAATGAAATACTTGCCATTTTGAGGCCAGGTCACTGGCACATGTCAATCATTCAGTGTTTTGTGTCAAATATCATTATATGTTTGGGGCAGAGGATGGTTAATTTTATGTATACCTATGTCTATTTAAACCATCACTCACGTACTTTTCAGAATACCAAGCACAGAAATCATTACATGTCGCTACCATTCACATCCTTATAACAGAATCTCCTAAGAGTTAAGAGACATCGGCATAACCTACGTCTCAAGTTTTCTTGTATTTCTTTTTCTATTTTTTTTCCTAAGGGAATGAACTAACTCCCATTGTACACGATTGGTGTGAACATATAATAATACAGGATGTACATTCAATCAACATCTATACAAAATTACAATCATTCAAAGGTAACCTTCCTGACGACTTCAAAACCAGCCATGGGGCTGCAATCCTTCCTGTAATTTAAAAAAAGGGAAAAAAAATCGCCATTCTGATTAGCATCAGGAACACCTCATCCATCAGTCAAGAAAAGAAGTGGTAGTAGCATCTGTTGATTCAGCAACTCGAGCTGCTTCTGAAATTTGAAGTGCCATCACAGCTCTGTAAGTTGCTAAATCTGCATTCTCCATTAGAAACTGAGCCCTTTTACGTTTGAGAACAGCTAATTCCATGGATCTGTTTGCACACGCATTAGCTTCTTTGACTTTGAGTATAGAATTCTTTTCTTCCAAAGCATCTTGTTCAGCTGCCATTACTGCAAATCAATACAAGATGAAATGCAGCTATTAACGCAAGGTAAAAACACCCAACAACTCATTCGTTCCATATCAAACACGATTTCAACTAAACAAGTCTCAATTATGTTTTATTGCAAATACCACTATTGCATCCATCAACGTCTATCTTTGCAAATAAACAATTTGGTCTCTCTAGCTAGGCAGAGTCACCAAAAAATGTTTCAGTTAATAGATCAAAGTTGATCTCATTCACTAGCTAGGCAGAGCGCCCCCCCCCCCCCCCCCCTTCTTTTTTTTATGAACAATCAACTGCACATCAACATGACTGAAGAGATTTACTACCTAGAATTTCTGTATGTCATATTTCACAAATTTTGTTTTATCTCATAGGAAAGTCTCACCAGTAATAACATACAATTGGATGCCACTACAATTGAACTCTTGAAAAACATTCTGAACTCAGCTGAGAAGGAGAAATAAACATTCTAAACAGATTACATATTTGATAAGTTTGTTATTTGGGTTATGCCTCTTTTCCTATCAACAAAACCTTATTCTTGTTAAAATAAAAAATACATAACTAATATATTTGTGCCAACAAACACCTTAGAATATTGATTTGATAAGAAATAAAATATCATCATTAAACACCAAATTTTCTCCTTTTAACTACTACAGAATAGCAAATCATTCAGGTCCTGAAACGTTAATACGTATAGCTTACCTCGCAAAAAACTTGGTGGTTTGCCTCTTCCAAGTTGGCTTCGCTGTCGTTTGAATGACCTCCTCTTTCGTAAAAATGGCTTGGGAACTTGTGCCCTCTTTGCTTGATGACCCTGTGTTGCAAAATAATCCACACTAATCAAATGGCCAAGTAAAACTTTAAATGATACAAAAAGAAACTTAGTTCTCAAATTGTAATGCCCTAAGGCCCAGGCCACATCTAGATCTATACTCCAAAAAGAACCAATCAATGATATAATTGGAACTCCATTGAAACTATTATAAAGAACCCCTAGGGGTTGGTTCAAGTGGTAAAGGTCTTGGTGTTGTTGGTATTCTCCCTCCAAGGTCCAAGTCCCAAAGGGTGCAAACAATCTCTAGGAGTCATTGGACTTAAGATTTTTTCTTTGAATTCCTTGTTGAGGGCATGTACACCTCCAGGATTAACAAGGATGCAGTTCCCAAGTAATGTGGAATCTCATATACCACCTACCATTATAAGTTAACATAGGATATCAAAAATCTCCCCCCACCTTAAATTCCCAACGTATTAACTAACCAAGTTTTTGACCCCACAACACCTAAGAGGATGAGAAGAATAAGAGTTGGATGAAACGTGACTCAAATGAAGCACACGATGAAATATTGAAGTATCTCAAAAACCCCCAACCACCATAAAATATGTATTAGCGAGGAGTACAAATGGGGAGGAGGTAATGGTTAAGATCCATCTTCTCCGCAACATTTCTCCATTTTATGTTCCTCATGTATACATTTGCCAAAAAAAGGTAAATATATACCATCAGAAGCTCAACTTTGGTTCGAACAAAAAGTGAACTGCTTTCAGAATTGCTTTATGAGTTAACAAAATACACAGCAACCTCACCCAAAAAGATAGGAGAGGTGAAGATAAGTGACACCAACTCCTCCATTGATAGAAAATTTATATGTTTGCAGAGAGCATTACATTCAACCACCATATATCAATACAAAAGAAAACTGCCTTTCTAGTACTTAATATTCTTCTCACATCTGCAGGAAATAAATTCTAACCAAAAAAAAAAACATCTGAAGGAAGCAAATAAATTCTTTTATTTAGGTGGTTCTTGCATACTTCTGGTGCACTTGGGTACACCCTTTGGTTTTAGTGAATTTGAATTACTAAATAAAAAATAATCTTCTCATATATAACAAGCAAATAAACAAAATAACACATGCCTAAAGTATTATTGACACAATGCAAACCTAACCTAGAAAACTAAAATTAACAATGCAATTATATTAGTGCTTTTACCTGGAAAACCCTGACAAGCGCTGATCCCTTTTGCTTCCGTTTCTTCATCCAGTAATTACTCACAGCTTCTACTACTTCACTCCCACCCAGACCCAGACAAAGATTAGCGGATGCCTTTTCATTTGAAAAATCATCAGGACGACAGTAATAAGCCTTCTCAAGTCTATCAACCATTAACTCAAAAGCATCCTCGGAAACATGATGATGAATATCATTCCCCGTGAAATGCTCATTATTGAATTTGTCCAGCCACTTCTCGTCTTCAGAATCCATGTCATAATTTGGAGTGCTCCTTGCCATGGCTCTAGAGACCTCATCATCTTTTATAGAAATGTATGGATCAGGTCTGCAGAAAGTAGTATTGTTATTTCCATAGTCTAATACTTCAAGAACCCCTGGCACTGGGATGTTCTTCACAGTAGGAGCCAAAACATTTCGATCTGAACATTCCTTGTAAAGATCCTTGAAAGTGATCCAGTCATTTCGATTAGGAAACTCTAGCTTCCAACCATTATCCAAATTCCACAGTATAGCATGTGTGAATCGGTTACAAGAACACGGCCTCATAATTTTTTCAGTCTTTTGTGCATATCTTGTTAATCCATCTTTCTTGACTCCAAGAAGCCACTCCCTTGAGCCAGAGATTTCTAACATAATATTGGCACCCTCTACTCGGTAACACTTGTCTGGGTCAATTACCAATATGTTTGCAGTGCAGCAAGATATATCTACGTCCTGTCTGGATCCACATGAGGTAGAAGTCTCTTCTTTACTTTGTCTAAGAGAGCTACTCTGAACAGGGCTCCTAATCTTATCATTTGTAACCAAAGAAGAGAAATGCATACCACTTATCCTATTACGAATTGCATCAGAAACTACAGCTCCACTAGGTTTGTGTACACCAACCGCAGAAGGATTTCTAGCTCTCCTCCTCCTCAGGGAACTCCTCCTCTTCCGGAAACCACGAGAATTTAAACCATTCCTGGACTGTGCAGACCGACCAGCTAATTTTGAAGCTCTAAGGGACGGGTGTAATAATGCTCTGTTCTCCTTATTATGTGCTTCATGCACCATGTTGTTGCATTCAGACGGATCCATCAAAGATGCGGACAGATCTCTCTCAGAAGGAAAGTACACTTCGCGTTCTTCACTCTCATCTTCTTCACTGTCTGTTATCATATCACCACTCGTGTCCACATCACACGAGTTATTTGCAGGAACAAAGGGCCAACATTTATACCTCAAAAGCATCCTGTAATGCATGTACATAAAACACACAGGAACTGTAGAAAAATCCAGAGAGAACAAGGGTATGAAGTCTATGGCCCCAAAAAACTTGCACATTCCAGAGCCACTAGTGATGGGAGGATCCTGAAGAATATTTAAAACACAGAAAGATTAACCTAAAAACAACATATATTGAAACTCAATATTAGGATAAATTTTTAAGTCCCCTCCCCCCAAAAAATATAAACCCGAGTAGTTCACAAGAATTCAGTTTTGGCGAATCATATCAGCAAGACTTACCCGCAAGAAATGAATTCCGCCTACGGCATAAACACTGGCAATCGGCTCAGAGCTCAAGAATGTAGAGAGATTATTCAATCTCAGCGTGGCCCTCCTCATGTAAGTCAAAACGGAGTACAAAAAACTTACTAAGAAGGAATCGCTCCCACCACCAGCGCCAACAACAGCAAGCATAGGACGGGGAAGGAACACCTCCAACCCCTCGATATCATCGATCTCCAAACCCTCACTACCATCGATCTTTCTTCTTTGCCGACGAAAAAATTGACGCCCGTACATTCTATTTGAATCACCCGAAGAAAAATCGTAACTTCCAGTGTCTGTTCTCCTCCTCTTTCTGCTATAAACCCTCCCAAATAATTTGTCAACGCTTTGGTTAACATTGACAGCATTCTTAGTACATATCGGAGCCTCCTCTGCTTTGCAATCGTCAGCATCGTTCATTTCAACGGCGGTAACTCTTTTGACACCGCCCAGGGCCCAGCCACTTTGCTTGCACCCGAGGCCGCCGTTGTTCCCGGGGTTCTTGACGAGCTTGAACCACTCTTCACCATCGTTGCCTCTCCTGAGCTTTCCCTCAACAGATTCCGGCCACAGGCGTCGCCCGGAACGCAGCACCCTGGCACCACCGTCCAAGCCCTTCACTACCCCAAACACCCTCGTGGTCCGCCTCATCCCGACCGACGGCATTGGCGCGCGGTAACGAACCGAAAAGCCGGCACAACAAGTCGTTCCACCGAGTCCCCGAGACGATCTCCGAGTTATCGCAGACTCAAACGCATACACCGACCCGCACTCCAACTGCAACTCCAACTCTGACCCTGATTTTTTAGCAAATACCGATTTCATAATCATGCAAAGAAAACGAGTACGAAATTCTCGGAAACAGAAAATCCTGTAAACCCGCCATTTGCCACGACCGAAACTAAGACGAGTTCCAGACTAGGAACCACGAACTCGGACCCGGATCCGGATACGGGCCAAAATTATTTCAGTACAAAAAACCCTTACAATAACTTACAACTACGTGAAAAAAGAAAAGGAAAAAGGAAAAAAAAAAAAAAAACCCAAATCAGGGACCGATCGACACAGATTCACAAAGAAACGGAAGGCAAAGATAAATCCATCTTTACAAAATAAGCAGAAGTAAAAATGAAAATAAAAATATCTCGGAGCCTGAGATCTAGGGGGAGAGAGAGAGAGAGAGAGAGAGAGAGAGAGAGGGTGAGGGGAGAGAGAAGATCGGAGAGTTATGGAGGTTCACGAAGTTCTTGTTGGTGTGTGAGAGAGAGAGAGAGAGAGAGAGAGAGCCTACTGGACTTTATCGGCTAGGGTTTATGATAAAAACCACTTTTGGGAGCGGGGAGGGAAGAACAACTAACCACTACGCCGAGTCATGAGAGCCGTTAGATTGGTAGAAGATGACGGTCTGGATCGGGTAATGAGTCAGAAAATCGGTTCGATTGCTCCACCAAGAGCGTTTCTTGTCAGCTTTTTTAGGTTATTTTGTTAGCTTTAAAAATGATAGAGAGAGAGAGAGAGAGGGGTGGGGTGGAGGGGTGTGTGTGGATATTATAGGATTCGCAAAAGTCTATTTTCAGTGAAAAGACGAGAATGGGCTTGACGTGGTAAACGGGAATTCTCAGGGGATAAATAGCTTATATTAAAGATAAGAGAACGGGCCCCGGGGTTATGAGTCTTTTGGATCGGGTTGAGCTGTCTGCTAATTCAGCTACGGGGGTGAAAACTGAAAGGCAGTGACATAGCTCAGATGCAGTAAAAAATAAAAATAAGAAGTTATAGAAGGGCCGTGTAAAAATTCACTGGAATGGGTAGGCCCCTTAACTTGGCCGTCGAGATCACAGATAATAAAATAATTTATAAATAGTAGAAAAATAATTTAAATTAAAATATTATATTAAATATCGAAAATATGAGAGGAAAAGTAAATTATTATTCTAATATTAATTTTGTTTAAAGATTTTAAAATTTTTGAATTAATTTTATATTTTATATATTATATTGAATAAATTAATTAATTAATTAATTAATTAAAAATCAGCACTTAATTAGCTCAAAAAATTTAATATATAATTTTTAAAAATTTTATCAATATGATCATTTTATACACAAAAAAAAAAAAAAGTAACCACGTCATTATCACATGTCGTCAGAATCATGCACCTTTTTTTATTTTTTTTAAGCGTCAGAATCATGCACCTAATAACGCGATATATATTAAAATAAGAAAATCGACACGTCACCTTTACAAATACAATAACCAAAAATAAAAATATATAATTATTCTTAACCACATCAGCGTAAAAATAACTTTAGAAAATACATTATAGAAGATAGAAATAATTAAAAACTAATGTTACAATTTTTTTTACACATGTCAAACCTTCATTGAATATCACGTCATAGGCTAGCCATTAGCTTATTTCATAGGATATAGGATTTATTGATAAATTTCGCAAATTAAATAAGTCAATTAATAAGATTCAAAGCCCATAGAATATTCGGTTTATTATGGTCAATTGATATTTTCCTTGCACTAATAAAACTACTAACTATTTGACATCATGAGATTGCTCTTACCCTTCCTTCCCCCGCCCCAAAAAATAAAAAATAAAAACAGAGAAGTATCAAAAACTGAGAAACCTTTATGATAAAAATAAAAAGATCGAGAAAACAAAATTCGAAAAATAAAGAAATGCATGAGAAATAAAAGAATAATGTTCACCATATAATATATACAGTGCAATTCATGGTAAAAACAAGAATAACAAAAACAAAAACTATATGCACTGTGTTTCACATGTTAGTCAAAAGTTCCCAGGGCTAACGACTTTAAAGGTTAAAGCACTTTAAAGGGGGCGGGAAAACCGGTATTAATAATCTACCACTTTCCTGGGAAAGTTATATACACCATCCAATGTCACATCACAAGAAAATTCTGGACACCTTTGTGCCCACATCTTCTACCAGACAATCTCTTACAGTCGAATGCCATGCAAAGGCATGGAAACCCAAGACGTAACATCACTGCTCTGAAGATTTTTCCGACCAAAACCTCTATGTGCTTAGATTTCAATTCTTAAATGCCAACAGTGTTGAACACCTAGGATTCCCTGGGTGACTAGAAAACAAAAATTTCTAAAAGTTTCTTTTTAGATTTACACACTCATGAGTAAGCTAACGAATCAATAAAGTTTATGATCATCATATTGATGGCTGGGATTTCAAAGAAAAACAGTTTCTTTACTATAAGCCACCAAGGGAGCCACAATCATCAGTTCTCTAGCCATTTCTAGTCCATCACCAATATTTTCTGTTGAAATTCATGAATCCAAGTATTCAAACTCAAAAGTACAAGCCAGAGAAAAGTTTTATTTTTCTACAAATAGCATTTAAAAAAAATGTATATGGAAGTGCTGGGAATGGTTCTGTGAGAAACCAGAGAAACCCAATTTGTTACAAAGAGTTCCCAAAAAAACCATTTCAATGCTTGTCTTCATGATTTTGTTCCAACCCCACCCTCGCCGACTTGCAACATCGTGACCCTAAGAGTTGCCAATCTACAGAATTCTCCTATATGATTAATCTACAGAACATGCGATGTTCTCCAAAGACGAGGACTGAGTTGCTTTCTTTAAAAAGAATAAAATAATAATAATTTTCTCACTGACTTACAAAACTAATTTACCGTTTAGTGATTTTTCTAGTTATTTTGGATGCCTGGGTTTGTTTGTTTGTTTTAAATATGTGTAACCCTAGGTATCAAGATGCAACCACGGTATTCCTCCGCCATAAGTGAAGGTTATCAATAAAATTGAGATACTGTCATCTTCTTAAAAAAAAAAATGATTAATTTACCA
The DNA here is from genome assembly GCA_036898215.1 of Platycarya strobilacea. Taxonomy (NCBI): domain Eukaryota; kingdom Viridiplantae; phylum Streptophyta; class Magnoliopsida; order Fagales; family Juglandaceae; genus Platycarya; species Platycarya strobilacea. The sequence continues at coordinate 34,429,966 of CM072551.1, read as the reverse complement.
GAAAGAGAAAATTAAGTTGCTTCAATTGAAATTAAACTTTTCATTCACTTACAGAGAGAGTTGAAGGAGTTGCCCTTGATGAAACGCCATCGAGCAAATGCAACTCTTTAATCTTTCTCCAGTTTTCTTTAGCCATTGAAGTCAATGGAGGCTTTTCTCTTCTCTTTTCTTTTCTTTTTTCTTTTTGTTCCCCCCTTTTCTGCTCATCTTTTTCACTGCACCATGCATTTCACGGGGATTTAGCTGATTTGCCAAATTGATTATGTAGCTAGTTATAGAAGGATTTAAAAAAACAAAAATACCAGAACACCATGATCGTAAAGGACACTGAAACATGTCACTGACTAGGCCACTGAGTACAGTTGTTATCTAAAGAATAAATCAGCTCCACCACCAATAATGATTCAAGCAACAAAATTTCAGCCAGGACTGTACAGGAGTTAAATATGTTCTCATGGCTCAAGAAATGTATCTAACCACATTAACTAGTTTTACAGTTTGGTCCACAACCACATGTTGCCCTAATTTCAAAAGATAGGGACTTGTCCTCAACCATATATGATGCGTCTTAAAACTTAACAGTTCGTTGGTGGTCAGATTGTTACTTTCTCAAGAATCAGCAATGCTCAAATGTTCACTATGTTAAGATTCTCCACCCAAATAGTTTTATGAACAAGGTGTCCAGTCCAGATGCAGTTGGCACAGGCAGATGCAGACCCATGCTAGCTTGGCAAAGTACTTCTGAGAAAAAAATCTCTCCTATGAATAATATTCAATGCCTTACAGTGTTGCGAAAATAATCCACTACCATACATTAGGCATAGATCATAGGCCAGAAGCAGGTCCTACAGTCACAGCATCCAATAGACAAAGATCTGAAGATGCCCAAATTTTGCTTTCTCATCTTAAATAACAGGGAAGCATGGAAACAAGAAACAATCTTAATTATTGCCCACCAGCTGCGAAATAAGGCCCCGGTATCAAGAATAAGGAGGATAGAATCCATGAAGGAAACACCTACTTAGGTCAGACATTTTGCTTCCTAGTCTAATATAATTGGAAGCATTGAAAGAAGAAACAATATCGATTACTACCCAATTGACGCAAAATAAAACCCCAATATCAAGGGTAAGGAGCATAGACTCCATCAAGGAGACGCCTACTAGGCCAAACAATGATGAGCTATTGAGGAGGAAAACACTTGTATCAGTGTCTAGCAAACAATAACTTCCTTATTCGCCTCCTTCCTTAGCCAAGGCAGCAAGTCTCTCCCACAAAAGACAGAAGCCATTGCAAAACGTTGACAGGTCTAAAAAACGTCTCTATCTTCAAATTTTAGGATAATGCACCAACTAATCACGGTATATGCTTGAACACTTTTTCCACCATGCTCACCACAACAAGTAAAAACTCGGTCAGTCTCGTAAGCCATTGCGTGGGCGTTAAGCAATTACAAGGAATAACAACGATGCAAATTCTCCAATCCAAAACTTTCATTGCCCACCATTCCTCATACGGCGGGCGCCCCGGCGCCCCGGGGGGGGGGGGGGGGGGGGGGGGGGGGGGGGGAAGGTACGAGGAATATTCCCACCCCATTGACCTAAACTCAGACCCTCCTGAACTATAATGCTAACAGAACCCACATTCTAAGCAATTGAAAGAACGAAAGAAGAAATACACAATCGCTCTTGCAAATTTATCAATTCGAAACCAAACAAAAACAGCAAAATTACCAAAGGAATTGTGAAGAGTCTACCTCAAGCTTCAATCGAAAATGCCATGGAAGCACTCCATAAAGGCCTACAAAATGTCCGACCCACGTTTCAGAGACAAAGCCTTTTAACAGAATTCAGGTTAAAATCGAACAAGCACATTACCCGTTTGGCGTTCAGGTGGTCTGAGCCTCGGAATAATTTGCAGGGTTATCTCGGAGTCCGATCCCCGAAAACTAGAAAACGAAATGTTTCGTTGATAGAAACAGGATTTGAACTGATAATCGAAACGGAGGAGCCGAGGGCACAAGAGCCCTCGACAAAGAACGAACATTGTTGGGACGACACGAAAAGTCGCGTGGAATGTGATTTCGAAAAGCCAACGAAAAATCGCGTGGAATGTAGTATTGTACAGTGCTATCCATTACCGAGAACCATGTCGGAGCTATAAAGAGATCCGGCTTGGGTCCGATTCAGAAAAACCAAAAATGGTTTAATTATCTAGCAAGTTCCAAATTAATTCATTGATTGGTAATTAATGCCTCAAAAAATAAGAGAAATGATAAACTCATAATAATTTTTATAATATTTTATACAATATATATTATAAAATTTGAGTATTATTATAAAATAATATTAATTTTATAAGATAATTTATAAAAATATCTCTACTTTGTAACATATATTGTATAATAATATAAGTATTATATAATATATTGTATGTATATCACTTCTCATTAAAAAAAATTATCTTAGATAGTTTAGGAGGGATACAATATTTAGCAAATAAATTTAAATTTAATGTGCAATTAAATACCAAGAGCATCAATATTGGATTGGTCATCTTCATGCTTAAAATTTGAAGAATATACAACTTTTTATTTTTTAGCTAATCACTCATGGTATGAAGTCTACATTGGATTAGCTATCACATTCTTTATAATGATAAAAATATTAATATTTTTTATTTTTATATTTATTTTATTATTTTATTTTTATAATCCTCAATAATATTCAAGAATCATATTTATATTCATTTTTTTAATAAGAATATATTTAAATATCTTTTCAAGTTTTGTAATTATACGAACCTTATGTATTTTAATAATTTAATTTGATACTTAAATTATCATCTTTCAACCAAATTTCAAAAATATATTTTTCAATTCTTTGTTAAAAAAAATCAACCAAATAATTACTTATATAAATATTTTTAATGAATGGAGATGTGAATAGTTCTTTTCTTATATAAAAAGTAAAATAAAAGAATTGTAAACTTTTCAAAATTTGAAAAGTGAATGACCAATTCAATATAGGGACATTTTCATTAGTTTTCTTCAAATTTTAAAAAACATTGATATTTGACTAATTCAATACCATTACTTTAAGTTAATTGCACAATCATTAAATAAATTCATTTTATTCGATAAGTTAAATGAACAAAGGTGGCTTGGACACGAGGTGACTAAAGTTTTATTTTGAAATACAAATGTTTTAATATTGTAAAGCAATAATGGGGGCAATGAATAACCCTCACACATGCTCATATCTCATCATCTCTGACTTTTAAAAGGGTGAGGGGCATATTTTTTAAAAACACGTACTTGCACAGTAATTTATACAATAATCAATACCTATATATATGAGTTTCAATCGATCTGTTATGTACACACAAATCATATATAGAAAGAAAAAAATTTCAATTATTAAGAGTCTTAAATATTTTATTTTATAAATTCTCTTGCAACAGTAGTTTTCTTTTTAGTTTTATAATATGTTATCAACACGAGATTCTATCAATTTTGAAATTAGTAGTCTTTAACTTCAAAAAATGTCAAATATTATAAAATTGAAATTCGTTACTGTTAACATTCTTAAAAAAAATTATTTATCCTAAATTATTGATGCTGAAATTCATCTGAATGCAATGAACTTGGAAAAAACAATAAAAGAATGAAATCAAGTGTCCCTACAGGACCATGCTAAGGCAATTATTTTCCTTTACCACCAATTTACGAATAATTAAAAATAGAGTATCTCATAGTAAAATATCCCTTTACTTTTTAGAATAATTTAAGGAAAAGATCTGAATACCAGAAGACTATTATCCTCCCAAAAACTTGTTATAAATTGTTACACCTGAGGTTGTAAGATTTTAAAAGTGTTAGTGAGTATAACTATACACTGTTTATTAGTTCAGTACTAAAATTATGCGGTAAGAAAATTACCAATGATGATATATTAGAGAAGACATATACTAATTTTCATGTCTCGAATGAGCTATTGCAGCAACAGTATTGAGAGCGAAAGTTCAATAAGTATTTTGATTTTATATCTTATCTTCTAGTAGCTAAGCAAAATAATGAACTTGTATTAAGAAATCATCAATCACATCCTATTGGTTTAATATCATTTCCTAAAGTTAATAGTACTGAATTTACATCATTCCCATAAGCGAATTGTACATCATTCTGAAGAAATCGGTGTCGTGGACATGGTAGGAAGAATTATAAAAACGTTCATCCTAAAAGTGATAACATCAAAAGGGATAATAATAAAAATATACCGTATCACCAGAAGTGGTACAATTCAAATAAGAGTAAAAGTCCTCAAAATAATTATTCAAATAAATGTGAAGAGGTGTGCTATAGATATAGTATGATTGGACATTAGTCCGTACCTATCGTACGGCCAGGCACTTGGTTGATCTATATCAAACATCTATAAAAGGAAAAAATAAAAAGTTTGAAATAAATTTAGTAGAACCATCAGATGATTTACTATATATAGATGAAAATGATATCTATCATTTTGATATTTCTGATTTCATTAAAGACCCTAATGGTAGAATTGATCATTTGATTGAAGATATAAGCGTTATTCTCAATTAATGTATTTTTTTATTTGTAATAAAAGTTTTGTATATTTTTTAGAATCATAAATCATACTGATTAATTTTTTATCTTTGAGTTGAATGATAAAAATGTATGTCTGGTTAACAGTACTACAACTCATACAATTCTCAATGATAAAAAATATTTTCAAAATCTAATACTAAGCAAAACTTATATCCATACTATATCAAGTTCATCAAATCTAATTGATAGATTCGAAAAAACTTATATTGTGTTGCCTAATAGCACCAAAATTTGTATTGATGATACTTTATTTTCTTCACAATCTAAAAGAAATTTATTGAATTTCAAAAATATGCGTCGTAATGATTATCATATGGAAACTATCAATGAAGATAGTAAAGAACATCTCCTCATTACTAAAATAATATTGAACCAAAAACTCGTATTAAAAAAATTTTTAACTCTATCTCTTGGATTGTATTATACAAGAATGAGAACTAGTGAATTATATGTGGTAATGTATCAGAAGTACATTGACTCCAAAGTATTTATGATATGGCAGGATCGCCTTGGACATCCGAGATCAATAATGATAAGACGAATGATTGATAATTCGCATGGGCATTCCTTAAAGAATTAAAAAATTCATTTACCCAATAAATATTCGTATTCTGCATGTTCTCAAGGTAAGTTGATTATAAGATCATCTCCCTCAAAACTTGTTAAATATCCATCCTTTTTACAAATGATTCACAGGGATATATGTGAGTTTATTCATCCATCAAGTAGACCATTTAAATACTTTATGGTTTTAGTTGATGCATCAAGTCAATAGTCACATGTTTGTCTGCTTTTTACTAGAAATATTGTATTTGCTAGACTTATTACTTAAATAATCAAACTACGAACATAATTTCCTGACTATCTAATTAAAATCATTCGATTGGATAATGTAGACGAATTTTTATCTCAAATTTTTGATAAAGATTGCATGTCAATAAAAATCTATATTGAATATCATATTGCCCATATACACACTCAAAATGGTTTAACTAAATTTTTTTATCAAAAAAAATTCAGCTAATCGCTAGACCTTTACTTATAAAATCAAAATTGTTGCCCAAATGACTAACACAAGAAAGGGGGTGAATTGAGTTGTATTTAAAAAAATAACAATTATAAATCAAATATATAATATAAAATATAAACAAAATATGAAACAACAATAAATATAAAGAGTAAGGGTAAGAGAGAAGCAAACTCAGTATGTTAACGAGGTTCGGTCCCATTGCCTACGTCCTCGTCTCGAGCTATCCCTTGAGAAATCCCAAATCCACTATTCAATCTCCTTTAGGTGGAGATAAAAACCTATTACACCTTTGAGCAGCACCGCTCCAAAGAATCCGTGTAGAACACGCTCTACACTTCCAATCACCTCACACTTAGTGATTTAACTATTCTCCGTGTAGAACACCTTCTACACTTCCAATCACCTCACACTTGGTGATTTAACTATTCCCTGTGTAGAACACCTTCTACACTTCCAATCACCTCACACTTGGTGATTTAACTATTCCCCATGTAGAACACATTCTACACACACAAGGGTTATGCACACATTTTTACTGATACAAGAATTGATAGTGGGTAGGTTATCAGAAAACACTCTTCAATGAGTGAAATAATAACAATACAGCACAAACTATATCTCTCAAAATAAACAAGGATTAAGGCTCAATGCTTAGAGAAGAGAGAATGAAAACTTTGAATGAATGTTATATGATCTTTGTGTTGTAAATGTGAAGCTCTCAAATAATCTATTTATAGTCATATGAGACTTCATATTCAAATTTAAAAAGATTCACATGTCAAAGATATCATCATTTACTTTTCAAAAATTTCAAATCAAATCTTTTTACTTTTTGCATGTGACAAAAGGAGTACACTTTACTTTTCAAAAATTTCAAATCTAATCTTTTATTTTTTGCATATGACAAAAGGAGCACACTTTACTTTTCAAAATTTTCAAACAAAGATATCTACCTTTTGCATAAATCAAGAAAAGTATCCATCACTTTTGAAAATATTCAAATAAAACATGCACATGTGAAAGATGACAATCAATCATCTTAATATTTTTAAAGTTCAAACCTTTAATCATGTCATGCACATATGAAAGATGACAATCAAGCATATTAATATTTTCAAAATTCAAACCTTTAATCATGTCATGTACATGTGAAAGATGACAATCAATCATTTTTCAAAATTTTCAAAATTCAAACATTTAATCATGTCATGCACATGTGAAAGATGACAATCAATCATCTTTCAAAATTTTCAAATTTAATTTTCAAAATATTCATGCACATGTGGAAAGTATATTTTAATGCTTTATGATAAAATATTAATTTTGAGCCTTAATCCTAATTTCGAATTTTTAAGAGATTTACAAAATTACTCTATGATTTTAATGTGAACTTGTTCTCTTCTTGCTCATGTTTGCTTCCTTGATGTGCTTGATTCTATTGTGTGGACAACTTGAGCTTGAGACTCCTTTATTCTTTGAATTCATTTGTTATCATCAAAATCCATGTGTAGATTTACACGAAACTTGAAACCTTGAATTCAACAAAAATTATATGTTTCTGCTTGAGGACATAATATACTTCATGCAGCATCATCAATTCGAATTAGACTATCTGCATATCATAAATATTCTCCATTACACCTTACATTTAGTTAATAACCAAATATTTTTCAGTTTTGTACTTTTGGATGTGCTGTATATATTCTAATTGCACATCCACAACGTACAAAAATGAACCCCTAACATAGATTTGAGATATATGTTGGTTTTGATTTTCTATTTATTATTAGATACTTTGAGCCTCTTACAAGATATATGTTTAAAACATGTTTTAAGGATTGTCACTTTGAATTCACTTTTCCATTACTTAGTAACGAAAAGTCAGTACCTAAAGTATAACTAAAAATTATTTGGGATAATAAAGTCATGTCTCAATTTGATCATCCTATAAATGAATATAAACTAGAAGTTCAGAAAATTATCCATTTGCAAAGTGTTGCAAATCATTTACCGGATGTATTTACTAACACTAAAAGTGTGGTAAAATCATATATTTCTGCTGTTAATACTCTAGTAAATACCTATTGGTGCAAAAGATAAAATTTTCTGAAAGGGAAATATATAAAATGAATTTGGTATTCCTGAATAACCCATACCCCACAGTACAAGCTATATACATAGTTGATGCTTCTGAAGATATCAAATCTTCTATTCCAAAATCTCTTGAAAATGAATCTCCTGAAAATGTGTTTCATGAAATGTTTTTCCATGAAGAGGAACAGATACCTGAAAATAATGAGATCTTAATACATTTCATAAGTATTAGAGAAATTTGAATATAAATAAAAACTGTTGTCGATAACATATTTTCATATAAAATAGCCCTTGATATTACCAAAAGTAATGAATATAGTGAGCTAAAAAACTGTTAAAGAATGTCGACGTAGAAATGATTGACCAAAATATAAAATAACTATTGAAGTTGAATTAAACTCGCTAGCAAAGCAATAGGTGTTTGGACATGTTGTCCAAACACCAATGAGTGTAATACATGTTGTATATAAATAGATATTTGTACGAAAATATAATGAGAAAAATGAAATTGTATGGTACAAAGCACAACTTGTTACACAACGTTTCATGCAAAAACTTGGGATTGAGTATGAAAAAACATATTCTCTTATTATGAATGCAATTACATTCAGATTTTTTTATTAGTCTGGCTGTTACAAAATGATTAGATATGCAGTTGATGGATATAGTCACTGCATATTTATATGGATCCTTAAACCGAGATATATATATATATATATATATGAAAATTCCTGAAAGATATAAAATGCTTGAAGTATTTACAAGTACATCTAGAAGTATATACTCTTTCAAATTTCAAAGATCTCCATATGGGTTAAAATAATCCGGACGCATGTGGTATAATCACCTAAACGAATATCGATTGAAAGAAGGATTTGAGAATAATCTTATATGCCAATGTGTTTTTATTCAGAAATCATAATCAGAATTTATTATTTTTGGTTTATGTTGATGATTTAAAAATTGTGGGAATTTCTGAAAAGATTACAAGAACCGCTATATATTTAAAAAATGAATTTGAAATGAAAGATTTTAACAAAATAAAATTTTGTTTCGGCCTGTACCTCAAACACTTGCCAAATGAAATTTTTATTCATCAGTCCATATATAGAGAAAGTCCTAAAACACTTTTATATGGACAAAACTCATCCCCCTGAGTACTCCAATAGTTATTCGATCACTTAACGTGTGACGCCTACAAATTTTCCTTAAAATAAATACGAAAATCGAGACGTCGGAATACTGACAATACGAGTCACGCACTCCCAACATCAAGTGCTAAGTGTGTAAACACATGATATGTATAAAATAAAAGTCGCAGTGGATAATAAAGTCATTATCTAAGTATCAGAATTTTTTAGAAATATTTTACAAACTATTATAACATAAGTTCTCCAATAGGAGATTTAATACAGTCATCCGAAAAATAAATCATAAAGATACATATTTGTAAAAATGGAAAAACAATTCCCAATATAACAAATTGTAAATAAATACCCCAACGACGAAGCCGCCTCCTCAGACTCAGCTTCTACAAAAATCTGCATCTAAAAATCTACGACACCAAGATGGCATAGCAGGTAAATACAACACAACCAAACCAAAAGACATAAATATATTCATGCAATAACGTCAACATCGCTCATGAACATAACACCAAATGCATGAATCTCAAAAGAACATATTTTTCAAAATAAATAAGATAAATACACGCCAAAATCTCATTTTGGCCCATGATAAAATTCCAGTAAAATTATCAATCGTTTTCCAAAAAATAATATTCACAAATCTAATCATACCGGGTGTTATGTATTGCCGTCCCCGATATGAAATACACCCAATGACCATAACGGGCGTTACGTATCGCTGTCCCCGTTATGTCATTCACACACTTCAAACATAATGGGCGTTACGTATCGTCGTCCCCATTATGACTTACACACATTTCATAGTGGGCATTACATATTGCCGTCCCCGATATAAAGTGCACACACAATGACCATAATGGGCGTTACGTATTGCCGTCCACATTATGTCATCCACACATACACGCTGATCACAATGAGTGTTACGTATCGCCATTCCCGTTACGACTCAGTCAAAACCATTAAAATTCGTAAACTCAATAAAAACTCAGTTTCCATTTCCAACACATGAATATCCAAAATCATGCAAAAATCTAATTTCCAAATATTTCCATAAACATGCGCGTAAATACACAATGCACACAACCATGCACCAAATAACCAACAATTAATAAATTCTAACAATAATCAAACACAATAACTGTTGATACCAAAAATATATTTAAATTTTTAAAGTTCGTTTGGAAAGTACTTACAGCGGTTAAAATGTAATTCCTTTGAGCGAACGTCAATTTACTACGTTCGTAGCGGTCACTTGTACGTTAGGCTAAAGTGATCGATTTGACACTAAAATTTAGGGAGATACTTTTTGGAAGGTGGGAAATCTCATAGAGGTGGTGGTGTGGCGACACAACCATCAGAAGGTGGCGGATCGGGCTCAAAATTAATGAAAACCCATTTTCGAATTTAGGGTTGTACCGGGAAGGTGGGGTAGCAGTTTGGGAAACTGAGTTAGGGGGATGACCGACTGAGCAAGGAGAGTGGTTTGGTGGCGGAAATGAGATGCACGGTGGCTGGACGGCGGCGCTGGGTTGCTCAACTTGTGGGTTTTAAAACCCATTTTGTGGCTTGATCGTGTGGGAGGAGTGGAGGGCTACCGGCGGTGGGTTAGGTAGGTAGGAGGTCGATAATGAAGTGGTGAAGAGATTGTGGCTAGTGGTGGAGCGACGACGGCGCTGGAGCACATAGAGGCTACGACTTTGAGGTCGGCGTGGGGGTAAACGACGACATGAATTGGGCTGAAAATGGAGGGAGTTGGTCGCCGGCTGGTGGGGAAGAAAATGGGAGGGGCGGTGATGGTCACCGGCAGCGCACGATGACGCTAGACCGAGAGAGGAAGAACGGCAGAAGAGAGGGAAAACAGGGGAGGGGCTCGCGGGTTTGGGGGGGAAAAGGCAGGGGAAGAAAGAAGAAAAATAAAAAAAAAAAAGAAAAAGGAAAAAGAAATAAAATAAGAAAAATAAGATTACTAGAAAAAACACAATAAATCAAATAAAAGCTAACTGAAAATAGTACAATTTAATATCAATAAAATAAAATATTTAAAACCCAACAATAAACCAATTTAATTTAAAAAATAATTTAATTATAGAACACTAATTATTATTAAGAAAGCACATCAATTAAAATCACATAATAAAATAAAAGAATTTAATTCTAATTATTAAAATAATTACCTCATATTAAAATTAATAAAAAAATCAACACAACTCAATATTTAATTATAAAAATAAAATAAAACTAATATTAACTAATCAATAGATCAAATAAATATTTTTAACAAATAAAACACGACTAATAATATTATTAAAATATATTAAAATAATCAACAACGAGAATAAAATAATGTGTAAAAATACACGTAAATCTGGGATCTCATATCTCTCCCCCCTTAAAAAGAATTTTGTCCCCAAAATTCGTTCAGCTGCAATTAATAAAAACTTCAATGCTCACTTACTGCACACCTCAACACTCACTCCTAGTATTACACAATCATCTATTTTTCTCGAACCCAAATGAATATTATCCCATCATAAACGTATAGTTTCCAAATATTATTCCATTTCTAGGACTCTTAAGGTGACAATGTAATCCAAAATCTTCATAGGTACACAGACTTTAGTAAAATTTTAATGTTTATTAACTCCATACAATAATTTATGTCAACTTAAAGTAACTCTTAAGTTTATCTTCCCCACTTAACCATCAATAAGTATAAATTACTCAACCAAAAAATAATTATCTACTTACAAGTATCATCCTAAATTTCAAGTCATCACTAATTCCTCACAACCAAAGTAAAACTTAAACCTCCAACTATATCGCAAGACATCATGCTTTCACGCGCACTCTGATAACTCATTAAATGCATAAAAATTTAAATCCTCATAAATTATCACCATAAGCAAAAATTGCTCAACACCTATTAACAAGAAATCCTATACCACTCTTCCAAATCCTAAAATTAAAATATCTCATAATTCTAATTATACCACCATGATTGACACCTAAATTTCAATGTACATCATCTCAAAAATTCTGTCAACTCTACTCAATTTAATTAGTATGGTAATCATGGTACTCATAATTATCTCATTCATCTGGACTTTCAATACCCAAAAGAAAGAATAATCTCAAATATTCAAATTTCTATGTGACTTCAAGTCACAACTAAATTCCTTAAGATATCTCGACAAATGTTGCTAACCATTAAATTCTCCAAAATATTTTACTTAAATTATCCACTCCAAATAATTTACCCAGAAGCCTAAAATTTATATCTCTTGAATTTATTTCCATCACATCAATTCAACCCTATCACTTAACAAAACAAATTCTCCCAAGTCAAATACAAAACAAAATAAGTACTTTCCATAAATTTACATACATAATTATTATACATCAATCTCTAAGCATCCACAAACAACATCAAAATTTCACTAAGGAAATAATTGATCGCCTACTATCATAAGTATTACTAAAACAAATTTCATAACAATATATTATTGACCAATAATTTCATACTCACAAGAGGAGTTTATCTAAAATACACTTTCAACAATCTCCCATAAATAAAATTAGACTTTAGAAACTCTAGCACTCAATGAGACCCAGCTAATACATATAAACAGCATGAGAAATATCAACATAAACAGCATGATATAATAATATACCCAAATACTAAATAAAACTCAAGTAATTCACATAAATATTATATAAAAATACAAAGGGAAAAAAATATAATAAACAAATAAGTAAAAACCATTCATTTAAGAAAACAAGACCACCTCCTTTAGTAAACATAAATCATCAAAATTTTTTGTTAAATAAATAAGGAGGTTGACTTACAATAAGAATAGCAAATAAAATAACAAATAAAGTTTTGAAATTCTCCACAAAAACCAACTCTTAAAAAAAAATTTATTGTAGAAATTTTTAGGACTTAAAACCTTTACAAGTAACGAACCATAATAAAATAAATAAATTAATAAATAAATACCAACAAGTCCCCAAACAAATCCACTTGCCAAAATAAATAAATAAACTCTCAAAATAAACAAACGAAAAGGTAAAAAGATAATAAATTTAAACTTACCTCAAAGTATATGTCTAAAAAGAAAGCATATCAGCGATTCATTTTAAATTTTTGTCTAAATAAAATTTTTAAACTTTTAGAACTATTTAAAATACAAAAGTTATAAATAAAATAAAAAGATAATAAACAAAATCCAAAACTATTTTGTAAGAAACCTATGAACTAAAATTAAAATAAAATCCTGATGATAATTGAATAAAAGCCTAAGAAAATAAATTAACCTACAACAAAATAAATAAACTTTAAAATAAGGAATTCTATAACACAATTATTTAAAATATCATATTCAATAATAAGATTGATTTAATGTAATAATCTAATCTGAAATATCCAAATTCCAATTTAAACAAAACAAATGCATATATATAAAATAAATAATTAAATAAATACTCAACAACTTGACTAAATAAAATCAACTAACTAAAATCTGAACAACTACCCAATTACAGTATTGAACAAATATTAAAATAAAATAAAACAAAGCAAACAAACCATTCAGAACTAAATTAATTATGAAAATAAATAAACAACATGCACATTACAGTAAAAGGACAACACAACAAAATAAATATCAAAACATCTTACAATATATGTGATTAGAAAAACTTAGAAAACAAATAGAACTGTAAGATAAAATAAAATAACCAAATAATAAAACAAATAAATTTTTTAAACCACAGATTTTCTAGTATAATTCTTAGGTAATTTGCGGATTTACCCAGAGCCGAACTGTTCTGATACCACCTGTGATGCTCCCAAATTTTCCTTAAAATAAACACCAGAATCGAGGCGTCGGGATACTGACAACACGGGTCACGCACCCCCAATGTCAAGTGCTAAGTGTGTGAACACGTGACATGCATAAAATAAAAGTCGCAGCGGATAATAGTCATTATCTAAGTACCATAATTTTTTAGAAATATTTTACAAACTATTATAACATAAGTTCTCCAATAGAAAATTTAATACAGTCATTCGAAAAATAAATCATAAAGATACATATTTGTAAAAATGGGAAAAAACTTCCCAATATAACAAATTGTAAACCCAACGACGAAGCCGCCTCCTTAAATTCAGTTTCCACAAAAATCTGCATATAAAAATCTACGACGCCAAGATGGTATCGTAGGTAAGTACAACCCAACCAAAACAAAAGACAGAAATATATTCATGCAATAATGACAACATCACTCATGAACACGACACCAAATGCATGAATCTCAAAAGAACACATTTCTCAAAATAAATAAGATAAACACACGCCAAAATTCCATTTTAGTCTACAATAAAATTTCAGTAAAATCATCAATTGTTTTTTAGAAAATAATATCCGCAAATCTAATCATACCAGGCGTTACGTATCGTCGTCCCCGATATGATATGCATACGTCACCAATCATAACAGGCGTTACGTATCGCCGTTCTCATTATGATTCATACACACTTATTTCATACCGGACGTTACGTATCGTCGTTTTTGATATGAAATGCACGCCCAATAACCATAACGGGCGTTACGTATCGCCGTCCCCATTATGTCATCCACACACTACTAAACATAATGGGTGTTACGTACCACCATCTCCATTATGACTTACACACATTTCATAGCGGGCGTTACATATCGTCGTCCCCCATATGAAATGCACACACAATGACCATAATGGGTGTTACGTATCGCCGTCCCCATTATGTCATCTACACACACACACCGATTACAATGAATGTTACATATTGCCGTCCCCGTTATGACTCAGCCAAAACCATTAAAATTCGTAAACTCAATAAAAACTCATTTTCAATTTCCAACACATGAATATCCGAAATTATGCAAAAATCCGATTTCCAAATATTTTCATGAACATGCGCGTAAATACACAATGCAGACAACCGTGCACAAAATAGTCAACAATTAATAAATTCCAACAATAATCAAACACAATAACTGTTGATGCCAAAAATATATTTAAATTTTTAAAGTTCGCTTGGAAAGTACTTACAGCAATTAAAACGTAATTCCTTTGAGCAAACGTCAATCCACTGCTTTCGTAGCAGTCACTTGTACGTTAAGCTAAAGTGATCAGTTTGACACCAAAATTTAGGGAGATACCCTTTGGAAGGTGAGGAATCGCATGGAGGTGGTGGTGTGACGACACAACCACCGAAATGTGACGGATCGGACTCAAAATGGGTGAAAACCCATTTTCGAGTTTGAGATTGTACCGGGAAGGTGGGGCAGCGGTTGGGAAAACTGAGTTAGGGAGATGACCGGCTGGGCAATGAGAGTGGTTTGGTGGCGGAGGTGAGATGCACGGTGACCGGATGACGGTGCTGGGTTGCTCAACCCATGGGTTTTAAAACCCATTTCGTGGCTTGATCGTGTGGGAGGAGTGGGGGGCTACCGATGGTGGGTTAGGTAGCTAGAAGGCCGGTGATGAAGTGGTGAAAGATGGTGGCTGCTGGTGGAGCTACGGCAGCGCTGGAGCACATAGAGGGTGCGACTTTGAGGTCAGTGTGGGGGTAAACGACAGCATAAATTGGGCTGGAAATGGAGGGAGTTGGTTGCCGGCCGGTGTGGAAGAAAATGGGAGGGGCGGTGATGGCCACGGGCAGCGCACGACGACGCTGGATCAAGAGAGGAAGAACGGCGGAAGAGAGGGAAAACAGGGGAGGGGCTTGTGGGTCTGGGGGGAAAAGGTAGGGGAAGAAAGAAGAAAAAGAAAAGAAAATGAGAAAAAGGAAAAAGAAAAAAAAAGACTACTAGAAAAAGCACAATAAATCAAATAAAAACTAACTGAAAATAGTACAATTTAATATAAATAAAATAAAATATTTAAAACCCAACAATAAACCAATTTAATTTAAAGAACAATTTAATTATAGAACACTAATTATTATTAAGAAAGTACATAAATTAAAATCACATAATAAAATAAAAGAATTTAATTCTAATTATTAAAATAAATACCTCACATTAAAATTAATAAGAAAAGCAGCGTAACTCAATATTTAATTCTAAAAATAATATAAAACTAATATTAATTAATCAATAGATCAAATAAATATTTTAAATAAATAAAGCATGACTAATAATATTATTAAAATAATCAACAACGAGAATAAAATAACGTGTAAAAATACACGTAAATCTGGAATCTCACATAACGTAAAAAATGATCCATTCCGTCCTTGTGAAGATGATGAATAAATTTTTAATCCTGAAGTATCAACTTTCAATACAATTAGAGTTTTGATGTATATTACAAATTGCACTACACCTGATATTATATTCTCAGTAATCTGTTTACAAAATATAGTTCTACGCCAACTCGAAAGTATTGGAGTGACATTAAACATATCTTTCGCTATCTTCAAGGTACAGTTGATATGTGATTATTTTATCAACGTGGATCAAGTCTACAATTGATTAGGTACACAGATATAGGTTATCTTTCAAATCCACATAAAGATAAATCTTAATCAAACACTAGCTGCCACATCTTTAAATCACTCATAGATCATTGTAATTCATGAAACAAGTCGAGAGTCTATTTGACTGAGATTAGTGATTCAATATATTCAAAAAAAATTATAGTATTCCCATGATCAATGATAGCCCAATAATTTTATACGAAAATAATATTGTTTGCATTACTCAAATTAGATAAGGATATATCAAAGGTGACAGAACTAAACATATTTCAACTAAATTCTTTTATACTCACGAATTTCAAGAAAAATGTGAAATTGATGTCAAACAAATACGATCAAGTGATAATCTAACAGATTTATTCATGAAGGCATTACCAACTGTGAAATTCAAGAAAATTATGCAGAACATTGGAATGTAAAAACTTAAAGATCTATTATCATGCACTTTTCAGAGGGAGTAAATGTCTTGAAGAATTGTGCTGATTGTACTCTTTTTCATTCGCTAAGATTTTGTCCCATTGAGTTTTCCTTTGCAAGGTTTTAATAAGACAATCTTAAAACACTTGATAGTACATAAGAATACTGTATTTTCTTTTTCTTCGCCATTGATTTTTCTTCCTACTAGATTTTTTCTTAACAAAATTTTAACGAGACAGATTTTTTATAGATGGTCATTTAAGAGAGAGTATTGTAAAGTAATAATGGGGAGCAATGAATGACTCCTTACATGCTCATGTCCCACCCTCTATGACTTTTAAAAAAGTAGGCATATTTTTGAAAAACACGTACTTATACACTAATTTATACAATAATCAAGACATATATATGAATTTTAATCGATCTGTTATGTACACACAAATCATATATAGAAAGAAAAAAACTTCAGCTTTTAAGAGTTTTAAATATTTTCTTTTATAAATTTTCTTGTAATAATAGTTTTTTTAAAAAATTTATAACATTAAAAATATTTATTAATATTTATAAATTATTTCATTATCATTTACATTTACAAATAATTTAAAGTACAATCCAAATCCAACCTCAAGCCCCCATTCCATAAGCCCAAGCGAAACGACCCCTTGAGTGGTTTATTCTCAAAGTAAATTGAAAATAGTTCTGCTTCCAAAAAAAAAACAAAAACTACAAACAAATAAAATTCACATTTAAGATAGGTCAAAAAATTAGTATTTGAATGAACACCATCGTGTATTCTCAAAATAATATCGTATATCTCAATGATTTAGATAATTTCAACACATTTTATCTCATAATTATAATTTTATCAAATTTATATATAAAATATTATAAAAAAAATCATTTTTTTTAAATTTTGAAATAAAAATAATATTCTTATAATATTTTATTCAATTTTTACATCCATTTATTTCATCTCAACTCACTATTCAAACTATACTAATTTAAAAAACTTTAACAAGTTAGAGCTTTAAAATGAAAATGAAAATTTATTTTTGAAATTGAAAAACAAATGAATATTTTCCATAAAATAGGCATATTAGATCAGAAAACAAATAGGCAGTTGAGTAAAAAATATTAGAAAAAAAAACTACGTTATCTCTTTATATCAACTTAAACTTTTGAAACAGGTGTAATATCATAATTAAATTTTGAGTTCGAACCTTAAATTTACATTCTATTTGATTTAATTAAATATTTTACATATTAAGCTCACTTATTGAGTGAGAGTTTGACATATATGCAAGGAGAGTGTTAAAACAAATATAAAAGATAAAATCTATCTCTTACTATTAACTTAAGATTTTTAAATAAATTAAATTGGTTTGGATTTAAAATTAAGATGAATTCATCTTAATCTTATCATTATAATGCTATCAAATTTTTATACAAAATATAATAAATAATAAATAATTTAAAATTTTTGATTTTCAATTTATTTTTTTAAATTTTTAAATAATAATAATATTAAAAAATAAAATTTTATTTAACTTTTAAAATTTATTTCATCGCATCACATTTCTTAATTTTAATAAAGCCTAAAATTTAACAGTATCATTTTAGTTTTAGGACACGGATAAATTTGTGTTGTATAATAGCTGATGACGCAATAAAAATAAAAATAAAAATAAAACTCAACAATATAAGCATAAAAGAAAAAAGTAATTAAAAAATAATTGAACCTTATTCAATAAAAGGAAAAAAAGAATAGTAGAGATCAAAATAACCAAGCAAACAAGTTGGCTAATATATTCAAAGAATACAGTAGACGGATAATATGTACTTTTTTGTGGGCAGATAATATATTCTTATGGTTCATTTTATCTTATCACAATTTTTTTTTTTTCAAAATATTCTTTTCCAATATTCTTTTTTAATTACCGTACATTGCTTTTTTAAGCACCGAGGCTGCAATTTCTTGCGACTTTGTTCGAAACACGAGGAAACACTGCCATTGCTCGAACCATCTACAATCACGGATTAATTTACGCTGCGCGTAGAAAAGATTTGAACTTCTTCGTTTAACTGGGTATGTGTTAAATAGTCTGGGTTTCCAATTGCAGCTCCCCAATCTTTATTCTTTCGGTATTATTCCGAATATTCTAATTACCTTATTTCACATCTTAGCATCTTTGAAATGATTGTTCGTGGATTGTAATTCTATTTGTACATATATTGGTATACTCTACAGTTTTGGCAACTTTTGTTTCTGGAAAACATGAACCAGTTTTGTTTTCCTTTCGGTTAGCGCCGTTAATAGCTTTCCGCTCGATAATCGTTTCGGGTGCTTATTTTTACATTTTTGGAAGATTAGAAGAGAGATCCCGCTTTGGGTTCTTTGAGAGTGAAAGAAAGATATGGACATGCTTTTTTGTTGTTTAATAGGTAACAGCAATGAAAAATTCAGTATTCAGTATATATATCTGTATTTTATCTTCATGTTCTCCTAGATAATTTCTCAGTTACCAAATACGGGGCAATATCTCGTATTATTCAAGTATTTTTTTTTGATAAATTCGTATTATTCAAGTATTTATGGTTTGCAATATGCAAATGACTTAAGATTTCATCTCAAATGATAGAAGCTTTGAGGATCGCTAGGACATTGGATGAGTTCTTTTTTTTTTTTTAAACATTTTTTGTTATAGGGGGGAATCATTGATTTTAATGGACTAAATGTTCATGATTTTCTACTTTTGGTTGTAAATCCTTTAGGTACTTCTCACGTATATTACTTACAAAAAAAAAAGGTAATTCTCATTTATACTTAATGTATACTTAGGCTATGTCTTATATTATGAATAAAATTTCTTGATTACCTATAAAAAAAATCTATGTTGGTTTGAATTTGTTCTCTGAATTTAGACCTTATTGAAACAAATCTGAGGACATTGAGGGCTTTGATGATTTATAGTTGTTTCTGATTTAATGTGCCCTATGCAGGTGCCTTGAACCAAACGGGATTTTTTGGATTCTTTTTTTACCAAGTTTGATATTAGTTTGATACAAGTATTTTATCGATGGGCTCTTCTGAAGCAGTGCTGCAAGTTTTGTCTGGGGTTGGACTTCGTCTTTTCTACAGTAACCCGTGTTTTAGCAAATCAGGCTCAAGATGTGCATTTAAGTACCGTTTTAAATGCTCGAGGAGAAGAGCCTTAAGTTGTTCGCAATTTCTCAAGCGCTCAAGTATGCCACAGTATGGAGTTCAAGGGATATGCAGTGGTTTTCTTAGAAATACAAAAAACGATCCTTCTTGTCTTCAGCATTGCAAATGCCAAAGGGATGAGAGTTTAGGTGGTATATCTTCTGAAGATGGCTCTGGGACATGGTTTGTGGATAATGCAAAGAAATTAAACCCCATAAACAGTATGGTAAATGCATCAAATATTCTGGAGTTTCAGGATCTTCAACGGTTAAAACAGGAAAATGAGGTCATGACATCTAATGGAACAAATGGAGCCCTGGGAGATACAACATTTCACAAGGTTAGTATTGACTCCATTGAGGATGAAGCATGGGAATTACTCCGGGAGTCGATGGTTTATTATTGTGGGAGTCCAATTGGAACAATTGCTGCAAAGGATCCGACTAGTTCCAACACGTTAAATTATGATCAGGTTTTTATTCGAGATTTCATACCTTCTGGCATAGCTTTCTTATTGAAGGGAGAGTATGAGATTGTTCGAAACTTCATCCTTCATACGCTTCAGTTGCAGGTAATCCCTTAGTCAATGATGCTGACAGTTTAATGCTTGGGCCAAGTCGTTTGCCTAGCTTATTTTCTCATGTTAAAGTTTGCTTTCATACGGTTTTTGGTGTCGTATCGGATTTTGTGGTTCAATTTTTTTTGTAATCTTATAGATGTGAAAGATACATTTATTTAAATTGTTATTGGCTTACATAGATTATATTTTTTGTTGCACCAACTCCTTGAAATATTGTTTTAATGCAATAGTTAATATGAGATCTGTTGTCACAGTTCAGCAACGGAACTTTTCTTTATGTCTAACTGTAAATCAACTAAATAGATCCAGTTTCTATAGTGCGATATTTGCATGGGATTCATGGCTTGGCTGCCTGTAAAGTTGGTTTGAATATATATAAATATATATATATATATGTATATATTGCTATTCACTATGCTTGTTGCACATGCAAGTCCATCTGGGAAAATTACTTGTAATCAATTGGTAATATTATTAATTCCCTTTTTGTACACATGAATCACTGTACTGCAGAGTTGGGAGAAAACAATGGATTGTCATAGTCCCGGTCAAGGGTTGATGCCTGCTAGCTTCAAGGTGCGCACAGTTCCTCTGGATGGTGATGATTATGCAACAGAAGAGGTATTGGATCCTGACTTTGGAGAGGCTGCAATTGGCCGTGTTGCACCAGTTGATTCTGGTCAGTTTTCTCATAAGTCAATGGTTTTCTAAAGAGAAAAATCTCATGTTTGACTAGTTTCTTGCAATGCTGAATCTTGATTGGGCTATTGTCAATTTCAGGATTATGGTGGATTATCTTATTACGTGCCTATGGAAAATGCTCTGGGGACCTCTCTGTTCAGGAGAGAGTTGATGTGCAAACAGGAATTAAGATGATTCTAAGGCTATGTATTGCTGATGGGTTTGATATGTTTCCTACATTATTAGTGACAGACGGTTCCTGCATGATAGATCGTCGAATGGGAATTCATGGCCATCCTTTAGAAATACAGGTATATAAGCTCTCATATCATCTTTGAATGGTCACTTTTGATAACTTCCAAAAGCTTCTGTATTTTTGAATTTGGAGATTGCAATATGAGACTTTGAAAAGAGGGGGGAAACATTAAATAATTTCTATTAATCTGTATATAGGAATATTTTGGATTGTTTTTTCTTTTGTTACAATAGCATGCAAAATGATATATAATTTGCAGGTTCTTGTTATTTGTCAAGAAAAATTATCAAAAGGTTATTTGGAAGGAGGTTGTATTACTTGTAACATTTGTAACACATGTTTTGTACCCTCTCCTTGTTTCCAAGTAAGAGAACTATTATTCGTGTCTGATATGATTGTTTTATTCTTGTAGGCACTATTTTATTCAGCATTACTCTGTGCACGCGAAATGCTTGCTCCAGAGGATGGATCCGCTGATCTTCTGCGAGCTCTGAACAATCGTCTGGTAGCTCTGTCATTTCATATCAGGGAGTATTATTGGATTGATTCAAAAAAACTGAACGAGATTTACCGCTATAAGACTGAAGAGTACTCATATGATGCAGTTAATAAGTTCAATATTTACCCGGATCAGATTTCTCCTTGGTTGGTGGAATGGATACCCAATAGAGGTGGCTATCTAATTGGAAACTTGCAACCAGCTCACATGGATTTCCGATTTTTTTCTCTAGGAAACTTGTGGTCTGTTGTAAGCAGTCTTGCAACAGCGGATCAGTCACATGCCATATTGGACCTGATTGAAGCCAAATGGGTAGATTTGGTGGCAGATATGCCCTTCAAGATATGTTATCCTGCTCTTGAAGGTCGGGAGTGGCAGATTACCACAGGAAGTGATCCGAAGAACACGTAATGCGTCCTGTATCCACCTTTATAATGATGATATACAAATTTCTTTGACTTTGCTGTTTCATTCATTCTGGTTCATTTATTTTTGGTGCAGCCCTTGGTCCTACCACAATGCAGGTTCTTGGCCAACTCTGCTCTGGCAGGTTAGTTGTGGTGGTATTAATTAGCAAAATCTGTGTTTCAAGCAAAAATGATAACGCATTTTACACTTATTTGGCAGTTCTGAACTTTTGATGTTAATATACTAATCTCTCTCTCTCTCTCTCTCTCCCAAACACATACGGTAATTTAACAGTCTTGAAATCTTTGCAGTTCACAGTTGCCTGCATAAAGATGAATAGACCAGAAATTGCTGCGAGAGCTGTTGAGATTGCTGAGCAACGTTTATCAAAAGACAACTGGCCGGAATATTATGACACCAAAAGAGGAAGATTCATCGGAAAACAAGCACGCCTATTCCAGACCTGGTCAATTGCAGGATACCTTGTGGCAAAGCTCCTGCTTGCTGATCCTATCAAAGCTAAGATTTTGGTTACAGAAGAGGATTCTGATCTTGTCAATGCATTCTCTTGCATGATCAATGCCAACCCAAGAAGAAAGCGTGGTCAGAAGAATTTGAAACAGACCTACATAGTATGAACATTCTATACTAACTCTGATGCCGTGGTGCCAGGCAGTTCGTCCATACGAAGATTGGCTACGTTGTGCCTGATTTAGGGTTTAATTTATCAAACTTATATTTCGATTGCTTGGGTCTGTTGGAACTCTTCATGCAATGGTTGTGTTGAGCACAAACTGGCACATAGGTCTTATTCATGTATCATAGCATTGTTGTAAGCTTCTCTATTTGTAAAGATGGGTTTTTTGCCTGTTTAGGATTATAGGAAGCGAGCAATGCTAGGGACAAACGTCAGAGATAAACGACAGATATGGTGCAGCACACATAGCAGACACCAAACACCACATTATTAATTAGCGTTTGTCTATCGTTTGTTTATGATGTTTGTTCCTAACATTTTTGATAGGCAGCACCCTCTTTTAGTATAGGCCACAAAGATACTATCATTTTGTATACTGTACATCAAGTAATAAATGGATGGCATTGTCTTAGGGAATCTATTACAATACAGGAAGAGTAGAAAAATGAATGCTATTTATCATTTCAATTCATATCTTTATAAATTTTAATATTATTTTTTATTTTTGTTAAATTAATTTTATTTTTTATTTTAAGAAGAGGATGGTATTCCAAGTTTATTTATAGCTCTCATTTGTAGTAGAGGAAAATCGTGATTACAAACCGACACTTGAAGAATACAAATAAACAAGAAATTCCAAAATTCAGGCCTAAAAAATGTTAAAGAAGCATAGTAACTTCATAGGTATCCAAATACAATTCCAAAAGAAATACAATATAGGAAATAAAAACAGACCAATCCACCACAAAGCAAAAAAGACCCGCAAGAAAAACACAAGCATATAAGAACATAATAATTAAACCAAAAGAACAATTTACCTGCACATCATGACGAAAGCGGCAAATGGGGAAGATCCATCTTGTTAAATTAATTGAGTTATTTTACTTATCATTTATATACCATATATTTGTTATAAAAAAAACAAAAACAAATTAAAATAAATATGATATGTAGTATGTGAAGATGATAAGTAGAATTAATTTTCAAAGTATTCATTCTGCTGTAATTAACCCAAGAGAGGAAAAAAATTCTCATTAAAAGGATATAAAATTAACATCTTCCTAATCAGATATGATATATAAGATAATGATTTCAATATTAATTATATTCATATTAACACCATTCGATATTTTGGAGCAACCCACTTGATTTGATGGCACGATAAGTTTAAAATTATATTACCCATTTATATAATGCTATTGGGCCCTATTAGAACAAAAGCCGGCCATATGGCCCATTCTCACACTACCGGCCCGTTCCATCCTTCCCCAACCTTCAAAAGCCTCTCCCTCTCATTTTCTCTTCCCCACTCTCTCCTCCATCAGCCATTTCACTCTTCTGCGCCAAAGGGTGGCTCCACCTCCGTCCCAATCTTTTCCACCACCATGCAACCATGTGTCGATGATGTCTCTGACGATATCGACAACCTTAGCATCAATTCAACCACCACTTCTGCCACCACAACTACCACTACGACAACCACCTCCACCATTAGTACTCCCATTAATGAAACTAAGTGCAGTACGAGTTCGGCAACCCAAGCCTCCTCCTCCGCCAAGCCTCACGCGCCCTCCAACGATCCATGTTGGGCAGCAATCTGCCGTGTGAAATCCGAAAACGCCGCAACGCTAGGCCTCGAGGACCTCCGCTTCCTCCACCGCCTCGGCAGCGGCGACATAGGCAGCGTGTACCTGGTGGAGCTAAAGGGTAGTAATGGGTGCATGTTCGCCGCCAAGGTGATGGACAAGAAAGAGCTTGTCACCAGGAACAAGGACGATAGGGCAAGAATAGAGAGGGAAATACTGGAAATCTTGGACCATCCTTTTCTGCCTAGGCTTTATGCCACCTTGGACTCACCAAGGTGGTCTTGTCTGCTGACCGAGTTCTGTCCGGGCGGCGACCTCCATGTTATCCGTCAAAACCAACCGGAAAAAAGGTTCGACGAGGCAGCCGTACGGTGCGTATATACAGTTACTTATTACGTAGCATTATTATGCTTGCCGGGTATGTGTGTTTGTAGAAGTGCCATATGGAGAGTTATAATGCATGTAGGGTATGTATGGTTATGGCATTATTTATGTTATAAATATGATTTTACGAGAGCATGAGGAGGACCCATGATGCATCATAATAAGTGGGACAGTGGGGTCCTAATTCCTCTGTTCAATATTGTTTGTGGGGGTCCATGTGTTTGTTCTTTGTCTTTGGTGCGTCTGTCGCGCCTTGGATCATCATTAATCCCACTTTCACGTTAGATAGAAGAAACTACTTGAAATTCAGAGAGCACCACCAAGTTAAAGCTTCCACGCATGATCACTCATTTTGGCCAAGTTTTATTCAAATTAGGCTGCTTCAAATCAATTACATAAAAATAATGATCGTAATTTTAAGAAGAGAAATGTTAATTTGCAATCTTAAAGTATGCAGTGTTAGGGTGTGCAAATTTTGCACAAAAGTAAACAAATATGTAACCCGATTATTCTTTAATAATAGATCCTACTTTCTTTCAAATGCAATGTGCGGTACTTGCAAACTTTAGAAATGATCTAGTATTACTCTTTTAAAAGCTTTTCATTGCATGAAATTCCTACAAGAATTCTAGATGATTATAATCGGCCATAATTGTCCTTTTAATCAGTTCAATTAC
Source organism: Platycarya strobilacea (assembly GCA_036898215.1). NCBI lineage: Eukaryota > Viridiplantae > Streptophyta > Magnoliopsida > Fagales > Juglandaceae > Platycarya > Platycarya strobilacea. Next base: position 34,404,152 of record CM072551.1, on the reverse strand, counting down.
AGCAAAGGAGAACCAAATGAAATAGGTAAACTCTCTAAAACGATTTATCTATACCACCTTAATTTTACATTTGTGAGATCATCTTCATAGTCTAGATTAATATAATACTCTACGTCTCCTAATTAGTTTATTTTAGAGAGATTGTCTCATATATATATATAATATGGGTCATATTATTTTAAGGTAGCGCTACTTTTAACCTCACATATATAATAAATTATAATTTATTTCTCGTGAGAAAGATTAATGGTGATCAGAAAGAAACAACAAAAGAGCACTATATAATTATAGTAATAATTGTTAAACTTCTGGTTAATGCATGATCCCCAAAGTGGTAATCATGTTTCTAAGCCTGTTTTGATGTAAAGGCTAGCTATAGCTAGCTAGGCATGGTCGAAGATTTTCTCTTTTATTAATCTTGTCCCTACTTCAACTTCAACTTCAACTTCATGATCATGATGACAATATTCAGAGTGTACAGAATTAACCCAATCCATGGTGGACCCTCTCGTGAAAGATTGTAGTTATTCTGCATCTTCCATGGCTTCCTCCTCCTCACATTGTGGCCACATTATTTCCACTTTCTTTTGGTCAAAGGCCATGCATATATCCATCCACTGTGGATCCCACTTTATTTTGCAACTCAATTATGAGATTAATTAAACTCTTTTTCATCTTTTCAATATTCATTTGAATCATGAGATCGAACATGTTGATGATGATGCTAACATGAGTTTTTTCATGGATGTTTGTGTTTCAGTTTCTATGCTTCAGAAGTTGTCGTTGCCCTAGAATACCTACACATGATGGGTATTATCTATCGGGATCTTAAACCTGAAAATGTACTAGTGAGATCCGACGGTCACATAATGCTGACGGATTTTGATCTCTCCCTTAAAAGTGACAGCTCCACATCAACAGCTCAACTTGTTTCCGACCAAAACCCTCAAGTACTTCAAAATCCGACCAACGAATACCAGAACGACCCTTCTCATTTTGAGACCTCATCATGTATTCTACCCAATTGTATTGCGCCAGCTGTATCGACGTGCTTTCATCCAAAACGCAAGCGCAAGAAGAGGTCAGATCATCGTGGGACCCTCGAGATCGTGGCAGAACCAATTGACGTCCGATCAATGTCATTTGTGGGGACCCACGAGTACTTGGCCCCGGAAATTGTTTCCGGCGAAGGACATGGCAGTGCAGTAGATTGGTGGACACTTGGGATTTTCATGTATGAAATGTTCTATGGAGTGACACCGTTTAAGGGTATTGGCCATGATTTGACCCTAACAAACATAGTGGCAAGGGCCCTACAATTTCCAAAGGAACCAACTTTACCTGCCTCGGCTAAAGACTTGATGATACAACTTCTAATGAAGGACCCCACTAGGAGAATGGGGTCTACAATGGGTGCCACGGCAATTAAATACCATCCTTTCTTTGATGGGGTTAATTGGGCATTGCTAAGATGTGCAAAGCCACCCTACATTCCCCGTCCGGTGACTCACCGGGACTTTGTCCCGGCCGACAAGGGTTCAGGCAATCCAGTAGAGTATTATTAGAGAGGTTGAGGATGAAGGAAGCTTCAGACAAAGGTTGCTAGGTTTCATACACTACAGACACACTATTTGGTGCACATGAATTCAAAAGCCTTTATGTTCTATATATAAGAAAAGCATGCCTTGGATACCATACCACATTTTTGATAGCATGTCCATTTGTCTCCTTTTGTTTTTTTCCCGTTTAGTTTTGAATTGGGTGTTTATTTTCCAAACAATAATTTTTTTTTAAGTGGGCCTGTCAAGGCAGCTGGCCTGCTCAATATAATACACAAGTTTTGTTTTTATTTATATTTTCTTTTTTGTTTTTGGGTACCATGCAGAATAAGCTCCAAATCATTAGTCACAAACTTTGTTTTTAGTAATCATAACCTATATGCATTTCTTAATTGAATACAAGACAATAAAATTAATAAGTTGGACATTATTAAACGTAAGAAATCATGCATTGGATGAGTTTATGAATTTATGGGGCTTCTATATTCGACAACTTAACTTTTTATTAGACGTTCCAATATAAAATTCTGCATAAATATGCCCCTAATTAAGGTACTCTCCCTTTGAACTTGTCAGAATACAGATCATGGACTATATACGGTTTTGTGCTTTGGGCATTTTACTTGCCAAGAAAACAAAATATAATTCTTTCTGGGAAAATTTCTTGGAGTAAGCTTTTTCTGATACAATGGAGGTGAGAGTAGATGCTAGCATAGCAGTAGTTGGTCAACTGAGAATAGAAAATATCTGTGTGGAGATGAACAACTAACTCCAAATACCACTGGGAATTAGTAGATCATATCATTATCTCAAGCACCAGAAAACAACTTGCAATATTCGAAAGAACAGTACTAAGTTAATCTGTAAGATTTCTGCATAACTTCCCAGTCTTAAAAGAGAACCAAACATTAAAAAACAAAAACAGCCTGCAGAAACATGAACTTGTGATTTCTAACAAGCCCTGAATTGGAGTAATCTTGAAACATAACATGATATTATAATTTCTCAATCGAACAGACTGAAGCCCATATCCTGCAAAAAGCAAGCAAAAAGCAAACAAAAAGAAACATCAGAAAAAATGGGATTTGAATGGAACTGTTTGCAAAAGCAAGTAGATCGTGCCCCTATGTGGAATATTTCAGTCTATAGAGAGCATATGGAATTGTTCTACATTCCCACTATTCTGCAAGGAGTCTATTGGGCCCACTTTCCTATCAGAAAAAATAGGACTTGAATGGAACTGTTTGAAAAAAAAAAAAAAAGCAAGTGGTTCGTGCCCCTATGTGAAATATTTCAGTCTATAGAGAGCATATGGGGAAATGTTCTACATTCCCCCTATTCTCCAAGGAGTCTATTGGGCCCAGTCTCTTTCCATGCTCCCACCAATGGCACGGAACATCCCAAGTGTGGGGGTTGTCCCATTTAAAAAGTTTTAAGATATCAACGGCTCAATTTGGCTTGGTATTGCAGCAACACATGCTTAAAAAATAATTTGATGGAATTAAGGTTCTTGAAACTGAGGATGGCCGGAAGAATTTAGCCCTGACGGCCAATCTTAGAAGGTTACTTTCACTAACTTCAGGTAATGCAATTTTATTGCAGAATACTTACATCGTCTGATTCCTCTTTCTCTTCCACCTTTTCCTCTTTCTTTGCCTCTGCTGCAGCAGGAGCAGCAGCAGCAGCACCGCCACCACCACCCGTTGCTGCAACTGCAACAGCACCACCACCACCAGAAGGGACAGATGCCAATTTCTCTCTTCCAGATGCAATAAGCTCAGTAATGTCTTTACCCTTCACCTCAGACAGGAGCAGCTCAATCTTATCATCTTCAACTTCAGCTCCAACTACATAGTTAGGTTTTTTTTTTTTTAATCAGAGAGAAGTAACTATTACTGAATAATACATTTCTTTGATTTCAATTTACAGAATATGTTAGCCATAATCATAGTATAAAAGCATCAACCAGGAGTCCAGATTAATTCTGAACCTAAAATGGGCCAAGTAATTAAAAGCATAGAAATTTCTAATTCACATTAGAACTGGATTTACCACTAAAAGAATCAAACCGAAACAAGATTAAGATAGTCATGGAAATTTAATATGACACCCGATAAATCAAACCAAAACAACAAAGAAAATATCAACTGAAACAACATAAAAATTTCTACTCATAACATGAATTAATTGGCAGGACCAGCAAGCCTGTCCTAGGCAATTATTTTATTAAAATCAGTAAACCCTGTACAACATGTACAAAATCCTTAATTAGTTTTCATATAAAAGAATGAAAATGGGGTATGGCACCCCCCTCCCTTTAAAAAAATGAAAAGAAAAGCTCAATTAATGAAAATCTTCCACTTGTTGCTCAAGATTCCACTTTTCATGCGGGCCATATGGGATGAGGTCTTTAGTAGAGTTGGGTTGGGTTGGGTCACGCCGCGGACAGTGGTGGCAGCCGTGGCCAGCTGACCAAACATTGGAGGTATGCATCAGATCTCAGCAGTTTGGAAGATGATCCCACTGTGTATCATGTGGTGTTTATGGCAAGAGCGGAATGCACGGATATTTGAAGACAAGCAGTGATTGCTAGAGGAATTGCTGGTTTAATTTTATAACACGCTATGTAATTGGGCCATTGCTATTGACATCAATGGCATGGTCCTTCATGATTTACTTGTCTCTCTTGTGCCCCTTGTATATACTGGGCTAGGCCTATTCTTTTAGTAATAAAGTTTTGTTTACCTATCAAAAAAATAAATTCCACTACCCATGAACCCACCCAGACAAAAACAGAAGCCCAATTAGGTCAAGTGTAACAATCATGCTCGGCATTCCATCCACTTAGCATCATATAATGTCTAGTTCTTCAACCGCAAATATTCTAATCCATCCCCATTATTAAAACATATAAACTACTGCCAAAACTAATCTAAGTTATGAGTGCAGATCAACCCTGAACCGGTATTACAGACTACAGCCAACACAGAAGGGAAAAAGCTCATTCGATTGATAAAAATTTATTGATTAACGAAATAACAGTAGTATATCCCCTGGATTCCATATACCAAACGGAGCATCAAATTTAATAAACTTGGAAGCAACGACTGCAATCATCTGTACCCACTTGAAGGGAAGGAAAACAAAACTAGTAAGTAGTTTCTTTTCCCTTTAATGTAATTAAATGCAATCATCTGAACCCAAATTGACAGCCAAAAGTTATTCATCTGAAAGTTTTGCAGAAGGCAACATTTGTTTAATGCGAAAGTGATCTATTTACATATAAAATCACGAATGTGAGAGAGATTGAGAATACCAGATCCAAGGATGTCTTTCAAATTCTCAGCTGAAGGGCTGATGTTCCCTCCCAAAACAGCCAGCAAATACGCAGCTATCACCTTCATTTTATTTTTTCCTGCAAAGCCAACTCATCCGAATTAGGTTTAATCAATAAGTTGAATGACAGACAAAGAGGTCGAGAAAGAAGGAGAGAATACTACGAGGGCTAGTGAATCTTAGAGAATGGAAATGAGTGCAACACAGCCGAAAGGTTCTCAGGGTTTAGTACAGTTTTATAAGATATACAACTAGGGTTAGGGTTTGATTTTGGGACGTTTGGATCGATGCTGGCTGCAATAGGAATTGTTTGGTTATAGGGTAGTCGGAGATCTCGCTTTCCCGGTTTTCCTTCTACGCTACTAGGCCTTTTCACGGGAGATATAATTTGCTAACCAGGATAAGACACACTGCGACACACTGCTAAATGCAAAGTAGATTTTCAATGTGGGGTTAAAATTAAAAATAAGGAAAATGCTAGACTTATTTTGCTTTTTTATTTTGATTGTTTAAGTATTTAATTTTTTTATTTAAATATTGATAATTAAGGAAGTGATTATTAGTATATTGATATTTTTATATTTTTTAAAAATATTTAAACATATTTATAAAATGTATAAAATTACAAATATAAAAATATAAAATATAAAATTACATTAAGACACACCAAATAGACAAATTGAAAAGAAATAGTGGCATTACTCTAAAAATAAAGACAGACAGTATGGTCGACAAATATTTGGGAAAATTTAGGAATCTTCACCCAGATGCAAATCCGGTAAACAAAGATGTTGCGTACTTCTTTTTTATTTTTAATGTTGTAAGTCGGTAAACAAAGAAATATAAGAAAGTTGCAAGTGTTTATGTTATCATTAATTTGCGAACGAAGAATAATTATAATAAGGTTTTATATTTATATTATAAATTAATATGCTTTGATTTGGTACGTTCATATTAAAAAATATATTTTAAAAACAGATTTATGTTATACAGAAGCCTGCACATTTTGCACACCAAAATTTTTTAAATATAAAATAAAAAATGATAAAAGAAAAATAAAATCATATTTTTAAGATGTACAGGACGTGCAAACTTTTGTTTAGAATTAAAAAAAAAATGATCTATAAAGACAGATCCGAGAGGAGCCAAACCCCATCCATCAATCGCATCTTCCCGAGCACTAAAAATGAGTGCAGCGTTTGTAACATTGACTCAAAACTCCTAGCAGCTTTGATCTTTTATCTTAAACTCAAAACTCAAAACTCAAAACTCTTTGCTTAAGAGCTTTGGTAAGTATCACCTCATGTTTCATACATTTATTCTGTAAGATTGAAATATTTCTCTCATTCTAAGAAAAGGGTGGGAATGTTTGCAGGTGTCTGGAGACTATGCAAGGCACGGTTTCTTTCTTCAACTCTCACAGAGCAGAATGAAAACAGCATTCACATAGGCAACATAGAAAGAATGTCATTTTTTAAAATGTGATAAATAAGTAATGGTGTCATACAATTTGATAAATTTGGCAGGTTTGGAGAGGGATTGTGTAAAGATGTGAGATACAATTTAGTTTAAACGAGTTCACATGATCATCTTTGATTTATAATTTCTGTAATAGCAATCATGGGCTATCCCACAGAGCAGCTTACACAGTCAATTCTGGTAGGATCAAGACTAGTGAACATAATAGAACATCATTTTGTAAATACTTCCAACTTTAATTTGATGATGGATATATTCGAAGAGAAGGGAGGGATCCATCATCCAAAGAAAGATATTGCAGAGGATCAAGTCAAAAAGAGGAGTAAGCTCATATCAATTAGGGCATTAGCTTTCTTTGAAATGGTCAACAGGAGCAGGCCCGAGAATCAGGGGTGTTGGAGACTACCCTCTGAAACTAAGGCTACAATGCCTTGAGTTTGTTAACCTCTCACCTAGGGATCCTCCTCCTACACTATCAGTCTTGAACATTCTTCTAATCTCCCGTCACTCGCATCTTTCAGTGTTACAACGTGACCTCAGACTGCCTACTTACAAGGTGTATATAATAAGTTAGCACCATTTTTGAATTTTCAAACATTCTATGCATGTGAAGTCCTCCTCTTCATAACATCTAATGCCATTATCTATTATATCTCAGATCGTCACTGATTCACGTGTCTTATTTTCTCACTGTAAACGACTTCCAGTATATTTCATGCCGAATGACCGAATACTTTTTCTATCCAATCTCCCTAGGTTGGTCACTGGGGTGCAATAAGAACATGGCATCAGGTACGTATCCTGCATCAAACAACTGCTCTGTTAACCCATCCAAAACCTGATGGAGATTGGTTTCTTGGAATTGTCTATAATGATTTGCAGAAAAGTAATATATTTTGTTCTTCAGTTCAGCCCAGCTATATCCTGTGTCTTTCTTTAAATCCTTTATCTTCATTATTTTCCTCACTTTTGCTACTTCATTCCACATCTTGGCCTCAGCATATATATTTGATAGGGTGATATGAGCTGAAGTATCTTCTGGATCAATACTCAAGATCTTCTCTGCAGCATATCTTGCTAGAGCCAAATCCTTGTGAATTTTGCAGCCAGACAAGAGACACCGCCAGACCACCTTATCAGGATCCATGGGAAAACTCTTTATGAACTCAAAAGCTCTTTTCGTCTGTCCTTTACGGGCAAAAAGGCTGACCAAAGAAGCTATATGATCTGTCCTTGGGGCAATACCATGGTCACTGATCATGGAATTAAAGTGGCCCCATCCCTCCTCTACAAGTCCCACATGCCCACAGGCAGATAATACTCCAAGAAATGTTATGTCATTAGGCTCAATTCCATTTCTCTGCATCATGCTATGGATCTCTAAAGCTTCTCTGCCAAGACCATGTTGTGCATATCCCACAAGCATGGTATTCCAAGAAACTAAGTTTTTTGTGATTAGGTTATCAAAAACTTTCCGAGCTTCACTTACCCTTCCGCACTTAGCATACATGTCTATAAGAGCACTCCCTACAACCACATTTGTGTTGAACCCAGGTTTCATGATGCAGCAATGCGTTTGTCTCCCCCACTCGATGGCTGGGAGATCACCACAGATGCTCAAAATGCTAGAATATGTGTAAAGATTAGGTTCAAATCCTTCGATCAACATATCCTTTAGAAACTCAACAGCTTCTCCATGATGACCTGATCTAAGATGCCCAGAAATCAATGCATTCCAGGAGACAACATCATGTTCAAGCATCTCCTCGAAAGTCTTTGATGATTCCCCAAGAAGCCCACATTTTGAGTAAAAATCCAGAACTGCGTTGCCAACAAATGTGAATGAAATGAATCCCATCTTAATGATCAAAGAGTGGAGTTGTTTTCCAACTTCAACGTCTGCCATATTTGCAAATGCTCCAAGTACTGACGAGAATGTCCTTTCGCCAGGTTTCAAACCCGAAGAATGGAACTTGTGGAAAAGATCAATGGCGTCTCTTTCTTTTCCTTGTTGAGCATAGCCTCCCATTAATGCAGTCCAAGCCTGCAACTGTGGCTTGTCCACCTCCAAAAATGCCTGATGACTAGAGTGTAATTCTCCACACTTGGCATAAAGATTTATCAATGCTGTCATAACGAAGTTGTCTAATTCAAACGCACACTTAATGACAAGGGAATGCAATTGCATCCCAACCTTCAAGTTCTCAAGTGCAGCACAAGCTCCCAACATACTGGCACAAGAAAATTCACTAACCTCTACTCCTTCCTTCTGTGACTGCATGAAAATCTTTAACCCCTCCAGATTTTCCCCACATTGACAATAACAGGCAAGTATTGAAGTCCAAGAAACTAAATCCGGGTTCAAAGTTGCATCAAACACATGCCGTGCAGAGTTCAACAAACCACATTTCCCATACATATTGATCAAGCAATTACTTACTCGGCCATTCAACTCTTGCTCATGTCTATAAATCCTTCCATGCATCTCCTTACCAGCTCGTGCGTCGCCTATACTAGCACAAGCACATATGGCTCCAACATATGTATAAGGATTTGGAATGAAACCATCAATAACCATTAATCTGAAACAATTTAAAGCTTCTTCTTCGAAACCAGTTTGGGAATACCCAGATATCAAAGCAGTCCACGAAATAAGGTTCCTTTCAGGCATTGCATCAAACACTTTGCGAGCATCACCCATACGATTGGATTTTGCATACAATGAGATCAAATGGTTGTTTGCATATACATCCGGGCGGGACCCAGATGTGATTATCTTTCCATGGACTGCTCTGCCTTTGGGGATACATCTGGTGTCGCCAAAATGGCGCAGAAGACGACCAAAAGTCATCTTGAGGGAATTCGAGAACTATAGGAAGGTGGCTGATAAACGAATTCGAGGACATCTTCAAAGACCGATAATAAGCATTATATTAAGTAGAACCCAATAAAAAAAAAAAACTAGTGCTTGTGAGAAAAGATGGGTCCTGGAAAATACCAGATTCGTCTTTGCATGAGAATGTTCCATGCAAGGTACCTATCTACAGAGGTTCCAAAGATTTTTCGAAGCTAAACATCTTCAGCGCTGCCCTCCACTGTCATCTCAAACTCAAAGGGACTTTATGCCATGCCTGTTCGAGCACTGGTCTGGTCTCATACCCATCAGGCTTCGTTTGGTTATAGGCTTCATTGGCGGCGAAGCCTCCTGGTCTGGGTTTATGTATGGGCTCATCTGTTATGGTTTCCAGCCCAAGTTGTTGAAAACAAGTAAAAAGCCCAGTTCATGTAGAAACCATGGTTGATACCTTGTAATGAAGGGACTCCATAGATTTTATGCAAGTTCCGCCTCTCTTGTCCCTCTCTTTCCTTAAACGCTGATCAACCTTGAATTTTGATCACTTTACCCTCTACCCTCCATTATTTTCTTTGCATTTCCATACATCCAAACAACAATTGTATGGGTACATAACAGCCTTAAATTTTACTTTGGAAAATGCTTTCACTACAAAAGAATTACATAAAAATAAGTCTACAAACTAATATGAATTGATGTGGTACATTAAATTATAAAGTTATTTATATTATGAAGTAGACTTAATAAATATTATGAAGCCACATCAGTTTGTAAATTTTTCTTTATATAGTTTTTTTTTATTTATGTCTATAGCAATTCTTTCTTGCTTTAGGATCAATATTTTGTCCCATTGTGTAAATAAAAAATGTAAATTTTAATAGGTTAATGGATAGTGTGGGAAGGGGTGAATAAATTAAGGGCGCTAAATTATCATGGATTAATGCGCCACCACCACCTGCCATAAAAGGGATAAGTTTTATTGATTTCTTTTAAAGGGCTAAGATTCAATCAATCCAAAACCCACATATTTTTTAGTTTTAAGTTTGATTCTTAGCTAAAATGAACAAAAAATGGATCACCAGACACCGATTAGCTATCTATCATTCCAACTGGCTTTTATGGGATATCTGTGATTGCCAACTAGATAGTTAGTTGCACCCATGGTTTTCACCCAAGCAAACAGTTCATTAATTGTATACTTTTTCCTTGTCAACAATTATTTATTTGATTGTTAATTCGCCTTGTATTCTTCCTTATGATCTTGACCTTTATTTGCAAATTTTTTTTTTATTGGCATCGAGTGTCAAAGAACAGTGTCCTAACTAATCTCCAGGATGCACAGGCCCTCTCTTTGCCAAGTGTCTTTTTAGGTTTCTATCTAAGATAGATTACTGGAATTCAAAATCCAACAAGAGGCAGTTTTGCATTAATTATTCATACTAAATTCAGATTTTGCTCATCTGAAAATCAAATGTCAAACTTCATGGGTACACATGATACTGTGCTATATAAGTTCAACAAGCTATAATGATTTATAGACTACATATAACAACAAAGCAAGCAGTGTTATGATTTAAGCTTTAGCTGGTTCTCCAGCTTCCCAGAAGCTAGTCTTCTTTCCAGTTTTTGAAACAGTCTGCAGAACTGCCTCAGGCTGCACGTTGCCTTTCACTGTCACCTTCTGCTCCTTCAAATCAATATCATAGGAGTCTACACCTGCATATGGTATAAAAGTGCACTGATATGTATTATTTTAGAAGGTAACAACAACTTAAAGACCATTAGTCGTGCCAAGAACTTGATGGCCTGATGACATATGACCCGGTTCTCCAATGGAAAACCTGGATTCGAAACCCCCACCCCCTTGTATTTTTTTTAAAAAAAAAAGGACCACTAGTCCCATGATAATAGCAGGAACAGCAGTTAATAGGGGAAGAGAAACCGCCAGGTTAAAAGCTCTGCATTAATTTCCAAACAAGTTTACTGTACACATTTCATTTTAAGTTGAATATATTGTCTATCAAGTTCATTTTTGTTAAAAGAAAATAAAATGAAAAGACCATCAAAACCAGAGTCTCTCTTCACAACTGAATATGACATATGTGCCAATTAATTAAACCACACAACTAGGGTAAAAATTGAGGAACCTGTAAATTTCATAATCAATCAAAAAGATAAGTCATTTTAACAAAAACAATTAGGACAGGAGAGATAAAATAGAATGAATTCTAAATTGTCTTCCTGGTCAAAAAACAAAGGCATACTTTCAAATGTAAGATAGTAATAAACCTAATTTTATGTTTCGTTCCCATATCTAATCTTTTGTTTCTCGCTAATTTCTAGGGTTGTTCTTGTGAACAATACCACAAACACAATTTAGACTTGACAAAGAAATTTATTGAAGAAAACAAAGACAACAATACACACAAAGCCAGCATAAGCTCAATTTTAATCTTGATTACATGCGTTGATTTACATAATCTCGATCGATTAGTCAAGCATATTTAAGGGCAATTGAAACGAGCATAAGCGAAAAACAATGGGGAAAAAAGGCTAAAATGAAAGGGGTACTACAAACCTTCCATTTTTCCCAAAACCCTTTTCACGGCCCCAACGCAACCTTCACATGACATACCGACCTTGAGAACAACTGTCTGCACCAAAACAAAAACAGAAATTCAGGTTAGTCGGGATGCTGTTCCGGACACCCGGTGCTAATTAAAAAAACATTTGCCGATTAGGCCATCAAATATTACCCTGCACTGGGAAGATTACACCATGAAGTCAAACATGGTATCGATCATACAACAAAACTTAAGCCAATCTTCCTCCTTACATTTTATTTTCCAACCAATCCGAGCACCAAATCGATCTTTCGTTTAAGATTTCCAAAAATACTGGACTAAATCCTTTTTTCCCACAAAATCAAAACTATGGGAATGACTCGATCCGTGCCAGTTTCAGGCCGAGTCAATAAAACAAAGTCAACGCTCCCAAGAAAAGGAAATAGAATCCCGATTGAGAGGACCTTCCCGAATGTAAGCTTTCATAATATCAAAACACATTGAGATCAACGGCTCTATATGTAGATCAAATCATACATCACAGAAAGGGTAAAAGATGGACCTCCAATGAGCAGAACGAGTAAAATCAATGTTGTTACAGTAAACCAAAAAGAAAACCTTGAATGATAATCAGATTTGGAAACCATAGAAGGGTTTGACGGAGTTACCTGAGACATGGCTATGGATTTTAGAAAGTGGTGAACTGAGGGAGAGAAACAGAGATATACCCTGAGAAGTTGTGTTTTCTATTTATGAAGGTTTGGCGCATGGGGTTGATTTATATAGAGAAGGTAAAGGAGAAATCTTGGAAGATGGTCGAGCACGTTAATGTAGAAAAGAAAGCGTGAACTTTGTTGGGTCGGTTTTGTAACGACATGTGGATTGATCACCCATGACGTAATGTTAATGAAGTGATTTGTAAGTTCACATGTATTGTGCAAACAGTTATAAATAGATATCATCAAATTAAATTTATAACTTGACATTATTTTTAAATAATACGTTAAATTTGTTTTAAATAAAAAATTTACAATCTAAATTACAAATCACTTTATAAACATCTTTATATAAAACCTCTTTATGAGATTTATCTTGTCAATAACAACTTGATTATCATAAATATGTGAATTCTAATCTTTTTATTTTTTATTCAATTTCGTGGATTGAGTTCTTTTTTTTTTTAATTAAAAAGAAAAATTTTATTTCAAATCTCCAAGTGAAGACTGTTTGTGTAGGCGTGTTGATATATTTTATGAAATAGAAATTTTCATAATTTAAGAAGGATGTTAATATAATTTTAAAAATTAAAGGCAAGATTATCTATGCTTGTATGAATAATTTTTAAATAAAGACTGTATGTCACATTACTCCACTAAAAATGATGCATTTTGTTGACATGTGAATTTAATGGTTGTAGATTATAAACTGAGTGGTACAGGCATCTTTTTGATATAATCCGTGGTCCCAAACTTAAAATTTCAGTGTCTTCTATCAATGTGACAAAGTGATTGGTGTCATTTCCCTTCTTTTAGGGAGATGTTGCAGTTCGATCCGACTATAAAAGTAGTTAAAGCTATCGCTGGCCATTGGGGGCGTTACCGCCCATACTATTGGATCGCCTCTCTCTAGCAATCTCACTCCTGTGACAGCGAGTCTTAACAATCTCCCACCTTCCCTATGCAGTCTTAAATTTAAAATGGGTCCGAAATCGCCAAACGCGTGGGCTGAGACCGAATGTCTCCCTACTCATCACATGAAATTATCTTCATTTTATTTTTTTATTGTATTTTACTTTATTTTATTATCTTATTGTATTTTTTATTATGTTTTTTATTATGTTTTTTAAATTTTATTTTTTTATTATATTTTTATTAGAGACTGTTTTTTAATAGGGGATCCATATCCCCATGATTTCTCTTTCTTTTATCAGCCTGCAATTACCTCTTCTTCTAAGCAGAACATCTCCACACAGAGAAAAGATGATGCTCAAAATAAGAGTTTTTTTCCTCCTTATTTTCATTTCATTGGAAGTGTTTCACCGGAGATATTCGGGAATTAATCATAAAAAATGTTTTTTTTTTAATCATAAATCTTATATGTCAAGTTGTTTTATAAGGCAACCTCGTCGATAGAAAATTATTCAAAATGTGACATATCAATTTATATGATTAAGAATAATAAAATTCAGAATGGCAAAAAAAAAAAAAAAAAAACAAATTCACGTTATTCGAATAATATCTAGAAAGCAGTAAACAGCCAGTCGTACACGCATACAAATCTTAGCTCGAGTCCTCCTTGATGGTCGTATTTGGAGCTTTTCCATTCTTCTTGATTACAGTAAATATAAATCATGAGTCCATTCTTCTTGAAGGTTATGGTCAACCCCCTTGAAATAATCTATCTTTCTTGTCTCTAGACAGATGGGTGACTCCTTCAATGAAAAAAGACACGAGCAATTGTGCCAATCTATCTCAAAGAAATTGATGATACACACAACAATATTTTAGTGTTTTGTCCAGTGACATCCGGTTCAGTTCCTCTTTATCTATTTTATTTCCCTTATCTTCTTCTTTGCGGAAAAAACAACAAATCCTTGGTGGTGTTTCAATCGCTTTTAGGGGGAAAAGATTCCCTCGGATGGATATCATGTTTAATATTTGTGGGAATTAGATTTGTGGGATTAATGATTAATCTTCTATTTTGATTAAAAAATTTGAAAAAAATCGTTGTGGTATATTCATTGAAGGTTAATCCAAGGATGCATCTGAGGATGGTGCTATAATTATTAAAGGCCCCTCCAAATCTAGCTTGAAGTTGAACCCTACCAACATAACAATGAAACGATCAACAGGTGGAAAGGACAAGGGTTATCGAGATTTGGATTGTGTTTTTTAGCCCTATGAGCAGAAATACCAGGAAAGTTTCTAGGAGGGAGGGGATGAGATATTATTGCTGTTAAGAAGTGACAAGAGCTGTTGACAATTTGTAGGAAAAATTGTATAGAATTTCAGATGTGGAATCTGGGTTTGTTTCATGGGATTCTCAAATCTAAGGTTTTGTTTTTGTTTTTGTTTTTGTTTTTTATTTTTTAAGCAATTTACATATATATATATATATGAAAATACTTCAAACACAAAAGAATTACACAAAAATAAATTTACAAACTGATATGACTTTAATGCGATACATCATATTAGAAAATTACTTTTATTGAAAATAGATCTAACAAATCTCATGACAATGCATTAATATATAGGTTTACTTTCGTAAAATCTTATGTAGCAGTTTTCGTTTATATATATAGAGAGAGCGAGAAGGGGGTAGGTTTCCCTCTCGTTGGTGAATGTACCAAAACATTTTACATCTTTGAGAATATACAAAGAAATTGGGGGTAATTGGCACTTATCCTAGGGTGAGTTATAGTTCTGATATCACAAATAATCTAAGCATGAACCATCAGTGAAACTATGAATCGATTATTATTTTGAGCTTCTCTCTCTCTCTCTCTCTCTCTCTCTCTCTCTCTCTCTCCCTCTAAACTTCGAAATTAGCTTTATGGATCAGGGCAAATGTAATGGTCATCTTCTCACTGACAAGCACGGAAACGCTCCTTCTCTTCCCCTCTTTGACGTCGTACAGGACAAAATCTGTACTTGGATATGTCCTGCTGCTTTCAACTACATGAGTAATTCATCAAGTTTTGCATATATCTTTTTCTACTTTAATCCAACTAGACCCCTGTGTCTTTCAGATTCCTTTCTCCTTCATGGAAGACCTAAGCTTTTCTGCTGCATCCCATCCGTGACTTAATGAATAAATACTTGAGCAGAGAACATAATTTTGCAGAGTTCCATGGTTCTAACTCTTCTGCTTGTCTTCCTGATATTTAGCAAACCCGCATTGTCTGGACCAATCAAATCGAATAGGTGGGTTCATTTCTGGATTTCTTTAATAAAAGAATTTTATAAATCAGCTCAAGTTAGGGTGAGAGTTGAGGAACAACACAGTACAAGTCTACATGAATAAGAAAACCTCCCATGCTATACCCAAGATAATTCATTTACAACGAAGACATCCAATCCAACCTTTACATTGATTGTTTTATGATATATGGCTAGAATGCACGTGTGAAAGGAATTAGTTGTAGAGAAAAAGAACAAACTTTCTGACGAAAAATGCAGACTCTAAAATTTACATGCACTAACATAATTATGACATTATTTTACTCTTTAGGAAGCCAAATACTTAATAGCATCAGCTGAGAAAAACGGTTCTCAGCTACATGGAACTTACAGCAGGTGATCAACTATCACCTAGAAGTGGTGCTTCAATGACCTCCGAGTGTTGGCTTGAGATTGCCTCAGGTTTTAGCATGCAAGCGCACAGTAAAGCAATAGCCTGAGGAAATTAAAATGTTGAGTTAGGTGTGTGTGTGTGTGTGTGTGTGTGAGAGAGAGAGAGAGAGAGAGAGAGAGGGGGGGGGGGGAAGTGAATGCTTACCATGGATATTGATGCGCATACCAGGCTGAAACCTTTGCAATTGAATGGAGCACTGTCAGACAGGAACCATGCTGAGACAGCAATTTAAGTACCAGTTAGCAACACACCAAATGATTGGAACGTACATCAAACAAAAATATCACTTGGTCCACTCACAAGTTAATGGGCTCATTACAAGTGGTGATAACAAACTTGCAATTGCCTCCACCCCAGCAACAAATCCTTGTGCTTTTCCCTGTAAAAATAGAGGATGCAATGGAGTTATTCTTAGTGCATGAGGCAAGGTGCATATTAAAATCTGTTTGTACACTATTTTACTCAAGATGTAACTAAACATAGTTACTTCTTTCCATATTCCTTCATTCATTAAGTGATCATGAAGATTCAGGTGTGAATGTACTGACACTCGAGGCATTAATAAAGATAACCATATTCCATAGATAACAGACCCCCCCCCAAAAAAAAACAAGAAGATGAGAAAAGATTAACTTCGTCAAGTTGTCTGAAGCTCACTACTTTAAACACAAACCGCTCAAATTGATTTGCACTAACCAGAAGTTGATGAATCTGCCTCAATTTTTCTATCTGAGTTCAGAACTAGTTTAACGAAGCATATATAAAATGGCAAGTTCTTCACCAATTGTATCACTCTTGAGATGAATCTGTCTCAATTTTTATATCCATACATATGGAGTGCAAGGCGATATGGTCATAGACATTTTTCAGACCTGATTGGTTGAGCTCGATGCTTTTGAAATAATAGCATAAGTCTGCATATCAAGAAATTTGACAAGCAAAAGAGATATATCATTAGAATGGAATAACGACTCAAATATTGTTAAAATACTTCCATGAAGAAAAGAACTTCCAATACTTACAGAAGGTGTTACAAGGACAACTACAACTTTAAAAAAGGCACTCATGTACGGAACCTGCATTGTTGCAATGCCACCGCATTACTACTAGCTAGTGAAATATATCTTAATATACTAGAAATTGATAGGCCTGTTCATCCTAGCCGGGCGAAATTGATAGGCCCGGTTCTGATTTTCTTTTTCCCAATAATTTTGATATTTTCACTTAAGAGGTTCAAGAAAAATCCGGATCTGGAACCTTGATTCACGAATCCGGAACCTAGATGAACAGGCCTAGAAATTGATGAACAGGAGTAGGAATTTTATCTTCTGCTTTCACACCAAAATGGACACATGATGGCTTTTAAAAAACTCTAAAAGTAGGAAGAATGGAATCTTAAAACTCCCAAAAAGGAAAGAATGAGAACCACTAAATAACGCAATCACCAAGTATGTACATACCCATGATGCCCAAGCAAGGCCATTGAATAATGCCTGTACAGAAGAAAACACCATTAGTGTTTCTTTTCTTTTTTCTTTTTTGTGGAGAGGGGGGGGATATTAGGATTGTGTGGATTAAAAGAAAACATTAGGAAGTGACTTACATAAGCTATTGATGCAAGTAAAGCTATGCACAATATTATTTTTTCTCCAACCAATGGATTGATTAGGGGAAGCACCAACATCTGGAAGAGGACCACAAAATCAAATATTTTTGAGCAACCAAGCAGATGGATTTAGGCAAAACTCTTGCATATACCCATAACAATACTTAAATATAAATTGAAATAATTAATATGCTCGATTAACTGACTGGTAAATACTGAGTTAAATACAATAACTCACAATCTCCAGTTTCTTGCAGTGAAGTCAGAATATTCATTATCAAGGTATATCAAAAGGAAAATGTAACCTCCATAGTCAACATTACCTGAGAAACAATGGAACCTATTTCGACTATCATCAGGATTTCTGAAAATTGATTCTTTCCATAACCAAAAGCAGCCTTCAGATAGTACTGCACAGTTATTTGCATCACTGTCAATTCATTTATTCGAAAAGAGAACAGAAATTGTTTCACGAAGACCTCTACACCACACACCATTCACATGAAATAACTTGAATTAGAAGATAAATTTTAAAATTTGAATCAAACTTACCATTTAAGTGATGTGGATTGTGCACTATACACCGGCTTGAGAATATAGTAACTCTTTATAGAGATAGGTTGACATGGACAACTACCCTATGTGCAGATCAATGGATTATCTTGTGTAATCTATGAGCATCATATGCCAGTGGCTTGGTATTATTCCCTTCAAAATATGAACTCTCAAGTGTATCTCCTGATTTCTCCACCTATCCATTACTCATTTTATTTCATCTCAACCACAAGGTATGATATGCTGTTTTATGGATATTTCCCCCCTTTCTTTTTCCTTTTGTCTTGTCTTTTTATTTTTTTTCACACAATCTCATTAGATAATAACAACTGTTGGTATTTTCCAGTAAGATTTTGGATAAATACAAGTTGCCAGAAAATTAACTCAAGCAATAACTGTAATACCTCATATGATAAGAGGATATGGTAGGTGGTGTAATGTCTTCTATTGGGGGATCATAAATGATATCAGAGTCTCTCCCAATCAGAAATGTGGGACTTGAACTGTGCCACCTATGATGGATGGACCAAACTTAATGGGGAAGACTGTGATACCTCATATGATAAGAGAATAAGGTAGTAGGTGGTATATGGTATATGGGATCCCCCATTACTCGGGAATGAGAAGTTCTTGCTCTTATTATGTTCCAATGGAGCTCTAATTATATTATTGACTAATTCTTTTGGAGCAAATCACATGACCTATTGGAACTTTATAGACCATGTGGTTTGGGCCTTCTATTGGGACATTACAATAAACTTTATGTGGTTACTATTTTTTCAGAATATTGTATTAAAGATTCCGGCCGAACTGAGTAATGGAGCAAATATGAGTTTCACATGAATTCATACGGAAGGGACGTTGATACTGGTGACATTAACAATAGTTCAAATTTTAAGTTTATCCAGATTAGACTTCACAAAATTCTTCTAATGAGTAAAATAAAATCTTATAGAAAGTGACAATGCATAGTCCACATACACAGGAAGTATACAGCTGAGAAGGATTAATAGAAACCATACCCATATGACATATGTAATGCCAGACATCCCCAACTCATAGAAGAAGGAAACAAGAGAAATGCCCCTCAGTGTCAGACTGTAAAATAAAAAAGAAGCCCTTATGACCAAAAACGATGTCTGATATAATTTTGCACGTAAAAGAGTCTGGCACAAAAAAACTGCCCAGAAGATTCTCGAAATGGAGTGCAAGCAGGGAAACATTCTAAACTCTCCGTTGCATACAGAATTACCTGCTAAAAACTATTGTTGCGGCATCTCTCATCGATTTGTATCGTTTATGCAAAATCTTAATCATCTTTGCCCAGCAAGCTGAATCTTGGTTTCTTTCAGGAGCCAGTTTAACTGTCTCAACTAGAAAGAATTGCATATAAACTGGGCAAATGATCAAGAGAGCTATTGAAACCTGAAACAAAAAAACTTAATTAGTAAGATGATTAACAAGAGAAAAAGATGACACAATCAAGTTATTTTTGGATAATGTCAAATTTACAGCATCAGCATACCAGAAAAATATACTTTTCAGGAAGAAGAAGTGCCAGCAGATTTCCTAAGACATGTGAAGCAGAAGAAAGACCTGTAATCCAACTAAATGCTGCAGCCCTCTTACCTTCATCAACAACATCTGCCTACCAAAGGAAGGGAAAATGTGACAACCTAATACTTCCCACTCATGATTTTCAGTCACTGAATGGCTCTCACCGCATAAGCAACAGCAATGCAGAAAATACTCCCTTGACTTAGAATATACGATATCGTACGGAGCACATAGTATGCATATACAAATCCCTTGGACTGATTCCAGGCAAGTATAGCTGAAACAACAACAAAACAAAATCAAATATGTAAATTCATATGATGATCTTGACAGAATAGTCTATGAAATACAACATAAAGATGGAAAAAGATTTTTTTTGAAGTTCAAGAACGAAATTTGAAATGGGCCAAATCTCAAAGACAAAATAATAAAATAAAATGCACCATGTAGGTAATGAACAATAATGACATATACATTGGAAATTTCATTTAGGCCATTATCAAGTTTAAATAATTTTTTTTAACAGCATTGTATATTTAACTTGCCAGATCATGAAAAAAATTCATAAAAGAACATACCAAAAGGAAATATAGTAGTAGATGTGGTAAGGAGGAGCATTGGTTTACGCCCATGCTCATCTGCAAGCTGGCCCAGAAGTGGAAGTACTGCCATCTTGAAAACTCCAACAATCTGCAAACAGAAATGTGTGCCTAAATAACATAAAACATGTACACATGATTTATAAGTTTTTATAAAAGAAACTAAAAGTAAAAAGTAGATGAAACCCTTGAATACAATACCATATCCAGCTTAACATAAATACAATTTAAGCAAATCATTACACCTTATATTTAACTAACTAAATAGCTTGGCATGAAGCTATATAATCATGATAAGTACAGGATATCCTTATGAAGGCATAGATAGTTGCAACCTAATGTTTAAATTTGGCCAAAAAACTGGTTGAAATAGCAGCTGACCCCCCAATGTCTCGACAGAGCCTGCAACTTGTCTACATCCAAAACAAATAATAAGAACACAGCAAATATGATTTAGCATAAGAGAGATTAAGGAGGAGGGGGGGGACCCTGGTCACTTTTCCTATTGAAAACATTTTCTGTTCTTGGTCATAGAAATATACTTATTACTTCCTGCCTCATATATCGTAACTTTACTGGGTAGCCTATGTCAAGGATAAAATCATGAAAGTAACATTACTGGGTAGTCAACGTTACGCATTTGTCCCACTTTCAGGTCTGTGCAAAGGACCTAAATATCTAACACAAACCTAACATAGTTAGGTTTGTGTAACTTGGAACCCACACGCAATTATGCAAGATTAAACATCACTTCCGAGAAACAATTACTAAAGTCAACTCTTTTTAAGGTACCAGACATGATGTTCATTGGGTCTATATACCATAAACCAGGAAAATTTTTCCAATGAATTGAAATAGCTTAACTAAATTAACAAGCCAAGAGATAAATCATTTCAAATTAACATTATTTAAGTCACTTTCACAGAGGTTAGGGTGATTTATTTATGCAGCCAACAACAGGTGAATTAAGTTGCACACTTGCTCATAAAATATATAAAGTCTACAGCTATTGATCTTTCATTGGGCCACTATGTTTCTCAGTCATATTTTCCAATAAGAAATCAGAAGGAGAATACACAGCTTATGGGTCGTTTTAGTAAGGTTGAGCTTCTGCATACATTTAAGTTCAGACATTAGCCTCTTATAAACAAAAGCAGAAGTTGATAGTGACATTTCTGACGTCTAACCAATTAATCCAGTAAAAGATCAAAGAAAACAGTGCTATGATCTTGATAAAATCAAGGAATATCATTGTAAATGACGCCTATACCCTGTTTTCTTTTGTTTTTTCTTCTTAGCCATTTGCTAAGACTGTTTGGTGACTGGAAAAAACCGCAGGCAAATGAAGAGAGAAACTTCTATGAATCTCCTTTCTTTAAGCATAAAATGAAAATTAACAAAAACTTCCAATTTGTTGTTGTTTTTTA
The DNA here is from genome assembly GCA_036898215.1 of Platycarya strobilacea. Taxonomy (NCBI): domain Eukaryota; kingdom Viridiplantae; phylum Streptophyta; class Magnoliopsida; order Fagales; family Juglandaceae; genus Platycarya; species Platycarya strobilacea. The sequence continues at coordinate 34,382,260 of CM072551.1, read as the reverse complement.
AAAGGTTCCATGTTCGCTAGTTTAGCACTATATTCCATAAAATATGACGGCAGAACACGATCAACTCTCAAATCATTAAATCAGAACAACAGCACTCATTTGGGTTTCCGAGAAAAGGAAGAAAAGGGAAAATGAAATCCGAATATCGTGAATCGGACCAGTGCGCTCATGCCGTGTGCCACAATTGCCTCGGTTCTATAGAACAACTTTTTTTCCTTAATAAAAGTGCGAAAACAGAGAAAATATTGTGTTTAATTACCGTTTGTTGAAGACCATTAATGTAAATAGCTTCAGTGCAGGTTGACTCTCCCGGACACAGAGCCTCAGTAACAACGTCAACAAGAACCGAAACAGTCATTTCCTCGGCCACCCAATGAATGCAGAGTGGCAATAGCAAGTGAAGCATAGGCCTCATCAGCTCCCATACCCCAGTCGTGTTCCGCGCCATGTCTACACCTCCAACCACCTCGTCGTTTTGCTAACAACTCAATCGAACAACATTGTCGCAAAAGTGAATCAAGTGATTCTAAGATATATATACATAGACTACGGAGGGTAGAAAGACAGTGGAAGATCGATAAGGGATGAACGGATGAAGAGAGAGGATAGTGAAAGGTTGACTTTGGTTAGGTGAAAATTGAAATTGGAAGAGACCTGTTGGTGGAAGGGACAGCGGAAAGAAAGTTGGCAAACATTCGCAGCCCGGGGCTTGGGCGTGGGATTACCCGTGGGATGGGCTTGTTCGCATGTGGATGTTTCAGTTCACTCGTTCTCGACCCGCGCCGTCTGTACTCTTTCGGCCCACATCACCAAACGCATTCCCCATTTATATATATATATATATATATATATATATACTAGTAAAATGTTACGTGCCTAAGGCACGTATGCCCAGGTCAAAATAATATTATATTATATTAAGATAAAAATAAAATATAGAATATAAATTTATTAAACAAATAACAAATAAGACTTGTGTAATTTGAAAAATTAAATGAAAGACGTTAGTGATACAAGCTAAAAAATAACCCCCAACAAAAACTTGACATATCGGTAATTATAGAAAAAAAAATATTGAACATCACCGTACTAAAACTCACGTGACAGTCTCTCTAAATAGCCTCCCTCTCCGTTCGGCCTCAACCAAATGGCAACATGGCCGATGGTCGGAGGCAACTTAGTCTGAGTTGAGGCCGAATGGCCAAATGATGCCTAGTCTAGACTGTGATTCAATTCAATATTTTTTTTCTATTCTTGTTAATATGTCGAGATTTATTGGTAGATTGTTCTTTATTACTTATGAGCCGGTCCTAATTTCCAGATTATTACAAACTAAATTAGTGGTGTAGGACTTCAGAGTATTTTAATGCTTATTGCAAATGTCAATTAGAAAATATTTTCCTATTCACTGTATTATTATGTTATGATCACTTATATTAGTTAACTTACTCAGTATGATATGATTTAGAAAAGTCAAAGGAAAGTGGCAAAGATTGTTTTGTTAGATTAATACATTTGTAGTTGTACATTACCACTACAACAACCATCATGAGATTCTTTCGATGGAGTTAGGCACATGCAAGCCCAAAAATAACGTGGGTCCAATTGAATCTCAAAATCAAATACAAACGGTGTCATTTTCTAATCAAAACAAACCCAAAGTGCTAGGGTCCCTATAAATATATCTCAACTTTGTTGCTTCCTGAACCTTCTTCACTTCATTTCGTTCTCTCTCCTCTTTACCTACGGATTCCTCCCCCCGAAAAACCCACAAAACGTTAAAAAAAATTTATATACTATATAAATTTTTAAAATTTTAAATTATATACTATATAAATTATTAAATTTTTTCTTTATATAATTAAAATTTCCCCTTTCAACACTCAAACCTCCACAATTATTATTTAAATTATCTTTTCAAATTGCAATACTCGTGTTATTGTGTAGTATCATTCTAACATTTTACTTCACTAATATTCAAAATTTTCAACTATTACTAACTAATAAACCTCCAAAATCCTTTAAAAAATTTGACTAAAAAAGTTTAATCAATCTCTCGAAAAATTTGTTGAGTTGTACTAAGAATGAGAAATCCATATTAAGAAAGAAATTGTCAAGAATTTCACTTAAGGGATGATAATAAATAAATTTTATTCTATGAAAGATAGTCATCAAACTTAATCTAAAAGGAAAATTTCAAGTTGATATTTTCTTTTCTTTTTATAATGGTATCTAACAAATTCCAAAAATTTTAAGAAAAATTATCTTATAAGATGATTTATAGACATATTTTTTGTAAACAATTTCATGACGTACCACACATTTTTATATAATCACATATAAAAAACACATATTAATACTTATACTCACACATATCACACATTTTGTCAATCGCCCCCTCAAACACCAAATCTTAATTCCGCCCATATCCTCAATCTTCATGCATTCTCACAATCATTGTTCCTCTCTCTCTCTCCCTCGCTCTCCCTCATGAATTTGTATGGATAAAAGTCTCATTTTGTTCGATTATTTTGGCGTCCTATCGTGAAGAGATCTGTTAAATTTGTTTGGGATGTTGGGATGAACAAATCTTGCCAGATTTGAAGAGATTTTGTTTAGATGAGTCGTTTTCGTTTTTTGGTTTATGTGGTTATTTTTGTTAAATTATTTTGCTTTATGAGTCGAAATTTCCTATAGATCTCACTCCAAAAATTTCGAAGTGTTTTGATTTTTGTTTGCTTTTTTTTTTTCAAGATCTGAATGATACTTCTTGGTTGCAAAATGCCAAACATGTTGTATTTGAATAGATATTCTTTAGATGTAAGTGTATTTGTTTTTTAATTTTTTTTCTCTTGGTCTGTTCTTGCGAAGAGAAAAATAGGCTGGAATAGATGATTTGTAAATGGATGTTGGGTAATGGAGAAAAAGAGAGGTGTAGGAAAAAAATGGAAGGAGAGATCTGCGAGTCGAGAGTTTGCTGCGAAATGGGTTTGTTTTCTTTTGTTTCTCTTTAATTTTGTCGGTTAGTTTTTGGGACAAAATGGACAGAAAATGTAAGATGAAAATGGCATTTTGCCATAAAAGCAGGGCCAAAACAGGAAATGAAAAGTTGAACAAAATTTACCGTTTATCAAATAGGTGTTTTTATATATAAGAAGATATATATATATATATTGGCAAGATAATATGATATATATATAGACAATAATAAAGAGAGTCAAGCTCTTACAAACTTAAGCAAAAAGTAGGTCCTTCCCACAATAAAAAAGCAGTAAATTGGGAAGAATTTGGATTAAAGGAATATTTCATAAGGCTTGCGAAACTGTTGCCCACTGCGCCAAGTCATGCGCGCATCGATTCTGCAACCGATAAATTTTTCTTGCAATCCAATTGGTAAAGTGCTGCAGTTGATGGTTGATATCATTCAAAATTGGACTCAAGATCCATTCTTGTATATTGGAGGGATCATCGATCCCATTAATCACGTTCAAAGAATCTCCTTCTAGAATAATATTGGTCATATGTTCTATTGCATCTTCTTTGATTGCTATGAGAGCAGCTTGTGCTTCTACTACGGATGGGATGGTGCTATTTATCTAATCTATCTTAATGAAGCTAATTTCTCCTCTTTTATTTTTGTGGAGTGTCAAGATGATACTATGACGAGAGCGAATTGCAACATCAAATGATATGATTCGGATATCCTCTTGTAATTGTTGATTGTCTAATTGGGCCTTTTGATCATTCAGTTTGTGGGACCATGCTCTAGTATGCTCCTTAAAAGACCTTTGGACAGAGTCCATGGACTGTTGAAGGGGTTCTTGGATATTGTAATGGATGATCCTATTTCTCATATACCAAATCTTATCCGTCAAGTCACAAACAAAAATTTTAAAAAGATTATGCTCATACACCAGAATGTTTAAATAACGACTTAGATTAAGGATGTCGTTTATCCAGATATGAAGAGGTTGAGTACCAAAAATTGTGATATCAATAGGCCAAATAGACTGTCTCCACACTTTTTTGAAATAAATGCATTTTAAAAACAGATAATTAAGATCCTCAAGTTCTAATTTACAAATAGGGCATAAAAGTTGGTCGTCATCCATAGGTATAACCTTTTGAAGTTTAATTTTAATGGGGAGAATATTATTCGCCACTTTCCAAAGAAAAAACTTGAGCCGATCTTGCATTCTCAGTTTTCAAAGGGATTTCCAATTAAGTTGAGTTTGAGTTTGTTGATCAGAGTGCATGAGAGCAGCATCAGTTGATTTGACTAAGAATTTTCCTAGCACATGATGGATCCATTGAGGTTTGTCAGGATGATTACTATAATTATGAGTAGCCAGAGGAATTTTTTGGATTTCACAGACAGAGTTTTCATCAAAAAGAGTTTGAACGATAAGAGTATTCCAACGTCAAGACTCTTCCATTGTAAATTCAGAAACAATGATGTTTCGACCAAAATCAGTTAGATTTGGGTTGGGAGAAGGTCTGTGGTTTGGAAGAGTTGGAATCCAATGATCATTCCAAATATTCACAGGGTGCTATTGTTAATTTGAAAGCAGCAACCTTTCATTAAGATTTTTTTTTTTTTTTTGCTTGAGGACACATTTCCAAAACCAAGAATCATGATTTTTTGGATTTGTTGCCATAAAAGAATTCTTTTTGAGGTATTTATTCATCGTCACTACCTTCCAGAGTTTGTTAGCACCACTAAAAAAATTCCAGGCATGTTTTGTGATCAAGGTTATATTGAAAAGATGCATTTGTCTAAGTTCAAGACCTCCCATGGATTTGGGAATACAAATTTCTTTCCAAGATTTTGGAGTATATTTTTTCTTATTGTTATCCATTCCCCATCAAAAACAACGAAAACTAGCATCCAATTTTTTTGTTATTTCAATTGGGATTATATTGTTTTAATAGGCGTGTTACAAGCCAGCGGTCAACACCGCTACAACTAATTTATTTATTTATTTTTTCTTATTTGTTTATCATCATTTTTTATTTTTTTAAAATATTTTTTTAAAAAAAATATCAATATACTAATAATCACTTCCTTAATCATTAGGTAAAAAAAAAATTAAAATCAAAATACATGAGGTGTCAAAAATAAGTATCAAATGGAGTGGACATAGTAACATTATTCTTTTTGTAAATAGAACACAAGTTCTTGATAAGGTCTTATTTATATAATGAGATGAGATGGGATAATTTTATATAAAAATTAAAATTAAATAAAATATTATTATTAATATAGTATTTGAAAAAATTGAATTGAGATTTAAAAAAGTTAAATTGTTTATTATATTTTTTATAAAAGTTTGATAAAATTATAATGAAATAAATTGAGTTGAGATGATTTCTTAATTCAAACGAAACATAGATGAGCATCCAAATGCACAAAAGTGCATCTAATTGAAATTCAGATCAGTATGTAAATTGTTCATGATGGAGCAAATAACTGGTACGTGACAGAGGGAGGAGAAGACCTCACTCTATGCATTTGGTAGTAGGCACCTCTCTCTCTCTCTCTCTCTCTCTCTCTCTCTCTCTCTCTCTCTCTCTCTCTCTCTCTCTCTCTCTCTCTCTCTCTCTCTCTCTCTTATGGTAGAAATCCATTATTCTTCCCAATACTCTATAACAAATATATTGTGTCATGCCCTTTGAAATGGTAATGGTAGTTGAAAGTAGTGCAACAAAGAGAAATATTAGGGAGCATCCGTTGTAGTAGTACACTCATTACACACACTACGTGACTGCCTAGATTACCAGTCTCCTCTTATAATAATCTGTCACTTTAAATACAAGAAGCAAAACCAAAAGTCTTTATGACTACGATAACCAAGATAAACTTACCACATTATCCTCCCATACAATCCCGATCATGTTTGCTTGTCCACAAAACGACAATCCCAACATCACCTATAATCTATTTCAAGCAACTTAGATGACTCTATCACAATCGCATTCACCATTCTCCTCCTCCTCCCCTCCCCTTTGCAATACTGAAAACCATAGGTAATAGTGACGCTGATAAGACCCAATTCCAGCTCCTCATTCCTTATTTCCTGATCAACTATTGTTTGAACTGTTGTGCCTACTTTTTCAGATACTTCTAGCAATGCTTTTATGTCAACAGTTGTAGGAGGTCGATGCACTCTTGGGGGTGAATTAATCTCTGAAAATTTAGGAATGGTTGTGTTAAATCTAGGGGAGAAAAAACTCTAGGAAATCATGTATTATTATCATTTACAGGGAAGGCTAATATGAAGACTGGATGTGAGATCCCGGACTTACGTGTATTTTTACACGTTATTTTATTCTCGATGTTAATTATTTTAATTTATTTAAATAATATTATTAGTCATATTTTATTTATTTAAGATATTTATTTGAGTTATTAATTAGTTAATATCGAGTTACGTTGCTTTTCTTATTTATTTTAATAAGTTAATTATTTTAATGAGTGGAATTAAATTCCTTTATTTTATTATGTGAATTTATTTTATCTGCTTTCGTTATATTAATTATTGTTTTATAATTAATATTGCGCTTGGATTTAATTTATTTTTGTTAATGGGTTTTAAATATCTTATTTTATTGATATTGAAATTATAATATTTAAAATCAGTTTTTATTTTATTTATTGTGCTTTTTCTAATAGTCTTCTTTTCCTTTTTCTTTTTCTTTTCTTTTCTTTTTCTTCTTTCTTTTTCTTTTTCTTCTTCTTTTCCTCTGCTTTCTCGCGTGCAGCCCGCGTCCCTTGTCTCCCTGTCTCCCTCTCGCCGTTCCTTCTCTCCCACCCAAGACCGCCGCCGGCCACCCACCGGCGACACCGCCCAGCTCAACCTCACCCCCTCATGCCGGCGAGCTCAACGGCATCGGTGGTGTCATCTTCGGCCACCCCACGCCCCTCCACGACCACAAATCTGAAATGGCCATTTTTGCTTCCCTTGCATTTTCCGGCCACCGCCGGCCACCCCTTGGCCTCCGACCACCACCACTAGACTCCCCACTCTCCGGCGAGCATAACCCACCGCTCAAAGTCACCTATCACCGCCGGTCATTCCCTCCACCCGAAATGGGCCTTAAACGAGTTGAGCAACCCAGCGCCGCCGTCCGGCCACCGTGCATCTCACCTCCGCCACCATTCGACTCCCCTCACCCAGTTGGTCAACCCCCTAACTCAGTTTTCCCAACCGCGGCCTCACCTTCCTGGTACGACCCCAAACTCGAAAATGGGTTTTCACCCATTTTGACCCCGATCCGCCACCTTCCGGTGGTTGTGCCGCCACACCACCACCTCCATGAGATTCCCCATCCTTCAATGAGTACCTCCCTAAATTTTGGTGTCAAACCGAGTGTTTTAGCCTAACGTACATGTGACCGCTACAAAAGCTGCAGATGGGAGTTGTTCAAGGAAATGCGTTTTTACCGCTATAAGTACTTTCCAAACGAGTTTTAAGATTTAAATATATTTCGGCATCAAAAGTTGTGGTATTTGATTATTGCTGTTTTGTGTTGGTTGATGTTGGTATTTGTTGATTGATTGGATTAATTAAATGTTGGATAATTGCTGCACGGTTGTCTGCATTGTGTATTTACGCGCATGCTCATGAAAATATTTGGAAAGTAGATTTTTTGGCATGATTTTGGATATTCATGTGTTGAGAATGGAAACTGGGATTTAAATTGTGTTTAATGGATTTTAATGGTTTTGGGCTGAGTCATAATGGGGACGGCGATACGTAACGCCCGTTGTGATCAGCGTGTGAGTGCGTGGATGACATAATGGGAACGGCGATACGTAACGCCCATTATGATCATTGGGTGTGCATTTCATATCGGGGATGGTGATACGTAACGCCCGGTATGAAATGAGTGTGTGTGGATCGTAATGGGGACGGCGATATGTAACGCCTATTATGATTTTGGGTGTGTGTGTGTAAATCATATCGAAGACAACGATACGTAACGCCCGGTATGATTGGTTTTGAGGATATTATTTTATGAAAAATGATGGGTGATTTTATTGGGATTTTATTGTGGATTAAATTGGGATTTTGACGAGTGTGGTTATTTCATCGACTTTGAGGAAAATGATTTTAAGTCTCATGCATATGGTAATTGTTCTTGGTCGTTGTTGTGGCATTAATTTATTTATTGTCTTAGGTTTGGTTGGGTTGTACTTACCTGCGATACCATTTTGGCGTCGTAGTTTTTTGGATGCAGATTTTGGAGAGGCTGAGCCTGAGGAGACGGCTCCGCTATAGAGGTGTTATTATTATTAATTGATCCCTAGGGAAATTTATTTTCCCCTTTTTATAAATATATATTTGTTTAATTTAATTTTTGGATGACTGTATTAAATCTCCTACTGGAGAGTTTTTATTAAATTGGTTTGTAAAATATTTCTAAAAATTCTGGTATTTAGATATTAATTTATTATCCGCTGCGACCTATATTTTTATGTATGTCACGTGTGCACACACGCTTGACATGTGTTGTTGGGATGTGTGACCCGTGTTGTCATCATCCCGACGTCTCGATTTCCTGTTATTTTAAGGAGAATTTGGGGGCATCACACTGGAGCCGCGCGCAAATTTAGATGGAGAAATAGCTTTTTAAATAGCACTCAAAAGATTACGAGTCCATGAGATCACGAGTAACATCTATCATGGCATTCACCAATATCATTATTTCTTTTATTATTCGATTATTTCTTTATCTCGACAACACTTAAGTCTAGTTTGTTTTTTAAAAGCTGAAGCATAGGGCTAGGGATGTGTTACAAATGAGCAGATTAAGGACTGGAAGGAGTTTGGGATTCAGTAATTCTCACTAAACACATGAAATTCTCAATAAAAGCCACAACCATAACAGACTCATTATCTATCTCTGTCTTTGTCTCTCTCTCTCTCTCTCTCTCTCTTATGAAAAGGGAATTAACATGGTTGTTTGTAGAGAGTCTGAGAGTGAAAGTGAAGCTATCCTCAAAACCAATATTGAGTTTGGATCGGATTGAGAAGTTTCCACCACAGAGGTTTTTTAGGACCAACGTCGAAGTAGAAGTTTTTGAGGACCGATTGTTTGTAGAGAGTACAAGAGTGAAAATGAAACTATCCTAAAAAATAGTATGTGCAAGTAATTATCAACAATAAGTCTGCGCGCAACCACATAGTGTGTGCAATAAGTGTACTGGTATAGTGGCTGCTCCCTAGCATTTCTCATGCAACAAAACTTTTGTCCAATCGGCACCCTCACCCACTCTCTATTTCTTGTCAGATTGCATAACTCATTTCCCAAAATCATTGCTCCTACTCACAATGTAGAGAAAGTTCTTCAATGGCAAATTGCGTAGGGGCAGGGGCTTCATAGAGTATAATTTTTCTCATGTCTTCAAAACTTTTAATGAAATTAGCCCCACAATACTCAGACCTTCAAAATTTTTATTGAAATTCTTCTCTCAAATTTTAATATTCATATAATTTCACTCTAATTTTCACTTTACTAACACCTAAAATCTTTGAAATTATCTTATAAATTGATTGATAAACATGTATTTTTTGTATACAATTTTATGATGTATAATTATTATGTTTTATATAATTATGTGTAAAAAATGCATATCACTTGTACTCATACATATCACACACTTTGTCAATCGCTCCCAAATACTAAATCCCAATTTCGTCCCTACATAGGGGATTCCTGTTACACCTTGGGTACAAACTTTAAGGTTGCAAACGAATAGAACTAATCGTGAACAATCGAAAATCAACTCGTATAAAATATTGGTTTGAATATTAAATGAGTTAAATTTGTATAATCTCGACTCAATTTGGTTTAGGTTCGTGAACAAATTTCTTATAAACTTGATTCGGCTCGTTTTGAGCTCGTAACAATACTAGTAATATTTCTATTATATATAATCTTACATGTATTCTTTCATTATATATATTTTATATGTTATATATACTATTTTTAATATTTTTTTATAAGTATTATATTTTGTTACTTTATGTATAAGTAACATATTTTATTAGTTTATAATAATAATGTATTAAATTCACAAAAAAAATTATTGAGTCAAATATTTATAAAAAATAAGTAACTCAAGTAATTACTCGACTCAGTTCGGCTTGGTTCATGTGGATCATTAAAGAGTAAAAAGATCAATAAATAACTTGATTCGGATTAAGATCATCTTTGATCGGCTCAAAATCGACTTGAATCGACAAACTCTCAGTTCAACTCAAACTCAAACTCAAATTCAAGTTATTTGAGTCCAACTTAACTCGATTCGACTAGTGTTAGTCTTTAATTGGATCATTTGCAACCCTAGGTATAGTCTAAACGAGTGCTAAACGAGTGTTAACTCTTCTTACTCCTACAATCTAAGTGCTTGACCTGTGGCAGAATCTCTAGAAAGTAATTGCAGAATCTGAACCCATGTTTCCCTAATCGAAAGTAAACAGTAGAGATAATCTTTGCAAACTTCTTTGCCCAATCTGATCTCTTCTTGTATACACTCAACTTTAATGTGAATTCCTCCCTTTTATTTTCTGCTATTGTGAACCCGTGTAAAATTATTAAATCTCATCTATCTTATCCAACTGATGTTCACCCATTTGTTGTTGATACCCCATTTTCAATACAAGTCAATCATGCCCAAAGCAATATTACCCACTAGCGTTCATCCCTTAGAGTAGCGCTCCTTCATGGTGAAGTTTGACCCATAACAACCATGAAATCAAGAGATCGACAATCACGGCCCTTAGGACACACTCAATTCATGTATTTAACTATCCACTGTCATTTGTGTTTTGCTTCATCATAATCCTTTTTTGGGAATTATTCCTAATATTATGTGTGCATCTTGAGTGGATCTCATCTAATTACTTACCCTTTACAATCCACTTCTATCTATTTGGTAATTTGTTTTTCTTCCATTTTTGGAAATCATTTCAAATATTATTATCTATTTGATGATGCGTATTCATATGATGTTAAGTATTTTTGGGTTTTATTTTTTGATTCTTTGAACTTTTTCTTGATTGGAAACCACTTTTAACTTTTTGAGTGTAAAACAAATCTTGGAATAAAACGGGGCATGAGAATGTTGTCTTCATAATTGATAGTATTTAATGTTTTAAGAAATTTGAATTAAATATATTTTAGAACAAAAAAGCTAGTAAGTTAATTTTTCAATGCATTGAAATATTTTTTTCATAATATTTATTATTACAACATATAAATAAAATAAATAAATTATTATACTAACAAATCAATCAACAAATTTAGAAAATGACCTAACTCTTTATAACAACTTTAGAAAAAACATTTAAAAAGTTTGAGAGTTTCTCTTTCCAGGCGAAACTTCCCCCTCTACCAATCGTCCCAAACATTTCGGCCTCTTCGCCTAGTGGGGTGGAGCTCCCCTTCGCCTCGCTAGCCTTCGACGGTGCCATCTATAGTTTTCTTTTTGATTTTTTTCTCGATTTTCCAGCAATAACACCAAGGTGTTTTGATCTTCTATTTTTTTGCCTTTTTTGACTGCCATGCGCCCCACCAATGAACTTTCTAATCGACGTTCTGTCAGACGGAAAGAGTAATATGCCAAAATTAGTGGTGCACGTCTAACAATACGCATTAGACTCATGCACCGCCAAACCAGGATGAGTCTTCTACCGCCATGCGTGACATTAACAAGGTTAGTGGCTTTGGATCTCTTAAATTCGAGAGTTCCCCTCTTTCCTAGTGTGGCGGTGGGGCGCGCCACCATCGCCACTCATCCTCAGGTTATTATTCTCCTACATTTCTATTTTTCTTAACCAACGATCAAGATAAAGTGATCATGAAAATCTCCTTTACCCGAACTAGACTAGCAAAATGCAATTATGTAGCACACTTCTCTCATTTATGACTTTTAGTCGTGAGTTTATAGTATGTTTATTAGACTATATTATAACCACTTTAACGAGGCTTCCCCTTAGTGAGAAGAGAACTGCTAGATACAATCCTTGTTGAAGGCGTGCATGTGGACTAAAAGCATACATGGTCAGTGTCAGCGTTGGTTTTGCCACCAAACCGACCCCCCACCGACCTCTAGAATGGCCTTTCCTGCCATTCTCAGCTTGTATTTGTTAATTTTTTTAGGACTTTTTTTTACTCATATATTCTATTAGTTAATATTCATAATATTTTAAACTTTTCTTCTTATATATTTAAATTAAAACTAAAAACAATAAAACTAGTAATTAATAAATAGAACAATAAAACTAAAAAAAAATAAAAGTAGATAGTAACTATTAACTAATAAGTTAATAACTAATAAGTTCTAACTACTAAACAAACAATAAAAATGTCCCGTTGTCCACTAAATAAGTAGATGTTTAATACAATTGCACATTACAAAATTACAAATACAAACCAACATGACAACACAAATTGTTTGAAATAATAAGCAAGAAACTAACACATAAAATAAAATTATGCCAAAGGCCCAAAAGTCAAAAAAGGTCTTCAATCTTCACTTCTTCAATATTTGTGATGCCTGATTGTACTTTCAACTCTATATAAAAAAGAAAAAGATTAATAAATTTTGTTAATAAAAAAAATTAAATTAATTTATGAAAGTAAATAAATATTTAATGAGAAAAACATTACTAGATTCTACCACAAAGTTCTTCACATTATCTATGACCTCTCGAATATCAATTGGTATTGATGGATGTTGTAACCAATTTTGAGTACAAATAAGTGCCTCAACTGTTCTATGAGCCAATAAACTCCATAAATGATTGAGTACACACCTTCATGTACTAAATATCGACTCTGAGATTACAATGGAAATATGCATGGCAAACAAATTTCGTGCAACCCTCGCAAGTATGGGATAATTATTCTTATTAATTCTCTGCCAGACTAACAAACCAAAAGATAGGTTGAGTGCCTTACAACCATCTGATAAATACCAGTCCACTTCTATTTTCGAAATTGTAGCTCCAATCTCTGAACCTTCTTGATACCACTTTCACATCAATTGTGACTCATGACTTTCTTCACTTTCTTTTGAGGGTGTAGAATATGTAGATGTCGGAACGGGTACATGTTCTTGATTACTTGAGGTAGAATCAAATATAGCATTATACTCGTTATATAAATATGATAGTAACAGTTTCACACTAGACACCAACGCCTCAACTCGAGTCTCAGCATGAATTTTCCTCAAGTTTAAAGTGAGAAACCCTAACTTATTTCGAGGATCAACCACAACGGCAATCAACAGCAACAAGTTCATGTTATCCAATGAACCCTAATACTTATTATATTGTGTTCTTATGCTCTTGGTCATTGTTTTCAAATATTCTCTAGGAGCCTCACTCAGCCTAACTAACTATTTTTCTAGCATACAAATTTTCACAAAATTTGTATTTTTTGTGACATGAAGGAACCCAAAAAATCGACAAGTGGCATAATAAAATATTTTCAAAAATTTTACAAAAATTCACATTATCTCACACTCATCATCTTTAAAAGGCCCGATTTGGTCATCATTAAAGTAGAGAGAAAGTAGTAATCCTCACTCTTCATCTGCCTAAAGGCATTATCAAATCTCTCAACTGCATTTAATATCAAGTAAGTTAAATTTCATCTAGTTTGCACATCAAAACACAACATTTTCTTATAATTATTATTATTTTTTATTTTCTACACATTTCTTAAATTTGACTAATCTAGCAGGAGAGGAGTGCACATATCTAACTGTCTTTCTAACCATTGTGATGATATCACCACATTCCTATAAACCCTCATTCACAACAAAATTTAATATATGTGCACAACACCTCAAGTGTATATACTTCCTTCCCAATAAATTTTTCGTCAAATAACGCTTCAAGTAGGCAATAACATTATCATTGGAGCTAGTATTATCAACAGTCACAATAAATATCTTATCAATCCCTTAATCAAGTAGGCACTGGTCAATATATCTCCCAATTGTATCCCCTCGATGATTAGCGATCAAACAAAAATGAATGATTTTCTTTTGCAATTTCAAATCTTTATCAATGAAATGAGCAGTTAGTCATATATAATTCAGATTTGTACCGATGTTCACGTATTGGTAGTCAATGAAACTCTCATGCCCATATCTTTAAACAACTTCTTAAGTTTTGTCTTTTCAGATGTAAACAATTTCATACAGTCTCTTGCAACTATAATTCGACATGACACTTTAAATCTTGGTTCAAGTAACTAAAACACCTTCCTAAAACCTTGCCCTTCAACAATTCTAAATGATAATTCATCAATAATTATCATCTCTGCAATGGTCAATTACATTGCTTCTTCACTATATTTGTGGGCTATAAGATTCATCGTCACACCACTATCACTCTCTCCAATTCCCTCTTAGGTTTTTGCCTCATCCACTAATGTTTGTTGGTACTTATCTATAGGTCCAAGTCTATGAGGATTTTTTTTGACATGTTTCTAGGTGTTGCTTCATAGTTGAGGTCTCATTTATCTTTGAGTGGCAATGATAAGTCTTGACACAATAAATACACCTAACTTGGGCTCGTCTACAGGACAACCCTCCATTTTTTTTTAAAATGGTCCCAAAAAAATGACTACTCTTTCCCCTTCTATTTCTTAGGTATTGGACAAGTACCACTATTAGGGACACTTAGAGGATTGGATATTTGAATCTCTTCCAAATTAGGCATTTGTTTATCACTGTTAAGATCAATTGAAGATGACAATTTATCCATCTAACATGCAAAAAAATTAATTCACAATTAATTAACAATCACAACTAATTAAAACAAACAAATAACGCAGGCTAGTCATTCTTTGAATCTTTAATCGAACCAGGAATCAAATATAAGAACCAAAAACAAATATCAAAGCAAGTACAAGCACTAATTGATGACGTATTTGACAGCTACTTTCAATGTATTTTGCAAGACAGATGCACATCAAATACAATTAGCGTTTTGCAAGATGGATGTACATCAATGTTGCATATCAATACACCGTTTGCAAGAATGATCATATATATATATATATCAATAATTACATATATATATAATACAAACCCCTTCTAACCCTACAACATCATGCAAACAAACCCCTTCTACAATGAACCTAACATTATTCTAATTCCTATATTCCAAAACAAGAAACAAAGAAGCTATAGAAGTAGACCTACTCACCAAATGCAAAAGAGCTTGCTTGCACCCAATTCTGCTTGGGTTTGGATTTCCATAAGTTTGGATGGGTTTGGGTATATTTGGTTTCAAATTTGGGATGATTATGGTATCAAAATGGGGGCATGGAAAAAAATGGTGGGAAGAACTTCATATAATCATGCACGCACTTAACCTAAGAATTACCATCAATAATTAAACCTAGCAATTCATAATTTAAACCCTTGATAATTCAATTCACCAGAAATTCATCAATAATTAAAAACCTAAAGGCTAATATTACAGATAAAAATAATGATATAACAAATTAAAAATAACCAAAAATTGAAAAAAATAAAAATCTCTAACTTGAGATGGCGTTGATGGCTGAGATTGCAAATGGGTGATGGATGGCAATGGCACTGCGAGTCTGCGAGAGTGGCAAGAGTATCGAGAGTGAAGGAGGCAAAGGTTTAGGGCCTGAGGCTTCAAAGTTCACTGTGTGTGAGAGAGAGGAGAGCTGGAGAGTGAAGGATGAAGGGGGGTTAGGGCTGAAAGTAAGCCCTAATAACGAAACGACGTCGTTTCAGTTTAAATGAAACGGCATCGTTTTACATATATATATAATTTTTAAAAAAGATATATAGTCAGTCTGTTCAATGGTTCGATATAGAGTTGAGCTAGTACTAACGTCGGTAAGAGGAATTTAAGACCGCCTCTCGATCGGTTCTTCGCCAACGACGGTATTGGGGTCGATTTCCGATGGTTATGGTCAGTCATTCAGCTTTTTGTACACCTCTAATGCAGACAAAAGAGACTTGATAGTAATTTACTCCTCAAATTGAGGTGAAGTTTCAAAAAGTCCCTCGCTCAAATTATTAGATCCAAAGATCTTTCCTCTGGCAGGTAGTCCTTCCCTCCTCCTAGGTGTTCAAGTATTAAGAATCCTTCTCTCACTCTCTCTCTCTCTCTCAAGAATTTATTTTTCGTATTTTCTATTGTGAAGACTAATCCTTGGGGTGAGTTTTGCATGATTGGTTTCTTTTTCTTTGTCGACATTGGATTTTGGTTCATTTTCGTTTTGAAGCAAAACCTAGGCTTTCTCCTGTGAAGCACTATTTGTTAGAAAAACTAGGAAAAGAACAAACACCACATCTATATCAGGATCCTAAACCATTTATAACCTAGAAATACCACCAAGAACCATATTATACTCTTAACTTCAAACCAATAATATCACCAAAGAATTTTAAAATTTTTATATCGCTTTTAAAAATTTTAAAATAATAATAATATAAAAAATTATATATTATTTAACTTTCATCTCATCTTAATAATATAACTTAATATCAAAGTGACATCTTTCATATTATCCATCTTAAGTTGCCCTTTTATTTTTAATTCAAGTAGTTCCTATCTACCATGCATTCCAAAAGACAAAATATAGAAACCACCCTATTTAATGTAGAAATTTACCATAACTATGAACATTGTTTAATGTTGTGGTGTTTACTGTTTACAAAACTCCCGATGCCTTTAGACTATATTTGAATCAAGATGAAAAACCACGCATAAAACACTTCAATAGGATCGACTTATTGCGTATAGAATTTATTGCATCTAAAATCCACATATTTTCGTTAATAGTATTTGTCATTTCAATTTAATCGACACAAGGTGGTCACTTTAATGACTCAAAATGTTTATTCCGTCCAAACAGATAAGTGTCACAAAAAATGTGCTTTTACGTTTAAGTATATTTGATGCAAGTATTAACTTCTCGTGTCAAAAAAGCACAAGCCATTGGTAGGAAAAATACATTTGCGTAAAATACATTATGTCAATAAATGTATAAATATAGTCGAAAAAGATTAATTCTATATTCATTTTATGGTCATAAAATGTGTTGTCACAATAAGTTGTTTTTTTGTATCGATTAAATCCACCACAAATTGATGGTCACTGTGACGCAATAGGTGTATTATTTGGTGTACGATTAGGGATCTCCAATCTAAAATAGGGATCTTCAAATGTCTTTCTGCCTTTAACAATCAATTAGATTGGATAACAAACAAAGAACCTATCGATCATGGCATATATGTATATGAAGTGAAAGATTGATTAATTATAATTTCTTCATGATCATGACAACATTCTAATAAATAAAGATGAGAATTAAAAACTTTCCCTTACCTTTAGAGTCAACTTGTAGTGACCATTCCTGCTTTACTTTTTTTTTTTTTTTCACAAAAGGGCTAAAATCTAAGTAAAAAATTGATACTATGCCAATGTCTAAATGTAAAAACGATACAAAACCACACTTCTTCCAACAAAAATGGTGCCCTAACAAGTTAAACAAGTTGTATGATGTTTTTCACATCAATGAACGAAAAATAGTAAAAAAGATTTAATTCACACTTTTCACATTTTTAGGAACATTATAGCTAATTTACTTTGATATTATTGGGAATAACACTACTATTTATCTTAAAATTACTACCAAATTCTTAAAAACACTTATACTTATCATCTTTTAAACCATCTGTTTTTATTTTTTCTCTTAGCAGATATGTAAAACTGATTAGCAGAAAAAGTCTAAGATTTTTTCAGAATTTAAAATCAAAATTATATTAAAATATTTTTATTATTTTATAATAGTTTTATTAATCTATTTCTCTTATTTTTTAAAATTAAATTTCCCTCAAATCTCTCTACTACTATTCACAACGTATCGAAATAATCTAAAGTGCCAACGACATCAATCCCTCTATTACTACTCACAACATATCGAAATAATCCAAAGTGTCTAACAACATCAATCCCTCTATTACTATTCACAACATATCGAAATAATCCAAAGTGTCCAACGATATCCATAATATAAGTGCATATCGAGATTCTACTGTTAAGATTGGACTGAATAACATTCAAATAACAGAAACTGCTAGTAAAGTCTGTAAATTGAAAGCAAAACAGCAAGGTATCATCCTCCCAGCGATTGAAAAAAAAATGCAAAATAGAATATATTAAGAGGTCTAATCAAAATCAGTTCTCCAAATGTATATCATTGGATCCAATCTACTCTTCTTCTCGGCTCGGACCCAATTTTCAGCAACCTAATATGAAAATGTCGAAATGGAGAACAAAGCAAAACTAATTATAGAGAATGAGTAATTAAACATCCTGAAAATAATTATCTTGAAGTTCAACATACTATGTAAATATAATATGAAAATGTCGAAATGAAGAAAACGATTTGCAAATTCATTTTTTTAGCAAAATTTTAGAGCAAATGTGAGTAAAGATTTTCCATGGGTTGAAAATGAAAAGTGAGACGAAGAATAGCTGATGAATGAGGGAGATTTGGAGAGAGTAAAATAAGAGTGAGAAAAAAAGATATAAATAGCTGAGGCTTGAGGGGGTTAGAATTTGTTACCAAAAATCCCACTTGCGCATCATCTCCTCTCGTTTTTATGTGCTTCTGAGTAGGTCTGAAGAGAAGATACAGTAAAATTTCCAAGATTGTGACAAGAGTTCATATTGACAATCATATATGCACTGTAGCTTATATATTTAGAAAAGAAAAATAATTAAGAGCAACCACACTCAAGCACACACACTCACATGAACAGTAACATGAACAGTAACATACTACTGTTCATGTGAGTGTGTGTGCTTGAGTGTGGTTGCTCTATAGTGTTGCTCTTTAGAAAATGATGGAGACAACTAGAGAAGTCGATAGCTCACCTAGAAAGATAGAGAGCTCGGACCACCAATACTAGATACCATCTTTGATTTTCTCTTGAATACAGCGATACTAGAATCAGCTTTCGGAGTAAAAATACCTTATTTTTTATTTTGTTTTTTCGTATTTATCCACTTGGCACTTTTCGTGCCTTTCGTGCTATACAGGAGGCTTTCCTGTAGCAGCTATCTTCTTTGAAATCTAAAAGTGCAATATTTATAATAATTAAGAATGCACGTGATCCTACTCTAAATTAATAGCTTATAAAGGTGTATTCGTCTAAGAGGTCCACAACCTAGGAAGATTCTCAAGGATTTTGGATGATCATTTTATATCACTCTTAGGGCTGAAATCAATTTTTAAGGGAAATACTTTTTGTCCATTTATTTTCTCCCTTGAGATTGTCCCTTTTTTTTTTAATTTTTTAATTATTATTTTTTACATAATGATTAAAAAAATATTATAATAATATTATGATTTTTTTCCTTTTTTAAAATTATTTAAAAATATTTAAAAAATGATGTGAAATAAAATACAAAAATTTTAATTTAAACTAACGGGGCAAAGCAGAGGGGCACCCTAGCGAGCCCCGTAGCATTGTCCATGTTTTAAATACCGTATCGGTGGACGTACTAGTCAAGACATTGAAATGAAATATTTCAGAATCGGTGCCGTTTCGTGCACCATTTCAAAATAATCTATATATAAATAAATTATATATATTATATTTTGAAATAATAGTCAATATATGAATAAATTATATATATATGTAAATATTTTATTCTGAATTGGGATAAAAAATATCAAGATATGAAAAATAAAATAAAAATCTGTACGATCGAAACATATGCCGAAATATTGGCCGATATGGTTGATATATCGAACAGTACGATTGAAATATCTACCGAAATGAAATAGCAGTAGTTCTGACTGAATTACTGGCCGATAGGGTATATTTTGACCGTACCAACCAATACAACACAAAATTAAAAATTATGGTTGGAATGGTACTCATTTCTATAAAAAATGAGTGTGGGCTTGATTCTTTAAAAAATAAAAAAGTCTACGGTTTGATAATTGTGTAATGTTATTGGGAAGTTCTTTTCATGTTATTACACCAATTAAAATATTAATTATTAATTTAATTAAAATATAACTATTAATATTATTAATATTTATTATTAATTTAATATTTAATAAATGTGATCAATATTAATATTAATTTATTTAACATATAATTATTATTAACATTTTAATTGATAAAATTATAAAAAAAATAAAAACAAAAAATAAAACATTATTAAATTAATAATAATTCCCTATTATATAAAGAGTAACTAGATAATTTATATGGAGATTAAATTAAAATGTAATAAGTAAATGTAAAATCAAGTAATATTAACTAAAACTCAAATTTAAAATTAGCTAAGAATATTCTCTCTCTCTTTTTTTCTTTAGAGCTAAGAGAATTCTCTTTTTAGAATTAATGTTGCATATTGAAGTTAACAAATTCCAAATTAGAATTAATGTATACAAAGTATTCATGATGGATGATATTTCGCTTGATACTGATTCAATGTTGAATGCAGAGTCGTAGCCCAATGCTAGAATTATTTTAATTTTTTATTTAAATAAGAAAATTCAACACACTGCCAGAAGAAAAATGTAATTTTTTTTAAAAAAAATTAAAGAAAAAATATTTTTTGATTGATAGATGGTGATGATTGCTTCCTGCCCTGATTTTTCTGTATGGGAAATGGAGGCGACTATTGTAAATATTTTATTAAATTCAAAAACTAGTCCTACAGGCTACTCCACAAGGACTTTCCATCAATTACTTTAATTGATGTCATGTAATTTTTTTCAAAAAATTTTATTATTTAAGCTAAGTTATGTATTTTTTCAAAAAACATATTTGAGATTTGAATACTTTAAAATTATATTTAACATCCAATTCTAGCCTTAATCTTTGATAATTATGATAAATATTAATATTAATATTAATTCAACTTAAATATAATTATTATTATTAACATTTAATTGGCAAAATTATAAAACATAATAAAAATAAATTAAATAAAAATGGTGAAAATAATAAAAATGTATTATTATATAAGAGAGTAAATCGATAATTTAATATAGAAATTAGATTTAAATAAAATAAGCAAATATAAATTCATGTAATATTAAATAAAATTTATATTTATATTTAATTAATTTAATGATAATACTCTTATTTGAATTAAGGATGCAGATGAAAGTTAATGAATTTCAAATCAAACTAGAATGAATGAATACAAGAAATTTATAATGGATGATATTAAAATTATTTTTATTTTTATTTAAAAATTTAAAAGAATACAAAAATAAAAAGAATATATGAAAAAGAAGATGTCAAATTAGTCAATTTCACCAAACAAAATTCAAAACTAGAAAATTGTACGAGTGAATCATAATTAATTTATAATATTTGAATTAACTAAATAATAATAAATGTCTTCTTAATATTATCATGTCATTCGAAAGTCCTTGACTTTTGTGCCTTTAGAGTATTTCTCGCACTTCATAAATAGCTACAGTCAAGAGCGAAGCTAAAATTTGATATTTGAGAGATGATCAATAAAGCGTTTGATTAAAAAAAATAATTAAAAAATATACCAACTTTTTTCTTTAAATTAAACTTGAAGGTGATCTTTCACGCTATATAACTCATATATTATTATTTTTAAAGTGAAATTTTAGATAATATCTTTCTTATTATAAACTAATAAATAATTTGCAAGAAATTCATCTTAGCATCAAGTACACCCCATTATCAGCCTCTCCTCCCATCTCTCATTCTTACAAACTTATTTGCCACTCAGGATATTATATTTTACAATGATCCTCACTTATTCATGCAAAAATGATAATATAAAGCTTTTCTCAATTGCTTGTGGAGAGATTCAAAGTCAAAGAGTGGAGTTCGTTTCGTTTTGTTACCTTCGATGTTTTTAGTGGTATATGTTATAGACGTGGAAATAGGATATTATTGAATGCTCCATAATCTTTTTGGAGTTTTTTTCCTTCCAAGTTCAAATTCTTCTAGCATGCAACATTTTCGATAAAAAAGAATATATATATGCTGAATTAGTTAAGTTTCACCCAGTTTAAGTGCTCGTTTGGTTGATGAGAAAATAGAGGAAAACACATTAACGGATTCTTCAGTTGGAATGAAAATAAGCATAAATCTACTACTTTATTGAAGTAAAAAAAAGAAAAAGAAAAGTATACTACATTTTGCATTTCAGTCTTAGAATTCTTCCTCTTTGAAATTCAGAACAAAAATACTGTAAAGTTAGTAAATTCAATCTTAAGTTTTCGTTTTCCATTAGTACATATTGCAGCAGACCTCACCGCCTAGTACATTTGCAACAGTACACAATGGATTTAGGTGGACAGAAACTGCAGAGCTCTATTAAAAATAAGCGATAGAAAAGATCAAGATGTTATTACGTTGAACCATTGATTTTGAGAGTGCTGCGTATAGTATACGGCTTTAACATTGGAGTTGGAGTGTTGGATCA
Organism: Platycarya strobilacea; assembly: GCA_036898215.1. Classification (NCBI taxonomy): domain Eukaryota; kingdom Viridiplantae; phylum Streptophyta; class Magnoliopsida; order Fagales; family Juglandaceae; genus Platycarya; species Platycarya strobilacea. The sequence goes on along the minus strand of CM072551.1, from coordinate 34,359,746 downwards.
TTGGACAATAGATTTGAGTTGCTCAAATTTTTTACATGAATCATTGGATTTAAGCAAGGTATCCGTTAGTCCGAATAACAGAGGGGCAGGAACACTTAGCATTGGGGGCTGTAGAGAAAAACTTATACTAATATATATAGTACATTGAACAAAATGTAATGTGAAGAATTCCAAAATAAGGTTTGCAACAAAAAAAAAAAACACTCCAGACATAAAATTTAGAAAGATGGACATTTGTAATGGTTTTCATACTGGCATACTGCCATATAGAGAAATAATATGTAAAAGGAGTTCAACGCTTTCCACCACCACCTCCTAACTTGGGGTACTTCAGTGCAGCGCCTCCCCTTAGGAACATGATTACCCTTGCTTTGTGTCTTATGTGTCTTCGTCGTCAGCTCTGCTTTCTTTGCATTCTTCTCATCATTGGTTTTCTTAATCCTCTGTTTGGTCTCATAGAGAGTAGCTTCACATGCAGCATCTTTGACTTCTAGCTTCTCAACTCATTTCTTTTGTATGGAATAGAAATGTCATGATCGCCACTGCAAGGAGAAGATCACTGTGAAAAATTTGAATTTTTTTGGCAAAGGCCACTTAACAGAGGGAACAAATGAAAAGCTAGTTTCTTTTTTGTGGTTTTGGGGTTGGGATAGGGGGGAAATGTATTAGATATAAATAAATCATTTTTATTTAGTCCAGATACTTAAGTATTCTCAGTATTTAAATTCTTAAGTATTCTTGTGCTTTTACTAGAGTATAAAAGGCTCTGTTATTTTATTTTGTATGTAAGATACTGCAAGTTAATAAAAAATAAGTTTTTTTCCATGTGTTAGAGTTAACATGGTATCAATTTGAAATCAAGCTTTCCGCGCAAATGCCTTATTTCAAATCCTCTGATTCATTTAGTTCATATGATTTTGTCAAGTCCTATGTTTTGCCAACAATGAATCTTTCTGGCTCATCTAGTCCCTACCATCTCTATAATGGCGATAGTCTTGGCTTGTTGCTTGTTACTCAAGTGTTAACAGGTGATAATTATCACACTTGGCGTCGATCAATGCTTATGGCTTTAACATCTAAGAATAAGCTCGATTTTGTGGACGTATCAATTGCCTAGCTGAATGAGGATTCTCCTCTATTTAATCCTTGGACTCGATGCAACAACATGATCCTTTTGTGGATCTTGAATTTATTTTCCATAGATATTGCTGCTAGCGTCATTTACGTTGAATCTGCCAAGGATATGTGGTTCGATCTGCAAAAACGTTTTTCTCAGGCTAATGGACCTCGGATTTTCCAGCTCCAAAAGTTTATTGCTTCCCTCATGCAGCATGGACTCTCTGTCAGCACCTATTTCCCTCAAATGAAAGGTCTGTGGGACGAGTTGATGAATTATCGTCCTTTACCAGTGTGTTCATGTGGCAGTTTGCATAATTTGATGGAGATGCATCAACATGATTATGTTATGTGCTTCCTCATGGGATTGAATAATTCATTCTCTCAAGTTCGCGGTCAGATTCTTTTAATTGATCCCCTACCTTCTATCAACAAAGTGTTCTCGCTTGTTCTCTAAAAGGAGCAACAAAGAGAGATTGGCTCTAGCCTAAAATCTCAAATTCCATCTACTGTGTTAACTGCTTCCACGAAGCCTCAGAATAAGTCTTCTTCACGTAAAGAGTAACCGATTTGTTCCCATTGTTCTCTTCCAAGACATACTATCGATAAGTGCTTTAAGTTACACGGTTATCCTCCTGGATATCGTTCTAAACAGAAGACATCCACTCTTTCATTTGCTCACAATGTTGCATTTGAAATTTCGTTTTCCTTTCCTCTTACACCTCAGCAATGCCAACAGCTCATTGCTACCCTTAATCACAATGTCAACAACAATGTCGTATCTGATAGTCCTCTTGAATCACATTCTTTACAGACAGCTAATGTCGTTTCTCTAAATGATCAACTTTTAGGTAATTTTTCTTCTATTTTTTCTTACATCTTTATCACATCTTACCTTTGATGATTGGATCATAAATACCGGTGCTACGGATCATATGATTCATTCATCCCCTATTTTCTCCAGCTATCAACCTGCTCACAACATGTTTGTAAAAGTGCCTAACAACATTTCTGCTCCTATAAGATATACAGGATTTGTAATTCTTTCTTCCCATCTTGTTCTTCATGATGTCTTGTGTGTTCCATCTTTCCATTACAATCTTCTTTCCGTGAGTCAACTAACCAAATCTGCTTCTTGTTGGTTGATATTTTTTGGTCATACTTATTATATCCAAGACCTCACCAACTAGAGCATGATTGGGAAGGGTGAAGCTTATGAAGGTCTTTATGTTCTGCTAAGGCTAGTTGGTTCTATTGTACTTTTGTCTTCTTTACCTTTTATTTCAGCAAATATTTCTTCTGAATTCAATAATTCTGATTTTAGCATTTGGCATAAGAGGTTAGGACATCCTTCCTATTCTTGCATGCAATTGTTATCTTCTGTAATACCTGTAGCTTGTTCTAAACTCAATAATACAGCTCCATGTTTAGCTTGTTCTGTAATACTTGTAGCTTGCCATTTCCATCACCTAGTATGCATGTTTCTTCACATCTTTTTTAGCTTATACATTGTGACCTATGGGGCCTTCTTCAACATTAATCATTAGATGATTTTAAGTATTTTCTTACCATTGTGGATGACTATTCTTGTTGCACTTGGGTGTATCTGATGAAATATAAGGCTGAAACTTGAAATCTTTTTCAACATTTTATCAATCTAGTTGCAACTCAATTTTCATATTCTGTCAAAACTGTTCGAACAGACAATGGAAGTGAATTTTCCATGTCTGATTTCTTTTCTTCTAAAAGAATTTTACACCAATTTTCATGTGTTATCACTCCTCAACAAAACTCAGTGGTTTGAGAGAAAACACCAGCACATTTTTAATGTTGCTAGACCTTTTTTTTCAATCCAAAGTTCCTCTCAATTTCTGGTCTTATTGTATCATTATTGTAGTTAACCTAATAAATCGAATTCCATCCCCTTTGTTCCATAATAAATCTCCTTATGAGTTACTTTTTGGTAAACTATCTTCTTATTCACATCTTAGAGTTTTTGGTTCTCTTTGTTATGCATTTACATTAGCATACAATTGGTCCAAGTTTGATCCTTGAGCTAAGAGATGCATTTTCATTAGATATCCTTTTGCTGTCAAGGGATATAGATTATATGATCTTGATAGTCATACTATATTTGTATCCCGTGATGTCAAATTCTACGAAAATATTTTCCCATTCCATTCCAATGTCCCTACATCAAAGTCTCCTCATATGTTTCCAATTCCTACTCAATCTGATGTTTCTGTTCCAATTCAATCTCTCAAACATAATCCATCAGCTATACATCTTGATCCTTCATCATAACACGTTTCTGAACCTAATCCATCACTAGAAACATTAGATCATAATTCTTCTTCTGAGCACATTTCTGTTTCTAATTCATCACCAAAACATCACTCTATTTCACCTCAGGTTTCTAATCTAGTTCTCAAAAGATCATCTCGGGTGCATAGACCACCTGGTTATTTGCAAGATTTTCATTGCCAAATGGCAACCTACAAAGCTTGCTATTCTTCTACTCCAACTGACATATTTGATGATATAGCAGGTATACCTTATCCTTTGTCTAAATCCATTTCTTACTCTCATTTGTCTTCCACACATAAAGTTTTTATCTTAGCTCTTACCACTATTGTTGAGTCTCAATTTTATCATCAAGCTATTAAATCTATCCATTGGAGGAAAGCTATGGCTGAAAAAATTCATGCCTTAGAATTAAATAACACTTGGGCACTTACTAATCTTCCACCTGGAAAGAGTCCAATCGGTTGCAAGTGAGTCTATAAGGTGAAATTGAAATCAGATGGGTCTCTTGAGAGGTATAAGGCAAGACTCGTTGCCAAGGGATTTACTCAACAAGAAGGAGTAGATTATTTTGATATTTTTTGTCCCGTGGCCAAGATGGTCACTGTTATATGCATTTTATCTGTTGTTGCTGCCAAAGGATGGCATTTAGCACAATTGGATGTTAATAATGCATTTTTACATGGTGATTTGTTGGATGAGGTTTATATGAAGATGCCTATTGGTTTTAGGGATAAGAATGCTAAGAGTTTGTAGATTAAATAAATCTTTATACGGTTTAAAGCAAGCCTTAAGACAATGGTATGATAAGCTTTTTTCAACCATTATTCATCTCAGGTTCAACCAATTTAAAACAGATTATTCTCTCTTCACAAGGTAGCAAGGTACTAGTTTCATTATTATGCTAGTCTATGTGGATGATATTTGGAAGCTGTTGATTAGTTCAAAATGTTTCTAAATCAGAAGTTCAAGCTCAAGGATCTCGAGTTATTGAAATATTTCTTAGGCTTAGAAATTGCAAGAATTCTATCAGGAATTTCAGTTTCTCAATGGAAGTATGCTTTAGAGATACTTTTAGATACTGGATTTCTTGGTTCTAAACATATTAAAACCCCCATGGAACAACATCTTAAATTGTCTCGGGTTGATGGTGATATTTTGAAGGATCTAAAACCATGTAGAAGATTAGTAGGAAGACTATTATATCTAACAATCACCAGGCTGGATATAACATTTGATGTCCATACTTTGAGTCAGTTTATGGATTCCCCACGTTTACCTTACTTCCATGCTGCTTAAAGAATTCTACAATATATCAAAGATTCTCTAGGAAAGGAATTGTTTTTCTTTGCAACTTCATGTCTTCAGTTGTCTACTTTTGTCGATAGTGATTGGGCTTCATGTTAAGATACGTACAAGTCTTTAACAAGGTTTTGCATCCATCTTGGTTCATCTCTTATTTCCTGGAAATCCAAAAAGCAATGTATTGTGTCTAGATCTTCAGCCGACTCATAGTATCAAGCGATGGCCACTACTACCTGTGAGATAGTTTGGCTGCTTTCTTTGATCCAAGAGCTGCAAATTCATCATCCTCAGCCTGTTGCTCTTTACTGCGATAAAAAAACCGCAAGTAATCCTATGTTTCACGAGAGAACAAAACATATAGAAATTGATTATCTCTTTATTCGTGACAAAGTTCAAGCAGGGGTTTTGAAATTTTTTCATATTTCTTCACATAATTAGCTTGCAGCCTATTTTACCAAGCCTTTCAATTTTTTGTTGTTCTCATCCTTGGCTTCCAAGATGTGGTATGATCGACATCCACACTCTAGCTTGAAGGGGGGTATTAGATAAAAATAAATCGTTTATATTTAGTCCAGATAATTAAGTATTCTCTGTATTTAAATACTTCAATATTTCTGCGCTTTTACCAGAGTATAAAAGGCTCTGTTATTTCATTTTGTATGTAAGATACTAAAAGTTAATAAAAAGTAAGTTTTCTCCATGTGTTAGAGTTAACAAAATGAGGGAGCAAATGAAGAGAGGGAAATTTAAGTTTTATTGAAAATAAGGCTCGCAGTAAAGGCATCTAAAAGCATTCTTATTGGTTTATGCATATCTATATGCAAAATTATCCCTTTTAGAGATTCATTTTGTTATTCAAGCAAAACTCTTACATTATTTTATGCAAATTTGAGACAAAATAATAATAAAATATATTTTTTATTCCAATTTCAATTAATTCGTTAAAACACACACACATACACACACACATATATATAATTGGAATGCATATATATACATATATATAAATCTTCTTTTTAAGCATATATAAAAATCATTCTAGTTTAAAAATATATATATACATATGTATATGATTTATATATATATATATATCATGTATACATATGATTTATATATAAATCATGTATACATAAAACTAGAATACATATTTTCATAGGTGAACAGTGGAATGAGAGAGAAAAAATACTAAAATATGTTTTTATACTTGAATAGTAGCTCTTCAAATTTTCATAGTTAGTGTTCATAGATATCCAAATATTTGGATATGCATATTCTAATGTGAATGATTTTAAACCTATATTATGCAAATATAATTTTGCATATGCATAAGGCAATAAGAGTGTTCTAAGTGAAAATTTTGCTTCAACTTTTTGTTTTGACAGTTGAGAAAAATGGTGTACAATGCAATGTTGTGAATTTTGCACCATACCAGTTGGTACGACTGAAATTTTTGGTACTGGCCGATCATCCGATACAAAAAATGGTGGATTTCGTTTCGGCCGATTTTTCAATCGTACCGGCCAATACACTAAATTTCGGACGATACCGGCCGAAATTTGTGTATCGGCCGTACCGGTTTCGGCCTCACACATTTTTTTTACTATTTTTAACCTCAATTCAAACTAAATTAATTGCATATATATATTTATCTTTATAAATTATTCATATAATGACTATTATTTTAAAATGTAATTTATATATGTATTTAGATATATATAATTTATTTATGTATAAATTATTTCAAAATGGTATACGAAACGGTATCAATACTGAAATATTTCATTCCAATGACTTGATCGGCATGCCCACCGATACAGTATTCAAAACATTGTTACAAGACAGCAAATATAGAAATTATTTTACGTCAATAATTCAGACACGTGCAAAAGAAATTTAATGCATCGCAATAGAAAATAATTGTACTTGCGACCATGCAATATTGACGCTAATTGGTATGTTCTTTGTAGTATTGTTTGTGACACCAAAAAAATGATGCAAGTAGCTAAAAAACGATAGAATTAAAAGTGACACTATTTATGTGCTTCATTTGACCAAAAAATGTTATTATTTACAGTATTGTTTTTGAAGATGCAATAAATCGTCTGTAGTGATACATTAATGATCGACAAAATATTTTTGGATGCAATAAGCTGATTTTGTTGTAGTGTTACAGTGTTAGAACCAATTGCTGTGAACAAAGAGAAAGCCATGACCCAAAAAGATGAAAGTGTGTGAGTGCATTAAAACCGTCATGGTAACCGTCAACAGAGGATAAGGTAGGCCGAGAAAATTTTGAGGAAAGGGTGACCACCATACCTTTTAACAATTGTGTGCATTGTACTAAGAGTAATCTCTGAAATCTAGATATAATCTTTACAATATTTTTATGATTTCGATTTTGAGTTACTATTTTGTTGAACTTTGAATTCACCATTCATTCGACGTTGAAGAGACGCAATGGTGATGAAGTGTAGTGTTGGTGATGAGCTTCTAGAGAGAGAGAGATGAGAGATGATAGATATGAGAGGGATATCAGGTTGAGAGGCAAATAGGTTTACATGAAACTCGAATTCCTTGCTATGTATTTTTTCTTACAACTTGTGGACTTTATTCCGTAGCTACTTGCCCTTGGTTTTCGATAAACAAGACTCATAGGTACTACCTACCCAAAATATTTTGTCAACTTTGTAACCATTTTTATTTATTCTTATTGAAGTGTCTTTGTAACCATTTGTTAATCTATGTTTTGCTTATTTAGGAAAAATAAAAAGAACTTAGAGGACCGGTTGGGCTTATAAGTCCCAAAAAAATAAAACAGCCCTCCAATAATGGATAGCCACGTATGCTATTTACACAAATTTCTATATGACCACATTGCACAGATACAACCATTCTCCCATTCTCTCCCTCTTCTCTTGCCGACCTTCACTTTTCCCTTAACCCCCGACCTGAAGTTTCTCCCCAAGGACTCATTCACTTTGCCTTCCCACAGAGTATTAAATTTGGATCATTTGCTTCCTTTCCAAGCCAAGATAGCAGTTACTATAATTCACGACTTCCACTGCATTCACTCGCATGCTTCTATTTCTTCTCCTCTCACTTTGCAAGCTTTTTTTTCTCTTTCTCTTTGATTCATCTCCAAAAAAGGAGAAAGACCCAAATCTTTGCTATCCAGGCTTCACTGAGATGACCCAGGCCTAAGTTTTAATATTAGTTTTTTATTTTACAAAATTTTTATATAAGAATTTTAAAATGATATTGTGATTTTTTTTTTATATTTTAATATTTATATTTTATTTACATAATTTTTTAACATCTTAAATTATTTTTTAAAAATATAAAAAAATCACAATATTGTTTTAAAATACTTATATAAAAATAATGTAAAATTAAAAATTAAAAAAAATTCAAGTAAAAATTCTCAATTAAAAATCCAAAACTAAGAATTCTAAAATAAAATTTCTTAATATTTTTTTAAATTTTATTTTATATAATATCTGATATAATTGGAAGGTTGTTTTTTGTATAGGGAAATGCTAGAAAGTATCCACGTTCAGGATATTGTTCATGCATTGTTCATGTGAGGAGAGTATCCTGAGTGTGGATATTTCCCGTCATTTTTCTTTTATATAATAGGAATGTTGCTTTTTTAGAAAAATCAGCCGTATTGATTGTAAGCATCTCTTGAGAAGTTATATTTGCTGTAGGGGTGAAATTGGAATCGGTTTTAGTTGTCTCCAGCATTAAAGACACTTCATCTCAAAATATATAATAAGCATAATAATAAAAAATTTAAAAATTTAATAAAATTTAAAAATATAATAAAAAATAAAATATATAAAAAAAATGAAAACATAATAAAAAAATAAAATAAAAATAATTTTAAAAGAAATTCGACTCTCAATTAAACGAAACTACTGGCGATAGTAACGGGCAACACCACCCATTCTATTAGGACGAAGGACTTATTTCGAGTTTATAATTATCGAAGGAAGGCCAGAAGTGGTCGAAAATTGTCTTTGTAAAAATGAGATCGCTGAAATTCGTCAATTCCAATGACATAAGCAATATCCGCCACTGCCCCCCAAGAATTTGGACTGTAGACTGCTTTTTATAGAGGGGCCGAGCCGACCCCCGCTTTCCTCTTGCTGTAGACTTCTGTACATTAGTTCCAGAATCTCGTACAGTCCACCGGAAGCGACCCAATAAAGCGCCCAGGCCCACCACATACCCTCTGTAGTGATCTACTCCCACACGCACCAAATCGCGTTACAAATAAATGCACGCGCTCACCCACCCACACCATACAAAAACCAATTACGGTCAAAACGTCAAACTCTATCTAGTATCTACCCCCCGCCTCTCTCTCTCTCTCTCTCTCCCGTCTTGCGTCCAGATCACTGTCCTTTATCCTCTTCCTCCCAAACCACCCCCCCCCCCCAAAACCAAAATTCCGAAGCCTAACCTTGATCATTCTGATGCAGTTCAAACGCTTGGACGGCCTTAGGGTTGCGCTCTCCGCCTCCGACCCAGACATCTTTTGATGTGCTCTTCATCACCACCCAAACCCTAGATTTTTTTCTTGCTTTTTTTCTCCCCGTGGTTTCTTTTTTCAACTAAAGGCCATGGCGGGCTCTGTGGAGGATCTCGGAGCCCCGGAGTCATGGGAGGTGGCCGATTTGGACGAGTCCATGAACCGCCTGATGCTCTCCTCCAAGAAAGATTCCAGGCCGCCCAACGAGCTAAACGACGATTCAGCTCCAGCTTTAGTTTCTTCATCGGCTTCGAATTTAGGTTTGGGCTCGACGGGTGGTGATGATTATGAGAACGTGCCGGACGATGTTGTCGATCAGGTCGATCAGTTTCTTCGCGAAGCGTTACAGAATCCTCGTGAGCGCTTATCAAGTAAGCCATGTGTTGGTTTTCGTATTCGTATCTGGATACGTGTCTGTATGCGTCCGCGCATGTAAATGTAGAGGTGTATTTGTATCTGTATTTAGAGTTTTGAAATTTCATTTATTGCAATGATTCCAAATCAGGGCTTGGTTTGCTGGTCGGGAAGGTCTGCGTTATTCGCCATGAATATTATTTTATGCTTACCTTTCGACTTTATTTCCTTTTTTGTTCTTCAATGTTAATCCTATAGTTAGCATAAAGTTAATATCTGTTGTGTAAGTTGCAATTATGCTCGCTGACCGTTATGCTGGATTTATGACATTCTTTATGCTCTAGTAGTAAGTTCATTATGATGTTAACGGTGAAGAGTAGTTCTTTAAGTTTCCGTGCGCTTCTATGTGGGAAGCTATATCATACTTCTTGATGGTTCACCTCAAGCATTTAGTATTAAACATGTCAGTGTGCTGACTCTGGTGGTTAAGCACGCTGGGTAGTGGCTGTTTTTTCTCAGTCGTGTATGGTTTACAGCCTGCTGATTGGTTGATTCTGGTTTTTGTGTTCTTCTAATGTAGTTTCCACAAAAACAATTTGTGTTATTCTAATGGTTACTTCATTGTTGACGAAAATGCAAATGAGAGGGATATCAGTTGAAATAGGGAGTAACTTGGGGATTTCTAGTTTATAGGTAGCTCGATTAGGATCATAATGCTTCAATCAGTTTGTGATGTGAGGTTCTAAGGTCATGATGCTTGGGGCAGGAAGAGTCAAGTAGTTGGGTAAGGAATATCATCATCATAATCGTTGCCAGTGCTTTCAGTTTTTTTTTTGTGTGTTTGAACAGCTGCATGTCAATGTTTTGGTCTTTTAGTATTCAAGAGTAATTTTCTATGCCTCAGAATTCTTTTTGTTTTGCCTTCCATTTGTACACTAATGAAGATTTGTAATTTGTTTCCTCCAGTTTTACGTATAGAGCAGGATGTTGAGAAGTTTATTCGCAATCCTACTCAACAACAGCTGGAGTTTCAACAGCTGCCTACATCCTATTTACGATTGGCTGCACACCGGGTGGCACAGCATTACTCACTGCAGTCAATGGTTTTATTGGACAATAGTTTGCCTGATGGTTCTGGCTCTAGAATTATTGTTCGCAAAACTTCTGAATGCCAGCTTCCTCTGATTCGCCTTGCAGAAATCCCTGTAAATCTACCATCAGAAGAGAGTGGTGTCATTAAGGTTGCAATCAAGCAGAGGCCACAGAAACGGTCGCAGCTTGTCAACAGTGGAAGTTCAAATTCTTTAAAAACAGGCAATTCCAAAAGCGTAGAGGAAAGAAAAGAGGAGTATAACAAAGCTCGTGCTAGAATATTTAACTCAAATATTAATATTGGTGGTGGTGTGGGTGGGAAACCAGAAAGTGAGCAAAGGCTGCAGGATCATCCCCTGCATTGTTCCTTGGGGATTTCAAAGATGGAAGAGAAATCTGTTCCCGGCATTACTGATGTAAATTCTGGTATAGGTCTGATCGATTCTTCAACAAGTAGCAGTAGATCAGCTAGAAGTAGAACAGAGGAGCCAATTGGTAGGAACAAGCCAAATAGTAGGGTGGCTATTTTTAGGGACCGTGAAGTTGATCGCAAGGATCCTGATTATGACAGGAGTTATGACAGGTCTGCTCTTCATTTAACTGTTCATGAGTCTAAGATCTACATCCTATCCATTATACATTATTCTTGTGCATGATTTAAACTATGCTTAGCTGAAAAGTTTCTTTGTTGGCGAACCCAAATGTCTGTGTAACTTTTTTCTTCAGGTATATGCAAAGATTCGATCCTGGGTTTGGGTTCAATGGGGGACCGTATACCATGCAGCCTATGTACAGCCCTGCACTGAATTACAACACTGAATTTCCACAACTTGGGTCTGCCCATAGGCCTCAGATTTCTCCTGAGCACCAACATCGTCCGCTTCCTCAACACCTGCCTGGGCAATGGGGTGCACCAGCAACACCTACAGGGATTGGGTATGGCCATCCAGAGACCATGATGACATCATTCAATCCTAATCATGTTGGTGCCCGCTCTACATCTGCCATATACCTGCATTCCTCTCAGTATCCTTGTCAGCATCTGGGGATGCCTTTCATTCATCCTCATGAGCAAGTTCACCAATCTTTTTCACAGGTATGACACCTGCAGCGGTTCACCCTTGCTTCTTTAATAAAATAGAAATATTGATTTGATCTCAACCCAGCAGAAACACCTTTTTTTAGTTTGCTACTCTAGAGATGCCCTGCCTGAAGGGCATTGGGCAATCTCCCATATCTTTTTGTAGGTAGCTTTTCTTTTGGTTTCTATTGTTTGAAGTCAAAATTCGAATTACCTATAAAAAAGACGAAAATTGAATAATAATAACTTGGTTGTTTACAAGAACCCCCCCCCCCCTTTCTCTTCTTTTTTAATACAGGAAAACCCTCCTTTTCGGACATACACAAACACAGATAATTAATCACGATGACAATTACGGCAGATGTGTAACCCCTTCCTGCCAACTACCGTCCTAAAATCCATATTCCTTTTCATTAACCTCTACTGCATTTAGAATGGTGTTGAAAACTTGGTACTTAGAACTACAATAGAGCTTTATATGATGGTGATGTTTCTTCTATTTTCAAAAGGGCATTTGTCATTTGACAAACCATCTAATAGTTAAAATTTATATATTTTGATACACTAGTGATTAGGAATAAGCTTATGCTCTATATACAGATAGGGTTCTCTTTATTGCACCATCAGCTCTTTTTAACAAACCTTTCTCCCTCATAGGCAATATCCCTTATCTCTGGCAGATTTAATCTTTGTTTATTTCTTCTGTGGAGGCTACAGTTGGCAGAAATTTGGTTTATAATATGTTAATCTCTCTGGCTTATAAATGGAGTATGTGGAGCTGTCTCACTCATTCTCTCTCTTTCACACACACACACTCACACACGCGTGCGCATGCGTGTCGTATGAATAAAATGGGTCTTGATGATGAAGGTAAACTACATTTTGGTCTTCCCAACATTTCTATTTCTATTTGGTCCCCAATGTTTTTATGCAATGATATTACACTTTAATTTTTCAGCATTGTTTTAAATTAACCCTTCCATCCAAATTGGTTAAAACAGTGGAGTTAGACCCTTGCAAGACATGTGACTAAAATCAATAATATGCTTTTCATGTTGCATATGTAAATGTGTCTGTGTGTGCGTTCACGTGTGCATCTATTAAATTTCTGTGTGTATCTTTTGAATGTAAATGCAAAAATGTTGAATCACAATACTTAAAACCGGACGATGTGAAGAATAAACATCAAATAGAATGAAGGTTGGAGGATCGGAAGTATACATCACCCTATTTCTTTTAGAAGGTCTGAGGGCCTTCTATTTCTCATATCTGATGTCTCTCTTATGAATTTTGGTGGTCTTGCTCTGTTCCCACTTTCCATCTGGACTTTGAATTACTCTATTAACTGTATTTTGCTTGCTTGGTGTAGTCTCGTCAACAGCAACCTGATGCGAATTTTGGATTAGCCCGGCCCCGATGAGGGGCATGGGCCACGCCTGCACACTGCCAGCTGGAACTCAATTTTGAAATATAGAGGGGCTGCCACAGTTGCATATATTACTTAGCTGGCAGGAGTGCAGGCATAGAAAACTGAGGTGGACTGGAGTGGATGTATCACGCACACCAATATTTGATCCATTCCACCATCTTGGTTTTTATGGAAGCTTCTTACATCTTTGATGAATGATGAAGAAGCTCACCCCATTTACCAAATTTATTGTTGGAAGCTTCTTTCATCTTTGATGAATGATGAAGCAGCTCATGGACGAATCCCATCGTTCAATGGTGATCTCTCATTTATGAATTCCATTGATGGAAGCTTCTTTCATCTTTGATGAATGACAGAAGCCAAATGGTTCGACCAATTTACCCCTGATGATGATGATTTTACCAATCAATAGAAGAAGATTTTACCAAGCTGTACCAATTCCATTGGTGGAAGCTTCTTTCATCTTTGATGAATGATGAAGCTGCTCATGGACGGATCCCATCGTTCAATGGTGGTCTCATTTACGAATTCTATTGATGGAAGCTTCTTTCATCTTTGATGAACGACAAAGAAGCCAAATGGTTTGACCAATCCTGTCGTTTAATTGAGGTCTCTTAGAGCTACAATTTAACATTGATGATGATGATGATGATGAATGAGAATAGAAGAAGATTTTACCAGAGCTGGTAATATAATTGATCACCTTGGATGAAGGTCAGCCTATTAATCTTCTTCTTTATGCCTTCACGTTTAATTAACCAAGTGCAAAAATAAAAAAGAAAAAATGCCTCCTTTGTTTAACTAGTCTTTCAAGTTCAAGCTTACACTAATATGGATGTTTTCTTTGTGTTAACAGCGCCGTCAAGAATCAAAGCGAAGGAAAGTACATGGTTAGTTGTATTTGGCTTATAGGAGCTTTGGCGTGCATCTGAGTTTTATTTTTTTAAGCTCTGTTCACACTTTTTATTCGTTCCTTGAACCCCAGCTTGTTGCAGAAATAAGAATGGTAAAACGCATCATGTACCACGACAACGATCCGATCTGGGTCTTTAGTTATATCTTTAGAGTTCACTATCATCTTTTTATTTGGATAATATTACGGATAGTTGTGATTAGCACAATATTATTGAAGTATTGGACGTGTTTATCCTCTCTGGATTTCCTGGGCCAATTTAGGTTCTGCTGTATAGCATCGGCTCCTTGTCGTATTTAGTAGCGGTTCCTTGTGCTGCTTTACACGTGCCAATGGGATATTGCTATCGCATGGAGTAGGTATTCCACGTGTCAATGTTCCAATTGGTCAAAAGCCGTTAATATAAAGATGGTCAGTCCGGTCTGGTTTGTTTTGATAAAAATTAAAAATTTAATAAAATATTTTTATAAAATATATTTTTAATATTAGTTTGTTTTGAGAGTTGAAAATGTTTAGTTTTAAAAAAGTTGAATTGATTAATTTATTTTATATGAGAATTTGAAAAAGAGAAATGATAAAATAGGATGTGAGTTTGGAAAAATAAATCAGGGCTTAGTGATACTCAGGCTGCAACAGCAATATGCTGTTATTACGACCAAAATTTTTTATTTTTATGTTTTTTTATTATTTGAAGATATTTTTAAAAAATAATAGTAGCTTTTTTAATTATTAAGTTTAAAAAAATTATAATTGATGACGCTTCAAAAACAAGAGGGGCATATTACCAATTTGAGAAATATTAGGGGTCGGTTGGGTCGAACCCTTCATTAAAAGTAGCCTATCGTTTTCGGTGGCGATGGTGATATTGCTCATGCCATCGGGATCGGCGAGTTCCCGTGATATCATTCCGACAGCAACTTTTCTGGCGACCTTCCACTTTCTCCCGCTAATCTTAAACTCGAAATAGGTTTGACGGAGTTTGTCGGTTCTAATGATATGGGTGGTGTCGCCTACTTCGTTCGGCGGCGGTTCTGTCTGAACTCAGGTCGAAAGCTTTCTATCATATCATCTTCATTTTTTTATTCTGTTTTCTATTTTTTTTTTTTATTGTATTTTTATAGGGAATATAGGGGTGGGCTATTTGTGACGTTGGGGACAGCCCGACCGGTTCCCAGCGTCACTCTTTATTATTAGTATATTGATAGATTTTTTTTTTTTAATTTTTAAAAATATTTGGACATGTTTAAAAAATATTTTTTTTTTTAAAATGTAATTTGCAGTAGAAGCATACAGTAGTGTTGACATCACATGAACAACGAGGGCCTCACTCCCTCTCCTTAGTGCTGCTGTCTGACGTGCAAACCGCACGACACATGCATAGCATGTCCGTGTCTGTTGGGCAGCAGCGGGGCTCTCTCCCATTACATTCTTAGTACCATCTGCATCACGAATTGCACTTGTTTTTGCTTAAAGTTGTCATCCTCTGTCACCCTCAGACATCACGAATTTCACTCTCTTAAAGTTGGCATCTTTTAAGTTCCTTGGATGACTCCTTGTGATAATTTTAAATACAGGGTTGAATTTTGCTACTTCAATATTAACCCATTGGAGAAATTGACTTCCTGTTTAATGCGTTACATGTCATTGGCGACAAGAACAAATATAACAAAATCTGAACCATTGCAGTACTTAATTTACAAATGATGGATGAAATTCAAAAATTCACCCGAAAACCATCCCAAAAACTCAAGTGAATATCTCCTTCTCTCTTTTCATTTCTTTTCATTTGGTGCAAAACCCTCACCACTTTTACGTGCACTGCTCTAACAACTTGATAAAAAAGGCGCGTCCTTTTTTTTTTTTTTTATTGAGAGTGCCAATGATGACCACCTCTCTCCCTCTCTCTCGTGTTTGACGGTTAAAGTAGTGTACAATCAAGTTGTTTCTACAGGAAAAAGGGAGACAAGGGGGCTTTGTGTGTGGATGTTTGCCGTTTTCAAGTAAAATCCTATGGTTTTTGCATGCTTCCTTTCTGTCTTCCATATTCTACCATATATTTATATCTGAAATGAAACCACATAATCAGCACTGCCTCTTCTAATTCCTCCAGATTGAAGGATCCAAGGTTCGTTTCATGCCAATTCTCTCTCTCTCTCTCTCTCTCTCTCTCTCTATCTCTCTCTCACTCACACACACACAACAACAACAACATTGGTCTCTCTACTCACTATTGAATCTTCCATACAATGAGCAGCGAACTGCCATATACCCCATCATCAAAACGCATATATCGTACCGTCTAGCCATTAATAATTCTTCATTACTTTCTAACCAACTTCAGTTTTGCCACTTACATCTCACTCATACATGCATGCTTCTGTGCAAACAATTTAGTCACACTCAGCTTGTCACCCTGATCCTGCAACACTTTGCTTTAGTTTATCTATATGTCTAATTGTACTGAAAACTAAAGATATTTATCCAAGATTACCAGTTTGTGTTTCATCATTTCAGGGGCAATACACGAGGATCCAGATGGAGAAGCTGAACTCCCAGCTATATTTGCAAAACTGTTATATAATCCAACAAAATGAAAGGCTAAGGAAAAAAGCTAAACTGCTAAACCAGGAGAACCAGGCTTTGTTATCTGAACTGAAGCAGAAACTCTCCAATACAAAAATAAATACCAACAATCCTAGCCACAATATCAGCTCCACTTCTGCCCCAGGTCCAGTTAGTTCCAACAAATCTTGACACATGATTACAGTTGCCTCGATCTCCTTACAGCGAAAAGGACTGATGACATCCCTGCCTTTTAAGTTTATGTACCTTGCTACAGTTTCAGTTCCGACATCTCTTTCATAGCAATGAAAAATAATAAATGAACTGAATATTTATTTGATGAAGAACTCAATACAATCCCCTCTCTCTCTCTCTCTCTATATATATATATCTGAGCAAATAAATAATCTCCAGTAGGCATAGATCTTAAAAATCCACATTCAGCTTCCCGTCTACACTTGAAAATGTTTGGTAGAATGCCTTGAAATGCTTGTAAGCAATGTCTACATCCTCCTTCCCACATATCTCTCTCACACTGCAGTTGAACCAAAAACAAGAAACCAACTTAAGCGCTACACTAATAAAAATAAACTCTGCAGAGATTTTCTAATAAGAAGACTGATGGCATTATGGTCAGATCTGATGAGCTAATTCATAGATGTACAGAGACCACTTGAATCACCATGTAGTGCCATGAATATGACATGGTTCACCATTTTAGGTCATTGAGTAGAGAAAGAGAGAGCTGCTTTTCTGGATGGGGGGTTACAGGTCACCAATTCAAGAAGTCAAGAACAAGCAGAGAGGGCAAAGAAGGAAACCTAATAATCTATTGAAGTTCCCGTGCAAAAAAAAAAAAAAACTTATATTGGCTATGGCTAATTGGTGTCGGCTGTTTAACAACTCAAATAATTGGGGTATTTAACAATCTCTGCCCAAACATCTAGTTTTAATATTTTCAAACCCGCCCAGAATTTTCCCATCCAGACTTCAAAAGAAAACATTTATAACTTCGCAGCTATTTGAGCATCTGCATCCTAGGGTGGGGAACCTCTAGCTATGTGTTCAAACGCCAATACAAAAACATTAGCTTGAACTCTCAATCCAACTAAAAAAAAAAAAACATTTCTCATAAGAACAAGTATATTTAACAAATAAGATATAACTCCCAATGTTTTCCTCTCACCAGTTGACATCCAAACTTTATAATTCCTTTTTTTTTTTCTTTATGCTCTTGTCTTGTAATATCTAGGAAATATTAGGTAAATCTAGAAGTAGAAATCTAATTTGCTACCTGTGCATGGAAAGTTGAGCAATGCCACAATCAACCGTCCGGATGCCAACTCCTGAAGCCAGAATTGGACCTATGGTGGAACCACATCCCATGTCATTTCTCACCACAAATTCCTACATAAGCAAATAATTTGGTAAACATTCCTGCTACCTCAAGGTTTGTGGTATGTAACATGTTGCTAATATTCTACCGATAAAAAAAAAACATGTTGCTAATATTCTTTAGTGTGCAAAACATGACAATTAAGTTATGCTACCTCATCACATTAAATTCTACAAATTATTTCCAAAACAAGTAGAGTTAGGCCATGTTTGGACACTTTTTTCTCATCTCATATCTAAAATTTTCATAAATTCCTTCCTAAACATCATTCAAACATAAAACACTTTTCAGTTTCAAATTTTCAACATTTTTATCTAATCATTATCTAACATTTCAACTTTCCCAAACTTCCAAACAGAACATAGAAAGCAATACAACTTTTTCAAATTCAAAACATAAGTAATATTAAAAAACTATTATTTTTTTGATAAGTAATTGATTTTATTGAAAGAAACTAGGCAATGCCCAAGTACACAGAACCCATTAAAAAAATTATTCACATATTTTAACTTTATAATATTCTTATTCATATTTTTCTCTCCTTTCTCAAGACCCAATAAAACATCTGTTCACATACAATTTCAATACTATTCACATAATTCTCATCTCATTTCATTACCCCCAATTCCAAACACACCCTTAGTCTTGAAGAATAGATGTTTGTAATCCTAACATATTGTTAAATCTTAATGGGGATCATAGATGTTTCAAACATCTTTAATACAACCTAGTTGTTCCGTCTTCAACATCGAGTTTATGTTTACAAAAGAGACCTCGAGTTATGACCTACAAGGAAGAAAAAAAACTTCGGTGACAAGAAAAGAAAACATCTATTACTTTCTATAAAGAATCCCTTGTGTCACTATCTTTTGTTTTGAAATGGATTTATTTTGTCATATATTTCATAAGAATAATCCAATGGCATATCTAATATAAGATTATATGAATAATCCATGGACACAGTCAATTTCAATGACCATCACCTGAATTGGAAGGTTATGAATTTTGCCAACTTCTTTGAATAGGAAAGCCGTGACACCACTAGTAGCATAGCGCTGGTTTGCATTGTGCTTGATAACAAGTCCCTTTTGCATTTCTGGGCGATGGTGCTCTTCATGCTTATCCATGAAATTTGGATGAACTCCATGAGCCATATCAGCTGACACTAAAGAGAGAAATCATCCCAAAAAGATAGTTTGGAAATTGAATTGTGTGCACCAATGAAAAAAAACTGAATACAACTTACAGAAGCATAGGAATAAATTCAGACTTCTGCAAATTTGTGCAGCTAGTACCAAAGTCAAAATTGTACAAATTGAATCATACCAAGAAATGAGTGGCGAATTGCACGCTCAAAAGCACCTTCTCCAACATACTCATTAACTAAGCAACTAACTATGCGCCTCATAGCCTGAAACATGGTTGGTGCACCAGCTCCCTGAACTGAATCTGAACCCACCTAAAGAATTTTTTTTTTTAAAAGAACATTTGTCATATGGCTAACGTAGCAAGAGCCAATGCAGATAAAAGCTCATCTATATTTGTAAATCTATTAAGAGTAACAAGGAACTGTGCAGTAGAACAAAAGAAAATAAAAATGTTGAAGCCGTCTGATTCTGACAACCAATTTAGAAAAATAGTACGTTGTTTACAAGCTGGTTGTCTATTAGCCACTCAATCTCCTCAAATATTTGAAAATGGATAAAAACGCATATGTAATAATTGTGATCCTTCTAGCTCCTTCAATCTAGGAATAAAAGAGTCAATAGTAAATTATGCTCAACCAATAGAAACTAGCTCCGATAGCAAAAAGAAACTTTTAAATAACATATTCCTTCATATAGCACGTTCTATAGTAAAAAGATATATGATTTTGAAGCATAACTGTTATTTTGATAAGCATACAAGATAAATATAAAACTCCATCTATGCAAACTTAGGAACCAGTAGAAGAAGTTTACCTCTTCATTATCAAATAAAGCAACCATCCGAATTGCATGTTCACTTGATAAATCGCTAGATGATTTACATGAATCAATAAGTGCCCGTAATGCACAATAACTGGAAGCAAGGTTGTCCAATCTTCCAGAAAAAATAAATTCATCCTTCCCACCTCCAAGGCAGCTAGGCTGGGTATCGCAAACATTTAACTCAATGCTCATTATGTCATCAATGCCGCAGTTGAGCTCATCTGATAAAGCCTGGGAATTGAAGTTTTAGATTAATTTCAAGAATGATGATCTGACACCTTCAAGTACTTCCTAGAAATGTATATACTGCACCATTACTTTAAGCAGTTGTCTCAACAAGTAGGTAATTTTTTTTTTCCTGGGCAATTAAAAAGATTATATAGAAAGGTATATAGGAATTAATCGGATAAAAATGTGTTTCAAAGACAGTAGGCACAATATTAGAGATTTAGCTATACGACTCTCCCAAAACTATGTAAATAAAGTCATCTTAGATTATCTTAAAGAATTTTTTCAACGAATTTCTGTTGTTCATGATATTGAAATGTGACAATTTTGATTGTCTGACGTGACTGTTTGAACATTTTACCTTTTCATAGAAAGAGTATGCTCAATTCACAATTCGCCTTGAAGCATTGGTATGCCTTTACTTATATACATAAAAAAAAATGGTATGCATTCATTAACTTGCTAATAACTGGAGGAAAAGTGAATGGGATACCTGCATAAGCAGTGAATGATGAGCAGCTTTTGAAGAAGATGCTGTACTTTTCTCTTTTGACTCCAGAGAAGTTTCTTCTAGTTTTGTTGAAAGTAAGGGAATCAGATGAGTCTCTAGATTTGGTTTGAATCCATCCTTATTCACTGTGCTAAATAACCAAAATATTGAATCAGAAAGAAAGCTAGCAGATAACCTCAGTGATCACATGTTGCAGGTACATCATACATATAATAAACTACACAGCACATAATAAGAAGCTGTTTTCTAAACTTTAAAACTCAAGCATCACTCAGAGATCATTCACATGCATCTATGCAAATGAATGATCTTTTAGGGTATGCTTAGATGGAGGGAAAGGGAAGGAGAGGAGAGGTGAAGAGATGAGGGTTACCCTTCAGACTATTAGTAGGTATTTTCTTTAGTTCTATCAAATTGAAGGGAGAGGATATGGGGTTCACAAATTTCTGTTAGTTTTTTTTATCCATTGACCATTGATTGAAATTATAAGCAGTGCCTGAACAGACCCTTATCATTTGTCTCACAATATTCTCAAATTTAAAAATAAAATAAAATAAAAACCTTATCCTTTTCTAAATTCTCCACCTTTCAACCAAAGCAAGGAATATATCAACTATTCCTGGTTCCCCTCATATTATAAAAATATCCAAACAAAGGAACAGATAACAGTTCCTCCTCTCCTATCTTTTACTCTCCCAACTCCTTTTAAGCTCTCCTCTCATCAACCTTGAAACCTAAAAAGTTCAAGATCAATTTTTTTTCTTTTGATAAGTAATAAGAGTAGTTTTATTCCAAGTAAATAGGCATAGCCCAAGTACACAGGGAGTATACAAATGAGAGACACCTATTTACAAGCAAAAACTGAAAAATTAAAACAAAACAGAACATTCATTCCATCCCTTACAAGGTTTGAAACCCAAAAACTAGAAGTACTACGAAAAAAATCCCTTAACTTCTCTAAAGTACGTTCACAATTATCAAAACATCTTCTATTTCTTTCAACCCATAAGCACCACAGAAGGCATAAGGGAATAATTCTCATAACAGCAGGCTCAATGTCTTTCCCAATAATTCCTGGCCAAATTGCAAAACCATCCAACAAATGCATGGGCATCACCCATGAAAAGCCAGCCCAATCAGATAGAGCATTCCAAAACCATGTTGCAACCTCACAATGCAAGAAAAGATGATCAATAGATTCAACGCTTTTCTTGCACATATAACACCATTCAATTGCTTGGATGCCTCTCTTCCTCAAATTATCAATAGTCAGAATTTTCCCAATGGACACTAGCTAACAAAAAAAAAGCAACCTTACTAGGCACCTTTGATCTCCAAATACTCTTCCATGGATAATCCTCAACCCCATGACTAGTTAGGGCCTTGTAGTAAGAACTCACTGAAAATCTGGATTTTTTAAAGTGTATCCACAGCAAACTATCTTTTGACCATATTAGAAAGTTCAAGATCAATTCTCATTGCATTATATTATAAAGGAGCCGTGCTACACGTCCCGATTTGGACTTTTTTTTAGTTTTTTTTTTTTTACTTTATGATTTTTTACATGATTTTTTAACATCTTACAACTTTTTTTTTTTTGAAAAAATAAAACATTATTTAAAAATACTTACTTAATTATAAAGTTCCAAAAAAAAAAAAAGTCCAAATTGGGATCCCAAATAGAGACAAATAACATTTTCCATTATAAAGACTCTAAACAGAGCCAAGATCAATTCTCATTGCATTATAATAGAAAGACTCTAGACAGAGCCATTCATATGATCGACAAAGCCTCTTGGACTTTGTTTGGATCATTTCCCTATCATGGGCTTGATGTTCATGATTTCCTTGTATCTATTTCTGCTTCCTAGCTAGGTGTTTTCTCTTGTATATATCCAGTGTGCTTGGCTACGCTTATTGATATTAATAAAATTTTACTTATATAAAAAAAAAAAAAAAATCTTAAAGTGGTTCCATAAAATTGGTCCTTAGCAATCACCAGTTCTTCTCTACTAGCCACATTTCAGAAACCAAGCTTCCCTTCAAACCAGACAGTCAAGTTGAGCTTTATATTAGAATGCCTAAAAAATGCAGCAAAAGATGCATCCTTTATGCAAGTCAAGTTAACGACCATTATTTAGTCGAGTCTAAACTTACTCTAAAATTGATCAATTCACGAAGATGTTATACTTTAATCTTCATATATTATCATCAATGTACACAAATACATTGGTTATGTAACAATCATTCATGTGTTTTATGTTACCAATGGAATTAAATGAAAAAGAAGATAGACTTTAAGGAGACAGTGGCAAACCTGTCAAGATGAATGGCCAGTGTTGGTATTCGTAACAGAGGCCTTTTTACTTTAACAAGCTTGTGCACGAAAGATCCATCACCACCTCTCACTATCACCCTTCCAGCAACACTCAAGTCTCTGTCAAACCAAGTATGCCATAAACCACCACCATAGGTCTGCACATTGACCATCAGATAACCAGTCTTGGACGATGCAGATTTTGGTTTTAGTTTTAGACAAGGGCTGTCTGTGTGAGCAGCAATCACATGAAAACCATTACCAACAGCATACCTACATAACTAAGAGAAACCTTTTGTTAAAAAATTTCCATTAATACAGTGTCACATAAGAAGGGTAAAACTAACGAAGAAACTGAACAGGATATTTCCATGGTTGTGTATGGACAAGCTAGAAAGCAGCAGTAACAACTGAACTTCTATTTAAAGAAAGAACTGGTTAAAAAACTATGCAACAAGAAATGAGAGTTTTTCAAAATTTCCAACCTAAAGGTGTCAGTGATCACAGTCTACAACCTCTTTTGTGCCCAGTAGCCAGTCTTATATTGTACAAACCCAACATGTACACAGACTGAATTGAGTATAAATTTTAAAAGACGAATTATTCCACTCACTTTTCCCCAATTGCAAAAGCTACTAAACAAGACATATTTCGTGTGAAGAAGTATCGTCCACCAGGCTTCAGGTCCCATTCGTCATTCTCATTTAACAAATGAAAACCAGCATCAATTAGTTGTCGTTTAGCTTCAGCTGCAGATGAGAATAGTGTAAATGAGAGAAAAGATCAGACCAAACACCTGATCACCTGAAATTCAAAGTAAAAGTGACTCCATATTTCCTCCTCAAGATATATGGATCATTCAGCCACAACAGTGAGATAAGTACTTGCAACTAATATAAAATATCCAGACAAACTTTTTTTTTATCAGTAAAAATGGCAGTAACAATATCTAGACAAACTTCATACAATTTAATAAATAAAATCCTATTTTAAAGTTAAGTTGGAGGATAATGCATGATGATCAGAGAATGTAAAAGATTTCAGAGCTGAGCAAACTTATTTGACAACAATGTCAGTGTCACCACACAGAATTTGTGCGGGGCTATTAAGAATATCTAACTACTTCAGCATAATCTAGTACCAATATATTAGCTTCGAGCTATATTTTTTCCATAATGCTCGAACTCCATCAGTAACAAAAATAATATTAGTGATAACAAGTGTCAAAACTTATTATTGAAGCCACCCGATTTTGCGACGTTCCAAAGTTGAAGTTCATGATCATGTCACAAAGTTGACAAGTACTCACACGAAAAGCTCGTTCATTTCATACTTGGCTAAAAAATAATCTACCCGTGAGCCGTTAAATTCTACACGAAAAGCTTCGATTTGTTTTATTCAAAACATTGCAACCTCAACCCAGTTATAAAATTGAATTGCACAGAATAAATATATGTATAAGGAAACATAGACTTGTAATAAGAACGAATAAATTCATCAGAAATCCGGAAAAACCGAGGAACATAGACCAAAAAGAAAACAGAGCGTTTTGTACCCGCCGCATGAAACTGAGTCCAGGATTCATTGAGATAGTCCAGAAGATCCCCCACTATAGACTCTCCCGATCCAACCGTTGAAGATGAACTCTGAGAATGCCCCCAAAAAAATCAGCTTTTAGAAAGAAAAATAGAACCATATGCACATGCATACAGACAGACATATATGTGGGGAGAGAGAAGAGAGAGAGAGATTCGGGACCTCGTGGGTTGAATTAGAGGTGGAACAGAGAGGCGTAGAGGAGAATTTGCGACGGAGATTGGGGTTGACGCAGAAGGAGGGTGAGGGAGGGCATTTGGGGATGAGCAAGAAGGGTTTGAGAGTCGGACATGAGTGGCGGAGGAGTTGTAGTCGAGATATCGCCGCCATTTTCTTTGGCTAGCTACCGCCAGTGTGCCACTGTGTAGTGCTCCCGTCTCACTTCTTCCGAAACGGTTCGATATTTATAGGATAAAGTCTTTAAGTTCTGTACGTATTGCTCCTCAAAACTCATATCTAAATGGCTCTTATTTATGTGAAAAATAGAGATATTTTTAAAACCGGACAATGATTTGTACAAAATTCTAAACCCCTAAATCTAAATCTTAAAACTTTAAATTCTAAATTCTAAACCCTTTAAATATATAAGTCTTATTTAATTTTCTTTTTTTATTAAAAATGATCATAAAAAACTATTAATTCTTTTGAAACCAACAAAGCACTTATATTGTTATTTATATATTTAAGATTTGTATTTAGCATTAGAGTTTTGAATAAATTGAACTTCGAGTCTTATAAATCTTATAAGTTTTGAATAAATTGAAAATTTTTTTGAAATTTTTAAATGAAGGCAGAAGTCAACAACATTAAAAAAAATTTAGGATCAAGTTGAGCAAAGTCTGACCGGATGAAGAGGCTACATTTTCAAACTATTATTTATACTTTAAAATCACATTTCAAAGTATTGAACTAATATTATGATGCTCAAATTATCAAATTCTTGAGCATTAAAATGTTTTATTGTATTGTTTATGGTTATAAATAAAATAATACATAAAAATAATGATACATAATAACTTTTAAAATAATACAGGAAGTTCAGTTCAGTAGTCGTCACTCCGCCTTTTTATCTATTTGAATTCAAAAACGAGACGAAATAAGATGAGTTAAAATGAGTTGAATTAAATTTATTTTTTAATATTATTATTATTTTAAAATTCGAAAAAGTTAATTTAGAAATTTAAAAAATTGTATTAAGATTTAAAAAAACTGTATTAGAATTTATATTTTATATAAAAATATAAAAAATATATAATAATAAATTTGAGATGAATTCGTCTCATATTTTAATATAAATAGAGTCTGAATTCGAAGATAAGATGAGTTGAATTAAATTTATTTGTTAATATTAATATTATTTTAGAATTTGAAAATATTATATTAAAATTTATATTTTATATAAAATATAAAAAAATATAATAATAAATTAAAATAAATTCGTCTCGATAAAAAGGACTTTAATAGTTGTGCGCTTCCTCTTACAATCCCGGATCTCGGAAAATGTAAGTGCACAGACAATCCACTTTCCCGATAAACCCAATTCTTCCTCAATACCCAGATCCTTACCCGCAAAATGTCGAAGGAATTCAACGTCCCGCCCGTCATTTTCCCCTCCGGTGGAGACACGTCTGGAGGGCCCACATCCGCAGCCTTACGGCGCCCAACGGCGCCGTTTCAGCCACGCCCACCCGCCACGAACCCCATCCCTTTTCTATCCTTCGATGTGGGCTCCGCCGCTCAATCTACCTCCTTCGCCGCCCCTCATCTTGGCCCAACAATCACCACCGCAAGCTCAAACTTCGACGAAGAACCGCCTCTTCTGGAAGAGCTCGGCATCAACACAAAGGAAATCTGGAGCAAAACGATTTCGATACTCAACCCATTTCGCCCAAACCCGAATCTCCACTCCGAGGCGGACCTCTCGGGTCCGTTCCTGTTCTTTTTAGCTTTCGGGCTTTTCCAGCTGCTCGCCGGGAAGATCCATTTCGGGATAATCCTCGGGTGGGCCACCATCTCTGCTATTTTTTTGTACACAGTGTTCAACATGCTGGCTGGGCGGAACGGGAGCTTGGATTTGTATAGGTGCTTGAGTCTGGTCGGTTACTCAATGCTGCCGATGGTGATTCTGTCGGCGGTCGCGCTGTTCGTACCGCAAGGCGGACCGGTCATTCTTGTTACGGCGGCAGCTTTCGTTGCCTGGTCGACGCGGGTTTGTGCAAGGCTTTTGTTGGAGGCAGCGAGGTGGGACGAACACCCGGGTTTGATTGCCTATGCTTGTTTCTTGATTTACATGTTGTTTTCGCTCTTGGTGATATTTTAAGTTGGATTGGGGTTGAAAATTGTTTTCTGGGTTTGTGCTGGCCAATTTGGAATTTCTTTCTATTGTAGTTTGAATCCTAGATTGTTCAATACTATTATAAATCAGATGCAAGAGGCAAATTCTTTGTCGTTGTGTTTATGGTTGGCATGAGCGCTGCTGTTTAAGTTATACCGCTTGCATTATCTGCAAGAAGCTGCACATACACTGGAAGGTAATGCAGAGATGAAAATTCAATATGGCCTCGTATCGATGCACATATCTTGTCATGTTTTAGTGGCCTCCCGTTCGTGCTCTTCCATTAGAATTAGTAGCCTGCTGTTACATTTTGAGAGTGTGGATTCCCTCCCCTTGATATTAGTGAAACTAAAAGGATAATTTTCCTCACGTAATTCACCATTTAGATAGGCGTTGGATTGCATGTTGATTCACAATTTATATGCGTGAAGCCCTGATTAGACGCTCTGATTTTTGCTTACTTGTTGTATGTCCATATGCACTAAGCTGTAATGATGGTTAAGTTACTCTTTTATCATTGACCTTGTCAATGTGTCTTTGTTTAGCTGTAGATCGAGTTCATATGCTGTGAGCGGGAGGAGTACGTGCATGTACGTGTTTCTAAGAAAGGAGGGGTTTATAGTTTATCAAAAATGCTATTTGTACACGGCTCTTGTACCTTTTGTATACACGCCATACAAAAATGCTATTTTTACGCATCATCTGATCTAATCATTCGTGTTTTTTTATTTTTGTTTCCCTCTCATCGTATTTTTATCTTTTTTTTTTATATATATATTTTGTTTAATCCTTCGGCTCACTATTATTGTCACATTACTGATTCCCCAAAAGGTACATGGAGCACGGAGCCGTGTACTCATAGTTTATACGAGGCAGCGTGACTCAATGAAAGAGAGAGAGAGACAGCATGTGTTAATGAGATAGTGCGGCATATATTGACATTCACCTGAATTGTTCAAAAGCACATTGGTCATCCTCAATGCAAAAAATAATTCCTTGAATTTATGTGCCGTAGAGATTAGGAGTATATTAATGAAGAGGGGGTGGATAAATACCTGAATAATGCAAGAACTATTGGACGTCTTTGAGTGTCATTGATGTGATGGGATTGTGGGATGAACCAGGTGAAATTTCGGCTGGTGGTGCTACCTGGATTTGCATTTGTTGAGGAATCCTTTAAACCTGAATAGTTTTGGTCACTATAGTATCTACTTGTTGGTAAGTTTGCATAGGATAACATGTTTGCCTTGAAGCTATACAGGTCACCAATTTAAAACTTCAGATGCAACAGTTTGCTCTGTTGGATGCCATGTTTGGTGGCATAGGTCCATTTCATATTTCAATCTATGGTAGGAACTGGTGATGATGCTTGGTATTGTTGGAAATCAACACGCAACGTGATAAGAAGTTGGAGGCTTTTGGAAGGTGAAGGTAGGCATCGTCAGTAACAGCTGGAAAGTAGGCGCCGCCGGAAAATTCAAGAATTGAGGTCGCCGGAATCTTCACCGTCATTTACACGTTCACACTATTTCTTTCTTCTATAAATACATGTAAGATTGTAATGAGGGAGAGAGTCGGAGGTGAGGTCCGTTGGAGAGATTAGAAGAAAGAAACCATTGTAAATAATTGGTTTGTTGTCTAATACAAATTCTCCTCTTTGTGTGTGTAGACGTAGGCTAAATTGGCCGAACCACCTTAAATTTTGGTCTCCATATTATTTGTGAGCTTCCGCCGATCCCAACAAGTGGTATCAGAGCCGGTAGAAGGCCAGATTTGTGAATTTTCGTAAAAGACCCATTTTTAAACTTGATCGAAATCAAGTTTAGAGAATACCATCAGATTCCTTAGGTTAAGACGAAAATTTTGGTGAAAATTTCGTCTCAAACGGACACCGGACAAAGCTACACGCGCCGACTTGGCGACGGCCACGCGCCGGCCACGGGACCCACACGCCACACGCGCGCTTAGTGAAGAAGACAAGCTCCGACCCGTTAAATCCGGGTGATCCGACCCGAACCGGTTTGACCTGGTTTTTCGACCCGCTACAGTAACCCAACGAATAAGGAATATTCTGTCGGTATATTCCGTCGCCGGCAGCATATTCCGTCACCGGCAGGAATATTCTGTTACAGAAATATTCCGGTGACTTGTAGAATATTCCGGTGACTGGAGAGAATATTCCGGCTACGTCAAAAGAATATTTCGGTGACATCAGAGAATATTCCGTTTCAGAAGGAAGATTCCGTTTTTCTTATTTTTCAGGTTTTCAGCACAATTTTGATCGGTTTGGAACGAGACAAGAGTCGTTTCCAAGGTTTTCCACCGTTCTGGACGCAACGATGAGCTCCGTTTGTTGAGATTCAACTCCGAACGTTAAGAAACGGTCACTCAAATCAAAGATTAAAGCCGAACTGATGGAGGACTCGAGAGCAAGTGCGATGATCAAGCTAACATCTACAAATTACGCACTATGGAGACCTCGAATGGAAGATTTCCTGAATTGTAAAGATCTCTTCGATCCAATTGAAGAGAAAAGCGTAAAGCCAGATGATGTAGTGGAAAAAGACTGGCATAAGTTGAATAAGAAAACTATTGGTCAGATCCGGTAGTGGATTGACTATAGTGTTTTTCATCATGTTGCACAGGAAATGGATGCCTATCAGCTATGGAAAAAGCTGGAAAGCATGTACCAGGTAAAAACTGCTCGGAACAAGGCATTACTAATGAGACGCCTTGTCAACTTGAAACTCAAAAGTGGCATCTCAGTGGCCGCACACACCAACGAGTTTCAGAATCTTATAAATCAACTTGCATCCGTAGATTTTAAGCTCGGAGATGAAGAGCAATCTCTACTACTTCTCAGTTCCCTACCAGATAGCTGGGAAACGTTAGTGGTCTCACTTAGTAATTCAGCTCCAGATGGAAAGCTCGTCATGTCAATGATGATAGACGCCTTGTTTAATGAAGAGGCTAGACGAAAGGAGATTGGAGGAGACGAGACAGATGCCTTTGTAACAGAAGGAAGGCATCAGAGAAATAGTAGAAATA
The DNA here is from genome assembly GCA_036898215.1 of Platycarya strobilacea. Lineage (NCBI taxonomy): Eukaryota > Viridiplantae > Streptophyta > Magnoliopsida > Fagales > Juglandaceae > Platycarya > Platycarya strobilacea. The sequence goes on along the minus strand of CM072551.1, from coordinate 34,329,655 downwards.
GAAGTCGAGAAAGGAACAGAAGTCAAAGCAAAGGGAGATCCCAAAGTCACGGTAAACAGCGAAAGAAGGGAAAATGTTTTTATTGTGGTATTGAAGGCCACTTTAAAAGAGAATGTCGAAAGCTGCAGAAGGAGCAAAATTAACCAAGCAATCAGTCAAAGCACGAAGAAGGCGAAGCTGCAGTGACGCTTTCTGGAGATTGTGTACTCCTTTCCGCTGGTGAAGAATCGTGCTTGCACGTTTCAAGCGAGGAAGCCGAGTGGGTAATAGATACAGCAGCATCCTATCATGCCACTCCTTGTAAGGATTTCTTTATTACTTACAAGGCAAGAGACTTCGGTACAGTCAAGATGAGAAATTCGAGTTTCTCAAAGATCGTGGGCATTGGAGATGTCAGAATAAAAACTAGTGTTGGCTGTACTATGGTGCTAAATGACATTCGGCACGTACCCGATCTTCGACTCAACCTAATTTCTATAAGAACCCTTGATCAACAGGGTTACGAGAGCATCTTCAGCAACAATGCTTGGAAATTGAAGAAAGGAGCAATGGTCGTAGCACGGGGACATGTCTGTGGCACTTTGTACAAATCAAGTGCTAACACATGTGCAAACAGTCTCAATGTAGCTGAAGATGATACATCACCAAACTTGTGGCATCGGAGACTTGGCCACATAGGAGAAAAAAGGATGTTTATGCTTGCAAAGAAAACATTGATTACAGTAAATAAAGGTATTGCTCTCAATCCTTGTGAATACTGTTTATTTGATAAACAACATAGAGTTTCATTTCAGACATCTGCTGGAAAAAGATCAGAGTTATTGAGCTTGGTACACTCTGATGTTTGCGGTCCTTTTGAAATTGAATCACTTGGAGGTAACAAATATTTTGTTACTTTTATTGATGATGCTTCACGAAAAATGTGGGTGTATTTCCTAAAAAGGAAAGATCAAGTTTTTGAGTAATTCAAAAACTTTCATGCCATGGTAGAAAGAGAAACTGGCAAGAAGCTGAAATGCCTCCGGACAGACAATGGAGGTGAATATACTTCTCGAGAATTCAGAGAATATTGTTCCAGACATGGCATCAGACACGAGAAGAGTGTCCCCTACACCCCACAACACAATGGTGTAGCAGAACGGATGAACCAGACCATTGTGGAACGAACCAGATGCATGCTGAGTATGACAAAGTTGTCTAAGCCATTCTGGGGTGAAGCAGTAAAAGTAGCATGTTACCTGATCAACAGAACACCGTCAGTTCCACTATAGTTTGAAGTCCCAGAGATGGTGTGGTCAGGCCGCAAGATTTCATACTCTCATTTAAGAGTATTTGGGTGCAAAGCATTTGCACATGTATCCAAGGAGAAAAGATAGAAACTTGATGAAAAGTCTACTCCATGTTTTTTCATCGGCTATGGAGATGAAGAGTTTGGATACAGATTATGGGATCCAAAAGTGAAGAAGGTCATCAGATGCAGGGACGTAGTATTCCATGAAGACCAGATGTTTGGATCAGAACAAACAACTCCAAGTGTTCCAGAACCAGCTCCGAGTTCACTACCACTTCAGTCTGTTTCAAACACTGAAGATAGATAGGAAGTTTTCCCAGAAGAAGAAGAAGATACTAACAACGGAGAAACCACTACTGAGCAGGGGGAGCAGTTGCCTTCTCCATCAGAAACTGCAGAGTTTCCACAGTTGTCAGGTGATCAACCTCAGCAGGACAGATCCTCTAGAGGGCGATTGTCGATTCCGTCACGAAAATATCCGGAATCAGATTATATTCTTCTTACAGATCAGGGGGAGCTAGAAAACTTCCAAGAGGCAATATCTCATCCAGATAGCAACAAATGGATGCAGGCTATGCAGGATGAGATGAACTCGTTACAGAAGAATCAGACTTATGAGCTGATGGAACTTCCAAACGATAAGAGAGCATTGAGAAACAAATGGGTGTTCAAGCTGAAAAATGATAGCAAGCAGGTGAAGCACAAAGCTTGCTTGGTCGTCAAAGGATTCCAGCAGAAGAAAGGAATCGACTTTGATGAAGTATTTTCACCTGTTGTGAAGATGACTTCAATTCGAGTGGTACTCGGATTGGTGGCAAGTCTTGACTTGGAGCTTGAACAGATGGATGTGAAGACAGCATTTCTTCATGGCAACCTTGATGAAGAAATTTACATGGAACAACCAGAAGGCTTCCAAGTTCCTGGAAAGGAACATTTGGTCTGCAAGTTGGAAAAGAGCCTTTATGGTTTGAAGCAGGCTCCCAGACAGTGGTATAAGAAGTTTGACTCATTCATGATGAGTCATGACTACAAGAAAACTGCTGCAAATCAGTGCGTTTACATTCGAAGATTTTCAGAAGGTGACTTTGTGGTGTTACTGCTCTATGTTGACGACATGCTGATTATTGGAAAAGATCCATTCATTATCAGGAAGCTAAAGAAGGATCTCTCCAAAGTCTTTGAAATGAAAGACTTAGGACCTGCCCAGTAGATTTTGGGCATGAAGATCACTCTTGACAGGAAGAAAAAGAAGCTATGGCTGTCACAGGAAAAGTATGTTGAACAAATACTACGAAGGTTCAACATGGAGAAAGCAAAGCTAGTCAGTACTCCACTGGCTAATCACTTCAAATTGAGCAAAAGCTCATGTCCCTCATCACCAGAAAAGGTTTAAGAAATGGCTACAGTACCGTATTCCTCAGCAGTAGGAAGTTTAATGTACGCTATGGTTTGTACCAGACCTGACATCGCTCACGCTGTTGGAGTTGTGAGCCGTTTTCTTTCAAATCCAGGGAAAGAACACTGGAAAGCAGTACAGTGGATTCTCAGGTACCTTAAAGGTACATCAAAGTTGTGCTTGTGCTACGGGGGAGCTAACCCAGTCTTGGATGGCTATACAGATGCTGATATGGCAGGTGATCTTGATGGTAGAAAATCTACATCAGGATATATTTACACATTTACAGGTGGAGCTGTATCATGGCAGTCCAAACTGCAGAAATGTGTGGCTTTATCTACAAAAAAATCATAGTACATTGCTATAGCAAAAGCAGGAAAGGAAATGTTGTGGCTAAAGCGGTTCCTCCAAGAAATGGGAGTCAGTCAAAAAGAGTACAAAATCTATTGTGATAGTCAAAGTGCTCTTGATCTGAGTAAAAACTCGATGTACCACTCCCGAACAAAGCACATCGATATTCGGTATCACTGGATACGTGAAGTAACGGAGCAACAGCTGTTGAAGCTTGTAAAGATCCATACAAAAGAGAATCCAGCGGACATGCTAACGAAGGTAGTCACATACGAAAAACTTGAGCTATGTAGAAACATAGCCATGTTAAGTACCTTGAACTAAAATGTGTCAGGATATCCTCCATTTGGTGTTGAGGGGGAGATTGTTGGAAATCAACACGCAACGTGATAAGAAGCTGGAGGCTTCTGGAAGGTGAAGGTAGGCACCGTCAGTAGCAGCTGGAAGGTAGGCGCCGCCGGAAAATTCAAGAATGGAGGCCGCCGGAATCTTCACCGTCATTTACATGTTCACACTATTTCTTTCTCCTATAAATACATGTAAGATTGTAATGAGGAAGAGAGTCGGAGGTGAGGTCCGTTGGAGAGATTAGAAGAGAGAAACCATTGTAAATAATTGGTTTGTTGTTAAATACAAATTCTCCTCTTTGTGTGTGTGGACGTAGGCTAAATTGGCCGAACCACGTTAAATTTTGGTCTCCATATTATTTGTGAGCTTCTGCCGATCCCAACAGGTATTGTTGGTGGGTCTCGTTTGAATTTAGAGATGAGGTGAGGTGAGGTGAGATGAGATGAGATGAATTTAGATAAAAAATGAAAAGTTAAATAAAATATTGATAAAATATTATTTTTTGATATTATTAATGTTTTGAGATTTGAAAATTTGTATAATTTATTACATTTTATGTTGAAATTTAAAAAAATTATAATGTTAAGATTAAGATGAGATGAAACCGATTGGAATCCAAACGAGGGCAATGGAGTAGTTGTTGTCGCTCGATTTGATGATAAGGGGTTTTTACTTCACATTTTGGTGACAGTGAAATTGCTGTTACTAATATAATTGAGTGTGCTTAAGATTAATTTATCTCAAATTTATTATTATGTTCTTTTAAATTTTTATATAAAATACAATTTTTTCAAATTCTAATATAATTTTTTTAAATCTCAAAACAATAATAATAAAAAAAATATTTTATTTAATTTTTAAAACTTATTTTAATTCATCTTATTTCATCTCTTAATTCAAATCACCCCTAAATAAAAGAGAATTTACATTCTCACCTTCTAATGTTTTTGTTTAAAAGTTGGAGTTTGAGATGAAATGATAGTCAACCTCTTTTAGGAGATTATATTGATTTTTTGTTTTGTTTTTTTTATGAATAATTAGTAGTTGAGATAGTTGGATGAGTTTTGTAAAGTCTATTTGATATGAATTTTAAATATGTATAAATGTTAAGACGAGTTTAAATATATTAAGTCATAAAATTAAATAGATCCTACCATTAAAATCTACTGTTCACTAGCATTCCTTCTCACTGCCCGTGCAAATGACTTCTTTTTTTTTTTTTTTTTTGGGGGGGTACAAATTCATATGCAGCCATGGTACCAATATGTAATGGTAATAAATTATCGCATAAAGTAATAAAACAATATAAATCGTGTGTTTGGATGTTGAGGGTAATTTAAATATCAACCGTAGAATGCGGTCGAGGAACCAAACAGCAATATGGTACCCAACGGTTTTTTTTTTTTTTTTTTTTTACAGTTTTGTTTTTTTTTTTTAAATACAAACAGCTTTCAATATGGAAAGAAGTATGTAACCTCCTTCGTTGTGTAAAATAAATTAACGTACATTAGATTTTAATTTTTTTTATTATAAAATAAATTAAGTTATTTAACGTATTATATTAATTTGTTAATTTATAAATATTTTTATGAGAATTTTTTTTTATATAAATTTAGCACTTGTGTAAATATATAATAAAAAATACTATACGTAATCGATTTTAGAGAGGCGAAATATAGTCTACTAATGTCAGCTATTATTTAAAAGAACAAAAACAAAACAAATGAAACCATGTATCTGCACCTACCTAATCCATTTGAACCTTTTCTTTCACCTCTAGTCTGTCTCTTCGTCTTCCCCACAGAGCCACGCCCATGACCACTGATAAAATAAAAAAACCTCGACACATCCAATGCATATCACTCACCTTAGATTGAGAGAAAAAAAAAATGATAGCAGATAGATCAAAGGGAACCAAAATAAAACACAAGAACATTAGTAAAGTTGAAAACATGATTTCCTTGCAAAAATTGTGTAAATGTTGTTGGTTTGGAGTGTTTGAAACTTATTGCTAGTTGGGTTGTATCAAGGAAGAAACAGTATAGATGCCGAAGAGATTCTACGAGGGGGTGAAGAATACATGCAATGTGTTTGATAAATTGTTGAAGAGAAAATCACAAGTGTATTGCTACGGAAATCTTCGAAAAGCTAGCGACACTGTAAATTTCTTCATAGCCAACAACCAACCACCCACCCACCAAACTATTCCATCTCTCATTCTTAGTTATGTGCTTTTGAACATTTTTCTCATCTTTGAGAATCTTTGTTTTCTCATTCTTGAATTTTTTTTTTTTTTTTAATTTCTTCTTTCCTCTGTTTCTTCAAATCTAAATCTGTCACATGCATTTTCTGCATCTTTTCCCTTATTTATCAGAACCCAAACCATAAAAAACCCAGAAAATTATAGAGGGAGAACAAGAGAGACCTTGACTAGGCGGTTGTAGTGATGGAGGTCGGGTCTGGGTTGTTGGGGAACGAACAGAACTAGCAGTAGGGGAATTCGGGAGTTCCTTCTTACACACGACTCTCTCTAACGCAAGTATTTGATGAGTGTAGGGGCATAGTTTTACTTATTAGATCAATCACGGGGCTGCATATTATCAGATCAATCAGTTTTGCACCAATCCGAACCACAGCACCACTTTTTTAGAATTGTTAAGTATTGGAACTGTTCGGAAAAAAGATCGATGGCTGCGTGGATATCAAGATTCTTGATTCATCTAATCAATATGGAGGAAAAAAAATAAATATGGAGAGGAACATAGATAGAAATAAAGAAATGTTCGCCTGAAAATGGAAATAAGAGAAATAGAGAAGCAAATGATGAAACAAAAATGTATAGTTCATTTTTTTAATTAAAAGTTGATCACGTCAGTCGATTACATTCGAAGGTTTTATTTAGATTCGAAAATAAGATTAGTTGAGACAAATTTAGTTTATTTTTTAATATTATTATTATTTTAAAATTTAAAAAATATATATTAGAATTTAAAAAATGTATATTGAGATTTAAAAAATGTATATAGAAATTTATATTTTATATAAAAAAATTATAAAAATATAATGATAAAATAGAAATCAATCTAAACTCTTTTAAACCAATTCTCTAGTTATGTATTTATTTTTTTGTAATTACAATTTAAAATTATTTTATATTAAAATAATTATTTTATATTATAAAATAATGGAACCATAAAGTACGTAAAAGTATACGGGAATTGTTATAGATCCGGTTATTTGGGTCTTTATATGGAATTCGTTAATTGTTTCTGTTTTTTTTTTTTCTTTATTTTTACATTATTTTTTTAATATTTTTAAATATAAAAAAAAGAATAAAAATCTATAATATTATTAAATAATATTTTCTTAATCTTTAAAAAAAGAAAATGGTGCACACCAAAAAAACCAAATCAGTGTCCCTAGTTTTATTCAAAAATATACATAATTTTGATTAAAAAAAAATTATTTTTTTCCGTGTTCAAAATCAATAACGATCTGAGGGTCCACCACGCTCTTATATGGCGCGTGACAGGAAATCTCAGCAGAAGAGCACCTATTAATAGGCCAAAAAATGGCAAAAAAATGTTATTTGGCACAAAAACAAAACAAAACAAAAAAAAAAAAAAGAGGAAAAAACGGAGAAGTGGAGGAAGGCGAGAGGAGCAAAAATGGCAGCATCTTCATCTTCTTTCTTGGCGAGATCGGCCGAGAAGGCCGGGCCGGCGCTCAGGCGCCAAGTTCTAGCCTTGACGGACACCGCCGCTGCAAGAATCAGGCAGCTGCTTGAGCATCGGCAGCGCACTTTCCTCCGTCTCGGCGTCAAGGCTCGCGGCTGCAACGGCTTATCCTACACCCTTAATTACTCAGGTCACTTCTCTATCCTAAACCCTCAATTTATTTGTTTTCACCTCCCCAAATATGTGAATTTGTAATTCATAAAATCCTTTCGACTGAAGTTCTATTCAGGTTCTAGTTGAAGCCTAATGTTTTTTTTCCTCTTTTTTCAATTTAAATTTCCCTTAGAAAATTCAATTGAGTTCTAGAAAGTTCTTTGTTATTGGTTGAACTATGAATAACGGCTCATAAATATTTAGGAAGAAAGCTACAGCAGGTTTGGAGATTCGAACTTTCTGTTTTCTTTCATATGATATATATTTCTTTTGAAGCATTTGAGAGATGCAATCCTTTGCGTAATATTAAAGCTATTGACCTTTGGTGGATTTGTGTGTTCAGACGAGAAGGGCAAGTTCGATGAGGTGGTTGATGACAAGGGTGTGAAGATACTGATTGATCCAAAAGCACTTATGCATGTAATAGGAACCAAGATGGATTTCGTAGATGACAAACTCAGGTACGGAGAGCATTCGACACGGTTTTTCAAGTTCTATGGTAGTCCATACAGAACGCAAACTGAGATATGCCTACTTATTATTAATGAACACATCTGATTTAGCATCCGCGTTTTCCTTGAGCTGGTGTTACATTCTTATTAATTACAATGTTCTAGATTTTCTTTTTCCATATTAAGGAAAAATAAACATTACATGAAGAACACCGCAATCTTGTTTTGAGCACTGCATTATATGGATGGACTAATTCTCTTTGAATCATGAGTTATGGTACATTAGAATAGGTAATTTTATCAGTTTCCTATCTATGGACATAGAGAACGTGGGAAAAAAATGTGTTCATTCATCATTTGGTTTTTTCTAATGATGATTATAATTTGGGATTCCTCTCTTATAATGTTCTAAGATGTATTTCCACGGACAAAAGAATCAAAATTCAACGTGTTGAGGTTTTGTTGATTAGAAAAACTCCTCTCTTCTCTAAGTGGCTAAAATTCTTTCCACTTTCCAGCATGCATGTGAATGAACAAAACGGATTAGTTGTCAGCCCTTGCATTAAAGTAGTGTCAAGCTGCACTTGGATGCTGAAAAATTTATGGCTGCCGAATAAATTTTTGGGACCTGCTCACGATTTTTTGTTCTTTGTTTTTTATTTCCCATAACCAAAGTTTGATCCTTTCCTGACTATTCTCTGTGGAGCTTCCTTGTTCTTTAATTACTGTTTGTGGTTTCTCCTTTTTGATACAGATCTGAATTCATTTTCATTAATCCAAACTCAAAAGGACAGTGTGGTTGCGGAGAGTCTTTCATGACAACAAGTAGTGCAGAAGCTGCTAAGCGAGGAGGCAGCTAAAAGATTTTTACCTTTAGGAAATATGTTGTATATTGCAAATGTGAAAATGTAGAGATTACCATCAAAGCATCGTTTGGAAGAAGAAGAAAGGATCTCTGAGTGTACCAGATAGAGACAGTGATGTCAAACCAGAGTTTGTATAGTCTTTTCAGTGCACAACTCCTCCATGTCAAAACTTTGAGTTTAGTAATAAGAACATCTTGAATGTACAAAGTTACACACTTTGTGCACAAGAGAGAAGGTGATAATTCTCACTAAGGTTGGGCTTGCTTGTGGATATGTATTTAATTCAGTCTTATATGGTGGACGATCTCTTATTTTTCTTCTTAGTAGTTGTTGCTGAAAACGTTTTCGTTTTATCTTTTTTGGAGACCGAAAGTTGTTAATACTTTTACTTCCTTGAAATATAAAGGGGCAAGTAGTATTATTTTGAATTGACATTATATGAATTCAGTCTTGCTTTCATATATTTCTACAGAAATTTGGGTTAGGAGTTCTTTGCATGTGAGTTGAAGCTGAAATCTTTGGGCGTGGAGGAAGTTCTTAGAGCTAAATCGAACACTACGGAACGTTGGGGATGAACTTGGGAGAGAGGATTCGGATTTGGCCCTTTAAAATTGTAATCGCTTGTTTGGTAAAAAGATGAGATTTGAATTTAATCAATTCCAAGCAGGATTTTAATCATCAAAATCTTTTATTTCAATTTTTTTTATTCAAAAGGAATTTCAAATCATTCTAACAAATAATTTAAAATGAATTCAAGTTTTAATCCATCCAAACAAATAGTTTTAAAGTCGAGAGATCTGAAATTACGATTGTTTTATATAAAATGAAGTTTAAATTTAAATTCGTGTATCCAAACGTAACTTAGGAAATTTACTAGAATTTGAAACTCAAAAGGACTCTCTTAATGCGAGAAATGATATTTACAATCAAGAAGTATACAAGAATTTTTCAATTTTTAAAAGAATTGAGTAAAAACGACTTTCACATAAGAAAAAAAAAATGGAAGAGAGAGAGAGACCTATTTTATTGAAGAAGCCAAATTCCACCTAATGAGACTACCAATTTCTGATGGTTCTTTCTACCAAAATAATCCTATCCAGAAATGTTGAAAGATTGATGTTGTTGCTCCCTTATAACAACAATGGCCATTTGCATGGTTTCCAAAAGTTTTGCCACCTTAAGAATGCCATCTCCCATATCTTTATACCCCTTAGTTCCACTCCATTGGGCTGTTCTCCCTAACCGGCTAGCTTCATCTTGCTGGGGCTTGTACTTCTGACCCTTCACCAACTTCATCATTGTTGACAACCTATTTTCCTCAGAAATTTTAATGTCTTAGACACAACATGTTTATAGGTGGATGTGTAAGAGAATAACAGCATTGGTTTGGATAACAAATTACCCACCAAAAAAAGCTATGAAACTGTCTCGTTTCTCTTTAGTCCGAGATGCGAGGATGGGTAACTTTGTTGTGGCAGTGTTGTTTAGCTTTACAGCGTTATACGCCACAAAAACAAATGGCTTCACGCAAATTAAGCAACACGTTGACTTTAAAGCCTAAGTGCCGGTATCCTGCATCATTAGGCCTCATTTTTTTGAGACGAGATTAAACAAAAATTAAAAGTTAAATAAAATATTATTAGAAGAAAAATACTCTAGTCACAAAGTGATTTTATGAAAATAATCACACAAACTGATGTGATTTGATATGATTTATCAGATTATAAAATTATTTTTATTAAATTAGATCTAACAGATTAGATAAAACCAAATCAATTTGTGAAATTATGTTTGTATAATTTCTTTGTGTATATAGCAATCCTCAAATTTAAAAAAAAAATTGTAATTATTAGATAAGATTAGAGCTGTAAACGAACAGAGCTACTCGTGAATAATTCGAGTTCGACTCGTATAATCTCGACTCGAATTCAGTTCATTTAATAAACGAATTGTTTTTTAACACTAATATTTGTTTAAATATTAAATAAGCAAAACTCGTTGAATCTAGACTCGATTCAATTTAGGCTCGTGAACAATATTCGTATAAACTCAATTCGATTTATTTTGAGCTCATCACAATACTCGTAATATTTCTATATAAATATATATATACAGTCATACATATATTTTTCATTTCTTACCTATAATCTTTTATTATATATATTTTATGAGTTATATTTATTAATTTTGGTATTTTGTATAAATAAAATATTTTTTTACTTTTGTTATACACTTTACAATAATAATACATTAAGTTCACAAAAAAATATTAAGTCAAATATTTATAAAGAGTAAACAATTCTATTTTAATTACGAATTTAACCCACTTTCTTATCTAATTCCATTTTGATTATTCGGCCATATTCAATATTATCTTGAGAAAAATTATTAATTTAATATTAAATTAGTTACTTTATTATGTTTTAAAATGACTAATAATTTATTATTATGTTTTAAAATCATTTGTGCTTCTGCCAACCAAAAAATATATATTTTGCGTATCAGATTAAATCAAGCTCGTATCAGCTCAAATATTTTTTATACTCACGTTCGATCATGTTAAATGTTAATCGAGTCGACCTCGATGAGAAATTTTTGAAAATTTTCAAATTCGAGTCGATTTTGAGCAGTGAAATATGCTAAATGAGCTTTTGACCCCATGCTCGAATTTGACTCGATTCGAATCGTTTGCAGTCCTATATAAAATAAATTAAGTTGAGATGTCCAATAAAAACAAATGAGGCCTAAAAGCCTCCGCCATTATGATCATCAAAAATCTCTCTATGATCTCAAAAAAGCTCCTCCTAATACTGATCCCAAAAAAAGGAAAGCAGAAGTTCAGTCTAACCATAATCAATTGAATGCCTCTATGAATAGCCTCTAATATGTCCATCTTTCAAGTGCATTAAACTATTAATTATCAAATATCAAATAACTATTTTCCAAGATTTCCAGGGCCTACATTGAATAAGCATCTTCTCCTGCATTCAACTGAACCACCTTTCTCTTCTCTTAGGCTCAGGAGTCTCAACTCAACTATAGAATTCAACAACAACAACGATAGAAAAATAAGAGTTTCAGCTGTTACCAAATGCAGAATTCAATAAATTAGGCACCATTTAAACTTTCAGAGGATATCAAGGCGATGACCCATGGTGAAGACAGGCAGTAGTAACCAGCAATAGCATCAAGACCCTTAATCCAGCGGCAGTCTTTTGTAACAAGGAATTTGTATTTCCTTGTGCATCACCTCAACTGACAATCTGAAAGACTAGCTTGAAATTTGAAGTCTCGTTTTATGAAACTATAATTTCCCCAAACCACATAAATAATCATAAAACTAAAACTTGCCAGACCACATATATAATCCTAGGACCAAGAAGGCCGGCCGGTCATGCCTCAACTGCTCTCTAGTTGGTATGACCAGAATAAATAGACTTACAACCCACATATATGCAAATAGAGCCACAACAGATGCTAGTCCTGTGACTTGTATAGATATTGCCAAAACCAACAGACAAGAGTGAGGAAGTATACAGCAACAGATAATACAAAGTAATTCGTGGAGAATTCACTAATAAAAGAAAAATCGTAGAGAATTCCTCCTATAGCTTTAGAGTCAGTCAGAACCAAAATATAAACTTGCCAAGCTGAAATGATTTGTGCTCCTTTCTCTAACTTTATGTATCCCCACTCCCCAGAACTAGATTATTCTGCCCTCATAAGAGCTCTCCAAAACACGTCATGCCCGTTAAGAAGCAAATATTCTGCTGAAACGAAAAAATGTTTTCATATATAGTTCCCAGGGTGAATCTTTTTTTCTCTCACTAGAACTTTTTTTATAAGTAATAAGAGATTTTTTTTGGAAACGAATGTATAGGTGAAGCCCATACATACAGAAAAAAAAAAAAAACTAAATACATTCTAGGATAGGGAAAGTGACATCAAAAAAGTTCCCGATTTGTTCTAGAGACTGCTCTGTCATTAAAACACCGCTCATTCATTTTCATTCAATTACACCAGATGGTGATGAATACCATCAGTATATCTCGTGCATTATCTACCACACATCTAAAAACCCAAACATTTAAACTTCTAGAATCAAATAAAGAAATAAAAGAACACAGAAAGAAAGAAAAAGCAATCAACAAGATAATAATAAATTCATTGATATTGAAAGCAAAGATGCCGTTGCCTCTGAAAGACAAATTTCTATTACTGGTTAAGATCTTAACTGCGTAACTACGCAGCAAAGGCACAAAACTATTATGAAATAAACTCAGGGAAGTCCAATTTGGTGAGCACTAGAGCACAGGACTAGACAGAAGACAAGCATATCCAAGAAAGCAAGCCAACCAACAGTTTGATTACTAAAAAGAAAGAATGAAACTAACGGAAAAGAAAACAGACAACAATGATATGGACAACTACTACAAAATGTGAGAATAAAAACATACCTCGAGAGATTCCCTTTCTGAACCAGAAGTTTCAGTTTAAAAAGTGGTTTAAAGAGTGAAGCAAATGTCCAGTCTCCAAGATTAAAGCAGCCCTAAATGAACTCAATTGTAACAAAAATTTTGTTCAGGCCCACAAGACACTCAGAACAACATGGAGATATGAATTCTGGCAAGAATATAACTTAGGTCCTACATCCATATTCGCGGCATATTTTTCTTAAGAAAAATACGTCAAACTTAAGTTTCGCCCTTAGGTACCAGTTTGTGCCTATCAAGCATGAGAAGTATTAATATCCAGCAGAAGTAGTACTACAAAAATGGTAACAAAAGTTTACAGCTTGTATTGAAAGAAAAAAGTTACAACTTGCTAAATTACAATTTAGTTTTCGAAACAGCAATTAGATTGCTCACCTAATAAAGAAACAACATAACTATAATGAGGGCACATCCCATACCAAGTGTCATATGAAGGCGCCTTTAAAGTACTTGAAATTTTAAGTGTCTGAAGTTTTCACTTGCACAGATTCTAATAAGCATTACAAAGTAAATGTGATGCAGTGCAGAAAGCATAAAGGCAAGATAAAACAGAAGGCAATGAAAGGTAAACGTAAGTTGCAGAACTGCTAAAAGTTGAGATATTATACTTTTCAGCTAAACAATTAAAAGATTTTCCTTTTTCATTAACTAATTTCTTTCAATAAGTGTACAAAAAGAATGGCCTTAATTACAAGTGCTAATAGCTAGAGGCATAACTTATATTGGCAGGTTCCCCCAGCAACAGCACTATCATTCGTATCTAAATAGTTGTATAATCCTTGGGAATATACAGTGTACTGTCTTCATAGAAGCACCTCTGAGAGGTCATCCATAGGTATGTCAAGGCCCGCTGAAAAATCGTCTTGCAAACCGTCATCATCAAAGTTCAACAAATTACTTAGATCATCGGGCGCACCAAAGCCATTGGCTACATGAAGTTCTATATTGTCTAGTTCATTCAACCGCAAATTTGCATCATCTCGCGGTTCCTTGATCTCTTTAGATGAATCCTGAGGAATGTCACCACAAGACATCAACCTTGTGTCTCCTTTTGCACTGCTGCCATTGGCAACCACTTCGCTAGATCCTCTACTTAAATGATATTCAGGATGAGTTGCTCCTGTAAACTTGTTAACCAATCCATCCCCAGAAGGTTGTAGTCGAGTTCCCTTCAGCTTGGGCTTTGTTTTTATTTTACGCTCTCCCTTAAAGTTACTACCCATTGATGCATAACTGGCTTTTGCAACAGAATTTCTGCCAGCCATGTCTTTGTCCCTTTCTCTCTCGCTTCTTTTTCCTTTTGTTCCACCCACTTGGTTATTACCAAGGGTTGATCTGGCTCTTGAGGAGTCAGTGCCACTAACATCATCAAGCAACACCTCCTTCTTCTTCCCTCGATTAAATATGGGGCCAGTTTTAGCAAAATCCTGGTCAGATGGGTAATTAAGATTCCCAACATCAACCAAACTGCCGGTTTTATCATTATGAAGATCATGCCGCTCAGCTCTATTAGGGAAGGACCCTGTAGGGACAGAAGCCATTTGAGTGTGTTAAGATGGAGCAGGAAACTTATTAAAGATACTAAAAACACATGGAGTCACTTAAAACTAAGCCCACATCAACAGGGGTGGTGGGTTTATATCTCATATGGTCACCAATCAAATTCCTCCAGTCTTATGTGTGGCAAAATAGGATGACCATAGGTCCATACTAGACAAAAAAGTACATATTCCTTGAAATCAAAAACACTCTTGACACCCGTCCGAGTGTGCATCACAAACCTGATATCCCAAGCTCTGGTTGAAAGTTTTGAGTCTCAGGAGGAAATTTTATAGCAGCATCGCAATGGGGAGGGGCAGCAAAAATGAGATCTTGAAGTGCAGGCTCAGTGAAGCAACTTTTTCCAGTATCTTCATATGTCCGACATCTAGAAAGAGTCCTCTTCATAAAACCCGAGGCAACTTGTTTTGAAACCCTAGTTACACCACATTTTGAAGCACTACTTCCTCGAGTAGCCTGTCAATATTAGCCAAAGGGAATTTATAATAATCAGTAATGCATTGTTCATAATTAGATTTTCCAGAAGGCATATTCTAAAGAACTTTTGGACTGGAATAACACTGCTTATAGCCAAGTATTACTAGAAGCTTAAGTTTAAAAGGAAACTCACCCACCCCACTCAATGCCCAAAATGAAAGGAAGTATAAATGTGTGAAATAAAACCTTTTTTGCTCCCGTTAATGTTAAAAAGTATTAATAACTAGGGGTATAATCACATGTATACTTCTTGTGGACTTGGGCTATGCATATTCTATATCAATAAAATATCTTACTACTTGTAAAAAAATATTAAAAAATAGGGTTAAGTAATTTATCATTGCCCCAACCAACATCATCCATGCATAAACTCATGGATTACATGGTGCTTTGACACCACCTTAATGAGTAGGAGTGCATTCCACTCGCATTCTGCATTCTCATTTGCTGCGTTTATTTTATTCATAAACAACCCTTCCTAAATGTCAATGGAAGTTTTCCAACTGGTTTAAATCCACAACCAATTATATTTGTTTAAATCCACAACCATTTGTAGTGTGAAAGTTGTCAATGAGAGGATTTGTTTAAATCCACAACCATTTGTAGTGTGAAAGTTGTCAATGAGAGGATTTGTTTTTTTATCTTTGTTGACATGGGTACTTCATTAATGAAAAAATAAATAAAAAACTCAAAAGTTTATAGGTCAATCACAAAGATCATACAAAAAAGCTATATGTGAGATCATTTGCTTGCAAAGTGCATTCTAGTAGAAAAGCACTCAAAATATTCTTGCTTCCCATACCATTATCAATATCTAATTTCCTATCAAGGTAATAAAAAATAATCAAAATTACTTTTCATGAGAATATCCATGCTTGATTTGCCGGTTTTGTTAGAAAATTGAGGGGTTTAGCGGAATGGAGACCCGCGTCCACTTGCTTGACGTGGAGCATTAGGTTAAGCAGAACAACAGGGCATTCAAAGAAAGAAGGAATTTATGGGAGTTATCAAAATGGCTTTCTCAATGCTTCTTTTATTGCGTGACTTGTGTCTTTGCAGCATTAGGACCTTTCTCACAGTGTCTAAGCTTAAGACTTTGGGTGCATATCTTCAGTTTTTCTATTACGTTTCCCTTTATTATTTTTGGTGGGCAGCACTCACATACACCCTACATACTTGAAGAAGTCTGCCTTGAGAGACGGTATCAAGAATAAAAAAGCATATGTAGGTAGCTTTCAATTTTCGAGGAATGATAACCAAACGAACAAAAAAATATTACCAGCTGCTTTTTGTAAGCCAGCTCAACTAGTCCGTCCATTGCTACCTGTTCAAGGCCCCTGAAAATAAACCACAAATCACCATCTTTCAACAGAAACGAGAATTTTGTTTTGACAGGTGCAAAAATAGCTGCCCATACCGAAATAATTAAAAGTCTCATATCCAAAGTACATTTAAATTACTAAAAGAATCCTACCGTTCATCCATTTTCCCATCTTCCTCAACTGCTTTAATAATTTTGTTCATGTGAACCTTCTTTTTCTCAACCTGCAGAACATGGCCCCAAAAAATTCAGAAAACTGCCAACTAAAATCCCAAGAATATAACTGATCAAACAAAATTGCTGGATCTCTCATGGGCAGAAATCTTTGTGCTATCTTTGATCATCAGATAAATTAAGATTGTTCTCTAAAAGGGAGAAGGGAGCAAATTAGATTGAGAAGTTGTAGGGACGTAAGAGAGGACACCAGAACATGAATTTTTTTGGGTTTTAAAGAACATCTTTTGGCTTCTGGAAATTTTAGCAGCCAAACTATTGAGTCTTGAAGAAATTTTATTGATATCAAACTTTTGGGTTTAGAAAAAATTGAATGTTTTCAATTGTTTTATAAGTAATAAGAATACTATCTTTAAAAGTTTTTCAAATTTTTACACCTCAACAAATACCTTTTTTTTCCAAATAACATTCCAACAATACCAGAAGAATAATGTTTACATCACTTTAATCATCATGAACCAAACAAGAAATTAAACATTAGAACGGGTGCAGCCCCACAACTTTTTTTCAGCTATAACCATTAATTAAATTGATAAGCCAATCAAGAAGAGAACAAAGCAATAAGAAACAAAACCAAAAGTGTTATGTTCGCATATTCCAACTCTCGTCTCAAAATTTTTAAACAAGAACCACAACCAAGGTTTTAGTTATACTTTTTTTTTTCTTTTTTTGGGGTTGCTCGCCAAAACCATCAAAATTCAAAAGCATTGTACATACTCCATAGATGATTGCAGGAGCATAATCTCTCAATAAAATAAGAAAACCCTAAAAGTTGCAGTTGGCTATTAAGCTTAGAACATAATAACTTTTAAGGGTAATAACTAGTTCCTCAAGTTAAGACAACACAATGCTTTTCTCTGCTTTGCACTGACATTATTAACCTAGTTTCTCAAAGCCAGTGAGAGCTCCCTTACTCTGCCACTGCAATTAAGAATCGTGTCATCTCAACCAAGCCACAATTTGGGGCAGGACTATTGCTTTAATACTTTTCTTCAACTTATACAATAAAATTTGGAAGTCACAATATGAAATTTTCAAATATTCAGAGATCCAAAAAGAGTAATGTTTAGGAAGCATAACCTTTAGGCAAAGTTTCTTCTGTAGATCAACTATCTCTTGATCAATTGCTTCATCCTCTCCATCTGCCAGGGGAGGCTGTGACAAGACACCCATATGAGGGATTGAAAATATAAATAGTTTGCTTAATTTTCTTTATAAGAAAATATCCATGCATGCATACACACAAAAGGACACCATTAAAAATTTAACCCCACTTCACTTGTCAAAAATAACTCCACACTTCTAACTAAAGCTCACATGGAAACATATAACAGTTTGATGCCCTAACAAGAATGTAGTTAAGAGAAGCGATATACATCTGTACATAAATCCAAACAAAAGAAAACAAGGGGGCTTAAGGAACTAAAAGAAAAATCTATTCCGATTGGTTGGAAAAAGTTTACATTGCTATGCCAGTACTCGTGTGAATTAAATGCTCACCACTTTCTCTGGATATAGGCCAATACTCTGCAGTTCTAGCAACAGTTTATCTTCCAGAGACATTTGATCATATAGGCAGTCAACAGAGAAAATCCCAGAAGCGTTTGTATATTCAGCTAGTTGCCCACCAACACCATATTCAGAAAATGATGGGAACGTCCCCTTCTTTGAATGCATAAATCCAGGATTTTCTTGGAACGGATCCTCACTATATAATTTGTTGTTGATGCTTGTATCCCTTATGAAGTTAGTCCTCCCATTACAAGAAAATCTGTCGACAGCACATTGCTTCTGATGAAGACCCAGAAAGGACTCAGATTTGGATTCAGTCCTCATCCGGTTTGTGTTCTCAACATCAATAGGGAGACAAGTCTCATTAAAAAAATCATCTCTATTATATTGGAAAGACATATCCCTTCCTTCATTGTACTCTTCAAATTCTTCAGTTTCATCTTCCGCAATCAGAGCTGATAATACTTTCTGATAAAATGGAGTACCTTCTGTTTTCATTTCCACATCAAGATTTTCAAAAGTATCATTGTCCCAATCTTGATTATCCAAATCAGGTTTCTCTTCCAGGCTTCTCTCACTTTGTCCAGGATCAAGAGCTTGAGACCAACAATTATTTCCAGGCACCTCGCTCTGAGATAACAAGATAAATTTAGAACTACTAGATGAGTGAGCATAAACTTTCTTAGAATAAGAATACTTGTGCTCTGAAGGTATTTTGCATCATATTTTAAGGACTAATTGTGATGAAGTATAAAATGTCCAAGAGGTTAGTATATACAGATAGACAAGCAAAGCTAGTGAAATGGAGAAACGATTCGATTGGAATAGGACAGACAATCAAGGTGACTCAGCATGGATAGAACAAATGGCATCGATTGAACAGTAAGATGAAATTAATCTCATGCGGTTAGAAATCATAGAAGATGTTTATCAAAAAAACCTAATAATGGACAACAAGGTAACCAATCACATGGCTCATTTTATATGTGCCTGTAAAGAACCACAAGAGATCCAAATTCAACCAAATGATCTCCGATGCCAATTTAAATCAAAGGTAGGCTAAGACAGATTTTTCTTTTTAGGGCAAGCCCTTTTTTTTTGTTTTTTTTTTTTTTGGGGGGGGGGGGGAGGTTAAGATGGGCATGAATGTTTCCTTAATTATTATTAAAAGATGATAAAAACAAGTAAATATGCCCTTAGCTATTACCAGAACTTTTTTGCCATGGCCGGGCAACTGAAACATGCTTTCACTATTCTCCTGAGTAGATTTCAGCTGAACCAATAACAACAGACAACAGAAAGTATACATGAGGAACCATTCAAGACTGACTACATTATATGACTTGAAGTGTGATATCTTTCTATCTCTGCTTTTGGGTTATCACCTGTTGTTTCAAGTAGGATGCATCCAACAAGCTCACAGAACCAAAAATTGGTTCCATTTTCTTCCAGAATGAACTTGAGCAGGCAAGATCTGCAAGGTAAGCAGCCTTCTTCTAAATAAAAATGCTCATATACAAGAAGATATATATTGAGGTATATCTTTAAAAAAAAAAAAAAAACATACAGCTGGCATTGCACGCAAAATTGGCAGCTTTTGAAAGTTCTCCACGATCATCATCCGATTCACCTGGAAGGTTATAAATAAAAGTATACCATGGCAACAAAAGGTCAGTTATGAAAGCATTCCGTCTCTTATTTCATTCCATTATTTTATAATTCAACAGCAAATCACAGCAAATGATAAGTACACTGTTATTTGAAATATTTGTGGGAACCATACAAGAGAGAGAGGGGAAGATGCAATCTGCATAAAATGTAGGCCACAACCAAGTCTAAATAATACATGGAGACAATATGGCTGCACAAATAAAAGAAATTAAAAAATTTGTAGTATTCCCCCGCCATGGTGTTATTAAAACTGGAGCACCCAAGTCCAACCAGAAAAACTTTGAAACAAATATACTTCCATTTTTTTTTTATAAGTAATAAAAAAATTTATTCCATGTAAATAAGCTTAGCCAAGTACACAGGAAGTATACAACAACATGTACCTAAATCCAGTTTTATATATATATCCCATTAAAAACTGGCATGAATGTTTCAAAATGCAATTTTTTTGTAGGCATGCTGCATGGGAACTTAACATTCACGTGCTTCCAAGAAAATAACAAGATGTGGCAAGACACTGGGCAGGTGGCTGTTTTAACCATCCCTGTAATTTTATTTATTTATTATCAGTAAACAAGATTTTAGCCATCCCTGTAAAAAAAAATGTCCCAGTTCCTTTACTTCAGCTATTATTGCCACATGCTCACCATTTTTTGGGTTAAATATTCATTTGTCAATTTATTCAAATCAAAATATAAAAGCACATATGACTAAATCTGAAAAGCTATAATATGATGAAGAAAACTGGGGATAATTAGTAGGAATATAAAACACAGATGACAGTACAAATGCTTAGTCCAACCTCCACAAACAAAAAATCATACTAAAATAGATTACTTCGAGAGCTTACCAACCAAATCCAAGGAACTGCCAATTGATGCATTACCAAGATGATTGAAGGCCTTGCGATCTGACAGTTTCTTTTGAGGACGCCCTGACCTACTGAAAAATGTATATACACAAATTGAATATATAACAATAATGATATCTTGTTGTTTTAAAGGAGAGAGAGACTTCTATTCCAAACAGCACAGAATTTTTTTTTTATACCTTCCATTCTTTTCAGAAGCAAGCCTACTTCTGGGTGGCTTTGCCGAAGTTTCCAATTTCTCCCCCATTGGTGAAATGCTAGTCCTAGAAACTAACGATCCCCTACCACTCCTTCCTTGTCTATGCACGCCATCACCAGTTTTTTCTTTATTGATTACTTTATTCTTCTTTGTAAACAATACAGATGGAACGGCATTCTGAACAGAGTTAACCCCTCTTTCATCTGCTACAGAACTTCCCGATCCTTTACCCTTCAATCTGCTTTCAAGATTGTCACCAGCACCAGATTCTTCACTTTCAGAAAATCTGGCTGGAGACGAGACATGTTCAGGTTTCACTCTAAAATGTTTGTCATTTCTGGCAAGAAGTGACCCATTGGTCCCAATAGAAGTTTCCCTAGCACCTAAGCCAGAAGGGGAGCACCCTTCTGACGACATCTTCACCTCATCATGGGTCGACACAGGAGACACCAGAATTGCTCTCCGGGTACGAGAGATTTTTTGTGGTCTTTGACCAACCCATTGAGCCATGGAAGGAGATCCTGTGGGCAAAGGACGCTTGCGATTATTAGACCCACTCATAGAATGAAATTTATTTATGCTTGGAGGACGCTCAGAGATTTCAAGTGCCCCAGAAGTGCAAGGAAGATTAGGAGATGAGCTTTCTGCCATTGCAGGGCCAGATCGTGGTGCTTGCGGAACCTTCCCCTTTGATAATGAATTAGGTCTGACTATAGCATTATCCTCACAAGAACTTAACCTAAACACAATTATGATAAATAAAACCTTGGGATGAGTTCAGATAAAATAATCAAACAAAGCTTCAAACTACTTGTCAAGTTAGGTACCAAGTAATAGAAAGATTGACACTAGGCAGTGTACACATACTTGTTTCCCTTTGCCATCCTTCGTTCCTTATTCAATGCAGACGTTAAATCCCTTGAAAGAGAGACTCTTTCAGATTCGTTCTTGGAAGTCGCACGGGCATTCAAACCAACAGGAAGGGTTGTACCATCTTTGTTAATGCCACTACAACCATTAGATGATCCCATTCTGCAAGATATAAAGTTTTCCAGAATGCATGAAAATTATACTAATATTCTCAAGTCCATACATAAAAACAGAATACATGATCCTAATGAAGAACAGAACTGAAGTTTTTCTGAGGCAAAAAAATTTCAATTATCATTATATTTCCGATACAATGGCACTAGTATAACTGACAGTATCAAACTTTATTGAAGTATACACTTGCAAACAAGTAGGCAACTGCATCAAATGAAAAGGAAACCACTACAGCCATAATGATAACAATGATTTGACACATTGATGAATTTAATTGTCTAAAGTAAAAAATTCAGCATAAACATTATACACTTTCAAAAAAGCAATTTAGGACAATTAATCTGGTTCATTTAATTGAGTTTCCTCGTACTTTGTTCGCTACAAATAAAAAGTGGCAAGTTTGGGTGGCTAAAATGATGAACTTGATATGCAACATTTTCCAGAATAAATCCTGTCTAAAAACAATAAGAGACTAGATGAAATATAGTTCAGGTTGCCTCTCACTTGCTCTACAATTTTACCCTTATGAGTTCTTTTTTAAGATTTGCTCTTAATCCACCACAGGGAAGTATACTGAAGAGCACCTAAATACATTCTAGGATCTGGAAATTAAAGATAAGAAATTATGCATGATCAGGGCTAGGCCCATTTCATTCATATCAATAAAATTTATCACTTATCAAAAAAAAAAAAAAATCCACCACAGGGAAGTTGTTTAAATATCATGCACGATCAGGTTATTTGCATATTTAATCCTTGCATTCTTTTTTAAAATGTTGGTATTATCTACAAGACTAAATGGTACAAGTTAAGCATACCAACATTAGGGATGTAAACTCACTTTTTTATAGATAATCAAAATTTGCATTCATAAGAAAAGGAGGCATAGCCCAAGTCACAGAATGTATGTATGAGAAGTACCTAACTATGGCTTACAACTGGGGATGTAAACTCACTTTGATGGCACTCAAATTCATTTAAGTTGCCAAACTGCAGGTAGTGTGGAACATAAACCTTAAAACATACAATGTGAGAAGGGTAGTGAGGGAGGGAACTGTCTTAGCAACATGTTGTGCACCTTGATTTGGTAATCACAAACAAAGGTTTAGCTTAATGTAGGAATATTCTTTTCTCCCAGAAATCTGGTAGAATCATATAATAAATTATATCATTCTTCTCGAATCCCATTGACATTCATAAACAATAATCGATACCTCATAAGAAAATTAGAAGCTGAAGACATGATGCCAAAAAAGAAACACACATACCTAAAATCGTGGACATCAGAAGACCGCAAAGCACTCTCATTTTTAAACTTATGAAGCACAACTTGTTTTGGCTTTGCATCACCATCTATGGGTCTGGTAGAAACAGCACTCACGGAACGCTTCCTTTTCATTTTCCGGTCCCACGTTTCTGTTCCAACAGGCAGTCGCCGGATCTTTTCCTCAACAATGTCAGAACCATCAACAACATCCATAATCATATCTCTATCTTTTCCCATAAGCAGAGGTTGCCTCGAAGAGAAATTAGTTCGGCCTTCAGCCTAAAGTAGTAACAGGAAGAAAATGAGAACTAATGGCGGTCAATGATATATTAAAGATATGTTGCAAAAAAGTTCCAAAATAAATCCACAGTTTGCATTATAAAGGGATTTTGAACCAATTACTGTACATAGTATTGCATTTTGTAATATATTTATTGATCTTAAAAGATCAAAGGTGTAATTGAAATGTATAAAATTACAAATTGCTGTATGATTTTGTAGATCTAATTGAGGTTTAGATGAAAGGTTGTTTCCTCGAAAGAAGAATTAATGGAATCTCACGCTAATTTCCTTTCTTACTCTTTCTTCATTGTCCACCTGACAAGGTACCATACATCAGATTCTATCGTGCTGTGTTTGCCCTTTGGCTTGCAAGTGTTAGATGACCCCCTCCTATCCCATTATCTCCTCCCTCATTTCTAAAAATAACATTTCTTCCCCGTTGTCCCTTACTTCTATTTTTTTAAATAGTCTTTTACTAGATGACGCAATTTTATTAGAAGTGCATACAGAGCAACCCAAGTACATAAAAAATATACAGAAGTTTATAACCAACTAGCAAAATGAAGAAAATGAGCAAAAACCTACTGTGAACAGCCATCCAAGTAGGGGTGTTCATCCGGGTTCCGGATTCCCAAATCCGGAACCCGGATTTAAAATTTTCTTCAATATTTTTGAAAAAAAAATTAAAATATTAAGAAATATATTAAAATTTCAAACCGGGCCGGGTTGTGAACAGGCCTATATCCAAGCACTTATAGCCTTTGTGTGCAATCATAGCAACACCAAAGCACCAGAATCCATCACAAAAATGTCATTAACCATGATAGGGCAAGAGTTTTTTTTTTTTTTTTTATAAGTGATAGGGCAAGAGTAATCCTAGGATAAGAAACACTTAATAGCACAGAATGACATGTATAAGAAAATTTGCCCACAAACACCCAAGTAAAACATGTCCTAAACATTAAAGAATAACATGAAAGGAAACAATTGTTTATTAACAAACAGTTCTCTTGAAAAATGGGATAATAAATTCTATAGGTTGAAAATAGAGAATAAATCTCAATATATTTTAGTATACAAACCCGTATCTCCGCAACAGATGAGCGGACTCGCTTATTTAGACCAACATTTTTTGGTTTGTCATCCAATCTTTGAGCCAAGTGGTATCGCTCAGCTTGAGTTCCCATCTTCACGAAGTTTGAACCCACTGATCTTTCATTTGATAGCATATCACTCCGTTGTTGTTTCTTTGAGTTTAAAGCTTCACCATACTTATTCAGCTTATGAATGGAATCAGCAAACTTCTTTGCCCTACCCCTGAGAAAAAAATTGTGGTATCTTCAGTAGAGAATGACTATTCAAATTCCAAGATCATTACATTCTAGGTTCTACCAATCACACCAAGTTCAATTTATCCACTACAAAGCACCTACAGCATGATATATGTGGCATATGTCTCCAAGATAATTATGAACAAAAAAATATGAACTGTGCATAACTTCGAGTATCTATTTAAAGTAGTATAGAACCTGGTAATATGTATGGATTCATACGAAAGTACAGTAATGAAAAAATTCTTATTTTGAAAAAAAAAAAAACTTGAACTACCTGGCCTTGATAGAAGCATCTCGCACAGTTGTTTTAAATCGTTTTAGTTCTTCTATAGCTACTGGAGGTAGAGGCTTTGAATGGGAAGTTCCAAAAGAATTATCTTCCACAGTGCACCCAAATGAGCTTCCCAATACCCTCCTTAACTCACCAGACTGAGAATAAATTTGGTCCCTCATTTTAACAGGATCCAACATTAAACAATCAGATAACTGGGGCAAATCCCCAGTTGATGTAGGACTCCCACGGGAGCTGGAACCAAAAACACGACTCTCTCCACCATCACGGAAGCTTCCAGACCTATCCAGACTAACACTGCTATAACTCCCCCTCTGACCATTTAAAAAGCTCCCTGTTAAAGAAAATTCATTTTCCTCGGAACTAGCCGAACACGACTCAAACCTCACATTCCCGGCCATTACCCAGATTCAATTGAAACAACTCAAATTGAGAGAGAGCTTCCCTCAACAACACATTCCAGTGATTTGAGAAAACTAGAGCAGTGACTTAATGCAACCTGTTCGAGAACAAGTCAGCAATCCAGAAATAAGCACCAATATAAATTCAAACCGCATGAACTATAATTTTTTTTATCGGTAAAATTTTTTTTATTGAGCATAAAATAGACAAAGGCCTGAGTATACAGGACACCTATGCACGCTAGCTAGTTTAGTGATTCAAGAAACTATAATTAGTCTGGAACGCACTGTTCACTCAAGTTTTTAAATTGAACCAGACAATTCAGCATCATCTAGCAAAAAATATATAAAATCATCAATTGAGGGCAAAAGTTTTATAGAATGGAGCATTAATATGGAGCCCGTGAGGAAAAAAATCAATTTTCTAATTAACTCAACCCGTCAGGTAGGTGAACTCAAAATTAAAAATAAATAAACAAACCTCAAATGTAGCTCCCACCCCCACCAAATGAACATCCAGTTCAACTCAGCGAAAACATAGGTAAGTACAGTCAAGTAAAAGTTCGCATAATTCAAAAATCGACAAATCGGAATTGTATTATCTATCTATTTCTTTCATGCATTCTCATAAAAACAAGACGAAGCAATCTTGAAACTATAACCCGCAAAAAAGGCCAGAAATCCAGAACTTTGTACATAAACACAGAATTTCAAATAAACAGAAACCTACAACTCGTATTATTCAGCAGAAACAAAGCTTCAGAGATTGGAAGAATTCAAACGACACAAAATCAGCAAGCTTTGAAACCCTACCTCGAGCGCAAAAATCTAGGGTTTCTCAAAAAAAAACCCTCAATTGCACCACAAAAATCCAAGAAAATGGCAAAATTCTAGAGTGCGAAGTTAAAGATAATCAAAACACGACATCGACGTACCGGCATTGACCGATCGAACTGGACATCAAATTGTAGAAAAGACGAGGAAGCGAAAGAGGCTGGTTCGGTTCGTTTTGGGCTCTAGGGCTGTCGTATTGGAGATTCTAGTCGAAATAGGAATTTTGGGGGTCCCGCAGAAATATATGAAGACTGAAGAGCTTGGAGAGGACAGCCTGCTAGATCAGGGCCGTTAATCAGGTTTTGTACATCTAGGATATTAGAATATAGGGCCTACTTATAGAGAGTCAGAGAAGTACAACCGCTATAGTACCGACCAATTGCCAAATAAGAACAAGCCACGTCAAGCAAACTCTCCTAAACCTGGCCTGAAACAGCATCGTACGGCACCCTCCAAAGCACCTGTTAATTGTAGGGATTTGAGTCAGGAATTTGATAGAAAGATCCTATTCGTGTTATTTTAGGACTCGTTTGAATTTTGAACTTAGTTTAAATTAGTTGATTTTTTCATAAATAACAATGAGTTAATATAAGTATAATTCTGTAGAAAGATACTATTCATGTTATTTTAGGACACCTTTGATTTTGAAAAAATATATATATAATCATGAATTGGAATACTATTGTATAATTATTTTGAAAATAAATAAATAAATATAAAATCTACATTAAAAAAATAAATTAATTTTTTAATAATAGACTCTACTTTTTATCTAAGTGATTATATAACGTTTATGCACACACAATTATATATAAAATTACTTTTTAATTTTAAACTTGAGTTGAAATTAGTTAATTTTTTATAAATAATAATGAGTTAATATAATAAAAGTATTTTTGTAAAATTTACTTAAATTAGTTTAGATGTATTTAGATATTAGATATTAAGATGGGTTTAAATATATTTATAAAAAATTAAAAAATAGTGTGAGTTTGGTATGTAAAAAATTTTTGATTTAAAAGATATGTGTTTATATATTAAACTGCATAAATTAGATTGAATTGAGTTTATTTAAGTTCAATCTAAATTCCAAAAGAAGCTTAATCATTAAAATTTAGAATTATATGAACAATAATGAAAATTTATTGTGTTGAATGCATGTGCTTGTAGGGTGGATAGTAGGATCCCTCACCCTGTTTGTTCAGTCCAGCATGTCCAGATGGTATAGGCAATATGGCCCTAAAGAAGCCCACTCTGTCCCAGCCCCGCACACAATTTTTTTAATATATATCTATATTTTACATAATTGTATAAATGTATATAAGACTTATTATTTTCACTATATATAAAAATATAATAATATGTATTATGTTATGAAACTTAAAGAAAGGAAACTATTATTGCAAAAGAGAAATAAGAAATTCTCTCTAGAACTCTTAAGAACTTTCTTTCTCTCTCTATATTTTCTTATGAATTTCATTACAACTGAAGCCCCTATTTATAGGTTTTGAAATTACTATGCAAGTCACTATGCAAGTCACTATGCAGAATTTAAAATAATAGTGATGGGCTCATTCACATAATTTAGTGATGGGACAGGAGGGCGGCTGTATTTCGTTCGTTCATTTCACTCCCCCTTAAATGACCACCAATAAGGAATCAGCCTCGTTAAAACCTTGCCAAGTAAAAACCCAATGGGAAGAAAAACCAATGGCGAAGGAAAAAAAGTACAGTCTTCTTATGTATCCACAAGTGCTTTAAGATTGTCTCATTAAAACCTTGCAAAGGAAAATCCAGTGGGACAAAACCTCAGCAAAGGAAAAAGAGTACAATCAGCAGATTTACTCCCCCTGAAAAGTGCATGACAAAAGATCTTTGAGTTTTCGCATTCCAATGTTATGCACAATCTTCTTGAATGTGGAAGTTGGTAACGCCTTTGTGAATAAATCTGCCAGATTATCACTATATCGTATCTGCTTGATATCAATTTCACATTTTTCTTGAAGTTCATGAGTATAAAAGAATTTCGGTGAAATATATTTGGTTATGTCACATTTGATATATCCCCATCTGATTTGAGTGATACAAGCAGTATTATCTTCATATAAGATTGTTGGGCTATTATCGATCATGGGAAGTCCACACTTTTCCTAGATATGTTGAATAACTGATCTCAACCAAATACACTCTCGACTTGCTTCATGAATAGCAATGATTTCTGAGTGATTTGAAGAAGTAGCAGATAGTGTCTGCTTAACAGATTTCCATGATATGGCAGTATTTCCATAAGTAAATAAATATCCAGTTTGAGATCTACCTCTGTGTGGGTCTGAAAGATAACCTGCATCTGCATACCCAATCAATTATGGACTTGAACCACGTTGATAAAATAATCTCATATCAACCGTACCATGAAGGTAACGAAGGACATGTTTAATGTCATTCCAATACCTTCGAGTTGGTGTATAACTATATCTTGCAAGCAGATTAACTGAGAATGTAATATCTGGTCGAGTGCAATTTGCAAGATACATCAAAACTCCAATTGCACTGAGATATGGTACTTCAGGACCAATAATTTCTTCATCGTCATCACAAGGACGGAATGGATCTTTCTTCACATCAAGTGTTCGAACAATCATTTAAGTACTCAGGGGATGAGATTTGTCCATATAAAAATGCTTTAGGACTTTCTCAGTATACATGGACTGATGAATAAAAATTCCATTTGGCAAGTGCTCAAGCTGCAGGCCGAGACAAAGTTTTGTTTTGCCAAGATCTTTCATTTCAAATTCATTCTTTAAATATATAGCGGTTTTTGAGATCTCTTCAGGAGTTCCCACAATATTTAAATCATCAACATAAACCGCAATAATGACAAATCCGGATTCTGATTTCTTAATAAAAACACATGGGCATATAAGATTATTCTCAAATCCTTCTTTCAATAGATATTCGCTTAAGCGATTATACCACATGCATCCGGATTGCTTCAACCCAAATAAAGATCTTTATAGTCTGATTGAGTACATATTTCTAGATGTACTTGTAGATGCTTCAGGCATCTTATATCTTTCAGGGATTTTCATATATATATTTCATAATCTAAGGATCCATATAAATATGCAGTGACCACATCCATCAACTGCATTTCTAATCCTTTTGTAACAACCAGACTAATCAAAAATCTAAATGTGATTGCATCCATAACGGGAGAGTATGTTTCTTTATAATCAATCCCGGATTTCTGTAGGAAACCTTATGCGACAAGCCGTGCTTTGTATCGCACAATTTCATTTTTCTCATTACGTTTTCGTACAAATACCCACTTATATCCAACAGGCATTACACCCTTTGGTGTTTGGACAACATGTCCAAATACTTCTCGTTTTGCTAGCGAATTTAATTCAGCTTCAATAGCTATTTTCCATTTGGCCAATCATTTCTACATCGACATTTTTCGACGCTTTTTGGCTCACTTTCTTCATTACTTCTGGTAATGTCAAGGGCCATTTTATATGAAAATATGTTGTCGACAACAGTTTTATTTCTATCCAGAATTTCTCCAGTTTTCATGAAATGTATTGAGATCTCATTATTTTCAGGTACCTGTTCCTCTTCAGAGGAAAACATTTCATGACACACTTCTTCAGAAGGTCCCTTTTTAGGAGATTTATACTCTTCAAGAGTTTCCTCTTCAGGAGATTCTGGAATAGAAGATTTAAACTCTTTAGGAGCACCAATTATATTTGTGGTCTGTATTGTGGGTACGTGTTCTTCAGGAACACCAAATTCATTTTGTATTCTTTTCCTTCTGGGAATTTTGTCTTTTGCACCAATAGGTCTTCCACGCTTCAAGCGTATTTTAGATTCACCTATTGCTGCTTTGACAATTTGTCCTTCAGTGACTTCAATCCTTGCTGGAGTATTAACAGCAGGAATATAAGATTTTACTACACCTTTAGTGTCAGTAAATACATCCGGTAACTGATTTGCAACATTTTACAAATGAATAATCCTTTGAACTTCCCGTTTACATTCATTTGTAAGAGGATCAAAATGAGACAGGGTCTTATTATCCCAAGTAATATCTTGTCGTACTTCAGGCACCGACTTTTCTTTACCCATTAACGGAAAATTTGATTCATCAAAATGACAATTTTCAAAACGTGTTTTAAACATATCCCCTGTAAGGGGTTCAAGGTATCTAATAATGGATGGAGAATCAAAACCAACATATATCCCAAGTCTACGTTGATGGCCCATTTTTGTATGTTGTGGAGGTGCAATTGGAACATATACAACACATCCAAAAGTACGAAGATGAGAAATATTTGGTTGTTGACCAAATGCAAGCTGTAATGGAGAATATTTATGATATGCAGATGGTCTAATGCGAATTAGAGATGCTGCATGAAGTATAGCATGTCCCCAAACAGAAATAGGTAGTCTTGATTTCATAAGTAAAGGTCTAGCGATTAGTTGAAACCTTTTGATCAAAAACTCAGCTAAACCGTTTTGTGTGTGTGTATGGGTAACAGGATATTCAACATCTATTCCTATTGACATACAATAATCATCAAAAATTTTAGATGAAAATTCACCTGCATTATCCAATCGAATAGTCTTAATTGGATACTCAGGAAATTGTGCTCGTAGTTTAATTATCTGAGTAAGAAGTCTAGCAAATGCAACATTTCTAGTGAAAAGAAGACAAACATGTGACCATCGACTAGATGCATCAATTAGAACCATAAAATATCTAAATGGTCCACTTGATGGATGAATAGGCCCACATATATCTCCGTGAATCCTTTGTAAAAATGATGGAGATTCAACAATGACTTTTGAGGGAGATGGTCTAATAATTAACTTACCTCGAGAACATGCAGCGCACGGAGATTCATTGGGTAGAAATATCTTTTGATTCTTTAAGGGATGCCCATGCGAATTTTCAATAATTCGTCTCATTATTATAGAACCCGGATGTCCAAGGCGATCATGCCAAGTTATAAATACTTTAGGGTCAATACACTTCTGGTGCATTACCACATATGATTCAATTGTTCTCATTTTTGTATAATACAATTCAAAACATAGAGTAGACAGTTTTTCTAATACGAGCTTCTGGCCCGATACTGTTTTAGTAATAAGAAGATGATCTTTACTGCTTTTATTGGTCGTTTCAATATGGTAATCATTACGACGTATATCTTTGAAATTCAATAAATTTATTCTAGATTGTGAAGAGAATAGAGCATCATCAATACAAAATTTGGTGCCATTAGGCAACACAATATAAGCTCTTCCGGAGCCCTCAATTAAATCCGATGAACCTGATATGGTATGGACATAGGCTTTACTTAGTGTTAGATTTTGAAAATATTTCTTTTCTTTGAGAATTGTGTGAGTTGTAGCACTGTCAGCCAGACATATATCTTTATCATTCAACTCAGAGATAAAAAGCTCATCAATGTGATCCATGATTCTACAAAATATACAAAACTTTTATTACAGATAGAAAGAAAATACATTAATTGAGTGGAACACTTCCATCTCCAATTAAGTATTCAATACTACCATCAGGATGATTAAAGAAATCAGATACATCAAGATGAGTAACGTCTACATCTACTAAATCTAATAAATTATCTGATGGTTATACTAAATTTGTTTCATGCACTTTATTATTTCCTTTAATAGAAACTTGATATGAATCAGCTAAGTGTCTGGCCGTACGACAGGTACGTGACCAATGTCCAGTCATTCCACATCTATGGCACACCTCTTCACTTTTCTTTGAAGAATTATTCTGAGAATTTTTACCCCTTTCTGAATTGTACCACTTCTGGTGATATGGTATATTATAATCCCTTTTAATGTTGTCACTCCTGGGACCAACATTTCTATAATTTCTCCTACCACGTCCATGCCTCCGATTTCTTCTAAAGGATGCACCATTCACTTCTGGGAATGATGCAAGCTTATTACCATTCATTTCAGGGAATGATATTGAGCCAGTAGGGCGTGACTGGTGGCTTTCTAGTAAGAGCTCATTATTCTGCTCAGCTACTAGACGACATGATATAAGTTCAAAATATTTCTTGAACTTTCTCTTTCGATACTGCTGCTGCAGGAGCACATTCAAGGCATGAAATATAGTAAAAGTCTTCTCTAGCATATCTTCATCGGTGATTTTCTCATCGCATAATTTTAATACTGAGCTTATTTTAAAAAGTGCGGAATTATACTCACTAACACTTTTAAAATCTTGCAACCTCAGGTGCATCTATTGAGAACGAGCTCTTGGGAGGATGTCAGTCTTCTGGTGTTCATACCTCTCCCTTAAATTGTTCCACAAAATATATGGATCTTTTACTGTGAGATATTTAGTTTTCAATTCTTCGTGAAGATGGTGGCGAAGGAAAATCATTGCTTTAGCACGTTCCTGCAGGGATGCTTGATTTCCTTCTTTAATAGTTTCTCCCAGGTTCATTGCATCAAGATGTATTTCAGCATCAAGTATCCAGGATAAATAATTTTTTCCAGATATATCAAGAGCAACAAATTTCAATTTTGTAAGATTTGCCATTTTCTACACATATAAATAATAAATATGTGTATCTCAGGAAATATATTTATAAATTCACATAGATAATCATCAATAAAATATATCAAAGATTTCAAATAATATATTGAAAAACTTACAGAGGAATAAAGCCACTAGCTTCAGAATTGGTAGAACCGTCGTATTGATAACGTGTTATGAAATTTAAAAAAAGGAAATTACTATTGCAAAAGAGAAATAAGAAATTCTCTCTAGAACTCTTAAGAACTGAAACTTTCTTTCTCTCTTTATATTTTTTTATGAATTTCATTACAACTGAAATCCCTATTTATAGGCTTTGAAATTACTATGCAAGTTACTATGCAAGTTACTATACAAGTCACTATGCAGAATTTAAAATAATAGTGGTGGGGTCATTCATATAATTTAGTGGTGGGATAGGGAACGGCTGTATTTCGTTCGTTCATTTCATATTAAGTAATGTTTTTATTTACAAAAATGATGTGCAACAGTCGTTGTGCACCAACTGTTGCACACTGAAGAAGAAAAAGAGAAAAAAAAAAGTTTGATCGTGGTGTGGTGTGTCGCGTCTACAGCAACACAAGGGCTACTGCATAGCATGCTCCTTTTATTTAATACTTTATATAAGTTATAGTATAATATATTATATGGTGACTTTTTAATAGATTACATTTATAATACAAGTCTTATTTTTATAATTTTTAAATTAACAAATTTAAAAACTAATTATGATCATAGTTGTCAAATACTGTCCTACCACAGAATATACGCGATAGGAAAGTCACTTGTACTATAAAATTTACTTACATCTCACTTTAATTTCTACATAATTGGCATTTCATAATGATATTATATGGTTTCTAAATTTTAAAAAAGAGGTTAGAGTTGAACTTTAATAACAAGTAATGTTCGATATAAATTTCATATAAATTCTTTTGTAAACAAGGGAATCCCATTAAAAAAAAGAACTATAATTTTTAATTTTTTTTTATAATAGAATTTACTTTTTTTACATATTACTATAAGGTATACAAATCATAACTTAGAAAAATTGATATGTATAACTTCTAAATGCAGAAGTCTCGCATAAACTTTTTATAAAAAAGTAGAATCATCATAGAAAAGTGTAAATAGTTAACTTTTTTCTTGACGAGGTCGGCAACTTCTATAAAAAAAAAAAAAATTGTGCATTTGAAATTTACCTAATCTTATTCTTTTTGTAAAAAAAAAAAAAATCCATCCTAAAAACTTTAGACTATAACTTGTTTGGGAAAAAAATTCATTCAAAAATTTTCATCTCATCTCATCATATTTTATTTTCAAATATTACTCAAATAAAAATATTTTTATATTACACATTTCTCAAACTTATTATAAAATTTTATGAAATTTTCAGACAAAATTAAAAAATAATTCTAATTTTTTAAAATTTAAAACAAAATTAATATTAAATAATTGTAATTTAATAATATTTTAATTTTATAATATTTTTATTTAACTTTTTATATCTCTTTTATCAAAATTTTTATTTCACTACTATTCACAAGCTATTTATTACTATTCACAATTTTTCTAAAAAAAATAATAATAATCTCACTTCCAAACTTGTCCTAAAATAAAATAATAAGATACAATTTAAATAATGAGATGTAGGGCTGTACAAATCATCGAATGACCGCCCATAATCGTCGAAAATCAACTATCGACGCTGAAATCGACTGTCGCTAGTGAAAAACCGGTCAAGAGGCGGTCTCAAATCCCTCCTACCGACGTCAGTTGGCGGTGATACCGGCTCGACTTTGTGTCAAACTAGTAAACCGACCGACCATATATTATTTTTTTAAAATGATATATATATATATATTTAGAATCACGTTGTTTCGTTTAAATGGGAATAGCATTGTTTGGTTATTAGGTCAGACTTTAGACATTCACTCTCCAGTCTCCACTCCTCTCTCTCTCATGTCGTCCATCACCCATTCCCTTTCCACTTTTCAGCATAATCCTAAATCTCACCTCTCTACTCTCATGGTATCGCCACTCTCGCAGGCTCGTAGTGCCGCTGCCTTCCATCACATTTTTACAATCTCAGCCCTTGACGATGTCTAAGGTTAGGGTTCTGTGTTTTTTTCCAATTTATGACTTGTTATTTTAATATTTGTCTCTAGTATGTTAGTTAACTTATTATTTGTTATTGCTCAGATACATATTAGTTGTAAGTTATCGAATTGTAAACTTGTGTTGTGAGCTTGCGGTGGTTCCACCTCTCTCAAGTGTTAGGTATCCCATATTTATTTTCTCTTTGTGTTATTTTCTTTTTCTCTTACACAATAAAATAGAATCCAGTTGTTTTCCCTTGATTGTGTTATTTGGATATTTTCATTTTTGTTTCGTATTTTGTAATTGATTGAAGGAATACATTATTGCTTAAGATCTATTGATTTAGTGGAGAAGACATGCTTTTATTTTATGAATATTTAGTAGAGAAGTGTCAAAACATGCTTTTTATTTATGAATGTGAGTTTGGCTCTTTTAGTGAATTGTGTGAGAATATGCTTAAGCATAATTGGAATGCTTCTATGAAAAACTGAAACCCAGTTATCCCTGTGTGCATTAGCGAGTGAATTCATAATTATTTGCCTCTATATTAGTTGTGTTGTGATTTGTTTATTTAATTAGTTTAAGATTGTTAATTAATTATGAAATAAAATTTTCTATATTTAGATGGATTTCTCGTCAACTCTAATTGATCTTAATAATGATGAGGGGATGTCTAATTTGGAAAATACCCAAAAACCTAATCCCCCAAGTGTCCCTGATAGTAGTATTTGTCCACTTCATAGGAAACATAAGGGGAAAGAGCCATCCTTAATTTGAAACCCTTTTGAGAAAGTTGAAGGTTGTCATGTGGACGAGCCTAGGACTAGGTGTATTTATTGTGGCAAAATTTACCCTTGCCACTTAAAGAGGAACGAAACCTCAACAATGAAGTTACATCTAGTAACATGTCAAAAAAATCCTCATAAACATGAACATCTAGATAAGTACCAACAAATATTGGTGGGTGAGACAACAATCTCAGAAGGGATTGGAAAAAGTGAAAATAATGTGGCGAGGAATATTGTAACTCACAAATATAATGAAGAGGCAGTAAGATTGGCCATTACAGAGATGATAATTATTGATCAATTGCCATTTAGAATTGTTGAAGGGCAAGATTTTAGAAAAGTATTGTGGTCGCTTGAGTCAAGATTTAAAGTGTCATGTCGAGTCACAATTGCAAAAGATTGTATGAAATTATTTGCATCTAAAAAGAAAAAACTTAAGAAGTTGTTTAAAGATGGAGGCATAAGAGTTTCATTGACTACCGATACGTGGACATCGGTACAAAATTTGAATTAGATGTGCCTAACTGCTCATTTCATTGATAGAGATTAAAAATTGTAAAAGAAAATAATTAGTATTTGTTTACTCCCTAATCATTGAGGGGACACAATTGAGAGATACATTGAGTAGTGCCTACTTAATTGGAGGATTGATAAGATATTTATTGTGGCTATTGACAATGCTAGTTCCAATGATAATGTTATTGCCTACTTGAAGTGTTATTTGACGGGGAATGTGTTGGAAAATAAATATATACGTTTTAGGTGTTATGAAAAATTTGATTGTAAGAAAACGTTGTGCCTTGACATACAAACTCGATGGAATTCAACTTACTTAATATTAATTTCGGTTGAGAGATTTGAGAAGGTCTTTAGATGGATGAAGAGTACGAATTACAAATTTCTCTCTTATTTTAATGATGATCAAAATGGGCCTATTAGAGCTGATGAATGGGAGACGGTGAGGTTTTTGTGAGATTTTTGAAGATGTTTTATGATGCTATTTATCGATTTTCTGGGTCCCTTCACGTCACGACAAATACAAGTTTTGTGGAGGTTTATATGCTCCGAAAATAGTTGATTGGGCTGAGTGAGACTTCTAGAGAGTGTTTGTAGACTATGACCACAGTCATGAGAACAAAATATGATAAGTATTGAGATTCATTAGATAAGATGAACTTGTTGCTGTTGATTGTCGTTGTGTATAATCCTCGAAATAAGACAATTATTCTCACTTTAAGCTTGAGGAAAATACAAGATCAAAGTTGGGCTAAGGCGTTGGTGTCGAGTGTGAAACAATTATTATCAGACTTATACGACGAGTATAATGTTATATTTGGTTCTACCTCGAATTGTGGAGAACATGTGACCATTTTGACATCTACATCCTTAAAAAACAGTGAAAAGAGTCATGAGATACAATTGATGGATGAGTGGTATCAGGTAAGTGAAGAGTTTGGAGCTACAGTTTCCAAAACAAAGATGGACCGGTAATTATCAAATGGTTGCAAGGCAGCAATCCATCTTTTGATTTGTTTGTATGGTAGAGAAGTAATGAGAATAACTATCCTATATTTGTAAGAATTGCACGAGATTTGTTAACCATGCCTGTTTCCACTATAGCATCAAAGTCAGCATTTAGTACATGAGAGCGTGTATTCAATCCTTTTCAGAGATCATTGGCTCTAAAAACAGTTGAGGCACTTATTTGTACTCAGAATTGGTTATGACATCCGTCAACAATAATTGATCTTCGAGATGCCATTGACAATATTGAGAATTTTGTGGTAGAATTTGATAATATTTTTCTCATTCAATATTAATTTATTTTTATAAATTAATTTAATTTGTTTTTATTATCTAAATTTATTAATCTTTTTCATTTTTTTATAAAGTTGGAAGAATAATTCGGCGTCACAAGTATTGAAAATTAAAAAGTGAAGATTTAAGACTCTTTTTGGCTCTCGGTCCTTTGGCATAATTTTATAATTATTTTATGTGTTAGTTTGTTTTTGTTTTAGCCAAAAATAATTATACTTATGTGTTAGTTGCTTGCTTATAATTATTATTTAAAACAATTTGTATTGCCATGTTGGTTTGTATTTTTAATTTTATGTGTAATTGTATTAAATATCAAATCATCTAGTGGACATTTTTATTGTTTACTTAGTAGTTAGAACTAGAAGTTAAAATTTAGTAATTATTAACTTTTTAGTTAGTAGTTGCTAACTAGTTTTATTGTTTTTAACTTTTTAGTTTTGTTGTTCTATATTTCTATTTATTAATTACTAGTTTTCTTGTTTTAAAATGTTATGAATATTAATAATTGACTAATAAACTAGATGAAAAAAAGTCATAACAAAATTAACAAATATAAGCTATTAAGAAAAAAAAAAGCTAATTGAATAGTCGGCCCAAAATGGGCCTAAACTGATGGGCATCACTGACTACCATATCAATGTTGATGTACCACTACCATTGGAAGATTGGTGGCGGTGGGTGATGCAGACCAAATAAATAGTCGGTGGCAAAATTGTCACCGATGTTGATAATGTATAGGTTTAATGAGATGAAACGAGATAATTTTATATGAAATTTAAAAATTATATAAAATTAAAATTAAAAAAATTATTATATTTTATATAAAAATTCAAAAAAATAAAATAAAAAATAAAACACTTTCATTATCAAAGATGGCTAAAAGTTGAATATTCGCCCCCCCACTTTTTGGTTCCAAAAGAACAAAATTTTGTACCTTTTACGCATGCGACCTGACGTGGCCTCCAACCAGCTCTGACCGTCAAAAACCCCCCCGGGAGTGACGTGGCTTCCAACCAGCTCTGACCGTCAAACCCCCCCCGGGGAGTGACGCAAGAAGCGAACGACCCTCCAAACAGTAAAAATATCGCACCCTGTCAAAGACTCGAAGTCTCAAAAGCCAAAAATTTGCTTAGAAATCCAAGTGTACTGTCAATCCAGCACTCCCATGGCCCTCGCAAACACCGCCTTCTCCTCATCGTCCTTTGCCCTCCGTCAATCTAGGGTTTCTGGTCTCGGTTTCATTCCACAGCTCTCACCGTGCGACCCACTCACAGTCTTACCGGTTCGCTACAAGTGCTCAGAACCTGCACTCGCTTTCTCGAGAAAGAAGTAAGATGCAGCCTCCGGTCTTTTCCTTCACGCGCTGCTCGGTTGCCTAGAAAATATTCGTGCGCAACTCGAAAGTAAAAAGAAAGCTTTTATATGCATAAAAAAGTAGAAATCGGAAGTATTGTTTGTGGTAATTATCACTATATCAGTGTCTTGCCCCAGCAAGACTGAACCTGCTGTTGAATTACTTCAGGAGAAAACTATTGGTTTATTCTCTTTTGAATTTATCTTTCCGTGAATTTCTATACTTTCTAGGCAGCTGTGATAGTTGTACTCTATTTGTGAATTTCACTTTTGTTCAAAGTAGTTACCTTACATTTCGATAGGATTTAGTTCCTTGTAAAAAACATCATGGATCTGGAAGCTTGTTTTTGATAAATTAATATGTGCTGGTGCTGTGTTTGGCTTCTGAGAAAATGCTTACTCGATTGTCCGTGTGGTGGAGATGTGGATAAGAAAAGAACACCGGCGTTTGGAGTCTCTGTCCTCTTTAAACATCTAGAGAAAACGAAAGCCTTAAGTCAGCTGTGGTAAAAAGATGTTTTAGCCTGTCTTAATCGATCGAACCATTTGCAGATCAGAACTTTCATTTTTCATTCAGTTTTGTTGACTATGTTCTCTACAGCAATCAAAAGGGTTGTATCTTAAATCTTAGATTTTGGCCCCCAAAGTATTTAAGACCATCTCCATTCTCAACCGATCTTAATACAGTTACTGAAAAATCACTATAAAAGAGGGTGATTTTTTAGACCTATTTGTTAACAGCTAATGGTGTAAGCCTTATTCTATTCAAAATTGTCTTGTTTTCACGGTCATATTTAGTCGTCAAAAATAAAGTGATCTCAGAAGGTGGTGCACGGTGCTTGTACGAGGCTAAAGAGACGGCTGAAGTATATTTTATACGTTTACTTTCTAACAGAACATTAGGTTCTTAATGATTCTCTTCACTCGTACTGTTACAATCACTCATTTATGTCATTTGATGTTAGCGGCTTTGCTTTATGTTGTTCACTAATCTTGTCTTTGTAGTCCGACTTCGCGGTTTGTGACTGCATCAGTCATTGTTAATTTTTTAAATCACTTGCTTTAGTTTTGTGTATTGTATGTTATTGTTATGTGGTCCAATTCCGATTCTCCGTGTAATATCGTGAAAGGATAACCCTGAATCTTTTGTTGTCTAATGTTGCTTGTACTGTTATGCAGGAATATTTTGCATGCATCTAGCGATGGTTTGAATGCAGTTGATTCCACCTCATTGGTCAGTAAAATGATTCTTTCTACCTTATATGTTATTTGTTAACTGATTATTAAGAAAAAATGAGTTTATTTGTTTCATTCTTTATTAAGAAAAATTGAGAATAAAATATGTTGAAGATATTGAGTATTGCTTTACTAACAGTAGCGCTCTTGAAATGAATGGAAAATCATGCATATTTTGGTCCTTCAAAGACTGGTTGGTTATTGAGTTTGAAAATTATAAACCAGTGACTTAGCTTTGGTTCTCAAAGACTTCTTGAGCAATTGCATGAATAGATGGTCTAGATGAGATGCTTGATTGCCAGTTTTTTATTTTATTTTTTTAGGGTGGTTGAACAATTTCCCTTTGAACAGTATTATATGATTAGTACATTTGTGTCTTAAACCTTTTTTGACAAGTGCTTTTCCATCCATAACTGATAGGGATTTGTAAGTGGACATATGCAATTTTGGATGTTTTTGCATGGAATTCCTTTTCTTTTCTTCTAAATCACAAGTACTGGTTTGACATGATTCTTACCAATGACTGTTTACTTCTAAGCATTTGAATTTGGACCACAGTTCACTTGTAACATGCTTGTCTGGTCCAAGTGGCCCAAATTATGTACAATCTATGGTTTTAATATCTGACATTTATGCATTTTCTTTTTCTTGTTACTTATCAAAAAAATATTTATACATTTTTTCTTTTTGTTTACAATTCTGGGGAGTTGGAAGTTGGTTTAACACAGATTATGAGAGTGACATCATATATCCCTCCAGTACAGCTAAGTTTTTTCTCAAAAAAAAAAAAAAAACTTACTGATTAAGGGGATAACTGTAAATGCAGAAGTTTGATCGAGATGCTGATTATGTCCCTATGCCAATAGTTCTGATAGATCAAGATTCTGATTCTGATGCAACAATTGTACAGCTCAGCTTTGGAGATCGCCTGGGAGCTCTCATTGACACGGTATAGTGGTTGCTGGCAACATGTGGCATTCACCTCTCTGATAAACATTTGCATAGGATTAATACATCTTGAATTTCTGTATTCTCGTGAGGCACTCTCTTCATGAAACAAGTTTCCTTGTTGAATTTCTGATAAAGTTACTAGCCGATTCTCAAGTAGGGCTACATTTGATTCTGGAGTTCCGCAACTTTAAGGGATCACTAGAAAATAAGTACAGGTAGGGATTATTGGTGAAAACATACTAACCTGATTATTGACTGTGCTGTTTTGCTCAGCAACTCAAAACCACCAATGGATTGTTGGGAATTTTTCCACTTTTGTTGTTCCTTTCCTTCTATCTAGTTATGAGCAAATAATTACAACGGTGTTGATTCTTTAGGTAAAAAGGCCATGGGAGGTCAGAGCTGAGGAAATGCCCTCAATTCTTTTTAATACCAGTATGTTCTTTAAATGATTATAGTTAACGACCTGCCCTTTTTATTATGCTAGGACAGATGAAAGCATTGAAAGATTTGGGACTGGATGTGTCAAAGGGAACTGTTGCCACTGAGGGTTCAGTCAAGCAAACAAAATTTTTCATCACACGATTGTAAGTAATTCTATTGGCATCTCGCTAATGGTGCTTTAATATCCCATACATGATTCTGAAGGGGAAAAAAATGAAGTTTTGTATTGTTTTCTGGTGCTAATTTTTCATCTGCAACATAATATTCTTGAGTGTACGTTTTCCTTTACATTTTCTACCTTTAGAGAAATTCTTAAAGCTCTGAGATTGATGCCAGTTTTTTGTA
This sequence comes from Platycarya strobilacea, assembly GCA_036898215.1. Classification (NCBI taxonomy): domain Eukaryota; kingdom Viridiplantae; phylum Streptophyta; class Magnoliopsida; order Fagales; family Juglandaceae; genus Platycarya; species Platycarya strobilacea. Next base: position 34,287,645 of record CM072551.1, on the reverse strand, counting down.
GTTATTGAGCAACATTTGCCTTTTAGTCAAGCAGGACAGTGTTTCAGTTACTAAGCGAGGAAAAAAGCAAGTATTTTATCTCAAAACCACTGAAAACTTGCTCCTGTTACCCTGCCCTGAACATTTTTTTTTAATAAGTAAACAATTGTATTAATAAGAATAGGCATACCTGTCCTGAACAATTATCCGAACATACTTGCTTTTCACACAACTTTAGACCATGGCTAAAGGACCCCAAAATGTATGTCCAAAATCTTGGGGCACTAGTAGTGCATATTTTGTATGAACCACTGGCTGCAAACAGCAAGATGAAACTGATGTCTTTCAGTGATAAAATTATTGCCAGACACCTCACAAAGCTGGTCCTAGTGCAACATATCTAATTACAGTCTGCTCATTTTGAAGATACAAGCATTGAAGCAAACCCCCAATATTGAAGCCAAGAGTGTTGCCTAGTTGCAATGTCTTATGGTTGTGTTTGGTTGTTGAGCCAAACTCAATTTATCTCAACTCATTTCAAACAAATCATTGATGGGACCCACTATTTTTTCATTTTCCCATAAAAAAAGTCAAGCTCTCGCAACCTACTTCATACATTTCAACCTAAAAAGTTAAAACCATCTCAACCTAATGAATGTTAAACCATCTCAACCCATAAAACTTAAACTCATCTCAATGGGACTCACAAAATATTACGATTCACAACTCAACTCATCTCAACATCCAAACTTAGCTTAATGTTCCCTTCCGAGTCTTTATCCTTTAGTTATCAGAAGTTGATGAGATGCTTTAAATAGTTGTCTAATCGGTTAATGTTTCCATCACTAGATATCAGAATTCTGAAAAAATTACATCAGCCAACTGGTCTAAATATGTACTGTTACTTGTTTACTGCTAGTTTTTAGCATTTACAGATTGAATTTGGTTATGCTAGAGACACAGGGCGCAAAGTTGAAGATCCTGATACGTTAGAGAGAATTCGACTGACCATCATTAACAATCTTTTGAAGTATCATCCAGTGAGTATGCTGAAATAGTCTACTTAGGTTTTATTTCGTTCTTTTGAAGTTTCTATGGATGAAAGTTGGAGAAAGTTCTTTCTCATTTACCTTTAGTTCTTACAAAAAGATTTTGTCATTTGCAAATATCATGTTTTCTCTAAATTTCTTGTAGGAATCTAGTGCCCAACTTGCTATGGGTGAGGCTTTTGGAATAAAAGCACCAGAGAAGAAGGTGTGCTGAAGATCCTTCGAATTATTTTAAGTTAATTTTCTTGGCATAATTTATTTTTCCCTTCTCTTTGCATTGGGACATACTTTTCAGAGATTGAACATAAAATGCAGACTTTTGACCTTGCATTTATTTGGATTGCATGTTCTGAGTCTCAGCATATGTTGATTCCATTATGGCAATAGCACATCAGCCCTAAAAATATCTGTGCTAATAGCTGTCAGCCACAACATGTCAAATTTAGCGTTTGGAACATGTCAACATTATTGAAGTAGCCAAATGCTTGAACTCATTTTAATTGGCCAACGGTGATAAATAATGTACATATAATAGATTGGGGATCTAGGGGGGTTTACATGGCCAGGATCTAGTTTGTGAACTGAGTTCCATTTCGTGTTCTTTTTGTAACCTTGGAGACTTTGTTGTGCAGCTTGATGTTGATATTGCAACTCAGGTACAAGTGAAGGAAGATGGACCCAAGAGGAGGTTTGCTACTTTTAATTTTGTTGTCTTTTACCGTTACAATTTATTGGTCATTTTATGTTTTCTCTACTAGTCCTACCTTTGCACGACCCACCCTGTTTGCACGATCTATCATCTCAAGTATGCGTTTTGCTTTGCAATTTACAGTTTACTTTATATAGAGACAGCAGATAGACCTGGATTACTGGTGGAAATCATCAAAATTATTGCTGATATTAACATTGATGTGGAATCAGCTGAAATTGATACACAAGTATGCTCTCTCTCTCTCTCTCTCTCTCATACACATTATGTTATGATCAAGTGCTCATCTCTCATTCAACAGGGACTGGTAGCCAAAGATAAGTTTCATGTCAGCTACAGAGGGGCAGCGTTAAACACCTCCTTGTCTCAGGCAAGTTTCCTATGCAGATCTTCTTAATATTAAGCTATTTTCAAGACAATTTTATACACACTCGTAATTGAATTATTTGAGTGTACAGGTCTTGGTGAATTGTCTACGCTATTATCTCCGAAGGCCAGAAACAGATATAGATAGTTACTAATACCTGCTGTCGGGAATACCGCTTTCGTGTCTGTAAACCCAGTGTAACTCTTCTTGTATCAAATCATCTTTGAGCTGTAAAAATCCTCAAAAAAGTCAGACGCTATGGTTCTTTACTAGCATTCTGGAAGGCTTTTGTAACAGATGCCAGTGACTCCTTCACGTTACCTGGGAAATAACTTGTATAAATAATCAAATGGGGAATATGAAAGACAGCTACTTTTGGACCCTTGGTTTCATTGCACATGTTCTGCTGCATACATGCTCAATTACACTGCCAGCAAGAATCGGTATATTTAAGTCTCTGTTTTTGTTTGTCTTTTTCAATTTAAAATTAGAACTTCGTTGGAAGGGAAAAGTTTTGGAAGTGCCATCCAGTTTATCTCAAATGCCCTACCCGAATTCTTGTTCTATTTCTCCCCTTATTACTTTTTTTTTTGGTATATAAAGCATTCTCATTGGATTTTTTAAAGTTATCATTCAAAAAGTATAAATTTACACATTTTAAAAATTTTTGATCATATTTAATTAAAAGTAAGGAGATAAAAGTGAGAAAAGAGAATCAAAATACTTTTATGGATAGGAAAGTTAAAATTTTGTCTAACGAAAGTTAAATTGTTTTAGATAATCTAATGAGAATGTTCTAATTAGTGATCTGATAGGGAATAAAGGGTACCAAATCCTTCACCTGGCCTTGGTTTTTTTTATTTGTCATTTGCAATCATTCTAAGTTGGATGAATGGAGTCCCTTTGAAACAATTTCTAATAATCATTGATCCCACTTCCTACCAACCAAAATATAACTTCATCCTCGTGTGAAACAATCCAAAATATAAAAAAGAAGCTTTAAGAATGACCAATGTTACATGTACAACACAGCTATTATTAGTTGCAGTGGTAAAGTGTGAAACTGTCGTATAATTATTTTAAAAAAAAGTGAACAAATCAAAATTTATATAAAAAAAAAATTAATTTTTTAATAGGGAGTGTTACTCTTTTTCATAATAATTATGTGGCGTTTATATATTTTATGATTGTATGTAATATTACTCGTATAATACTTAGAAAATAAATATTCTCTATTCTTGATTTGGGATAATGTATGTTTACTAGAGCTCATAAAATAGCGCAAAAGTCGAAACCAAACCATGTGCACGAGCTGTATATATATATACTCGCGTGATGCCTTTATATTCTTATGAACTTTTAACAGTGTCAACGTGATTGAAAATTGAAAAGTGTTTAGGGGTGTGGGATTTGTTAGCTTTCTGTCTTTAACTATACGCCTTATGCAATAATCTAAGCCATGAGCACATTTGAACATGAACCTCACTTCAACCAATTCCACCACTAGCCAGAAACAGCCAAAAGGCAAAAGCGAACCAGTGTTAATAGATGCTATCTTTTGAAGCTAACCTCTCTTTATCCTCAAGCAAAGTACACCATGAAAACTCACTTCTATAAATACAGAAAGAATAACTTCTATTTCTTCAGCTACCTATAGCCTTGAATTCTCCCTGCTTGATGCATCCGTTTACACAAGTTTTATCTTGCTCTTACAGTTGCATTACCATTGTATTTAGTTTGTGATATAGAGCTATTGTAATTCCAACAAATCGAAGTCTTTGGATCCAATAACTCAGAGTAGAAGATGATGCAGAAAAGGGCAGTTTTATTACTTGTTATTCTCCTCCACATCCATGTAGTCTTTGCTTCAGACCCAGATCCAGTTCTGGATTTCTGTGTAGCCCCCAAAGCAACTGCAAACGGTAACCATTCATGCAAGAACTCATCAGCCGTTACAGTGGAAGATTTCACATTCTCAGGCATAAAATTTCCCGGAAACTACAGCCAAACAGGCTTTTCAGCCATGCCAGTGAATTCAAATGTCTTTCCAGGTTTGAACACTCTTGGCATGTCATTTGTGAGAGCAGACTTTGATGTTGATGGCATCAACGTGCCACATTACCATCCTAGAGCAACCGAAACTGTGTTTGTGCTGGAGGGGAGGATATATTCAGGGTTTGTTGATTCAAGTAACAGGATCTTTGCAAAAGTGATTGAGAAAGGAGAGGTTATGGTGTTCCCTAGAGGTCTGCTACATTTCCAGATGAATGTTGGAGATACCCCAGCTAGTATTTTGGGGAGTTTCAACAGCCAAAACCCGGGGTTACAGAAAATCCCGACTGCAATTTTTGGGTCTGGAATCAAAGAAGAGCTTTTGGAGAAGGCTTTTGGATTGAGTGCTAGAGAGATCGCCAAATTGAGGAGGAAATTTGTCCCTATTGATTAAGCTAGAGGGTAGATTAATGCAGTTGTGTCAACTTATTTTTGATAAAAAATTGATAAAAGTGTGGCACTGCATGGTTTATGAGCTAAGTTAGATTGTAGCAATTTATGCATACATGTAATGAAGATATTTATCATTGACTTATAATAAAGTTCCATTAGTGCATGCTCTTTCAACTAGTTTCGAGCTTGATTTTTCTCCTTGATAAGGAGTACATGACAATTCTATCACACAAATATTGTAGAAAGCATCCGTTCAGGAGGCTGAATTTGTGGAACAAGATTTTGCATTCATCATGGGAAAAGGGAAATAGATAGCTATGTTGTCATTAAAAGTTGAAATATGTGACTCATATCTGTTATGTGTCCAACGGCAAGATGATAGATGGTAGAGCGAGCGGGTGTGCGATGGTACCGGGATATTTTTATAAATTTTCTTAAATACGTCTGTACACCTAAGGTTCATATAAATAAATATGATGTAAACTTTGATATAGTGAAATTTTTGCCACTCGCTCCCGTAGATGTAAGCATATAGCCGAACAACATAAATATCTGTGTGACTTTTCTCTTTTGATTAAGTCTGTATTATTCATCGTAATTTCCTTACGATCACAACAAGTATTATGCTTTCAAAATCTGTCTTACATTTGATTCTTTTCACAGAAGACCTCCAGCAGATCTTTCAGCAACATAAGAGTAGGGGTTCTAAATTCAATAGCAATAATGGATTATAGCAGTATTGCTAAAATGTTAGACTTAAGAGTGTTTTGGGGGTAACTTCGTTGGTCTTTAGAACCATAGGCAAGGAAATTTCTCCCACAGTGGGAAAATAAAGGAAAAAGCACCACCAATTACCACCAGAGATCAGACATCATCATTTCAGACTTGGTCATGGCCTCTTAAAAGCTATGATGAAAAACCAATTCTCCTGCCATGGTTTTCAAAGACAATTTGGAGCATGCGCACATTCCAATTAATTACTAACCATCATTCTCGCGTGCAGTGTTAGGTACCCGGCATCTAACGTTCCGTTTGATGTAGAAAATATTTCATCCTATTTATCTCATCATTATAATCTTTTAAAATTATGTATAAAATATAATAAACAATTCAACATTTTCTCATTTCAAAACAATAATAATATTAAAAATTCTATTAATATTTTATTCAACTTTTAACTTTATCTAAATTCATCTATCTTGTCTTACCATTCAAATGAGCCTAAGAAATGGATAAAGCAATCATTGCAAAGAGTGAATGCCAAAAAATATGATTGCGAAATGGCCTACTATTTTTTTTTTAAGCAAAATGGCCTACTATTAATACATGTGTCCCCCTTTTCTCCTTTTCTGGCACACTTAGGTAGCTGGTATCCTATTCTCCAAAATATCCTCTTTCAAGCCTTTTTTATTGGAATGAATAAGCCTTGAAAAAGTTTTATTTAAAACATCTTTATTTTCTTTGTTTATTTTTATACATTACTGCACAGAAGTTTGCTACATTCATAAAGACTAGCTTTCAGTATTTCTACAACATAACACATTGTTCAATTTTGGAAATTAGTGTCGTTTTTCAGACAAATAGAGCATTAACACACTGTCAAACTGGAAATTAGTGTCTCATAACATTTTTCAGACACATTACTAGAGTCTTCTTCAAACTGGGTTGGAGGAAGTTCCTCCATCACACGGATTAACACTGTCATAAAAGACAATGAGGCACAATGCCATGAGTAACCATGACAGGCTCAGAGATGACAAAACAAACCCAAGTTATATGCAGATCAGTCATTTTAACGACTTTACCTAACTTTTCTTACAAAGTTCTTTGTTTGATCAAGGCATTCAACATCTCATTCCAGATATCAGGCACCCCAGGGAGGCACCAATGGCTGCAGTCAGAACCTGAGGATAAGTCCCTTGGACGCTGCTTCTTTTCTTGGGTCATTGCCCTTCTGTACACAGAAGGATGCCCGTCTTTCCGAAGAGCCGACATAGTTGTAACATCTTGCAGATATACTGGAAATCTCATCCTTCTCAGCACCCCTTGTAAGACTAGCAACTGTTCAGGAACATGCTGGTGGCTAAAGAAAGGTAGAGGCTGCTTTTGATTATAGCACTTCCATCCATTTTCTCTGCCAAAAAAAAAAGGACACCTCTGCTCAAAATGACATTTAAGATGAAGAAAGAAAGTCAAGTATATTTGGAGTAGAATTTTCATTGTACCTGTTATGTCTAGGCGACATGCTCCGGAAAATGACTTGGGTTTTGTGAGGGTCTAGATTTAGATCAACCCATTTAGCCCATGTTGTGAGTCCTTTCTCGTATGCAACCATTGGATTCATACTTTTCAATATATTATTTCTCTCCATGAAATAGTCCCACCTAAAATTATATTTATAAATCATTTCCATCAATGCAACAGATGAACAAAGAGTTTGGTGAAGTGAGAAAAGGAAAGAATGTTTGCAAAACTTGTCTTACGAACTCCATTTATCAGAATGAGTCCACCAGTGAGCTGAATCAAAAACAAGAACATCAACTCCTCTCCAGTACTTTGCATTCTCTTCAATCAAATCCAAATGCAATATCCTCTTGTTTTCTGGCCCTTTTCTCAATTCCACTAGAAGTGGAGCCCAAGAAAACTCGATTGATGTCTCAAAATCCTGTATGTGAAGATTTGTGCTACTTTATACTTATGCTAATTTGAGGTAAAATTGAATAACTAATTAAGTTGAACCTTCTACAACAATGCTGTATCATAGGCTTAGATCTACCAACTCAAAAGGTTAATTAACATAATTACCATAGCATGGAAGGCCATGGTAGGACCATTGTAGATCACCCTCTTCCGAGCAGTTGGAATAACCCCTTGCACTAAGCAGACAAGGGATTCCCATTGATTCCTCATTATAGAATCTCCTACCAGCATTATTCTCTTCTTTCTCATCCTTCCAAGAAAATCCAATGCATCAAACCTGTACCATGGAGGCAAAGCATTAGCATATAAGAATAATATATACAAGTCAAAATGTATGAGTCTCACGTAAGTCTTTTATAAAATAGTGGATCCACCGTGAAAAAGTATGAAAAACTCATTTTTTCTTGATGGGGCACATTGTTTATTGTACAAGACTTGGTTGTGTGCTGGTTGTAATCAGCCATGCAAGTGATTCCACAGAGTTTCAGCAGTGAATAATCTTTTTTGGGTAATAACAAATTAGATTGCTTTCCTTTTCATGATGTAACACAGAAAGAAAGTGCAAATTTGAGATGTCAAGAATATAGACAGAATGCAAAATATCGTATGTGTTTTGCTTTTTAGCATTGGCATATATTAAACCATGAGAACTAGCTAAATACATTTTTTTTTTACATGTACCTTGGAATAGAGCAACCTTGGGGTTTCCACTTCCACTTCTCGTAGTCAGAATCCGGGCGTCCATTCTTTTGGCAAGTCACAGCAGTACTAAGATATGGACAGTTTGTGTCGTAGAGAGGATAGGATTGATCATAAATCCATTTACCAATAGAGAAATCACATCTATTTCTTGAATCATGGTGGCTTTGCACTATCACCACTTCATCATCTTCTTCATTCAGCCATGGTTCATCCTCCAGGTCAAGTTGCGATGAACATTCACCATGAAAGAAGCATAGGAAGATGTTGAGGAAGAAAAACAGGGAGAGGAGATGAAACTTTGGTTTAGCCATTAAAGCCAAGGAGAGGCTTGCAACGAAGTTTCCGAATGAAGAAGCATTTTAAGTTGGAAGGGCAATTACTAACTATAAGTGCTCGATTAAGGCATGACTTGTGCAGTTGCGCTGGGGTGGGCCCATGTCTATGTTCTTTTACTCATTGCCTTTGTATCTACTCTCAAGTAACTGGTATCTATGTTCTCTTTCTCATCATTATATTCTTAAGAAACACTAGTAAAGAGAAGCCATTATAGAGAGGAAAAAAATGGAAAGAAAAATCTACGCCTTAAATCCGAGGGGAGGGGAACGTGCCCGAAACGAATGTACGTGAGAGGGCGAGGGGCAAAGGTTTAAAAATTAATATTTTGAATATAGTATTGATAGATATATTAATAAAAATATTAGGATAAAATATTTTAATATTAATATTATTTTAAAATAATTTATATATAATAAATTATATATAAATACATATTTTAAAATGATAATCAATATACAAATAAATAATATATAAATATATATGTAAATAATCTAATCTGAATTGAAATAATAATAAAAAAAAGGGAATAAAAGGCCTAAATCTGGAGTCGAAACACTGATGGTCAATAAGGCTGAAAAGCCTGAAATATCGGCCGACTAATACACACTAGTATGGCCAGTATTTACTTTAATATAAAGGGAGATGCTAGGGACTGGTCCGGCTGTCCCTAGTGTCTAAAGCAGTCTAACATTAGTTGGATTGTTTTTTGATTAAAAATACATTAAAATAAAATAAAAAATATAATAAGATAAAAAATATATAATAAAAAATAAAATGAAGAAAACATAATAAAATAACATAATAAAAAATATATATATAATAAAAAATACAATAAAAAAATAAAATAGAGATGAATTTTAAGGGGTATTCGGCTTGACTGCAGCTACCGGACCCATTTCGGGTTTAAGCTTTCGTGGGGCACACTAGAGGTTGCCGGAGGTCGCCTTTAAAGGAGTAAGCTCGCCGGAGCTCGCTGGTCTCAATAGAGTAGGCGATGTCGCCCACCGCCACCGGAAGCGGCGGGCTGCATTTTACATAGGAATCGGTCTCTAGGATATTTCTAATATAAAACAGACCTACGTCGATTAATTAGCCAACATGAAATTTTTTTGACTATACTTAGTACAAAATTGAAAGTAATGTCAAAAACTTTTTGACCTATACAAATAAAGCCTATAGGTATGAGAAAAATAGTTCTGTTTGAATAATAAAAGTGTTTTATCTCATCTATTAAATTTTTTTATAATTTTAATATAAAATATAATAAATAAAATTCAATTTTTTTGAATTTTAAAATAATAATATTAAAAAATATTTTATTTAAGTTTTAACTTTCAGACTATTCAAATTAATGTTTTTTTTTTTCATTTTCTTCCATAACCCCAAAATGCAGTACTTATCTCCATTGTTCTACTCTGAATTCTAATCATCTTACCTCATCTCTATTGTGTTGAGTTGATTTGAAAGAGAGGGAGGGTGGTTGGTTTGGTGGTTAAAATAGAGACATTAATGATAGTAAAGAAGCTTTGAGGCCGAGAGTTACGGGGACTTTAGGGCATATGACATGATTTTAAAGTAACGATGATGGAGCCAAAGCCAACTAAAGACCCACCATGCATTGCATTATTATATCTTTCCCTCTTTTTAGGTCAAAAGTTTTACCTAACATAGCTTTATGGTCATGGGAATTTATTCTAATGAAGATAATGGCAATGCTAAACCTTGGTAGTGTGAAAGGTTAGATTATAAAATGTCGGATGGTGAGACGAATGACATAAGATGAGATAGTATTAGATAAAAGTTAAAAAATTGAATAAAATATTATTAAAATAATTTTTTTAATATTATTATTTTAAATTTAAAAAAATTGAATTGAGATTTAAAAATTAATATTAAATTATTTTTTTATTTTATATGAAAATTTTTGAAAATTATAATAATAAAGTAAGATCTGATGTGTTCACGATAATTTTTCTCAATTCAAACATCTCCATATGTGAGACTTTGCATTGAAAATCGGTGGATCAAAATCCTCTCAAGTTCTTACAAGATCTTAAAAGGTTTTAAGTGAGAGAACATTTATCTCTTTCACTTAAATTCCTCAAATTCGGTTTAAAGTTATACGTTTCTTTTTTCTTCTTCTTTTTTATTTTTTTATTTTTATTTTTTTTATAAATTGACCACCCTCTTACACCCTTCGTACTAAGATATTGAATTTCATCTCTATATGCACGATTGGTTCATAGCAAACTCAGTTCTCACTTTTGAAGTTTGAGTAGAATAAAAAATTGCTGGTCATATAGATCAATCAATGAATGAAAAGACAATCTTGAGAAATTGATAGATATGATTATTGAGACCAAGTTCTATAAACATGTGTGCCAACATCTACATGATTTGTTGTTTTTAATTTGCACATTATCTAACAGGAGGGTGTGCTGATATAAATGCTTGGGACGTCCCCAAACATTTGGCAGGTTTGGATGATACAAAAGTTTTATCTTATTTTATTTTATCTTATTTTATTTTATTTTTAAACATAATTCAAATAAAAATTTCTCAAAATAAATTTATAACTTTTAAACTAATTATTACAATTTTTTCAAACTTTCAAATAAAAAATAAAAAATAATTATAATCTTTTCAAAATTTCAAACAAAAATAATATTATAAAACTATATTATTACAATATTTTAAATTTATAATAATTTTTATTCAATTTATTTTTTCTCATTTTTCAGAATTCAAAAAATGTTTAATTCAAACTATCTTACTATTATTCATTAACAATTTTATTACTATTCATAAAATTTTTCATCTTATTTCACTTTTCAAACAAGCCCTTATTTATTTTCGTAGGACTTAAAATATTAAGTTTTACTTCCTATAAAAGTATCAAGTGTTAAGTTTTTATAGGAAGTAAAGTATTAAGTTTTGAGTTATATAATTTGTGGTGGTGTGATGTTCTCGCTATTGGGACAATAATTTTGATTCAAACAAGACATTCTACAGTAGAGAAAAGCTCTATAATCACATCTAAAAAATGTTACTATGTTGATTGCCTCCATCTCTCATTTTTTTAAAGGAAAAAAAGTATTAAATTTTGAAAGAGAAATCATTCTATATCATGTCATATCCTCTTACTTCAATGTGAATATTTTTATTATTTTTTCTTGAACTAGTTAATTAATTGATTGATGTATTTATTTAGATTTCAAAGGACACGCGATATCATATGTAGAATAAAAATAAATATATATATTTTTATTTAAAAAAAAATGTGCACTTATAATTTAGGAGTGTAAACAATCTGATTTGGTATGTGAGAGGTGATGGATCAGTCTTATTTGGTTCGATATTTTTCCCATCCTAGACCAGATTAGTTTTATTCAATCCGATTCGATCTAGGAGAGTTTAGACATATTAAATTATTAATATATATATATGTATAAATATTTGATATATACATATTAATATATAAAAATACTTTTAATACATTTAATACTATTAGTGTATAGTAAATTATTAATAATGTAATACACTAAAATCTAATACACTAATGTATTTATAAAATTTATAATAGTGATCACTAATACTTTATGTAGTTAATAAATAATAGTGATTTAATATTAATATATTAAGTTAACTATATTAATACTATTATAAATTTATATATTATTATAATTTATACTACAATACTTATAATATGTTAATATATTAATATTATGTACTATATATTATAATTATACATTAAAAAATATATAAATTTTTTTGTTACGACAACGTTTTTCTACAAACTTTTACAACACGTCGCGAACTTTACAACGGCTATCAAATCTAGGGTTTAACGGAAAGCCCTTAAACCCTTCACACGTACCCTCTCTTGGCATTGCAGAGCTCGGGCTTCAATTCGATTTCGATGGCGGCCTTCAATCACGTCAAGAACATGTACGATGTTTCCTTGAAGCCCCGCCTCCTACGAACGCTCATCAAAGAGGATTTGCCCGATGACGCACACCCGTTTCGGAACCCTGCCGGGCTATCCACCGTGGTTTCGATGATCAAGACGCACGGCCTTCTCTCCGAGTCCTCCTTCGGTGAATTTACGAATCAAAGGCAAATCGAGAACTGGAAATCCGCCGTCGACTCATGGATCGAGCGCTTGGATTTGCTCGTCTCTCACGCTATGGTGTTCATCGATAAACTTCTATTTAAATTTTACTTATATTTTACTTATTTTTTTGCTTATATTTATAGTTATTAATTAAGTTTTGTTTTTATAATTAATTGAAATGGGTTTTATGTCCCCCCCCCCCCCCCCCAAAAAAAAAAAAAAAAAAACAAAGGCGCAAGTACTGTATTTGTACTAGGCTTAGAAAAATTGTTCGGATAATGTTCGTTTTGAATCTTTGATTTGATGCAAGTTGGGACGATTTAAAAATTAACTTGCGTTTGTATAAACCTTTCAATTTGGGTATAAGATGTCTCGGTGGTGGCATCCATTGGTTTTTTGAGCTGGAATTATCTGACACTATGACAGCATCGGGCTCCAATTTCCTTTGATGTCCTACTTCTGGCGTGTGAAATTCTTAGGAGGGCTTCGATTGCGATGGGGGGCACCCAACTGCACCCGAAATGATTTCTTTACCATGTTTAGGGTGGATGGGTTGTAGCTATTCCTCAAAATCGTATATTCTTAAATGACATTCCTAACATTTTCCATGTCCACCATATTTGCTTGAAGTAGAGGAGATTATATATATATATATATATTTTGATAGGTAATCAAAAGGATTTCATTAATAGAAAAAGGCTAAGCCTAAGTATACCGGAGGTATACTTGTGAAAACTTAGCAAGTGTTACAAAGAAGAAAGTAGATCATGGATACTAAGTCTTTCTTTCACCCTGAAAGTTCTTAGAATCTCTCACATATATTTTACTTTCTTTTACATTAACATACATATTCCATTTTTAATATATAGATGGATATAAATTGGCATTAATGAATTTTATCAAATTATTGCGGTGCACTTGATGAATATATTAGGTTTCTACTAATGTTGGATTCTCAACCTTTTATCAATGCTGATAGGGCCAGATTTAGAGTTGAATGGAGGCCATGTGATCAATGTCGTTGAATGGAGCAATGCAAAAACTATGTTTTGGATGATAATTATTTTCTTTAAGTTACCATAGGAATAGTCCATACTATGTGAAATGGAAATGAAAGATGAATTATGTATCTTTTTTCATTTTACCAAAAGGCTATAAATCATCATCAGAGAAGTACTCATCGGATTGTATGATTCCTTTCTAGCCAGATAAATGCTGGGCAGGAATCTGCTTACTGGGTGTGACTTGTCAAGAATGCAGTTCTGATCGTTTCTTGGCATCATATGATGGTTGGTTCCACAAGCTTCTACCATATATTCAGGTATATGAGCTTAGTTTTATCGTGCACCATAATTGTCATATTAGTGTCTTATGGCCATCCAAAGTCACTGCTCTTATTTTTGTTTAGTGAAACAATTTTTATCAAGAGTGTAGAAGGATGCAACCCGAGTGCATAGGAATTACAAGAGGACAAACACTACTAAAAGAAGAGAAAAAGGAACAAATTGCAATGAGTCCTAGAAACTAGAGTAGCTAGAGTTGCAACCATCCAAACATAAAGGGATTTGAACATAATAGCTTTTTAACTCTATTATCAATCTCTTGTACCTTTCAAAGGTTCGAGCGTTATTTTCCTGTCAAATACACCACATTAAACTTAAAGGTACCATCCTTCAAACTTCTAATTTGCTAGGATTTCCAAATGGGATTCACCAGATCCACTCGATCTCCAAAATTTTTTTATAATGAGAAATTTATTAAGACCATGTAATTAGGCATAGCTCAAGTAAACAAGAAGTATACAAGAGAAAAACACCTAATTACAAGCTAAGGCAGAAAGACATAACAAAAATCATTAAGGCTAATCCCACCCATTACAATAATCAAAGCCCAAAGCAACAAAGTATGAAAAAGAAGGCTGTAACCCATCCACCGAGCATTGTTTATTATTGAAACAGCGCCTATTTGGAATCTCGTTCCAAATACACCATGAGACAAAGAGGTACCATCTTCAAGACAGTATCTATTAGACGATTTCCTTGAATCCCTCTTCAACAGTCCAAAAGATTTACCAACCTCTTGGGCATCACCCAAGCAATGCCAAGCCTAGCGAAAACCTCATCCCACAAAGCCTTTGAAAAATCACAAAATGGAATATGGATACCAGTACTCCCTGGCCACTTCATATTGAAGCAAAAGATGATCGGTGCTTTCCTTGCTCTTCTTACATGTACAACACCAATTTGTCCTATGACCTGCCTCTTTCTCAAATTATCCAAACATCAAAATATTCCCTAAAGCTACCTTTCAAACAAAAATGATGCCTTCAAAGGATCTCTATTTCTTCATACTTTCAAGGAAACAAAGAGTGAACTTGAGGGTTGAACACATGGTAAAAAGATTTGATCTTGAATGTCATTGTTTGGAAGGGATCCAACAGATTTTTTCTGGACCACCTCTTCTCAACCCAACAGAATACAGAACTAAAGAATGAAGAGATTAACTTGCCGCTCAATCATGCTCTGGTCTTATAAGTGTAATATTCCAGCATGATATAGGAATATGCAAATGTTCTGCGGAACGGACATTGGAGGAGCTTGTTTCTTTCTTTTGTAGTACTTTATTTTTATGGGCCATAGCTGTAGATTTCAATGGTCTCAATCTTCATGATTTCCTTGTAGCAAACAATCCTTCCACGACCTAGTTAGGTCTTGACTCTTGTATCCATCTTGTGTACTTGGGCTTGGCGTATTCTATCAATACAATTGTTTATTTATCAAAAAAAAAGAATATGCAAATGTTCTGATATCTAAGCATTCTATTGCTCTATATACTAAACAAAGCCAGGAAGGCTCTCCAAGAGTTGATCCCTGCACCACTGTTCATACTAAACCTGACCTTTGACTCATCGCTTGTCAAATCTACCAAATCTAAAAAAACTAACAAAACATTTCTTCTTGAAGAAAGTTCGAGGAAAATTGCTTCTATTTTGTATGCATATGACATATATGGTATGGAAATGAGCTTCTACCCACCTGTTGGGATTTGTCATCCGAAATATGTGGTTTAGAAAACAATAAAAAAATGCTAAATAAATCTCCAGTCTTTTATAGAGTAATGAATAATGAGAAAACCCACCCGTGGGTAGCCCAAGTGGTAATGGAGAACTTGTGTGCATGAGCCCCATGTCAGAGGTTAAATTTCCCTTGGGATCAAACTGCAGTTTAAGTGGGAGGCCTTGACGGTGGGTTGCTGTGCTAGTCTCCTTGGGGGTTTAGGTTCCATGTGTGAGTCATAAGGGCTTTGCCATGGGATGGTTCCCCGTCATAAAAAAATGAGAAATTTGCAGTTGAAGATTATAGCTTGTCTTTTAATTGATGAAATCTTGTTTATATTTCAATGTTTAAAGTTAAAAAGTCATAAAATTTCAAAAAATTCCTATATTAATATGTTACCCTATCTTTTTTTTTTTTTTTAAACAGTCACCAGCAGATTCTCATTTTGTGAAGGTGGCTTCTTGTGCCTCGCTTTCAGATATGTTCACAAGGTTAGATCTCCCTTTTTTTCCCAGCATAGAATCATAATAATAATATGTTTTATGTCTTGAGCTACTTATAAATAAAAAAATTTATGAGCTTTGCTTGTCGTACAATGTACTTTGAAGTTGGATGGAATTGGTGGATTGTGCATGCATTCAGATCCTTGTAAGGAGTTTTTTATATGATGGTGGATGCTGAATCTTTAAGAGTATTTTTTCAGTACAAGAAAATTTTATTAGTGCTAAAATAGGCATAGCCCAAGTTTACGGGAAGTACACATACTAACATCTTATAATGCCAGCCATAGTGGCTGATTTGTTGGCTCGTTGGTCATCTCTTGGAGGTACTATTCCTATCAAATCAGTGTGGAAGATGGTCCCTATTTGCATTATGTGGTGCATTTAATGAGCGAAATGATCGAATCTTTGAGGATAAGGAACAGACACTGGAGGAGTTTCGTTCTTTCTTTTTTCGTACATTATTATAGGCCATAGCTGTAAATTTCAATAGTCTTCATCTTCATGACTTTCTTGTATCTTACAACCCATCTACGACCTAGATAGGTTTTGTCTCTTGTATACCATCTTGTGTATTTGGGCTTTGCTTATTCTATCAATAATATTGTTTACTTATCACAAAAAAAAATATCTTAATTCAAGAGACTCAAAATCTCTCACAATGAAGGCAGCTGGTAACTGAGGTCCAATCATAGAGAAAATTGCTGGAATAGAAACTACTGCTTTAACATCGGTAGTTCTTACCAAATTTCACCTCTACGATGTCTTCCAAAATGCCCCTTTTAACATGCTAAAAAAGAAAAAATTGTTTTACGAATAAACCATGAAACTTCAAACAAGATAAACATGAATGAAATTCATATAGGATCGATTTTGAGTTCAATCTTGCTAAGTTGTCCCTGTGGGAGTGCATCTAATTTACAATTTTTTGGAGCTTGAGTTTTTCTAAACTCTTGATGAGGTTTGTAAGTCTTCTGAATAAGATGTTAGAATTATGGGAACACCCTTAACAGGTTTTTTTAATGAGAATGTGAGTGTGCAGTCGTACTGATGGGTCAATTTGATTGTGTTTAATAATTTTCAGAGAATGCTGGCATATAACCGTTGCATGGCCCCTATTTGGTTTATATAATTATATCCAAGAAGTTGTTTGTTTGAAACTGTAACTTAGTTCTTGATGTGAGTCCGCGTTGCTTATAGCCTGTAGCTGTTTGTGATATTATGAGTTTCATAACTTGTTTAGCCTTTTTTTTCCCCTGGGGTTAGATTGGGTGGATTTCCTAATCAAAAGAAGGATGGGACTTCCCATGTCGTGAAACTCATTCAACCAGTTTTGAAGCTGCTAAATTATGATACTTCAGAGGCTATATGGGTAAGTAGCATTTGTTTAAAAATTGCTTTAGGCCTCAGGCTTTGCCTGGGAAAATCCACGCATTCACACTTACCCTTTTCTTTTAAATTTGTCATTGAAACAATTTCCTCTGACAATTGAATCAAGCTCTTTCATTGTCATTTAACACTTATCTTTTTATCTCATCATGTCATGATTCTTGTCGCATTTGCTACTGGAAGTGAAATTAGATTTGATAGAATCATTAAATAATTGGCTAGAAGGGGTATTGTGTGCTTGAAGCCTTTTTGTTGCAGTATCAAATGCATATCAGTAATATTGCCAGATATTGATGAGTCCATTGGATGTCGCTGCCATCTATAAAGGCAGGTTGTGTTTGAAACCAGTTAGGGTCCAGCTTAGCTGTTGAAGGGCGAGCTTGGGTTGAGTTGTAGCCTCAGACATTCTAGGTTTGATTTTGCATTGAGAGCTGCTGTAAATTACTTTTTGTTTTTTGATAAGTAAAATTTTGAATAGAGTTAGGGCCCTACCAGATTCGCTGCTGTGCATTACTTGTACACAGTTTTGGGGGTTGGGTTGTTTATCCGGGTTTGCTATCCAGGGATGGGTTCGAAGGACCTTGTCTTAGTGAGGTTCCACATCATAAAAAAATTTGTGTTTGAGCTTATGAATAGTCTCTCTCTCTCTCTCTCTCTCACGCGTACGTACGCATGTGGGTGTGGGCTCACACTCCTCACATAGGTATGTGCTGCGGTAAACTTTACAGCAAAAGCCTCTTTTTAAAATTAGTTGGGATCAGAGATGCCTTTTCTACTTCAAGATCCTTACTTTTTGCATTTGTGAATAAATTATTTCTGCAAACTTAGTTTGCAAGGTTGCATGAAGATATGATCTTTTTCTGTCATTGATGTTCCCATCATAACATGTCATGTGACCTAGTTTTCTGTGTTCAAGTTTCATTTGTCATCTCCATACTTATTTTGTTTGTAACCTCCAGCTAATCCTCATGTACACTTCCTGTGTACCTGGGCTTTAGCCTTTTTTTATTAATGAAATTCCTTTGATTACCTATCAAAAAAAAAAAAGTTTGTCATCTCCATACTGGTGCATGCAGGAAGGAGCAGTTCAGTTAATATGCACTGCTATAACTTACTTTCCATCTTCCATACATCGTCATTATGAGAGTGCAAGTCATTATGACAGTGTAAGTGTTTTTTTCTTTTTTCTATTTTTTTCAGATTTCATTGTGGTTGTGTTAAAAGCCAAACAATTTTCCTTTTTACTGGACTTCTAGCGCTTTACAAAACCTTTAGATTTGACTTGTTGATTCATTCATGGTGAGTACAAATACTTTTGCAGACGGAAGCTGCAATTGCTTCAAAACTTTTGTCAGGAAAATGCAGTGCTGATATGCTGAAGGTAACATGGTTGTTTTCGCTTTGTATGATCTGTATCTTTCACATGACTTAACAAGAAAACCGTTGGTTGTATGCGAACTTGGTTCTGAATCTATTTGGTGTTCAACAATCAGAAGCTTGCTCATTGCCTAGCATTATTGCCAAAATCAAGAGGAGATGAAGATAGCTGGTCCTTAATCATGCAGAAGATCTTATTATTGATTAATGCCCATCTAAATGATACCTTCCAAGGTCTTGAAGAAGGTACGTTTGAATGAAATCTTGGTTGTGCTGTTTCTGGTTGTAAGGATTGCAAGTTATAAGTTGCAGATGTTGCAGAAACTACACGAAATGAAGCTGGAAGATTATTGGTTCCACCAGGAAAAGATCCCCCACCTCCCTTAGGGGGTCATACGTCGCCAGGACAAGTCTCAGACAATCCCACAAGGAGGTCTGAAAGACTATTAATATCCAGTGTCTCTACACTGATGCTCTGCTGTTGTACAATGCTCACAAGTCCGTACCCTGTGCAGGTTATGATTAGCATCTTTTAAGATGCTTTCATGAAAATAGGAATGCATCTAGTCGACATACTTTTTATAATGTTTCAAGGGTATTGACCTGTTTCGTTAGATGATCTTAAAACTGCAGATGCTGGATTTTTAAGATATGTAGTATATTTTGGCTAGCAGGTAAATGTCCCCATTCGATCGCTATTAGTCCTTGTCAGGAGAGTGCTGACGGTGGATGGATCATTGCCACATGCCTTATTGCCCTTCATGACTTCCGTGCAGCAAGAGCTCATTTGTTCAGAACTTCCAGTTTTGCACTCATATAGTTTGGAGCTGCTCACTGCTGTCATAAAGGGTACACGCAGGTAAACCAGAGTTTTCTATACATATATAGAGAAATGCTGGGGATGCAATCCTAGTATATAGGAAGTAGACAAGAGAAACAACAATTCAAAAACTCTGAAACGCTAGAATAAAAGCACTGTATAATGAGCTACTATCCATGCATAAAGCGTGTTGAGGACAATCTTTCTCAGCTTTACTGCTGAAGCTTAATTGTTCCTAGTAAAGGTTCTAATCATTGTTTAAAAAGGTTCTACAAACATCTCAACATTCTTTTTGTAGATGCTCACTTTCTGCCTTATATACCCATTTTCATTTGCAGTCAGCTATTACCACATGCTGCTTCAATTGTGCGTCTGATTACCTCATATTTTAAAAGATGTGCATTGCCGGAATTACGCATAAAGGTCTACTCAATAACGAGGATATTGCTCATCTCCATGGGCGTTGGTATGTAGATTGTTGAATAGTCTCTCTCTCTCTCTCTGTTTATATCAGCAAGCTTCACTTTCTCATGTCACCAGAGAAGTGCCAGTGTTTTGAAAATATTCTTCTTGATCAGTGAGTTTAGAAATTTCATCTGATATATGACCTTTAATTATCCAAGAAAAGGATAAATAAGTCCCTTTCTGTTATATGACCTTTAATTATCCAAGAAAAAGCAAAATAAGTCCCTTATCTGTATGACCTTCATTGTTAATGAGTGCTCTTGTTTCAGAACTGCACAATGGAAAGACATTGTATTTTCTGAGAAGCTTTTATGTACACAGCTGCAAACCTTTGTTTTAGATTTCCAAAGCTTTTTTTTTTTTTTTTAAAGATTTGCTATTGATCAACATCAAAGAGAACAATGATTTTAAAATATGGACTTAGTAGGCAGCTTTCTCAAAAGGTGCCTTTTTATCTTCACCATGCAGTTCACCTGGGAGTGTGTGTGTTTTAGCCTTTTGTCTTTGAGTGATTAGCATCATCCTAGTACATTGTTTACCTTTGTTCGCAAAATAAATTTGTTCTACTCCTTTTATGTCCATTGCATCTAATAGATCAAAAGTAAAGAAGGTTGGACTCCTTTATATGTCCATTGTATCTGATATTTGGCTCAGATCTTCTACTATTTTTTAATCTTTTTTTTTAGCATGGAGCTCTCTGTAGCTTTTTTTTTTTAGTCTAAAGTTGTCATTGTTGTTTCCATGGAAGTCTCATTTCATGTTTGTACTAATACTCAGCCATATCATGATTAGGAGTTGCCATATATCTTGCTCAGGAAGTAATCGACAATGCTTTTGTTGATTTGCATCAAGAGAGTGGTTGCACAACTTCTAGTGTTAACTCAAAGGCCTCTTCGGAAGCACTGTTACAGCCAAGCCATAGGAAAAGGAAACATGTAACTACTACTGGATATCTTGAGGAGCAGCATGATCGTGGTGGTTTGCAAGTTGAAGTGCCAAAGAACCAGTCAATATCTCCAATTTCTGTGAGGGTGGCAGCACTTGAGGCATTAGAAGCACTTTTCACTGTGGTATGTGCATTGTAAAGAATTCTGTAGCAGCAGGGTATTTACTGTGCATTAGTATTAAGATATTGATAGTTCGTAATTCTTCGTGCACATGAAATCCCATTGATTCCTATAGCATACTCATTTTCATAACTGCACATCTTGTGAAGCTCTAGTGGAAGCCACCCCCCCACCCACCAAAAAAACCCAAAAAAAAAAGAGGTTAGTGTCTTATTTCATTTTGTAAAATGGTTTTAGTCAGTAGAAAATCTTAGTGTGTTCACAATCATTAAAATGGTTTTCTCTCACTAGTTAATCGCAATAAATGCCTCCGCATCAAATCTTTGTTGCGATTGTGGAAAGTTGACGTGGTGTGTTTTCAAGAAACAAAGATGAGTATGATTGATAGGAGGTTTGTGCGTAGCCTATGGGGATGTGCACATGTGGGCTGGTCTTATTTGGCTTCTTTGGGGGCCTCGGGTGGTGTATCATTAATGTGGGACAAAAGAGTAGTGGAAGCGAAAGAGGAATGTGTTGGCGAATTCTCGGTAGCTACCCTTTTTAAAAATGTAGTGGATGGTTGGGAATGGGCATTTGCAGACTCGTATGGGCGATAGAGAAAGGAGATGATTTTGGGAGGAATTGGCAGGCTTATATTCTTATGGGAAGTGCCGTGGTGTATGAGTGAAGATTTTAATATCATGCGCTTTCCTGGTGAGAGGGAGGGTGGGGGAACCATCGTAATTCGGTGGCTATGGAGGAGTTTTCTGAGTTCATTTTCGACCTTGATCTCATGGATCTTCCCCTCACGGGGGGTGGTTTCACGTGGTCTAACAGTTGGGCTTGGTCGAGATTGGACAGATTCCTTGTTTCTCCCTCGTGGGAAGCCCATTACTTGGATGTATGTCAGAAGCAGATGGCTAGAGTATTGTCAGATCATTCCCCTATATTGTTAGATTGTGGAGGAATCCATCGGGGGCGCTACTATTTCAAATTTGAAAATATGTGGTTAGCCACGGAGGGGTTTCTAGAGATGGTTCGGGCTTGGTGGGCTTCATATCAGCTTTCAGGCACTCCTAGTTTCATTTTTGCAGGTAAACTGAAGACTTTGAAACAAGACCTTAAGAGATGGAACCTGGAAGTGTTTGGCCACACAGACAATCAGAAGAATGCTTTATTGGAAGAACTGTAGGAGCTAGAGGGAAGGGAGCTTAGGGGTGACAACTCAGAAGAAGCAGTTTTGAGGAAGGCCACAGTAGTGGCTAACTTGGAGAGGGTTTTGTTGTTGGAAGAGACTTCATGGAGACAAAAATCTAGGGCTTTATGGTTGAAAGAAGGAGATAAATGCACAAAGTTATTTCATAAAGTGGCAAACTCACATCGACGCACCAATTCGATTGAGTTACTTCATTTAGGTGACCAGGTGTTTTCCTCTCCCCTTGAAATTGAAAACCATATTGTGAACTATTATGAGAACTTGCTCAGTGAAACAGCTTCTTGGAGGCTGAGACTTGATGGATTGGCTTTTGAGTCCATTAGTTCTTTTAGTGCAAGTGAGTTGGAGAGGCCTTTTGAGGAAGATGAAATCTACTAGGTTATTTCTAGTATGGCCAAGGATAAAGCACCGGGACCGGATGGATTTACCATGGGTTTCTTTCAAGCATGTTGGGATGTTGTGAAAATGGAGGATTTGGAGGTATTCAGAGAATTTCACACGTTTAACAAGTTTGAAAAGAGTTTAAATGCGACTTTTATTGCTCTTATTCCTAAGAGTCATAAGGCCACAACTATTGGGGATTTTCGCCCTATTAGCCTGGTTAGTAGCGTATACAAGATTATCTCTAAGGTTCTTGCTAACCGCCTCAGTCTTGTGTTGGCACAAGTTATTTCCAAGCAACAGAATGCATTTATCAAGGAGAGACAAATTTTTGACTCGGTTCTTATTGCCAATGAGTGCTTGGATCATAGAATGAGGGAGGGCACTTCAGGTATTTTGTGCAAGCTAGACATGGAAAAGAGTTTATGATCATGTGAATTGAGAGTTCCTATTCTACTTGATAGGAAGATTTAGCTTTGGTGATAAATGGATATCTTGGATTCGGCACTGTGTCTCTACTGCTCGGTTCTCGGTTCTAGTGAACAGTGCACTTGCTGGCTTCTTTGATAGCTATTGAGGCTTGCGCCAAGGAGATTTCTTATCTCCTCTATTATTTGTTATTGTTATAGAGGCACTGGGGCGGACGGTGCAAGCTGCCGTTGGGGGCAGGTGCTTATCTGGATTTCAGGTGGGTACTATTACGATATCACATCTGTTATTTGTAGATGACACTTCTCTTTTGTGACGCGGAAGATAGTCAGATCCAATCGATGAAAGCGTTGTTACTTTGCTTCGAAGCAGTGTCAAGGCTTAAGGTGAATCTTGGAAAATCCGAGATGGTGGCGGTGGGTGCGGTACCAAACATCAATCACCTAGCTGGTTTGTTGGATTGTAAAGTGGCTTCGTTACCTATGAACTATTTGGGTCTTCCGTTGGGAGCCACGTTTAAGGCCATCACCATTTGGGATGGGGTAGTGGAGAAGATAGAGAAAAGATTGGCTGGTTGGAAGCGAATGTACTTATCAAAAGGGGGTCGACTCACCCTTATTAAGAGCACCCTTACTAATATCCCCACTTATTATTTCTCTCTTTTTCCTTTACCTGTAGGGGTGGTGAACAAGATTGAAAAACTCTTTCGAGAGTTTTTATGGGGGGGCATGGGAGAGAAAAATAAATCCACATGGTTAACTGGACCACGATTTGTTCTCCTATCTCGAATGGGGGTTTGGGAGTGAGCAATCTAAGGACTTTTAATCAAGCGCTCTTGGGAAAATGGCTTTGGAGATATCAGATGGAGGGAGAGTCCTTGTGGAAGGAAATTATTGACGCTAGATATGGTAGTGACAGGGGGGATGGTGTTCTAATGAGGTGAGGGGGATTTATGGTGTTGGCCTATGGAAGTTTATAAGGAGGGGTTGGCCTAGTTTTAAGAAACACATCCGTTTCGTGGTGGGTGAGGGTTCTAGAATCAATTATTAGAAGGATGTGTGGTGTGGAGACTTTGCTTTGGATAGGGTATTTTTAGCTCTTTATCGTATTGCAATCAAATAGAGAGGCTTCTGTAGCAGATGTGAGGGTATACTTTCATGGTTTTTATCAGTGGAATATCCTGTTTACTAGGGACTTTCGTGATTGGGAACTCTCTATTGTCTCAAATTTCTTCAGCTTGCTATATTCATTGGGTAGTCCTACAACTCAGGGGGACAATATACAGTGGTGGTATATTGCTCAGAAAAAATGCATAGTTAAGGATTTTTACAAAAGCTTGATAACACAAGCTAATAGGCCTACTATACTGTGCTTCCCTTGGAAGAACATATGGAAGTCCCGGGTGCCCTCTAAAGTAGCATTCTTTGTTTGGACTGCGGCGCTTGGGAAGATTTTGACCACAAACAACTTGAGGAAGAGGGGATGCGTTGTAATAGATTGGTGCTACATGTGCAAGAAGAACGGAGAATCAGTGGACCACCTTCTACTACACTGGGAGGTGGCAAGGATGCTCTGGGATGATATTTTTCGCAGGGTAGATGTTCCTTGGGTAATGCCAGCAAGGGTGGTGGATCTTTTGGGTTGTTGGAAGAAGCTACAAGGTTGTCCTCAAGTGGCGGCAGTGTGCTGGATGATCCCGTTGTGCCTTATGTAGTGTATCTGATCAGAACGAAATGAATGCTGCTTTGAATACAAGGAGAGATCAATGGCGGAGTTTCAGAATTTTTTTGTTAAAACTTTATTGTTGTGGTTTTCAGCCATTGTACTTAATGGAAATGATGTCCATGAGTTCTTATCCTTTTTTTCTGCTAATAGTATGTAACTAGGTGTTCTCTTGTATTCTCCCGGTGTTCACGGGTTATGCCTTTGTCTTTTTCATCAATAAAATTACTTCTTACTTATCAAAAAATAGAAAAAAAAAGCTTCCCATGTGCAGCTGTCCACATAAAAAATGCCACTTTGGTTGGTATTGAAACCTTCCATATGCTCTTCCATGGAAAAAAAAAAAAATATATATATATATATAAATCTTAAGAGTACCATATGTGCATGCAATTTGATGGGCACCTTTTGGAACTCACATCGATGTAGTTAATTGTACCTTTTTTTGATATTATATAGCAGCTAGAAACTTGTATTCCTAGCTATTTGCCCATGTATTGCTTGAACAGGAAATTTAGACCTTGATAGGGCTTAATGCTTGATGGAAGAGATAGCAGATTAACTCTGTTCTTTGATTTGAAAACAAAATGTTTCCATTCTTACCTATTTTGAGGTTCCACTTAGATTGTAGTTCTTGTTGGGAAAATGGCCCATAGATTGCCTGAAAATCTTCCTGTGTACTTATTTTGTGCTATGAATCATTATCGCTTGTGTTTAAAAAGAAATAAGTACGTAGCCTTTACATACAGGTTACCTATCTTCATAATAAAATTGTTGTTCCTCAAAAAAGGTAATTGCTATTAATTGTTTGCTGGTCCACCTTTTACTTTTTTGGGTAGAATGTCTACTAAAATGTCACCTAAGTTACGACTCACATAAGAAATATGTGATTTGAGGTCATTTGTGTTCTGAGTGTGAAGAAAGTATTTAAATCCTTACTTGAGCACCCTGGCTCCTAAACCTTGATTCTAACCTTGAATAAATGCTAATGAGTAGTGTTCTAAACTTTTACAGGGTGGTGCTTTGAGATCTGAATCTTGGCGATCAAATGTCGATCTTCTTTTGATAAACACAGCAACAAGTTCTCTAGAAGGGAAATGGGCCAGTGAGGAGAAACATAGTTTCCAGCCCAATGAACCTACCTCCATTTGGGTAGATTTTCAGCTTGCAGCATTACGTGCACTTTTGGCATCTCTTCTTTCCTCAGTTCATGTCCGCCCCCCATATTTAGCCCAGGGTCTTGAACTTTTCCGGAGAGGTAATTATCTTCAGAAGTGAGCAAATTTATAATCTTTTTAATCGTAATGGTCATGATATCTATGGGTAATGATAATACTCGCTCTACAAACTGATTCAGAGAAATATGTTATGACAATTAGCTCAACTATGCTCTTCAGGATTACGATTTTCAGCAATTAAGGATCCTGTCTTTTACTAGTGCAGATAAACTGTACGGGAGGGTTGGAAAATATTATCTAGCAAATGAGTGGATAACAGAAAAGAGTCTAGAGAGAGTGAGGTCACAGAAAGTAATTAACACATCTATGGACACTGGCAATTTAAACAATGTAATATCTAGACCAGGGAAGGATTTTTCTTTCACAAAAGGGTATATCTTTCCATTACATGGAATCTCAAGCACCTGTGCTAACAAAACTAAGGAATCCCAGAAGATATCAGTAGCATGCCAAATGAGTAGGAGTACTTACTCTATTATGTAGTCTGCACTCTATTATCATCATTCAACTTTTATCATTTTCCTTCTAGTCGTCGGTTTACCAAACGTGCCCTTGCTCGTTAAGTTTTATAGAGCTTTGTTGGTTGCTTCTTGTATTCCTGAAATATGCAGAGGTCACAAGGTGGTCACAGCCCCCTATAGAAGTGTGTATATTTAGCTTTATGCAGTGGGGAAGGTATTGGAAGTATATAAATTTGCTTTTGTATCCAAATGAGACGATGATTAAAAGGAGATGCGGTGACAAGCTCAACTGCTTTCTCTTTCATACACAAAAGCTTCAACGGTTGAGAATAATCCTCAAAGATCTAGTTCTCTTAATTGCTGGGGTTCTGAGCAAAAGCTTTATTTGATGAGATGCATAAAGAATAATGTAGTTTTGCTTGACAATGGTGTGCATTTGAAGTAAGTGTTAAAATATGTTTAATTTTCTTTACTAACCATTTGATATAATCCATAAAAATGGCTTGTAGGCAAGCAAGAAACTGGAACAAAACTCTCAGAATTCTGTGCCCACGCACTTTTAGCCTTGGAGGTGCTTATACACCCCCGAGCCCTTCCACTTATGGGTTCTTCCCCTGCCACTTTTAACTCCTTCGAAGGAGTTAACCATAAATTATCTGAAAATATGTATTCCGGTAGCCTGAAGCACAGTGGACCATTTGCAAGTGGCATACAGGGGATAGAAGACAATATTCCCAATTCGGATGGTGATGAACTGTATGACAGTTGGCTGGAGATTGACAAAGAAACTGATGCTTTGGACAGCATCCCATGTAAGAGTATGAGGTATGATGAAGATCCTTCAGAAGCTTTAGGGGTTGGTGGTGAACAAAACCTTTACTTGGATAATTCCTCTGGTGCGACAATTCCAGAGAAAAGGGAGCAGAAGCTAGCAGCATCTGGTGTAGATGGGATGAGAGGCAACAATGACGAAATTATGGTCGAGGCAGGCCAATTCGAAGAAAATGTAGCACGAGTTGAGGAACCTGTGTCTTCCAAAGATGCTACTGCCCCTGCACCAATTGAAGGTTCTCTGGGCTCAGGGATAATACCCGAGAGATTTGGTTCAGTCAGTGGTGCATCAGATCAAGTAGGCAATGTATCTGCATCTAGCAATGATAGCTTGGTGGCTAAAGGCGATGGATTTGCCACCACGGGTATGAATTCTTCTACTGCAACAATTTCGGAGGAAATTGCGGGAGATGAATTTAATTTGGATGGGGAAGATCCCTTCCCTGAGATTTTAGACGTTGAACCAGATTCTGATGAAGAACAATATTAGGGTTTTGAATCTTTGGTGATATTTTTATGGTAGAAGTGTGGAGTAAGAGGAGATGGCTTGTGTCATCTGCAAGGATCCAGATTGTAAGTCAATCCACATGTTTTCTTTATCCATGGACTTTGTAATTTTTTGAAATAAGTACTAATTACCTAGAAAATGAATTTTAATTTATGCGATTTTAGCAATCCATCGGAGTATTCATTCACCTTCAAGAAAATAGCAGCAGATCAAGCTTTTGTCGTCCGTAGCTTTGGGGGCCAGGCTGTGAAAGGGCTGGACTCATATTGCGTAGTGCCAACGAGCTTGAAAGGCTCGTGAACGCTTCAGGATGCGGAGGAACAGAGAAAATCTATTCTTTAGCCTGAAATTTTAACGCACCATTCACGCTGTCACATAAAAAGACAAAAAAGTCACAAAATTCTAAAAAGACAAAATCTTTGTGATTTAATTTAGATATGATTTATTTTTAGAAATGAAAATGAGATCAGATTAAGATCAAACTGAAAAGTTAAATAAAATATTATTATAATATTTTTTAATATAATTTTTGTATTATAATTTAAAAAAATAAAATTTTTTATTATTTAAATTAAAATTTAAAAAAATATGTAATAATTAAATAAAATAAAATTCGACCTTTTTTATAAACAAACAAGATCATATTAATGGACACGTGGGCAATGTGGCCAGTGTGTTCAAATATGGTGCGCTCCCTAAAACTACTCAATTTTATTAAAAATATGCAAAGTCATGCCTCTAGAAGGATACAAGAATCCATATAGAAGGGTACAAGAACATTATGTACCTTCATGCCATTAAAGTCATTTATAGTTGACCAATAGAATAAAGTGTGAAAAAAAAAAGTCTCAATCTTTCTGTTAAAAGGCTGCTTTTTTTTCTCCCTCTCTCTAAAGTAAGAATTATATAGATAAATTATGTGATTACAACGATACAATATTTAATGTGGTGGAAGTCCTCAACAGTCATTCTAAAACAAACAAAGCAACACTAAAATAAAAAATAAAAAGTAGGTTATCTCACTAATAAATTGACTTTAGCCAAATTTCCACAAGAGAAGCTCCAAAGAGATTTTGACATAGTCTGATATACAGACTATAAACTTACGATTAAAAATCGCAGTCGAGAAGGGTGCGCTGCATTTGTTTGATTTGTTCCGACCGAATGAGGTTATCACATTCACGTTATCTTGATCGCTAGTTATTGAAAGTAGGAACATAAGAGAGAATAAAGTTGAGGGAGATCCAATACACCGGCAAAAATTAACCACCGACGATGGTGACGTGTGACCTTCACACACCACCACTAAGCAAAATACGAGCACATGAATCATAAAGATCAGAGGCCCCTGACCTAGAAACCGTTACACATGGTGGCTGAATACTTTTTTTTAGATGGCGGCGCATGTGATTCACGCGCATTGAGAGTAGCACGTGAGACACACGCGCAACCCTTTTGAATGTAAAACTTACACCGTTGGACAGATCGGCAGTTGGGAAGTCGGATAAAGGGGCGTGTGGTAGTCGAAAAAGGCTGTCAAGCAGAAGATCGGAAATCCAAAGTTCTATATCCAAGAAAACCAAGAAAAAAGCTAGAAAAACTGGATGGAAACTGGAAAATAACCTAAAGGGGTGGCCGGACAAGCAGAGAGGGGTAGGAGACGAAGCCCCACCCCCTTTGGACAAAAGCTCGATGGCTGGGTTTATAAGCAAAATAAACTCGGTAGAGAGAAACCAAAGAAATGAGTGGAGTCCAAGCAAGGCCTAAAGTTCCCTCTTTAAGGCTACTTTGAATAGTCATGAAGTGATTTTAGATGATTTATAAATAATATTAAAAAATAGTAAAAAAAAATAATTATAAAGTATTATATAATAAATAGTAATAATTAATATTAAAGAATAAATAAAAAGTAACGATAAAATATTGATTAGCAACAAAGTGATCTCATTGCCTTTAGCTAAGTTGTAGTCCATTTGAGATGTGGTGTTGAAAAAAGGAAATCTTAAAACTGGAATTGAGTGACGGGCGTTTGAGATTTTCATACATTTTTCATTTTTTTTTTAACAAGTTAACTTCATTAAACTAAAAAAGATACAAGAGAAGAGAATGGGGTTCCCTAATGATTACCCCCAAAATAAGAAATAACAGTGCAAATGATGAAAAAAAAATGTTTAATTGGATCCAATTCCTTCATTATTTAAGAGGACAACATCTTATAAAAAGATGGAAATAAGTTGTTCGCTAAGAAACGAACAAATGAACCATTGCCAGAGGTGGTGGAATCTCTGTAAGAAGCGACAGTGGTGGAGACAAGTGTACTGTCCCTTTTTGTCTTGAGTTGTTTGATAGAAAAGTCCACGACCTCTCGTTCAAGATCACAGATTATTGAAAGTAAAAATATAGGATAGCATCCGATATCTGAGCTGAGTCATCGGTGGTGGATGGTGGCGCATAGCGGTGGTGGAGGTGCATGTACGACACGCTCCAACTGGGAAGGAGAGCGAACAGTCAAATTTGGAGTATCTGAGTTGTTCAATAAAAGTGGAGCCACGCGTGGCCTGAAAAACCACTCCAGGCCACGGTTACGCATAGGGGACACACATGACATGGGCCGACGCGTGTGTGGCCTACGCACAAGGCTGAAGCACGGGATTCTTCTGCTAGCATGGAGATCGGTGGCAGGAGAGGCAATAGATTCCACACATGGTGGACATGAAGAGTTGGTATGCAGTAGATCGACTGAAAAGTACAATGCTAAGGAAGAGGAAAACCGAGTAAACCTATCAAAAAAAGTAAAAAAAGGAAATGAAATAAAGTAAACTAATGGAAAAGGTGGTCGGAGCCAAAGCTCTAACCTCCATCTCCCCTTGGGCAGAGCTGAAATGCCGGAGAGGATCTCAAGAATCGCTAGACTAAGAGAGAAATAAGATAAGAGAGAGAGAACTAGTTTTGCCTGGATCCGTATATTTTTCATTTACTTTGCTATAGTTATATGCATTCATATTAACAAAATTAAATTTGTTGGTACGAGCTGATTTTTTATGACTTAGAGATCAAGAATTCAAGTCAAGCTATTAGTTAACTACCTGTGGTAGTAAAGTCTGACTTGTGGGTCATAAGATAGGTTTGAACCACCTGATAACTTAGTAGTGTCGTGATGACAAATTAGTCTTTCGTAGGAGTATAAACGGTTCGGTCCGGGATAGCTATGGACAAGTTTTATTCAGTTTAGAAATTTTCGCCTGGACTGGACCAAACTCCTATTCGGTTCATACTAGTCCGATCTAATTCGGTTTAGGGACAGTCCAAGTTCAATCCAGGGAGCACTTGATATGATTTAATAGATTAAATTTAATTCAAAATCCAGTAATAATCAAATATATTTTTTGACTCAAATTTAATTATTTTCAACCCATTTTATATATTTATCATTAATTTAAGTTTAAAAATTTAAAAAAAAAAAACTTACTCTTAAAAAAAATGGGAAAAGAAAAATAATCTAAATAAGAAAGTAGAAAAAAAATGGTTAGTAAATACTAATTACAAATTAGTTAATAGTGATTTAGTTATACATCATAAATTGGTTAATTATAACTAATAACACTATTAATATATTATAATTTGTTTTGTTGTTAGTGAATAGTGATAAATTGGTAATAGTATATTAAATAATAATAATAATAATACACTTATTACTTATAAGTTATTAATAATACTTTATATAGATATACTATAATTTATATTTTTATACTACAAATATTATAATATGTTAATATTATAAGAATATATATTATATATTAATATGTTATACTACAACTCTTAATATATATTAATATTAATATTATATACTATTACTTATAGGATATATATAATATAATATAATTATTTTTTTAATTGTAGTATTCGGTCTAGTCCAATCTAGGGGGAGAAATCTTGGATCGGGACTGGACCGAAATATTCGATTCCTAAAAACACTGGATCGGACCATATCACAACCAGGTTCAATTCGATCCGATCCGAGATAGCCGGTCTAGTCTGGTCCATCGATCCTGACTGGAATTCTTACAGTCTCAACCTTTCGTGTAGTAGTTATAGGTTGAATGGATATTTCACAACAAAAAAGAGATTTCTATAGTCACACCAAATAGCCTCCGCGCCGATTAAAAAAATAAGAGCAATGCTACTCATCATCTCATTTTTTATCATCCTCTCATTATTCTAAGATGTGACATTAAATGATTGAAAATTATTTATTATGT
This sequence comes from Platycarya strobilacea, assembly GCA_036898215.1. Lineage (NCBI taxonomy): Eukaryota > Viridiplantae > Streptophyta > Magnoliopsida > Fagales > Juglandaceae > Platycarya > Platycarya strobilacea. The sequence goes on along the minus strand of CM072551.1, from coordinate 34,255,546 downwards.
TCTACTTATTAATTTATCATTTAATATCACATCATGAGATGATGAATAGATTTATTCAAAAAATAAATAAATAAACAACTAACATGACATTGTTTCGTTGGAAGGTTTAAGCCTAGTTCTACATCGGGTCCGGCCTAAAGAGGCTCGCTTCCATAGATATAGTATATAAATATATGTAATTATTTATATATAGTATATAAATATATGTAATTATTTATATATATAATTAAAATTGTTCCATCAGATTATAAAATAAAATAAAAATTTTCCCCCATTAATTTTTACTAAATTTTTACTAAACAAATAAAATAAGTTCTCAATTTTTTTTTCTGATGTTTCATATTTTTGAAGTTTTATTTAATTGTTTTGTGTTGATAATTGGATATGTGAATTTCAAATTAGCTAATTTCACTTCTTTTGTTGGTCATGACATTTATGAATTATGAGATATTTTGTAATAATTAATTTGCTCATTTGTCACTTTGAATTGAATATAAATTTCTATAATTTTCAAAATTAATTGATTATAATTATTTAATCTCACTCTAATTTATATAATTGTGAGATTATTATAAATATAATTCTATAATATATAATTATTATCTTTATATATAGTCATGTATAAAAAATATATATATAATTTATATATATATATATATCATACATTTTCTCGATCGCCTCCTCAAATACTAAATCTTAGTTCTGCCCCTGGTTGTACTAGTCACTTAGACGGTACAGATATACTGTCTGTACTGTACCGGCCTAAATATTAGTCGTACCGACCTATACTGATTAGTATTTTGACCGTACCAATCTGTACTGGCCGTACCAGATTTTAATATATATATATATATATTTTTTTAATTTAGACTAGATTATATATATATTTATATATATAATTTATTCATATATTAACTATTTTTTTGAAATATAATTTATATATATTGATATATATAATTTTTTTATAAATAAATTATTTTAAAATAATATATAAAAGAATATTAATATCAAAATATATTGTTTCTGATCGGTTCCTGTGTCACGAATACGGTATTCAAAACTATGGTGTAAAACCCTTCCATCGCCAGCCCCTTTACTTCTACTTCTGTCGCTGGTGTTGATGACTTCATAGGGTTCAAGGCGGCATCCCATTCCCAATTTTCTAATACCGGCTCTCTCTCTCTCTCTCTCTCTGGGCTGGTCTCTTTTTCAGCGTGAGTGAGTAATAACTCTTTTTGGGGTTTCTGAATCTTCACTACCATGTTTAGATCACCTACAATGTCTTTTCTGGTGAGTTTTTCCACTTCTCTCTCTGCTGTTTTTGCTACACCTAATGAGTTATTCTATTGCATGCACCGTTTTCAATTTGGGTCCCAGTGACAGTATATTTGATTTGTTATTTGGTATAGGTTCGCCGGTTAACTCAGCTCGGAGAGGTACGGGTTCGATATTTGAACAGCTCCAATTACAGCAACATGTCGTTTCAATCTCAGAAATCTCACCCAGGCCCCACGACAACTACTGAGACATCATTTCAGGTGTCTAAAAATTTTCAATATATTGTTGTGATTATTTTGGGTACCTTTTTAATAATTCGATGGGTATTTTCTCAGTTCTTTTTCTCTTTTTGAGAAGAAGTAATGGGTTTGATAGTTGATTGGTTCAGTTGAATTGCAATTTCTAGGATGAATACAACGGCCAACCTAGGTGTCCGGAGAAGAATGCCGGGGCCGTGCAAGAGCATCGAATTGGGGAGAATGTTTCAAGGAAGGATAAAGTCGATTTTCTTGTGAATACAGTAAGTATAATTCTGGTGAAGTACTTTTCTTTATGTAAAATCAATGGCTGTATCTTTAATCTCAACCAGCTTTTATCAGTAGGATGAAATTAATAGCTATGATCCTAGCAAGAATTCCCTATACCCTAACGCTTGTGCAACTCATTTAGAGTCTCTGTTGTATACAAAGGCATTGGAATATTGTTTAGGCTTTTCATTTGTATTTTCTGCTGTTTGGTGAGTGGCTTTTATCTTACAACTATTACGCTTCAGTGTTATTTGGGCATAACAGAAAAATCTGATGCCCCATTTTCTTTTTACTGATGCCTTCTAATTTTCTCTTTTCCTTTATCTTTTTTTGTGTTTATACTAATATAATACGTCTTATGAATGGGTTTGTTCATTTACATGGAACGTATATTCTTCAAAAAGGTCTCAAAGTATTCCAATCTATCACTAAATTGTTGCGGAACTACACTGCTCCTTCAACTTTGTGCAATTATAAGTTTTTTATATGCTAGTTTATAAAATGATCGTGATTTCTTGTCTTTTTTTACAGTTCATAGAATGTAACTAGGTGTTTCTGTTGTATACACTCTGTGTACACGGGCTATGCCTTTTTCATTTTTATTAATAAAATTTATCTCTTATAAAAAAAAAATTATAAAATGATGTTTAGTACAAATTCCTCAATGGGTGTTTACCAGTACTTTCTTCTCTTTGCAATTATGGGATGTTAGATTCTCCCTTTGTCCCATATGTGGTGGTTTGTATTGGCACAAATATTAATCAAAAGATTAAGGAATAGAGGTCTTCCTAAATATCCATTACAAGGTTTACTTACATGATTAATAACCATGATGTTGCAGCTTCTTGATATCAAGGATAGTAAGGAAGCCGTTTATGGTGCATTAGATGCATGGGTTGCATGGGAGCAAAACTTTCCTATTGTATCAATCAAGAGGGCATTGATTGCTCTTGAAAAGGAACAGCAGTGGCATAGAATTATTCAGGTATGAGCAAGTTCACTGTCTATTTTGTGTATGTGTGTGTTTTGTGTGTGAGAACATGTTCTGTTAGATGCAACCCCTAGGGGTTGGCTCAAGTGGTAAAGGCCTTGGACTCAGGGCTATGCTCCCCCTAGATCTAAGGCTCAAATCCCCTTGGGTGCAAACAATCTTTAGGAGCTGTTGGACTGGGGGATTTTCCCCTTGAATTAACAGAGGTGCACTTGTGGGAAACTTATTGCCGAGGGCCTGTGCATCCCTGGGATTAATTGGAATATTGTTTTAGACACCTGGTGCCAATAAGAAAAAATGATCTGTTAGATGCCGATGAAACCGAAAGATGAAAATATGCATTTTTATTGAAGGTAAGGAAAAGAGATATAATACAAAGAACATGAAGGAGAGAGGAATCTAATTAATTAAATGTCAAGACAACTACAGGACTGAGGTGGAAAGAAGTATTCATCCAATTAAGAATTTACATTTTTGACAGCCTCCTTGTGATTATGTCTTAAATTTAGTCTTAGTCTTATTACTATTTAGCAAGTATTTTATTTGTACTTTTAGTTGTATTATTCTGATATGTCTTTGTACTGAGTCATATTAAGAGGGTCAGTTAGGGTTCTCCCTTTCAGCAACCTGTTTTCTCTTCTATTATTCTATTGGCAATGAGTATTTGTAGCTATGTCATAATCCATTGTTAATCTCTGCTAGGTAATTAAATGGATGCTAAGCAAGGGGCAGGGAACTACAATGGGAACATACGGGCAACTCATACGGGCTTTAGATATGGACCATAGAGCAGAAGAAGCGCACAAGGTTTGGGAGCGGAAAATTGGGATGGATCTACATTCAGTTCCTTGGCAGTTGTGCAGACAAATGATATCTATATACTATCGAAACAACATGCTGAAGAGTCTTGTAAAGGTAAGCTTCTTGTCTGCTTTTAGTTTTTTACTTTCTTAGATGTGAAAAAAGATGATAAGTTATCATTTTACTTTTTTGATAATTAATAAGTTATCATTTTACTTATATAAATGAGACGTTCATGAAATTTTTTGGATTCCATTTTTCTTGAATTCCTTCCCCCTCCCTTTTTCCTCTCTTCTTCTCAACTCCTATACCTATAAGAGTCATAATTGTTGCACATGTTGATGCATTTTCACTCAATTTCACTGCCATTTAAAAAACAACCAACCACCATAAGCCTAAATGAAAGCTATTATGTGTACTTAGCAAACTTATTAACTTGATTTTGGAGTATTTTTTTAGTTTCTTCTATTAAGTAAAATACTAAGAATTACCAATCCATGTGATTTGGGGGCAGTGTTACATGGGTCTGATGTTTAAACCGGGTAAAAAACATATCATGTTTATTGTTTGCACCAGTTCCTCATCAAAAAAAAAAAGGCAGAACACTCGGACTAATGTATTGATTTCATGCTTTTAAGCTCTTCAAGGACTTGGAAGCTTTTGATCGGAAACCTCCAGAGAAGTCAATAGTGCAGAGAGTGGCGGATGCATATGAGATGTTGGGCTTACTTGAAGAAAAAGAGAGGGTGCTGGAGAAGTACAGTGACCTTTTCACTGGAAATGAATCCTCCTTGAAACATAAAAAAGCTCCATCTAAGAGAAAGAAGAAATGAGGCCAACGCCTCATATGTCATGTTTAATGATAATTTATCAGTTCATTTCTTATGACAATGTAGCTCTACTGTATAAATTTTTTGAGGACTAACAAAATGGAAAAAAAAAAAAGTTTAGAAATCGACAAAATGAAATTTTTGTTCATTTTTTTAAGGTAGTTGGTTCTTTAGCATTTGTTGATCTACATAGTTCTGCTGCTAAATGTGCACATGTTAAAGGCCTCCTTAACCCAAAAGCATGAGCCATTATATAATTTATACTCCATGCTACGCGGATCTATCAATTTCACTTTTCACACTATTTCTCGAAAGTCAAAAAAAAGTAATATTATATATTACACTCTTATCTTACTTTTATCATACTAAACAGAATACTAAATAGGATATGACATATTTATTATCATTAAATGATAAAAAAGTATGTAATAAATTATTATTCAATAGTGATAAATGAGCTATATCTTATTTAGTGGGATGAAAGTAGGATAATAGAATGAAATATTGAATTTTTCACCTCAAAAAAATACTAAAGGAATGATCTTAGACATCCTGTGTATATCCATGAGTAGTGGGATGTAGCCTTGTACAAAAGGTCTTTTATTTATTTATATTCTTAAATATATTTTTTTAAATCATAACATTATTATAAAAATACTTTTTTAATCACTAAATAAAAAAAAAATTGTATCGAAAGACTTAGTCGGAAGATTTTATAAGGTTATTAAGCATATTTCAGGTATTCGAAAATACTAAAGGAATGATCTCAGACATATCTTGTGTATATCTATTAGTAGTGGGATGTAGCTTGAAGTTGTCCGAAAAGCACAAAAAGTTTTATATATTTATTTTTTTTTATTCTTAAATAATTTTTTTAAAAAAATTTATGACATTATTAAAAAAATACTTTTTTAATCACTAAATAAAAATAAAAATTGTTTCGAAAGATTTAGCCGGAATATTTTATAAGGTTATTTAGCATTTTTCATATATCCATTACTCATCTTCAAATGGTGATTCAATGATTCCGGGTGCCATCAAAAATTGAATCACTCAGTTAAATACTCATCATATGGAAGACCTTTCCAAAATTGTTTGGGTCACAGTGCCCATCATGTTGAGTATGGCTTAGGAATACATGCCCAGACCTGTCTCGCTCGACCCTCGTTCGAGCGAGACTTCTAGAATTGCTCCAATCCGAGATTTCGCTCGACCCTCGCTCGACCTCCAGCTCGAGCGAGGATCAGGTAATGACTTCGTTCGACCCTCGCTCGAGCAAGATGCCACGTGGCGCCAGGTATCCGATTTCTAGTTGAGCAATTTTGACATAGAAGTCCTCGCTCGAACGAGATTGCATAATATAAATATCGCGAATCCATTTCGCGCAGCGACAGATGAAAAACTTCAGAGCCCCTGTTTTGGCACCGAAGAGCAGAGCTTCTCCCCTAGATCATTTCTTCTCCATTTCTCCACTATTCTGAATGAAACTTGTGAAGATTGAGTGTATACACGTGAGATAAGTACTCTCTATTATAAGAATCTTCTAATTCACTCTCTGTAACCTCCATTTGATCTAGTGAAGTTTTGAAACCAACCCCACAATGAATCTAAGCTCATTTTGAGCTAAACCACTTAAATCTGTGTGTTCTTTCTGTGTTTACTGTTTTATTTCTCATTGTTGCATCCGCTGCAGTTTATTTCATATCTTTATTGCTTGTTTCCTTGGCTATTTCCCAACACATCATATGCTACTTGCAGTCAAAACACTTCCATTGGCATCCACAATGAACTTTTCGACTCAGGCCTTTCTCCTTATTACTACTCCAGAGATAGGGCCCTATATTCGGAAATTACTACAATTGCAACTGCTTTGGTTCCAAAATTGCTTCAATTTGCAGTGCTTGAGTTTTATAGGCCATAGATATATTGAGCAGAATTTTTTTTTGATAAATCATTGAGCAGAAATTAACCACCGTGTTCTTACCAAGGCATCCAATTCCCCAACAAAAGGAATAAAGGGGATGACTTTTTCTACCCGGATCAGTTGAGAGAGACGTCACAAGAAAAGCATGCATTTGCGACCAATTAATTGCAACAAAAAAGACTATTTGAGATTCCGACAAAAATAAACTCATTTTTGCTAGAAATAGTTATTTTGCTGGAAATAACTTATCGCAAATAAGCAAACTCATTTGCGACAAATAGTGAGTTCCATATCATTTCCAAGTATTTTCTTCAATTTTCCATCAGATGATTTTGTTCTAGAATCAAACACTTTTCACAGTAGGAGGTTGCTGAAATATGGTAAATAAAGACTGGTACAACAGTTCCAGTAGATTAATAGTAGGATACAAGACCTGAACCGATATTCTTGAGAGTATTCGAATCCATAAGCATACATCTTGGTAGTCCTTTTGTCAATCATATATCTGTTTTAGCTGAAGGATGCCTCGCTACATAAATAGACCTATAAACTCCCCATTTGCAAGTTGGCAGAGCTGATTGTATGATTGGGTGTCTGCAAAAGAGGTTCCAACATTTAGAAATGTAATTCCAGTTTCAAACATATAGCAATTTAGTACATTTTTTAGAATACCAAATGGGTATGAAAAAACCGTTAAAATTTTGGAATTTTGGAACTCAATGGAGCTTAAACCCAACAGATTTTGCTAATCCAGTATAAATCTCAGTGGTCTCTATACATGAACACCCTACTTTTAATCGGTGTGAAATTCATACCAAATGTGTGGCCAAAGTTGGTCCATATTTCAGCACGAATGGACTGTTCACTCTCAGCAATACCAATCACCTCAACATGACTCATAGGAGACATATCCGGCATTCCTTTTATAATCAATTGACGCTCGTCTGTAGATTTTCCTGTCGTGATTTCACCATCAGATTGAATAACTTGAACCACTGTCCGAACCTTCCTTCCTACATACGTGCGCAACAACTCTCCGTTGACAAAAACTGCAGGGCTTGATGTATCCATTTCCTGAAAAGTGACCACCATAGTAAATGGGCATTACACCTGTAGGTTTGAATTGGTAGTAATCATAATTCAAAGTTCCAAAAGGAATCGCCGGACTGAATAATTAACTAGAAAGAACAGGTTAGCGACATGATAAGGGGGAAAGATTAGGTATAAATAGTGAATACAAACCCAGATCTAAGATAAACGAAACTGGTTAGTCACTCATGCTTAAGAGGCAAATCATCAAACAGGTCTGCTGCACATTATGAGAGGATGGGTTCGATTCCAGAATCTCCGATACCAGTTATGTACCGAGAGAATAATTCACCAAAATAACGCACAACCTATTTGTATCTTAAGAAAGACAAATCCACTAAACAGAAAAACTAAAGATAAATCTGCAACATACCTTTCAAGAGATTCAGCCTGAACAAATTGAACAATGGGAATGCCAACCGGACTTGACTTTTATTTATATGAACCTCTGAAAGGCGGGGAACCTTAGAGCTGTTCCAAACTGCAGGGATATTTGGGCGGGAATATTTTTTCTACGTCCATTATTGTCACGAAAATGTTCAAAAAACTCTTCTTCTTTTTTTATTTATTTTCTACCAAATTAAATTAATCTAAACTAAAAATGATATACGAGAAAGAGGTGGAATTCCACGATTTATTTGGTACTTACCCAAATCCTGTTTATTATAACGAAAAAAATGCTTTAATCAGAAAGTAATTCACAAATTCCCGTTACTTGAATTTAATTTATTAAATTTCTTTAATTGTAACACTTTTCTAACTAGAATGATGACATAAATTTATAAAAAAAAACTACTAATAAAAATCTTCTCGATGTTCAAAGTCAGATTAAGGTTCCCACTTCCCACGACATACACAGTTTTTGGGTGCATTCAATCAAAACTTAGGATTCCTTTCACTTTAGCCTTAAAAGAAAGCAGGACGTAGAATTGTGGAATTGTAATGGATCATTGCTTTTCTCAAGCTGGCTGTGCTCATAAATATAGCAGTTTTGTGTCATCTAGGCAATATTTTGCTGGGATCGTTTAGGAGCATTGGATGGTCAAGAGACTGAATTAACAATGTAGGTTTTCTTTTATCGCAACAAAACAACATTCAACGTCGGATTCAAGAACATGATTCAACAAGACATGGAAAATGTTTAAAACATTCAACTAATAAAAATGACAATAAAATCTTCTCTCCAATAAAACTTGCAACTGGTGGGCAGCAAAAGGGACCAAAACTAGCTCTCCATAGAGCGAAAAATCGAGACAATTAGGTATTAGTGGCCCTAGTATAGATCTGCTGGCTGGAGTGAGCAGATATCATCCTAATCGAACCCCTTGCCATCAAATCCTTAATTGCTCTCCGTGCTAGAGATCCATTAATCTGAAAATTACAAGTGCACAAGAAAAAGAAATAATCAATAACCAACCATCATCATTTATGAAGTAAATTTATACCTTGACTAATTCCGAGCAAAGCAACTTGTTTTAGAAAATAAAATTCAAAGGCATAATGACTACAACAAATCGTTTTAAATTGTCATGAAAGGTACAGAGTCTTGTGTATTGGATAACATTAACCAAAGATGACTTTCCACTACAATTTGTTATTATGCTCATCATCTTGATCCATGGCCTATTCACAAAATACGTCTTGTAACTATTTTAATTCTCTTGCATTGTTTCTATCAATAAAAACAAACTAGTGACTCACCAGGAAATACCAGAACCAATCATATTGCATAGGATAAAATCGGCGGTATGATTCACTCAAGGAAAAGTGGAATCCCAATGTACTATTATTACCACTAATAAAACAATAAAGACAGATCATATCCAACTTCTTAACAAACTTTGGACATTAGAGCCAGCAGGATTTTTTGGGTTGCTTGGTGATGAATTTTAGCAAAATCTGAACCATGGCCGTCGAGGCCTCTTTAGAGGCTTTCTCGCAAAACTAGGGCATATTATTCAACTACTCAATGGGAAATTCAACTTCTTAATCAATTACTTAATGGGTTCGAACCCCCCACCCCCCTTTAAAAAAAAACACTACTCAATGAGGAAAAGAAGTAGGAATTCTTAATTCTTAGTACATTTCAGATGCAGAGAATTACAAAATTACTAAAAAATAAAAGCTAATTACAAAATTAAGAGCAAGATACCACACTAGAGCATGATACACTGGACATAATTGCGACGTGCCAAACACCAAGCAAAAAAAACATAAACACACTAGAGAGACAAAATCTCAAACATTACCCTCAAACGATCAGACAGGATTGATGGTGTTATAAGCTTGTACTTGGGAGCTTCAGAAAGCAGCTTGTCGTAGGTTGCCTGATCGAATAGAACCATATTGTTCACCTTCTCCTTTTGTTTACCCTTGCTCCATTTCTACAATTACCATTAAAAAAAAAAACTGAGGATACACAGAAACCTCTACCAAATCAAGCCTAGGATCCGCGGAACCTAACATAACATCATTAAATCAACGAGGAATTCTAAATCTCATTTATAGAACCTCAATTGCGAATCGTTAAAAAACTCGAGCATCCAATGTCTCGGTATTCCTTAAAAATGAATAATACTTAGTTATTTCAAACAAAGGCAGTAAAAGGCTAAAACGACACACACACAACCTCTTAACTAAATACCACATTTAATAAACACTAACATTACTCAAAAAAAAAGTTATTACTAATTGTGGAAAATTGATCACTTCCTTTGTAAACACTGAAATTCATGCCAACGGACCCTGGAAACTACATAATTACCAATAAACTACAATATCCAAACCCAGCAACACAGAGAAGCTCAACGCAAATAGAGCCCTAACCCTAGTTTTACCTTCTTCTTCTGCTTGCCTCCACCAGACTTGGCAGGCTTCGATGATGGAGGAGGAGCCTTCTCCTTCTTAGGCGCCTACATCGGGATAGAAAATAGAGAGAGCGGAAATTAGTTTTTGAACACGATTATAGAAGAAAGAAAGAGAATCAGAACAGGGATGATTCCAGGTTTTGGCTTTGTACCATGATATCTAGGATTTAATTTCAACTCTCGAGGGATCTGAGAAGGCCGAATCGCAGAAGCCACTTGCGGAGATAAACGTAGAGCCGAAAGGGAAAGAGAAGTTAGAACAATTTATAGTCTGACGGCGACCAATAAAGCTAGGGTTTTTAAAGGGAACGAAGGGTGTTTGGGTAATTGAATTTCGAGATAACTACATTTGGATTTTATTTGGATTCAAATAAAAATAACAATAAAATTTTGAGCACTCATTTATATTTGTGAGTGAGTTTAACTAATCTTAAATTTATTATTATATTTTTTTATATTTTTATATAAAATATAAATTTCAATATAAATTTTTTAAATTCTAATATACATTTTTTAAATTTTAATATATCTTTTTCAAATTCTAAAATAATAATAATATTAAAAAATAAATTAAACTTATCTCAACTCATCTCATTTTCAAATCCAAACAAAACTTTAATCAAAACTTATTTTCTTTGTGCTTACATTGTTATAAGAAGTATACAATTGTCAACCTCTTTTTGAAATAATTAATTTCAATATAAAAAATTAATCATATATATTTTAAAATTTTGATGAAGTTTTATCTATCTTTCTAAATTACAAGCCTATATCTTTTTTTAATAAATTCATATTTTGATGTCAACAACTACAAAATATTTTATATCATTATTGACTAGCACAAAAAAATAAAAATAAAAATAATAATGTCATTGCATGGACATTGACGATCTCTATCAATCTGTAGAAACAATTTTTACACAATATTTTGTCGCACGAACTATAATTTTAAATGTCGTACCGTATCGGTCGGTACGGTCGAAATTTTTCGTACCGGCCAGTCGGCCAGTACAAAAAATTGGATATTTTGTTTCGGCCGGCCGTACCGAATTTCGGCCTTCAAGATTTTTTTTATTTTTATTTTTTACTATATTTTAACCTCAATTTAGACTAAATTAATTACATATATATTTATCTATATAATTTATTTATATATTGACTATTATTTTGAAATATAATTTATAATTGTATTTATATATATAATTTATTTATGTATAAATTATTCCGAAACGGTACCGGTACCGAAATATTTCATTTCAGTGACTTGACCGATACCGGTACCTGTATGGTATTCAAAATATTGGCACGAACTGGTACGTTTTTACTACTAAAAAGTGTAGAAAATAATTATGAATAATAATAAACGAGTAATAATAGAATATTAAATAATAATAAATAGTACTAAAATATTATGATCTAACTAAATCAAACTTTTCTATCTTTTGTATGCAACAGTTGACCATGGGACCTAGCTTAAACTAGATCAAACTTTGCTAACTAGATCAAACTAAATAGAGGTGGTAAATAATTTATTTACCAAAGTTGACCATGGGACCTGGCTTAATTGGAAAGGGCCACCATGTGTAGTCCTAACTTTCATTTGAAAAATAAATAAATAAATAATATTATTAAAAAAATAATAATGCTAAATACAATCTATCAAAATAGACTTCTTTATGATTCAAATATAAGAATAAATAAATTTATCCTCATTTTATCATGAACTTCGTCAAAACACATTTGTTTCTAAATAAAAGAGAAACCCAAAATTTGAAGAGACATTTCAGTTTCCCTCTCTCTTGCTCAAAATCTTTGTGCCGTGCATCTACTCATCCACCATCGACAATTCTAGACGACCTCCTCTACTTTTCATCGTTAGCATCCTCCACCAAAGACATTTACAAGCATTATTAAGAAAATGAGGTCTCAAATCTCGAGAGTGAGAACTAGATTTCTAAAAGTGGTTAACAAAAACTATCAATTGTTCCAACAAATCAGAACCAATGGAAGTTTCAAATTTGCAAACAACATTTAGATAGAAACATAAACATGAAAAATGCTTCCTTATGCTATTGCGGTGGAAGCTTGGACTGCAAGTAAAAGCTTAATAAACTACTTACATTAATTTTTGTTGAAACGACTTTCAATGATCACTTTATTGTGACATGTAGATGGACTGAACTTACAAATAGCAATCAGAATATGCACCATGTGACACCCTATTGGCAATCTGAAGAGACATTGACTCTTTGTTTGCAAGATTTTACACAATGTAAAAAGAAGTCAATCACTTCAAGTAGATCATTTCATTATGGTCAGATATGTTCATCAAATTATCCTCCACGAGAAGAATATAAAGTCTAGAAGCTTGCGATAGCTACCAAAGAACGATTGACGTCTTACAACACCTTATGGAGAATGTGTTTTAAAGAGGAAGTGTTTGTTACACTTTTAATTACAATGATAGTTGAGGTTAAAGCCATAGTCGGCTTGAGTAGTTGTTGGACTTGGCCCATAACTTTGAGTGGTAATGCATGGGTTAGAGAGGTTGGGCTATGGCCCAGTTCTTATTTTACTAGGCATGTTATGTTTATATTCTTTAGTTTTACTTTAGTTGGATTGGCCTTTGGCCACTATAAATAGACAAAGGAGACTCTTGTAATGGGATCCAAAACCTTATATATGAATTTGATGCTTTCTCTCTTTATCTCTTTCTTTGGAGGCTAGGTCAACCTCAAATTGACATTTTTTCTTACATTTTCTTACTTATTTTCTAGTTAACCAAACACTTATCCACCCGGTGTGTTACAAGTGGTATACAGAGTCATTCGTCTTCATAATTATGGAAGAAATTTTTGTATCTTTCAACAAAATTACTATGTCAATGGAACGAATTCAAGAAAATTGAAATCAAATATCAATTGATAATTGATTGGAGGAAGGATTATGAAAAACAATTTAGCCATCTGGAGCAATTATTTTGTGAGTTGCAGGAGGAAGAGAAATAACAAGCTCGGGATTATTCCTTCGATATCTCATATCTTAGGAATTCTCTTACAAATTCAAAATTACTTTTCCAACACTCAACTTTCTATCTTCGATTTTCGTTGCCATCACTTTCCAAAAATCATCTCCTCTTCCATTTTACTCTGTTTAACGTTCCAGGCGAGATTTATAATATAATCGGAAAAGAAGAATCCATTAGGATATATCTTAATACCAAGTGGAAATTTGATCTTGGTGACATGATTTTCAGCTTTACGTCTTTTCACCCTCACCATAAAGAAATAGTTTTAGTCATATTAAATCCCAATCGATCGACCACTATAGCTCGAGCTCTATTATGACTCCACTCCTCCTTTCATTGTTCTTTCCAGTTCACCACTATTATTTCCTTGCAAGGTGACAGTAGTTGAAGTTAAAAGCGATGAAGAAGGTTTTCATGGTGCTTGGTTAGTTGTGGGTATTATTGATGCATGGGAGAAATATACGTTCCTAGTTCAATACCATGAACTCTCTTCTCTAAAGAACAATCCTCGCATCCAGTCGACTATTCTGGATTTGAAATCAAAACCTCCATCTTCAGATTTCTTCAGTGCTAAAACTAAGGTTGGATGTATCAAGCGTATTGTCGAGGCACAACTGATTGGCAAAATAAACCTCCATCTTCAAACTGTTTCAACTACTGCAGTCAAAACTAGGGTTTTAGCATTAGACTAAAAACCCCAATTTGATGTTGATACAATTATTGGTGAAGACGACTCCCACACTAAAGGCCACTGTTGTGTTGAAGATCTAAGTGGTATGTTACAAGATGTCGATCCAATGACTTTGATCGAGATTGTGCTTGGGACGAATTGACACACTATGTGTCTGGCGTTCACAAAACTTGATACCAACGACGAGGTTACTGGAGAGAAAGAGGCTTCTATGGCTAGTGTCTTAGCTTGTTATAAGGAGTCGCCTCAAGAATTTTTCACTCCTCTTATGTTGCTGTGGGAAAATCCAAGAGGTGAAAAGCATTTTGCTCCTCTTATGGTTGATATATTGCCGCCGATAGATGTTGTTGAGCTTTTTGATCTATTGCTTGGTTCTAGTTCTTCAAGAACCTCTCAAATTCCTCCCGACGTAAATGGGGGTTTGATTTGCGATGATAGTTATTTGGCAAGCATATACAATGCTCACTTTATACAAAAACTTTTTGGCCATGGCTTCTCAATTATCGACTCTGAAATGAGGTTGGAATTGGTATGGGCACTATTGTTAGGATACCAACGGTGTTATTCAACATATGACGTAAGAGAATATCTATTTTTGTTTAATGAGGTCGTTATTGTATTAGTGACATTAAGGGGTGATATTTTGCTACATACTCATTCTACGACTTTGACCTTTGTTACTCCTAGAGTATGTGTGATACTTGATCCTTAATATTCTTAGTAATAGATGAGGAGTTAGAGATATCTTGTTAAAATGGGGTTGCCAGTCTTAATAAATGCAAACCTTGCCCTTAACCTTTCGAATTTTTGGCATTTAGTGTGGTTTTCGAGCCCTTTGATAGGGGAAGAGAAAAAACAAAGACCATGGGATTTTCTCCTCATATTCCACTCGTCGAGTTCTACTTCTACTCTTTAATAATAGTCACTCACAAGGATAAAGACCCAACAGAAATAATCATGGTCCCTGTCGACAATCATCTGCATGAATTTTTATTCTGAGTTGATTAGGATATTGGACCTTGGGGTGCTGTGGTGCTGGCCGTTGAGTACATTCCTCTGAGAGTGTTGAGTGTTCCAACATTAGTATTAATGTTTGGTAGTTGTGATTATGTTTTTAGATTGGTTGTAGGCTTGGTAATCCACTCTATGGGTTCCACAATGGGTGCAAGGGTGCATTCATTCTTGATGGAATGATTGAAAAATTTAGTTTTTGTTTCCAGGTTGAAATACCTCCTATTTGGGACCCATGCTCCACTATGAAAATACATGCTGATTATCTGGTTATAAATGAGGTCAATAAGCTGCTTATATTAACTTTTGTTGGAATAATTTTCAAAAATTATTTTAATGTGAATAGATGGATTGAGATTTCAAAGAGCAATCAGAATATGCACCACGTGACACCCTATTGGCAACCTAAAGAGACATTGACTCATTGTTTGCAAGATTTTACACAATGTAAAAAGAAGTCATTTGCTTTAAGTAGATCATTTCGTTATGGCCATATATGTTCATCAAATTATCCTCCACGAGAAAAATATGAAGTCAAGAAGCTTGCGATAGCTACCAAAGAAGAATTGACATCTTACAACACCTTGTGGGCAAGATGTTTTAAAGGGGAAGAGTTTGTTATACTTCTAATTATAATGATAGTTGGGGTTGAAGCCATAGTTGGCTTGAGTAATTGCTGGACTTGGCCCATAACTTTGAGTGGTAATGCATGGGTCAATGAGACTGGGCTATGGCCCAATTCTTAATTTATTAGGCCTGTTATGTTTACATTCTTTAGCTTTACTTTAGTTGGGTTGGCCTTTGGCCACTATAAATAGACAAATGAGACTCTTGTAATGGGATCCAAAACCCTACGAATGAATTTGACACTTTCTCTCTCAATCTCTCTTTTTTGGAGGCTAGGTCAACCTCGAATTGATCATTTTTCTTACATTTTCTTGCATATTTTCTAGTTAACCAAACATTTATCCACCCAACATCTTACAGATTTCTCTTGATGAAACACTCTGTCTTATATATAGTCTGTAAGAAGAATTACTCTAAATTTTTTTTTTTATGTAAATCTTATATTTACCTCTTCTTTTTAAAGAGAGTATATGAAAACTACACACTTCAAAATTATCAATATTATTTTTTATAAAAAAATAAATACATTTAAATCTTATAAAAAAATAGAGTTTGATAAGCTTATATTTCATTTACCACCACTTTATTATATTCTTTTATTTTTACTTATTTAAAAAAATTGTTTATTTTACTCAATAGTTAAAGAAGTGATTATTAGTAAAATTATATATTTTTAAACAAATTTCTTAATGATGAATGTTAAAAAAATATTTTAAAAAATAAATACAATTTAAATAATAAAATATAAAATATAAGCCTATCATTATCCTTATTATAATTTTTAATTCAAGATTTCTGGAAAAAAAAAATCAGTAAATCTATTGGACGAAACTCTAGGTACCCGCAGCAGATAAATCATGGGGTGTGATTGTCAACAGCTAATCGAAATCTGATTGGTTGTTTATAATAAAAAATACGTGGTCTCACCCGCACTGAATGACAATTTTGTGACATTACCCTAACGCATATATCTAACACTTCGCTTCGCTTTGTTAAACCTCCCCAGCTATCTCTCTCAGAAGCCGCGCAGTGTCCTCTAGGCTCTCTCGCCCCACCGAGTCTCTTCTCGCGGCTCCTTCGTATTCGGTGAGTTGTTTCTCCAATGCTGTTGTTCTTAATTCTGGGTGTTTGGTTCCCTTGATGGATAGACCCTGATCCTGGTCCTATGTTTTGTCTTTAAATTTAGAAAAAGATTGATATCGAGAATCTGAAAATTGGAATATACGAATGCTTTTGTTTTTGTTATGAGAATTTTTATATGCTTTTGATCGGTCATTAAGCTGCGATTCTCTTTATGTAATTATTTCAGCCTTCATCTAGTACTTAATAGTGATGATGGCTTTGGAATTTTTTTGAAATCTCTTCAGTCTGTCTGTGATTTGCTCGTGCTAGCGTGAGGTTGTGCACTGTTTTTTCTAGTTATTACTGAATAATTCATTCAGGACTTGATCTGAATTGTACTATCAAGGAATTGATTATTACTTGATGACAAGTTGACAACACCTCATTCTGATTTTTTTTTTGTGCTTTTACTTCTTCTATGTGATCTACCGGTCACGGTTGTCTCTAGCTTCGACGAACGGTTTTCCATGAGAGAAGAAAAAGAAATAGAAAAGTTCATAATGATAATCATATTTCTTTTTCCTTTCCTATCGTAAAAGAAATCTTTTAAATGCTATATTGGTAGTTGATACTAGTTGGCATGGGAAGTGTTTTAGTTTACAGAAAATTATTGTGACAAGTTGTATGGATATTGACGATCTCTATCAAATTGCAGAAGCAATTTTTAGACAAGATCTTGCTGCACATGTTTCTAATTTCTTAGTTGGGATCAAGTTTTTCTACCTTTTGTATGTAAAAAGTAGTTTTCCAAAGTTGACCTTGGGGCCTGGCCTGGCTTAATTGGGAAGGAGCAGTTAGTCTGTAGATCTTAGGTTTGAATAAATGTAAACGATCTAGGCTTAGGAAAATAATGAAAGCCTCATATGGTCCAAAATCTGTATTCTTATGTTTTAATGGTGGTTTCTTTTAAAATTGGACAAGACCGACGAGTATTGTCGAATTTAGAGTTACTTGTATCTTGATAAACAAATTTTATGTTTTGCCTAGGTTCAAAAGTACATATATGTGAGCTGTCAATATGTCGACGGTGAGAGTTCCTACATCTTGCTTGCTCAAAAGTGCACCCCTGAGCAGATCACGTGCCTTAATTAAGACTCCATCTTCCTTGGGTAATATAAAGAGGGTCTCCAAAATGTTTGGGTTAAAGTCTTCTTCTCCCTTCAAAGTATCTGCAATGGCTGTGTACAAGGTGAAACTGATCGGACCAGATGGCGAAGAGAATGAGTTTGAAGCTCCTGATGATTGTTACATCCTCGACTCGGCTGAAAATGCTGGACTGGACTTGCCTTACTCATGCAGGGCCGGGGCGTGCTCTACTTGTGCCGGGATGATGGTTTCGGGATCGGTGGACCAATCAGATGGATCATTTCTGGATGACAAGCAAATGGAGAAGGGGTATGTGCTGACCTGTGTGTCATACCCGACTCAAGACTGCGTGATACACACCCACAAGGAAGGCGATCTTTACTGAGCACTGCAATGTGCCTCGCCTCTTGATCAACCCAGTGGGGGGGATATTTGCCAGACTGGTATTGTCTTTGTGAAGCCCCAGATAGGCTGTGGTGTGGCTATTTAGTTTTTGTGATACTATTTTTCTTAGTGTATGCAGAATTGCAGTTTGATGTTATAAGCACTCAGTGGTAGTCTTCGAAGCATGGTTTCTCTTCTTGAATGTTGTTAAGCAATAATGGACCGAAGACTCTTTGGGTATCCTGGCAAGTGGCAAGCAATCCATGTCACATTATCTAAGGCCTCGCTTGGATATACAAATTATTTTATTTCATCTTATCCAATCATTATATATATATTTAAAATCTTATATGAAATACAATAAATCTCTAAATAAAAAATATTTAAAAAACTAGATTTAAATAAGATTTTATTTAATATTTAATTTTTACCTTATCTCATATATGTAATCAAAAGAGGGTTAGTTTTACTAGCTGGAACGATAAATTGAGGTTTTTTAAAAGCTTTGGAGGGGAACAATAAGTGTTGAGATATTGCAAAAATATAACTTTTTATGTTTTGTATCATGTCATTTATTTTCAATACTATTTAATATGAAAAAGTCAATGAAATTATATATATATGTTTTATAAATATAAATTTTAATAAATACTCGGACATGTAACTGGAAATTATGCGCACGCGGGTCGCATAAATATACTCTAAATTTATTATCTCGTGTCGAATATTGGCTGAGAATTTTTGGAGATGGGTATTTATCACCTTTAAAATGATATAGATATTCTAAAAAAAAATGATAAAGATATGGTAAAAATTGAGTAAATCATACCTTATCAATTGTCTATAGTTTTCGTGAAATTTTTCACAGTTTAATTTAAAATACGGTAATATGTACTTATATTTTTACTAACAGTATTTATTTTGTTAGTTTTTTTAGAAATAAAATTTCAAATTTTATTAATCTCAATATTTTGTAATTGATATGTAGAGACCAAATTTCTTATAAATTTTAAAAAAATATATTTACCATTTTTTTGATAGGATATTTACTATTTTCTTTATTTTGTCTCATTTGTTTTGAGGATGAGATTAAAAATTTTAAATATATCTTAAATTCTTCATTATATTTTTTTAAATTTTCATATAAAATATAATAAAAATATAATTTTTTTAAATTCTCATATTATTTTTTTAAATTCTTATATAAAATTAATATTAAAAAAATATTTTATAATAATATATATATTTTTATTATTATCTCCTCTCATGTCTGAAAACAAACACGACGTTCTTGACAATAAAATCTTGAAACGACAATGACCAACGGTCAAACATACGCTTCAATCCGACCACGAAACAGTTAAATCTGGGTTTGAAATTCCTGATAAAATTTCAAAATCTCTCTCACCACTGAATGACTGTGAAAGTACAGAACGCTCTGTAACCGATCCTATGGCGGGAACACTCCAAACCCTATTTCTCATTGCTCCATCCACCAAAACGCTCTCGCTCCCCCGCGGGACCCAGCGTTTCCAGTCGAATCACGCTTTGTTATGCTGCCCCTCCATCGCTTTTAAACGCAACCGCTCGGTTTGCAGACCCGTCGGTGCCCTGGAGCGGCCCCATCAGGTTCGGACTTCTCTAATTCCGGCAGTTTTAATCACTTGCTTGTTCTCTCTTTGGTCACCTTGAAAATGTAGTAAAGGGAAAGGAATGACAATTTCTAATAGCTTGTACTGTACCTGACTTAAACGCAGTGAGATATATGTGTGTATGTCTGTGTAAGTCTGTGCATATAACGACTGTATGTATGCACTTCTCCTTATAATGGAAATGAAGTATAAGGCTAGCAAAGCTGAATGGAAGATCCGGGGTTCGAATCTCGGTCCCTCTTGCCTAGAAAAGAAAAGAGTGTAGATCCTAATATCTGGAAATATCTATTACCTTTCCCTACACTTTTTTTGGCAGTAACTGATATTTCACAGTGATTTTATGGTCTTTATTTTTAAACAAATATCAATTGTGTATCAGAGAGATGGAAATGGAGACAAAGTTGACCCCGTTTCAGGTTCATCGAGTGGGCTAGGTTGGGTAAAACCATTATTGGATTTTGCGACGAATAACTTTCTTCCCTTAGGTAATGTGAGTATATACTGCCTGTGTCATCTAAGATCTTTCCCCCCCCCCCCCCCCCCCCCCCTCTATAAAACTTGTAATGCGTTTGAGGCTACTGTTGTATAAGTATTGTCTCATTTATTGAGAAATCTGTTCGTTTATATTAAATGGATGCAGCTCTTGTCGGTGGAGTAGCATTAGGACTTGCAAATCCTACTCTTGGTTGTCTTGCAGATAGATATTCTCTCTCAAAATTTAGTACCTTTGGGATTTTTATTATCTCAGGTTTGGGTTGTGCATTTTCCTAGTTTTTTATTGAGTATTATGTTGATCTATGATGGCCATCTAACAATCCATTTTTTTATTTACTTGTTCTTGTATGGTTTCATAGGCCTGACGCTGCGTAGTGGAGACATTGGTGCGGCTGCAGAAGCATGGCCTGTTGGGATTTTTGGGCTTGTATGACCTTGAATTTGTTTGTGCCATCATGCATTTTGAGGTTCATCCTCCAGTGTTGCTTTTAATTTAATTTTGGCGTGCATCTTTTGTTTCCTCAATTATCATGATGGGTCTTTTATTCTACAATTATGCTACTACTTCATAGTATAGGATTGCAGTCATAATTATCCCTACCCTTCGTTTTACATCATGCATGGGAATCTAGTCATGGTAATTTCATAAACTAAGAAATAATGAAGAAAATTTTATGTAGGAGGGAAGTTTTTTTAAACTTTCTATAAAAACTTGTGGAGGTGACACATGACCTAGCTCTTTGTGGGCCATATTTTCTTGTCTGGCTTTACTGTCACCTCCTTTATCGGTATCAATTTTGTTGGTGTTTTATCAAGGCTGGTATATATGTTATGAATTGTTGCTCCTCTTATCTATGCAGGTATCCATTCTAATGATTACTCCTTACTTTTCAAGAGCAATACTGCAAATGCAACTGCAGCCTCAAGAATTTGTTACAGGTTTACAATCATCAATATTTTTTTATTTATTTTTTGTAGCATTTGTACAAAGTACATGCAGAATGTATGAAAGTTCACATACACAATCTGTTTTTCATGCAGACATATGTATACTTGTAGACGTGCATGAATATAATTGTATGTATAACTGTATCTGTGCATGAATCTATGTATGCATATCACACCCAACATCTTTTATATTAATGCATCTTAAAGTGTGAAGCAGATTCATATTCTTCATCTTTGAACTTATTGCTCTTAGTTTTGCTTACTGGGTTTTAAAAATACTTTTGTTTTTCCAACTTAATGTGCAGTTTGCAAAGTTATGAAGCACTCATTTATAATTTTCTCCACTTTATTCGCATGCCATGCAACAATTTCTCTTCTTCTACAGGACTGGCTATATTTAGTTGTATGCCAACTACATTATCAAGTGGAGTGGCACTTACTCAAGTATGCTAATTGCACAGTCTTTATCACTTTGCTAGTATTACTTTTACTTATTTAGGTTGGGGTTTAATAAAATGTTGCTTTCCTCAAATGCAGCTTGCTGGAGGGAATTCCGCCCTTGCTCTTGCAATGACATTGATATCTAATTTGTTAGGCATTTTAATTGTGAGTTGCAGGACCCATATATCTAGCATCCTTTCTATTTGTTTTTGCATTTACATACAATTTCAAAGTTCTTGGAGAATTTACTGCAGTTCTTTGATCATTATGCAC
The DNA here is from genome assembly GCA_036898215.1 of Platycarya strobilacea. Lineage (NCBI taxonomy): Eukaryota > Viridiplantae > Streptophyta > Magnoliopsida > Fagales > Juglandaceae > Platycarya > Platycarya strobilacea. Next base: position 34,233,481 of record CM072551.1, on the reverse strand, counting down.
ATAACAAAGAAGTTGGTTTTGCCAAACATTAGTATCTTTGAAGTATAATTTGGGGCTGTAATGGAGTTTATTGCAGTTCTGGAGGTTGTTTTGGTACTATTTATTATATATAAATTTATTTTTACATAAAAATTTTACTTTTTCACGTACGCACCCAACCCATGGCACCGTAAGAGAAGTTTAAGGACCCTCTCTAGCCTCTTTCATGCCTCTGTTTTATAAGATAATTGTTCAATGTGGCCATACTTTGAAAGCAGTTGCCTTCAATTTTAGGTGTTGTCAGATCTTTTTTTCTCTTTTTAGCTGTTTCTAACTTTCTGCTTTATACACCTTGTTTGTGTATTTGTTATTTCCTTCCTGTGTCTCAAACGCAATTTACTTCTCATTAATCTTGGAATTTACTGGGGGTGGTTATTTCACACCATTGATACCCTTTCTTCTCTCTCTTTCTTTTTATTCTTTTATTTTTCCTATTTAATATATCAGAAGATGCCTATGAACCTCTTCTTGATTCAAATTTCCTCTCTGAGGGTTTTGTATGTACCTCCCCGTCCATAGGAGGCGTTTTTTTTTTTTTTTTTGCTTAGTGCGAAAATTTTCTTTATTTTTACTTTGCATGCAGGCTATTCCAGAAAATATCAAGTCCTTGCCAATTGTTGATATATACATATATACATAGACATATGCATATATATATATGTATATATATGTTATGGGACTTAAGAAACATGCAAGTTTTTTAAAGATAGATAATCGTAGTCCTTTGTGTAAGTCGTGTGCATATAGTTTGTTAATGTAACATGGCAATCGCTTGAATGCTGAAATTATAAGGTGATTTCTTTGTTTTGTTTCTTGATACTTTGTTTTTATGTTATCATATTATGGTATCTTCTTCTAGGTCCCATTTTCTATCTCAAAATTCATTGCTGATGGAGTTGGTGTATCTGTTCCAACCAAGCAACTGTTTAGGAGCCTTGTTCTCACGCTATTAGTCCCCTTAATTTTAGGGAAGGTAATTATCAATTTCCTTGTACTGTTATAAAAGGATATTCCTGCAGTATCGGCAATTCAAAATTCAAAGCCAATGCTATAAGCCCCCCCCCTCCCCTTTCTGCTTTCTATATTATAAGACACAAATATCAGATAAAGGGTTTCAATTGTGGGACAACGCAATTCGAGTGTTGGTTATTTTTTCCCACTGGATTTGTAATGAGACACTAAGCATGTGGATGCTGTAGTTTCAACTTTCAACCCTGTTTCCTTTATGTATTAGTCATACAGCACACTTATGTTTTTTTCAGTCCTATAGTTAGTAGTATATAAAATTTTGCGATACGTTCTATAAAACTCTTTGCTTTTTACATGTGAATCTGATTATTTTTTTATAAGTGCTATTACACTGGTCTTTCAGTTGTAATTTAATTTGTTCCACTATTAAATTTCTTCTTTTTTATTTAACAGGTCCTTCGGGAATCCTTTCAAGGTTTGTATTTGTCTTATTCATTCTGATTCTGAATTTTTTTTACCCCCGTTTGCTAGATGAAATAGAACATGTGAACAGTCTTTTGTACATATGGTAATTGCCTTGGAGGTTGAAGTGGACAGTGGTTTTCCACTGTTTTGAAAAAAGGAAAAAGGGGAAGACTGTAAAAGGGGGGAGAGGGGATGTGGTCTACCTACACCACATATCCTTTTCCTCCCAAAAATGGGAGGGACTGGGAGTGCTGTATACACACACACATGTATGTATTTTATACATTTGTATAGGTAAGGAACTTTCTCAATCACCATTAGTGATTTTACAGGGGCTGGGACATAGGGAGGGAAGAGATGAATGGTTATTCTAGATATTTGTGCCTTTGGTCCCTCATTAAGTAACTCTGTTTCCCTCTGTATTTTTATTTCTTCAACCCAATACACCCATGGAAGGAATACCGTTTCATCTCGACATGTTTCTAGTGAATCTCACATATGTGATGTGATGCGATGCACATGGTTTTAGAAAATCTTTCTAATTGTCATAGTACTCATTAAATGCACATTGCAGGCTTGGCAGACTTTGTTGATCTAAACCGCAAGCTTTTTTCAAAGCTTAGTGCACTCTTTCTCAGTCTAGTAAGTGGTATACCTTGCTTGTTTTTGTAAATTTTTCATTTGAAATGGATATCATGATTTATAACACTTTAATTTGCTGCTTTCAAAGTTACAAATTCTATGGTAGTTCAGATCTAAGATGTTGGGTTGACAGTGGGATTTTTTGCTTGGATATCCAGCCATTTTGGGAAATGCTGGGTTTTATAAGCTTTTGTCTTGCACATGTTTTATGGTCCTTGCAGAATCATAATTGTATTGTGGTCTCACAAAGATCTCTACATGAGATTTGAAACACCAAAGTTTGATTTTAAAAGCCAGTTTGATATATGTTCAGTCCTTTGATATTTGAAATTATGATGATTCTTGTTTTTGCTTTTTGGGGAGTTTTTCTGGTCTTATTTCCCCTTTAGTGAGTTGTACCCCCATATGCACTTTTCTGATAGATGTGTTGTAAAATTAGATAAAATCTTCGTGGTATAGTATATTAAAAAAAAGGATATGTTTTAATGTTAGTTGTACCGGGTGTCAGGTTCTTGCCCATATCTTGTCTCTTAGATTCACGTACTATTAAGACTGTTATTATGATGGATAGCTAACAATAAATATGCATAACTCTTTATATAACTATAATGTGAACTTCATACTTCCAAATTGTGGAAAATTGTGCATAACTTTCTCGCAAATACATGGGCGTGCAGGTCCTTTGCATAAAAAAAATAAAGATATGTTGAGGAATTTATCTAATTTTTGAAAATGTTTCTACATAGAGAAATTTATCCAATTGAAACATCGTGCCTTTTGGGCTTTAGTAGCAATTATGTTTTGAACATTAATGGTTATTCAGGTACCATGGATGCAAGTCAGCAGGTCGAGGTCACTGCTGTTAATGGTTAAGCCTTCCATTTTTCTTGTAGCTATTGGATTGGGGGCGTATGTTCTTCACTCTTGTTTTACTTGTAGTTTTTGAGTTTAATTTATGTCACTTCTGTTTAAAAAGGATAGCAGCAATTAGTTAAGGCTAGAGTTGGCCCATGTAGGATTCAGTCTAGATCAATCTCTCTCTTGGCACTCTTTGGATAATTTTAAAAATATTGGCCAAAATTCATTTTATTTTGAAAATTTCTAGCTATGTTTCCAATGTTGTCATTGAGAGTTCTTGTTGATATCAGTCAGTTTGATGCAGAAACCAAAGGTATTGCCTTTTGACTGCTTGCTTATATATACTTACATTTGTGTGTGCGTGTATCAGTGTATGCGTGTCCTTGAACTTGATATTAGCTCTGTTACAATCTTCCCAGTTAATAATAGCGATGCTACATTTAGCGGAAGGAAGTAACAACAAGCGTATTTACTTGTTTTGGGCTTTAATGTAGTAGCACCAACTAACAATTGAATTATTTTATATTACTGCAGATTTCTCCATGTCATCTTTTTGGCATTTAATGCACTCACCATATGGAGCCTCTCAGCCGTATCTGGTGGGAGCAAATCAATTTTTTCGAAGAGAGAAAATGCCAGCGCATTTCTACTTGTTGCAAGCCAGGTGATTATTGGTTTGAGCAAATAATTATAACTATAATAAATACATGGAATGCAAACATACCTTGGGTTTTTCATTTAAAATCCATTACTTTGTCTGAGCAGAACATGCCGGGTTAAAAAGGTGGTATAAGAAAAATCTTGCAATCGGTTTTATGTTTTTAAATGACTGGTGAGGCTTGATATGTGCCATGTTGTTGTAGAAAACCCTGCCTGTGATGGTGGCAGTCGTGGAGCAGCTTGGGGGTGCATTTGGTGAATCTGGTTTGCTGGTTCTTCCTTGTGTTGCAGCACATCTAAATCAGGTTAGTCATGTTTTCATTCATTTTCATTTTGCTCATCTTCTTATTACTAACTTTTAAATTTATGTTGCAGATTATTTTGGACTCTTTCCTCGTTAACTTATGGTTTCGGAAAGAAATCTCATCCAAGAATGCCAAGGTCAACTGAGTAAAGGAGAAGAATATTTTTCACAAGCAATATTCTTAGAAGATTCCAATGTGATTGCTCTGTTGTATGGAGCAATTATATAGAAAATGGGTTTGATTATTCACAAGGAATTGAAATGAGCCAATTTACCAACTGTACTCTTAATTCAAATGCCTTTAACAAGAATGTGTAATTCGGTGGATATTTCAATCTTGCATCTACAGTTTGATTATTTGCAGTTCCACATTTATTCTTTTCTTAAATGAGAAATGACTAGAATGGATCAGTTTTAAGTTAAAACTTCAATAAGAGTTGGGCTTTTAGGCTTGGTTTGAATTTTTGATTGAATTCAGCCCATCTCAGTGGGGTTTTATTTTGTCTGATTTATTTTTAGAGATGAGATGAGATAAAAATTAAAAAAAAAAATTATATACATATTTTTTTATATTAATTTTGTTTTGGGACTTGAAAAAATAATAAAATTGTTTGAAATTTGAAAAAGTTGAATTGTTTATTTTATTTTGTATGAGAATTTAAAAAAAATGTAATAATAAATTTAAAATAAGATGAGATAAAATGAAATGAAATAGTTTAGAAAAACAAACAAGGCTACTTAAGTCAAAACTTCTTAAATTGCTGCCAATTTCAGGATTTGCAACATTTTTCAACTTAACACATTTTTATCATATGAGACTTATAATTTTTTCAATTTTTTATAAATACATTTAGGTTATGTTTGAATACCAAGAATACTTTAGGTATTCTTTGAATATTCTACTATTATTTTTTTTTATTTTTTTATTAATTTTCACATATTTTTTTTTTATTTCTATTAATTATTATTTAATATTTTATTATTATTTTTCTATTATTTTTTTACTATTATTTACAATTTTTCTCAACACTTCTCACTATCTAAACGTATCAAATTCATTTTAATATTCAAATATATCCAAATTTATCTTAAGTAAGTCCTAAAAAACTCATTCTACAATCTTAATTTATTATAATTTATAAATTTTTTAACTCATTTTAATTTAGCTCAACGTCAAAATGTAGACTTAATTGTCATTCAACAATTCCAAATTTCATTTGTTTACATTTGATACATATCTTGGAGAAAGATTGCACCAGTACTTGTGAGTTGTGATCAGGCTTGAGACAAGATTCTGTTGGGGAGTAAAAGTTGCATCCTACAAAATGAAGATTGCCTTTTGTAAAAGGGAGCAAATTTTTTTAGGATGAGTTTGTTCTAAATTTTATATAAGGTTTTTTTTTTTAATTTTTAATAAATCTTTTTGAAGACAAGTGTAAGGATATATATATATATATTTTATCAGAATTAAATCTTTTAGTAATGTACTCTATTTTTTGATCAAATGTGATTTATTTATAAGAATACAATAAAAAATCGACTCATAAAAAAAAAAAAAAAAAAATCTCACGTTATTTTAAAAGGAGGTGGTTCTGAAATTTACATTACCTTCTTCCGTCAGTACCAAGTAAGGTAACAGGGCGAACGTCAGTTTTGAGTTGAGACTTTGTTAAACTATATTGGAAAAAGTTTCTTTCTTGATAACATAAAGAACGGTGCTAGAAGGACCGATGAATATGATTCAATCAAAAGAGTTTAAGCGATAAATGTAAATGTTTTTTTTTTCTCTCTTTAATTATTTTTTGTACATTTTAAAATTGTTTAAAAAAAACATAAAAACAATCAATTTGGAAATATTAAATTCTTTAATTATTAAGTAAACAAAAGTAACAAATAAAATAAAATAAAAAATTAATCAATTGTTATGAAACTTAAAGAAAGGAACTACTATTGCAAAAGAGAAATAAGAAATTCTCTCTGAAACTCTTAATGAGACAGGGTCTTATTATCCCAAGTAATATCTTGTCGTGCTTCAGGCACCGACTTTTCTTTACCCATTAACGAAAAATTTGATTCGTCAAAATGACAATCCTCAAAATATGCTTTAAACATATCCCCTGTAAGTGGTTCAAGGTATCTAATAATGGATGGAGAATCAAAACCAACATATATCCCAAGTCTACGTTGATGGCCCATTTTTGTACGTTGTGGAGGTGCAATTGGAACATATAAAGCACATCCAAAAGTACGAAGATGAGAAATATTTGGTTGTTGACCAAATGCAAGCTGTAATGGAGAATATTTATGATATACAGATGGTCTAATGCGAATTAGAGATGCTGCATGAAGTATAGCATGTCCCCGAACAGAAATAGGTAGTCTTGATTTCATAAGTAAAGGTCTAGCGATTAGTTGAAGCCTTTTGATCAAAGACTCAGCTAAACCGTTTTGTGTGTGTGTATGGGCAACAGGATGTTCAACATCTATTCCTATTGACATGCAATAATCATCAAAAACTTGAGATGAAAATTCACCTGCATTATCCAATTGAATGATCTTAATTGGATACTCAGGAAATTGTGCTCGTAGTTTAATTATCTGAGCAAGAAGTCTAGCAAATGCAACATTTCTAGTGGAAAGAAGACAAACATGTGACCATCGACTAGATGCATCAATTAGAACCATAAAATATCTAAATGGTCCACTTGATGGATGAATAGGCCCACATATATCTCCGTGAATCCTTTGTAAAAAGGATGGAGATTCAACAATGACTTTTGAGGGAGATGGTCTGATAATTAACTTACCTTGAGAACATGCAGAGCACGGAGATTCATTGGGTCTAGCGATTAGTTGAAACCTTTTGATCAAAGACTCAGCTAAACCGTTTTGTGTGTGTGTATGGGCAACAGGATGTTCAACATCTATTCCTATTGACATGCAATAATCATCAAAAACTTGAGATGAAAATTCACCTGCATTATCCAATTGAATGATCTTAATTGGATACTCAGGAAATTGTGCTCGTAGTTTAATTATCTGAGCAAGAAGTCTAGCAAATGCAACATTTCTAGTGGAAAGAAGACAAACATGTGACCATCGACTAGATGCATCAATTAGAACCATAAAATATCTAAATGGTCCATTTGATGGATGAATAGGCCCACATATATCTCCGTGAATCCTTTGTAAAAAGGATGGAGATTCAACAATGACTTTTGAGGGAGATGGTCTGATAATTAACTTACCTTGAGAACATGCAGAGCACGGAGATTCATTGGGTCTAGCGATTAGTTGAAACCTTTTGATCAAAGACTCAGCTAAACCGTTTTGTGTGTGTGTATGGGCAACAGGATGTTCAACATCTATTCCTATTGATATGCAATAATCATCAAAAACTTGAGATGAAAATTCACCTGCATTATCCAATTGAATGATCTTAATTGGATACTCAGGAAATTGTGCTCGTAGTTTAATTATCTGAGCAAGAAGTCTAGCAAATGCAACATTTCTAGTGGAAAGAAGACAAACATGTGACCATCGACTAGATGCATCAATTAGAACCATAAAATATCTAAATGGTCCACTTGATGGATGAATATGCCCACATATATCTCCGTGAATCCTTTGTAAAAAGGATGGAGATTCAACAATGACTTTTGAGGGAGATGGTCTGATAATTAACTTACCTTGAGAACATGCAGAGCACGGAGATTCATTGGGTCTAGCGATTAGTTGAAACCTTTTGATCAAAGACTCAACTAAACCGTTTTGTGTGTGTGTATAGGCAACAGGATGTTCAACATCTATTCCTATTGACATGCAATAATCATCAAAAACTTGAGATGAAAATTCACCTGCATTATCCAATTGAATGATCTTAATTGGATACTCAGGAAATTGTGCTCGTAGTTTAATTATCTGAGCAAGAAGTCTAGCAAATGCAACATTTCTAGTGGAAAGAAGACAAACATGTGACCATCGACTAGATGCATCAATTAGAACCATAAAATATCTAAATGGTCCACTTGATGGATGAATAGGCCCACATATATCTCCGTGAATCCTTTGTAAAAAGGATGGAGATTCAACAATGACTTTTGAGGGAGATAGTCTGATAATTAACTTACCTTGAGAACATGCAGAGCACGGAGATTCATTGGGTAGAAATATATTTTGATTCTTTAAGGGATGCCCATGCGAATTTTCAATAATTCGTCTCATCATTATAGAACCCGGATGTCCAAGGCGATTATGCCAAGTCATAAATACTTTAGGGTCAATGCACTTCTGGTGAGAAGTGCATTACCACATATGATTCAATTGTTCTCATTTTTGTATAATACAATTCAGAACATAGAGTAGGCAGTTTTTCTAATACAAGCTTCTGGCCCGATACTGTTTTAGTAATAAGAAGATGCTCTTTACTGCCTTCATTGGTCGTTTCAATATGGTAATCATTACGACGTATATCTTTGAAACTCAATAAATTTCTTCTGGATTGTGAAGAGAATAGAGCATCATCAATACAAAATTTGGTGTCATTAGGCAACACAATATAAGCTCTTTCGGAGCCCTCAATTAAATCCGATGAACCTGATATGGTATGGACATAGGCTTTATTTAGTGTTAGATTTTGAAAATATTTCTTTTCTTTGAGAATTGTGTGAGTTGTAGCACTGTCAGCCAGACATATATCTTTATCATTCAACTCAGAGATAAAAAACTCATCAATGTGATCCATGATTCTACAAAATATACAAAACTTTTATTACTGATAGAAAGAAAATACATTAATTGAGTGGAACACTTCCATCTCCAATTAAGTGTTCAATACTACCATTAGGATGATTAAAGAAATCAGATACATCAAGATGAGTAACGTCTACATCTACTGAATCTAATAAATCATCTGATGGTTCTACTAAATTTGTTTCATGCACTTTATTCTTTCCTTTAATAGAAGCTTGATATAAATCAGCTAAGTGCCTGGCCGTACGACAGGTACGTGACCAATGTCCAGTCATTCCACATCTATGGCACACCTCTTCACTTTTCTTTGAAGAATTATTCTGAGGATTTTTACCCCTCTCTGAATTATACTACTTCTGGTGATATGGTATATTATAATCCCTTTTAATGTTGTCATTCCTGGGACCAACATTTCTATAATTTCTCCTACCACGTCTACGCCTCCGATTTCTTCTAAAGGATGCACCATTCACTTTTGGGAATGATGCAAACCTGTTACCATTCACTTCAGGGAATGATATTGAGCCAGTAGGGCGTGACTGGTGGATTTCTAATAAGAGTTCATTATTCTGCTCAGCTACTAGAAGACATGATATAAGTTCAGAATATTTCTTGAACTTTCTCTCTCGATACTGCTACTGCAGGAGCACATTCGAGGCATGAAATGTAGTAAAAGTCTTCTCTAGCATATCTTCATCGGTGATTTTCTCACCGTATAATTTTAATACTGAGCTTATTTTAAAAAGTGCGGAACTATACTCATTAACACTTTTAAAATCTTGCAACCTCAGGTGCATCCATTGAGAACGAGCTCTTGGGAGGATGACAGTCTTCTGGTGTTCATACCTCTCCCTTAAATTGTTCCACAAAATATAGGGATCTTTTACTGTGAGATATTCAGTTTTCAATTCTTCATGAAAATGGTGGCGAAGGAAAATCATTGCTTTAGCACGTTCCTGCAGGGATGCTTGATTTCCTTCTTTAATAGTTTCTCTCAGGTTCATTGCATCAAAATGTATTTCAGCATCAAGTATCCAGGATAAATAATTTTTCCCAGATATATCAAGAACAACAAATTCTAATTTTGTAAGATTTGCCATTTTATACACATATAAATAATAAATATGTGTATCTCAGAAAATATATTTATAAATTCACACAGATAATCATCAATAAAATATATCAAAAATTTCAAATAATATATTGAAAAACTTACAGAGGAATAAGGCCACTAGCTTCAGAATTGGTAGAACCGTCGTGCTGATAACGTGTTATGAAACTTAAAGAAAGGAACTACTATTGCAAAAGAGAAATAAGAAATTCTCTCTGAAACTCTTAAGAACTGAAACTTTCTTTCTCTCTCTCTATTTTTTCTTATGAAATTCATTACAACTAAAGCTCCTATTTATAAGTTTTGAAATTACTATGCAAGTTACTATACAAGTCATTATGTAAGTCACTATATAAAATTTAAAATAATAGTAGTAGGGTCATTCACATAATTTAATGGTGGGATAGGGACGGCTGATAAATTTCGTTCGTTCATTTCATCAATCACTTTTATCCATATGAGACGCCCAACTACCACACCTAATTCAATTTATTTATTGATTAATAGCACGAGGAGAATGGTACAATTCTACAAGTCGTTGACGTGGACTATTCCTTACCAAATTTAATGAGACCGTAACCTATCATATAGACTTTTAAAGATCAGAAGTTCAAAACTGCAAGGCAGTGATGAATAATGCAATGATATTATTTTTATAGATAAAATATTATTATAAAAGTAAAATATTATAATAAATTTTTAATAAAAAATTTATTTTAAAATTTAAAAAACTTATTTTGAAATTTAAAAAAGTTAAATTATTTATTTTATTTTATATAAAAATTTAAGAAAATAATAATAATGAAATGCGAATATTTATAAAAGTGAACAATGCCTAAAAGTAGGGGTGTGCTTCAATTCCGACAGAATTGGAATAATGATTTCTGACCTCCGATTCCAATTTTGACGGGAGTTAGATTCTGACTTCAATTGGAGTTTTCAAAATTCTCGAAATCGGAGTTGAAACTTTGGAAGATATTTTCAAAATATTAAATACCCACACAAAAAATGAAAACAAATTTAAATACCAAACTAGTGACAATCGAAAACCAAACCAGCGGCAACGACAATCATAAACCAAACCAAATTGAGAGAAATGAAAAGAAAACAAACATTTGTTGACAATTTGGGATTTTCATTAGGAAATATTAAATTATTTCAATAAAAAATCAAACCAAGCCAAACCATCAATAACATTAGAAAATATTGTGATTTGTGAAAAAGGAAAGCTTCAGCTCTATGGTTTCATGGCTCATGCGATCATCTACGAGAGCTGCGAGTTTGTAATTGCGATCTGCAACCATTTTCATGAGTTGCGATCACTCCGCGATGTCAATCTATGACCATCTCTCAGCAGGGGATGAGATTAGGAGAGGAAATATGGAGGGAAGAGAGAAGAGAGCCGGTTGAAAATACTTAGGGTTAGGTTGAACTAGTTTAAGAGATGAATATATAGATATTAAAAACGACTTCATAAAAAAAATTGTAAAATGTGAACTAGTTGGGACTCGAACACTGGATCTAAAACTAACAAACCAAAGCTTTAACTATTGGGCTACTTGGCTGTACCTTGTATGTTTTACAATATATTATATATAAGGTATATATAGTTAGAAGTTGGAGTCTGAGTTCGGAACCATCACGGCCTCCGGATTTGACTTCACTCCAACTTTTGAAACATCTGACTTCATCAGAGTTGGAAGTTTATTGGATGTCCGATGGAAGTTTTGCACACCCCTCCCTAGAAGTATAGAGCGCTTACAAAGTTATTAATCCAATTGGGGTGAAGTCTATATCAATTTCAGCTTTGTATTAGTTGTATTAGGGTTTAGGCCTCATATGTTTTACAGATCATTATATCTCAATATTTAGACATTATTTAAATATAAACATTTTATAATTTTTATAATTTTCATTTAATTATTATAATTTTATTAAATTTTCAAATAAAATCTAAAAAAAAAATTATTATAATTTTATTAAACTTTCAAATAAAATCTAAAAAAAAATCAAAAGAAAGATAATATTAAAAAATTATATTCTAATAAGATTTTACAAGCAATTTTTTACAAACAAAATGCGCCGGTGAAGCAGTGGACTCACTATCACATTAAACTTTTTTTATTTTCTCTTCTAAATCTTGGGTTCAAAATAAAATTTCGTCCATGGGAAATAGGTGAAACAAAATGGTAAATTTACTTATTACAAAATTTAATAAATCTTAATGTAGTGACGTAGTCGATGACGTGTAGTAATAAAATAAGATATATATTGACTTTTGATATAACTTTTATTTTACCTTTTAATAAACAACAGTCGTACAACATCTCCCGAGATGGGCCGAGAGAACGGGTTTATACCGAATACTTATTATTATTATTTTAAAAAAAAATTATTTTTTAGTATTTTTTAAAAATAAAAAAATTATAATATTATTTAAAAATACTTCTTTAAGAAAAATTTAATATATATATATATATTTTGTTTTTCCATTCCAGAGATGAATTCGGGAGATGACCTTCGGAACATGAGGCATTTCTGGTGGGGGGGCCCGGTGTTCCTACTTTTTGTTCTTCATCGTTTTCTTGCACGTTCATGTAATCTCTGGGAGCGAACAAAAAGACTAATCAGCTCAACGGCTCAATCCAATCTCTTGCAGGTTCTCTCTCTCTCTCTCTCTCTCTATCTCTAATAGCACCGGTGAAATACAGCAACTTTTGTTAGGTATAGTACGGCGTTAGATAGACCAACAAAGGAATCGACACTTCATTTCCTTTATCATGTTAAAGAATCACGGTGACATAATCCGGATTTTGCGTTTCTTTCTCTAAGCTGTGTTTGGAATTCTGAGACTGCTTGATGTGTCTGCTAATATAGGGTTTTTAATCTCATGTGATTGAAACTTGTTTCCATGCACTGTTTGCTTTAGCGTAAGACTGGTACAAGTTTGGGTTGGGTTCGGAAGGTAAATATTCAATCTCCACTTTCTGCTCCATGATACTCTTTGTCTTAATCTCCACTTTATGTTTAAGAGTCAGGTCTTATTTGTGATGAATTTTTTTCTATCATTCTTACTCTCATGTAATGAATACTTCAATAATAAAAGAACATGAATGGCGTGAATTGATGAAGTCAAGTTTGCCCTTTTTTGCATGTGTTGTCTCATGCATGAGAGAGAGAGGGAGAGAGACGATTCAGGGAAATTTGATCCAAATTTTTTTAAAATTCACATATACGCGCGTATGCAAAGAGATGAAAATTTTCAATTGCTTGATATGCGATAGGTTCCTCTCTGTTTTTATACTCGTAGATAGCAGCCAATTCTAAAGGTATCTGATATATGCTAATACTTACGATGTTAATTTTTCACTGTTTTCTAGTTTTCATTCATCCAAAATGAAAAGGTAACTGAAAACCCCGTTAATTTTCTTCTAAACTGTTGAGCATCCTTTAAGAAAGCCAGTTTTCCTCTCAAGTAACTCTACTGCATTCAGAAATATCATTTTCTTTTTTCATAAATTCAGGATGTTGAAAAAATTTGCGGTGGTTTTGTTGATTGGGCTGCTGGCATGGGCATATCAAGCCACCCACCCTCCACCTCCCAGTGTTTGTGGCTCCCCGGGTGGCCCTCCTGTAACAGCGCCTAGAATAAAGCTCAGGGATGGAAGGCATCTGGCCTACAAGGAGCATGGGGTGTCAAAAGAAGTTGCCAAATATAAGATTATCTTTATTCATGGCTTTGGCTCTACTAGACATGATGTAGTGATTGCAGCAAACCTCCCTCAAGTACTGAAATCTTTTAAGAATGAACTTCTAAATCTCATCATGTCTAATTTAGTTGTCAATATGAGTTTACTAATCGTCCTCATGGTGGAAATAATTCTCAGGAATTTATCGAAGGACTGGGACTCTACATCGTTTCTTTTGACAGACCAGGTTATGGAGAAAGTGATCCAGATCCAGAAAGATCAGTGAAAAGTTTGGCTTTAGATATAGAAGAGCTAGCCGATCAGTTGGGATTTGGATCCAAATTTTATGTAATTGGGATGTCTATGGGCGGCCAGGTTGTTTGGGGCTGCCTCAAGTACATTCCTCATAGGTAACTAGCAAAATGACTAATCCAAACAAAATTATAGCCAAGCAAATGATATTTTGTTCATGGATAGCATGTATATAAAATGAAAGAAATTGAGAATGAATCTAGGTGAAAGAAAGAGCAAAAGCCTCTTGAAAAGCAATCATACCCTTGATCTGTTGAGAAGTTGGAATTTTGTGAAGTTAGTATGATAAAGTATTGTTTCTTCCTTAAAAATTTATCTAATATGTATAGATTGCTGAGTCCTTTCTGCATCATCTCACTCCAAGTTAGTCATCCTGTATTGTTTTGCTGATAGGCTAGCAGCAGCAACATTGTTGGCTCCGGTTGTGAACTACTGGTGGCAAGGCTTTCCTGCCAACTCTTCTACAGAGGCTTACAACGAGCAACCACCTCAGGACCAGTGGGCTCTTCGAGTTGCTCACTACATACCATGGCTAACCTACTGGTGGAACACTCAGCAGTGGTTCCCTGCATCCAGTGTCATATCTGGAAATCCTGATATATTATCTCGCCAAGATCTAGAAATACTTTCCAAGTTTGCTGGGAGGCAGAATCCGCACAAGGTACTTTTTTTTATACTACTAATTTTCCAAAACTAAGTTATTGGCCTCAATAAGTAGATGGGGATGAACAATAATTACGTGCATGCAAGCAGTATAAGAACCAAGTTGGTCAGCTACCGTATTAACATATCCCTTTCATACTCCTTGTGGTTTACATGAGTGAGTGTAAGGGGTTAAATCTTATACTACATAGTTATCATAAATTTGAGCAGTTAATAGGACATAATTGGGTCCAAACCTATAGGTTTAAGTTTTGAGCTCAGGTGATATCCCAAAATGTTTGTATTCAAGAACCCCAGGGGAAGTCTACCATACAGATCCACAATTGTGAGCTAATGTTGAGCTCTTGGTGATTTGTACAGACTTCCATTCCATGGGGAGTGTCACTGATGTAGTGATAAACTTATGTGGAGAGATTTGTATATAGAAACGTGAGTATTTTTTTTTTTTGTAATTTAATATAATAAGGTGCACAAACATAGATCTAAGCTTTTAGGTTGGTATGGTATTAAAAATAATATTACATTATGGTAAAAACTGGAAGACTCCCCTGGTATTCATTTTTCTAACCATATGACTCGACATGTTTGAATCACTAGATTCTTGTGAAAAGAAATTTCTTCATAAAAAAGTTTTGAGACATACTTATAAAAAAAATAAAAAATTTTGAGACATAATTATTATTGTGAATGTTGACCGGGACACAAGATAAATAACTTTCTTCATGTGTTCTTAATTTATGTTGATTTTTTATTTTATTTTTTTGGTTCTTTATTCTTGCAGGCACAGGTCAAACAACAAGGAGAATTTGAGTCCATCCATCGGGACATGATGATTGGATTTGGGAGTTGGGAGTTCAGTCCCATGGATCTTGAAAACCCTTTTCCAAATAATGAAGGCTCAGTTCATCTATGGCATGGCGATGAAGATCGTATTGTGCCAGTCACTCTGCAGCGCTATATTGCTAAAAAACTTCCATGGATTCAATACCATGAGTTACCTGGTGCTGGACACGCATTTCCAGTTGCTATAGGAGTGAGCGAAGCTATTATTAAGGCGCTTTTGTTGGGTCAGAAGTAGCCTCAACAACTCATTTTCTTTTTTCTCTTTCCCCCCTTTTTTCCCACCCCGCTTGCTTTTAATTTATTGTCCATTTTATGACACTATGTGGTACTTCATATCAAACCTCTCTAATATCTATATTTTTCCACATATCAATTACAGTATCTAAACGTAATTCAGAAAAAATTAAAAGTCATTGGATTCACTTTTTTCTATCAAACAATAGTGTTATGACCACATTCATGAAATGGATGGCCAATACATTGTAGAGTTAAAATCGTTTCTTGAAACGGATCATTAGTACAGCGTAGGCTGGCTTTGTGTTTTGAGTGCGTTCATTGGCAATTAAGGATAATTTTTTTTTACAGTCCGCATCACAGTCTACATAAAAATAATTGAATTTTATGATTAAATGAAATAAAATTTTCAGATTTTTAAAGTTTTTTATTTGTAAATAAATTTATTTTAATTAATTTTATTCTAAAATAGAGATTTCTCTATTTGTTTATTACTTGGATTTAGAGGCAGAACTATCTTTTAGTTTGAGGGACTTTGGCCTATCTAAAATCTTTAAAACTTGATAAATTTAAATTTGAAATATATTTTTATGAAATAGATTATATAAAAAATTAATATTTATCTTTCCTTAAATTTTGTTTTGTAAATTAACCCTTCAAACTAGATTATTTAGTTTTGCCCTTACTTGAACAGCAAATGAGTATAATTTTTTGGACTGTATATAACATTGTCCGATAATTAATTCTCGCATCGCCGCGAAATTTAATCATCCACCTGTGCCTCAAGCAGGATTCCTTGGAATAACATACGAAGCAAAACAAAGAGTACGCCATTTTTGTTGATTGTTAGATTCCATTTTCACGGTTTTTGTTATTATGAGTTGTTGGGTATTTTTTTCGATTTGCATCAATCATTGCTGAAAGATGGGGAGGAATCGGGAGAGAACATGGCCGGGCTAGGGTTCTTCGTGTTTTTTGGGGCAGGCAAGTGACTAAAAAATCAAAAGAACAAAAATATCGTGAAATTCCATACAGTAGGGGTAAGACATGACTAATTGGAATGTAGAAACAATAAATATTAGGAAAATACTTTGGATATTGACAATGGGTCCCCATTTTTTATTTATTTAATAATTAAGTAATTATATTTTAATGATGTTATGATTTTTTTTTTAATATTTAAGAGAATTAAAAAATGCATGAAAAAAATGAAAAATACAAACTCACAAGTGCTCTCGTCACTTTACTCTGTTTTAGTTGGAAAAATAATATTAATCCAATGACTGTGTTTTAATTTTTTCTGAATCACGTTAAGATTTTTTACTTGATATGTGGAAAAATATAGATATTAGAGAGGTTGGATATGAAGAGCCACATAGTTTCATAAAACGGAAAATACATTAAAAGCAAGAAGGGTGGGAAAAAAGAAAAAGAAGGAAAGAGAAAAAAAGAAAAAAAGTTATTGGGGCTACTTCTGACCCAACAAAAGCGCCTTAATAATAGATTCGCTTACTCCTTCAGCAACTGGAAATAGGTGTCCAGCACCAGGTAACTCATGGTATTGAATCCATGGAAGTTTTTTAGCAATATGGCGTTGCAGAGTGACTGGCACAAGACGATCTTCATCGCCATGCCATAGATGAACTGAGCCTTCATTATTTGGAAAAGGGTTTTCAAGATCCATAGGACTGAACTCCCAACTCCCAAATCCAATCATCAAGTTCCGATGGATGGACTCAAATTCTCCTTGTTGCCTGACCTGTGCCTGCAGCAAAAATAAAAATAAAGAACAAAAACAAAAAAAAAACTTCAATATAAATTAAAAATCAAAAATATTATTTGTACACAGACTTATATACTTCTTACGTAAACGTTGTACAAAAATATTATTTTTATGTATCTTTTAATTTAATTATTTGTATTTTTTTCTCTTTTATTATGTTTTTAATTTTTTTAGTATTTTGACTGACCGATGCCACGTCATCAATTCTGTAAAAAGTACGTGGAGCCGTGTATCTTAATTTCTTTTCACAAGACTGATGATTGCATTTCCTTACAGAAGAATCTAGTGTTTCAAACGTGTTTGTTGAGTCATACAGTTAGAAAAATGAATACCAGGGGAGTCTTCCAATTTTACCATAATGTAATATATTTGAATACCATACCAACCCAAAAGCTTAGATCTATATTTATACTGCTCGCATGCACTTAATTATTGTTCATCCCCATCTACTTATTGAGGCCAATAACTTAGTTTTGGAAAATTAGTAGTATAAAAAAAGTACCTTGTGCGGATTCTTCCTCCCAGCAAACTTGGAAAGTATTTCTAAATCTTGGCGAGAAAATAAATCAGGATTGCCGGATACGACACTGGATGCAGGGAACCACTGTTGAGTGTTCCACCAGTAGGTTAGCCATGGTATGTAGTGGGCAACTCGAAGGGCCCACTGGTCCTGAGGTGGTTGCTTCTTGTAAGCCTCTGCAGACAAGTTGGCAGGAAAGCCTTGCCACCAGTAGTTCACAACCGGAGCCAACAATGTTGCTCCTGCTAGCCTATCAACAAAACAATAAGGATGACTAACTTGGAGTGAGATGATGCAGAAAGGACTCAGCAATCTATACATATGAGATACATTTTTAAGGAAGAAACTACTTGATCATACTAACTTCACAAAATCCCAACTTCTCAACAGATTGAGGGTATGATTGATTTTGAAGAGGCTTTTGCTCTTTCTTTCACCTAGATTCATTCTCAATTTCTTTCATTTTACATACATGCTATTTATGAACAAAATATCATATGTTTGGCTTTAATTTTGGTTAGATTAGTCATTTTGCTGGTTACCTATGAGGAATGTACTTGAGGCAGCCCCAAACAACCTGGCCGCCCATAGAGAGCCCAATTACATAAAATTTGGATCCAAATCCCAACTGATCGGCTAGCTCTTCTATATCTAAAGCCAAACTTTTCACTGATCTTTTTGGATCTGGGTCACTTTCTCCATAGCCTGGTTTGTCAAAAGACACAATGTAGAGTCCCAGTCCTTGGATAAATTCCTGAGAATTATTTCCGCCATGAGGTCCATTAGTAAACTCATATTGACAACTAAATTCTATTTAGAAATGATGAGATTTAGAAGTTCAATCTTAAGGGATTTCAGTACTGGAGGGAGGTTTGCTGCAATCACTACATCATGTCTAGTAGAGAGGAAGCCATGAATAAAGATAATCTTATATTTGGCAACTTCTTTTGACACCCCATGCTCCTTGTAGGCCAGATGCCTTCCATTCCTGAGCTTTATTCTAGGCGCTGTTACAGGAGGGCCGCCTGGGGATCCACAAATGCTTGGAGGCGGAGGGTGGGTGGCTTGATATGCCCATGCCAGCAGCCCAATCAACAAAACCACTGTAATTGATCTTTTCAACATCCTGAATTTATGAAAAAAGAAAATGATATTTCTGAATACAGTTGAGTTACTTGAGAGGAAAAACAGAACACTGTGAAAAATTAACATCTTAAGTCAGAACATATATCAGATACATTTAGAATTTGGTTGCTATCTACGAGCATTAACACAGAGAGGAACCTACCGCCTAAAATAGAGAATTTTCATACTATTTTACTTGAAAATTTTAGTTATGCACCACATTTAAGAGTATCATGGAGCAGAAAGTGGAGACTGAATATTCACCTAATTCCGAACCCGAACCAAACTTGTACCAGTCTTACACTAAAGCAAGCAACGCATGGAAACAAGTTTCAATCATATGAGATTAAAAACCTATTTTAACGTACACATCGAGCAGTCTCAGAATTGCAAACACAGCTTAGAGAAATTAAGAAACACAAAATCCGGATTATGTCACCGTGGTTCTTGAATATAAAGGAAATGAAGTGATCCCTTTGTTGGTCTAACTAACGCCGGACTATACCTAACAAAAGTTGCTGTATTTCACCGGTGCTATTAGAGAGAGAGAGAGAGAGAGAGAGAGAGAACCTGGAACAGATTGGAATGAGACAGTGAGCTGAAGCAGCTTTATCTTTGTGTTCGCTCCATGGATTGAACGTGCATTTTTAGGATGCAAAAAAACAGGAGAAATGAGGCTCCCACGTGCATGTGTACTATGCAAAAAAAAAAAAAAAAAAAAAAGAAAGCAGAAATGAGAGGAGCAAGCATACCAGCGTATCCCTTCACATAAACAGTATATAATACTGTTTATATAGAAGGGATATGCTGAGTGTTAGTGTATCCTCCAGCATCACTCAAAAAATAGGAACAAAGCGCACCCCACCACAGCAGTTCTAGCCACTGGATCAAAGTCTTTATAAAAAAAAATCTGAAGTACTTTAATCATAAAGGGGTTAAATAAATTTTTTTTTTATAAATTGATATAATTTAATATAATTTATCAAATTATAAAATTATTTTTATTATAAAATAAATCTAATATATAAGATAAAACTACTTAATTTGTAAGATTATTTTGTGTAATTATTTATTTATTTATTATTTTGTGAATGTAATAATACTTAATTTGTGATGTTTAATTAAAAAGTAAAATAAAAAGTAAATCAAATCAATATTCATTTTATTATAGGAATTTGTTACGTTTAAACAAATCTGCGATCTGCGTACCAATGAGTCTGTTTTCATAAAAAAAAAAATTAAAATATGCATTGTTTTTATTAAGGAAAACTCGAAATGCCTATCCACACTAATTTGAGTTGGAAAGATAAATTTTAGTAAAATATTTAAATTTAAAATAAAATATATGAAGGCATCCAATAAGTATGCATAAGTGTGCAATGTTACTTGTATATAGCATTACTCTTTTATTAAAATTTGACTTTTTGACCAATTATATTAAATAAATATGCATGTTGATGCACATAATCTATTACAGCCGAATTTTTTCTTTATTATATTATGATATTTCATCGACTACATTAAATTTTACCAAAATGTTTGTAATAAGAAAATTTACCATTTGGGTTCACCTATTTTCACAGTCAAACTATTAATTTGAAAAAAAATACAAAACCATAAATTTTATTCACAACCCTTATATATAGTGGAAAAATACTGTCGCAACATCGCTAAGGTTGTCAATTTACTTTGTATCAAAAAACAAAAGAAAAACATCACTAAGGTTGGTTATTCACGTGAGATGAATGAGAAATAGGTAAATAATAGTAAAGTTATTTGTGAATAGTGATTAAGGTTAGGTTCACTTAAGATCAACTTAATTTAGTCTAATTTTTAAACTAGATCTAATATTTAAACATTCAACTCTCAAACTACTAAATTCATTTCAATTTAAAATCTCTTTACGCGTTCGTGAGACCTACAACATCATTTAAATTAATACTTTTTTACATATAGGACCCACAACATTTTTTAATTTTTATAAATACATATAAATTTATCTTAATATCTAAATACATAAACTCATTTAATTGTATTTGAATATTGAGATGAATTGAGTTAGATAAAATATTATTAGAATATTACTTTTAATATTATGAGTATTTTAAGATTTAAAAAAATAGAATGATTTATTATATTTTATATAAAAATTTAAAAAATGTATAAAAATTTAAAAAAATTATAATGATAAAATAAAATAAATTGAAATAAATTTGATAACCAAAGAGAATCTTGTATCCCTCAAAGCTCACTCCACCTTACAAACCCAATCCAAACTTGTCGGGTTGTACCAGTTTTACACTAGAGCAAACAATGCATGGAAACAAGTTTCAATCACGTGAAGATTAAACCCAATATTAACATACACATCGAGCAGTCTCAGATGTGGAATTTTGGAAAGAGGGAAAAAATTATAAAGTTAAAATATTATTAGAATTTAATTTTTTGATATTATTTTTGTTTTGATATTTGAATTTTTTTTTTGTATTTTATTTGAAAGTTTGGTAAAATTGTTAGATAAGAAAAACTTGAAAACTTGAAATTGAGAAGTATTTGTGTTTAAATAATATTTAGATGTTGAGATAAAATAATCTGTGAAACAGATGGGGCATAAACCTTAATAATACTGAAACTTCCCCAATTGGGTTGATAACATCATAAGAACATTGACATTAGCTCATTAAAAGTCTAGTCAAATGTAAAATATGATGAATTTCATCAGAACACAGTTACATTAGATTAGCCAAAAGGATGAGTGAGAAGTTTTGAGCTACAATAAATGCATAGGTTCTGTTGGTGCGTGTTCTGCGCCCTGGACCACTTGACGATTCCAGACTTTCAAGACCTGCTGACAAGAAGAATGAGGATTCACCGCCTTGTGAATTATTCGACGATCTTGTTAGAAAGAGAGTTATATCTGTTTCCTCAAAACGAAAAGTATCATTGATTTTACGTACCTGTGAATATCAACATTTCTTGTTATTTATAGGGGTTACGATGTCGTGTGATTTTATCCTTAATGAAAGAATCTGTCGATGATGAAGATGATTCATCATGCTCATCATTCTTTTTGTCTGGAGGCATTTATTGCTCGGGTTGGTAATGACTAGGATCACGTCCCGCATTAAATGCAAGACGAGTTTGTGTCAGTCATTAACTGATACACTTCTTCTCGAGTGCTTTACCATTAATGCGATATGAATGAGAACAGATATTTATTTAATGCGATGTATGAGGTGACCCTTCATGGTTCCAACTAGGCTAGTGATGAACGGTGGAACAAGGAATGAGCGTCTCGCCTTCTCATTTCTTTCTTTGGCGGGTGTTGTCTTGTCACCTTCAGATTCCCCTTTAAA
The DNA here is from genome assembly GCA_036898215.1 of Platycarya strobilacea. Taxonomy (NCBI): domain Eukaryota; kingdom Viridiplantae; phylum Streptophyta; class Magnoliopsida; order Fagales; family Juglandaceae; genus Platycarya; species Platycarya strobilacea. The sequence goes on along the minus strand of CM072551.1, from coordinate 34,211,156 downwards.
CAGGACTGAGCTGGTTTTCCTGTCTCCTATTTATAGGCCGCTTTTATCCTTTTAATGACTGTCCCTAGGCAGATGCCTAACCTGGTAAGACCTGGCAAGTATGGATATGGTAATCAGATTGTTTTACCCCTCCACAGTACCCCGCGAATCCCTATCAACGAGACGTTGGTGGGGATTTCTTCTATCTGTATTGGTTTTATAACTTTCGTATGACTTGTTAGGTTACAGTAGGCAAGTAAAGTAGGCGAGTATAGAGCGAGGCACATGATCCCCAGTAACACATGGGATGAATGAACGGTGATGATTGCAATTCCCACAGTTGATACTGACGTAGGCAGTACCCCTTAAGTATATGTAATGTGTGTGACCTTTGAGCTTTGTGACTCTTTGTCTCATCCTCATTAATTTGTCCATCTTAACTGTCATCATCGCGTGCCAGACCTTTGAACTTCCCTTCAAGCGTTTTCCACTAGTACAAGCCGATTGGGGAGTGTCAGGGATGTGCTTTGCCATAATGCATTTTTTTGAAACTCTCGCCCAAACCTTTATCGTAGTTGGTTGGTGTAATTCACGCGCTTTAATGTTCCATGTTGATGTCACTTGGTTCCTCAGGAGCAGCAAACGTTCGCCTGGGTATAAATAGAGGTATTTTCTCCATTTTCTTATTCGGAACTTTCTCCTTGCTACTCTTGCAATTCCTTTCCGTCTCTCTTCCTCCTCGTGCTTCAGCTTTAATGGCTTCTTCTTCTTCCATCTTCGTTGGACACAAATGGTCTCCCACCTGCTCTCCCAATGATATCCAATCCCTTCGTGACCTTGGGCATATTTCGGGGTCCGTAGGTCTGGAAATGGTTCAGGATTTCCCTTGCAACGCCGAGGGAAAATCCCTACACGTACTTGTGTACGAGACGATGTTCAAGAACAGACTCTGTCTTCCCTTTATACACCTTGTTAGGGAAGTGCTTCACTACTTGAGCCTGACTCCAACACAACTTCTTCCCAATGCCTAGCGATTGTTACTGCTCAAGTCAGGCGAGGCATATCCCGACCTAACTGCTAGGGAGTTTTTTTTTTCTTGTATCACCTTATTCGCAAACCGGCTTATAGTTTGGTGGGTTTCCAGGCGAAAGATGGAGAAACAAAATTGTGTGTCCTTGAGAGCCAATACTCCAACCCCAAGGAGTACACAAAAAATATTTTCTACTTGACGGGGAATGGATGGCAGTTTTCTGAGGATGAGGTCCAGAGAAAGTTTTCCGTTCAGGCTGACTGGGGGGTTTTGCCTCCCGCCTATTTCTGAACATAGACCTCAACCAGAGTCTCGAGCTATTCAGGAGGTCGAGATAAAGACTCTTTATACTAGGATGGAGGGGATGGAACATGAGCGTGATGCTTATATTGCTGAGCTGGCGGTTCTCCAAACTACCCTTGGTAGGTCTAATATTGAACTTGAAGCCCTTAAGTGTCAGGTGGCTCATGGTCAATCTATCAGCATCTCCGCCTGGAGCTATGGTTACGTAGAAGGCATAAGGCGGCTAAGGGAGGAGATTGTATGCAATCCCTCCTTTGACGTTATTGGTATGGACCATACTCTGCTTGTTCCTGATCCAGTTGACAAGGCCTCAGCTATTAATATTGGAACGCCTGAGTCTCCTTTGCCTCCTGAATGATCGACGATGATTTTCCTCTCTTTATTTATTTATTTTTTTATGTAATGTAATCTCGGTACTTTAATGTAATCTCAGCCTTGTTGGTTATTCTTATTGTTGCTTGTGCTCCTCTTTAGTATCCCGCGAATTCCTATCAAAAGTCATTTGATAGAGATTTGTTTTAGGGGTTTGGAATTTCGTTTTGTTTCTCCTATGAAAGATTCAATGCGAGGGTAATTGCAAGTGCATTTGCAAATAGCTAGAGTGAGCGCTTGGCGAGTACCCTTAGGTGAATGAATCTAAGTCTCGAGCACTGAGCGAGCGAGCTATTTGGCAGGGGTGCTTTCACACGACGCCGCGATCTGTGTGTCGGCATTGAGAAGGTGCGAATGTGGGGACTTAGCGAGTCTACTTAGGTGAATGAACTCAAGTCTCAAGCCCTAGGCGAGCGAACCATTTGGCGGTGGTGCTTTCACACGACCTCGTGACTCGTGTGTCGCCATTGAGAAGGTGCGAAGGTGAGGATTTGACGAGTCTACTTAGGTGAATAAATCTAAGTCTCGAGTCCCGAGCGAGCGAGCCATTTGGTGGGGGTGATTTCACAAAACCCTGCCACTCATGTGTCGCCATTGAGAAGATGCGAAGATGAGGACTTGGCGAGTCTACTTAGGTGAATGAACCTAAGTCTCGATCCCTGGGCGAGTAAGCTATTTGGCAGGGATGCTTTCAAACAACCCCGTGACTCGTGTGTCGCCATTGAGAAAGTGTGAAGGTGAGGACTTAGCAAGTCTATTTAGGTGAATGAACCTAAGTCTCGAGCCCTGGGCGAGTAAGCCGTTTGGTGGGGGTGCTTTCACATGACCCCGCGACTCATGTGTCGCCATTGAGAAGGTGCAAAGGTAAGGATTTGGCGAGTCTACCTAGGTGAATGAACTTAACTCTCGAGCCCTGGGCGAGCGAGCCATATATAGTATTTCGTCAAATGATGCAATATATTTCGATCTCATTAGCTTGAAGAGCTACATGATTTAAAAGGTGCCTATTCTACACATAATATTTCTTTAAATGATCTGCATTTCACGGGTAAGGAAGTTCTTTTCCTTGGTTGTCTTTGAGTCCATAAGATCCCGAGCGGTTACTGGCGGTGATAACGTATGGTCATTCCCACCGTGGTTTGACATGTTTGTTAAAATACTGTTCGGTCAAACGCTTGTGGTGTGCTACCCGTATTGCGCCGACATTTTACTTTCACTAATAAAGTCTAGCTATTTCACTAGTTTTTTCTCATTATCTTGGGCTTCGAAATGCTGCACCCTAAGGGTTGTGGTCCCAACCTGAATGGGGATCACCGCTTTGGTACCATATGTGTGGGCGAATGGTGTCTCCCCAGTGAGAGTTTGTACAGTCGTTCGGTAGGCCCATAGCATGCCTGGCTGTTCATCTGCCCATGCCCCTTTATGATCACCAAATTTCTTCTTAAGGATGGATAAGAGAGCTTTGTTTGTTGCTTCTGCGTGGCCGTTCGATTGCGGGTGGCCAGGTGACAAATATTGTATTTTGAATCTTTGATCCTCAGCTCCGCACACCATTGTCGATAATGAGAGGAGTCAAACTGCTTTCCGTTATCTGATATGAAACTTTGGGGTATTCAAAAGCGACATACAATTGACTTCCAGAGAAATTTTGTGATTGATTGGGAGGTGATCATTGCAAAGACTTCTGCTTCCACCTATTTGGTGAAATAATCTACTACAACCATAGTAAATATAGCTCCTCTTGTTACAGAAAAATAGCTTATGAAATCAAGCCCCCACTGAGTGAACGGTCATGGTGCTACAATGGATGATAGCTCTTCAGGCGGGAAGTGTGAGATGGGAGTATGTTCTTGACATTTGTGACATTTTCTAGTGAATTCTTTTGCATCTCGAAGGGTGTTTGGTCAGCAATAGCCTGCCCGAGTTATCTTTGCGGCTAAGACCCTTCCTCCCAAGTGACTTCTGCAGATACTTTTATGAATTTCAGCAATCACATATTGGGATTCGTCTACCGTCAAAAATATAAGGAGAGGTTCAGAGAATCCTCTCTTGTACAATATTTCCTTAAAGAGGACAAATCTGGCAACTCTGTTCTATACTTTTTTGACTTCATCTACACTGGCGGGTAACTTGCCGTCCTGTAGTAAGCTTATCACATCTTGGGCCCACTCGGGTTAGGTTGTTTTCATGTGAAATATTTCATTTCAAATGGATGTAGTATCGAATTTTCTTACTTTAGTATGTTTAGGGAAGGGAATGTCCTCTTGTCTTGAAGCCACCCGTGCTAGGTAATCAGCTTGGTGATTGTCCGCCCTCAGGATTTGTTGCACGGAGGAATATTGAAAATGGTCCCTAGCTTCACAAAATAGCTTTAGATATTTCTTCAACCGTTCTACTTTTGTTGCGAATACTTCCAACACTTGATTGACCATGAATTGGGAGTCTACACGTACATCGACTTCTCTGGCTCCTAGTAGGCGAGCTACATTTAGCCCAGTTAAGAGTGCTTCATATTCAACTTCATTGTTGGTAACTTTGAAAGTAAGTTGATTGCATAATTGTATCGCTCGCTATCATTTGTCAGGATATGGACCCTCGCCCCTCCACTAGCTTTGCATGACGACCCGTCAACATAAACGATCCAAGGCTTCCCTTGAGGGACTAGGGGAACCTCTTCTGGGAAACCTGTAAGTTCAACAATGAAATCTGTCAAAACTTGCCCTTTGATCGCCGTTCTGGGGGCATATTCCAAGTCAAACTCGTTGACCTCTGTAGCCCATTTTGTTAACCTTCCTGAAGTATCAGGTCTTTGTAACATCGCCTTTAAGGGTTGGTCGGTGGGTACTTGTACTGTATGAGTTTGGAAATATGGTCAGAGCCATCTAGTTGCGACAATTAGTGTAAAAGTCATCATCTCTGTTTGAGGATATCTTGATTTTGCTCCTATAAAAGCCCGACTGACGTAATAAATCGGCCGCTGTCCTGCAGGGATGTCTTTTACCAGGGCCGCCGAGGTTGCGTTAGGCGAGATGGCCAAATGGACTGTCAGTACCTCGCTTGGTACAGTTTGACTAAGCAGAGGTGGGCTAATCAAGTATTCTTTTAATTCGCGTCAGGGTTTATCGCAAGATTGGTCCCACTCCTTGACTTTTTTGAGGACTTGAAAGAAAGGGAGACATTGGTCTGTAGACCGAGCAATGAAGTGACTTAAGGCGGTCACTCGACCTGCCAACTGTTGTACCTCATGGTGATTCCGAGGTGTGATCATTTGGGAAATAGCCTCCACTTTTCCTGGATTTGCCTCGATCCCTTTATCGGACACCATGTATCCAAGAAACTTACTCGACCCTACTCCAAAGACACATTTATTAGGGTTGAGCTTCATTTTGTAACGGTGTAAGACCCCGAAGATTTCGTGAGCGTCGCCTATGTGTTGCTCGGGTTTTATACTTTTGACCAGAAGTTCATCAACATATACCTCCATGTTTCACTCTGTTGTTTGAACATCCGATTTACTAGGCGTTGATACGTGGCCCCTGCATTCTTTAGTCCGAAAGGTATTACTTTGTAGTAATATAACCCTCGGTTGGTGATAAATGTCGTCTTTTCTTCATCTTCTAGACTCATCTTGATCTGGTTGTACTTGGAGTAAGCGTCCATGAAGGTGAGGAGTGGGTGACCAGCAGTCGAGTCTACAATTAGATCAATCCAGGGAAGGGGAAAACTATTCTTCGAATAGGCTTTGTTGAGGTCAGTGAAGTCAACGTACATCTGCCACTTACCGCTCGCCCTTTTCACTAGCACTAAATTAGATAGCCATTCGGGATAGTGTATTTCCCTGATAAAATTTGTAGCTAACAAGTGATCATCTTTCTCGACTATAGCGGCATGTTTCTCAGCACAAAAACTCCGCCTCTTTTGCTTAATCTTTCGTGCATTAGGATTTACACTCAGATGATGTTCTGCGAGGCTGCTATCTATCCCTGTCATGTTTTCATGGGTCCAGGAAAAAAGTTCTTGATTTTCTGCCAAGAGTTGTCTAAGATTTTGTTTTAGATCGAATTTTAATTTAGTACCCATTTGGACTTTCTGTTCTGGTTTGGTCGGGTCGATGACGACTAGCTCTAAAGGTTTATTGGGCTCAGCTTGTCTATGTGCATGATCCTCTCGAATTTCCTCATCCCATTCAGTTAATGGTGGTGGTGGAGGTAATTATGTTCTTTCATTATGTTCTAATATCTGGCTCTCGTGCCTCAGTTCTCAAGAGTAACATTCTCGTGCCATGGTTTACTCTTATTTGACTTCTCCTACCCCTTCCGAGGTTGAAAACTTCATCTTGAGGTAATATGTTGAAGTGATTGCTCTTAGGCGGTTCAATGATGGGCGCCCTAGGATTGCGTTATATAAGGAATGGACTTTGACTACCAAAAAGTCGACCATGATCATAGATGTTCTAAGCGTTTCACCGACCATGATTGGCAGAGTTATTACTCCCTCAGGTTGGATTGTCTCGCCAACAAATCCCTTCAAGGACGTTGGGGTAGGCTTTAACCTGTTTGTCCTAATCCCCATTTTGCTAAAAGCCTCCCCATACAAAATATCAGCTGAACTCCCATTATTTACAAAGATTCTTTGGGTCGTGAAGTTGGTGACCAACAAGGTTATTACCAAGGCATCGTCATGAGGCTGCTTGACTCCTTCATCTTGTTCATCGAAGGTTATTGGGAGATTCCCTGGTAAAGATGTTCGCCCGATAAATCCTCGAGGTGCGAAGACTTCACTATATCGTGCTTCTTGGGCATATGCTTTCCTCGAGGCAGAGGTTTCACCTCCTCTGGGCACGCCACCAACAATGGTTCGTATTTCACCTAGAGGCCCTCCTATTTTGGGTGGAATTCTATCTTTTTCAGCTCCCCCGCCTCTGTCGGTGGGGGCTCACACTATGCCTACTATCTGGGTGTCTCTCTCTTAGTGGGTTACCTTGTCGCTCATCTTCGTCCTTCCGTTTGAGAGTCCTGCAATCTTGAGTATTGTGCCAAGTGGATTTGTGATATATGCAATATCTGCCCATCGGTTGTCATGTAGTTAGCTCTTGGGGTCGCCCATGCTCCTTCTCTCTGTTGACTGCCAAGTTGGCATGGAGGTATGGTTGAGGTGGTCGACTTCCAAGGGCCTACCTTCTTCTAGTGTCGTTGCTATCTTTTTTCTTGTGATCACTTGCCAATTTTGTTCGTTGGCTGGCTGAGGCTCTATCTGCCCATTCCATTTCCTTATGACGAGGTTTAGTCAAAGCTTGAAGAGTGTATTTTGCATTTCTATAACTATCAGCCTTGTCCATAAATTTGGCTAACGTGTCGGGAGGCTTTCGAACAATTTCCACTAGGAATGGGCTTCCGGGCCATATCCTACTTAAGAGGACGGCCAGGGTTTTCATCCTGGTCGCCGATGGTCATATGTTCTTTATTGAACTGGGAGAGATAGTTCTTCATGCTTTCTTGACCACGCTGTTTGACTGTGAGGAAATAAGTAATGGGGCGCTTCCTTTTGCGACTTCCCAAGAATTGAGTTAAAAATAAGTGTGCTCGACAGTCAAAACTATCTATAAAACTAGTGGGGATGGTTCTGAACCACGTACGGGCAGATCCTTTAAGAGTAAGTGGGAATGCTCGGCACGCCACTTCACTAGGAAATCATGCAAATTCATATGCATCCTAAATGTTTCTATGTGCTCGTATGGATCCTTGCTCCCATCATATAGCTCCATCTGTGGTACCCAGGATTTAGGAGGGAAGGGAATCGCCATCACATTATTATTATAAGAAGTTCCTGAGCCATTGCGTAGTTGCCTGGTGATGATAGGTGCCTCTATTCGCTTGGCTATTCTCTCATATTTATCCTCAAGCTCTTTAAGGTTGAGATGCATTTTACGCCTCTCCTCCTCGACTAGATTGAACTCGCTCATCTGACGAGAGTCCACGTGCTCACTGACATTCGGCTCAACACGAAATGTATGTTTTTCATCAGCTTTTTGTAGCCTCTTGTTTTCTTCTGTCAACCTTCGAATAGTTTCTTCCATTGCTGCTAGTTGATTTTCCATTGAGATGTTTGTTCTTGGAATGGAGTCACTTAGTGGTTGGTTTGCAGATGACACATACTCACTAGATCAATCCCATAGATAACGCCATTGTTGATGCGTGTTCTGCACCTTGGACCACTTGGCGATTCCAGACTTTTAATACCTGTTGACAAGAAGAATGGGGCTTCATCACCCTATGAATTCTCTGACGATCTTGTTAGAAAGAGAGTTAAATCTATTTCCTCAAAACGAAAAGTATCAATGATTTTACATACTTGTGAATATCAACGTTTCTTGCTATTTATAAGGATTACAATGTCATGTGATTTTTATCCTTAATGAGTGCTTTACCATTAATGCGATATAATTGGGAACAGACAGTTATTTAATGCGGTGTATGAGGTGGCCCTTCATGGTCCCAACTAGGCGGCTAGTGATGAACTTGGTGGAGCAAGGAACAGGCGTCTCGCCTTCTCATTTCTTTTTTGGGTGGGTATTGTCTTATCACCTTCATATTTCTCTTTAAACAGGACTGAGCCAGTTTTCCTGTCTCTTACTTATAAGCCGCTTTTATCCTCTCCATGACCGCCCCTAGGTGGACGCCTAACCTGGTAAGACCTGGTGAGTGTGGATGTGGTAATCAGATAGTTTTATCCCTCCACAGGTTCCTTCAAATATGAAGGGTTTAATGTTCACCAAGAAAATGTATTTTTATTCACGGTTAATCTCCCAACAAATTTTTTTTCATTTCCTTCTCACTTTATTTCCTCCTCGCGTGTTTTCTCTCTTACATTTCTCTCTTCCTCTCATTTCGCAGTGCAGTATTGGGCTTCACGAATTGTGCTCTGGCTTAGGTCACGCGACCTTCTTCTCCTTAGGTTTGTCTCCTTTATTTTCTCCTGCAACCGTAAATTAATAAATGGAACTTCAAGCTCATTTAGGGCTTTTGCAGGCTGCAATGATAATAAATCCCTTTTTATTACATGTACGTACCCGTAAGTGTTGACTTCTAGCTTAATTTCTTGTTGAAAATGTGTTTTTTAAGGCTTGGTTTGTTTGTTGCTTGACTCTTACTTGACTGTGGCTTAACCTTGACTCAAATAACCTTAACTCGATACTTCGCTCGACAGTCTGCTTGAGTGAAGGTTCAGACAAAGAGTTCGTTCGATACCCTCTCGACAGTCAACTCAAGCAGTAGGCCAACTCGTGAATTTGCTCAACACATGCTCAATAGTCCACTTGAGCGGGGCGCTAATCCTAATGTTCGCTCAAGCTCCGCTGGAGCGAATATTCTATTTTTTAGAATTATATGCCGTTTTACTATACATACATGTTTTTCCATAGGTTTTTTAAGTAGTCAATAGCCCGACTTTGTTAAGAAAGATAGAATCCTTTTATAAAAAATTCTGAAAGTTCATTGTATGCATTGGGGCTTTGGGATTAGGTATTTTTATTATTGATTTCTTATACTCCATTTTTATTTATAATGAATTCGTTGAGACTAACCTCGCAAGTAGATGTAAGCTCATATTGAGCCGAACCACTTAAATTATGATGTGCTTTATGTAATTGTCGTTATTTTTTGTTTGCTACTGCCGTACGATACTTCATTTAGCATTTGATAATCGGTTATTCCCAACAGTAAGAATGCATGAACTATGGAACGCCCGCAGTTTCATCATTCCCTCACATTTGATTTTCTTTTTATGTATCGAGCCTCAAGTGTCTCCAAGCTCACCCACCTCGAGTGGCTAATTAGCATCGTGTCTTTACACAAGTAAGTCACAAACTGTAACGAAACATTTTTTTTTTAATTATTGAAGTCTAAGCAAAGCGCTTTTAGTTTGTTTCTTTTCAGAACAATTTGTTCTTTGTTATTATGGGAAAGTTATTTCTATTTATCCGTTGTGAGAGCATTGCTAGTGGGCATGGACTACTTTTACTTGTCAGTTATGTCACCATTAATTCTATTCTTTGAAGCTTTTGGATTGAGTATTGCATTTATTGAATATTAGTGTGGGTTTTATGGGTTCTTGTCGTTTTCTTTTTCCCTTTTAAAATTAATTTGTTCTTGACTCAGAAAAGGAATGAACCAAACTAATGGATTTTCCTACACAAACATGTTTTGTAGTATTATTCTATTCGGTATTTTGTTAGGGACTTTTGTCGTGTAAACCGTGCACTTTGTCTGTTAGCAGTAGCACAAAGATTGGGTTTCTAATTTCCTCTTCTAAGTCTTCTTCAACAGTTCTTCATTTTATTTCCCTGGATTCATTTTCCGGTATGTCTCTTCATATCCATTTTTTTGGGGTTGGCAATTGGCATTAGCAAAATAATGGGTTTTCCAATTGCCTCATCGCGGCCTCAGTTTATCCTAGTTGTGCAATTATTGATTAACACCTACGAAGAACCCTGTTACTTTTATCAGTTACTAGTAGATTATAGATACATGATATCCAAAGCTTATTATTTTACTTGAGTTTGGTTTGATAAAAATAGCAGGAAATTGTCAGTGTTTCTAAAACTTTGTTCAATCAATTTTTTATTGTGAATGGCAGCACCTTTAGCTACAATTGACTTTTAGCTATAACTAAAAATTAGCAAAAGAAGAACGGTTGGCTACATCTACGTACTGGTTTGAAGATTTAATAGTTTTGAATGAATGTTGGGCATTGTGCAGTGACGGACTCTTAAAATTATACATATGAATGTCGGCTACATCTACATCTCTATAAAGTCCTTGTCCCCCTTTAATTTTTCATAGCAGGATTCACATGGAGGGTCAGTCTTTTTGGTCCCACTATAATCCGAATATCCTATTATATTTATACAAGGATGACTTTTCACCTTTGACAGGTAGAAAATATAGTGTATCCGCTATCCAGATACAATGCAAAGGTTATCGGCTTAACATTCCAAAAACTATAGTTTTGGATATGTGCTTAAAGAAAAGGAAATTAAAGTGACAAACTGTAAGTTCCCTCTTCATTTTTTTACCATTTATTTTCCCACAAGTGAACCGAAAGCATAAAGGATAACTCTTATTCAAACAATTACTGAGGACTAATCCAACAGTGACAAGCCTCCTAAGTTACAACTGAAATTTCAGAAGGCAATACACAACTTATTTGTAACCATGTCAAAAGGACTAACATAAACCTTTGAAAATTATCCAGAACGAGAAAAATAAATTACATTTGAAACATGTTCAGTCATTTTAAAGTGACCAGAGTCACACTCTAAAAGACATCAGATTGATGAAGATACTCCAGCCCACTGAGACAATGAAGGGATTAAGTATAGGAAAATAGCATACTCCGAACTTACTTGGGAAGCCCGTTTTCGGGGTTGAGAAGTGCCTGATCTTTATTAGAAAGCAAAACTGGACCTCTCCCTGGTCTCGTGCAGATAAAATAACTAACATCTCCCTTGCATTTCTGGGATGGAATGCCATCCTTAATTTCTGGAGGTGGGGGCAAACCTTCCACATCCTTTATCCCCTTAAGCCCAGCATCTTGTAAAATGGACTTATCACCAAGAATGTAACTGAAAGAAGAGCAAAAGAAACAAGGAGAAACAAAAGTACCATCAGAGAAGTTGCCAAGGGGGCTGCCATACAAAAATAAAAATGTCTGAATTTCTTTATGATGAGTAAAAATGTATGAAATTTTCACTAGGACAATGAACTCATATCGCATCAATCCTAATGCAATGATATATCATAGGTGTAAACTCCAAAGACATTACTTGTTCAGATCTGTATCTGAATTTGGAGGGAAGTAGAAGAGCAGCCTCTGAAGTAAAAGGGTAGCAGCCTTTCTATCACGAGCAATCATCACTGCATTCGGGCCAGCATCAAAAGTATATGCCACCTGTCGGGTTTTTCAGTCATATTCAATCTAGGAAAAATAACAAAGTTCCAAGAGGCGAGGCAGTCTATAGTTTACGTATTATCTATTTCAACAGAAGCAAAATTAAAATAACCAATCTAATCACTGAGCGATTGTTGGATAAAATGATGAACAGTTAATGCAATCAAGGCTGGGAAGCAGTTTAGCAACCATGAAACCAAAGCCAAATTCTACACTGTGTAGTTGAGAGGGTTTTATGACTGCTTTAGAAAAATGAAAAAAGAAAACAAAAATAGAATAAAAAAGGGATCAAAATATTCCAGGTTTTGTGCTTTCAAGAGAAATTGCAGGAAAAACTTACCCTATAAATAATAATTCATAGTTTAGATTTTTCCTAATACATGAAATTTTAAATTTTTGAAAGGTCTTAAAAGATATTGTTTCATTGACTAACTTAGATTTTGAAAACTTCTTGGAAACTGCACTTCTAATCTCTAATCTTGAGATGGTAGAAGCTTCAACTTTGTCAACCTTGAGATGATAAAAGAACAAATTCTTTTATCATTACTTAGGGTATAGAACTCTTGCAAGCCGTAATGTTGAATTATAAAGAAACTTTCTTCACCTATAAACCCTTTTCCATTTTTGCTTCTTTTTTTCTTGCGTGCCAGAAATTATTGTCCATCAACTTCTTAAAAAGTCGTTCACAAAGCAATATTCAACCTGGGAACCTAGGTCCAATCTGTTTCTAAATACCATCACAAAGGTTCGCAGAAAAGAAATAGGAGAAATAAAACCAAACCTGAGGCGTTCCTTCAGATCGATTCCATTTTTCGACAATACTGATTATCCTGAAAAATAATTTATTTCATTAGCTAATGCTGCTGCTCAATGAAAAAACAAAGACATAATCAAGGCTATATAACCAAAAATCTAAGGCAGAACTTGCCTATGGGATGTATCGTTCATGTAGAATATTGGGGGAGATGTGTCCAGGCAAACAGCATGAAACTGGTTGCTATCAGCACAGGTCAATTGTGCAAAAGATGTGAAGTCACGATTTTTTATGGCTTCTTCCATTTTTAGTATGCGTTTTGGTACTATTTCCTGTTACAGTCCGAAAAGAGGAGAACATCATACACAAAAGTTCAATCCAATATCAACCATATGAGAGAGTTGAATAATAATGGAACTTAAAAGACATGCCCTTGAAGAAAATAAGAGAGAGAAAGAGGCAGAGCAGGGAGAGACATGAAAATTAAAATTAAAATAAAGTTTTATTAAAAGGACCAAGGGTTCCATATATCTATATATATATATATTTTTTAAGCTATATTTATTAGAGAAATGCTGGGTCTACACGTGGATCTTATAAAAGGAAATTTACAAACTGATATGGTTTGATATGATACATTAGATTGTAAAGCACTTTTTATTATGAAGTAGATATGATGTATCCTATGAAGCCACACTAGTTTATAAACCTACTTTTCAAAGATTCATGTAGATCTAGCACTTCTCGTTAGTTTATAAAGGAAAATATGAATTGATCCTAAAATTGATCTCATAGAAGACACAACAACTAACCCTATCTTATTTTCCAGAACCATACAAAACCCACCAATTTTATTTCACTGTAGGCAGTGGCCAGTAATTAGAAGATAAGATGAATGGAAATACCTTTGCCCTATGTTTTAAGAGCAAACTTGTTTCAACAGTCTCACGCATTCCAGATGTGCTACTCGTTTCCTTCTGCCTTGAACTTACCTAAAGTAAAAATAAATAAATTGAGATTGAAGCAACAAACCAGGAATAGTATGAGCAATTAAACATCAGATACTCATCAGGCAGCTTATCATACACGTTACACCACACTAATAACCAATGACGATCATGATGATACTACAGTCTAGCATATATATTCAGATGAATGTCATAATGATCATTAGACAATAAAATATCTTTCATCATACTTTGTATACCTCTTGTGGCTCTTCTCTCCCAACCCCCCCCCCCCCCCCCCCCCCCCGGGCCAAAAAAAATTGTCTACTGCTCAAATTCACCACAAACCTCATTCACATTGAAGAAATGAAAGGGAGAAACATACCACAGCAATAATAATAACAAGATCATCCCAGTGTTTCTCATCTGCAAGTTGAACTGCAAGGCTGTCCCTTCCATCCTCATCCTTAACAAATTAATACATAAAGGATCAAAACTAAATGCTAAAAAAAATTTGCTTTCTTAACAGAGAAAACCTAAAGAAAATGAACATACTTTTCCCATGATCCACTTGACAAACCCCCCATATAAGCTGCGACAAGCACTGCCTGAGCCTTGCCTGGATTAGTTAAAAAGAAACATCATTGCCAATTTTAACAATTATTCTAGGGTCCCTCCTTATAGAGGTACTAGACATTCAGTCTCAGTAACTAAAAACCTTAAGATTGGACATGTATTAGCAATGAAAGAGATACCTTGCAATAGCAGAGAGCTTGCTATGATCTTCTTTCACATTCATTAACTTTGCAAGGGAAAAAACTGCAAATGAAAAGAATCATTGCATGCACTTAGGGTCAGCAATATGTTCTCTAATATATGATTTTTAAACCAGCTAATTTAAAGCTGAAATACCCAAGGATAGATTTCTCCAAGCAGATGCAAAATATCCTAACTTCATAGTACAAATACATCCTTAATGCTTTGACTGGATTTATGTACTATAGATGGCCACATATTCCATATATTTAATAATATACAAACAAGAACACCGACAGTATGCTTGTAGTTCCACTGGCAGAAGTATGTAGGAATTAGATATAGGAATGGCTATTATGAGGTAATTTTCCATAATCTGCCCACTTTTCAAGTTCCATTATAATCAAGCTAAAAAAGATTGACGTTGGTTGTAAATTAATAAAATAGCAAAAGGTATACTAATTTGTTTGGATTCTTTGGATGCTAGATATACAAGTCCAAGTGCAAACATGTGTATGGAAAACACCATCTTGAGTGCAGTATCAGAGGACCAGTTATATTGAGTTATTTTGCACCAAACACATGTTAACCCATTTGAAAAGTAACTGTGAGAATCACCAGTTATATTGAGTGATACAAAATCTATAACTTGGCTGTCTACAATATGAAAGAATGAAGTTTGAACTGAATTTTAATATTTATAAGTCATGGTAGAATAGTTTGGATTTCTTAAAAATCATGCAACTAATAGACTGATTGACAAAAACATGCACAGTCAAGAGATTTTAATGAGGCTCTACTAAAGGAGTAGACATGCACTGTCAGTGGGCCGAAACCACATCTATATCAAGAGAGGAAAGAATAAATCTTTTGATGTCATTAGTTTCTGTAGAGAGAAAAACCGATTCAATGATCATTCATGTTGGAGGGGATGAGGCAGATTAATGCTCAAAATTAAAGGCCTGAACCACTAACGCATTTTTTATGAAAACAACAGAATATGAAAAGAAAATTGGGGCAACTAGATCATACCAAGACAAGCAAGCCCAGCCGCTGAGGAGGCTAACCCGGCAGCAGTAGGGAAATTGTTGTAAGAAGCAATATGTAAGTGCAGTTTTTCCCAATCCTTCTTTGCAATTTTGATACCGTTTTCCTCATCCTCAACATCACTAGCACGACTGCGAACTTCCCTCAGACAACTTTGGAACCTGCCGCCGGAAAGGGAAATCTCCTACACTAACCAATATAAACAAAATACACCAGGAATTAACTTCAAAAGTCAAAGGATCAAGGTATTTAGGATAAAAAGAATGACAAAAGGACTAATTCGATGTTTCATTTCCCCTAGAGGTAATGGTCTTTTTTTTGTAAATCTGAAATAGTAATGCATTTACATGCTTCAATCAGGTTAATGGCCAAAATTACGATTTATTTTTTTCCCCAACATCATCAATCACTATAATTATAGATATGTCTCTCTCTTCGTTTCCTTTATTAGGTCCTTCATAACTGCCACCCAGAAACATCTATACATTTGCGTGAAGCCAAATCTGAATTTTCTGTTCTTGAAGCTAATCAATTGTATGAAGCAGAATCCAGTCAACTCCAATATTACCGATTTGAAAATCATTATTAACAGATACCGAACAATTTAAGCGTTCCGAATTCCAATCTCTTTGCCTCCCCTACACTTACTCTTTGAACAAACGTTCCTGTATGGTATCAAACAAAGCAGTTTGACTAAAGAAACACAATTTTCTAATATTCATTCACCCCGCTTTCTCAGCAGCCAAACACATCATAATTCCGAGGGAATTGAGAAAGAGCCAAAACAGGCAGAGAAAAAGCTTTCTTTCTACTAGACTTACCTTGCCATTGAGCCACATGCGATCGCGGTCAAAGGAGGGGCTGACGGCAACGGTGGTGGTGGTGCAGAGGTGATCGGGATCAAGCGTGACGCTGATGCTATCATTAACGGGAAGGATTAGGGTCTCGTCCCTCTTTCCCCAGTACTTAATCACCGCTATGTTCGTCGGCGTCTGCGCCGTCACCATATGCACCCATTTCTCAGCCTCAACCGCCATTTCGCAAAAGCAAAGTGAGCGAAATCAGATTAAATCTGAATCTGAGAGCAATGTGAGAGAGTATTGGGAATTTGGGAGGGTATATCTCTTTATATGACAAGTCAATAGTGAGAGCGGAAGGACAAAAGGAAGAATACTGACTCTCTCTCTCTCTCTCTCTCTCTCTCCTTCAACCTGTCATGGTTGAACTTTTTGGGATTAGAAATTTGAGGACGGTGGGACCCATCGCCGTGTTTGAAGTTGAATTCTTGTTCTTGTTTAGTTTGTGTATATATAATATATTAAAATAACGAGTTAGGAGAGATCCGCCGGAGGCCACCATCAATGGAGCTTCATTTATGGATCGTTTTTAGAGAGGACAGAGGAGGAGGCGGATTAAGGACATTCCAACCTAACAACGAGCCACTGTCGTACTTTTGGTGTAAATGCAGAGATTCACTAGGAATGGCGTACGTAGATCCTGGACCCCCCCAAAAGTTATTTTTGTTTCTGGGTCTGCCCAACATATCTTTTTTCGATTATTTCAAGGTTTTCATCCCTAACCTCAAATAACACAACTCTTTTGGGTTGACCCATTTATTTTCAATTTTTTCGGCTTGCTTTGTCTAATTTGTCTTTGATAATTTTGAGAAATATTTTTTTTAATTGCATTTTCAGTAATTTTGGTTATATTCATGAAAGTGGTTAACTACATTGAAAATATGCTTTGAATTGCATTTTATTTTTGTCGATGAAAAGTGGTGAAATATATTTAAAATATAATGAGTATTGAGAATGATGTTATTACTGGCTTGATTTATTTTTATAAATAATTTTATTTTATTTTATTTTATCATTATTATTTTATCAGATGTTCATATAAAATAAAATAAAATAAAATATTTTATCAGATTTTCATCATAGAAAATAAGCAAAATTATGAAAGTGGGATTCCCATATTTGTTGCATTTACATGAGTTCTTCAGTGGAATCGTATTGATGAAAGTCAAGCTCACATTCTACTTCTAATTTTAAATTTTCTTTCACACTTTCAGTACAAAATAATAGAAAGAAAATATAATAGATTATATTTGTAAGTCAATATGTACAGCACACCATTCAATAATCAGATATAATTTATAAAAATTAAAATTAAAATTAAAATTTTTCTTATGAATCAAATATTAGATTACTCTATCTTGCGTCTTTATAGTGGCCATGTGAAAGGAACGTTAAATGGTTGGTGGCTGACAAGATATATACCAATGTGTTGCACAAATTTCTCAGTTTGCAAGAATTATCGTTCTCACGAGTTTCACATTCACCAAGTCGTGATCCATCTCCTTTGCCCCCTTACTTCCAAGAGTCAATTGAATCCCACCTACTTTTTTTTTTTTTTTCTTTTTTCTTTTGGGTCCAGTCAATAATTTATAGCAGCCAAGCCCTCCAAAATGGGCTATGTCACTTTACATTGACTATAGTTCCCCAAAATACTTAACAAGTTTATTTTATTTTTTTAAGCAAATTAATTAAATACGAATGTACCTAGACTGTCTATAAGGTGTGTATAGATGAGGTGCACGAGGCTGCAAGTAAATTAACAGGACAATGTTACATACAGTACAACAAATTAGATTTTTTTATTGTCTAAGTAATAAATCAATTAAAAAAAATCTCTATTTAAAATTAAAATATATTTATTTACAAATAAAAACTCTAAAAATCTGAAATTTTTATTTAATTTAATAATAAAATAAGAGTGTTTATATATAGACTGCAATATAGTTCATCAAATAATTGAATGATGTCCGTTGATTTCCTTGAGTTTTTATGTAAGTAGATTTACCAAGAAACAATGATTAATAATGACCATTTTATTTCAAATATTTTCCAAAGAACAACTTATCCACAAAAATTACTTATTTTCAATTATTTACCCAACCAAAGTCTTAAAACTTAAAAATTATCCTGAAAATATTATCCGATGTTGTTGTAGTGCTCCAATATATTGCTGTGAAAGTCAATAATATTTTTTATGTAACATAAATTGTAAAGAGGAGAAAAAACCAAAAGAACGGACACATGATTTACAAGTACTCCACACATTAAGAAGTAGAAATTATGAAATCCATAAACTATTTGCTTCTGATTAACAAAATCAGAAAAAACATTAAAAACAGAACCAAATATATAATACATTATATATAAATAAGGCTATAATAACTTGATATCATATTTACCAAATAAGGCTATAAAAATATGGCTACCAAATACATTATATTTCCTCATTTTACAAAGTCCTCACTACAACATTTGTTGTTTTTTGCTGCGGCTAACATTGGCCGCAAATGACTAATTAATTGCCACAAATGAGAATTTGTTACAGTTTTGAGATCGCAAGCGAGCTGCCGTTATTTAAGCGTGATATAAGCTTCATTTCTCTCTGGAAAGTGAGCATCAAATATTGGGTATTTTTTTACGACGAATTTAAGCCGCCGTAAAAAGTCATAATATCGCAGCAAATAACCTTCTAATCCTATTGAGGATAATGACTTTTTGCGCCGAGTTAAATTCACTGCAAATAGTGTCAGAATTTAAAATATATATATAATCTACTGCAAAAAAAAAAAAAAACCTAAAATGACCCATACAAAATCCAAAAAAAAGTCATTAAATGGGATCACGAAATTCTATTACATGAATTTTCACATCAACTAAAAATATAAAATTTACAAACATTAGCATTTCACATCTCTTAGAAGTATTGAAGAATTATAAAATAAAGTATATCAGTTTTTACAATTTGCTAAATTTTATTTGTACTTAAAAATACAAAAAAAAAATAAAAATATATATGATCTTTATCAGCACGCTCTAGCTTGAAGAAATGCAACCTCATCATTTTCAACCCTTTATCGAGAAAGACAGAAGCACACTGCAAAAAAGAAAATACTTAAAAAGTTTAAAGTACAAGTAGACATCAAATGAGGTCATAAAATATGAAGTAATGCAAACTGCAACATGCAAAACTTGTCTCTCCAAACTCAAAAAGCCAATAATCCAAACTCATAATCACATCTACTCTGGAGTTTCAATCTTCTCTCTTCTACTATAAATCATATAGAAGTAACCTTGATAAACAGAAAAAAAAATGTAAATAATATAATGATAACTACATTTGAAGGCAACCCTGATAACATTCGAATATCATAATATGCTATTATCAAATATCGTAATATGCAAACAAGAAACAATATTCATTTTTCACTAGCCTATGAAAAATTAAAGTTCTTGTACTAATTTTGCATTAGAATTAGTAAGCAAGCAAATAATAAAGTGATCATTCTATAATAAATCCAGATATTTATTAATAGTTTAGAATCAAGTAGTTTAAATTAACATCAAAACCAGCTTTCACTAGCCCATTAAGGTTTGTATAGTACTCACTAAATATATAAGGTGACATTACAATAAACAAATTAATCAACCTGGCTGAGAGATCAATTATATGTATCATGTCTTGTTATACATCATAGTAGATTAACACTCTTAACGCATGCTCACTTAAAAAATAAAAAAAAAATTGAAAAACAGGTAATTCTTCACATTTAAACCAGTCTATGAGCAGTAGTATCTGCCCAAACATCCTTTAAAAAAACTTTTGCTTATGGAGTTTGAGGTGGGTTATATTATATTCATATAATATATATATATATAGCACATTGATTATGACACTGACTAGGAAATTCCCTGTGATCTAAGAAGCTTAATTGTGCTTACCACAATGTCTAACTCATAGTTTTTCTCTGATACTAATGGAGCTACAGTTTAATCAGTTTAGTTTTTTTGAAAAGAAAGGGTTCACAAGATAGGATATTTGCGTATCATGGTTTTTCAAAGCAATGGAGCTATTTTCCAAATGAATGAGTTGTAAGCCAATGAAGTCAAGGGCTGAAAAGTAGACGAGTTTTGATAGCAATGTAAATATTAGGGAATGTCAAATTTTTAAACATGATGGGTGGAAATTATAGTGCTAGCCAAGGTAATTTGACTTGTGCTTATGGAGGCTTTAAATTGTTACACCCTACTACAAGTTTTTTCCTGTAAAATCTCAAGGAATTTCAATTTGTTTTAGTCTCCAGAGCATGAAACTACCAGCCAAAGATTATTAAATTTGGGATGAGCTCAATTACAAAATACGAATCCTTAGAGATGTAGCAAATTGATGGGGCATATCAAAGCCAGTCTTGAGACAAAACTGTTAGATAACCATCTATTAATAAATCTTTTTTCATAATTTTTAATTGGTATTTCAATTTGATTGAATAAATTGATAAAAGACATAATATACATATGCACAGTTCCACATTAGAAATACACATCTTTTTAGTAATTGGGGAATTACACTAATTTGCAAACCAAAAAAGGAACCTCATCCGATACTCGTTAAGGCAACAATGCATACATGTAATTGTTGTTCTATTGAAACTGAGTTGAAGGCTGCAATGTAAACATCTAATTGAGGAACCCTAGAAACTAGATCTTCAAGTAACAACATCTTATAAAAACATGTAAAAAGGTTTTAAGAGTATCTTTATAAACCTGAATTCCACTATCTATACTAGAGAACCTGTCTATATTCACAAACTAACTAAAGGTGGATGGTTTATTTAAAAGTTATTTGACACAATGGGCCTAGTGACAATTTCACCACTGCCAACCTAAAATAAATCTTTAGGATGCTCTCCAATATCCTAAACTGATTTAACTTATGATTAAAGGGTCTGTTCTACCTTTGATGAAAAAGTAGATGTCCTTTGATTCAAATTAGACTTTTCGGAGTGCAAAGTCCCACTTACACAGCTAAAAACAACAAAGTTAGAATTTAATCTATCACATTGAAAATAGAGTTTGTGAAAACAGAATTAAATTCCTGTCCAAAGTGGTATTTTTCCTTATCATCCTAAAACCAATAATACCAAACAGTATTGAATCTTCTACCTGGTAGAAATTAGTGTCTCTCTTTTAAGCACTGTAATTAATATCTTACACAATGGTGTTGTGCGACTTTTGCACCAATAGACAGAATTGATATGAGATATTAGATAAACAGCAAACTTCTAAAGTAAGAAAACTTACCCAGTTCAAGATCATAGAGAGAAGACAAAAACATGAAGTTGACATGATGAAATTCGAACATGAAAATAGGGTGAAAAAAAAATAACAGATGACACTATACTCAAATTAAAAGAACAAAATCATTGGTGATTAAGAAACCCAAATCCATTTGAGCATGAATATTACATTAATAAACATTAGTAGAAAAATAGAACCCAAAACAACTTGCAACATCTATAACATAAGTATGAATATTTTCAACTTTACCTGTGCACTGAGAAAATGAGGAACTCGAACCCTTTTGAACCCATCAGCTAAACGTTTACGTGGTAATAAATTTTTCATGGCATATTAATTGCTTAGTAAAAAATTCACAATAAAAGTAGATTGGATAGTGCCAAAACAAAAAAGAAAAAGTCAAGAAAAAGTTTAAGTCCCAGCAGTTAAAAAAGTGAGCTCCTGTAATCTATATACCAAATATAATAACTTAGGAGCTAAAGGAAATCAATTTATTTCTTCAGTATTAAGTGCGTGGATATACGGTGTACATATCCCCCGTGTCATCTTGTCCTGTTTTAAGGTTATGAGTAGAAGTCTTACATTTGATTGTTGGATAAAAATGTTCCTCAGACCTCACACTATAAAACACTATAATTTGAGTAGACAAATAATGATCATCACATGTTGGGATATTAAAAGCAATGAAAATTGACCAAATAGGAAATAAGATAATCATATTTTAAATACCCAGATGAACCAATTTCCCAACTTACCAAGAATATACATACAACTTTTAGGCGTGGATTGACACTTGAAATCAATTATAAACGCATGCAGTTGCAAAATTGGGTCATGTTAGCCAATCATCCTCTGCCTTCCATCGTCAATGGTGGGGTTGATCTAACTGTTGCCTGGCCTGAAAGTAAACAGGTTATAGCAATTGATATTAGTTAAGAGAATGAATTGATTCTAGTTAAGATAATAGTAATAAAGTCCCAAAACAAAGTGCTTAACCCTAATAGATATAGTGAAAACGAAATCCCCAAAATTACTGTTGAATTAGCCCACAAAAGAGAAGGTGGCTTGAAGAAATAGCCAAAACTTTGGCATACGTTGTAGCCTACAAAATTCCCACCAACCAGGTGCAGAGATTTTATGCGAAAATGCAATAACTCGTGTTTGTGAGAATGGAAAATCGGATGGAAAATGTTTTCTGATAGGGTTTCAAAGTGCGAAGCACGGGAAAGAGAATAGGTTAGGGACATGATCGAGGGGAAGGGACAAAAAGTATTCGAGACCTATTGCAACGGACACTTAAAATGCCCTATAATAAATCTCAACTAGCGATGAAAAAAAGAGCCTCAATATAAAAACATTTGTAATGGCGCTAATAGCGCCAAAATAAACCATATCTAGGGATGCAATAGGTGACCAAACACCGATAATCGTGCGGGAGGCCTTCCTTTGCGCTATTAGCGTGCGGCAAAAATAAAAATGCTGCTATAAGTCATTTATACCGGCAGATTTTATTGTGGCAGTAGGGAAAACACGGTAATAACTAAACTTTCTTGTAGTGCCTTACTCAAGAACTTGATATATAGGTTGTTTGGAGAGACTTTAGCGATATAAGGTGTCACCAAAACTTCTTTTTTGTGTGGACAACATTCTTAGACAAGATACTCACCATGGATAATCTACAAAAATGGAAGATAATTATTGATAATTGGTATTTCTTGCATAGAAGAGGAGGTGAGTTAGTGAATCATTTACTTTTACATTATGATACAGTCAGAGAACTAGAGTCCTCTAAGATGAGGTTTTCAGTAGACTGGACCTAACGTGGATTATGCCGAAGTCCATATAGCAACTTTGGCGTGCTAGACTTCCATTTGCTGCTTGCAACAAATCAAAATAGTATGAAAGATTATCTCTATTTGCATTATGTGGTATCTATGACAAGAGCGCAATGAGCAGACGTTTAAAGTCAATGAGAAATCGGAAAAAGGGCTTAAAATTTTCTTTTTAGAACTTTTTGTACCTGGACTATTATTGTGGACCTTAAAAGCATGGATGTCCATGATTTTCTTATTTTTAATGCCCATACTTAGTTAGGGTATATGTATTTGTTAATGACATTTTGCCCGTTCTTTGATAAATAATACTTGTTTACTTATATATAAAAAAAATACATTATATATAATATCAATTACTAGCAATGCAAATGAAAGATCAACATCCTAGCTAATTCCATACATGATCTACAAATATATTAACACATTCATGATGCATGTTCAGCCATTTACATAATTAATCGTGATTCAAATCAACATCATTGCATGCAAAATCCTAACTCATCAATAGGGTTCTTATGTAAATCCTAACTCCATTTTCATTTCCATTGAGTCTCATATGATGTATTTAAAACAGAAATATTTTACCTATAAAAAAATTACATTAAAAAAATTTTAAAAATAATATAATATAATTTGATATATTAGATTATAAAATTATTTTTATAGTAAAGTAGTTAACAAAACAGACGAACTGATATTATTTTAGAGCATTAGTATTAGTCTCATCAAAATAAATTATCAAAATTTTTTTATCATATTTAATTAAAAATAAGAAAAAAAAGTGAGAAAAATAGAATAAATGTACTTTTTATTTAGCTTTTGAATAACAATTCATCAAAACTCTTCAAATTTAATGAGTTACTATTCAAAAGTTAAGGAAAAAGTGTTTTTATGCTATTCTCCCAACTTTCTTTTCCTCATTTTTAATCAAATATAACAAAAAAATTTTGATGTGGGTGTAAATTTGTAATTTTTATCAAATTTTGATGATTTATTTTGATGAGACAAATATTAATCCTCTTATATATTTATTTTTACATTTTTTTTTTATAACTTTTAGTACTTCTAATTTTAGAAAGACTTCTAATTTTAGAAAGAACATTCAAGTTAGCCAAGTTTTGCATGTTACAATGTGGGTACGTGTACTTAACCTATTAAAGTTTTTTTGGCTGCGATCGAGTTCTTATACCTCTGACTTCTTGTGATGCTCATCTTTGTCGTTTCTGCCAAGTTCGGCGGTGCTTCTGTATGTAGATATATACACGGTCTCTTAATTCATCTCAATCCTTCTGTTCAAAGCATATTTTATGATGCTTAAGCACGCACGGACGCTTGTCTATTTGATCAGGCTTTGGCATATTTTAATTTTTATCAACTTTTAGCTTTAGGGGCCGAAAGAATGGATTCCTTATCCGAATCGGGTCGCTTCCGTTGTGCATTCAACTCAGAAAGCGTCCTCCTCAAACAACTACTTACAGTACCCATCTATATACTGTGCTCGAAACATCATGATGTAATTATAATGAGTTCCTTTTTCAATATTTCTATCTGTCTTTCCATTTAGAAACAAAAACAAAAACCGATTCCTTCTCCCAATCGTACTTCATATTTGATAAAGTCCATATATAGCAAGCAGGATGCATGTGACATGTCATGGGGTCATGAAATTCTCGATCCTCTTGGGAAAATCTATTCTCCCATGAAATGAAATTGAATACTTCTGTTATCTGTTAATCAGAAGCATCATCACTCTTAATAATATTTATGTAAACAATTAAGAGAAATATTTTAATCATAAATAAATATATAAAAGTAAATCTATAAACTGATATATTTTGATACAGTACATCAAATTATAAAATTAATGTAAAATAAATTTAATGTATCACGTTAAATAACGTCAGTTTGTAAATTTATTTTTATATAAATTCTTTACATCTGTAGTAATTCTCAACAATCAATGATGAGAGAATGATTTATCCTCGTGAAACCGGTCATGGAGGAGGACTGTGATTCAGGTACTATTAACACCAGTTTCATAAACAACGTTAATGCTCTTTCTTTCTGTGGACCAGAAAGGAAAGTGGGTTCGATTTTCAGCCACAATAAGAGGCAAACCAATGTCCAAAGATTCTGAGTCCTTTTTCTTTTTCCGTCATCATTATTGGGGCATACACAATTGTCACTATCTCTTCTGCCAACCGATATCATCACCTCCGAGTTAAAAGATAAGGTCTCCACCATCTTCTCTACTTTATTCATATATACCTCTATAAAGATAGCTCAAGAGAACTACTCTATTATATGGATGCACAAACAAACAGAGAGGATTTCCAGAATACAGTTCAGAAGCTCTATGCATGTATTGCAAGGGGGAAGGCAGATGGGAAGTATTGGAAAAGGGTTGTTTCTCATATTCTTCTCTTACCTATGTATTTGTTCAACTTCATCTTCTCTTCAGAAGGCCTTGCTTTCTTCTGGTACTGTACTAACCCTTATCTTTGTTATCTGTTTCTCAAATTTTTTTTCATACCTTTGTATTTTTGCACCTGCATCTTCTCTTCAGAAGGCAGTATACCCCTGTATTATATTTTCCTTGCTAAACTTTTTAGATTCTTTTAAGACGTAGTTTGAGTTAGAAACTCATTTTTAAGTTGTTTTTAAGCCCCATTAGGATACAAAATGTCAAAAATGATTTCATCTTATCTCATATCATCTAATCTCATTTCACCATTACAACTTTTTTCGAATTTTTATACAAAATATAATAAACAATTCAACTTTCTCAAATTCAAAAACAATAATAATATTTAAATAAACCATCTCATCTCATCTCATTATCTAAATGGAGCCTTAGTTTGAGTTCTTTTCAGACACCTGCAATTCCTAACATTCTTGCTTCTAAGGCACTGAAATTTGAGACTTATATGATCCGTACTTACCAATAACAGGGTTATATTTCTTTTGCTACAATCCCATGTTCAAAGTGCAGTCAACAATGGATTAAATCAGAAAATGCAAGAACATGATACTCAGCAAAAGAAACTACACGATTAAAGTAGAATTCATGCTGCTAGTTTAGATGTGATTGATTTAAAAGAATCACATACTGAATTAGTGAAATGTAATTAAGATGATTAGCTCCTTCAGTTCATGAAACAATAGCACATGACAAGGTTAACCTGAGACCTTCCACTTTACAAGAGACTATAGCATTTTGGCGGCAAGACTCAAGGGTATCAAAACTAGATTTCTTCTTAGGACATAACATAAATGAAACTTTGAATCTCTCAAATGGCAACAAATTCCTATCTCCACATTGAAAAGGGATTCTTATACAGCTGTAGAAAATTCCTATAGTACTACAACAGGGAAATCATATATTTTACCTTGAACCATTCGGTGGAAGTAGAAGCTTAAAATTCATTCATTAAGATGTTTTAAGGTTCCCGTGCATTCATCATATATAAAGAGCAGAGGATATCAGGCACAAAATGAATCGAACCTTATTCCTGCTGCTCTGTACTCTGTACTTGAACAGGGAGCACGCACTGAAATCTCATTAGATCTCTTCTGCATCATACGCTGTTTCTGCCATTGGTTTGTTATCACTTGCGTTCTTTTTAGCATCAATGAAGATTAGTAGGAGAGACTCAGTTCAATATCTCATTAGTACTTTTGAGAATGGACCACGTTGATTTTGTCCCGGCTCTACGAATTTGGCACAGACATCCAACCTAAGATTGGATTACTTGCTAACCCAGCATCAGCATTTAGCATCAACTAACTTAATTCTTGCAGATTACGAACACTAGGATTAAAAAACTCGACGTAACAAAACCCATATCTTGATTCGTATTGTCACATTTGCAGATCCTCAGCAGGAAACTCACTTGGGAGCAAAGTTTGCTCGCAGGTATGGCCGCGGCTCTGTTGGTGAAAGTGGTGGGAGTGGTATAAAACATGACAGGAAGATTGAAGGGGCCCATGGTCATGGAGCTGCTACTGGTTTTGGATCCAATGGCAATGGTGAGAGTGGAAACAATGGTGGTTCAAGATCACCTAATACGCAAGGAGGTACGGCTTTCATCCCAGTATATGTAGCCGGTGCTGCCAGTAACCACCACCAGAACCATCATCGTGGGTCTGGTAACTGCAACCAGAACTCCCTGGGACTTTCAATCTTGGTTGCAGCCACCTTGGCCTCTTTCCTTGCAGGTTTATATTACTAACATCAGGAGACAAATATGTTGTTTCTTACAGTTCAAAAGGTTTTGCTGCAAATATAAGCTACACTGTATAATGTGTTGGTTTTGGTTAAACACAGACAAAAGCATGATGCATGCATACATTATTTTGCATTTGCGTAGCTTAGATTAATTTGTCAGTGGGTACAAAAAAAAATAAAAGACAGGATGATAATTTGGATTGTTAATTATTTGATGCCAAGTCAGTGAATGAGGCAAATGATGAAAGGACGGCTAAAAAAATATTCACACTACTTTTCTCAATAGAATAATTGAAACCGAGAATGAACACGAGCAGGACTACTAGTCCTCCTGTCTATTTATGTTTTAAAATCCCTAATCTTGTCATATGCTCACAACAACATAGAAGCACTCTTTCAGTGAATGGACGCTCTTGAAATTAAGCCATTAAAACTAAAACTGAACCTTCTCCGATGACCTATAAAGAATTATGTGCGAAAGTGTGTTTATGCATCTGGTATAATCCATGGGTCAATAACAATTTCTGCATCAGATATAGTGATGCATAAATATTTATAAGATAGGCAACCTCAACCTCAATAAATCATTCTCCATGATCTTTCAATCAAATTCCTCAATATGAATCCCATCTAGCAAGGCCGGAATCCCACATCTACAATCTTTATACATGTTAAAGTGAAATCCCACATCTACAATCTTTATACATGTTAAAGTGAAATTCCATATGGAAGAATAATCTAAAATTATTTGATGGAATCTAAGAAGATAGTTACTTGAACCGGTAAAAAATTGTAAAAAGTCAGAAATGATCGAGTTGCTCAAGTTTGCGAGCCTGGAAAAACTTGCAGCGTCCCTTTCCACTCGATTCAATTTCTTCACTCTTCCTCTTGGATGAGGTGAAACCAACATTGCTTAATTTCAGTTGCCGCTTGCCGTGACTACTTCCAGAACCTTCTTCGTCCATTTTATCAGATTCCCTACAAGAAGATCAAAGAGCTGATATAAATAAAATTGAAATGAAGGATTATGCGTGAGGAAAGGGCATAATAGGAATGGATGTTGATAACACGCACATGCATCATGTCAGCACATATCTAAGATGTCCACAGCAAATATATGGATGTGTCAAGTTACAGAGGTGCATCCCTCTTCAATGGAAAGTGGTTCTAGTTTTCCACTAAATTTGATTTTGTCATGAAGAGCTGAGACAAAAAAAAAAAAAATCCAATGGGTAGTTCAGAAGGAGCCCCTCAAAGTCACACATAAATCCACAAATGAAAAAAAAAAAAAACACGGATTGACCTTTACCAAGAAAGACTACCCTAAGCACCTGCTCTGAACATAAAGTTAATGCCATCTAGTCATGCTACTACACTAATATATCCTACAGTGCTATGAACCACCTTACCTTTTCTTCAGTCAGTTTTTTACTACTGTGTATCTTCTTTTTTAGATTGGCAACGGGGCATCTAGGAACAAATTCCCAACTAATCCCAGAGGTGCATAGACCATCAGCAAGGAATTTTCTGCAAAAGTACCTAAAGATCAAGGGAACAACCCCCCCCCCCCCCCCCCCCCCCCTCTTCTTCCTTTCTAACTACTCTGCCTCCTCCAAATTAGAATGGAAATCTTATGTTAGGGAATAGATCAGATAACATCAAAGCACCACTTCAAACAGCATAAGGTACGTATTTACTTCTAGCCAGTCTCCAAATTTGAGCAAATAAAACAAAAGTTGGAGATATTTTTCTTTTGATAAGTAATAAGAGATTCTATTAACAAATGCAAAGGGAATCGCCTGGGTACAAAAGTGAAGTTGAACTTTTTTTTTTTGGATAGGTAATAAGAAATTTTATTTCATGTAAGTAGGTATAACGAAGTATATAAGAGGAAATACCTAGATACAAGCTAAAGAAAGACAAAACTAAAGCAAAACATTACAAGAATCCTCATCCCTTACAAGGTTTTGCACCCAAAAACTGAGAGTATTAAAGAAAAAATCCTGAATTCTCGGAAGGTTTGTTCATGGTCGTCAAAACATCTCCCATTTCTTTCTAACCATAAACACCAAAACAAACACGAAGGCACCACCCTCCAGAAATCTGTGCATTGCCTCCACTACCCACAGGACCATTCCAGCTTGCCAAAAAGTCCACCGCACGCAATGGCATTACCCAAACAGTACCAGCCTTATGAAATATTTCATTCCACAAAGTTGTCACCACTTCACAATGTAGAAAAAGGTGATTAACAGATTCACCTTCCTTTTTGCATTTGTAGCACCAATCAATAAAAAATAATCCTCTTTTTCTCAAATTATCAGTAGTTAGAATCTTCTCCAGAAAACCAACCAGCAGAAGAAAGCTAATTTACTAGGAACTTTAGAATTCCAGATGCACTTCCAGGGAAATGCATTAACTAAATTCCTCATTCAATTGAAGGGATCATATGAAAAATTCCAATACTCCCAAGGCAATGTTATTGGTCACCAACAGATGATAAAGTTGCTGCCTAAAACTGTATTCCCCCATTTTTTTGGCATCAAGAGAAATTTGAGATTCCATGCGTGACAAAGTTCCAAAAACACCTAGGTTGGCTCAACTCAATAAAGGCATATGTCGGAAGTTTAGTTCATTTCTGAGCTTAGCCAGAGAAAAATATTTTGTTTTTGTAAGTAAACAATTATATTAATAGAATAGGCATAGCCCAGTACACAAGATAGTATACAGAAGGAAACACCTATATAGGATGAATAAAAGGAAACAAGAAAATCATGAAGGCCTATGCCGTTAAAATCTACAGCTATGGCCCTAGCCAGAGAAAAATATAGAGGTACTTCTTTAATGTATCCTCATTCTCCATCCAAATGTAAGATATGGGATGCTTGAGGTACTAAATCTATTGATTAAATCCTTTATAACACATTTTCTGGGAGGTTGTAAAAATCATATCACTATTAGAAGGGCTATTATAGTATCAATATTTCATGTATGCTCAAGATTACAGGCAACCATGTAGTGGAATGCCTATGGACATTGACAAATAGAGTATATATAAGCCAGGCACGTTTTCAATATGTACTAACATTGCCAAGAGAATGTGAAATGAGGACTGACCATAAGACTTCCACCATGTCCTTCAAGTAGGGAGTGCATGTACCCCAACTAAAACGTACCAGTGATGGGAATCCAAAAATCAAGTGTTTGTGATGTTCCAACCAGGCCTTGGTTTCAGGATCTATAAAAATAATATATAACCAGACACCTCATAATAGAATAACCATATAATATTTACAAACTTACAGCATATGAGAAAGAGAAGAAAAGTTTTCACCTCCAGGGTATCCAGAACCAAAGTTCCTGTGAGTGTTATCTGCTGTTTCATCAAGCACCCATTCCCGCAAGGTTCTGTCTCTTGTGACCTGCATGCATGGTCAAACGATAGATAAACTTAGATATGGCACGTAAAAAGATTTCAAAATGGAGGCAATTTGGAGAAGGGGGAGTTAATAACCTTTGCAACTATGCTTGCTCCACTCACAACTGGATAAAGACTATCAGCCTTCTTTGCAACCACAAATTTGATAGTAGGAAACCTTTGGGACAATTTTGTTCTGTACTTCTCAGGATCACCCACTGTATCCAGGTAAACCTGAGTAATACGCAATGGCAGATATTTCTTTTGAAAATGGTGACCTCCTTTGAAAAGTTATGTATAATGTATACAGCATCCAGCATAATTCTAACAATGAATCTCAAATAATTTGCAAATACTTTTACCTCGGTTAGGAGAACTCCCATGTTTAGTACCCGATTGACGAGGCCAATCGCAGAGTCATGTGATATTTCATTAAGATTTATCTTATTTCTGTTGATAACAATAGGAAATCAGTAGAAACAGCAAAATACGGAAAAGGCAGATGCAGATTCTTAAAATTTTTACTGACTTCTTTAACATTTTGGCCGAGAGCTCCTTTGGATCTATGACGTCCACATCCCAACCAATTGAGTCATCAGCCTTTAAATTCTCAAACAACTCCTCCCTCTTCTCTTCTTTTAGTGTCTTTGAATCTGCAGAGAACAGAACAGAACACCTAGTCATTGAGTCAGTCATGTGATTTCTCAGACATATTGTACAAGAAAGCAGCTCATAGCAGACAGTGTGGACTATATCATCCTTTGAACTACATAGGTAAAAGTCAAAAGTCTGAGGAGCCACTCCTCCCCTTTAAGGTAGCACCATGAGCAGCCGATAACAGGGCCCTTTCAGACCAAATAGTCATATTTCCAGGTAATTGCATTGCTTTCTATAGCAATATATTAGTTCTCTCTGAGTATTAAAAATAAAATTAAAAAAAAAAGTTCAAATTTTCTTTTGTAAGTATTGTACTAATGCTTGGCCCACTGTTTAGTTTGTCATTATGACTCTAAATAGACAGGTTTGGTGTTTAAGAAATTTAAGCGGAAAAAAGAAAGAAAAAGCAAAAGAAGAATATGAAATCAGCTAAACCATTTCTTTTATATATATAGTCAATTTTTTATTCTTAAACTTCAAAATGTTAAATGAGATATCTTTGTCCTCTCAAGAGAATAATATGTTTGATTCACTTTGAAGACAGGGACATATCTGAAGAAATTATCAGACACTCTCCTAAAGAGGCACAAAATTTATATGAAATTTCTATGCTAGCATTTTTATTTAAAAAAAAAAAATGGTTTTCTGTTTACTTATGTATTAAATAATATAACTTTACTAACAATGTCATCAGCCTACTTCGACTTCACGACACTTCCTTAAATAACTGATAGAAACAATGGTTTATATGGAGGCTAGTAACCATTTGATTTTCTTTGTTGTTTTAGCTCTCAGCTTATATAATGAGGACGTATAAAAAACCCATCAAACATACAAAATTCCATCAATTAAGAGTTAGCATTATTCCACAAAAGTTGCGAATGAATAGGGAAAAGCTATTTGAAGCTGCACCTGCAAATTTCAAGGAGGAAAGAGTTTTCTGATAGGAACGAGCACAGTACAAGCAGCCGTACACCATAGGTCCTGAAACAAATATATGTATGTATAATGAAGAACAAGAACAAAGTTCACATAAACCCGAAATTTCGATTAAAAAACTGAGGAAAAATAAAGTAAAAAAAGAAAGAAGACCTAAGACAGGGCCTCGTCCAGCTTCATCTATGCCCATAATGCAAGGCTTCGACGCCCATTTGGGCAGAGGAGCATCCGATCCCATTCTCTCTCTGTCTGTCTGTGATCAGTCGCCACCCACTCACTCAGAAAGAGTGCATTTTCAGTTTCCCGCCTGAAAATGACAGCAGCCGTCTTAGGTCTAGGTTTTCGACGCCCAGGTTGAGCTCGGATACGGATCTCCTGCCCGGGTTGTGAGAAATATTATTCTTGGTAATGTTACGTACTTGTGGACTTACAAGCGATCCATAATCGCTTTAAAAAAAATTTTATTTTTATTTAAATTTTTATTTAATATATAAAATTAATTTTGTAAAATCTTTTTATGCCACTAAGTTCTCACTGCTCACGTGTCACTTAGTGCAATTTTAGTGTTTTTAAATATTTTTTGAAGTATTTTATAAACATAAATATTATCAAACATTCGATTGTGCAAGTGTATGTTGAGATAAATAAATTAATAATCTAAGAAACCTCTTTATACCTTAAAGAATCGATTAACATTTGGTGAATGAGATAATTTGATTCAAAAATATATTCCAAAGTCAGGAATGCCAATGGTCGGATGAACATCTTCCAAAGCTCTCATTCAGTGGATTTAGGTTTATTTGAATATTGAGATGATATGAAAAGATTTTATTTAAAAGTCGAATAAAATATTATTTTTAATATTATTATTATTTTGATATTTAAAAAATCAAAATTATATTTTATATTTTTCATAAAAAATTAAAAAACACTATAATAATAAAATAAGATAAAACCGTTTTTATATCCGAATAGAGCCAAATGAGATTGGAGAAAAGCCTTGAGAATTAAGGAGGCAAATAGTTCAATTTACCTGACACAAGAGAGCTGGAGGAGAAAATGCATATGAAACCAGGGTATATACAACAATCATCTCCTTCTTTTTATCCACATCAGTTTCAAAACGTTCTCTAGTCTCTCTAATTCAAATACACTTCTGTACAAATTAATGTTCACGATACATTCCTTGAGAGTTGAGAGCACACTGAACATGTAATGTAATATGAATGCAACCTTGATATCCCTCCCGGTCAAGATCAGCATTCCAACCATCCTAAATCCTTCTAATCTTTGCCACTGTTCTGTTTTACTTGGCTACAGTACTAGGCTCACCATGGCACGCCCATAGGCTATGAAAGCAAGGGCAAAACATCACAAAACTTTACCATTGTTCTAACTACTACAAAAGAAAAGAGGAGAAACACCCATTATTTCTTCTTTCTATTAACATGGCATACGCGTAGCTCATCCCTGTATGTGAATCATTGGAGCCAAAACTTGAACCTTAATCGATTGTCAACCTTAGCAATGCATGGAGACTGTTCTCTTTGCAGCTGGCGATTAAGTCCAAGTACTGCATCGCTTCGTGAGGGAGGAGGCCTTCGAGAAGAAAGTTAAATAAATGTGAGTGAGTTGCTTGCATCACATCCAAACCCTGCTTCAGTGTTCTCCTCTGCTGCTCTTTGCTCAGCTCCACTGCCTCCATCAAGGGTAGTAAATGCAGGTCCTCCTCTAAAAAGTGTTGTTTACAATGCTCCTGTGACACAGTATAAGTATAGCACATATTAGCACCACACTTAGAAGCATGAAAGTGTGTGTGGTAGTGAGTCTCAACTTGCCCTTCAAGACTGGTAGAAGAGTTGTCCCGTTTGTAATGAGATGAGATGAGATAATTTTAGATAAAAGTTGAAAGTTGAATAAAATATTGCTAGTCTATTATTTTGGGATTTGAAAAAGTTGATTTGTTTATTATACTCTGTATGGAAATTTAAAAGAATTGTAATGATAAGATAAGATGAAACCATTTCTGTATTCAAAAAGAAAATCAAGAAGGCCACCACAGTAGCAAATAAAGTATCATAAATCATAATGACATTCAGATTCTGTCACTTGGCAAACATTGCCTGGTGTTTCTTATATGCCAATGCCACTATTTTAGAGCAGTTCTCACCAGCAATGATCTGAGGCGAGTAGAAAGGTTGAAGAAAGCCTCTTGGTAGGCAGGGCTTCCAGAATCCATCACTCCAATAGATTTGATGTCTTCTTTAATACCATTCATAATGGGTAGGTCCCTTGCATGTTCCCCGTGAGCAGCTTTACATAATCCTGCACCAACATGATCATTTACAACATCTTCAGTTAAGTGCTTTCCTTCAACAAAAAGCAACATTTCACCCCAACTGACACACCCAAGCCTTTTTTTTCTGGTACTTTTTCCCCCTATCTCAAGAAACGAAATATTATATAACTGAATCCAACTCCATAGAATGACAAGCAAGCACGTAGTATTTATATAATGTATTTTAATTTATTTGACAGTATTTTTCTTCTTCTTCTTTTTTTTTTTTTTTGTACATCTGAGTGGCAAAAAAGATATTCTCTTTAGTGACTTCTGTTCTGTAGGTGGGATAGCTCCAACTAGGAAGATGCCTAAACAGGTAGAACAAACACATGGAAGGGTCCACACTCCAACCTCAACTCCACTACTTACGTAAAGAGGATAAGCATCAATTCTACATAATTAGACTCCCATGAAATCATATCTCAAAAGAGAAGTGCCACTAGAACACCACTCATCGATCAAGTGTCATTTAAGCAATAATAACGCAATGAGGGACCCAAATGAGTGACAGCATTTTATCCATCTAAAACTCGACCTCGTCATGAGGTCCCAATTTTCGAGTAACAACATTTAGACAAAGGAATTGATTATACTATCATTGGATCAGTACTTAATTAACCCAAACTTTTGGTGTCAAGGCAGATTCCGAATAACTAAATTAATCTTAACTTCGCATGCTCCTGTTTATCTCTGCAATGGGCTCTCACTTCTGTTAATATTATTCAACACATAACTTACGAAAAAAAATGATCTTTTGAGCTCATTAGTATGGTAGATTAGCACGAAATACAGGAAAACGACGAGCATTTACGATTTACCTCGGTCAGCCATATCCAAGATGGGGAAAAGGACCTTCTCCTCCATCTGAGCGTGTTCCAGCATCACCTCCAGCAGCTCCGAGTAGCTCTTTGCGAACTTCCTCACCTCCATGCGTGGGCTACCCATGCCCGGATCGACGCTCCCCTTCCCTCTACGTGCCTCTAGATCTGCCGCCCACCTCACCATCCTCTCCACGTGCCATGTAATGCTCCTATGATGCAGCCCCACAGCTCTCACTATCGGCGGCGGCGCTTCCTCGTCGGCACTAGGAATTACCAACGGCGGGTCGGGGAACCGGGCTTCAATGTATTGGAGCAGCGTCTCCCGGGAGCCCGAAAAGGTCTCGGATCCGATTTGGATGACGGGCCCGTCGTACCCGAAATTCGGGGTCTCTGATGGGACGAATCGGAGCGAGACGGCCTTATGGAGCAAAGCAAAGCGGATGTAGGCGGTGAAGAAGCTATTAGAGGATCCATACAATTTGACGGTAGGGGAAACGGAATCTCTGGGTCGGGGTACGTCCTGGGGGACGATCTCGGCGGTCGATTTCCTCGACTTGACAAAGCAATTCCCCATGGTCAGAGATAAGAGAAGAAGGAGAAATGGGTACGGAAGAAAGAAAGAAAAGGGACAGAACGAGCCACAATGTGGGTTGGTTAGTTAGGAAATAAACTTAGGATGAAGGATGAAACGAAATGAAAACGACCGGTGAACGGAGAAGCGAACGACGACGGTAAGAACGGAAAGGGAGGTGGGTGGAGAAAGATGCTGTATTATACATATAGCTTTGCTTGAGAAGGAAGGGAGGAATCCATGATTCCAACAGGAAGGAAGGAAATATGTATGGAAATTGGAAGGATAAATCATAAAATAGAGATGGAGCAGCTGAATGCTGCTAAAAAACAGAGCTTGGCACGGTTTGTAAACTCTGCCACGCTCTTGTGGGGGCAGCTTTTTGGGTGTTGGGCTTTGGCCTTTTCCTAAGAAGTATTTTCCAACTCATCAACCAAGTCAACATTTTCCAATATCCTTCACTTTCGGATATTCTAAATGTAGATTTTTTTTTCTCTTTTGTTTTTTTCTCTAAATAGATCTTCCAGTGGAGTAATGTCAGTTGCCAGAAATTAAAAAAAAATTTAAAAAAAAAATATTTATGTCGGTAGTATTTATTAATTAAAAAGAATTAAAATCGAAATTAAAATCTATGCTCCAAGAAATTTCAAAATCTTAACAGATTGGCTTATATCCATATTCTTTGTTTTACCTATATTTGTGTTAAGACTGCTGTATTTAATAAGCAGGCAATTGCTAATACCAACTATACATATTGGCTGCCTCAATAAAAATAAATAAATAAATAAATAAACATATTGGCATTATTGACAAGGAAATTTCTTCTTATAACGGTATTATTTTCCACAAATTTTAGATCCGACATGTAAGGAAGCTCAAAACCTAACTAGCCGTTGAGCCGCAACAATATGTGTAGGAGGTACATTTGGGGTTTGATGTAACCTGGCTGTAGTTAAATAAAGAGACAAAATGGAACCTCTTTCTGTTCATCGTAGGAGGAGAAGACTCCAATCCATTATTTTATCCCTTCCCTCAACGTGCAAATCACAAAACCCCAAACCCCATGTCATTTCCCCCCTCATGAACAAAAAAAAATACTATACCCATATTCATATGCCTCAGATTTAAGTAATTTTTTCCAGATTTAAGTCCCTTTTGAATGTTGATCTTAACTAAAATCAATTCTGCTCAATCTAATTTTAAATCCTATCTAATGTCTAGATACTTAAATCTCAAATATCTAAATTCATCTCAACTTAAAATCTTTTTGCACATGAGACACACAATATTTTTCAACTTACTAGCTCTTTATACGTATGACTCATAACCTTGTTCAATTTTTTATAAATATATTTAAACTCATTTTAACATTCAAATACATCTTAAGTAGACCCTACAAAACTCATTATATCATCTCAACTTATTACTATTTATAAAGAACTCAATTCATCTCAACATTTAAATGAAACAGTTCCAAACTGAGTGAAATCAAAAAGAGAGTTTTTTTTTTTATTTTTTTGAGAAAAAGAGAAGCTTAAATAAAGCATGTTAGATGGTATCAAAAGGAGTAAATTTAATGGGTATGTACTCAATATATATCATCCCTATATTAGGAACTGATTAACAAAACCATCAGGCATTACAGAGTTTTAATTGCACAAAACCATCATGCGTTACAGAGCTTTAATTACAGGGCAAAACAGGCAGTAAGGTTTTAGTTTCCAACAACAGTATATAATACAGTAATGATAACAATTTGTATACCCTATAACAGGAAAAGAACAGCCAAGATGCTACTCTGATGATTCCATTTTGCTTTTTATCCATCAACATTTGAAACCTCTACAGGCCATTAGCCACACTATGACAATCACCACAAGGATTGCTCCTCCTACCATCAGTTTCATTCGAAGATTCTGCAGCCACATCTTTCTTCTAAGTTGCCTGCCTTGCCTCTGGAAGCTGTCAGCCTGGATTCAGAACAAAACCCCAATAATCAAATGAATCAGAAACAAATCGAAATCCTTGCTGGGCTAGTAAAACTGAATGATAAATATCATGTACCTGGAACTGTAAATTTTCTGTTTTATCCACCAACAACTCAATCCTCTCTCCACGGTCCAAAACCTGCATTGCAGCAAGTAAAAAAGTTATTTGCTCGGTAAATGGAAGCAGCGCTTGCCAATTTAGCCAAGGCAGTTCTGAGGGTACACCTAGACCAGAGCCATAAACTATCCTAGCCTCCAACCCATTTAAGGCTACTCAGCTTGACCCTATCATTCCTTTCCCCATTCTGACTAATAAATCAACAACAACGGGGAACGTAAGTCAATTTATCAAGGATGTCCTCTGATGATGACATAGTTAGCTAACTATAAGTAAAAGTTCATAGAATAAAGCAAAAGAGTTTTTCACCTATTCAGCTCATGCTTCTATCAACACGGTAGCTGATGTAGAAGAAGCTCTAAATTATGTTTTCAATTCGTGCCCTGCACTTTAAACAGCCTTTATTATTCTCATTTCTACCCTCCAGCAAGGAAAGACCTTTTATACCATCACAAGTGGCCACCCTCAAATTCTGTTCCTATTGCTTGTCCAAGAGAAGGGGGCATTCCTAAGTTCAAAAGTACAGAGACAGTCCATGCCAGGAATACTTCGACACCCCTTACTGGGAGAGTTGTAATCAAATACACCAAAAAACTCCACTCCAGTCATTTGAGTATATCATATACCCATATTTTACCATTCATGGGAAAGAAGGAGACAGGTAAATAACTCGCTGCATAGCCTCCCTCCCCAATTAAATCCACAATCGAAGATCCATCAGAAAAGTATTCCACCAATCAAGTGATTGTACCTTTATTTAAAGACACACTAAAACACCTTTTCACCAAAGAAAATTCATCTCTAAC
The DNA here is from genome assembly GCA_036898215.1 of Platycarya strobilacea. Lineage (NCBI taxonomy): Eukaryota > Viridiplantae > Streptophyta > Magnoliopsida > Fagales > Juglandaceae > Platycarya > Platycarya strobilacea. The sequence goes on along the minus strand of CM072551.1, from coordinate 34,172,146 downwards.
TAAGAGGAAAAGCCACTTTTTGCCTCTCTTAAACACTTAAAAAATACACTCCATGCTCTAAACTCGGAAGGATTTAGTCCACTTCACAAAAACTCAATCCTTTCAAGACCACCTTACACTTTCTCCACAACAAACTGCCACTTTATGCACAGACTTCCAAATCTATTTACTAAGAAATGGTTCAGTAGTTGCACCCTCTTGCCAAGTGAACAAACCACCAACCTCAAAGGGCAGTTGCCAGTCACTCCTTTCTATTAATTTGATAGAGAGCTGTCACTCCACCCCAGTCAAGCTAGAGAGATAACATGTAGTACAAATAAAACACACCATTTAAGGACAAAAAGGAAAAAAAAAAACAGAAGCTATTACTTTAAAGGAATGAATGCTATATTTTAATCCTCGTGGGAGGGACAAGGGGGCACCCCCAACTACGACCGAATGAACCACTCCACTTTCCAATAATGACATGATCATGGCAGTGGCAACACCATCTGGTCCATCTCCATTTTCATTCCAACAGTCCCTAATGTTAGGACATTGGGCTTCCTCGCAGGTTGAGACGGTGTTGAGATTCAAGCGGGAGAGGGGTCCTTCGCCTGTTCCGCTGTTGGTACCTTTCGACTCTCTCCTTGGATGAATTCACAGAGGATTCTCATTCTCGCATAACTCCCGGAAATGCCAAAACGATACTCTCGAAAATTCATACTCATCTTGATCGATATATATATATACATATTTTTGTAATATTTAGGGTTTGCTCATTTTCTTTATTAGTGGAGCAATACATATTCTTTGAATTCTTGGTGTGAAGTTGATGGTGGTATCAATCTATGGGTTTCGTTGGCAACAGAGTAAGGGATTCCGATCGGAGGTCCGACCTCCAATTGGAACTCCAACTTCCGATCGGAGTCGAACTCCGACTCCATTTCAAAGTCGGAGTCGAAAGCCATTTTGGGCTCCGACGTGAGTCAAAGTTGGAGTCAGAAACTCCAAACTCCGACTCCAATGGAGTCGAAGCACACCCCTAGTCACAGGAACATATCCTCTATAACAGGCAACGACAGCATGCTTTAACTAAATAACTCGACAGGTCACAATCATTGACCTTTCAAGAATGTGACATCATCTCATCTAAAACTTAACTAAAATTTGTAAAATACAATTTAGACACATCAAAACCTGATTTAGTAGTAAACATCGACCAATTAGATTCTGGGAACCTACACCACGCTTCTACTTTAACTAAGCACAATCAACACAAAGATTTGGAAAATGTCATACATAACAGCACTTGGCACGGAGAAGTGGCCATTCAAAAAGAGCTATCGCTTCATGATGTTAATGACTATTTCGGTAATCTGAAACATTCTCAAAGAAAAAGGTAGCAAAAAAGATTTCTCAATTATTTTCGCTAAGATTTTACTTAATAATAAGACAGTTCTACATGTTTCTGAAAGTTTCTCCTCGGACCCAGCCTTCATCTGTATATACAAGCAATTCAAAACAAAAGCAAGAGTATCTTTCACAAAGGACAAGGATCATGTTAAAAGGTCTATAGAAATAAGGTAACAGCAGTATAGAGATGTACAAGTCATACGCATTTGTGCATAATGACCAGATGGTAAAATCTTATATGCCACATCCACACTACCTATTAATAGTTTTTAATCGTTATAACATGCAAAAAGAAAGTAGATGTTCACCTTCTCAATATTGTCCATCATAATCCCCTTCACCTCAGATATTTGAGCCTTCACTTTGGCAAGCTTAGTCATTTCTTCTGGGTGGTTCATACAGTATTCCATGTGCTCCTTAAGCCTTGGCCTGGTCAAAAAGAAACATGATGTAAAAGGTTAATACCACAAGATGATACGAACGCCTAAATGAGATCAAGCGCATACACACCCAAATTCCCTGTCAAGATTGTATGCAACGCTAAATCTATCTTCAAATAGATCATCCTCCTCATCCTCATCATCAGCAAGTGGATGTGGACCCTCATCTTTTATACTTGCACCATAGCGCTGCTTAAAATCATCTTTCACCCGTTCAAGAAACACGAAAGGCACACTCCTCCCAACTGACTCATCCGCAACAACAAGAAAAACTGCATGCCCAAAAAAACGAATTCAACCACACACGTTGCAACCAGAACTTAAGTCAAATTGCTAAAACAACTAAAAGCTCAATACCAAACCCATTCTCGATGAGGAAGTTAAATGTGTGCCCATCGCATGAGTATGTGTACTTGCTGCTATTTGAAGGCAGCTTCTGTAAGCATTGAACCGCAATAGTACTAAAATTCCCTGAGTACGGTGTGTGCTCTGCTAATACAACGGTTCCTTTCCCAACAAAGCTATATATTAAGCCTCTCTGACTCATTTCAGAATCCTCGCTTCAAACTTGTTAAGACTGACAAAGAGATTCTGGTCCCTGATCCCAAAAGTAACTGATCAGATCATTTTTTAGCAAGTAGTATAATTGTATTAGAAAGAGACGCCTATCTAAAAGTAAGTGACCTAACCAGATCAATAAGATAACAAAAATTACAACTCAGCCAAACACGAACACCAAGATCCATCAAAAGCCGATATTTTATTTAGCCTACACTCAAGAATTGCTACGCGATTCATGCAAAGAAAAACATCCAATTAGCGAAAGCAAAGCAATCGGTTGCTAATTTTAAAGAACTAACCCAAGGCTTCGTCTGGTTTCTATTCCTAGCAAATGTCATCAAATTTAATAAATTGACGACTCGAATTCTAGACTATCAAAAAGTCTACTCAAATGAGCCTGACACCGCCATTTTGACTTTGGGGGAGATGGGTTTTTAATTTTCTCGGCATGCAAACATACGATAAGGGAGACAGGAATCAAGACCCAGAAACCATTTTGACTTGACTGAGTTTCGGCAGGATTGTTCACATAAAGAAAATTTTCATCTGATCAAGAAAAAGAAAGTAACGAATTGAGAAACAGATGCAAGAATGAATTCCCTTCGAATGGATTCACTTCTTAATTGGGCAAGTAAAAAACGAAAAATAACAAAAATGAATTCACTTTGAAGAACAATGAAAGAGGAAAATAGATTTCAATCTGGACATGAGAGAAACAGTGAGGACCTGAAGAAGTTGGAAATGGTGGAAGAATCACTCCGCGTATAAGACTTCTAGGAAATGGTGGTTACTGTCGCGAAGTGGTCGATATCGTTTGTATTCCGTAGACGGAGGATTTTCGATCTGCTTTAAATTAGTGGAATTGCTAATGTACAGAAGATTATCTATTACGCCATATTTCGCTTCTTGCCCACGTATTTGAAGTTTTTCAATTTTTTTTTTTAATTTTTACGAGATATTTGAAGTTTAAATGACAAAAAATTAAATGTATAATTTTTGGGAGTAATAATTTTTGTAAAATTAGTGATGTAATAATAATATTAAGTCAGTTAAAATATTAAAAATCTATATATATTAAAAAAATAAAAACATAATAAAAAAGAAATATAAAATATAAATAATTAAATAATTAAATTCAAAAATATATAAATTATATTTATATATGATATGTACGTAAAAAAATAGTGTACAAATAACATTTTTAAATTTTTGGAGGGTGATTGGGACATCAGAAATCATATTTAAAAGTCTTATAAAAGTCGTCGCATATATTCTCTTAAAAGAAATCTAAAATCTACTTAAAAATATTTTTTTTTTCAATGATAATCTCTTTTTTTTTTTAAATAAGAAAAATATACGTCAGCACGAAATAAACCTGTAGACAGATCTAACATTAACCTTAAAAAGAGTAAACAATAAACATGGGATCCGCATTTTGGCACCAACCCCCTAATAAATTGCCACGTGGCGAATCTAATTTATAAGAAATTAAATCTGCTGCAGCGAATCACGTCGCACGAAAAGCAATACCCATTCTTAATCACTAAGTTCTCATGAGTGGGAGCATTATAGAAATTTAGTTCAATATTTACCACACTGAAAATTGGAACAAATAAAATACAACAAAACATTAAAATTTATTTTTTAAATATTTTCACGTGATTCTTATAATCCGAATTGAACCATATGCATAGTTGAAGTTCATATCTTTAATTTTTTTTTCAATACTAATCTTATAATTCTTTTTTATAAACCCAACCAAAAATATGGATGTTGTTACATATCTTGATTTTTGGATCCTAATTTTTTTTATAATTTTTTTACAGGATTTTTAAGTAAGTATTTTTAAATAATTTTGTGATATTTTTATATTTTAAAAAAATATTTTTACATGATTTTATATTTTTTAAAAATACAACAAAACATAATATTAATTAAAAAAATCATGGGGTTCCAAAATAAAAAAGAATGGCATTTCTCCCTAAAATAATTAAAGAGTTAGTAACTTTCTATGAGTGTGAGGCATACAAAACACGTGAAAAATATGGACAAAAAGTTTATGTGGTGGTCATTCTAGAAAGAGAAAAACTGACATATGAAATAACACTTGAGAACAATAAAAATGTTGTGTCTTGCACATGTCACAAGTTTGAGTGAATTGGCTTTCTATGCCGACATGTCTTAACAGTTTTGGCAAAAATAAATTGTTTGAACCTTGTGCGATCATATGTGTTGGAGAGGTAGACGATCAATACAAAGAGTCGCATAATTGATAAGATATATGTCGATGAGGGGCTATTGGAGACAATCCCATCTGCATATGATAAAAAAAAATCATTTGATAAGACAATTTTATCATATTGCTGAGATGACGTCACTATCTATTAAGAAATATGATCATGTGTCAAAGGCAGTAGAGAATATGCATCAAGAGCTTCTCTGGATAAGTGATGATGATGATGATGATGGCGGTAACGTAGAGGGGCATCCGGCTCGCAGCCCATTACTCTCAAACTTCCAAGTGCAAGATCCTCCGATCATTATTGATAGAGGAAGACCCAAAACATTACGTCAAAAGAATCCAAGGGAAAATGTGCCAATAAAGAAGTGACGATATAGCATTTGCAAACATGAAAGACATGTTAGAATGAACTATCCATCACTTAGGTACTTGTTAAAAGATCATTATGTTTCTAACGTGTCGTAATATTCATTGTGTGAAACTTCTAATTTGATAAAATATTTTTTGTTATATAGTGGTATTAGCAAACTGAGTTCGACTATATTAATTTCAGACCCGACCACTATATCAACACCATTTTATTTGCATGCATACTAATCTTATGTGGTTGCAAAAATTTGTTATATTTAAATGTTTTATTTAGTCTAATTTTTTCACTTAAACTTTTTATCATTTGTAAAAATATGCAATATCCTACACCTCCATATCCTCCCGCTATATCAATATCATTTGATATGTATGGAATACTAATTTTATCTTACAAAATATTATTATATTTATATGTTTGATTCAATCTTAATGGGTCACTTAAATTTTTGTACTTCTGTAGGAATATGCAACACACGACACCTCCATACCCTCTTTCTATATCAATGCCATTTGATATGTATGAATACTAATCCTATCTTACAAATTGTTATTATATTTAAATATTTAATTTTGTCTGATTGTGTCCCTTATTTTTTTTTTATAAATAGGAATATACAATACCAGACGCCTCCAGACTCGCCTATTATGTCAACATCATTGGATTTATATGAATATTAAACTTTTCTTACTCTTACTCATGTGTTATATTTAAGCGTTTAGTTTCATCACTGAAATTTTTCTTATTTTGTAGGAATATGTAACTTTCTACAATGTCGTAATATAATTTCACGTATTGAACGTCGTGAAATTTTGACTAACCAGAAGATAATTAATTATTGAGTACCTGACGGATAATGACTTTTGTTACATTTGTTGTTTTCTAAATCTGTAATGATATTTAGGCATGATACTTGGGTAGATCATTTATTTTGTAGCGATATACAATTTTTGGGTTATAAAATTAGAAGAATCTGACTGGTTGTAAGTTGGTTATAATATAAAATTTAGTTAGATGTACGTTTGTTGGTTGTACATACTTACATAATGAAAAATTCATTTTTCATCTATCTTGGAATAGTTTTTTTTTTAATGTTTGTGTTCAGGTGGAGATTAAATTATTGATAATTTTGTAGTTATAAATGCAAGTTCGTTTCACATTGGATAAAGACGTCATGTTAAAAAATTAGGTTCAATGGGTCAACTAGTTGAACTTTTGTTATAGAACTAAGAAATTAAATAATGTAATAATTCAGCAAATATATATATATAGAAAAATGCTTAAAAACAATATAATTTATCAAAAAATTTAAAAAAAATTTCAAATTTAGTAAGTACTATATTAATTTATAGCCTATTAAATTATCTATATTCTTGTTTTTGATAAGTGCTATATTACTAAATTTAAATTTGGTACTATAGAAATACTAATACTAATACTAATACTATACATTAGTAATATATTAATACTAATATTAAATTTAATAATATAGTAATACTAATATTATAAATTTACTAATACTAATACATATAGTAATACTATAGATTTAGTAATATAGTAATAGTACAAATTTAGTAATATATTAATACTAATATTAAATTTAGTAATATATTAATACTAATACTCATATATTAGTAATATAGTAATACTATACATTAGTAATATAGTAATACTAATACTAATACATATGGTAATACTATAGATTTAGTAATATAGTAATAGTAATACATTACTTATATATTAATACTAGTATTAAATTTAGTAATATAGTAATACAAATACTAATACATTAGTAATATAGTAATACTAACACTAATACATTAGTCATACAGTAATACTAATCTTATAAATTTAGTAATATAGTAATACTAATACATTAGTAATATAGTAATACTAATATTAAATTTAGTAATATAGTAATACAAATAATAATATATTAGTCTTATAGTAATACTAATATTAAATTTAGTAATATTAATACTATATATTAGTAATATAGTAATACTAATACTAATACATATAGTAATACTATAGATTTAGTAATATAGTAATAGTAATACATTAGTAATATATTAATATTAATATTAATATTAAATTTAGTAATATAGTAATACTAATGCTAATACTAGTACATTAGTAATACAATAATACTAATACTAATACATTAGCCTTATTGTAATACTAATATTAAATTTAGTTATATAATAATACTAATACTAATACATATAGTAATCCTATAAATTTAGTAATATAGTAATAGCAATACATTAGTAACATATACATGTAGTAATACTAATACTAATTAGTAAATTAGTAATACTAATATACATTATTATTTAATATAGTATTAGTAATATAGCAATACTAATACTAAGATTTTTGATAACACGTGATGGCATTTACTTCGTGCTTCAAAAAGTTTAATTTAGAACTTCTAAAAGTACATAAAAATATAGTTGAAATTACATTTATTCTTTTTAACTTTTCCTTATATTATAGAATAATTGAGATTTCAAAAAGTTTGAGAGTACATAAATTTAAAAAATAAACTTTAAAATGTAGTACGAGAAATTATACCTATCTACACAACTAAGATTTCTACAATTATATATATATATATATATATAAAACGTACCTATTAAAGCAATTAATTCCACTAAAAGTAACTAACAAAACAAAATGTATTAAAATACATGTTTGAGATTGCAATAAGAAATATAATTTATAACTTTAGGATTTATAACTTAAATACTAAACTCTATATTTCAAAAGTTGTTTATTATTTTGTAAATTTGTATTTAAAGTACTTTTAAAACTAGTTACAATAATTTTTTTTTTCAATATAAAATTATTCGCAAGAATTTTTTGAGAAAAATTTTAATTTGGTATTTTTTTTAAAAGTCGATTTTCAACTTTTTTTAACTGATTAAATCACATTTTTATAAAATTATCAAACATGTCATTTTTTCTTTAAAAATAATTTTAAATGCCTAAAAATATATTTTAAAATTTAAAACGCAATTCCAAATAGACTTTAATTAAGAAATTGATTTAACAATCAGCGTAGATAAACTCGTGAAGTCCATTCTATATTTTCCCAAGGTATTAAAAAAAAATACAATATTAATTAAAGAAATCCCTTCTAATGATTCAAAGTGTTAACCACCAAAAAAACTTAAAAATAAGATTAATTACCATGCACCACGCAATAAGAAATGTCAAAATAAAAATAGACGAAAATGTAACGTAGGCAAAAATAACTATATTTACTTAACAACGTGGAGATCATAACAAATAAAATAGAACAAGAAAAAAAAATTAATATAAGAAAAAAAAAAGTCAAATTCGTTGAATTATTAGATGAAAAGTGCTATGTATATAAAAATAATTATATAAAATAAATTCATAAATTATCGTTAATTTATATACTTTAATAAAATTATTTTATTATTTAATAAATTTGTTTTATAATAAAAATATTTTTATAGTATAGCTAATTTGTCAATTTATTAACAAGAGATTTCGTTAATATTTTGTATCACTAATTAGTCTAATTTTCACAGTCAATACTACTTTTATCAAAATTTAAACAAATCATCCAACGGCACAAACACAAGGAAGACAAACATTTGAGTACCAGACTAAGTAAAACCCCAATGAAAATATTTAGGAACTAGTCTATCACAGACTATCACGTAAAAAAATCCAACTCAAGACATCAGAATGTAATATTAAGAAAAAATAGGGATATTTAAGTCATTTTAAAAACTAACTGCAGTAAGTGGATCTTGTGCCTAATGAATAGATGTAGTACTAATTATTGTCTGAATGTACATCCACCATTTCTTATTCATAAAATCTGATGTGGAGCGTGTAATTAGTTTGGTGCAAAAACGATTTTTTCTCCCATCCGGACTGCAGCAACACTCATCTTAAAAATTATGCGTTCCCAAAAAAATGATTAGGACTAATTATTTCAGATATTCTTATATTATCCAACAATTCCCTTTGGCTTCTGATCTCCCATACTTCAGTTCTTCAATACATAAGTTTTTTTTTTAAAGGAAGATAAACTTCCAAAACTTTCATTGGAAAGAAATATCAGCTCCACTTCAATACATAAGGTGAGTTACTTCCTGGTTGAAGAACCAGCTCCACTTCACCTTCCCTTCTTTACATGAGATACTTACCAATACACAGAGGAAAGAAGATTTAAAGCATCATCAATAATAAGTCCTATTCACTCATTTCTATTTTAACTACTTTTTAACTCTTGAACTATCTGGAGGCTATCTCCCTTTATTATGATATTTTGGAAATTCAACTTTTTAGCCATGTTAGCTACCACCTTTGCACCCATAACTTCAGCCAACAGAGGGTCCTAGAAAGTGACAAAGTAGAGCTTCTTTATGGCCAGAGTTTCACCTGAGTGGTTTTTTGCTATGAGGCCAATACCAACTTTTTCCTGAGTTTTACATAGTGCCGCATCCCAGTTAATTTTCATAGTTTCCCTGGGAGGAGGATACCATCTTGAGATATGTTGTTGCATGTGTTGCACATTCTGTTGTGAGGTGGACTGGGCAATCTTGAAGTCCTCCAATTATTGTGTGGCTACATAGATGACCTTATTAGGATAAGTGAACATATCTTCAAAGATCAACTTATTTCTCTTTAGCCATAACCCCTGGGCCACTCTAGCAAATTGTTCTATTGCTTCTTCATTGCATGTATTGCTAATATCATTGAAAATGACTGAAAAACTACTTTTGTTGACTGTATTCTTTTGCAAACTAGGGTGACTTTGATTCCATACATCATTAGCAGCACAATAGTTCCAAAGAGCATGTGATGTAGTTTCTTGCTCCTGTCTGCAAATGGGACAAATTGGAGTCAATCAACTTTTTTTAAACAGGTTCTCCCTTGTAACTAGAGCTTCTAAACAAGCTCTCCAAATGAAAACTTTAGTGACATTCAGTAATTACAATTTCCAGATTTTAGTTCATTCAAATTTAGTAGTATTGTGCTTAGAAGATTGGCCTTTGTCATTCATATTCAATTTCAGATGCCTGTGGTAGGCACTTCTAACAGTAAAGTTATCACTTTTGTTGCCCACCATATGAGTTCGTCACTAACTTAGTGGTTGCTAATCGGAATTCTAGAAATGATAGTCCTTTCCTCCTCCAAGAATGCATTGTTCAGCAAGTCTAATTTTCATTTTCTATTTTGCCAATTTATGAGCTCATGAACACTAGCTTCCTCATTCAAAACTCTCACTATAGTTTGCACTTTATAACTCGTAGACCTAGGGATCCACCTGCTTTTTCACACTTGAGTGTTCCCGTCATCCCTTATTCTCCATATGGATCCTTTAATAATCAGATTTCTAGCGGCATATATACTTCTCCATTTCATAGAAGGCCTAGACCCCAACTTGGCATTTAAAAAATCTTTATCTTGAAAATACTTTGCTTTCAAAGTCTTGGATACAAGGGAATGAGGGTGATGGATGATATTCCATCCTTGTTTAGCAAGCCAATATAGATTAAAATATTCAAAATCCCTAAGTCTGAGACCTCCCATTTTCTTGGCTTGATTCATTTTGTCTCATGCTACCCAATTAATTTTCTTCTCTTTGCTCATGAAACTCCACTAAAAATTTCTCATGAGACTATTCATCTCTTTAAACAAGGCCTGAGGTAATTTAAATACTCTCATAGTGTATGTAGGAATAGATTGTATCACTGCTTTTAAAATGATCTCTTTTCCCACCTAAGTGAGGAATTTGGTCTTCCATTTGCTTATCCTCCCTCTATTTCTATCCAAAATGCCTTTGAAAGCTTTCTTTCTTGATCTACCTACAAGTGCATGCAGACTTAGGTAATTTTCAAAGGAGGAATTAGTTCTGGAACCCAACAGACTTTGGATATACCTCCTAGTCTCTTTTATGGTATTTGCATTGAAAAAAATAGAAGTCTTGACTTTGTTGACTTGTTGACCCAAAGCTCTCTCATACATATTAAGAATATGGTTTATATTGGCTCATTCCCTAGTTGTGGCTCTACAAAATAATAGAATATCGTCTGCAAAAAACAAGTGACTGATACTTGTGCTCTCTCTACAAATTTTATAGCTATGGATGAGTTAGGAAGCCTTGGCCTGGTTTATCAGATTGCTAAGAACTTCATCTACTAAAAGAAATAGATAGGAGGATAGAGGATTCTTCTGCCTAATCCCTCTGGAGGGTGTCAAGAACAAATGAGGACTCTCGTTTATCAATAAGGAATATTTGGTGGAAGCATTACCAAATTAATCCAAGAGACATTGAAACTCATTTTTTTCATAATTCTCCTCAAAAAAACTCGCTTCACTCTATCATATGCCTTCCGTATATCAAGTTTTACTGTCATATGGCATTGTTTCCCCTTATTTTTTCCTTTCATCGAGTGTAGGGCTTCAAAAGCAATAATGACATTGTCTTGCATTTGTTTGTCTGGGATAAAGGCACAATGTGTAGGGAAAATAATTTGAGGAATAATGTTTTTGAGGAATAAAGGCACACTGTCATATGGTGTTTGTCTTAGGGTTCTTTATCTTGGGTATAAGGATAATGTAAGTCTCATTAATGAAATTCAAATCCACCCCCCTTCCAATTCAGAACTTCAGCCATTGCCTTTAGGACATCTCTGCCTCCTACACTCCAGTGAGTATGATAAAAGATGGAAGGAAAGCTGTCAGGTCCTAGAGCCTCCAAAGGGTTCATTTGAAATAAGGCTTTCTTAATCTCTTCCTCAGTGTAAGGTCTGGCTAGAATCTGTTCATCTCATTATTTACTCTAATGGAAAGGTTATTAATGCATTCAACAATATTAACAAGACATTGAGAAGTAAAAAGATCAAGGTAGAAAGAATTAAATACCTCAATAACCTCTTGGGAATTCTAAGTCACAGTGTCATCCTCTTTCACTTTCTTCTTTATTTCATTGATCATTCTTCTTTGATTTGCAAAGTTGTGATAGTATCTAGTATTTATGTCTCTCTGTTTCAGCTAGACTTGTTTGGCTCTCAGCTGTCATCTCATATATTTCTTTGCCATGTTCCTGTCAATGGCCTTTTTCAACGTCTTTATCTCCTCATTCTTATCCCCTATGTTCTTCTTTTACAACTTTGCTAATCTGAGAATATTCTTCTAGGTCTCTTTTCTATCTTTCTTCCTGTATTCCCTGCCCCAAGACTTGAGAGTTAATTTACAATTGCTGAGCATCCTGTGGACAGAGTTTAGACTGGAGTCTTAGAATCCTTGCTGACCCCTCTAGCTATTGAGAATTATCTGGTCACGGTCTTATTGTAAATTCCAATTAGTCTCATATCTAAAAATTATTTTTCTAATTCATGACCCTTCCTCATCCCCTCCAACCTCTTTCTCTATTGCCATTTCATTAAAATTGGTTTGTGATCTGATGTCATGACTGCTATGTTGAGAAAGCTGTAAATCCTAGCCACGTTTACCCACCCATCTTTCATTGCCCAACACTCTGTCCTGCCTCTCTTTTGTAACTAAACCCATCATTCCTTATAGTTGATCATGTGAATATTGTTCCCTCATAACCAATGTCACTAAGTTCACATTCTTCTATGCATTGTCTAAATGATTCCATTTGTTGGTAAGATCTTAGGGATGCCCCATATCTTTCTTCTTGAAACAAAATTTCATTATAGTCTCCAAAGCAAATCCATGGAGATTCATCTCTTGGTTTCAATCTTTTCAAAAGTTCCTAACTTAAATATTTGTTTTGGGATTCTGCATAGCCATAAAATTCTATCATCAAAACTTTCTGATGATCCACCTCATTCTCATACCATACAGATATGTGATGCTGTAAATAGGACTCTAAATTGCAATTTAGCCTGCTAGGCTACGAAAAGGCTAGACCTCCACTAAGATCCATATTATCTACAATAAAGCTTGCATCCATGCAAATCTGGTTTCTAATTTTTTTCATTTTATTTCTGCCACATTTTGTTTCAGACAAAAAGACAAAATCGGGAAATTTTGTTTTTACCAATAGTTGCAGCTTGCTATCTGTAGAAAGATTATCCATTCCTCTACAGTTCCATGTTATGCCTATCATTGAGCTTGGTGGGGCTGCCAAGCAGCCTCCATCATATCATCTTCATCAACTAGGCTTAGAACTTCATTCTCTGTTTTTGCTTTTTTTATCCTTTCATAGCTAAGGATCTTCTCTCTTAGCTTCCATTTTTCTATTGACATTCAAGTATGCCTCATGATTCATAATGTCTAAACTAGCCACTTCTCTTGCTCTTATTTTCCAAGAGGCCATCTTTTTGGTGATTACTTTCACCTTTTCAATTGTATTGCTAATTTGGGAGATGTTCAATTTCTCTCTCTAATATTTTCCTCTCCATTAACAATTGTTTTTTCTTTTTTCTCATTGTTACATAACATCCTTGCCTTCTCAGTAATCTCCCATTTCACTAGTTTAGAGGGTACATCTTTTATGACAATCCTTTTTTGCTTAGGTGGTCTATTTCCATCATTTTTTTGTTGGGGTATCCACTTAATGCTTTGTTCCTCCTTACTAGGATATTGTTTGGAAACAAGCAACTTTCAAACACTCTTAAATACTTTTTACTACTATTTACTATTTTATTATTACTTTTCACCTACTTTTATTACTATTCATTACTTTTTCATTACTATTTAATATTTTATATTACTTTTTACCTACTTTTTACTATTTTTTACAAATACTCTCAAATATTCTCAAATACTCTCAACATCCAAACGTAACCTTATTCTCCCTCCTCATGCTTAGTTTCTACTCTTCCTCCATATTTCCTGATTTCATATACTTTTGGGTTCCTTGGAAACCCCATTAACCATGCACCAAATTGATAGAAGCTCTCTTCCCTTTCCTGAGTGCCTTCACGTTGGCCTTGACATGATTTAGAACTATGTGTCAGAATACCACATTTAAAACAAAAGGCTTGTAAACGTTCATATTTAATAGACATCAAGAATCTTTTATCATCTAACAAAGGTTTAGTCATATCAATGGCAACTTTGACTCTTAAACAAAGAATTCTTTTTGCCTCTTAACAAAGGTTTAGTCATATCATAGCAACTCTGACTCTTAAACAATTTCCTTATGCCTTCCCTTCCAAGTCAGTTTCTAGACGAATCACTAGTCCTATTGAGGCCACTATTTCCTCCCTAATTTCTTCATTCATAGACGCAAGGGAGAGGCCATATAATTGAACCCAAAAAGGCTCAAACTGAAATTTAATGCCTATAGGAGCACATTTTCACCTACTTCTTGAAAGGTAATTAAATTATGATCGAAGAACCACGGTTTATCACATAACACTCTATATCTTTATCTACTGAGAGTTAAAATTCTATAAGGAACTTGTAATCCGCCAATTTTTTGAATTTAACTCAGCTCGAAAAATTCCATACCTTTGTCATTGTGGACTAAAAGGCTTTGCTATTCACCCATTTCCCTAACATGATCCCTCCTATGATGCAGTGTTTTCCATGCTTTTCTCGATTCTTGAAATTCTTCCTTTGAAGGAGAAAGACCTCACTTACCTCGACCAAAAGCTTGAGTTTTTTTCACCTTCTTGCTAGATCTTCTTCCATCTCCCTCCATTGTCCTAACTTCGAACAAACTTCAAGTAGAAACTAGACTTCCTTGAGGCCAAAGATTTAAAGCTTAGACCCATTTTCGAAGAAAACAAGAAGAGGATACAAACCCTAGCCTTGTTTTCGAAATTAATAAGGGAGCAGAGCTAAAAAAAAAAAATTGATGCAACCAATATCAATCTTCAATTTATAAGTTTTGAAATTGTTTGGTCACACAGTAAAATGACATAAAAGTTAAAAATTAAATAAAATATTATTTTTATTTTAAAATTTTAAAATATAATTTATTTATTATATTTCATAGAAAATTTTAAAGAAATTAGAATAATTTAATATAATAAAATAAGATAATTTGTGTAACCAAACGAGACCAAAAGGTGATATAATCATAGAAATGCACTGGAAAAAGTAAAAACACTGGTTCATTTTATTTCATTCCCAGAAAGCCCGAAGATTTCCCAGGGATTCAAGAACAAAGAACTAAGATCTCTACAGCAGGTAATAGCAAGTACAGCTATATTTGAAATTTTGAAGGTCAATATCACCTCAATTCATCTTAAACAATTTTTTTACTAAACTCATCACTTTTTCAATTATTATTTTTTTTTTAAAGTTAAATGTATTTCAACTTATTTCGTATGTTCAAACATATATATCTTAACATAATTACATTCATTCACATCTTAATGGAATCCACAAAACATTAACATCCAGAGATCAACTCAAATTATCTTGAAGTAATCTCAACATCCAAAAACAGCCTAAAGAAATGGAAAGTAACCAACTTTAATTTGCTTCAGAAAAAATCAGCTTGGCAAATAATTGGAGCTCATTCTATTTGCTAAGTACATGCATTAATCAGTGATATATAGCTTGGTCCTATAAGGTCAAGAATTGGGTTTTTTTTTTTTGGGGGGGGGGGGGGGGGGGGGGATATAGATTTGACTCAAAATGCTCATACTGAACTTAAAAGCTTCAAGCCCAGGCACCAGGCTCCGGCTAGAACTTTCCCTAACTAAAGCCAACCCACAACAGAAAGGTACTTTTGTGGCACCCCATAATTCTCAGCTTAATCGAACAGTGATAGTAATTAGTATGTAGACAGTGCTGAAGATGAACATAATCAGATAGAACACCCAGGGATGATTTTTTCAAGTTACAAACTGTGAAATTCTTGCCAGCACAGCTTTCCCAGATTGGGTATTGAAATGAAGGAAACCAGTTTTTTTTTTTGGTTTCTTTCTCCAAAATCAAATGAGTTTGAAGAATCATATTGACAGGTCACAGCAATTACGTGGTGTCTGGGATGGAACACAAACAAATAAATCCAACCCCAGTTTGTTCTGTTTTAAATATTCTTTTGTCTAGACCAAACTAGCTTTGTGTTCGAATAAGCAAAAGCTATTTGGAAGAATCAATGATTCTAGGGCTTAGCCCCAAGAATAAACGGAGCTGCACCTCTGGTTGCCTTGACATAGGCAACATATTCACTGTATTGCATGGTAAACAGTGTGCTCTGGTAACGAGTCAGTTGTATGCGCTTCCGGAGTGACTCAGTAATGCTGCCATTGTAGCCCGCTTTTCGCATCAGTGAGTCTATTGCCTCAATTTTTGTCCATCCTAAACCAAAGTACATAAAATGAGAACTCAATTATGTGAATAAAACCACACTTATGTAAACTTCATTCTAGTTTTAGGGGAATCTAAAAAGTAACTAAAAGCACAATATTAAAGAGAAACAAAAAAAAAAAACTTCAATGCACTTCAAGGCAACCTTTGAATAAAAATCCTATTCTTCTTTGATATATTTCTTTTGTATGAAAGAAAATATTGTATTGACTATTGATATTGAAATAGACATAGCTCAAGTACACAGGAAATATACAAGAATTTACACCTAGATAGGAGCTAGAAACGGATATAAGGAAATCATGAAAGTTGAGACCATTAAAATTTATACCAATGGCCCACAAAATAACTTCTTTTGACTACAAAATAACTTCTTTTGATATATACCTAGTCAATAATGGAGCTCCACTTTCTAAAGAAACCAATATACGGTTTTAAAAAAGGCTAATCATCTAGTCACCTAGCTTTCCATCTTAATATGCGACAGAAAGGGGCACATTCTGGTTTCTTTTACTCTGTTCACTACTTTTCAATTTAAATTGGAAGTAAGAGCATGAGAGCGAGAACCGCGAAAGAACATTTACAACAAAACTTGACAATTCGTGACCCAGAAAACAAAACTTGACATTGAACTTAATCCTTGGGATGAGTAAACATGGGTTTCATAGAAGAACTTGATCATATGTCCTCCAAATGAGAAGTGGTAATAAGACTACCAGTACAGTTAATAAAATAAAAAAACAGGTGAAAGAACTAAATATTAAACAGTGCAGGACAAATAATGGTTCATCTACCCAAAATCAAATTTGAAACAAAGGATTAATATATTTAGAGAAGATTATAGGTGCAATCAGTACAATTCTGAGTCAAAGAATTTCCAACTATACGCCAATGGAAAAATTAACTAAATAAAAAGTTCACCCAATTGATTGGCTTGTACTGAAGTAAGAAATGTTACCTTCATGGGCAGCCACCTCAGGCAAATATGTGGCACTTCGCCGTGTATTATTGTCTGGGTCAGTAAACTCAATAATCATACCATGCTTTCCAACCTACACTAAGAACTTACTGAGTTAAGAAAGTCGAAAAAAGACAGCAACAATATATATATATATATAACACAAGAACTTCAGTAAAAATTCGGCACAAAAAAAAAATTTAAGTAAAACAAAAGTACTTTTATTATGAATCCATACTATGCCAAGCCTACATATTATTAGCTCAGCATCTGATCAAGCACCACTATGGCATGAGAATTACCAATTAAAACATTTGAAAACTAATCCAAGCACACCACGTCAAGAATTGAATAATCAATCAACAGACGGTTAATGGCCATCAACCAACCAGAACTCCATCCATCAAAATATTGGAGATACATTGAAAGTAGCTACGAGAGAAAACAATATCCCACAAGAATATCTAATATCAACTTGTTCATGAAGTTACAGGTTTAACAATTTCAATACATCTCACTGTTAACATCATTCTTAACCAGAGGAAAATTAAATATGTCTATATATCATAACCTAAAGTGCCACCAAAGTCAAAAACAAGTGAACAGGTACATACCTCCCAATCAAGATAGTGGTTAGCAATTTCATAATCAGTCAGAATGGAAACTGTACACTCCAAAGATGGTAATTCTTTAGCCTGTATAGGGGGAAACCTGCGGTCCCTCAGAGCACTGCAATAAATTACAGATAAAAAGATTACAATAAAAAAACAAAACAAGAATTAAAATGGGCAAAACACAATGTGCTTGTTCTCCAAGCCAGAAAAGTATGGCAGTGATTCAAAGACATGCACCGATCCCTACACCTCTTAGTAGGGAAATCCAGCAGTTCTATAACCAGATTTTTTTTTTAATATAAGTAATAAACTTTATTGATTAAATGAAACTAGGCACAGCCCATGAATACAGAAAGTATACAAAAGAGACCTAATTGCATTTTATGAAGCTGAATATATACCCAAAAAATAAAACCCTCTAGTCATATGGACCAATCTCAATATTGGGAACAAAAAAAGCAATATCTTCAGTGGTGGCCATTGATTGATACAACCAAACATTAAGTCTTCTAGCAGAATAACTTCCCAAGCCACAGCTGTGGGTAGCTTCGCAACCTAATGACTTTAACTACTTAAGCAATTACAAGAGATTTGTTTTTTCTGCAACTGCTTACTTAGAAAAGAAAAAAAAAGTTCTTCTACAACTGTAAGTTACTAAATATCAAAAGCACACACTATATATGAATAAGTGTGCCAACCTGGGGTGTGGGTGTGGGTGTGGGTGTGGGTGTGGGTGTGGGTGTGGGTGTGGGTGTGGGTGTGGGTGTGGGCGTGGGTGTGGGTGTGGGGATGGGTCACTTGGGTGCGTGTGGGTGTGGTTGTGTATACGCATGCATATGGTTAATCACTATCAGACTTGCGGTCCAAGTATAATCCAAATATTTGGGAGAAATAAAAAGGACAGTAAATATGCGTCCATAAGTGTGAAGCATATGCATCAAAAGGTAGAATACATTGACTATTTCAGATGCAAAGTACACGACTTTCAAAACCTGTTTAGTGCATAGTCCTTGAAGCCACTAATCAACCATCGAGCCTCTAGAGTTCCAATACATCCACGTAAACGTGGCTCCCCCTCCATTCGCCACTTTCTTCCAAGTAACGAACAATGGGCTAGGACCAGAGTAAGTATTTGTGTCAGAAAAGCATATGACGAAAAAAAAGGTGGTGTGTGAAAAGGGCAGATGAACAAAAATATAAAACACATATCTATCAAAGCAATCTTAACAGGGGAAATGCATGATCACATAGCTCTAACTAGCAGGACTTCGATCAAACTTATTTGATAATATTAGTCATGTCTATGATCTATAAAGACAATTTGTAAAAGCAGATTCGTATGCTTGAACAAGTCCGTATGAAATTACAATAACCAAAGGCTCGTGCATTTATCATACTAAAATCCTTCTCGTGCTTTCAGGCAATTACAATAAGTGCTCAACCATCAACTATATACCCCGCCAAACCACATTAGGATTTTATGTTTACCCTGTTTGACCAACCCACATTAGGCATAGATATATCTTACAAGGGTTTAAGCACTTATCGCAATTACTCTCAAAGCAATTCTACAGTAAGTATAGACAGCATCCGTTTATCCATCTCCATAAATCTTCAAAGAAATCTAAAACTGGTAAAAAGAAATTCAGAATCTTGGGTCATCATTTATGCCATTTGACATTTTTCATTTTTTATTTCTTTGTTATTGGAAAAAAAAAAAAACCCAATCGAATCAATAACTAAAGTATATAGCAATCAGCACAGGAATGAGGGAACAACAAAATTAACGCCAGACATAAATGTAGCCCCCAAATCACACTCTCGCTAAAATGAAAGCAGGGAAGGAATTAAATAATGAATTAATAATCATATCAACTAAATCGGTATCAACTTTGGGACCAAAATATAATCGACTGAACAACTGAGCTCGAAAACCCATACATCAGCCCCGTCTACATGTATATGCATATAATACAATATATATATATATACATAGAGAGAGAGAGAGATACTGGTGACCGTCATCGAAGGCGGGGGGAGGAGCATCCTCGCTGTTGTAGTGAGAGACGAGCGTGTCGAAGCAGTAAACCACCATCTCACGGTTCGCCGACACCATTTTTTCTTATAAGCTGAAACGTCAAACAAAACAAAAAAAAGACGTCTTTCCAGATGTATATAACTAAAAAGAGTTGGATCTTAATGGGACCTTTTGAGAGAGCAAATTTCGGAACGTTTTACACGTTATGTGAAGGGACAAATAGAGATTGATGCCTGAAACAATAATGGGTCATTGAAGGAAGAGCGAGAAAGCACAAAGAGGCACTCTTTCTCTTTTCTACTTCTGTGTTTCTAAAGCTGCACACGCCTCCTCTGCAAATTAAAAAAAAAATAAAAAGAAAGAAAGATAAAAGAAAATGGGGCGTGCGCCTCCTAATAAAATGCCCTCGCTGCCCGGGTTGAGTTGAGTAGGGTGGAGTGCCTGATTAAATTATCGGAGGAATAACCAAAGCCCCACTTGCAGTCCTTTTGCTTTTCTCTTCTCTTTTTAGAAAAGATTCCGTGTTCAAAACTCCCTCTTTTCCAGCCCTCTTTCTTCGTCTTTCTAAATTTTGGGAGCTTTTTCCGTCGAAATGGAGGAGATAAATGTGCATTAATGGATTACAAAGCCCCATCCTCATCAATTGAGGGTTAATTACTTTTCAATATGCATTTTTCACGACTATTGCATGATGATTTGATCGAAGAACTCAAGAATATGCTTGAGACTCAGAGAGAGAGAGAGAGAGAGAGGAGGGGGGGGGGGGGGGGGAGGGAGAGACTAGACTATGCTATTAATCTGCTTGGCCACCTTTACAATTTGCCCATTTCCTGATTATGGAAATTCCACCGTTGTGCAGAGGTTAAAGGTGTAAAAGTACTAGCGAGGTCATGACCATTACCATACCTCCCAATCTTTCTGAGATTTATAGAGTTCTGTCTCGACAGTGCAAATACACAAATAACATCCCCATTTGAAATTAAAAAGTTCAATTAATTCCAAAAGGATTAAATAAGATGTGTCGTGAAGAAAGAAGAATGAAACACAACTTCAGATTTCTATAGAAGTATTAGTCAGAATCAGAGTCGTGCCTCCTTTTTCCCTTGTCTTTCCTGTGTTTCCTCTTGTCATCTGAATCACGGGAATGCCGCTTCTCACGCCTTTCATGCTTCTCTTGTTTCTTCTCTTCGCGCCTTCTTTTCTTTCGACTACTTTCATCATCGGAATCCTTCTCTCGAATGTTACTTGGTGACTGAGCAGGCAGAGCCACTTTTCCTGCTTCAGGTGGAACATCCTCCACTGAGGATTGAAGAGAACTTGTTTCTTCCCAAGGACGGGGTGCTCTACAGTAAAAGAATTCACGTAAAAGGAGAACTTAAAAAGAGGAGGAGAAGGAAGAACAAAGAAGAAGAAGAAACAAACAAACAAAGAAATGAAATGAAACAGAAGGCAGTGCATCAGTGGTACAAATGTCAGTGCTCAGATTCACTTGTGCACTCAATTGACTACATAACAAAAAAAGAAAAAGCAGTAAAAAGCTACCAAATTAGAGTTACAGGGTATGGTTTCACACATTATGATGTTGACCTGTTCCATTATTGCATTGAGCAACTTTTGACACCAAAAGTTTTACATAAAATCCTACAAGGCCAGACTCGGACTTTTTTGTAATTCAGATTTGAACTGGCTCAAGTCAATGAAGACTAAATGATGATATTGTAAGCTTATGCTGCCTGTTGAATGCATACAGTGACACCATAAGCCACCATCCCGTCCTTTGTGATCTTAGCAGATGGTTCCTTCATTCATGGACCAGATTTGAGAATTGACAAAGTTGATCCGAATACCAAAATACTCAAATTAATAGCTGCAGTCAACTTATCACTTAACTTGGCCTGAAGGATGCGGCTAGTTTCCTCCGAAAGCTGATGTTAACTATGCACCCAAAGGTGAAAACAACCACGCTTGCCTTGTTTTTCAACGATATGGCATGTAGCCGACTAGTTGAAGTCAGCCACCGTTGTTTTTAAACCTTCTACCCCACACTGCCATTACTAAGCCCCACGCATTGCGCACACAAAAAAAAAAAATTGTCATTCTCAAATTTTTACCATATCAAACATTTAAATAACTTTCACAGAAAAAAGAGTTCTAGAAGTCGGAAATGTCATGAGGAAGCATTAAAAAACCAAATTCAATCACGGCGTAACAGCAGAACCTAATCCACTTTGTTTTCTTTTTCAAGCATACCTGGAGAAACCAAGACCTTGAACCTGAGCAGCTTCAGCATGGCCTGCACCCAAGTCCTCTGCTGTAGAGCCTCGCTTCACAAGTTCAGAAAACTCATGCTTATCAAGCCGATTACCTTGAGCTTGGCTAGCACGCTTAGGAGCTAAGCCTAGGGCCTCCCTCATGGCCTGCTCCTCCTGTTCCTTAATTCTTTTTATTTCTTCCCTTGCAGCCTCCATTTCTGAATCCCAAGCTTTTTTGTCCCTATTATACCAGTGTAGATCTTTCCCTGTTGCATAAATAAAAGGAGCAAATTAGATTACTTTTCCATTAAGGACTCACATTTGTTTGGTAGTGCATGAAAGATTACAAAAATATATATATTTCTCAATTCAATAAAGAAAACGTCTACAAAGTTACAGCAGTAATTGTTTTCAAACCATTAGCCGAATACAGATGAAATTTAAACAATTCCGTAGTATTTGTCCCAAACTCCTGTTGTATACAACCAATGGCTTCAAGAGTCTAATTTCAAATGTTAAGAAACGGAAACAAAGTGGTTGTCACTTGTCAATGCTCACAATAATGTAACTGGATGCTGAGACAATAATGGTAAACGTTATATCAGTATTACCTTTCTGCCATCTTCCTACAGGAGCCTTGATACTGTGACCAATATAATTCTCTCTATGTTTGTCAACCTTCACGTCATCCCAACTGAACTCTGTGCATCACAAGCAGAGCACCAAAAATTTACAGGAGATCCAAATGAGAAGTTCTGAATATATCAAAGTTGCAAGGAAACCGTGTTTAACAACCATGTAGATTAATATTTTTTTTTTTTTAATATATAAGTTAGATCAATATTCATATATCATCTTAAGTCTGTCATGTAATTTGGGAAACTTCAAGGTGACGTCCAACCAAAACTATATTTGACAACAATCTCCATTAGAAAACAATAAACCCATATGACTGAGTGTTTGTAACAACAACTTTTCACTTTTTCCGGGAAAAGCAGATGCACCAATTGCTTAGCAAGGCACCGAATTAACCAAAGGAAACCTTAAACTTTCTTTATGTTTATTCAAGGAAAATTAAGGCTTTCATACTCTATTCGCTTCCAATTCAAACAAGACAGCTAGGGTTTGTTCAGAATTACTAAACCATCACAGAAACCTGCAATAACATTCCGGAGAAATTGTTTACTTATCAAAAAAAGAAAAAAAAAACATTCCGGAGTCCATAATTTCCAATTTTCGAGGGAAAACAAGAAGATATATATTTCCAGAAACCCCGTGTATCCTTTAAATCTCGGTGAGTGATGAGTCATGATCCCGTCATATCAAGTCGCGACAGTTTGAGCGTGAACAGAATATTTGGCTAAATTTAAGCGCCACAAAAACCCTAATTGGATAAACAAACGAAGGAACAGAGAGAGAAGCTTACGATCACGACCGCCACGAACGCCACCTCTCGTAGGATGATACATCTCGTCTACCTGTGGATGCGCCTTGTGTTCTACAGCAAGAGATTCGCGAATTTCCTTGCTTCGGTTTGGGTCGGGAATTCGGGGGGCTGGTCAATCTTCCGGGTTAAACGATTTCCTTCGTTTATAAGAATCTGGTTTCGCTGGATTTATATAGACAATCTCTTTTATTTCTGCCACGTCAATAAATCTAACGGCCATATCAAATGCTCGCTGCAATAACTTTCCTTATTTCTCCACTAGATTAATCATTAATTAGAGATAGCAAGCAAAATTGGGGATGCTTGTCAGCGGAAGAGGAGATGATTGATGATATTTTTGTTCCTGAAAAGGCTGGCGTGATCAAGAGTTTAAGTTTGTATTTGGATGTCGAAGTGAAGTGAAATGAAGTGCGTTGAAATGAGTTTAAAATATTTTTTAATATTATTATTATTTTAAAATTTAAAAAATGTATATTAAAATTTAAAAAATATATATTAAGATTTGAAAAATGTATATAAAAATTTGTGTTTTGTATTAAAAAATTATGAAAATATAATAATAAAATAAAAGTAAACTTTTGTAAGATCTAGGAGCTTAAGTGAATTTTTGTGAGATCTATTTAATATATTTAAATCTATTTAAAATATATTTAAATAATTAGATAAATTTATAAAAATATGTGAAATTATAAAACCATTATTGAAAGAGAGAGATTGTCTCCTCACACGCGCAACCTGTAGGAAAAGAAAAAAAGAAATTAATTTATTTTGATCACTTGTTATCGAACTGTAGAGAGAGAGGAAAATGACTTTTGCCCATTAAATACGTTCACACCGGTTTGTGAGAGATGAATACAAAAAAGAATTGTGTTCACTGACACACCATTAACCCATGAAAATTTGTTTTTTTATTACCAAGATCAGGTGTGGATAGTGTCTTTGGATGTTTGTGAGAGTTTAATTAAAGATGAACTGAATACGTTTCGGATTCCAAACGGGGCCGCTAAGGGATCTAAGAATAAACTTATTGGGACCAAACAAGAAATCATTTTATTTTCTGTCAAATCTATTTATTATTTACAACAAGTATATAACTCGCGCAAATGTTTTAAGTTAAAAATTATAATTATCTATTTCAATATACATAATTAACTTCTTAACCATTACTGAAATATATATTTATTATATTACAATATCACAACCCACAAAATCCAACACAATAACAATCCATAAATATTAATAAGTTTCATAAAACACATCACACAAATATTATCTATCATTTATTTAACTCATATACCAATAAATGTGATTAATTACATGGCTTTACTAATTTTAACTAATGCAATAATTATGGTATTTCACAATTTTTTTAACTAAAAAAATATTAACGCTTTACAAATCACATAATCAACATCTTCATTATTTTGACGCACTTAATATCAACACTTAACACAATTACACAACTACAACAACACCACAAACCACATTCACTTCTTCTCCGTCTACTAATAAAATGTATCATATTATATTACAAATTTTTTTCTTTATTTTTCTCCTCTTAGATAATGAAGCTTGACAGTGATCTTCTTCCTTTATATTTGTGTTGATGTCGAGATCGATATTAACAGTAGTTTCCTATAATACAAATAATATCGTCAACTATTTTCTATAAATAAAATATTTTAATAATTATATTTCTAGTAAAAGATAGTATAGTAGTATACCATTCAAAGCCTCGAACGAATTGATTAAGCAATGAGATTAATATCATTATAAAACTATAGAATATGATATAAATTAAGATTAAATATCAAATCATACAATTCTTTTTTACTTTCTTAATTGTCGTTGATCTTATACATTCGGGATCAAATATGCGTTAAAATGTGCAGTTTTCCCGTTCATATTTTAAGTTATACTCATCAAGTCGCAATAAGAATATGTATTCTTTACCAACAAATTGCTGTAAATCATTTGAAAATATATTATCATTCTAGTCCCAAACAAATAAATAAAATATGTTATACTAAATTTTAGCGATTATTTAATATAATCATTAAGCTTTCTACACTAATATTCATTTTCTAAATATTATATCTACTATTTTGTTACCTGATCTTCTTTTTCTGTAAGTTCTTTTACAGTTTTATTTAAAATTTTCTCAGCCACTTTGTCAAATAGCATTGAAGACACTAACCCGAGTCATTTACCAGCTACATATTTATTCGATACCTTGAAAATGTAACACTTAATAATAATTTGCACATTTAATATAATGAGTTTTTAAGTCGGTAATTGAATGGCTTTAATCGACCAATTCAAATCAATCCAAATTGATTCTACTTGATTTTAGACCGATTTAAATCAATTCCAATTGATTGAAAAGTACTATATTTATTTATAAGTTGTTTAACAATTTTTTTTTTTTAATTTGTTGTAGAAAAAATGTGATAGACATAAACATATAACCTAATGGTCTTTATCTTCTTCATATATGAGACAAAGAGGTGTCTACAATTGAGGTTAAATACATAAACTACATGTTTATTAAAATTAAATGGCCTGGTGTGAAAGACTGACAACGACATAGTGATCAAGTGTTAAGAAATATCTAGTTTATAAAAAAATTAAGTAATAGATAATTTTATCGCATGAGTTAGTGATTATCCTACAAAGTAACGATATACAATACTGCATCAATACCTCTCGAAAAGACTCTCAACTTACGTACAAAGGTGGAATTTATACACAAAAAATTAATTGAAAGGGCATGGTCACATTAATCTAGAAGTACGTATATTAATAATCTTATCTCCAGTAAGCGCACATACCTGTAAGAGTGATAGGTCCTTTAGTACCAACTCTTAGCCACCAAATCAGTTACAAATAACTCTGCAAGGCACAGAGCCAAATTTAACACAAAAATCAACATATCATAGTCCAAGCCCACTAATTTCTCACAATATATGTCATCACTCTCAAGAGACAATAATTTCTATTTGTAATCTAGTTTCGGAGTTGTAGTTTTTTAAAACTTTGTTCTTTTCGACACTGCAACTAATTATGGTCTAATATCTCTAAAAAAATATAATCTGGTTATGAAATGCAAGTTTGCTTTTAACTATTGTGAGGCTATAATATCTCTAGGAATAATATAGGCCGGTTAGGAAATTTACATTTAAATTAGAGGGTTATCAGATCAGCCATATATGAATTCTTTCAGTTTTTTTTTTTTCCATTTCTAGTAGAGTAGCATCCAGAATTGAGCAGATGATACCTATATAAATAATGTGATAGAACGTATATATACGAATAAGATACCTAATAAGTCCTAACTTATAGGAAACGAAGTAGTTATAGAAATTATTAAACGAGTTCCTGCACCTGTATAGGCTATCACAGTACAAATAATATCACCATAAATGATAAACAGTAGGTGAATTAATTTTATAGAATGTAGAGAAAAAAATTGAAAATTGTGTGTATTAAAGTAACTTTCCCATGAAACTCATATGCATGATTCAGATCTAATCATATTTAAGATTATGTCTCTCATGATGCGGAGCATGCCTGCATAAAATATAAAGTCTCTATTAGTTTCATTAATAATAATTAATTTTCATATAAAAAAATACAATAATAATAATTACTTCCTTTTGGCCATGTGATTTAAGATCGAAAATTGAAAATTGAAAAAAAAAAATTGGTATAGTTGCATGTACATAAATACTTAAATTTTGAATATATGACATCATCAATTTGGCTTATATTGGATATGATCATATCGTAGGGGTGGTATATCAACTGGCTTTTCAAGAAAAGGTAACTATATTCGATCTTGTGAGGCTTAATATCCATATATAACTTTTATGAGATATGCAGGGGTATATGTGAACTAAACATATCTCATATGTTCTGCAAGGTTATATGCTCACACCAAACATCTAAACTTGAGAGTGATTAAAACAATAAAGATTTAATATTGTGATTATGATAAAAACGTGTATTAAAACACTAATTATTGAAATATACATATTAATAAAAGCATATTTGATGTGAGCATATATGAAATCTTCATATCCTAAACTACACAACTATTTCTTGGCCTTTGCTCCACCATTTCGAAGTGACACCATCATTTTGAAGTGATCACAGGGGCAATTATATATGTATACTAATACATGTTTTGATCCATCAAGATTCAAAACATTCGTTGTTCTGTTTAAAACCTACATGCATATATGTATCAATTGATTGAAACATTTTTAACATATAGTAATATACAAGTATGGTTGCCAATTCGTGAAGAAAGCAAGAAAAAAAAAATACTGGAACAACCTTAGAAAATGGCAATGAGTCAATGACTATGAACATAGAATTTATATGATTTATATATATAAAAGCATAAATATTGAATGAGATAAAATTACAAAATGATATGAGATCCAACAGCAATTTCACGGATAGTTTAAAGTCAACAGCAACATGATTTGGGCATGGCAGACTTTCTCTTATCAATATGTTTTTTTTTTTAGGCAATAGTTATAGATTTTAATGGGCTTAAATTTAACGATTTCCCAATATCCATTTATTCTGTTCAACAAAAACTAACCCCATATTCCATTGTGCCTATTCTACAATGCATGTTTTGCAAAGCAGATGGTTCATTAGTGAGTTTAACCTCAATGCTTCCTCCTGGAAAGTTGCATGGCATTCTATTTAAACATGCATTGAATTTGGTTAACCTATAAATATCCATGTAAGACTATCTAAACTATCTAACCAAGTGTCACTTGGTAATTGATCCCTAATTTTTCGTTTGCCTTAGGCGAAAGATCCATTTTTGGAAACAAACTCCAGGCAAAGTTAATTAATGTTGCTTTTCAGTCTTGTTGTGAGATTGCTTGGTCTCTTTTTCTTTATCTTCTTCACCTTCCGCATGTTATCTCTTTTAAAGGGTCAAAGATATGGCTTGGCATTGTGTCTAACTAAGTGTCTAAAACATCTAGTTAAATTGCTTGACTTTCTACATGTTATCCTTTTAATTACTTTCTGAGTGTAGTCTATCCTATAGATTGCTTGATCTATGGCTGAATTTAAGTTGGAACTTATAACATCTAGTTTTTATTAAAGCTATTATCTGGACTGTACCCACCAATTCGATCTCAGTCAATTATAATATTTAACTGAATGTACCCACCAATTCAAAGTAACACAGTCTCAGACTAGATAAGATTTAATTGGATTTAATACCTGGGTCCATGACATAAAATTCACATAAGTTAATGTAATATTTTGGGGGGGGGGGGGAGGCGCCCACATGGGGCAGACCTCCAGCCTCCCCTACGTTACATGCAGGTAACGCATGGCTTTAAGCCATGCGTTACGTAGCATGTAACGGAAAACGCATGGAAGTTAAACGCAAGTCGGATGGATCAATAGATAAGTACAAAGCTCGCTTAGTGGCGAAAGGATATACCCAACAGGAGGGTATAGACTATGAAGAAACTTTTTCACCAGTCGTGAGGTTTACTTCAATTCGTCTGATTCTAGCTATAGTAGCAAATATGGATTTGGAACTCTACCAGATGGATGTTAAGACAGCATTTCTCAATGGAGAACTAGATGAGGAGATCTATATGGATCAACCAACGGGTTTTGTGGTCAAAGGTCAAGAGCGCAAAGTGTGCAAGCTCAAACGATCTATATATGGCCTAAAACAATCATCTAGGCAATGGTACCTCAGATTCCATCGAGCCATTCTTTCGAATGGGTTTACGATGATCACAGAGGACCATTGTGTCTATGTCAAAAGATCCAAGAAGAGTTTCATTATGTTGTCATTATATGTTGACGACATACTACTAGCTGGAAATGATAAAGGGTTGATAGTCGCCACAAAAGAGTGGTTATCCTTCAATTTTGAGATGAAGGATATGGGTGAGGCAGAATACATTCTGGGAGTTGAGATCTATAGAGATCGCTCAAAGAGAATATTGTGTTTGTCCCAACAGACTTACATAAAGAAAGTTCTCGAACGCTTCCTAATGAGTGAATGTAAACCCATTGACACCCCTGTCACGAAAAGCGAGAACTTATCTAAAGAGTTATGTCCTAAGACTCAAAGAGAAAAGGAAAAGATGGCCCGTGTCCCTTATGCTAATGCTGTGGGTAGTCTGATGTACGCAATGATGTGTACTCGGCCTGACATATGCTATGCAGTTGGCTTAGTAAGTAGATTCCAATCTAACCACGGACTGGCTCACTGGAAAGCAGTCAAGAGGATCATGCGATATCTGAAGGGAACTGCAGACTATGTGCTGTGCTATCAAGGTTCAGATTTGCAGCTAAGAGGTTACAGCGATGCCGACTGGGGCAGTGACCTAGATGAGCGTAAATCAACCACTGGGTATGTCTTTCTGCTCAACAATGGCGCCATTACATGGAGCAGCAAGAAACAACCCTGTATAGCTTTATCCACCATGGAGGCAGAATACATAGCTTGTTCTGCAGCAGTTCAAGAAGCTGTTTGGTTACGGAGGTTCCTCAAGCATTTAGACATTGGCACGGATACTTCAGATCCGGTGACGATATTCTGTGATAGCATGGCAGCTCTCGCATATGCTAAGGACTCAAAATATCATGGAAGAACCAAACATATAGATATCAGATATCACTACATAAGAGATATGGTAGCGCAAAAGGAAGTGATTCTGAAACATCTTTCTACGAGTCGCATGGTTGCTGATCCCTTAACAAAGCCTATTGCACGAGATGTATATGAGGCTCATGTTAGGAATCTAGGACTACGTAGATTGTAAATGTAATTTGTTTTTCAAATAACATTGAGATGTAACATTTCCTTTGGGATATTAATACAATATGATTCAGTTCTTGTCTTTATCGTATTGTCTTTTACTAATACACACACACAAGATATGTCAACAGGCTAAGATTGGCTCACTCACACGAGCAATCGCCTCTAGCGCTTAAGTAGCGAGAAGAGATGAGACATTGTGTCCCTAAGTACTTGTCCAAAGGGATAAGTTAGTTAACACAAAGATATGTCGCCTTAGTGGGAGCTAAGATGAGGTCTTCTCAGAAGACTGTGAATGGATTACCCACCATCCATATAGCCTGAGATTAGCCAGATGCGAGATTCTCTTTGACGCCTTGGAGGCATGCAAATAGAGAAACTTGAGTTAGATGCTTAATGAGCGCCTAGACTAAGATCTGTATGGTGTTGATATAGACATATGCTCTTTGAGAAAGAGAAATCCACCGTAGCATGTGTTTCATACTACATGTGCTTATTCGACCATATGAGTAAGTGAGTAAATGGTTCCCCTCTTTCTCACTGTGTGAGTCTCATTTTTTTGTGTCCTTTACTTTTGACTATGTCACAAGATAGAGGTTAAAACGTCTGCTACTTTGGCATGCTGTCTATGGCCATGATTGATTCGGTCTAAAGAGGTATTGCTAGGAAAGCGGTTTAACCAAAGTTGAATGATATGAGTGCAAAAGGAAGATTTTTTCGATATCGTATCTTCGATAGTGTTTGCTGACGTCAAACTATGACGCTGCATATTGGTAGCGGCTAAAGTTGTGAACACATTGAAATGTTTTGGAAAAAGTCAAGCATTGTTCTGAGTTTATTTAACTCAAGAGGGTTCGAAAATACTTGACTTGATGCGTTCGAATAAGTCTAGGACATGACCATACACTTCGGGGATGTTACTATGCTGGTCTTCTCTGGGAGAGATTTGGTGTATGTACTCCCATTTTTTTTGTAGATGTGCTTGGTGGTCGCACGGCCTATTTACTTGTATGAACAAGATTGAGAACATAAGAGAGATGCAGACCTGGGGTCATGCCCACTGTGTGCGAGTGGGAGATGTAATATTTTGGGGGGGGGGGAGGCGCCCACATGGGGCAGACCTCCAGCCTCCCCTACGTTACATGCAGGTAACGCATGGCTTTAAGCCATGCGTTACGTAGCATGTAACGGAAAACGCGTTTGACCTTTGACCACAAAACCCGTTGGTTGATCCATATAGATCTCCTCATCTAGTTCTCCATTGAGAAATGCTGTCTTAACATCCATCTGGTAGATTTCCAAATCCATATTTGCTACTATAGCTAGAATCAGACGAATTGAAGCAAACCTCACGACTGGTGAAAAAGTTTCTTCATAGTCTATACCCTCCTGTTGGGTATATCCTTTCGCCACTAAGCGAGCTTTGTACTTATCTATTGATCCATCCGACTTGCGTTTAACTTTAAGAACCCATTTGTTCCCAATAGTCTTACGCCCTGTCGGTAAATCAACCAGATCCCAGACCTGGTTAGTTTTCATAGACTCAATTTCATCATTAAGAGCTTTCATCCACTCATCTTTAGTAGAAGATGAGAGAGCCTCATGAATTGTCCTAGGCTCATCACCATCATGCGGAGCTACCATAAAAGATTCCCCTTCAATCTCAAAACGACGACGGGGAATACTTTCACGTGTGCTTCTACGCGGCTGAGGTTGTTGTGATTGATTGACAAGTGGTGTGCTCCCACTCGGATTTAATTCCTTATTTGTAGGAGCTTGAAGAATTTCTTCCTCATTCTCAACTAAATTCCTTGGAGCACTTTCTTCTTGTTCCATAATCTCATGAAGTTCTAAACTCCTATCAACCTCACCTCTACTTGGAAATTCATTTTCAATGAAGTCCACATCTCGTGATTCAATTTCAGTCATACTTCCATCAGTTTGTTCACCTATTAACACATACCCTTTAGAGTGTTCTGAGTACCTTATGAAGATACACTTCTTCCCTCTAGGGCCTAATTTCCCATATTTATGAGAAAGATTATGAACAAAACCCGTTGAACCCCATGGCCGCAAGTTACTCAAATTGGGTTTCTCGCCGGTCCATAGTTCATATGGGGTGGAAGTTACTGATTTGAAGGGCACTCTGTTAAGAATGTAGGCAGCAGTTAAAAGTGCATCTCCCCAAAAAGAAATTGGTAGGTTTGCTTGCGCCATCATTGACCTAACCATCTCAAGCAGTGTACGATTTCTCCTTTCCGCCACGCCATTTTGTTGCGGCGTACTCGGCATCGTTAACTGTCTTTTGATTCCTTTTTCATCACAGAGCCTTTTAAATTGCTCAGAGAGATATTCTCGTCCTCGGTCAGTTCTTAGAGTTTTTAAACTCTTGTCTAACTGATTCTCAACCATTCTTAGATATCGTCTAAAACACTCCAATGCTTCAGACTTATGGGAGATTAAGTAGACATGACCATAACATGAAAAATCATCTATAAAAGTGATGAAGTAGACACCCCCGTGTCTTGCCCTCACACTCATTGGACCACAGATGTCAGAATGGACTAATTGCAGTGGAAAAGATGCCCTATAGGCTTTTCCAAACGGTTTTCTCTTAGCTTTTCCCATTAGACAATGTTCACATGTGGGCAAGATGACCCTAGCGAGATTGCCTATCAGGCATTCTCTAGCTAACCGAGTCATTCTATCTTGTCCTATATGGCCAAGCCTAGCATGCCATGTATGTGAATCCAAATTATCAACAGATGAAGAAAGAAAAGCAATAGATTCATTTATATTAGAATAAACCAAATCTAATATCATAAAACCGTCTTGCAGAAAAGCATTGCCATAAAACACATGGCCCAAATAAAAGGAAACATTATTGTTTTCAAAAACAATTCGAAAACCAAGTTTTAATAGAGTAACAACTGAAAGTAAGTTTCGTCGGATTTCGGGAGCGTATAGCACATTGTGGAGGAAAAGAGTGCGGCCACCCCGCAAGTCCAGCTTGTAGGTACCAAGTCCTAGCACCTCCACGCTAGCTCCATTCCCCACCTTGATATCACGACTCCCAGCTGGAATTCGGCGATATTCCACAAATCCGACTCTATCTCGCGCTATGTGCTCGGTCGCTCCTGAATCAACAGTCCACACAGGATAGGAGTGAGCAACCATCACATGGCTAGTTACAAAAACAATACGAGAGAAGTTAGAGTATACCTTCTTCGGCTCAGTGCAGTCACGAGCGAAGTGGCCTTTCTTTCCGCAGTTGTAACACTCTAATTTTGACTTGTTCTTCCCACGCTTGCCCCTTTTGCTGCGCTGAGAAGTTCCTGACACCTTCTTAACTTGTCCAGCAGCTACCCCATTCTTGGATTTCCAACGCTTAGGCCTTGATGCCTTGCGTGAACCAGAATTAGCCACATAGGCCGAATGATTGGGCTTAGCAGCCTCTAGGCGCTCAGCCTCCAATTCTAAGTGACGCGAGACATCATCAAAATTTTTTATATTCTCATTATGCGTCAGATTCTGGCTCATGTTCTCCCAAGAACTTGGTAGTGATCTTATCACTGCCTGGACTTGTTGTTCATCAGTCAAGTCGTTTCCTGCCGTCTTAAGTTCGCGGATCATGGTTGACATAGCCCTAAGATGCTGCTTCATCGTATGGTCAGAGCGCATCTTATAGGAGTCAAACCTCATGGTTAATCCACGTAACCTAGTGGCCGAAGTTCCACCAAACTTCAACTTCAAAGCCTCCCACATGCTTTGGGCAGTGTCATAGGTCTCGAACTCACACATTAGATCATTGTGCATGCTGCTTAACATTATTATGCGCGCGCACCGATTTTTCTTAGCCCATTCAGAATAGGCTAATTCATCTAATCTGTGTTGTTCTGAGTCCCCTTCCTTGGGCTTAGTCAGGGAGTGAGACAAGGCCTCTACGACTTCTTGCTCATCTAAGACATATTGGATCTTGCGATGCCATATGTCATAGTTCTCCCCATCCAATTTCTCCCCTTTGTTCAAATCGGCAACAATACTCTTGGATGCCATTTCACTACAAAACGCAAAGGAGGGATATTACACACACACCTAAGAAATCTGCCGCGTCCATTCAAGCTAGAAAAAATAATTTAGACATGTCGCAAGATCGAAAAATCGTTAAGTTTCAGAATCATCTCTTGCGCCACAATATCCAATTATTAAATTTCTAACCTAATTCCCGCGCAAATTTAAAAAATATGGGAGATTTAATCATAAATCTCAACCATACTCCCACTATCTAAAAGTAGTCACCTAATCCTAGTCACGCGTAGAGACAGATCCTACTAAAATCGCAGTAACCTGTTGGGCCAGTCTACAAAGACAGCTTCAACGACCATAGCAGCCTGTTGGGCCAGTCTACAAAGATGGTATATATAAGACCATTACAGTCCATTTTTCTTATTCCATTAGTGCATTTACAGTTCTTACTGGGGTTACCATGGTGTTGTCGCTATACAGTGCATTTACAGTTCTTACTGGGGTCACTGCAATTCTTTCAGCCTATCAATCTACACTGACAACCCTAACTAAGACTACTTAGTGGGAATTTCGTATTTTATCACTAGAATAAATAAAGGCTAATGTCTAATCATACAAGCCTAACATTTATACATGATAAAATAATAACACATTCACATGTTGTATACATACATGTTATCACATTTAATCAACAAAAAATTAAACATAATATCACATGTAATTTATCAATAAAAAAAATGAATATCATCAAATATCCACATGTAATCATATTTAATCTAAAGCATTAAATAAAAAAAACACATGTTATAACAGGAAATATATCTAAACATATATTAAAAACATGCCATTTTTTTTTTATTAATCATTATTAAAAAAAATATATATATATAAAAAAAAAAAAAAACACACTGGCACCATGAGATGCTCACGGTCTAGTGGTGGAGGGCGCTTTAATACGCATCTGGCCTGGGTTCGAAACCCACGGCCAGACTTTCCTTTTTTTTTTTTTTTTTTTATAAAGAATTGGGGCTGGGCCGTATAAAGACCCAGCCCAAGAACCGGACCCCCAAAATCAAATGGGCCGTTAGGCACGACCCAAGCCCGGCCCTTCAGCTGCCTTCTTCAACCTTCGGCCAGGGCACTGTTCACGTGAACAGTGCCCAATTTTCAGAAACGAAAAACAGCGCACCAGGCCGCTGCCCAACGCCGGAAACCGCCGTACCATCACCGGAAACAACCTCCGGAGGAGGCTGGGTGCTGCCGCAGCACCCAGGGAGGTGCTTGCAGCACCTGGGAGGTGCGCGCAGCACCACGGTGGTGCTGGCAGCACCCCTCTGGTGCGCGCAGCACCGTCCTGGTGTGCGCAGCACCGAGGCGGTGCCTGCAGCACCGCTGGGTGCCCCACGGTGCACCATGCACCGTGGGTTCCAGGCGGTGCATGCAGCACCGTGGTGCGCAGCACCCTACGGTGCGCGCTGCACCACCATGTTTAGGTGGTGCGCGCTGCACCACCGCGCCCAGGTGGTGCACACTGCACCACCGCGCCCAGGTGGTGCGCGCTGCACCACCGCGTGGTGCACGCTGCACCACTGCACCGGCTTCGGCCAAATTTTTTTTTTTTTTTTTTTAAACACTCAGCAGCATTAAAAAAAAGCATTAAAAAAAACACATTTATAATTTGCATGTATCAAAAAAAAAAACTGGAAGCAATTACGACTTTCTCTGATACCAATGTTAGAAAAAATTATAGCGGAAAAAATACCTCAAGTTCAGCTTCAAAAATTGCTCCACAAGTTTTTTCAGATTGATAAAACACCGGCGTTTCCTCTTAGTGGTTAGTGCACTACGTAGTATAAAACTAGAGTGACACTAAATAAATCCACAGCCTAAAAATTATTTCAAGAGAGAACAAATGAGAGAGATTTTTTTTTTTTTCAGATTCGTTAGATTAGTTCCCAGAACCAAAAGGAGGGGGGCTATATATAGTCCCCCTACACGGCTGGCCTTAAAGGCCAGCCATAAAAGCATGGCATAAATGCCATGCGTTTTCCGTTACATGCTACGTAACGCATGGCTTAAAGCCATGCGTTACCTGCATGTAACGTAGGGGAGGCTGGAGGTCTGCCCCATGTGGGCGCCTCCCCCCCCCAAAATATTACAGTTAAAAATGGATCCTATTTGAAATTTTAATGTTAGTTTTCCTGAAATCTATTCCAATACATTTAAAATTTTATAAAAATATTAATTATTTACTATAGTAGGACTCAGATTCCTAATTTATAACTGAACAAATTTTTAAAGTAAGTCAATAATGACTTAATGAAACTGTAGAAAAATCTAGACTAAATGTAATTAAGAAATGGGTAAAGAACTTCCATAAAAAACTAACACTTGTCCCCACGAACTCTGTTTCACGAGAGACAACCTAGTATTGAAACTCACAATAGAGTCCTAGTTGTTTTTCCTACATCCTGAAAACATGCAGCAGTGTGTTTTGTGCTTCCAGACCAAATTTGAATTTTTTAAATAACTATCATGAACCACGAACCAGAAGACTATAATGAAAGATACAAAACCACTTCGAAAATGGGAAAAAAATATATAAAACAGATTAATGTTATGAAACTAAAAAAAGAAACTATTATTGAAAAAGAGAAATAAGAAATTCTTTCTGAAATTCTTAAGAACTGAAACTTTCTTTCCCTCTTTATATTTTCTTATGAATTTCATTACAACTAAAACCCATATTTATAAGTTTTGAAATTACTATGCAAGTTTCTATACAAGTCACTATGCAAATCACTATACAGAATTTAATATAATAGTGGTGGAGTCATTCACATAATTTTAGTGGTGGGACAGGGAGCGGCTGCCGTTTCGTTCGTTCATTACACTCCCCCTTGAATGACCGCCAATAAGGAATCTGTCTCGTGAAAACCTTGCCAAGTAAAAACCAAATGGAAAAAAAAAAACCAATAGCGAAGGAAAAAGAGTACAGTCTTCTTATGTATCCACAAGTGTTTTAAGATTGCCTCATTAAAACCTTGCAGAGGAAAACCCAATGGGACAAAACCTCAGTAAAGGAAAAAGAGTACAATCAGCACATTTACTCCCCCTGAAAAATGCATGACAAAAGATCTTTGAGTTTTCGCATTTCAATGTTATGCACAATCTTCTTGAATGTGGAAGTTGGTAACGCCTTTGTGAATAAATCTGCCAAATTATCACTAGATCGTATCTGCTTGACATTAATTTCACATTTCTCTTGAAGTTCATGATTATAAAAGAATTTAGGTGAAATATGTTTGGTTCTGTCACCTTTGATATATCCTCCTCTGATTTGAGTGATACAAGCAGTATTATCTTCATATAAGATTGTTGGGCTATTATTGATCATAGGAAGTCCACACTTTTTCTGGATATGTTGAATAACTGATTTCAACCAAATACATTCTCGACTTGCTTCATGAATAGCAATGATCTCTGAGTGATTTGAAGAAGTAGCAGATAGTGTCTGCTTAACAGATCTCCATGATATGGGAGTATCTCCATAAGTAAATAAATATCCAGTTTGAGATCTACATCTGTGTGGGTCTGAAAGATAACCTGCATCTGCATACCCAATCAATTCTGGACTTGAACCACGTTGATAAAATAATCTCATATCAACCGTACCATGAGGTAACGAATGACATGTTTAATGCCATTCCAATGCCTTCGAGTTGGTGCAGAACTATATCTTGCAAGCAGATTAACTGAGAATGTAATATCTGGTCGCGTGCAATTTGCAAGATACATGAAAGCTCCAATTGCACTGAGATATGGTACTTCAGGACCAAAAATTTCTTCATCGTCATCACAAAGACGGAATTGATCTTTCAACTATATCAAGTGTTCGAACAATCATTGGAGTACTCAGGGGATGAGATTTGTCCATATAAAAATACTTTAGGACTTTCTCAATATACATGGACTGATGAATAAAAATTCCATTTGGCAAGTGCTCAAGCTGCAGGCCGAGACAAAGTTTTGTTTTGCCAAGATCTTTCATTTCAAATTCATTCTTTAAATATATAGCGGTTTTTAAGATCTCTTCAGGAGTTCCCACAATATTTAAATCATCAACATAAACCGCAATAATGACAAATCTAGATTCTGATTTCTTAATAAAAACACATGGGCATATAGGATTATTTTTAAATCCTTCTTTCAATAGATATTCGCTTAAGCAATTATACCACATGCGTCCGGATTGCTTCAACCCATATAAAGATTTTTGTAGTTTGATTGAGTACATATTTCTAGATGTACTTGTAGATGCTTCAGGCATCTTATATCCTTAAGGGATTTTCATATATATGTCATGGTCTAAAGATCCATATAAATATGCAGTGACCACATCCATCAACCGCATTTCCAATCCTTTTGTAACAATTAGACTAATCGAAAATCTAAATGTGATTGCATCCACAACAGGAGAGTATGTTTCTTCATAATCAATCCCGGGTTTCTGCAGGAAACCTTGTGCGACAAGCCGTGCTTTGTATCGTACAATTTCATTTTTCTCATTACGTTTTCGTACAAATACCCACTTATATCCAACATGCATTACACCCTTTGGTGTTTGGACAACAGATCCAAATACTTCTCGTTTTGCTAGCGAATTTAATTCAGCTTCAATAGCTGTTTTCCATTTTGGCTAATCATTTCTACGTCGACATTCTTCGACGCTTTTTGGCTCACTTTCTTCATTACTTCTGGTAATGTCAATGGCCATTTTATATGAAAATATGTTGTCGACAACAGTTTTATTTCTATCTAGAATTTCTCCAGTTTTCATGAAATATATTGAGATCTCATTATTTTCAGGTACCTGTTCCTCTTCAGGGGAAAACATTTCATGACACACCTCTTCAGGAGGTCCCTTTTTAGAAGATTTATACTCTTCAGGAGTTTCCTCTTCAGGAGGTTCTGGAATAGAAGATTTGAGCTCTTTAGGAGCACCAATTATATTTGTAGCCTGTATTGTGGGTATGTGTTCTTCAGGAACACCAAATTTATTTTGTATTCTTTTCCTTCTGAGAATTTTATCTTTTGCACCAATAGGTCTTCCACGCTTCAGGCGTATTTTAGATTCACCTATTGCTGCTTTGACAATTTGTCCTTCAGGGACTTCAATCCTTGCTGGAGTATTAACAGCAGGAATATAAGATTTTACTACACCTTTAGTGTCAGTAAATACATCCGGTAACTGATTTGCAACATTTTGCAAATGAATAATCCTTTGAACTTCCCGTTTACATTCATTTGTAGGAGGATCAAAATGAGAGAGGGTCTTATTATCCCAAGTAATATCTTGTCGTGCTTCAGGCACCGACTTTTCTTTACCCATTAACGGAAAATTTGATTCGTCAAAATGACAATCCTCAAAACGTGCTTTAAACATATCCCCTATAAGGGGTTCAAGGTATCTAATAATGGATGGAGAATCAAAACCAACATATATCCTAAGTCTACGTTGAGGCCCATTTTTGTACGTTGTGGATGTGCAATTGGAATATATATAGCACATCCAAAAGTACGAAGATGAGAAATTTTTGGTTGTTGACCAAATGCAAGCTGTAATGGAGAATATTTATGATATGCAGATGGTCTAATGCGAATTAGAGATGCTGCATGAAGTATAGCATGTCTCCAAGCAAAAACAGGTAGTCTTGATTTCATAAGTAAAGGTCTAGCGATTAGTTGAAACCTTTTGATCAAAGACTCAGCTAAACCGTTTTGTGTGTGTGTATGGGCAACAAGATATTCAACATCTATTCCTATTGACATGCAATAATCATCAAAAACTTGAGATTAAAATTCACCTGCATTATCCAATCGAATGGTCTTAATTGGATATTAAGGAAATTGTGCTCGTAGTTTAATTATCTGAGTAAGAAGTCTAGCAAATGCAACATTTCTAGTGGAAAGAAGACAAACATGTGACCATCGACTAGATGCATCAATTAGAACCATAAAATATCTAAATGGTCCACTTGATGGATGAATATGCCCACATATATCTCCGTGAATCCTTTGTAAAAAGGATGGAGATTCAACAATGACTTTTGAGGGAGATGGTCTAATAATTAACTTACCTTGAGAACATGCAGAGCACGGAGATTCATTGGGTAGAAATATCTTTTGATTCTTTAAGGGATGCCTATGCGAATTTTCAATAATTCGTCTTATCATTATAGAACCCGGATGTCCAAGGCGATGATGCCAAGT
Source organism: Platycarya strobilacea (assembly GCA_036898215.1). Lineage (NCBI taxonomy): Eukaryota > Viridiplantae > Streptophyta > Magnoliopsida > Fagales > Juglandaceae > Platycarya > Platycarya strobilacea. Next base: position 34,131,424 of record CM072551.1, on the reverse strand, counting down.
CATAAATACTTTAGGGTCAATGCACTTCTGGTGCATTACCACATATGATTCAATTGTTCTCATTTTTGTATAATACAATCCAGAACATAGAGCAGGCAGTTTTTCTAATACGAGCTTCTGGCCCGATATTGTTTTAGTAATAAGAAGATGCTCTTTACTGCTTTCATTAGTCGTTTCAATATGGTAATTATTACGACGTATATCTTTGAAACTCAATAAATTTCTTCTAGATTGTGAAGAGAATAGAGCATCATCAATACAAAATTTGGTGCCATTAGGCAACACAATATAAGCTCTTCCGGAGCCCTCAATTAAATCCGATGAACCTGATATGATATGGACATAGGCTTTACTTAGTGTTAGATTTTGAAAATATTTCTTTTCTTTGAGAATTGTGTGAGTTGTAGCACTGTCAGCCAGACATATATCTTTATCATTCAATTCAAAGATAAAAAAACTCATTAATGTGATCCATGATTCTACAAAATATACAAAACTTTTATTACTGATAGAAAGAAAATACATTAATTGAGTGGAACACTTCCATCTCTAATTAAGTGTTCAATACTACCTTCAGGATGATTAAAGAAATCAGATACATCAAGATGAGTAACGTCTACATCTTCTGAATCTAATAAATCATCTGATGGTTCTACTAAATTTGTTTCATGCACTTTATTCTTTCCTTTAATAGAAGTTTGATATAAATCAGCTAAGTGCCTGGCCGTACAACAGGTACGTAACTACTGTTTAGTCATATTACATCTATGACAAACATCTTCATCTTTTTATTAAGAATTATTCTGAGGGCCTTTACCCTTCTTTGAGTTGGATCACTTCTGGTGATACGATATATTTTTATCATCTTTAGTGTTGTCGTTTTTGGGACTAACACTTCTATAATTTTTCTACCACGTCTACGCCCTTAATTCCTTTGAAAGGATGCACCGTTCATTTTAGGAATTGTGTAAATTCGATATTATTAATAGGACGTAACTGGTGTAACAAAAACTCATTATTTAGCTCAATCATTGGAAGACAAAACAAAAGTTCAGAATATTTATTGAACTTTCACTCTCGATATTGCTACTGCAGGAGCACATTCGAGATATGAAAAATAATGTCTTCTTTTATATATCATCATCAGTGACATTTTCACTGTATAATTTTAATATTGAGCTGATTTTAAAGAGTGCAGAATATTCAATACTACTTTTAAAATCTTGCAACTTTAGGTGCAATAAATCATAATGATCTTTTGAGAGAATTACATCTTCTGGTGCTTATATCACTCTCTTAATTCATTTCACACAGTAAGATGATTTTTCATCATGAGATACACAGCACGGTCTTTCAGGGACACATGGTTTTCTTCTATGATTGTATCTTTCAAGTTCATCATCATATCCAAATAGATCTCATCAAGGATCCTGGATAAATAACATTTTTCAAAAATGTCAATAGTAATAAATCTCAATATTTGACATTATATTACAAAAATAAATTTGTGAATTTAAGAAATATATTCACATTATCATGAGAATAAAAATAAAATTTTATCAAGTAATATTCAGCAATATTACCTTTAATATTTATCTCAAGGACTGTAAATAATATATTGAAAAACTTACTTGAAGTAGAAGACCACTAGTTTCAGTATCGGTAGAACCTCGTACTGATAACGTGTTATGAAACTAAAGAAAGAAACTACTATTGCAAAAGAGAAATAAGAAATTCTTTCTGAAACTCTTAAGAACTGAAACTTTCTTTCTCTCTCTATATTTTCTTATGAATTTCATTACAACTGAAACCCCTATTTATAGGCTTTGAAATTACTATGCAAGTTACTATATAAGTCATTATGCAAATCACTATGCAGAATTTAATATAATAGTGGTGGAGTCATTCACATAATTTTAGTGGTGGGACAGGGGGCGGCTGCCGTTTCGTTCGTTCATTACAATTAAATGATTGTATAGTAAATAAACATAAACGAAAGAGCAATATAAAAAGAATAACATAGCAATTAACTGTTTCTTACCAGTTTTAGAACAAATTGACAAAAGTAAAATCAAGTCTTTGCACAAATTTGAGGATTCCTATTCTTGAAATATGGTTGCAAGGAACTGATTTTGAGAGAGAGAGGGAGAGAGAGACAGTAGGTAGAGAGGAAAGTGAGATAGATAAATAATTTTGCGAAATATATATGGTTTTAAGCGAGCAGTTTTATTTTTTCAACCGTTCCCGATTCAATCGATACCATCTCGAAAGAAATTGAAATTTGATTCTAAACCTTTTTTTTTTCTAGTAGGTTATTTTACTAAGCAATTGGTGCCCACTCAGTTAATCGGTTGGATGACGTCCACATGCTCTCTCACACACAGCTTCACCACCTCCAAAACATGTTCCCATCTTTTCCAAAGCATGACAGATAATTGTCTTTAAAGCCTTCCAAGCGCTGCAAATCAAGTCTTCCATGCGCCTTACAACCCACTTCCAACCACTGCTACTCATGTCTTCCAAGCCCCGATCGACACACCCATTTACATAAAAGCTTTTTTATCAAATGAAAGCCCAAATCTCCATAGAAATACCTGAAAATAATTTAAACAATCAGTTTTCTTGTAAATGGCCGTTGCAGATCCAACAACAAATGAGTTTGGTACCAAGGGACCCTTATCACTCTTACATTTATTCCCCTTTGAGGGAAACTCAACAAACCCACTTGGCAAAGTTGACGGCATCAGACTTGGAGGGCTATTGCCGCCTTTGCTCCACCATTTGTGACAGAAAAATGGGAAGAATGGAAACTCGAAAATCTCTCGTGCCCAGCTCTTTTCTTTCCAAACAAAGCCATCATTGACCGGAAACTCGACAAACCCACTCGGCAACCCGCGTTCACGTTGATCCAGAACTGACTCTCATTTCACTGCTGTTTTGACTCCTTCAAAGGTCTTGGGTGTAACGATGGGTTTTATGTCTGAAACAGGTTGTATGTCTGAAGCGATATTGGCAATCTCAAAGGTGTGTTTGTGCAGAGAGTGAACATGAAAGTGATTGAATACGTGTCAAATAGTTAAGTGATTGCATACGTGTGTAGTGGTACATAATGTCATATCCAAATTATGCGGTATGTTTAATGTCAATTAAGGGATTCAAAATTGGGTGAAACTTCATTAATAAGTCTGCATGAGGGGATATGGAAGCAATTATGAGCATTGAAAGCTCCTAATGTGGTTAAAGTTTTTTTTTTTTTTTATGGAAAGTTGTAGGGATGCCCTTTCCACTAGAAAAGCAATCACATCTGGTCCACTATCCTTTTTTCAAAATTTTAACTAAAAACTCCACTCTTTATAAGTTTCTTCTAATTTTTAACCTTCTTCAAAAAATTTCCTACATCTCATTCCATATACTTTCCCTCGTATATTAAAATAACATTCTTCTATTATTTCTTTATTACTTTTTTTTATCACCTCTATTTTCATTCTTAACTACTTACTCTTTTATCTTTTTCTTAGTTTAATTATTTTCAATTTCAATTAGCTATAAAAAATATGGTATAAAAAAAAATTCAATACCTTTGAGTACATAAATTTAATATGATTATACCCATCAATAAATATAAAAAATTATAATAATTTGTCTTCTACAATTAAACAAATATAAGTACCAAAAAAATTATTATATACAATTAAATATATTATAAACAAATCCAATATATTGTATAATTACAAACAATAGGTGGGCCAGTTCAAAATTTTTCAAAATACAAAATTATTACAAGTAACCATGATATTAAAATACAAACTAAAAAACTCATTTTCTCCACCGTTCACTTACGCCTCTCCACGTCAATTTTCCAACAATGTCTACTATTTTGGACATCTAACAAGGTATGTATCTTATGAAGTTTGTTTTCTAATCGGTTAATTGTCTTCTATCCATATGATGGTATTTCTAGGTCATACTAGCAAAAGAATCCGCACATTTGACCAGCCTATAGAAATTACAATTAATCATAGATGCTAAACTAAGAAACGCCGCCAAGAAAAATTAGGTTGTGAAAACTAACTTCCTGATTTGGCAACCGAAAAATTAACGGCCATCATTCTTTTCGGTGTGAATTATTCGACAACAAACTTTAATACCACATAAACATACTGGGTATTCATTGCAACGAGAATTTCATGAGCATGACATAATAGTCGTGCTACTACTTGACCCAAACATTGGGGTCGTATTTGCTTCAAGTTTGTAGAAAACGTAGATTAATATTTTTGGCGCTCAAGTGGTAAAATGTTAACGTAATATTAGTTACCTAACACGAGGCATGCATGAATGGTTGCAAAATTGTGAAAATCGATTGCCTATTATTAGCCATCAAGGCTTCATGGATTACCCTGCCATATCAATGGCGTCCCATGCCTGAATATTCTTTAATTGAGCCCACTTATCACAGCTTACAAATTAGACATCCATCCCAGGAACTATCCTGATAGGAAGTAAATCACCAATAATCAAATAAATTCCTAAACACACAATGTAGCAACCTCGAACCCAATTAGCACCAAATATTGAGACAATAGACACAAAATTGTGTGAAATGAGTGCCCAAAATCATAGGCTACAAGGCAAGGGTGAATTAAGCACCAACAAATGATATGGGACATGAAAATGTGTGAAATTGAGCTCCAAAACTCCAAGGCAACAATGGTAGGGGTTAATAAGCACCAAATATACTAGAATAGGCAAGCCAAAGTGTCCTATAAGTACCCAAAACTCTAAAGCAGTAATGGTGGGGGTCAATAAGCACCAAATATACCTATAACTCTAAGACAGCAATAGTAGGGGTCAATAAGCATGAAATATACCAACAGAGGCACACCACGGCCACAAAAAAATATCCAAAATTTCAAGGCAACAATGCATGGTTATATGAGCACCAAAAAGTTACAATAGGAAAGGCAAATGGTTAAAAATATCCAAAACTCCAAGGCACAATGCTTAGATTTAGTAAGCACCAAAACAACACTAATAGGCAAGGCAAATGTTGAAAAAAGTACCCAAAACTTCAAGGCATAATGCATAAGTTTAGTAAGCACCAAAACAACACCAATAGACAAGGTAAGTGTTGAAAAAAGTGCCCAAAACTCTAAGACACAATGCATGGGTTTAATAAATACCAAAACAACACCAATAGGTAAGACAAATGGTGAAAAAGTACCCATAACTTCAAGACACAATACATGAGTTTAGTAAGCACCAAAACAATACCAATAGGCAAAGCAAATGGTGAAAAAAGTACCCAAAACTTCAAGGCACAAAACATGGGTTTAGTAAGCATGAACAAATGTAGAAACTGTTGATTGAGATCTCAAACAGAGCTAAACAGCATAAACAGAGCTAGATATGGGTCTAGCCAAACAAAAAAAAAACCTAAAAAATAGTGGAGAACAACACAAATAGAGCACCAACAAATCAATGGCACAAAACAAACCCTGCCAAGAATAATGGCATCGTAAAAATAAGCAAGTATCAGAGTAAATGATAGCTATTGGTTGGAACCCTAGAGAGAGCTTAAGGCAACAAGTACATATGTAGGATCATTGATTGGCATCTCAAATAAATGCTTAGCCAAACATCACCAACAAATTGAGGCTCATGGATGAACAATGATTTAAAAATAATTAGTAGAGAAAAACATCCCAAATTGAGAGTAAACCGTAGCCAAACAGCACCAAAATAACTCCAAGTAAGTGCCATAATCCACCACAATTAAGCATCAACAAATTGAAAAAATCTACAACTAGGAATATGAAATATTGCAATCAGTGTAACCTTAGAGAGAGACACAAATAAGTATTAAAAGTCAATTTTTTAAACCCTAGATTAGGGTTTGATCTTACTGGAGGCAAGTGCGTGGAAGAGATGAAGAAATAATCGGCGACAGAATTGACGAAACAACACAAAAAGTGTAGGGCTACAGTGGAGAGAGAGAGAGAGAGAGAGAGAGAGAGAGAGAGAGAGAGAGAGAGAGAGAGAGAGAGAGAGAGCAACAAATCAATTTTGATAGGAAGGAATAGTGGTCTCCCATATATGGGAGACAACTGTAGCAAAACCAAAACCTCCTCCAATATGGATGTGGGGGCTAAAATGGGTTATTTTGGTTCTCATATTTTAACCAGAATAGTATTTTACTATATCAGATGTGAGTGTTCGAGTGAATCTTTTCAAAAGAAAGGTTAAACTCAATCATATATCTAGTGTGTAATCAGTGTGAGGAGTCTACCAGTCATGTTTTGTGGGATTGTATTGCTGCACAAGATGTTTGGTAAAATTGTAGTAGCTTCCTACAAAAGTCGTTTTGCATGGAGGAAGACTTTTCAATGCTTTTGACAATGCTATTACAAAGGTCAAAGATTCTCAAAAAGCTTGAATAGAAGAAGTTGTTTGTGTCTTCAGGAGAATCAGGTTGAGAAGAAATTATATGATCTTCGAGGGGTTATGTGATAATCCTAAAAAGATATGGCAAACTGTTAATCTGGAATTGGAGACTTTTCAAAGGGCTTAAGATACTACCAGTTTACATGTTTAGGGGCTAGACAGAGGCTTTGTTCACTTTCACAAACAATCTCACAGTACCTCATCTCATCATTACTACTTTATCAAATTTTTATATAAAATAAAATAAATAATTCAATATTTTCAAATCTCAAAATATTTTTTTTAATTTTTAAAAAAACATAATATTAAAAAAATATAATATTAAAAAAAATATTTTATTCAGTTTTTAACTTTATCTGATATTATCTATAAAAACAAATTAGGCCTAGATGGTGCAGTCCTAATATGAATTGGTATAAAGTTAATTAGAATGCTACTTATGATGAGAAAAGGACGGTCATGGGGGTGGACTTGGTATTAGGGATCATCACGAAAATTTGATTGCTACTACAGGGTGGTCATGAGGTCATGTCACTAATTTTTTGCAAACTGCGTTAATGACTTTAAAGAAAGGTATTGAACTGAATTTGGAGCTAGGATTGCAGCAAGTCATCTTAGAAGGTGATGCTCTTATACTAGTAAATGATATTATAGATAAAGGGGTCAATGAGTCATGGTATGGATAGGTTGTTTAAGACTTGAAGTTGTTATTTGGGGATATGACATATGTAGACCAGGAAAATCCAATATTCTCCAAGATTATCTAATCATGCAACTCGTGTTATGGCAAAGTCGGCTTTAAATTGTTAGAATTTGAGAGTTGAGATAAATTTCTTATCTCATTGATTTGAAAAGGAAAAATTGCAAAGGAAAATTTCTAAATATTGGTACTTTATACTAGCCTCATTGCAATTGCTATTATTCGAATGTAAAGGAGATAAATATACATGCCTACTAAAATGCACAAATTTTCTAAAATACAAAAATAACAATTTCTGATATATAATACATATGGAGCATAATTTGTGTCTTCTTTATCAGGCTTGCAATCTCAGACATCAAAATTCGTTGCTTTGGCATAGCAACAGCTTGGTAGTGGCCCTTGAGGTAGAGTGTTGTCTGCTCCGTTGGTGCTAACTTTGTCTATTGTAGCAGAGGAGTTGCCACATTCTGTTGGTTCTTTAGTGTGCATTTCTTGAGATGCATTTCAAAGAGGAAGTTGTATTCCTTAGTATGTATTGAAAATGAAAAGCTTGTATGGGATGCTTGATTAATGAAATGCATTTACACTGTTGATTAAAAAAATTATCCTAAAATTTATTTTAAATAAACATTGTAATTGTGTCATTTATTAAAAAATAATTTTAATTTTATATAATTATATTCTATAATTATATTCTATTTAAATAAAATTATAAAATAATTTTTAACTAATTAGTAATTATAAATTGTTGCTTTGGCATAGTAGCATTTTTTGATATAGTATTAGATAATAAGTTTATAAGTAAAATATAATAAGTTATCATTAATAATCTAACACTATATTATTAAATAATAAGAAAATGATGAAAATTGAAATGATAAATAATATTACTTAAATTAAAAAAAATATTCATCTATAAGGTAAACTTTTATAAAATAAGAGATTTGACTGTTACTATTGAATATTTACTACTCGATATTTGCATTATATAACCGTATCTGCCATGATATGAAGGCAAGGGCGAAACTAGAATTTAGTGATTGGAGGGCGATCAACTTAGAATTTTCTCTTCAAATTAAGCTCGACGACAATCTTTCATGGAAAAAAGTTATTTCATTATTATCTATGAAGTAAAATTCTTGACAATTTCTTTTTCAATATAAACTGGCAAATCATCTGCAAAAAACTCATATTCCATTCGAGTTTGCAATCTAATTTTTATAAGTTTCATGGTAAGTAATGTTCATTTAGTAGTAGCATTAGAAACAGGAAAAGTTAAGACTATACGAATTAACATATCAATCAAATAATAAATCTTTGACTTTTTTTGAAATTGCTAGTCATTTACATAACTCAGATAATGTAGACATATCTTAGAAATCTGGATGCGTCAACACATCAATATTATAATGCTGCAATTGATATCTCAGAAAGAATTTTTTTTGCTAAGTAAAGTCCTGTGGATAAAACTTTTCAACCATTTTGTGTATGTCATTAATATTAAATAATTTGTATACACTTTTAAGGTTTAAAGCAGCACTAAGAATAAGAAGTTTCATTGCTTGGTCATTGAATCTATTGTTCAATTATTGCAAATAAAAGTCTATTGTAACAGTAAATATATCAATCTTAAAATGATGATTCATTGTTGTCCTTACAACTTGACAACGAGATTTTTCTCGTGTATATTAGCAATTCATTTCAGGAATATCAATTTAATATTTCTCACAAAATGATCTAACATCAATAACCAAAGACTCCCACCCATCATCTCTAAACTTTTGAATAAATACTTTTGTGGTTAAAACTAGGCTCACGGCATTCACAATATTTTGAAATTTTTGTTGCAAAAATCGACAAAGTGCATTAATGATTCCCATTATTATTTTTTTATCATATGTAATATCAAAATAAATTTAAAATATATCAATATCGTGTAAGGCGCTTCAGCATCACTACGTTGAGAATAATTTGATCCCTCATTTGAGATAATATTTAAAACTGTGTAAGTAGCACCGAACATTCTCATCAAGTTACAAATAAATTGAAAATGATATCTCCACCTAGTATTTCCAGCTCTTTGTAGTGTACCAATTTGATTAACCCATTTTCCAGTTTCATTCTCATTGGAAGCAATTAAACTTAAATATTAACAGTTTGAGCAGCTTGTTGATGTCAAATGAGCAAAGAATTGATGAACATGTTTGACTTCTCTAGAAGTTATAACTAAACCTAATTGCAGTTTATAAGCCCAACATTATACATAATATGCATATGGACAATATTTAATAAATAAAGCTTGTAGTTCATATCATTTAGCACACATATTACTTCCTCCATCATATCCCTGACCTCATATATTCTCAACTTGAAGGTCGTAAAGAAAAAGAAAAACACATATATCATTATTTAGAATTAGTGCTATAGTATCATTGACATGCACAATATGAAAAAATCATTTTTTAATAAAATCATCTTTATCAATAAATCTTAAAATGATAGTCATTTGTTCTCTTTCAAACTCATCCAAAATTTTATTAATTAGAATATAAAATTTGGCATTCCCGATTTTTTTGCGAATCACATTTCCCACTTTATTTGCAAATATATAAAAAATTTCTTTTTGAATTTTGGGTGATGTATATTTGGCATTCTGTGTAGCATTTTCCAAGTCAACTCCATTAACTTGATCATTATAACTAAACAAAAATTTTATCAATTCAATAAAGTTACATTGACTTTTTGATTTAGGGATTTTATCATGGCCTCTAAAGGCACAAACTTAAAATGTCAACTTTCGAACACTATCTAATGAGGTTTTGAGTTGTAATAAATTATTCTCGATCTCTTGTGATACTTGTTTTTCAACTAGCTTGTCAATATGTCATGAATGATTCATTAGATCCTCACAATATTTGAGCCGCATCGATTATTCTCCGACTTGTTCACATCTTTCTTTTTTATTTTTTAAAAAATTAATTATTCTTGGTTTGCTCATATTTTTCTAGATTCTAAGAAAAACTTATAAATCAATAATAGATTTAAGAAGTGCCTAATAATATATGCAAACCTACAATATCCTAACCATTATTCAAGACATACAAATTTTAATTTTCTCCGAGCTATACATATATTTTATATATAATATATGCACAAATATTGAAATTTGCACAAAACTATATATAATATATTAATATATGCACAAATTAATTCAATATGATACTATATATTAAATCTATATACACCTATATATAAATTATAATATATGCATGGCAACACAAATCTATATTATATATATTTTCTCTATATATTAATTTGTCAGGCTAAATCTATTATTTATATATATATATAAATAATCTATAATCAAGTAAGCAACACAGATTACAGTTATACGAATCTATATTAATTTTGTATATAAAGAAGAATAAAAAATAGTAGAACCTAGAAGATTAAAGCTGCAGTCGCAAGCTTGCCTCTGCTTAACAAGAACCAGGGCTAGGTCCAACACGCAACTCACGTCCGACGTCTCGCACCTCGCAAGGGAATCAGCAACAAACGTGGGTGAGATTCAGAAGTTTAGAATGTTAGTGACGTTACAATATTTTAGAATGATGGTCTGGTAAATTATGCAATCAGCAACTCACAAGAATGTTATAGAAGCTTAGACTTTTAGAATCGGCAACTCAACAACAAACTTAAAGTTTAGAAACTTAAGTCTGAGATGAAAGAAGTTTTGGAACACAGAATCAACATACTACACTTAAAGTTTGGAAAGATGATAGTTGAAACCTTAACCTTATATCAAATGACAGAGAATAAGTATATGACAACATGTCCACACGGCAACAACCAAGGGTCAACAAACACACAAGTTGTAACAGTACAAAATGAGTACATGTAATCTAGTTCCACCTAGTTTGTTGTAGAGTGTTATAGTGTAGCCTATAGTCTAATGTCTCTGTCTCATGTGCTATGATTGGTTTATCGCATGGACCATTAATTTGAACTTATAACCTATAAGTAAGTTGGTGACACTGTAAGAGATTGCTCTCCAAACCTTTTGAGCCTTTTAGATAATAATTATAGACTTGGGGGATTGAAATTTCAAGATTGGTGGCTGTTTTGTAATAGTCTATATACTAAATTCAGATCTTAAAAGTTTGGGGGAGGGGGAGGGGGAGGGGGGAGGGTTAGCCCCCCAATAGACTACACAATTCTGCCCATGTATGAAGGCATGAAGTTACATATAATATGAGAAATGTTAGGAGCCAACTGGGTTTGAAACTGAATTTTGCACCCAACCAATTATATAGCAATACGTCAGTTATTTCAAATTAGGAATGCTAGACTTGGCCACGCCAAATCTTGAGACAAATTCTCTCCCTTCGAATTCTTCTCTTCCTCTCTGCATCTTTCCATTGGACCCGAAACCAATCTCCCTAATGCAACTCTAATCATCCCCAAAGTTAGATAAAATGTTTTGAAATGATCGTAATATAATTACTATCTTTTTATTATTTATTTACTACTTATAATGTATTTAAATTTTATTTTATTTTTATCATTTTTGAAGTACTTTTTTTAACATCTTTAATTATTAAAAATATATATAATTTTACTAATAGCCATTTTTAATTATTAAATAAAATAAAAAATAAAGATAATTAAAAAATAATAATAATAAATAGTTAATAAGAATGTAGTAATCATATCGTTATTCGTTTCAAAAACTGCTCCCAGAAATCAGTAAATTTCCAGTTACTACAGTGGCACTCTAACTTTGTATTTGTTCAATTGGAATTAAAAAAAAAAAAAAAAGACATTTAGGATAAGGAAGAACTTAAAAAAACATTTATTGATTTTGTTAACAGGTTGCTATGGGTGCGATCTTTCTGCTTGCCATAAAACACAGAAAAAAAAGGGGAAGTGACAAGTTGAGTAACTCACAAACAAGACAAGAAAGATGGTTGTTGATAATAATTCTATAAAAAAATAATAATTTAGAGATAAACATTAATTAATCAAATTTAAAATAAGAGATAAACTCAAAAGTGGAGTTCGGAGTTTTGATTATTATAATACAAATCACTTTTAAATTAGTTGGCTAAGGAGAAATATTTTAATCATCAAATAATTTTATTAAAATAATTTTATAAATTAACATAATTTGATGTAATTTATTAAATTATTAAATTATTTTTATTATAAAATAAATCTAAAAAATAATATAAAATTACTTCAATTTATAATATTATTTTCGTACAATTTTTTTATGACTTTAACACCACTTGATTAAATTTTAACTAGTCACATATTTAATTAAAATAATAATAATTTTACTATTTATTTATTATTTTTTTATAGTTAAGAAAGTGATTATTAATAAAATTATATATTTAATTTTTTTCATAATTAAAGATATTAAAAATATATAAAATAAATGATAATAAAATAAATATACTAAAAATAATATATAAGTGATAAAATAATGATATTGAATAGGTGAATACGAGTGCTATAAGGATACTTCCACGCGCTCCCAATCACGTGTAAATGTAATTTAAAAAGTTAAAAGAATTGTGATAGAAGTATTATTATTTTATAATTTATTAGTGTATTTAAAATTTTTATTTTTATTTTTTTTAATATTTTAATTATTACAAAAAATAAAAAAAAAATGTATTAATATTCACTTTATTAATTATTAAATAAAATTAAAAATTACAAAAATAATTAAAAATAATAATTTTAAATAAATAATAAAATAATAGTAATACAATCATTATTAAGTTTACCATGTCCGCCGCCGAAACTCCACCCGGTTTTCCTCAGCTTCGGTTTCACGTTGTTCTAAAACCCAGAATCTGACCGAGCTCTTTAAAAGGCCGAAACTTCAAGAGGCCCCTAGACTTCGACTTTCCGATTCTTTCGAAAGGAGTAACTTCAAACCGAAGAGCAACCGTTAAATGGCCATGAGATCCGCGCTGAGCCGAACCCGATTCTCATTTACTGTGATTCGTTCCATGGAGTCCTCTCGAGGTGCTACTCGCTACTTCAGTGAAGACAAGGGCCGGATTCTGAGCGAGGAGGAGCGCGCTGCCGAAAACGTTTATATCCAGGTCTTCTATTTTGTATTGGTTTGGTTTTTTTCTACTTCACTCCGTGTGTTTCCTGAGAACAAGAAAACGTAGGAAAATCATTCTTCCCTTCTTTTTGGGAGCTGAGAAAAGGTGAACGAGCTTGATCCCGGAAAGTATAAAGGAGAACAAATTTTGATATATTGAGCTGGTAATGCTATATTTGGCTCCGGTTGACTTGAAAGTTCATCTTTTTAATGATCGATTTATAAGAAAAGATTTCCTGCTCAGATTCTTCAGCAATTAAACGTTATGGAAACCTCTGTTTGAAGAAGAAGAAAAATTCGAATGTTAGATGCTTCCTTTTTTTAGAATCTAACACGTTTTGCCGAAGTAAAATGTTTGATGTTTGTGTTTTTCTTCCCTCTCATCACTCTGGAAAACCATACGAAATTTTATTGGTTCAGTATTGTGCTATATTTTCCTTTTACTCTGTTTTCCAGTAACCCAGCAGTTTCAATCAATTTCTTTTTAATTTGTAGTCACTTTCTTGCTTGTCTAGCTTCGTGGCTTAATCCTTGAGCTTTACTCGACAAACTTATTTCTTTGTTTGAAGAAAATGGAGAGGGAGAAGTTGGAGAAGCTGAAGAAAAAGGCTGCGAAAGAAAAGGCCGAGAAAGCAAAAGAGAATACCGAAAAGGTATGGACCCTCGAATAATTCATGCGACAAAGTATTGAGGTCTATGTTACTTCTTTGCCGTTGTATGTTGTTTGATTTGGGTAAGATATGATTCATAACTGATACAAGAGCATGCTTTGAAGTATAAGTTGTTAGATTTGCTTTAGCAGGTTAGAGATTATAGCTTGTCCTCATAAGGATTCCAACGTAAAGAGGAGTGTTTAACAGTTTTTTATAATCGAGGAACTTAGGGCATGCTTCAACAGCATTTTTTGTTTGTGTTTCTTGTTCCTGTTTTCAATAGTTTTTGGGGTCCTGGTTTTATGGCTATATGACTTATGCAGCGGATGAAATTTATTATTCTACTTATATTAGAAAGATAAAGAAAACAGACAAGAATTCGGGTTGGTTACTAGTGTTGTGCTTTGTTTTGGGCAAAACACACACACCAACGATGATAAATAAAAATGAAAGCAAACAATTAAGCACGCGACACAAGATTTACGTGGTTCGGCAAATTGCCTACGTCCACAAAGCTGCAAAAATCTTATTAAACAGAGGAGATTACAATCACACAATCTTAACTCACTCTCTCTAGGGCTTTTTGCTCTCTCACACAATATGCACTCACAAGATAATTGCTCTCTCTTAGAATATACTGAAAGACGTGTTTAACCAATCAAATACAACATATTTATAGCAAAAAGGACGCTGGAAACCTTTATTTCACAATTCCTGTGAATTTTGCTTGAGCGGGATGTCGAGCGAAATCTCTATTTAAATCTCGCTTGAGTTAGGGTCGAGCGAGAATCGAATGAGATTCCTGATACACGATTTTCAGCTCTTAGATTAATCTCCACATGCAACTCAACAATCTCCCACTTGGAGACTGGGTCTCTACATGTCATCACTTATTTCTAGTCAAGCCCTATCATCTCTGTAGCTCACAACTCCCATCTTCAAGCCAGAAAACGAACTGAAGTCGAGCCTGACTTCAGTCTCCCACGCACATCGTCCTTAGTCAACATATCTACTAGGCGATTAACAACTCCTACTGTATTAGGAGTATCCGGTCTCGAATCGTTCTTGGCAATCTCAGCCAACTTCCCTAGGCTTTCATGAGGAACAATAAAACTGACTCCTTTTGGCTTCCTCATAGGTTTCGCGTGATCAAGCCTGTCTTTTTGCACTTTTGTATTTCTCAACACATCACTAGACCCTAATATCAAATACAAAGAGTTAGATCTCTTATCATGTGCTAAAACTAGTGCACCCTTAGTGATCTTCCAAGCTCCTCTAGAGAACGCCACTACATAGCCGCTGTCATCAAGTTGTCCCACAGAGATCAGGTTTTTTTTCAGATCTGGAACGTGTCTAACTTGATGTAAAGCTCACATGCCCCTATTAGGAAGTGTGATGCGTACATCACCCACTCCCACTACATCCAGTGTCTTTCCATCAGCCGCATACATCTTTCCAAAATCATCAGCAACATAATTCTGCATGATCTCTCGATGTGAGGTGCTATGGAACAAAACTCCTCAATCTAACACTCAATCATCAATCGGACTGTGCATTGCAAGAAGTAAGGCATCATGAGTTTCTTCTGCCACTATATTCACATCATTATCCTCAGCACTTTCTAGATTCCTATAATTTTTCTTGATATGGTCCTGCTTGCCACAACCCCAACACTTGATCTGCTATCTAGATCTCGTCTTGCTCTTCCCTTTGCTCTTGGAGTCTGACTAGTAATGTTCCCTGTCCCGACTATCAACATTTAGGAGCTATCTCGAACTTGAGAACTCACCAGAGTCTCTCCTATGTACCTCTTCAGCAAAGATTATGTCACGTACGTCGTCGTATTTCAGTTTCATCTTGCCGGTTAAACTACTCACAGCCATCCCATGGCCTCCCAACTATTTGACAGCGATGTCAACAAAATCAACACTCTAATCCCATCACCAAATTCAATTTCCACAGAAGACAATTGATTTGTAATCGTGTTGAATTCATTCAGGTGTTGGGTCACAGACATATCTTTCGACATCTTCTGATTGAACAATTTCTTCATCAAGTGCACTTTGTTATTCGCCGAAAGCTTTTCATGCATACCTGAAAAAGTTTTCATGAAAGCCTCCATGGTCTTCTCCTTACTGACGTTGTGTACCATTGTTCTGAACAGGGTCAGCCGAACAATCCCCAGAACCTATCGATCTAATAAGGTCCACTCATTATCCTTCATGCTCTTCGGCTTCGTCCCCAATAATGGAAGGTAAAGCCTCTTTTTGTAGAGATAATCCTTGATCTTCATTTTCCAGTACTTAAAATTAGTCCCGTCAAACTTCTCGATTCCGAGTGCGTTCACTTTATCTCCAGCCATCATTGTCCTTCAGATCCGACTTGGCTCTTGATACCAGTTGTTGTGCTTTGTTGTGGGCCAAACACACACATCAACGATAACAAATAAAAGTGAAAGCAAACAATCAAGCATACGACACAATATTTACGTGGTTCGGCAAATTACTTACGTTCACAGAGCTGCATAAATCTTATTAAATAGAGGAGATTACAATCACACAATCTCAACTCACTCTCTCTAGGGTCTTTTGCTCTCTCACACAAGATGCACTTACAAAATAATTGTTCTCTCTTAGAATATGCTAAAAGACGTGTTTAACCAGTCAAAAACAACATATTTATAGCAAAAAAGGGTACTGGAAACTCTAATTCTAAAATTCTCGCGAATCTTGCTTGAGCAAGATGTCGAGCGAGTGTCGAACGAAATCTCTGTCTGAATCTCTCTCGAGTTAAGGTCGAGTGAGATTCCTGACACACGATTTTCAGCTCCTAGACCAGTCTCCACTTGCAACTGAACAATTAGGATCTTAAAAGATCGCCTTGTTGTTTTATGTTCAAGAAATGAAGCTTTCTTGTTCTCCTGGGTTGTAACTATTCCGCCAAAGTTTCATGTTTGGAAGTTTTCATTTCTTTCCTTACTTTTGCCTATTAACCAAATGAAGATCCAGGCTCCTTGTTACACGTATGCACATCTATATTTCCTCTTTGTATGGAATTGCTAAAGTAGAAATATGTATATGAATAATTGATCATTTTTTGTAAAAAAGGAACCTTAAATGTAAAGGAGTAAGTGTTCCAATGGCCAATGCCCAAAGTATGTTGTTCTTAGCCAGGTTGAGATTGGAAAATCGGGTCACAAGAATCTTATTAGGTGGTTTGTCAAATTAAGCATCTTTCAAGCACAAAGTTACGGACAAACATTGGAATAGTTAAAAGCCTGTAGGAGGGAGATCTTAGTCCTGTGTGACAGTACCAAGGTTAAGGCTGTTGTCTGTTTCATCTTTAGTACTTAGAAAGTCCATTTTGTTAAGCATGTTTACTTTCTAAGCTTTTGATGATATCTGTCCAATTTATCGTGGGTCTTTTTATTTTGTGCAAATAAAAGTTAAAAACCTTTGTTTTTCTTTTGGCCATTGTGGCAACCATAAATGTTACAGCAAATCCAAACTGATGTGGTTTTTAGTGGTCAATTTAATAAATAACTGAGGGAACCAAGCATCCGCAAAACTTCAACTTGCGCCTTCCCCTTCAGTCAAGGTACTGTCACCCTGTTCCACCACCTATCCCAGTAAATAATTTAGGCCAGATATGCAGCCTTCTTTGTTTAGATATTAGCTGCTGTAATTTTTACAATGATATATGTATGTGCTGTAGCTGTAGATTGTGGTTTGATCTGTGTCAACGCAGGACTACAAAGCCTTTTTCTTCAATTAATGGTGTAAGAACTGGTTTTAGTAGTTCGTGACTTGCAACATTCCTGTTTCTCGCACTTAATTTTAAGCCAAAAAGGTCAATTAATGTTAGATTTGATTTGAAAATATTTCATTTCATTCCTCAATCCAACACGATCTTTGAGTGGAAGTTGGTTCTGGTGTAGGATGTCATGATTTCAATTTATCAAGAAAAAGCTTATCATAGGATGAGTTTGGAATTTCAATGGTTTGCATTCCATTTAGATTGGTTCCTGCTTTTATGCCATTCTTGTGTTTCTTCTGGTCACCCTTCAACTGTTGAATTTCATTTACTTATCATTGTTTTCTTTTGCAGAAATCTGAGGAGACCCATCAGGATTGAAATTTTCAACTACAAGAGCTGAAAACTTCTTGGTTTGGATGTACAATGAGGAAAGAATAAAACGTACCAACTTTTAACTCTTAGCCAAACCTAGTCTACCTTGTCTGTACAAAGTACGGTTGTGTTATCTTGTATGTTAAATCCTATAATTAACATAACGAAGCTACTGTTTGTGTGCAGTTCTTAGAGAATATTTGGTGTTGCGTTTCGAATTTTAAATAGTACTTTTAAGCAATTAAAAATACTTTTAAAGAAAAAATAACATGTTTAGTAATTTTATAAAAAATATTTTAATCAGTTCAAAAAGCTTAAAGCTAGTTTTTTGCTTTTAAAGCAGTAAATTGAATTTTTTATCAAAAAGTTCTTACGAATTATTATATATTTTGAAAAAAATATTGTAACTAACTCTAAAAGAGCTTGTTGCAATGAAAAGTTGTTTACTGAATATTTTAAGATATAGAGTTTGTTATTTCAATTATAAGCTATAAACTCTAAAGTTATAAACTATTTCAAATATGCACTTAATCTGTTTAAGAGGGTTCTTTTGTGCCCCTGGAAGTGATTTTGATCTACGGTTCCTGCTGTTTTTGCATGTGTGATATCACAACTTAATAGCTCTTATGGACAATAGATAGGTCTTTCTAGTTCCTGATTACAAATCATTACATTTATGAATTCTAAGATGGTACAGATTAGAGTCATTAAACTCCCCATATGATATCAAGAAACGAATAAGGTTCCTTCACTCAATTTTCCTAGCTAAAAGCATTTTCCTTACTTGGCATCATGTGCAATGCAGATGAAGATGGTGATGATGGCTTCTGTGTAATCACGAGTAACGACTTCCTGCAGAATGCCTAAAACCGACAAGATCTAATACATGCAGGTTATACTCTTATTTCGTTAGATATTGAAACTAAGCATGTGGAGAAGACGACGACTAATGAATAACTAGAAATACTGTTGAAGAGAGCTAACAAATAGAAAGTTATGACCACCAAGGTGGCAGGCCAATTGCCAAAGGCTTGGAAATGATTCTTTCCTCCCTTGCTCGAGGTCATAGGTTCGAAACGGTTTATTTTAGTAAAAGCTTGTGAACAAAAGTACTAAGGGCATTTGCATGCTGGCACTTTGGTTGAGTTGCAGTGACGGACTGCTCCACTCAAGATCAGTGGTTATTATGACTCAAATCGAACATATCGCAGCGAGTGAGGATTTTTATAGTCACACTTAGCAGGGACAGATACATTAGCCAGCCCTCTCCACTCCTTTACTCAAGGTTAATAGTTATGGCTCTAACCGAACATGCTACAGCAAGTGGTGGCCCTTATGGTCACACCCGAGATCTACACTGCTCCTCTCCACTCTTTTGGGGAAAAAAATAGTCATGAATTTATAAAATTCACCACAGGCATTGATGATGGGATCTTGGCGAAGTCTTTCGAGACTGATGTTGCCACCATTCGGGCAATCAAAGCCAAGGCCTAAGATTGCAGACCCTGTTAGATATGGAAGGATCGTCATTTCGTTTTATTATTTTATTCAATTTTTATATAGTGAATAAATTACCTTCAACAATGAATTCAAGGCTGTTAAATATTTCAGAAATGGGGCCAAATATTCCTCCCTTGTTATATTTGCCTTTTTGGATAGGCACTTGTGAAGTGGATGCCTACGCCATAGAATCTAGAAACCATATGTTTCTGAAATGTCTCTGTTTTTCTCAGCAGTTTGGGAGTCTAACAACAACAATAACGTCGGGAGTTCCAAAAAGCGATTCTTGCACGTGTACTCAGTTGGATCGAAAGATAAACAAGAGAAACAAACAAGCTGGAGAATAACAAGGATGGAAAGCCGCCTCCAGCAATCAAACATGCAACTTTGTTGTTTTCTAGCGACAGCCATTAAAGCATTTCTGAAAACTTTCAGATAATCATGCCAACAAACTCACAGAGATGAATTTTAAATTCAGTAATTTAATGGAAAGAAGTATGATGCCATAAAATGAAAAGAAAAAAAAAATATCTGATTATAAGCAATTATGTGCACCGATATGCACATCTATCCAAGGTTATTAAGTTAGACTTTAATAAAAATGATTCGCAAATTTTGAATATGAAGATAATAACATTAGTATGCAGATTCGCAAATTCACTTGTATATAACAAATCCAATACCGATGAGAAGAAAGAAGGGACAAAGTTATTGATTAGTGCTCATGGTACAAAAGCGCACGTGTCTGTTGGCAAAAAGTCGTCATAATCTTTACCAACCAGATAATGTTAGCCAGCTTCAGAAGTCAACCTGGGAAATGGACAGCAGGACCAACGACAACATTGAACCTTTTGCAACCCCTAAATTTGTTGCGCCATCACAGTCAACTAAGCCACAATTCTGTTACAATTTAACAAGTTTTCCGGAATTTGGAAGTCTCTGATGCGTGAGAATAAGCTATCAATTCTGGTACTCTCTATAATAGCTTTTGACAGTACAAATGACAAACTTTTAGGATATTCAGAGATGTTCCTAAACGGCTTTGTAGTTTTTGTCATTATTATGCCAAAAACTTCGGCAGATTGATATGGGACTCTCATTGAAAGAAGTTTAAAACCGAAACTTCTGAGCCTTCAAATTGGTGTTCACCTTCATTCAAGTTAGCAGTCGTGGGCTGTATTGTAAGCCTAATTGAACAACTCTAACCCTATGGATAAATGAAATAAGTTTTTAAAATTTTTAATTTATAAATAAAAGTATTTTAGTCAATTTTAAAATAAAATTGAGATTTTTTTGCCTGTTTATTGCTTGAACTGCAAATGAGTGTATAAAAATGAGTAGTACGAAGCATTATCCATACATAAAACCCTAAAAATTTGAAATACCCGACACAATACCATCTGAAACAAATAATATACTAAAATTACATCACCAGAAATATCATCCCCGGTCAAACAAAAGACAGGATGAGCATCTCAAATATCATGGAGTTTGTTCTAAAAGTTCCACTTTGCTAATAAATCCATTTCTTTTCTGATTACTACCTATGCTACTAAATTCACTTTGCAATGCTCCTAATCATGTACCACCTAACAAAAACCGCGCATAAAACTTTACAAATCGGCTTTGCTAAAATAAGACTACTTGCTTTATATACAGAGCATGTAGCTGCTGCTATGCTAATTGCTATGCATATTTACATTTGAAAGCCAAAGTTTTGATACCCATATGATGAGCCGCCTTGGTCCGGCACTTGCCCGTGCATGTTCAACTGTGGCAGAGCAGGCGGCTGTTGAGCGGGTGGCTGTTGAACAACACCACCTGGTGCAGGAATCCAGTTCTGATCGACAGGCAAAGCCGCCGAGCTATTGTCCACTGTGGTGATATCGTGGATGCTTGACCTCTTCCTTTCTTTCTTCACCGAGTTCTGGCGAAGGAAGTACTTCTGAGCGTGGCTAGCCACCTGAGTAGGCGTTCTTGTCACAACTACATTCCTTGAAATGCTCCTCCAATCACCCTTTCCAAATCTACGCAGCCCGACCAAGAATAACCTGTTATGATACCAAAACAAAATCAGCCGCCAGAACAATAATAAATACATTCTAATATAGAACAATACAATCTAGCTCTTTCAGGTCACTAATGGCATTGCAATATTACATTTGAATCCGACAGCATTAAACTCACGAAACCAAGTTTTGGGATCAATGGTAATGGTCATATACTGGTGGAACAAAATAGATTCATTTAGGCAAATCCCAAACAGCTAATCCGCATATCTAAAACATTTTTAAACTGTCAAAAGCATTTTCTGGAATTAGACAAAATGCCAAATAGCCATTTGTATGTATCCAGTCTTGAATTTAACAACGATAATAGAAACAACAAACACCCAGAAACAAGACCTATAAACTCCAAAAGCCTTCTCTGTTTCGCCCAAAAACAGAGGAAATTTCTGACAAAATATTGACATACTTCTTTGGAGACAAAAACAAAGCGAAAAGAAGATGAAGAATATGTTGGAAACTTGTTAAATTTCAAGGACCAAACAACACTATTTTTCCCGGAAGATTTAGAAAGGGGTTGGCTGGAAAAGAAACTCCAAATCTTGAATCATATAATATTTGATTTTCAGTTATAAAAATCCAAGTGATCCAATTCAAACGGAACAAAAAGACAGAAAGTTTTAGACCTTAAATTTTATTTTTCCCTCCATTTTCTCGGCAAGTAAACTATAAAAAAGAAAAAGAAATAGCTCAGGGGGGAAAGGGGAACAAAAAAAAGTGAACACCTTGTCAGCCATCCAAAACAGGAAAAAACTTCTCGGAAAACAAAATCTTTCTCAAAGTCCTGCTTTCTTAAACAGTTTAGTTGAATTCCCATCCGTAAATTGAAAATAAAGAAGTTCTCTTTTCTTTTATTTCACTCCATTCTCTCAGCCACCAAACAGAGGCTCAAGCAAATTGGGGAACAAAAAAAGTTCAAGGGTGAAAGAAAGAGAGAATATTTGGGATTACCTGTGCTCTTCTTCGGTCCAAGGAGTCCCCTTCTTTCTTTCGGCGTCAGAGTGCTTGGGCTTGGACCCGAAAGAGATCTGACTCGCCGAGTCCCACCCGGCTGTGACATCCGAGTCATCGGGGTAATCGGGGGGCTCGACCTGGCCAGACTCGATCGCCAATACGTCGTGGACGAGAGCATCATAGTGCTCCATGACATCCCGGACGGACTTCCCAGGAACGTGGTCGGCGATCTTCTGCCAACGGTCGGGCAGCTCCTCGGGCACGAGCACAAGAGCCTGCTCGAAGAGCTTGTCCTCCAAGGGGGTCCAGCAAGTCGTCGGCGGCTGAGTCTGACTCGTCCACGGCTCGTTCTGCGGGATCATCATCATTCGCTTTCGTTCGGATGTCGACTCGAATAAACAGCGATAATATACGAGAACTCACTTTCTTGGAGATTTCGCAAATGGGGTTTGGTGGGAGATTTGGAACTCTCTGCTATTTATATATACACACAGCTCTATATAATATATAACAAGCAGGTAGAGAGAGAGAGAGAGAGAGAGAGAGAGAGAGAGAGAGTTTTTTACGGTACGGAGAATTTGGGAATTTTCTGTTTTGTTGAGAGTTGGGGCCAACTCAAAGTTATTCAAATCAACACGTTTTTGCTTTTATTGGATGTTTTAATTTAATTTAAATTTTTGTTTCCTTCCTTTTTTTCATTGAAATTGTAGAATCACTTCACTAGAATAGTATTTTCATTGTAGAATCTCAACTTCACTAGAATCGTATTATGACAAGAAGAATTAGCTTTCTACATGGATTATTTTTTTAAAAATAAATAAATAAATTAGTCATAGAAATTAAAAAATAATATTACTCATCATTTTATTTTTTATTATTATCTTATTATGATATAATATGATATTTAATAATTAAAATTTTTTTATTATATTTTATTTATTAATTTATTATTTAATGTCACATCATAAAATAATAATAAATAAATTTATTCGAAATTAAATAAGAAAGCAAACATATTTAACTGGTCTAACTTTATATCAATCGGGTTCTTAAGAAATTTAGATTTTAAAATACTCAAAGTTGATAAAAGGGTTATTTTAGTTTCAAGTCAATATATAGAATATATTGTATATATAATATAAATAATAGTATTTAATTTGTAAGATTCAAAATTTATAATTTCTTTTTTAAATTAAATTATGTCATCTAAATATTTTAATAGATATCTTTTCCATACATACTTGTAAATTAAATTATTTATAGTTAAATAATAAAAAAAGATTTATTCTAGGATGAGGATGATGTATATACTATGATATCATGCAAACGTGTTAAACTATAAGTCGGTACTTTTAAAAGCCCTATTAGAATTTAAGTATGTGTTATGACTCTATTCATCAACAAGTTTTTTATTATTTTTTATAATAATTTTGAATAATTTGTTTTATAGACTGTCTTTTGGCTTAATATATTTGAGTTATCTACTTTGAACTCTCAAAGCAACCATTATGATAATGAGCTAAAGCTTTTCAAGACCGACCTAAAAACAGTGAACTCTCGTCTTTGGGCAACCGATAGCTCTCCAAAGTGATCCATAGAATCTAATTCCAATCATGATAATATAAATGTTATGTTATTTTTTTTGTTTTTTTATTTGTTGTGTGTGTTTTAGCCTTAAATATGTCGAAAGAAAATTCTAAATTCTAAAATTAATTTTAGATGCTTATTCTCAATGATCTCCACGTAGTTGCCCTATTAATGATGATCTAAGTTATATATAAGTATGGAGTGTGCAGATTGATCATTTTTTTTTTTGAAAGGGTCGGATTGATCATTTTAACGAAATTATTAATTGATGTATTATTTTATTGTTTTATTGAAATCTTAATGTTTCTGGAATATTAACCGTTGGAATGTGAGACTTATGATTTTTTTGTAGTTAATAAAGACATCCAATAAATTATTTGTAATAATTTACAAATGAATAATCTTTTAAACTTTTAATTTATATTGATTTGCACATAGATCATAATGAGATAAGTCAAAGTGTTAGACGTGCGGAGGCCGATTCTTACACTCCTTTGTTTTCTGGTAGATCCATATCGGCGTTGGTGACTCTTAGTACACCACTGACAGCTAGTTGTTGTCTTGATGGTATTTTGTTGCTGTTGTTTTTATGTTATGGTGATTGTTGTTGTTGTGTTGTGTTGTAGTTGTTGTTGTTGTCGTCTATATATAGAAAAATGTAAAAAGTAAGAATAGTATCCCAGACTAAAGTCCATTGGGAGTTTTAGTCTTTTCCTAGAGAAACTTGATAAGTGTCTCCATTGGAGGCAATATTTAGTTCTCTCATATTTTTTCTGAGAGATATAAAAACTGCTCGTCAGTATATAATTAGTTGATCAGTTGATCACAATATAAGCTTCTTGTATCTTAAGTTTCTATGAATGAAACTATTTCTAAAAAAAAAATCAAAATATTATATGTTACTTGTTTTTGTGATTCTAACAATGTTTCTCCTTCTAATAGTAGGACAATTATTTCGTCAAAATTAAATCTTGAAAACATACCTTAAGAATATCATTTATTAAAGGCTCAAGATATTTAATGATGGAGAGAAAATCAAAATATGTTAAGAGCTCATTTTAGCGCATTGAAATATGCAATTGGAACAATACACAACATGATCAAAAGTACAAATATGAAAAGTATTTTGGTGACTGGTGAAATACAAGTTGCAATGAAGAATATCTCTACTTGGATGTCCTCAAGTAGAGAATTTTATTTCAGAAGTAATGGTAGTAATTAATTTGCAAATGTTTAATAAATGACTCGAGTAAACTATATATGAAAAGACAACAAAACGTTCAACATTAATCCCAACTAACATGCAAGTATCATAAAATATTTGAAATAGCAATTATTTTATATTATTCACTCGAATAGAATTAATTAGATAATGAGAAAATTGAATCACTAATCAAATAGTTTGTGTAAAAAATCTAACAGATGCAGTGTTTTGAATAGTAATATACCCATCTAATAGATGAATATATTAAAGCTATAAAATATAATCTCACATGCTGAATATATGAGTCCACATATATTTTCGTGAATTCTTTATAAAAATATGAAGATTCAATAATTATCTTGAAAGATAGTATGATAATTTGGTTTTCTTTGAAATATGCTACACTTCGCTAATCAATTGGTAAAACAATTGGAAGCTTATTTTATTCGACGCATCATGATTAATTCTAGATGATCAAGACAATCATGCTAAAGAATAAAGATTTTTTGATCAAAACACATTTAATGTATTACAACTTGTGATTCGATGATTTTCAATGTTTTATAATATAACCAATAAGAAAAAAATGATAATTTTTTTATATAAATTTATGGTCCAAATTTATTGTAGTAACTTAAAGATGTTCATCATTATCTTCATTTGTGATTTCAACATAATAACTATTACACATAATTTTTTTTTTATAATTTAGTAAGATTCTTCTAGATTTCGAAGAATACAACCCATCATCAATACAAAATTATGTTCCTTTTGGCAATAGGACGTCGACTCTTTTGGAACCTGCAATTAGGTTTGATGACTTAGATATTATATTGCTATTACTTTTATCTATGGTAAAATATTAAAAATATTTCATATTTGTAATAATTGTATGTTGTACAACTGTATCATATGCCAGACATATATTTTCACCAATCATCTTAAAATTGATTAATGCATCAATAAAATTCATATCTCCTTATAAAAAAATGAGTAATGTTACAAGCAAACATATTTGTAGACTAATATGTGTACCAATACATGCCTATTATTGTCTTCATTAAAGTATGACTTTATGGCTAATCACCTTGGATGGGTGCACGTAACTGCTTGCAATTAGATTTTTTCTAAACAAATATGTATAAGATTTTATTAATGTAAAAAAAAATTAACATGGTGTATTAAAAGATAACAAGTCAAATATAATGTAAATATAATAAAGAAATAAAATTAATTTTAAGGTCATATGCATCACTAATTAAAATATTATTATCTCTATTTGATTTTACAAAGAAATTAAAAATACCGATATGAGTTAGACGATCAAATTTAGATTATCATAATAAGTTCAATGATTTTTTGAATATTTGTAGCCGGCATATTTCATTACGACCCATTATTTTCCTTTATAAATGTTTTATATTGGTGCACCAAATGTTTTCACTTGCGATATATATGTGACCAATGCTTTTTCATATTACACATGTGACATTATCTTCATATTTCTTTAAACACATATCATGTAAATTTTTATTTTCATCTTATTTTATCATGGTGTGGTTCTACTTCTAGTGGTATGAAGTATTATTCTTTGGAGGATTTTAAGCATTTTTCTATCACATATACGTTCGTGACTACAATTTTCTTTTATTATGATGAAATAAGACTCCATTCGTTTTAGAGAAATAAGTAGAATTGGTTGGACGAGATTGTTGAATTTTCTTATTAACAACACATTATTTTGTTCAACTATTAGTAAAAAAAAAAAATAGTTTGAAATACTTAATGAATGGTCATACTTGATATTGTTGTTGTAAAAATACATTCAAGACATGAATACATTTTATGTTTTATTTTAAACATATCATCATTATTGTCTTTTGTTTCTCTATAGAATTTTAAATATATAACTTCATATGCATTTAATTATAATGAGTTTTTGGGTGAATCACGATTTTTGATACACGTATTACTTCTTTAAATTATTCCATAGAATTAATGGATGTTTAATTGGAAGGTACCCAATTTTCAATAAAATTATTAATTTAGAGAGAGTGATCATTCAAGAATGCTTCATTTCTTGACTTTAATAGTATTGAATGAAAAAAAAAAATTTAAATCAATCAAACATATAGAAGATAGGAATATTCGTTGCATTGATATATAATACTCTACTCTATATAGTATTGCATAGGCCATATCAAAATTTTATAGAATGATTTTTATCGCAATATACGTATATCAATATTTATAGAACATAAACTAGCCCTATAACTTCACTACATACCTTATATAGATTACTAATCGTGATTTGAAGGCAATTTGATCCCAATAAATTAGAATTAAACTCCAAAAATGACAATAATGTACTTAATCGGACAATAAAACAAATCCTAAGAGACTAAAAAGATGAAGACTAGGAAAAAAAAGTAACTGGAAGAAAAATAATCGCAATTATGCAAATAAAACAAATCCTATAACTACTTGGATACTTAAAAATATGTGTACAAATTAAGTCTCATGTAAATGTTGAATCAAATTAAGATCATCTTGTTACCTAGATGATTAATATAAGAGGGGAGTGAATTTGGTTATATTATAAAAATTAACACTTATTATTCAAATACACAATATAAAATATAAACAGAATATAAAGCAGTAAGAAATATAAAGAGTAGGGTAAGAAAAAGCAAATTCAGTATTTTTACGAGATTCAGCCACACTGCCTACATTCTTGCCTCAAGCTACCTCTTGAGGATCCCGAATTTACTAGTCAATCTCCTTTAGGTGGAGATAGAAACCTATTACACTTTTGAGCAGCACCGCTCCAAAGAATCCATGTAGAACACCCTCTACACTTACAATTACCTCACACTTGGTGATTTAACTATTCCCTGTGTAGAACACCTTCTACACACATAAGGGTTATACGTACCCTCTTACAAATACAAGAATTGATAGTTGGTAGACTATCAAAGTACACTCTTCAATGAGTGAAATAGAAACAATACAGCTCAACATATATCTCTCTAAAAAAGAATAAGAATTAAGACTCAAAAGTTTAGAAAAGAGAGAATGAGAGATTTGAAATAATGATACAAAACTTAACAATAGATGTGTAAGCTCTTGTTGTGATTTTTGTAAAACTTAAGTGAGCTATTTATAGACAAATGAGTTTTCAATTTCAAATTTGAAAAGATTCTCATATCAAATAAGAGTACTATTCACTTTTCAAAAAATTCAAATAAAAGTATTTCCTTTTAGCATTTGTCAAAAATAACTCCATTCATTTTTCAAATAAATCAAACCTAATATTTTGTTATACATGATAAAATGAGTATGATTTATTTTTCAAACCAAATTATTTTCTTTTTGTATATGTCAAAAAAACACACAACTACCCTTTAAGATTTTTAAACAAAATCATATACCTTTTGCATTTGTCAAAAAAACACACAACTACCTTTCAAGATTTTCAAACAAAATCATCTACCTTTTACATTTGTCAAAAAAAATACACCACCTCCCTTCAAGACTTTCAAACAAAATATGCACATGTCAAATATGATAATCAATCATCTTATAAATTCAAATTTTTATATAAAAAAATATAATTTTTGAAATTATTTTATTTGATGATGTTATGCACATGTGAAAAATATAATTTTCAAAACTAAGACATTTAAAAATGTCTTACATATGTGAAAAAAGTAATTTAATGTTTTATAAGAAAAAAGAGTAATTTGGAGCCTTATTCCAATTTTGAATTTTATCAAGAGATGTACAAAAATAATCTATAAGTTTTATTTGTAGACTTGTTTTTTTATATTTGATGTGCGCTTCGCTCCATTGCGTAAATAATTTAAGCTTGAGATTTAAATTTATTTGTTATCATCAAAATCTACACGTAGATACAAAATTTGAAACCTTGAATTCAACAATCTCTCATTTTTTTATGATGACAAATACTTAATAGAATTTTGAGACTTGCAATAATGCTTAAGCTCCCCTTGAGAATATACATTAGTTTTTCAAGTAATAGATAAACATAATTCCAACATATATAACAGAGTTAAAAATCTAAATATTTACGTCTAAAACTTCTTTCCCTTTTGGCATCATTAAAAATGAACCGCAATTAATTTTAGTAAGATTTTTTTTTCACAATAAGCGATAACCAAATAAAACGGTGCGGAAACCACCCGTGCCTAACAAAATCTACAAAGATTGGAGCTTAACTTTATTTTCTTGGTGCGGAAGAAAATTTAAATTTACTTGATATTATTGACAAATTAGATGTTGTAGAGATTTGAAGTTGAATATGTGAAGTTATTCGTGTCCGACAAAGTCAACAAAGGTTGGAGGTCTAACTCTGACAATTCGGTGCGGAGCCACGCGTGTCCGACAAAACCTGCAAAAGTTGGAGGCCTAGCTCTAGCAGTCGATGCGGAAGCAGATTCAAATCCACGTGATGTTATTGAAAAATTAAATATTATCGATATTTGAAAGTTGTTGTTTAAAAGACCATTTTCACCTGTCGGATACTCAAATAAACTTTCACACCACTCATTGATCCAATTTTTGTTTATTCAAAACGATAGAATGACGGAGAAAATTTCATCTAATATTCCGGATTTGAATTGGGAACCGTCTCAACCAGTCATTTTATCTCATGAGGTTGTCAATACCATGATAGAAGCAGAGATGCATTTTTCTGGTATGACTGATTCTGAAGTTATTGTAGCATCAATAACTCTCAGTGCTTAATATGCTGCCTTTGTTACAACCATGTCTCGGAAATTACTAGCGAGGGAAAATGAGGTTGATCGACTTAACAATCAAATATCTATTCTGCATCAAAAGCTTACAAATAAAGGTAGAAAGAATAAGATATTAAAGTAAGAAAATAAAGATTTGACAGAATTAGCTCGTGTTATGATACTTCGAATAGAGGAATCGGAACAAGTGAGAATTCAAGTACAGAGTCAATATCAGCAGATAATGGCAGCGTTTCACGAGAGAAATAGAGACAATCTGTAATAAATTTCACTGGCTTAATTCGGTAACTTTTGACAATATGCATCCGGCATATCTTGTAAACTTGACTAAGTAAGATTTGAAGAGATAACAGTTTGTCTTCTACTTATTTCCATCTTTATAAAAGCAATCCTTAACTTTATCTAATCCACATTAAATCTTTTTTCTCATTTCTGTAGTTCATCTTCATTCTCATTTTACAAAATTTCAATGGCTCATCAATATTCATTCAATGCTTCTCGTGATCAAGATATGAGATATTCTTCACCTCAAACTATTTCTGCATCTGTTGTGGGCGCCATGAAGCAACAAAACATTGATTTGGCTAATAAATCAGAACATGATGCCATTTACAAGCTTGTGAGTCTTGGAACTTGATACTCATCGTCCATTGTCGCTTTTTTCGCTCGGTTGCGGTCCAAAAATCGCGAGATAGAGAAGCTTAATGAGAAGATCGATATTCTTCAACGACTTGTTCAAGAGTCTAACAAAAAAATTGTAGACTTAAAACAACAGAATAAGGATTTAAAATCATTGCTTACCTCTGCATTTCGATTGTCTAATCTTTTAGACAAAGATGACATGATGATTTATGAGGAGCAAATGCATTTGAATGATGAGGCTAAACGTCTCAAGTTTCTGTAGGTCATTTGATATAATGGAATAAAAGTATCTAGCAGATATTCATAGCATGCATCATTCATATTTCTCTTCTAATCATGCATAGTCTATCTTCTGGTAGGGGTTTTGTGAAAATGTCTGCCAATTGATCATGTGTACCAGTGAATTCTAATACAATATCGTCATTCTGCACATAATTTCTAAGAAAATGATATCTAATTTCAATATGTTTGGTCCAAGAATGTTGTATTGGATTCTTTGAAAGATCTATAGCACTTGTATTATCACATTTGATTGGAATGTGATTGTACATAAGTTTAAAATCCTCAAGTTGTTGCTTCATGTAAAGAACTTGAGTACAACAAATGTCTGTAACAACATATTTTGCCTTAGCAGTAGATAATGCAACAGAGTTTTATTTTTTACTAAACCATGAAACAAGTGCATGACCTAAAAAATGACATGCTCCACTAGTACTTTTTCGATCAACTTTGCAACCAGTATAATCCGCATCTGAATAACTAATAAAATCGAAAGAAGTATGCTTAGGATACAATAACCCTAGGTCAATGGTACCGGTAATATATCTAAAAATACGCTTGACTGCAATCAAATTAGATTATTTTGGAGATAATTGAAAACGTGCACATAAACATACACTGAACATAATATCAGGTCTACTAGATGTTAAATATAATAAACTACCAATCATACCTCGATATACTTTTGAGTCAACTAACTTACCGCTTTCATCTTTATCAAGTTGGGTGATTGAACTCATTGGTATTCCAATTACCTTCGCACCTTCCATCTCAAACTTTTTAAGTAACTCTTTGATATATTTTGAATAATTAATGAATGTTCAACTTTTTACTTGCTTGATTTTTAATCCAAGAAAGAAATTAAGTTCTCCCATCATGCTCATTTCAAATTATTCCTGCATGTTTTTAGCAAAATCTTGACTCATATTTTCATTTGTAGCACCAAATATTATATCATCAATATAAATTTGAATTAGAAAAATATCATTTTGTTTATATTTAATGAAAAGAGTTGTATCGATTTTTCCTCTTGAAAAACCTTTTTTCAATCAATAAACCACTAAACCTCTCATACCAAGCTCTAGGAACTTGTTTGAATCCATATAATACTTTTACGAGCTTAAAAATATGGTTAGGAGAAATATGATTTTCAAAATCTGAAGGTTACTCAACATATACCTCTTCATTTATAAAACCATTTAAGAAAGCACTTTTAACATCCATTTGAAAAAGTTTGAAATTTTTATAACATGCATATGCAAGTAACATTCGAATAGTTTCTAATCTTGCAACAGGTGTATACGTTTCATCATAATCGATTCCTTCCTTTTAATTGAAACCTTAGGCTACAAGTCGAGCCTTGTTTCTAGTGATTGAACCATTTAAGAAAGCACTTTTAACTCATCTTTCTTATTTCTAAAAACCCATTTTGTTCCAATAACAGCATGATTTTTGGGTTTAGGAACTAGTGTCCATACATTATTTCCTTCAAATTGATTTAGCCCTTCTTGCATAGTTAGAATTCATGATTTATCAATAAGTATTTCATCAATATTTTTGGATTCAATTTGAGATAGAAAAGCGTGTGATTACAAATATTTCTAAGAGATGATCGAGTATTTACACTTCGAGAAAGTTCTCCTAGAATTTGTTCCACTAGATAATCTTTCACATGTTTCCATTGTTTAGTTGCATCTTGTACTAAATCTTGATGATATTTCCTTATATCTCCGTGTTGGACTTCTTCCATTGTATTATCTTTGTCGAGATTGAGACTATTTGTGTTATTTGTACCTTCTGATTCTTCATCAATAGATTTCTTGGAGAGTAGAGAGTTAGATTCATCAAATACTACATGCATAGATTCTTGTACAGTCAAAGTTTTTTTATTGAATACTCTATAAGTTTTACTATTTGTTGAATACCCAATAAAGATACATTCATCAGATTTTACATCAAATTTTCTTAAATTATCTCTGTTATTGAGTATAAAACATTTGCATCCAAATACATGAAAGTAACCAATGTTGGACTTTTTCTCATTTCAAAACTCATAAGGGGTTTTATCTAATTTAGACCTTAACATAACTCTATATATAACATAACATGCAGTACTTACCGCTTCGGACAAAAAATAACTAGATAAACTATTTTCATTAAGTATTGTTCTTGCCATTTCTTGAATAGATCTGTTTTTCCTCTCTACTACTCCATTTTGTTGAGGAGTTCGAGGAGTAGAGAAATTATGCAGAAAACTATTTTCATCACAAAAAGACTCAATATCTTTATTGACCAACTTTTCCTCCTGTCACTTTGGATGTTTGAAATAGTATAACCATTTTCATTTTGAATTCTCTTACATAAGTTGGTAAATGCATTATGTACCTCATCTTTATGAGCGAGAAAGATGACCCAAGTATATCTAAAGAAATCATCAATAATAACAAATGCATAATATTTTCCTCTCAGATTCGCAACTCTGTTTGGTCTAAAAAGGTCCATGTGTATTAGTTGCAAAGGTTTAGTAGTGGAAATATGTTTCTTGATTTTGAAAGAAGTTTTTGTTTTTTTATCAAATTGGCATGCATTACAAATTTTGTCTTTAAAAAAGTTTACTTTTAGCAAACCTCTCACAAGATCATGTTTTGAAAGTTTGGAAATAAGTTCCATGTTTGCATGACTTATTCTTCTATGCCATAACCAACTATTTTCATATTGAGCTGATAAACAAATAGTATCTTATAAGACAATTTCTTTAAATTTAATTGTATAAACATTATTATTTCTAAGAGTAATAAAACAAACATTACAATCATGATTATTCAAAATAATGCACTTATCCTTTTTGAAGGTAACTGTAAATTTTTTATCACATAATTGACTTATACTTAAAAGATTATATTTTAGACCTTCAACAAGTAGAATATCTTCAATTATGAGAAAAGACTTATTACCAACTTTACCTATTCCCACGATCTTCTCTTTTGAATTATCTTCAAATGTCACGTGTCCTTCTTCTTTAGGAGTGAGTTCAATGAATTTGGTTTTATCTCCTGTCATATGTCTTGAGTATCCGCTATCTAAAAATATCTTATTTTACTTACAGAAGACTTCATGCATACCTACAAAAATAATTAAAATAATTTGTTTTGATACACATGTTCTTTGGGTCTTTTATTTATTAGTATTAGAAGAAATAAAATTCTTTGGTACCCATATGGCCCTAATAGTCATTATATGTTTTCTTCTAAGAGGACAAGTATGATAGTTGTGACCATTTCTATTACAAAAATTACAAATAACATGTAACATACTTGAAGAACTTGAGTAATTATAATAATGTCTATTTTTGACAAATATATTTTTAGGAAAAGAATTTTGAAAGTTTGGTTTTGATTTAATGGGTTTATCAAAGAAATTTTTATAGAGTTTGAGTTTTTCTTTTGACATGTATCCCAAGCCTACTTTATAAAAAACACATATTTGATTACCAAGAAGTTTTTCGAAATTTCTTTTTCCATTTGTGAAATTTTCAACAATTTTTTCTAAATCATCTACTTTCTTTTTCAGTTCATCATTGTTATCTTTTGAAACTATATTTTCTTTTCTTAAAATATCAATTTAATTTATTAAAGAAGAATTTTTCTTTTTCAAAGCGGTATACTTAATACCCAATTTTTCAAATTTCTCATATACCTCTTCTAAAGCATTTTGTAATTCTTCATAAGAGAGATTTTCAAGATTTGTTACCTCATGATCATCTTTAACCATAAGACAAAAATTTACAGATTTTTCATTACTTGCGTCGCTGTCTGAGCTACTTGAATCATCATCCCATGTAGTTTTCATTACTTTCTTGCCTTTGTATCGATCTTTCTTTAGCAGGGGACAATCTACCTTGATATGTCCTGACTTTTTACATTTATAACAAATTAATGAATCATTTTTACCTGTATCTTTGTTGGAAGATTTTTAAAAAAGTTTCCTTAGAGAAGTTTTATTTTTCAAGAATCTCTTAAATTTTCTTGTGATCATTGCAATCTCTTCATCATCGCTTTCTTCATCTTCATCTTCATCGCTTTCACTTTCATGAGGAACGGCTTTGAGTGCCAAGTTCTTATTTTGCTTTCCTTCTTCTTCTCCTATTTTCAATGTGTACTCATGAGTAATAAGTGACCCGATGAATTCATTTACTTCGAGTTTTTTAAGATCCTTAGTTTCAAGAATTGCCGTTACTTTTGATTCTTAACGTTTTGGCAAGGAGTTGAGAATTTTCCTTACTATCTCTAAGCTGGAATAAACT
Organism: Platycarya strobilacea; assembly: GCA_036898215.1. Taxonomy (NCBI): domain Eukaryota; kingdom Viridiplantae; phylum Streptophyta; class Magnoliopsida; order Fagales; family Juglandaceae; genus Platycarya; species Platycarya strobilacea. The sequence continues at coordinate 34,096,059 of CM072551.1, read as the reverse complement.
TTACCAAGAAATGTCAAACTATTTATAATATTAGTAAAATGAGTATACATAGAAGAGATAGATTCATCATCATTCATTTTGAACATTTCATATTCATGTGTAAAAATATAAATTTTTTATTTTTTGACTTGCGAAATTCCTTTATAAGTTACTTATAAGTTGTCCCAAATTTCCTTTACTGTCATGCAAGTTATTATTCTTTTAAATTCATTACTATTGAGAGTATTATATAGAAAATTCATAACCATTACATTCACAGTATAAAGTCTATTGTCTTCGCGATCAAACTCTTCCTTTTCCTTTTTGACCTTTACTCTATCAACAGTTTTTTTTGGAATATAAGGTCCATTTACAATACATTTCCATATTTCACGACCTTGAGACTGAAGGAATATTCTCATTTTAGTTTTCCAGAAAGTATAATGGTCTTCACAAAATAGCGGAGGCCGACTACTAGATTGACTTTCAGCGAATGTAGCTGCAATATTAGCCATATAATTTTAACTCAATAGATAATTAATTTTATAATAGAGCTCTTACTCTGATACCAATTGTTGCCCAGATGACTAATATAAGAGGGGGGTAAATTAGGTTATATTATAAAAATTAACACTTATTAATCAAATACACAATATAAAATATAAACAAAATATAAAGTAATAAGAAATATAAAGAGTAGGGTAAGAAAAAGCAAACCCAGTATTTTTACGAGGTTCAGCCCCACTGCCTACGTTCTCACCTCAAACTACCTCTTAAGGATCCCGAATTTACTAGTCAATCTCCTTTAGGTGGAGACAAAAACTTATTACACTTTTGAGCAGCATCGTTCTTAATAATCCGTGTAGAACACCATCAACACTTCCAATCACCTCACACTTAGTGATTTAACTATTTCCCGTATAGAACATCTTCTACACACATAAGGGTTATACGTAATCTCTTACAAATACAAGAGTTGATAGTGGGTAGACTATCAAAATACACTTCTCAATGAGTGAGATAGAAACAATACAGTTCAACATATATCTCTCTCAAAAAGAACAATAATTAAGCCTCGAAATTCAAGTGAGCTATTTATAGGCAAATGAGTTTTCAATTTCAAATTTGAAAATATTCTCATGTTAACTAAGAATACTATTTACTTTTCAAAAAATTCAAATAAAAGCATTTCCTTTTTGCATTTGTCAAAGCCAACTCTATTCATTTTTCAAATAAATCAAATCTAATCTTTTGATATACATGACAAAATAAGCGTGATTTATTTTTCAAACCAAATCATTTTCTTTTTGCATATGTCAAAAAAACATACAACCACCTTTTAAGATTTTCAAACAAAATCATCTACTTTTTGCATTTGTCAAAATAATATACAACCACCTTCCAAAATTTTCAAACAAAATCATCTATCTTTTACATTTGTAAAAAAAAAAAAAAACCCACCTCCCTTCAAGACTTTCAAATAAAATATGCACATATCAAATATGATAATCAATCATCTTATAAATTCAAAATTTTATATAAAAAAAAATATAATTTTCGAAATTATTTTATTTGATGATGTTATGCACATGTGAAAAACATAATTTTCAAAACTAAGATATTTAAAAATGTCTTACATATGTGAAAAAAGTAATTTGATATTTTATGAGAAAAAAGAGTAATTTGGAGTTTTAATCCAATTTTGAATTTTATCAAGAGATGTACAAAAATAATCTATGAGCTTCATTTGTAGACTTGTTCTTTTATACTTGATATACGCTTCGCTCCATTGCGTAAATAAATTAAGTTTGAGACTTGAATTTATTTGTTATCATCAAAATCTACACGTAGATATGAAATTTGAAACTTTAGATTCAACACATCTCAATTCAATTTAATTTTAAATTAAATTTAATATCTAAACACTCAATTTTCAAATCACTAAACTTATCTCAATTCAAAACTTTTTTTATACGTGAAACTTATAACTTTTTTTAATTCAACATCACTTTACATGCAGAACCTACAACGTTTTTTTAACTTTCTATAAAAAGTAGTGCTACATGTACATTTATACTTTACTTATAAGACTAATTTAATTAGTTTTCTTTTAAATTTCAAATTTCAAGTTTTTCAACATATCATTGATTAACGTGTGAAGAACTAAGTTTTTTATAAAAAAAAATTATTACATTTAGCATTTTCTTTCTATAAATACATTTAAAGTCATTTTAATATCAAAACGTATTTAAACTCATATTAAGTGGGCTCTATAAAATTTACTTTACTATCTCAACTCATTATTATTTATAAAAAAAAATTATTTTAAATAAACTCAACTCAATATTCAAATGAATCTTTAGGCCCCGTTTGTATTCGAAGATGAGTTCAACTCATTTCAACTCATCTTCATTTCATAATTATATTTTTATGATTTTTTATATAAAACACAAATTCCTATAAACCTTTTTCAAATCCCAATACACATTTTTCAAATCCCAACACACCTTTTTCAAATCCTAAAATAATAATAATATTAAAAAATAAATTTAACTCATCTCATCTCCGAATCCAAGTAGGGTCCGTGAATCTCGTTAACCAGTTGAAATAGCGGCAAAAATATGAGAGTTTTTAATAGTGAGTTGAAGAAATAATGTTATATATAATCATGTGTGGTATAAATATTGTATATTTTTTTTTAAAAGAGTATATTTTATTATTAAAAAATTAATTTTTTATATGAGTTTTAGATTTACTTATTTTTTTTAAAAGAAATACGCAAGTAAAATGATATACGATACTTATGAATTCTATGATTACAAATATTATTTCTTGAATTAGAATGAGATAAAGATTTATATTTGAATAAGATATATTATAATATTTTATTTTGTTAGATTTAAAATTATTTATTTTATTTTGTTTATAAATTTTTAAAAGTTATAATAAATAAATGAGATGAATTCTAAATCTAAACATGGCCATAGGTTGCATTTAAATGTTGAGTTGAGTAGAGATGCATTGAATTATTTATGAATAGTATTGAGTTGAGATAGTGGATTAAGTTTTGTGAGACCTATTTAAGATAAGTTTGATGTATTTAGATATTAAAATGAGTTAAGATATATTTATGAAAATAAAAAAAAAAAAGTTCCAGATCTTATGTATAAAGATATGTTAAATTGAAAAAAGATTGTAAATCTTATATGTAAAGATATTTTGAATGAAAAGAATTTAGTGATTTGAAAATTAATTAGATGTTTGGATGTTAGACTCAGTTTAAAATTAGATTAAACTGAGTTGAGCTTAGTGTACTCTAACAACCAAACGGAGCCTAGAAGACGTGACTTTCTTATTAGGCCTTAGTTGACATTCGCTATATATATATATATATATATATAGTTAATACAATATTAGGCCTTAATAAAAAAATATAATATTTTATTCTTTCTTTAATTTAATTTTATTTTATCTCGCTTCATCTATAAAAATAAATTAGGCCTTATTTGACATTTGCAGTACTATATATATATTTGCATAATTTCTAATATATTTGTTCTTTCTCTCCATAATTTTTTTGGATATTTTAATGTAGAGTAATATTATATATAGTTTTTAAATATGAGTGCAACGTAAATTTAGTTTAAAAAACTAAGTTTAAAATTATAATAATATCTTTTTAAAATAATTTTTTTTAATCCTCTTTATCAATAAGACTGCAATATAATTCTACACTTATGAGTGTATATAAAATTTCTCATCTAATATGTTAGTGAAAATGTTTTTGCCTTCGTAAAACCACTCAACCCCTTAAAAACTGCACGCAAATCAAAATAAGATTTGCAAAAAACTCCAAGACATTGACAATATTCCGGACAATACTACAAGCAAGTGATGCTTAAATTTGAAGCTACATGGCTTTGGCCGCCGCGACGCTTGAATTTTGGTTATGGGGTACTAAAGTTTCTAAATACAACTTCCTCTTGTATTTTCAATTTTAATATTTAATTGTTATTTATTCAGTTTAAGTATATATAAACTCCATACAATCTATAAAATTAAAAAAAAATATGTGCTATTTAAAACTCACATGGTGGGGATTCATTTTTCCAAGATGGACTTCTGTTGCAGCTAGGGGTGTTCATCCGGGCCGGGTTGTACCCGGCCCGGTTTATAATTTTATTTATTCCTTAACATTTTTGAAATTCTTTTTTTAAAAATATTTAAGGAAATTCTAAGTCGGGTTTCGAATTTTCAAATCTGGAATCCGGATGATCACTCCTAGTTGCACCCACCCACATTATGATTATACATAGCATTAATCAAGCATCATTATTTTATTCATCATCAATATTTGACAATCTTATGATATAATATTGAATGATTAAAACTATAGATATTATATTTAATTTTAATTATATTATATTTATCGTTATTGCATATGTAGTATTAAATAATTGAAAAACTAGATATTATGTTCTAAATATTGTATTTTATTTATATTATTTACTCTCTCATGATATAGTATTACCTGATTAAAAATATTATTTAAAAAATTATTAAAAAACTATATATTATGTTTTAATTATATTTTATTTATCATTACTTCAACGTCTCATAATATGGTTTTATATGGTTAAAAAATATGATTTACCCATCTACCATTCATTTGATGCCTATAATTCTTTTACAATCAACTAATACAATTTTATAAAACTATCATTCGTTTAATATAGAGTTATGAAATAATTCATAAAAGAGTTGTAAATTATCCATTTTCCTTTATACAAAAAATAAGATACTTTGATTAATTACTTAATTTATCAATCTTTCAAAAACACAATAACTAAAATATTTTTTCAATTATTAAATAATGATAAAAACATAATTATTATTAATATCTAATTTTACCTTCCACGTATTATTTTAAAAAATCTCATCTTTAAATTTTGTCCTAAAGTTTGTTTCGAATTCAAAATATTTTTTTGATTTATTTTTTACTTAATGATTAAGTAAGTATTTTTTAATGATTGTAGGAATTTTTTTTTTTCTGTTTCTTGAAATGTTTAAAAATATTAAAAATGTAGAAATAAAATCTAAATTAAAAAAAAAAAACCTTTTTATGTTGTTCGTTACAACATTTGAGCACGCTAATTAAAAAAAGAAATTTAGGCTTCGTTTGGATTCGGAAATGAGATGAGTTGAGATGAGTTTAGTTTATTTTTTAATATTATTATTATTTTAAAAATTAAAAAATGTATATTGAAATTTAAATTATATGTATTAGAATTTAAAAAATATATATATATAAAATTATATTTTATATAAAAAATTATAAAAATATAATAATAAAATATAAATAAATTTATCTTAACTCATTTTAAAATCCAAACGAAGCGTTAATTTTCTAAGTTTTACATGTGATTTGAATGTTTAAGTCAAATGAAAAAAAAAATTATATAAACAATGATGAATGCACATGCTTTCTAAGGTGAAATGAATCTAATGTTTGGAGGATTAACCTCGTACCAAAATTGATTCCTTTTACGGGTAACCGGCAACTAAAAAGCACAAAATAACATTACTCAGGTCACATGAATTCTGGTGGTGTTGACTGGATATAGAGTAGGTTTGAAATTGTATTTTAAAATTTTAAAAATATTTTTGAATAATTAAAAATATTTTTTTTAAATAATATATTTAAATAATTTTATTAAAAACATTTTAGTCAATTAAAAATCATTTTTTTTTTTAATATCAAATTAAAATTTTATCAAAAAAACTCTAAGATAATTATATATTTTTAAAAAAATTAGCATAACTAATTTTAAAAATATTTTAAACCTAATAATTCTAAATAATAAATAATTTTTGAATAAAAAAATTTATTATATAAAGTTTTAAATTATAAAATTTAAGTTAAAAATAATATTTTTTATTATAATTTCGTGCACATAATGAGGTTTGAAAGGTTCTTGATGTCGGCAACCGGCTGTCGGCCGTTGACGCGTTCGTACAACTTCAGTGAGACAGCTGTCACTTGAGAAATCTCAACCCCACTTCCCCCATCGTCTTTCTCTAGAAGGTGTAAAGAGGACAAAAAGTTAAAAACACGAAGCTCGGAAGTCGGAAGTAGTCTTCAACTACGTCTTTTTCTTATCTACGTGGCTCTCCTTTTTTATTGACACGTGTGTACCACTTGGTACCCTCCTCGTAAAAGTTTTGGATAAGATTAAATTGCCACGTCACTTTAAGTACCTTGAATATGGAGTCTGTGTACGTATCCCGGAAAGGCAAAGATATTTAAAAAAAAATCTGCCTCTTGAATAAATAATAAATAGAAAAGTTAGGGGAATTATCCCCTTATTTTAAGGAATAATGTTTAGATTCGAAGACTTATCCTTTTATAGAAGATAATTTGCTGGGATTTCGATAACGTGTCTTCAGCATTTTTTTTTCGGTATTATTTTATTTTATTTTATTTATTTAATACTTAAGAAAATATTTTTTATTAATAGAATAAATAAAAATAATTTATATAGATAAAGAAAAAAGAAAAAAAAAATTCAGTTATGTATATTATACAAACATTGCGTACTCATTTTTAAAAATTAGTAGATATATTATTGAAAAATTATGTTTTTATATGAATTTTAGATTTATTTATTTTAAAAAAATATATATAATACTTACGTATTCTATGATTATAAATATTATTTATTAATTGACGAGAGGATTTTATTTTTACCGTCCCTCTTTCACGCGTTAGCTACTTATTTTATGCTATATTTAAATTATTTTAAATGTTGGATAATAAATACTTAAAGTTGATGAATTGTTGTTTTGGCAATTTTTTGATTTAGAAAATTAAATCTATACCTTGAATTACTTAATTAAAAATGAGATCAAATTAAATGTTAACAAGTGATATTCCATTAAAATAAAAGATTTTCCAAGGATTGTAAACAAGTTTTGCATTGGTGCGTTTACAGTGGCGGAGCCTGGCTCCACCCGCTTTTTTTAAATATATATATATATATATATATATATATATATATATATACTATATGTGTGTGTGTGTGTTTTTAAAGAAAAAAAAAATAGATTAGTTTTTTTATAATTCAATATGATAATATTAATTTTATTTTATGTTAGTCTCTTTTCTAAAAATTATATGGACTCCTTCCACAAAATTTAATCTAATTTAAAAATAAAATATATTTCATATAAAATAAAATAAATTTAATATTAGATTATTCTATATCGCATAAAAAATATATAAAAATAGAATAAGAAGAATATTATATATTTTAATTTAATTTTTTTTGGCCCCTAAAACAAATTCCTGCTCCGCCATTGTACATTTATGTCTTATTTTAAAATATTATAGAGCTTGTTTAGAATTGCGTTTCGAAGTTTAAAAAGTGTTTTTAACTAGTAATTTTAAAGAAAAAATGACGTATTTAGTAATTTTATAAAAAAAGTGCTTTAATTGGTTAGAAAAGTTAAAAATTAGCTTTTTCAAAAAACATCAAATTGAAGTTTTTATCAAAAAACTCATACAGATAATTATATATTTTACAAAACTATCGTAATTAATTCTAAAAATTGCTTTAGACCTATGGATCCTAAATAGTAAATAATTTTTAGTATTAGAGTTTATTACATTAAGTTTTATAAGTCTTAAGATAAAAATAATATTTCTCACTGCAACCCTAAACATACATATTTGCTAATAACTACGAACGTTATATTCTCACATCAATATTTACATGCGCAAAATAATATACCTTACATCACATTTAAGAGCATAGGTATTAGATTAGTCAAATATTTTTTTCAAAAAGTATAAGTTTGCACAACTATCAAATAAAAAATTTGAAAAATTTTAATATTTTACTATTAATTTTTTAAAACAAAAAATAACTTTTTACCTTTTGTTATACTCAAAAGTGTCATTTTTTTTTTTTTATCAAAGATAGCATTTTTTTTAATATTTGTACAAAGTGGTACTTTTTGAAGAAAATATTTGGCTAATCCAATGCCAATGCTCAACTCATGTAGATCAAAGTCCTCATTTGAAATTTAGATTGAATTGCCATCAACTCAATTTAATCTAATTTTTAGTTGAGTTTAATATTTTTATATCAAATTTTCAAATCACTAAATTTATTTCAATCTAAAATTTCATAAAATTCACATCTTTTTCAATTCAATATTTTTTTTACATGCAGTATCTACATTTATTTTTAAATTGTCATAAATACATCTAAACGAATCTAAATTTATTTTAGATGAGTTCCACACAACGTATTCTATCATTTCAATTCACTACTATTCATAAAAAAAACTTAACTTATTCCAACTCAACTCCATATCCCAGACCCAAGAGTTGAGGTTGATATTCATAGAGAACTAAACCAATTATATATAAGATTAGGGTGGAGAGATAGACACAAAATAAATTCGTTAACATATATATTTTCTCAATCTTCATGCGAAATTTATATGATATACCGACTTGAAATTATCTAAACCACGATAAAACCAGAAAATAAGCTTCCCAATATCTGATAATATAAATAACTAACCACCATTTTTCCAGGTTCCATGGTCTTTCATTTTTACCTTTCCTCAGCTTTTTTGAATTTTACCAATTAGGGATTAATACAGACTTTCTGGTATATATTCATGTTGCTTTTTATACATGAGCGAATTGAAAGAAGATGATCTTGGGCCACATGTGCATCAAAACTAAGCAAGAAAAAACAGAAAAAACAAAATAATTGGAGCCCATTGGGCCATTAACTTCATAGGCCGTACGGAGATTCAAATTGTGGTGATAATAAACTGGCAGCACCTTTTATTAAGAAAAGTTAGAAAAACATCATTTTGGGATGTCCGGCCCAATTATCATGACTTGCATAACAGACTTGTGATTTTAAAGGCCCTAGGCTTCATTGGGCCTAGATGAATTCAACTAAAAAAAAGTGGATGCGCTTTGACTATTAGGCCTCATTTTTTTTACAACTATTTTCATCTTCTTATATTATTATAATTTTTTTAAAGTTTTCATATAAAAGAAAATAAAAAATTTTAAAATTTTAAATACTAAAATAAAAATAATAGTCTAAAAATATTTTATCTAATTTTTAACTTTTATCTCAATTAATTTCATTTAATTTTATCTGTAAAAATAAATAAAATCTTACTTTTCGTATTACTCATAGTGTATATTTATTTGTTTGTTTATTTATTTTTATCTACAAATGATTTAGACCATTTATTGAGACAATGAATGTCTTAAACTATCCAATCATAGTACTATTTTATTTCCTTGGCAAATGTGATCTTCCTTTTAAGTAATTACCTAAGCACATGGTGACCACAAATCCCTAAACAAGCATGCATCCCTCAATTACTCCCAATACGACCTAAAAGAATAGTTTCTCTAAGCTAGAAATCATGGGCAAAATAAACAATTAAATAAAGTACCATGCTTTTAGATTAGATGGTACTTGAGGGACAATAAGCTTTGAAGTCTAAGCTAATCTAGCAGTATTTTGCTAATCGAAGCTTAAAAGGCTTCTTTACCTTCCATTATCTTTGAGATACGTGAACAATGACTCACATTATTATAAGATAAGCTGCCAGAAAAACCCATTTCTTTCAATGGTTTGACCGTTTGACCACCTTTCAACAAGGGAGAGGCATGTATAAATTAATTGGCCTAAGGGTTTAATGGGTTAGGAATCATGCTTTAAAAGATAAAATTGTGAGAACCAAAACATGACAGTTCTCATGCATCCGGCAGAAAGTCGAACGTACCCCACTTTATGGATTGGAAGATAGAATTAAGATAGAGGAAGAATGGTCAAAATAATTGTGAAAAAAATGAAAAGAAAATCTTAGAATCTTTTTGGGTCAGATTTTATTGTGAATGGTACCCGTCAAAGTGATTGAGACCATGTTACATGCAATGGTAGGCGGCACATTTAAAATAACCCCTCCAAAGGTTTTAAAAAAAAAAAAAGAGATAATAAAGAGTGACTCTACTATTACATATAGGAATTTTATTTGAAATTTTATTAATGCAATTTTTTCATTTTTTTAATATTTTAATATAAAAATTATGATATCATTAAAAAGAATACATTTTTAATTGTTAAATAATAAAATAAAATAAAATAAATAAAACCAATCCCATGTTTGGATTAGCATTTCTTAAAAGAGAATGACCTCTCTCTCTCTCTCTCTCTCTCATATTGGGTGGCAAAGAGATGATATGAATTGATTGAGTTGCAAATGCAATGCCTACTTAAAGCAATCAAGAAGCATTCAGCCACAGATGCAAGACTATGAAATAATATTGCATTGCGTTGTATACTTAATATTAGCAAACTTTCAAATCAAGAAGTATATTTTTGATATATATATATATATAGGTTTTGATAAACTCTTACCAAACAAATCTAAATACTTATGTTTTGAAAGTAACATATGTTAGAAGTAGTTGTTCTACCACTTTGTGGAATTTCTATTTATCTTTCTTGATATAAGATCACTAGGAAGATCGGGTCTTCCACTTGCAAGTCTGGTGATAAGGGGGCTGTTACAGCCCCGGCTAGGTGGAATCCCACTGGGTCCCGTTAGTTATAATTTATTTAGAGGGATGCTAGGGATAAATCACACTCAGCACATCCTATCTCACGTGTTACTGTTCACATGAACAATAACACGTGAGATAGGATGTGCTGAGTGTGGTTTATCCCAAACATTTTTCATTTATTTATGGGCAGTGCTAGTTACCCGATTCCAAACGTCTCGATTCTATTCCATTTTTAATTTTATTTTTTTTAGTTATTCTTTTACATGAGTTTTAAATTATATTTTTTTATATGATTTTTTTAATATTTTAAAAATATAAAAAATTATAATATTATTTAAAATATTTATTTATAACTCTTGTTAAAAAGAACTGAAAAATAAAATAAAATTGAAAACGGGATGGGATCGAGACTTTTGGGAAAGGGATAAATGACATTTTCCTTTATTTATTTATTATTACTTTACATATTTTTTAATATGTTTAAATATTTATAAATATATAATATTTTTTTAATCATTAAGTTAAAAAAAGGACTAAAAACAAAAACTCAATTATTGATATCTTTATCTTTTTTTTCTGATGATAAATAGATTCATGCATTATAAAAAAAAAAACACTACTTTTCGTAAACGAAAAGCTTCCAACATACTCTCCACCTAAGGTAGAGAGTTGGAGATTAGAGAAATGATAGACTTATAATTATTTTATATTTAATATTTAATTTTATTTAGTAATTAAGAATGTAAATATTAATAAAATTATATATATATTTTTTAATGATTAATAATATTAAAAAAATATTTTAAAAAATGATGAAAAAGACCAAATTTGAATACACTGAAAGTTATAGATGAAGAATAAAAAGAATGTACTCCTATCACTACTCTTCTCATTAACCTCTTCCAACCTTTGAATTTTGAAATTATTTCCCATTTATTTTCTAGCAATATTGCATTGAAAGTTTACAAATGTCCAGAAAAATAGGGAAGCCCTTTTCTTTCTTTCTTAATTTTTAAGCAAGTTTAATATATTAAATAAATTAAAAGATAATAATAAACAAAATTAAATAGGAAGAGGGTTCTTGACAATCTTTTAAAAAAATTGATACACAATAGGGCTTCTAAATAATGACTTCTAAAGTTCTACTTAAATTTAGAGATAAGATTAGTTAAAATTAATTAATATGAGTTTAGTTTATTTTTTAATATTATTATTATTTTAAGATTTGAAAAAATATATTAAAAATTAAAAAAAGTATATTAGAAATTGAAAAAAATATATAAAAATTTATATTTTATATAAAAATTATAAAAATATAATAATAAAATAAAAATAAATTAAAATAAACTAAACTCACATCCCACTACAAGACCAGAGACCTAAGTCCCACCCAATTCCCGAAAGCCATCTGATTAAATGATTAATAAACAATATATTTTTTTTTTTGCTTTTCTTTTTGAGTTGATGGGGACTTTGCAATTTGCAGGGACAAGTGAAGTTTTCTGATTGGTGACAGAGTGATAAGATTTTTCCCATACTATAAAATAGCCAGGGAAAATGACAGGCTTGGTAGCTACAGGCCTAAAGGATCTGATAGCAACTTCACAGAGTTTTGCAGACAATTTTATCCATTTCCGGATACTATACTGAGGAAGGTGAAGAAGCACCAGATCAAGATGTAAAGTAACCGATTAAATATGGGCCCTTGGCTTTAGCGCCAATCAAAAACAAATTAACCAAAGTGATGATGATGAATCGATGATAATAGTATGATTGTATGTTACATCCTAGAAAAAACAATTGTTTTATTTTATAACAATTGGACAATTAATTACATCATTTTTTTAAATATAAAATAATTATTTTCATCAATTACATTAATAAAATAGTTTAAAATATATATAAATAATTATATGTAGCAAATATTGTATTTATTATTAGTTTTTTCTATCTACCTACTCACCCTCTCCTACTTCCAAACTCATTGTTGGTGTAGCTTCGATTTTATCACCTCTTTTGTTTTTGAGAAAACCTGAGTAGGTAGGTAGAAAAACCTGTGGACATTTGGCGCTTTCGTTAAGAGCATCCGTTTTGATTGGTATTATCTAATAAACAACTCTCTAATAATTAAATACTAAGTGCGCATTATATAATAAATTTTTTCTCCAAAAAGATTATTGTCTATTTCTCCCTTCCCCATTTCGATTTTCACAAACCTCCCTCTCTTTTCCTCATTCGATAATTCATTAATGACTTCTACTTCCAATAATCCAGGAGGGAGTTTGGGACCAACCTAAACTATCAATAAATTTTTCTAACTTTGCAGCCATTGAACGAAGAAGGTATAATTGTCTTCTTTCTCTTGTTCATCCCTTCTCCCAAAATTTAATTTCTTATTTTGATTTTTTTTAATAAGTCGATTCTCATTTCGATTACTCAATTCTCATTGATGTATTTGCCTATGAAATTAATAGATTTAACATTGGTTCCATTGAAGCTATTGCAAAAAAACTATTGCAAAAAAACTTATTGAAAGTGGTGGAACAAGCTTTTTGAAATTTATGATTTGTATGTAAATGCAAGAAGTTGAGAAGAAGAAGAAATTACAAAATTATATTTTCAATCTGCTACAAAAAATAAAAATAAAAAATATTTTCAATTAAAAAAAAAAGATATTTGTAAATGCAAGAAGTTGATAAGAAGAAGTTGAGGAGAAGTTGCAAATACAGAGACTTCGTGTTATCTGTGGGAAAATTTGAAGGAATGAGGAGTTGTGAGGGTGAGAGAGAATTAAAAAAAGAAGAGATTTAGATTAGTGAAATATATGACGTATTTGGCTTCACATTAGAGGGCTATTAAAAAAGCTAGTAAATGACTTTAAAAAAGAATGATAATTTGCAGCCAAATGAATGACATCCAATTTACTAATATCTAACGGATTTTAGTGATAAGTAATTTTACATATAATTGAAAAATACATAAATATTATATAATTATTTTGAGGAAAAATATGATTTATTATTAAAAAATTATTATTTTTTTCATGTGAATGTCGTATTTTATTCATTTTTTATCAAATTAATTACATAACAATTGCATAAATATTTTTTTTCTCTTTAGTGATCTATCAATACAAAAATTAGGAGATTGTGGTGATCTTTTCGTAACTACAGTGTAGTAATAAAGAGCAGTTCTACGCTTACTCCAGCAGGATTCCAGTTCCTGCCTAGTATTATATTATATTTTTCTTTAATTATTTTTTTGTATTTCTTTTATATATATTTAACATTTTTAAAACCTGATAAAAAAAATTTTAAAAAATCAAAATATTATAAAAAAATAAAATTATAATTATTATGTAAAAAAGAAAATTAAAAAAAAAACAAGATTTCAAAATTACATCATAATGTTCATATACACCATTTTTTTTTCGATCTTAAATATCATAATTGAACAAAAGGATTGTGTTCCGAGTAATAGAAGTGTGAATCTTCTCGGATATTATGGATTCTAACCCCATAAATTAAGACACATGATGAGGAACAAAATCCTACCCAATTGTAAACTCATTTAGAAGTCATGCATATTTGGCCGAGCCATCTGCAGGAACATTAGCAATTCGACAAACACGTTGAGAACATAAATAAGATTGTCGTATATTAACAAAGATTCGAGTAGATCTTTGTTAATATACGACATGTCAATTTATAATATTATTTTAATAATTTCTTTTTTAATATAACACTCCTCTTCTTTATTTAGCATGGATATTGACGCCAACCTAAGTTCTTGAATCTCCTCTCTCCTCCTCTTTTCCTCCCCCATCTCCCGTACCTTTGGCCAACGTGTCCTACGCCGCCTACCTCAGCTGCATTCAAAGTCCGTGCCTATCCCCATGTAATCTCCACTTTTTCCTCCCACGTGTTGTTAGTGTACACACGTGTTACCTTAATGTTTCTTTACCGTCTATTTCTTTCCTTTCTGGTAACGCACGAACCTATTTGAGGTTCGATCTTAATGGTTCGTTCCCATGTGGCCCCCTCTTCCCAAGTGGTGTTCACATGAATCGCATTTTTACTCTTAATTTTTAACCAAAAAGAAACATTAGAAATAGACGTCAAGGACAAACGTAAGACAAATACTAATTAATAACTTGTAATATTTAATACTTGTTGTGTTGTGTTTGCTATCTACTATCTATAAATTAAAAAATAAAGAACTGAATTCGAAATTGAATAAAATAAAAATAATATGTTTTATTTATCATATTATATAATTAGCGTGTGTCCAATATTTGATTTTGACGTTTGTTTTTAATATTGTTCAGCCTTTAATATTTATATTACAATATTATAATATTACATATATATAAATATTATATAATCATTTTAAAAAAAGTGAAATTTATTATTAAAAAAATTAATTCTTTTTATATATATTGCATACTCATTCACATTTTTTTTTTAAATATTTGTATGACGTTAGATATTTACAATTTTAAATATAATTTCTAATAGAATATCATTTGCATGTTTTAAAATTTAATCTACATGTACATCTAAAGACCTGTCACTTACAAAAAATATTATCTCCTTTTCTTTTTTCAATTTAACTTTGAGTTTTACATACTATATCTATTATTCTTTTTCTTTTTTTCTCTTAGTAAGTATATAGTGTATGGTACTCAGTAGGGGTGTTCATTCGGGTCGGATACAACCCGACCCAGTTTAAAATTTTATTTATTTTTAAAAATTTTTGATTTATTTTTTAAATGTTTAAGAAAATTTCGAATCCGGATTCCGGATTCTCAAATCCGGAACTCGGATGAACACCCCTAGTATTCAGTAGAATAAATCAACTGATTAATAAAGAATAAAATAAAATGAAATTAAAAAATGAAATTAAGTGGGATGTGGAAATAATGAATACCAAAAATCTAATTATTTTACAAAAAAAATATGAGTTAAAATAAATAATTTAGAAACAAATTATAAAATTATAAGGAATTGACATCTTACCAACACCATTAAGAGACAACCATCTCCATATATAGTGCATATCGACTTCAATATATTTTCAGATTATGAATCCACAACACTATGTTTTTGTAACGTTTTATTGGCACGCGTCTTTTCCATCAAGGCGATCCAATTATTTTCTTTACGTAAATGATATACATTATCCAAGGTTTATCATTACATTATAAGAAGAACAAAAACTCATCAATTGCATGCACTTTCATTCAATGAAAGCAAACTCAATCATTTAATTTAGAAAACATTTAACATTTTCACATGATATATTAAATAGTAAGATTACTTTTATTTTAAAATAAATCTAATATATTATATTAGAACAATATTAGGGACAATCGTCAATAATAAACATTGGACAAACGTTAATTGATATTGTATGATAAACAAAGCGTATCATTTTCATCTCTTCCAATTTCTGATCCATTTATTTATTCTCCAACTCACAGATATTATATAGTATATAATAAGCACCAAACACCACATGTTATTAGTTGGCATTTGTCCAGCGTTTATATTTAACGTTTATCCCTAACATTTTTTATTATACTAAGTTATATTAGTTTTTTAGATTTATTTAATTTTGAGTATTTAACTTTACACTTATTATGAAAAATATGCAGTTGACTTATTGTGAGCTACTCGATACATACTTTACTTAGAAAAATGATACTTTTAATCATGAATTTCGTAAATATCATATATTTTTTTTTTATAAAATATAGTACATATGAAATTTATGTAAATAAATTTTTTTAATAAATAACTTTTACTCTTTAAAAAAAAAAAATACATGACCCTCGTATAATAATTATATCTAATGTTATCCTTTTATATATTATATATGTGACACTTGCACAACATAAGTTCATAACTATAATTAGTATCTTTTAAATAATATTAGACATAAGTTTCAAATATACAAATTTTATATAATTTTTTTTATAAAAATAATAACTATGTAAAAAACAATATTTTTTTTTGCACTTTTCTATTATAGCATCCACGCTAAATTTGTGCATTTAATTTTTGTACCCCTTTTTTATTTTTTTTAGGAAGGTAGAGGTGACCAACCTAATTATCCTCCTCCAGTGTAATTATAAGAACGCCTACTAAATGAGCTACCATTTTTGTACATGTCATTATTTTTAGATTTAGTTTGAATTTGGAGTTAAGATAAATTAATTTTAAAATTTTAATAAAATATTATTATTATTTTAAAATTTAAAAAAATTATATTAAAAATTATATTATATATAAAAAATTTAAAAATATATCAATAAATTTAAAATGGATTAAAACAAACTTAATTCGTCTTGAAATTCAAAACGAAACGTTATTATTTTATTTAGAAAAAATATAGAGTGAATACAATATTGATCATATTCACTCATATAAATAATATAATATGTACTATTTATATAAATACATGTGATGAGTATTGAGTTTTCTCTACATTACTCTTTTATTTATCAGCGATGGCCTCTACCAACACCTTAAATAATCCCAAAACGGGCAAAAGGTATCTTATTCGGCTCGGCTTGACCCGATGTGGCTGGCGCATTCACACCGTTAATTGTCAGACAGCACTTCCAGAGTTTTCACCGTCTCCTTCTAGCCCATAGTCCATACTCCCCTTCCCCACCCTTCATAGTTTATAAAACCCGCCGTTGCCCATCTCTAACGATAATCACCCATCCCATCAAGCAAACTCAGGGTGACCAAACCTGAGTGTACCAGATACTCAGAGACAAGCATCCAATGGCTAGCCATGGCTCCTCCTTCTCCAGCCTCCCAGCCTATCTCCGGGCACTGGCTCACACCCCCACCCGCCTAGCACGCCGAGCCGGCTCTGTTTCCACCTCCTTCGCTGAGCTCAGCCAGGTCCGAGCCCGCTCCGGTCCAGACATGAGGAGAACGCTCCGATGGTTCGACCTCGTCGGTTTAGGCGTCGGCGGCATGGTCGGTGCCGGCGTTTTCGTCACCACTGGTAGTGGCGCCCACCGCGCCGGTCCCGCCGTCATCCTCTCATATGCCATTGCCGGCATCTGCGCTCTCCTTTCTGCCTTCTGCTACACCGAGTTCGCCGTCGACATGCCCGTCGCCGGTGGCGCCTTCAGCTACCTCCGCGTCACCTTCGGTCGGTTTATCACCACCGGGTTTTTTTTTTTTTTTATTGAAGATTAACTTATTACTACCGGCACTAATTCATCTACTAGAATTTGTGCAGGGGAGTTCGCGGCCTTTCTGACCGGAGCGAACCTCGTGATGGACTACGTAATGTCAAATGCAGCTGTTGCAAGAAGCTTCACCAGCTATCTCGGCACAGCTATCGGACTCCCCACTGCTAAATGGCGACTCACGGTCCCTTCACTCCCTCACGGACTCAACGAAATAGATATCGTCGCTGTCGTCGTCGTTTTGATCATTACCCTCATCATCTGCTACAGGTCCAAAACCAGAAACGCATTCACTGCCCACACTTTCCGTTTCGCATTCACAGTTTTTCAATATTTCAATGTCACATTGATTCATGATCTTTTGCTTTCAGTACGAGGGAGAGCTCGGTGTTGAACATGGTGTTGACGGCGCTGCACATTTTGTTCATAGCGTTTGTGATACTGGTGGGATTCCGGTTAGGGGACTGGAAAAACTTGACGGAACCTGAAGACCCGAATAAACACCCATCCGGTTTCTTTCCTTTCGGAGTGTCTGGCGTTTTCAAAGGGGCAGCCGCGGTTTATATCAGTTATATTGGATACGATGCTGTCTCGACCATGGCCGAAGAAGTCCAAAACCCCGTCAAGGACATCCCCATCGGAGTATCGGGCTCCGTCATCCTCGTCACCGTTCTCTACTGCCTCATGGCCGCTTCAATGTCGAAGCTGCTCCCCTACGATATGGTAATTGATAATATCAAAACCTATTTTATTTTGATTCCGTCAGCATTTTGTTTCTTTATAATTTTGGTTGGATTCTGGACTGTCAAGTGAATAGTGATCCAATCGAATATGGATAATGGGTGGGAGGAGGGGTGTTTAAAATGACGGAAATGTCCTCGACCCCAAGTCGAATTTTTCCCTTTACTGATCATGTCCATTTACGCTGACGCAGATCGACGAGAAAGCACCGTTTTCGGCGGCGTTCAGGGGGAAATCGGACGGCTGGGGATGGGTGTCGAACGTGATCGGCGTGGGGGCCAGCTTCGGGATTCTGACGTCGCTGTTGGTGGCGATGCTAGGGCAGGCTCGGTACCTGTGCGTAATCGGACGGTCCAGGGTGGTCCCCTCCTGGTTTGCCAGGGTCCACCCGAGGACATCGACGCCCGTCAACGCCTCCGCTTTTCTTGGTACGTTACTTACACACTGTTTTGTTTTCAACTCTAAAACGATGACGCTGTTGACAATCTCAATGGACCACATCCATCGTTTGTTTCGACTGTTTGTATTCACGCCCTGTGTACTGTTGTAACTGTTTGGTTGGCTGTTTCGTTGGGTATGGGTCCCAATTGAACCGTTTCAGTTTCAAGACACTTCTATAGTACAATTAGTAGAACGTGAGGAAAGTACAATAGGGTATATATATATATATATATATATAGAGCATGAGTAAAATTACATATAATTGTAAAATTATAAGCGGTAAGCAATTTCTTTAAAAAAAAAAAATGAATTTATTATTAAAAAAGTTAAAATTTTTTTATATAAATCTCATATATATTTACTTTTTTTCAAAATAATTATTCATCGTTTGCAAGTCATTTATCATTTATCATATATCATTAATATATTTTTTTGTTGATTGATAAATGATTTTTAGTACAATTAAAGAAACTATACAAATTAACTTGCAGTACTTAGGTTGTAAAATTATTTTTAATATAAAATAAATAACATACTATATAATACATTGAAAATATGTTGATTTATATGTTGAAATTTTTTTAGTCCTTCTCTTGTTTATTTGTTCTCAATTATGTGAGAAAACATCCCCATTAATAGACTTAAAAAAAATTTAATTAATTTTTCTCTCACAATGTCAAAGAACTTGAACCTTGTATGAGTACATAATTTAATTAACATTAAATACTCAATAAATATTATGTAATTAATTATAAGATTGAACTTATTTATTTTTTGAATTTGCGAGTATAATAAAAATAACTCACAAAATGATGTAATTTCACATAATTTGTTATATTTATTTTATTCTAAAAATAATTTTACAATATGGCAAATTATATTAAACTATGTCATTTTGTACAATTATTAATTTTATATAATCTATTTGTGGTTAAATTAGTATTTATAATACTACAATAAAAATATATATTTGTAATATTTTAATTATAACTAAAAAAATTATTTGTAAAGAAAATATTAAAGTGTTATAAATATCTATTTTTAGGATACCACTTTTTAATTGAAAATGTCTTTCGGATGGAAATAAGTCGCTCGTGGTATTATAGCATGATATGCTTTCGCACGTATCACGTATGTATATGTACATGTAATTAATGGTCATAGTTTCCATTTTATGCAGGAATCTTCACGGCAGCCACTGCCCTTTTCATCGACCTCGATGTCCTCCTCGAGTTCGTATCCATCGGCACGCTCCTCGTCTTCTACATGGTGGCAAGTGCGGTAATCTACAGACGTTACGTTGTCCTGGGGACAACCAATCCGCGCCCAACCTTATCCTTCTTGTGCTCTTTCACTCTCACCTCCATCATCTTCACCCTCGTCAGTCATCTCGCGCCGGCGGGAAAGCCAAAGGCTTTCATGCTCACTGCATTTGGTGTTATTGCGCTCGCAATTTTACAGATTTTCCATTGCATGGTTCCTCAGGCAAGAAAGCCCGAACATTGGGGTGTACCTTTGATGCCATGGATACCTTCCATTTCCATCTTCTTGAACATATTCTTGTTGGGGTCTCTGAGTGGGCCATCCTATGCGAGGTTTGGATTCTTCTCAGCTCTAACTGTCCTAGTTTATGTGTTCTACAGTGTTCATGCTAGCTTTGATGCGGAAGAAGATGGGTTTGATTTGGGTCAAAAGAATGGTGAAATTAGTGTGGAATCAAAAGAAATTGATCAGGAACCAAGTCTTAAAGTGTAGAAATTACTGCTTTTGGTTTTTTTTTTCTTTCTTCTTCTGCTCAGGACTTGAAAGAACTTTTTTTGAGTTGATGGGTACTCAAAAAAGGAAGATAAGAATAGAATATGGTAGCTTGGGTGCATATTTATGCACAAGTGGAAGAATTGTATGGTCGGAGTTAGGCTTAGGTTCTGAGCTCCTTTGTAAAAGTTCAACCTATGATAGTCCAATGCAAGAAAAACCAAAAAAGAAAAAAAAATGGTGCATAAAACCTCATCAACCTCATTGTGAATTCTGTGTTGAAAAATGAGTTTTTAGGACCTTTTAATTGTAATGAAAAAATTATTTATAGTCAATTTTGACTTTAAATAATTATTTTATTAGAATTAACTGGTTATAAATAAATATAAAGAGATATTGAAGATTTTTTTCTTTTTTGGTTGTGTTTGAAAATCCCATGAATAAAGGGGAGAGGAAGGATCGAGCCTTCGAGGATCATACTGAGAATGAGAAAAAGTGAGATATGAATGCAACATGAAAAGATGATCATGTCATTTTGAGGGAAAAAATGATAAGATGCCGATTGTATTACTGCTAAATGATTGGAGGATTTATTATGGATTATTAATGCAATTGGGAATTAAAGATAATCATGAATAATTAATATGGTATCGAAATGCTGCAGTGCTCATGTTAAATTAACAAGGATGCATGTCTGTATCAAGTGTTAACAACTTTTTCCTCTCCGTTTTCTATATTCAGTGGACCCAACTTATAATATAAAAAATAAATAATAAAAAATCTTATATATATATATATTTATTTATTTCACTTTTTTAGATAGTGGATAGAAAAAGTTAGACCTCTTTTCATCTGTAATCAGTGTTTATAGTCAATGATATCTCTCTGATCACATTCCCTCCTGATCCCCTCCTCCCTTATTAAAAACTGGGATACCTCTTAACTTGAAAGAGGATTGGTGACCGACCATAGCTGTAAAGAGAATGCTAAAGCTAGCCGAAAGCCTGCTCCTACGCAGCTAATGACCTTTCCTTTTAATGGTATTGGTCTCTTTCTTACAAGAATATCCTGAATTATGATTAGGATTAATTCTAATCTTAATCCCACCAATTCAAATAAAGAAAAAAAATTCTTTACTTACACATTTTATAAAAAAAAAGTAGATTCACAAATTCATGTTATTAACATCAGGTTTTGTATGCCTTTGGATTGAGTTTCCACAACTCAAGTTTTCAAACTTTCATATGCACATATGAAGAAAATTTAGAAGAAATGGGATGTCTTGTGGAGGCTCGGAGTCGGAATCTCAAATATCAAAATTAATACGTCACTTTAAGAGTTTGTGCATAAATTTAGAGAGTATAGATAAAATTCTTTGTATCTGTGAATTAGTTATATATTAGGATTCAGGATGAGATAGTTCATACGTATATATTTACGTGAGATAATGTCTTTTCAGTTGTTCACTTTAGTCAACATATTTTAATGTCAAATTCACATAATTTCTTTAGATCTATTTTACAATTATATTTCTACTATTCGATATCTCTATCGAGTCCAAAACTTGGTATTCTTTATTTTTATTTTTTAGTTCCTAACATACAATATTTGCTTTCCCTTCCAAAAATTTCCTCTTAAGTTAAGAACTCACAATATACAGTATTTCTTTTGATGCTATTATTAGAAATCACTCCTCTATGATAGTTGTAGTGAGTTGAAACTCAGAAGTGGTTGTTATTGAAGTTTGGACAGAGAAATGTAATACCACAATTCTTATGATTGCGGATGCATTAGCGGTAAAGTTGGTGGTTAAAATGACGAAAATTTGAAGCACTCTTCAATCTCATTGGAAGATGATTCTCAATTAGTAATTTAATCTATTAATGGAGAATCTCTGGATTGGCACATCACCCCCATCACTGAAGAGATTTTCACCTTCGTGAAAGTTCATAGATGCTAGAGTTTTAAAAAAATAGATCGATCTTAAAATCGATTTGTGTATTTAATGGTGTAATGGACCACTATTAGTCTCGAGTCTGACAACATTCCAATTACTTATATTCCTTCTAGAATTTTGTATATGGGTAGTGGAAAAAACTCTCCCTAACTATCTATTTCTTTCCTTTTATTTTGAATGCAAGTTTGGAAAAACAAACAAATAAATAAAATAATGCTACAAAATACAAACTTTTCTCTCTTTATACAAAGAGAGAAGGAAGTAGAAAACAAAGTACAAGAGAAGCAATACGTCCATGAATGCCACAGATGTCAATGAAAGATTAACGATTAAAAAATGAAAGATGTCAATATAAAAAGAGAAAACAAGGAATAAAAAATGAAAGCACATGAAAACAACAATTCCATGCCACATCCATTTTTTCAAGTTCAAAGGTATATAGCGACCCCTTCTCGACAAAAGAAAATATAAATATAGAGACAAAAAATTATGGGCCATTGTGTTGGTTATATGTTTACTTCCATATCCTATTAATTGAACCCTTTTTGTCTTTGGAACAGTCGATTGGCCCTTGTTACTGTTTATTTTTGTGGTCCCACACCAATTTCCTTTCATCCTATTCGTACTGTGTTTGATGGGTAGGACCTTAATTCATATATATAATAAAAATATTTTAATCACAAATAAATTATACAAAAATAATTATATGAATTGATGTAATTTTATAAATTTTATAAAATTATAAAATTATTTTTATTATAAAATATATCTAATAAATTATATAAAATTTATTAATTTATTAAATTACTTTTATATAATTTCTTTATAACTATTTTTCACGTCTCATTTCCTTTTTGCTCATTTTATATTAGTAAAAGTTAAATTGGAGAAATATTCCACCAATATTCTTTAATTGAATTTTCTTGTAAAAAGGAAAAACAATTTCTATATTTTGATTCGTCACATTTTTATCTATTTAGGGAATCTTGGCCTAATCTTTGAATTTCTTGGTAGTATATTTCTTTGGGTATATAGTTTTTGTTCTGTGTTTGTGCTTACTTTGATATGATCTTGAGGTATTTGAATTTTGTGAAATCCTCCACTCTCTCATTTGAAATTCCTTTTAATCAAATTATCTATAGTGTCACACCAAAATGGAAAAAAGAAAATAATATTAATGAACGCAGGACCAATTTTAGAATGTTCTATTTTTGAATTCTGCTCAATTGGACAGGGCGGTTCATGTCCCGAAAGCAAGTTGGAGGGGTGGGATAAGTAAATTTGGAATAGATGGATTCTTTACTAGTGGATTTCGAATTGGGGGTTCCACTTATTGCAATCTAAATCAAAAGAAAAATGAAAAAAAAAAAGAGAAAAAAAAAACCATAAAATACAAAGATCAATTGCGAAACAAGGAAAATTTTACAACTTGACCCATCTTTACTTGTATATCAAATTCTAAAACCTTTTATTATTATTATTATTATTATTATTAATGTTATGTACATATAACGTACTGCATGATCAAGAGGTGTAAATTTATAAAGTATGTTTTTTTACTTCTCTTTTTAGACATAATATTTTTCTAAAAATAATGCTCCGAGCTTTTACTTGTTTCATGCATGATTCCATTTGTTTCGGTGAAAATATGGTAGTTTAAGATTTTTTTTTTTTAAATACTACTTAGAAACCCAATTTGATCAATGGATTCTTTTTTATGATGAAAAGACTTGGATATAATATTAAGAAGAATAAACACATTATTAATGTCGTGTTTCACATGTCTAGTGGGTCAAGTTGGAGCAACTCAGATCTTTAGGATTGGACCTACAAAAAGGATGAAAAAAAAGGTTGGGAGAGGGCGGGCCTTGATGGCTGAGAGTTTTCGATTCTTAAGTTAGTAATATTCTTAAAAGTTTGTGAGTAAAAATAAATTTAAAGAACTTCCTTATATATATAGGAGGTTGCTATTTAATCAAAAGTCTAAGGAGATAAATTGAGCATGTCCCCGTATAAGACTCTTATCTATTTCACTATTTATTGTTAGAATTTTTTAATGTAATGTGACTTTGATGATGATATCATTAATATGATGTACAATTTGAATTGTGGCACTATAAATACGACGTGACATTTTCATTTGTTGCCTTCTAAAAACTTCTTTGATTATCTGTTGATATTTGTATTTGTCAGTAAATCGAGAATTCTTCTTGCTCCCTACGTTATATAATGTCTAGTGCGAGTCTCCATGGGTGGATTGTTGTAACTTGAACTGGTTCAGGTTTTCCTGTTCTATCTATCAACTATCATTGCTTTGCTTTAGGTGTAGGCGAATTGCTTTATAGGCTAGATAATAGGTGAAATCCACTAGTTCTTAAGAGAGACTCGACGGGCCTTGGAACGAGGACATAATTCCCTTAAAACACATATTCCAAAGGTTTTCTTGCACAAAGTGAGCGGCTAAATACTTTTTTTGACGTTCCGATGTTAACGTGACTTTCGAAAAAAGAAGAAAAATCATAATTTTTTTAACATGTAAACCATATATGATTGGAAATCTATTTTATTCTTATTGTCAAAGATAAAGTTAAAGCGACTTGGATTCTAAATCTAAACCAGCTTGTAGCAAAAAAGCATATGAATATTATTAAGAGCCTAGGATTTCTTTAGGCATCAAGAATCATGCAAATGAGTTTATTCAATCTGCTAAGAAATAAAGGATTATGCAAATTGCCCATATTTGAAGGCTTTCATGATCATGATCATCATGATATCTTAGGAAAAGACACATCTAGGATCTTTATTGCAGTTGACTACTAATAGCCAACTATAATGCTTCATGATTGTGCCCATGGTTTATTAATGAGACTTTTAACTTTCTTTGAAAAATTAAACGGCACAACAGTAATTTAACGTAATCCATGTGCATTCGATATTATATATATGGATGTAAATGAAAAATCACTTAAAATATTGTATATAAACTAATTTTATAAAACTAAAAAAATAATATTTGTAGTCGTAGAGTAATAAGCGTTGTGCCAACCTCTTAAAAAATAAATTCAGCAAAAATGGAACCTAAAAAAAATTATTATTATTTTATTTTTATTTTTTATAGTGAATCCCACACGTTTTTTAGATAATCGCACAACGGTTACTCACTATACGACTAATTCATAAAAGAGAACAAAATTGAAGATGTTATTTCTTTGAGTTAATCTTCCTACAGGTGATACTGTTAGGATGAAAATATTAGAGGCCTATAGGTAATGTCACGTAAGGGACACAAAGTGATACACGGTATAAAGATGTGAGATGCACAACAGAGGATGACGGACTCAATTCGTCATCCCCCTTATCTCTACTTACTCTCTCTCAATCGCCCGCTCACTCTGCTCTCTGCTCACTCCATTTCTCCCCATCTCTCTCTTTGCTCACAATCTCTTCTTCGATTCCCTACTATTCCTCTCTTTGCTCACTCTATTTCTTCACATCCCCCTCTCTCTACTCACTCTCTCTTGGGATCCTTCATACACTCTTCCTCACTCTTATTCTCCAACCCTTTTTAAACTCCACCCAAAATGTGTTTTCTTTGTCCCTCGATTTGGCGAGCTTGACTTCATAAGACCTAGCTTTTGCCAAAGAATTCCATCTGATTCCAGACGGGATTTGCTGACTAGGGTTTGTTCTTTGGCCTTTTTTGGTGTTGTCTGTTGGAAAGGGAAAAATAATTCATTGTGATATTAGTTCACTTTAATAGTGTTAGGAATCTGGGCTTCCAAATTCCCCCCACCAGGATCTACTTTTAACAAAATAACAAGAAAAATAGAGAAATAAACACAACACAAGAATTTACGTGGAAAACTCCAAAACAGGAGAAAAACCACCAGACCCAGAGAAGAAAATATACTATGTGAAAAATTGTTACAATCACACAATTTTTCTCCTCACCCCAACGACACCCACGAAAACTTCTCCCACTAGTAAAACTCTAACTTTCACCTCTCTTCCTTTTACATACAAAAAGGACAACAGAGGAATTTTACTAAAGTAAAAAATTACTAGATAAGTTTCTAACTGGTGTGTTTAAACCAAGGAGGCTAGGCCTCATTTTATAGGCCATGGGTCTTGCCCCCTCTCCCACTCCTTTCCCATGTGGGATTCAAGGAGCAAAGAATCCAACAATCTCCACCTTGCGACTTTGACTGATCCCACAGCCATGCTCCACCGCAATGAGGATCTTCATAGCTTCCGCTATCATGCTCCACCATAAAAGCATAACCATTCAGAATAAACCAATTCCAAGCATTTCACTTCGGCCCATGACGAAAATAACTTTGCTGAAAAATTATGGTGCAACTCCCACGTTTGGCTTTCCTGGAAGTTCATCAGCCATCGACATGAATTTCCACCACACACCTTGCATCAATGCCAAACCAATGCCCGTGTGCAAACTTGTGGAACAACTAACATTAACACATCCTCTATCATGGCAACTTTGGGATTAGCGGCATGCCATAAGGATATACATGTCTCTTTTTCTATGGAGAGAGACACAATGTTAGTTTCATACCAGTATCTCCATTTACTGACTTGGAACCACTTGCCGAACCGGCTCCACTTTTTCTTGACAACTTTTCTTGACATGCCCAGGTTGTCTACACCTCCAGCAAATTGCTGACTTCATGGGTTGGTCTGCTCTTGTGTAATTGATGGAATCAAAATATCAGTGACTTGTACTTGCCACAAGTCAAAATTGATTCTCCCATCAACGTTCTCTACCTCCATTCTTGACATTGCTTCGATAAATTTTACCGTAGAAATGAATAGTATCCACTAAGTAAGTTCCCAGGAAAGACCGATCTTTCCTAGACAAAACTTCAAGGTTCCCAGGAAAGATTGGAGGGTCACAACGGACACACTTAAAATTTTCAATCTCCTAGACAGAACCTCCTTAGATCATACATATTCACACTACCACACCAAAGCTCCGCCCTGCAAAAAGAACCTAGTGGCTCTGATACCACTGTTAGGAATCTGGGCTTCCAAATTCTCCCCACCAGGATCTACTTTTAACAAAATAACAAGAAAAATAGAGAAATAAACACAACACAAGAATTTACGTGGAAAACTCCAAAACAGGAGAAAAACCACCAGACCCAGAGAAGAAAATATACTATGTGAAAAATTGTTACAATCACACAATTTTTCTCCTCACCCCAACGACACCCACAAAAACTTCTCCCACTAGTAAAACTCTAACTTTCACCTCTCTTCCTTTTACATACAAAAAGGACAACAGAGGAATTTTACTAAAGTAAAAAATTACTAGATAAGTTTCTGACTGGTGTGTTTAAACCAAGGAGGCTAGGCCTCATTTTATAGGCTATGGGTCTTGCCCCCTCTCACACTCCTTTCCCATGTGGGATTCAAGGAGCAAAGAAATCCAACAAATAGGTTGGAAGATACAAATCCTTGTGTTTGTCATTTGAGAATCTCTATTTTTATCTACAAGCTTTTGACAAAATGAGATATGATTCTAGGTATTTTTTTGTGTGATTGTGTTTTTGGCTACTAGGTTTGTCAATGTAATGGGATTGTAATTTAATCTCTTCGATATTTATTGTAAAAAGGACGACGCATCTCCTTCTTTTTCTTCTTCTCGTTCATTGTCTAGATTGAGAAATTCACTAGACTAAAACAAAAGAAGACAAAAGATACATTAATTAAATAAATTAGTCTACGAACCCTAACCCTAAATGCAAAAAGCAGCAACTCCATCATTAACTACAAGAACGAAAACCATGAGCAATTGATTGGGAAGAAGAGGGAAGGGGGGATCATTGCTCAAGGGATGGGGAGGAAATGTCTAGGGAAGGGGACGGAATAAAATCTAGAATGTAATAAGCACTACAAAGAGAAATCGAAGATTAGATCCCCAGCTATGCGCTACAAATCGAGGGTGAAGGAAATGAGCCCGTGACAGAATGTGACAAGTCTCCAATATATCTACCTTAACAGTATCACCGGCCCAAAGATGCTCTATATTTCTTTTGTTAATATTATACCCAAAAAAATCTACTTCTTTCTTAAGATCTTAAAGGAGATTCTGACTAGGTTACGGGCAAGAATTATTTGGTGACCAAAAATAATAGAAAAGCAATTTGTCTTTACATGAACAGAGCTTTCAAAAGCTATAGAATTTTGTTTCTTTGTTTTTTTGGGTGGTTTAATGGCATTAGAAATGGCATAGTGGCACTATTTATTATCATTTTACCTAACACCTTTTGGACAATATAAAAATAGACCCAATGATGGGAATATATGATATATGTGTTTACTTGATTTCAAAAGGACAAAAAAAAAAGGTTGGGAACATGAAAACATTGATGGCAACATCAATATTTGTTAAATCTCTATGATCATATATGATTGGGCATGAAGAGCACTCTAATTCATATCCCAAGTGATATTTTTCCCCTCATATTTTTCCTTTCCCTTTTTATGTTGTTTTTGTCTTTTTTCCTTGCATTCATGGGGTTTCTTTTTTAAAAAAGAATGGAAAAGAATGGCAATTGAAGCTCACTTTTTTATATCAAGTTGAAGTAGGGCATGAGCAAGTGGTCTTGTCATCAAACCAACCACAAAAAGTCACTTGCTACTTTTTACATCACAACCACAAAAACATGCTATCACCCATTTTGAGTTGACCTATGAATAATGGTTATGAAAGCTACATCCAAAAAAGAAAGATACAAAAAAGGGGATGAAATGAGGTGGATATCATGTTTTTGGGGTTGGGTTGGGTATCTCATTTTCGGCTCTCTATTCCTACTTTGAGTTGGGTTAAGATATGCTTGATCTCATGGAAAAGATGTAATAAAAATGATTAAAAATAAACTTTGTTTGGAGCCATCGAAAAGGAAGATTTTAGAGCCGCACTTAATTTTGTATGTTTGTAACCTTTAAATGCTTTGCTTCAATTCTTGTCTCTTGTATGTCTCCTCAATATCATTTTCACACTGATCTTTCCTTTTCATTATGTCTATTGAGTATATTAAATTCGATAAACAATAATTAGATTTGGAATTAAATACGATATTAATGTACGGATCATATTAAGGATTTGTTTAGCTAACTATATATGTTGAAATAATTTATAAATAATAATAAGACTGTTAATTGAAATAAATTAAGATGAGTTGAAATAATTTTATCTCTGTATCCAAATAAGATATTAGTATCAGCCTACTTGGATCATCCATGGCTATTGAGTCTATAAAATTCTAACTCGACAACATACTCAACAACATTTTTGTAGTGGCAAAACGTTTAAAAACTGGTTTAGAAAATCTATGGATCTCATAAATTTTGAATCAAATGACAAACTCATCTACCTTAGTAGGTGTTTTGGGTATGTAATTTTTATTTTTTATTTTTTCGGAAGAGTTAGGATAAATTTGCTTGAGATAATATAT
The DNA here is from genome assembly GCA_036898215.1 of Platycarya strobilacea. Lineage (NCBI taxonomy): Eukaryota > Viridiplantae > Streptophyta > Magnoliopsida > Fagales > Juglandaceae > Platycarya > Platycarya strobilacea. The sequence goes on along the minus strand of CM072551.1, from coordinate 34,065,886 downwards.
GTTGTTTTCATGCTTGTAAAAAGGTTTTTCCGATAAGGGATATGTTAAATCTGTCCATTATGTACATCATCTTGTCGGATTATATCAATTTGTCATCTTGATGTGATATATGACCTAAACCAACCATTTGTTCTTTGTTTTGGGCCATAAGTCTTTTTGGGGGTATGATTTGGGCTAAAAATCAACGGCCCATATTCATTGGGTCTTAATATGTATGCTTTTGGATAGTGTTAGTTGTTATTTGAGCCCAACACATGGCTATGGGCTGTAAGTAAATTTTAATAAGTTCTCGATGTTTGGATTTACGATTTCCTAGTTTTTTGTGAACAAACATATTTCAGTAATGCCTAGGCTGACTAGCCCAAGCTCAAGCCCAATCCCATCTAAATCAGAGTCATGGGTTTAGGCCCTTCATGGGAAAAACAAAAGGGTAAAAATCACTGCATACTTAAATTAAAATCGTATAAAGACAAATAATTTTTATAGCATAAAATGGTATCATCTTGCTTAATGTTTGTATTTAGAGGTTCAAAACTTAACTTGAAATACATTGTAATATATATTTTAAAGAGTAATATTATATACCGTCTTAAGATGTACGTACAATTCCTGTATTTAAAAAGAAAAATATTAAAGTCACACTTTACTAATTTTTTTTTATTTAATGATTAAGTAAATAGTTTTTTGATAATATTGTTGTTTTTTTAAAGAAAAAACTCTTAGATTTGTTAAAAAATGTAAAAAAAAAAAAACCATTAATCAAGCTAGGTAAATTATTATAATTCTTTAGTTTGAAAAAAAATCAGTAGAAAAATCTATTGAACAAAATTTAAGTAAGAGTATTGGTATTGGATTAGCTACATTTATTTTTAAGTACAACTTTGTATATATATCAAAAAATTTTGATCATTTTAATAAAAATACGAAAAAAGAATAAAAGTATTTTTAATTTTCAAAAGTGAATAATAAATTTAAAGTTTTCTTCAAATAAAAAAAAAAAAATCAAAATTGCACTTTTTTAAAGAAAATTTTTAATGGATTCAGTACCTCTAATCCGGAGAAGAAAAATCTTGGGTTGTGATTGTCAACAGCTAATCGAAATCTGATTGGTTGTTTATGATAAGAGAATACGTGGTCTCATCCGCACTGAATAGAACTTTAGTGACCTTTTGGAAAACCCTAACACTTATATCTTACCCTTCGCTTCCTTTTAAGTCTCCCAGCAATCCCGTTCAGCAGCCGCGCAGTGTCTTCTTGGCTCTCTCGCCCCATCCGAGCCTCTTCCCTCGGCTTCTTCGTATTCGGTGAGTTCTTTCTCCATTGAAGTTGTTCTTATTCTGGGTGTTCGGTTCCCTTGGTAGATAGACCCTGATCCTGGTCTTATGAGTTAGGTTACTCTTATCTTTTGGCGTTAAACTTAGGAAAATATTGAAATCGAGAATCTGAAAGTTGGAACGTACGAATGCTTTTGTTTTCATTAGGAGGATTTTTCTATGCTATCATTAGGTTTTTTTTTTTTTTTTTCTCTTTTGCATTTTGCAGCAACTCAATATTGGGGAGGCGTTATGCTTTTTAATTTTTGTCCCACTTGAAACCTGATTTGAAAAATCCGTTATATGCTAATGCAACCTGTTTTGACAATGAGAAAACAAGGGACAGTGTTTTACTGTGTATTGGGGATTTTAGTTTTTTCTTGTCTTGTCTTTCTATTTCTCGGTAGCCTAAACGGAGGAGAAAGTGATGTGTTTATTTATTTTTTTGATTGGTATGTTCTTTTTATGGTAGCCCAATAATTGTTTATTTTTTACATCACATGATTAGAAAATTCGGCTACTGATGAAGAATCTCAAATCCGGGAGTTTTTTCTTTTCGTCACTCACATTCATATTCACCGAGCACAAGATGAACTTCTTTGTATTGCATTGTCGATAGGTAAAATTACTCGGCTTTTGAGAAAATATGGTAACCGAGGGAGAAAGCTGTGAATCATATCACTAAAGTGGAAACTTATGGGGTCATCCAAAGATAAAAGTAAAATTAAAGTGGGAATTTATGGGTGTAGAACTGGTAATCTTAAGGGTTTAAATTGGAATTAAAAATATTTGCGAGGATCGGTTGATTAGGCTTTTAGCTATGCTTTTGGAATGTTAATTTTGACCTTGTGAATCAGCCCTGGATGTTTGAGTTGTCAATTACCCTTTTTTCTCTGTTTGTAACCTAGTTTCTCATTGTAGAAGGTATTTAGATATTTTGTCTTCAATTGTTGTCTGTCTACAAGCAGGAACAGTTAAGTCTCTAAAATGGGTCGTGTTCGTACCAAAACTGTGAAGAAGTCCTCTCGCCAGGTGATTGAGAGGTACTACTCTAAGATGACCTTGGACTTTCACACAAACAAGAAGATCTTGGAGGAGGTTGCCATCATTCCCTCGAAGCGTCTTCGTAACAAGATTGCTGGCTTCTCAACCCACCTGATGAAGCGGATTCAGAAGGGTCCAGTTCGTGGCATCTCACTGAAGCTGCAAGAAGAAGAGCGTGAGCGTCGTATGGACTTTGTGCCCGATGAATCTGCTATCAAGACTGATGAAATTAAGGTTGATAAGGAGACACTTGACATGCTTGCTGCTCTTGGCATGTCTGATATACCAGGGCTTGTCGAAGCTGAACTACAGCCTGTTATTCCCGCACAGGTGTTTGGTCGTGGTGCAGGTAGTGCCGGTGGACCTAGGAGGTACTGAGGTGGTTGAGTCTGATTTTAAGAACTTATATCTTAGCTTCTATTGAACCACTGGATTCTTTTTTTTTTTTTTGGTTAAATTTGATGTTTTGATGCCAATGACAAAGTGAACTGGTGTTAATTTTGGTTATGGGGTGTTTAGATGTTTCGAACTTGGAAGATAGCAACCGCAGTTTAATTTACTGTTATTTCCCGAGTCTCGTTCTCGTTATGCTTACGTGCGAATGTTCTTGGCGGGTTTGCCATTAAAGGGCTTTTTTTTGTGGATGTGCATTTGAGATTAAATTGGTGTTTTGCTATATATGGAAATGGAAGAGGAACTTAGTTCTACTATGCTTTACAAATGATATATGACATGTATGTTGTTTGAAGATCCTTCAATTCGTGCCCCTAATATTGGGCTCCGGAAATAATGTTGTGGACGGATACTTGCTTGAAGAAAAATGCATGGTTGCTCTTGTTTTGGCTTATGATTATCACAAAGAAAAGTTATGTTATCGAGCTTATCAAGCATCAAATTTAATTTAAGTAACATCTTGTCATTGGCATTGGTAGAGATGCTAATATATTAGTAGAGATGCTGGGAATGGAATAGCAATTGCATCATATGGGAATGTGATGATTTGGGAATATGCATGATTTGGGAATATGCATGGTGTTTGCAAATTTATGTAACTAAGTTCATTTATGTGATACTAGGTCATCTATCTCATTTATGTGATAAGATTTAATTTATAATATTTAAATTTTAAAATTTTTCTTGCAAATTAATCATGTCATATCATCATGAATTCAATACTCTTTATGCCGCATGTTATAATATTCCTCTTATTTCCCTTGCATGTCCATGGTGATGAAATGCCGTTGCCAACATGATTTAGATGAAAGTAGTTAATTAGCTTTAGAGAATGATTTGTACAAGTTCTAAATACATAATTTTGGTGCAAAAAGTGAAATCCACCTTTAAAAAGTGTAAAAATAAATTAAAAAGATGAATTTCCCAATTAGTCCAAGATGCCCAGCCTTAGAAAATCAAAGGGCAAGTGAGGAGAGAATAATTTTTCACATGGAATTTGAAGGAAAAATCTCTTGCATTTATATTAAGAAAATGATATTATACCCTTCATTGTAATTACTCATGTATTTTATTTTATTCTGGGATTGTTTTACTGGATGATTAAGAAAATGATTATTAAAGTATTGGTTTTTGTTAATTTTTTAAAATGTTTTCAAATATCTAAAAGAAAAAGTTAAAAAGTACAATTTGCACTAAGGACCTACACAGTTGGCAAACTTGAGTGGCTTTAGAACATCTTTTTTGGATTAGCCGATGCATATTCACACTTAGCTACATTGGATTAGTTATTTATTTTTTTATATAATAATCAAATATTATTAAATTAGTAATTTTTTAATTTAATTTATTTTTATCACATTTTGTAATTCTAACAAATTGAATATTAATAATAATTATATCCTAATTAACCAATTTAATATTAATAATAATAAATTCTAGCCAATTTAATATTAATAATAATTTAATTTTAATTTATTTTAATTTATTTTTATCACATTTTATAATTTTTGATTGGAGTGATAAATATTTTTTATTAATGTTTGATTAAGTAATTCTAGCCATCCATTTTTGGCTATTACAAGAATCTTTAACCATGAAAGCTAAATGGTAGCCTGACTGATGTATTTGGATAGTGGAGCAGTGATCTTAACTATTTATTATTTTATTCTTATTTTTTATTACTATTTACAGATTATTTGAGATTGCCTCTTATCCAAACGTAGGCTAAATAGAGAAAAATAGGAAGTACGAACATAAAATTCTGACATGGAAATTTAACCGACAAATCTTTTGCATATTACGTGTCACTCCAAAAATCTTAATTCCAACAAATATGATGTACATGTTAATTGCCGAGAATTAAGGGTACCCTGATTAATTAATAAGGAAAAAATAGTATAAGTGAAAAAAATTTCAAAAAATTAGTTGAATTGAATTGAACTGAGCTTATACATTCGTTTCAATTCATAACCAGTTGAATCTATTTCGATTCTTAAGAATCAAAGTTATTTTTATAATAAGTATATTTATTTTAAAATTTGGTATGAACTGAACTGAATTAAATCGAACTGAAATATATATATATTTTTAATTTTTGTCATTAAAGAGTAATTGTAATTTTAAGAGAAAAGTGGAGTAGATCAGATTGGAGTTTTGACAGTTTTCAAAATTGATAGTGCTATTTAATTAATTGAGTAGAGGTTTGAGTTGGACAATTTACAAACTGAATTCACACATGTAAACCAAACTAAACTGTACTACCGAAACCAAAGAAAATTGAAAGTTTCTGTTTAAGTGATAAATTGGTCTAAATTACCAATTCAGGAATAGGGAGTAGAAATTCTAAAATAAATCTAAAACCGGTTCGAACTAATTAAACTCGATCGATTGGCTTGTTCTCACATGGAAACTTAATAGGAAAATCTGTTGACATTAATTGTGCAAATCAATAATTAATGGTAAGTGCGAGAATATTGGCTCGTGAGGGTCATTAATTAGGAAGAATATATGTATTCTCTCAAATTATTACCAAAATATATATACTTACAGGTTAGTCTTACGTGCAAAATTCTAACATAAATTGATAGATAAAAATAAGTTATATAATATTATTTTTATAAATAATTCTTATAATTATAATAATAAATATAATTGAGAAAATGTACAATATTACGCTTGTTGTGAGGGTTAAATATCCCAAGTAGGGCTCAGGCCTCTTATTAAGTGCACTAGAAGACAAGAGTGAGGAAGAGTTGAGTGGACCAGATCATATGGAGGACAAGACATAAAGGCAAGCAACTGACACACGCAAAAAATAATATCAGATCTCAACTTATATATATAAAGGCAACCATCAGAATAAAGGGGACGGATGACTCTCTCGATAGCTCAATATCTCTGGCTGCATAACCATTCTTCTTTTCTCTTAGATTGATTAGTTCATCTTCTCAGACGAACTTGAGGGTTTATACTAGTAGAATCATGTATTTTATTCATGTACAGTGAGAGCCCTGAGAAACTGTAAAAATATTCATTATAGTGGATTCCCTTCTCCAAAATCCCGTGGACGTAGGCCTTAAGCTGAACCACGTAAATACTGTGTTTCTATATTTATTTATATGCTATCCACGCACGTACGACCGCACCGGAGTCTCACCGGGGGCCAAAAACGACATCATCGAAGTCCAACTCGCTCCAATGGGCTGGGAATAATTTATTTTCCTGCCCTGATCTGTTGAGATTTTCATGACATCAACACTTGTTATGTACCTGTTCTAATTTATAGATAATGGTATATTAAAAATGTCTCCGTCTTAGATGTAATATCTGGGGGGTTGATCAAATTAATACAAAACCTTTTGTGGCGAGCTCTCGCCGCAAAAAGTATGATCTTGAGTGTTTTAACTTTTAAGAGTTCGAATTGCTTATTATTATTATTATTTTTTAATATTAATACCGTTTTTTAAAGTGAATATTTGTTTTATTTTGTCTTGTGAGAACTAATTTAATTGATATCTAATTGTTCAAATTATAAATTATAAGGTTCGATCCAATATGTTTTTAATTTAAAAAGTAACTTAGTTTAGTGACTGCAATGGTTAAAAAAAAAATATTATTCAATGTTATTAAGTTCCATATTATATATACATGATCTTACATTATTGTAGGGAATTTCTGAAATATTACGTGTGAAATCTTTATAAACCTCATCAGCACACACTGGACATAAAGTGGCCACTGATGATCATGAAAACCCTAATTATATTTTTACTAGAAAATAAAATCCAACTTAAATATATTATAAAATCCTACTAATTAATTAATTTATATTAGCTAGAAATATTAAGATTATGATGACATGCCAGGGGCTGTTTCTGATATATTGATCATGCGCGCGGGTGGAGTAGGAAAAATATATATTATACAATTTTGTAAAAATATTTCATATATTTATAGGGAATTTCTAAAATATATACGTACTGTAAAATCTATTATCAATTAAACTGATCAGCTCGCGCGGCATGCAGTACTCGAGATAATGTGGCCACTGATCATGATCTCATGTATTTATATTTTATAAACGTGATGATATTCCAGTAAATGAAAACCCTATTTTTACTATAAAAATAGTAACACTGATCAACTTAAATAAAATCTTAGCAAGAAACATTAAAATTAGGACATGCCAGGTCAGGCTGTTTATGATGATCTGATCCTTTTATTTATGATAAGGATCTAAAATATATAATTAATCATGAATATCGTAGCAAGCTAGCTAGGATATTCAACAATTCAACACGTACATCATTATATGCATTAATGCAGGACCTTATATATAAGTTTCGTACGGAAGTTGTGTCTAGAGACTAGGCTGACTAGCACTATATAAACACACAGCGGATGATCGAAATAAGCAAGCTAGCTTCTTGTACTACTCTTTCTTCTTCAATGGAGTTAATATTTCTGTTGATCATCTGCCTCCTTGTCCTTGATCTCCTCGCTGCTGCTGGGCAGGAAAAAACTGCTGCACCTGATGTTCCTTGGTCCCAAAACTATGCTATTTTATACGGACAAGATCATACCCAGCTTCTTAACCAAGGGACAGTGATTCAGCTTTCCATTGACCAACTTTCAGGTTAATCTTCTTCCAGTTATATGGTTTCGTACGTACGTAATATGCAGCAATATATCTGCATGTATTAATCGTGTGTCATCATGATCATGTGTATATATACATACATACTTTATATCTGCATATATATAATATACATGCATACAACATACATATCTATATAAGAAAGAGAGAAAAAGAGAGATGCATGCATGCATGCACTAATTATATATATACATAACTAACTAAGGAGCTGTATGTATATTGGCGCCGCTAGTAATTATCTATATTGTGATTGACTCCGTATTAAAAAAAATTAGCATACAAAAATGAATATATATATATATATATATATATATATATATAACCTCTAGGGCCGGTTTAATAAGTTAGGAGGTCTAAAGCAAAATTTATGATTGAGGCCTTTTAATTTTTTATTAAAGTAAAATTAAATTAATTAATTTTAATATTTACATTACATTTTTATTTTTAAAATAATATCTCTCGTTTTTCATGTAAAATTATCAATTAAGATTTATTCTACCTTTTCGACTAATAACCAACTTAATCTTTATTAAAAAAATTGATTTAGAAAATGTTTTATCATCAAACCTAGCTAGTTAAACGTGCTCTTGAGTTTTAATGGTCGTTTAAGAATACAACTATTTTTATGTAGTCTCACATATTTTTAAATTAATTTTTTTTCTCACTCAAAACCCAATAAAACAACTTAATTCAAATTATTTCACTACCATACTAGATATTTTAAGGTATTCTTAATATTGAAAAGAGACTTAGAAGCAATTATAATAATAATCATCAATAAAATTCTATAAAAAATGGGTCATTGCCTCTTCAAAAGATTATACAAATATTTTTTTATGAATATTCAAAAACTAGATTTTGTTATTTATAATTTTCACATTAGATATGAAACTAATAATCATAAAAAATATATATATTCTTATAAATAGAGTACTTGAAACAATTATTATATGGAATACTTTTATAATTAATAATGACATATAATATCTATTAATAATTTTGTTCTCATGTTAAATTAATTAATTTTTTTAATTGATTTTTTTTTAAAACTATATTTTAAAATTTTTGAGAATGAACATTTTGTTGCTAAGGACCTTAGGCAATTGTCTATCTTGTCTAAGATAAGAACCGGCCCTGATAACCTCATATATATATATATATATATATGAAGAATATATGATGTTATGAGTATATATGTATTTACATCATGATGAGCTAGCTAGCTGTACATGCATGCACGGAGGGGTGTAACCACATGCATGCTTGGAGTTGGGAAAGCTACGGGCGCCAGAGAATCTCAATTTTCAGGCCTTTAAAATTTTTATTGAAATGATTTATTCAAATTAATCTAACTCACATAATTCTGCTTTAATTTTGGCAATTATCCTCCTAAATATTAAATGCTAATTCTACCAGCTTGCATATACGTTATTGACGTCTAAATTAAAGAGAAAACATCATGCGCCCATGACTATTTTTTTTTCACTTTGCTAAATTAATATTTTGGTTTTGTTTTTGTGCGGGCAGGTTCTGGTTTTAGGTCTTTAAAGACTTATGGTTCTGGATTTTTTGGCATGAGGATAAAGCTCCCATCTGGGGATTCCACATCAATCATCACAACCTTATACGTATACATATATATATATATATATATATTAAATATAATTTGGACAGCTTTCTTTAATGAATATATTTTATTAATTAGTATTAATTATACATATAATTTGGGTTTTTTTTTTAATTCTTTTGCAGCTAAGATCGTACACAAAGAACCATGACGAGATTGATTTTGAATTTCTGGGAAACTCAACAACGCCGTATTTGTTACATACAAATATATTCACAAACGGTCAAGGTGGTCGGGAGCAAAGAATCGATCTTTGGTTTGATCCGACTAAAGACTTTCATGATTACCGTGCTCTTTGGAATCAACATCAAGTTGTGTAAGGACGACATCTAAAATATTTTAATTACAAAAAAAATTATATAAAACAATTGATTTAATTTAATATGATATTTCAGATTATTATATTTATTATAAAATAGATTTAATAAATTCTATAAAATTCTATAAATTTATTATTACAAAAAAATTATTTATTTACGACTAATTATTTAAAAAAAAAACTATTTCCAGCAAAAAAAAAAAAAATGAGTTGCAAATAGTTTTTTTGATGCAAATTGGTCATAAAGCTCGATTTTCTTGTAATTTAAGAATTTACTTTGGATAATCTCTTTTTTTGTGTGTGTGATTTTTAATATAATTTTGTGTAATCTGTATGTGTTTGTAGTAATTTTCAAATAATAATATATATAATATACTCTCCTGATCTCACCCATTAATTTTGTCTATTTATTTATAAGATGTTCAGTTATTTTATAAGATTATAATTAAATATTAAATATTATTAATAATTACAGGTGGTTCGTGGATGATATTCCGATAAGAGTGTTTGAGAATAAGGAAAAGATTGGAGTGAAATTTCCAGTGCAAGCAATGCAAATAGAGGCAACCATATGGACAGCACCATGGGCCTCGCCTGGTGGAAAGCCACCGAATTGGAATGAAGGGCCCTTTCGAGCCTACTTTCAAGGCCTCAACATCGATGGCTGTGTTGCCCACAACAACACCATTGCCTCTTCTTGCTTTGGTTCTGATTTTTGGTGGAATCAGAACAAATACTGGAAATTAGATCCAAACCAATTGAAAGCATATTTGAATGTGAGGAGCAAGTACTTGGTCTACGACTATTGTAAAAATATGCCTGGTCCTAAACCCCCAGAATGCCACACAAAATAGTTTTCTTTTTAATTTTCAGGATTTTTTTTTTTAATTTTTGGGATTAATTCTTAATTTATTAGGTGTTTTTATAATAAAATGGTCAAGAATAAACGTTTGCTTTTACAGCTTTTGTTCTCAGCTTGGATTTCCAGTTGCAAAATTTAATTGCAAGCGGTTATGCATATCAATATGCGCAATCATCTAATGTGATTGATTAGAAAGTCAAATTTTAATGAAAATCGTGTAAATTTAAATTTTGAATATGAAGTCAGTTAATAAACATATTTGATATATAAATTAGTCCATAAATCTGCTTCAAAGTAGAATTACTACTCCTAATTCTTGGTAGTAATTGTTTGTTGGAATATGGTTGGTATTTAGTTGTGCTTTCTACCCATTTAATTCCTGAATTTATATCTCCCCAATTATCACCTAAATTATAAGATCAACAAGGATAGTTATTTCCATTTTGAAGTGTTTTAGTATTTTTTTTCTTAATAAAATAGTGAGATCCATTATTAAAACAAGTTATAGGTTAATTATGCGTATTCTAAATTTATCCATATACATTTTTTTTTTATTTGTGTGTTTTAAATTTCTCCATTACTTTTAAAACAAGTTGCATTAGCAAAGTCTAGCTTTGCTGCGAACTCATAATTATGATGTTATTCTTTTGAAAAATATTTTAGTTATAAAAAATTTCTTAAAAATAAATTTATAAATTAGAGTTATACGTCAGATTATAAATTTATTTTTGTATATATAATATTTCTTTATTCTTTTATAAAAATAGTGTTTATTTAAAACATATTTAAGTAAATTTATTATTAAAGTCTCATGTGTTTATCATTTTTCCATAAAATTGAATTCGATCCGTGTCCACTTTTATGTCACACAAACCAAAATAAGAGCAGATTTGGATAAAATTTTAATTCATCTCATTTTATTTAATTATAACTTTTATATAAAATATGATTAATAATTTTAATTTTTTTTAAAATAATAATATTACAATAATATTTCATTCAACATTTATTGAACTTATCTCATCACAATTTATTATACAATCTCCTCCTAATAAAAAATTTTCATCAGACATTATTCTTAGTTGAAAAACTTATCCTATTCCACATATTTATTAAAAAAAATACTATTTATTATCTTATTTATTATTATTATTATTATTATCTTCTAATGTAATGTTAAATAATTAAAAATTGTTTATTATATTTTACTTATTATTTATTATTATATTATGATATGATGAATAAATTTATGGGTGACGTTGGGGACCGGTCTGGCTGTCCCCAGCGTCCAAAGCAGCCCAACACTAGTTGGGCTGCTTGATGATGAAAAACACATCAAAATAAAATAAAAAAATATAATTAAATAAAAAAATGAAGATTAAAAATATATTAAAAAAATAAAATGAACAAAACATAATAAAAAACATAATGAAAAACACAATAAAAAAATAAAATGAAGATGAATTTAATAGGGAATTCGGCCATAAAGCAAACGGAACCGCCCCCGGTGGCGGTGGGCGACACCGCCCCCGCCATCGGGACCGGTGGACTCAGACGAGCTCACCCCTTCGACGGCGAGCTCCGGCGAGCTCCGATGTGCCCCCGGCAGCCTTCAACCCGTACGGGTCCGAAACGGGTTGAAGGCTGCCGGGGGCACACCGGAGCTCGCCGGAGCTCGCCGTCGAAAGGGTGAGCTCGTCTGAGTCCGCCGGTCTCGATGGCGGGGGCGGTGTCGCCCACCGCCATCGGAGGCGGCGGAGCTGCTTTTAAGGAGGGGGGCAGACGGTCTGCCCCCAGGTTCTGTCTAAATTTATTTATTCTAAAAAAAATGTATAGAATGGTATGCTTGTAAAAAATAAAAACTAAAAATGAAGAACTCGAATTATAATAGTACGGTAGTAGTAGCTTGGTAATAAATACCCGTCAATCTTCAAGCTCTCATTTTTACCCACACGGTCGCCCACCCTTGACGATTATGGATGGCCCTTCACTCTCCACCCCACACTTTCCGGCCGCCTTTCTCCCCGGCAAACACAATCCCACCGCTGCTACCACCACCACCACATTTGTCTCCTTCTCCCTCAAACCGCCACCATCATCATCTTCTTCTCATAATCCAGTGACTTCTTCCTCCCCTGTCTCGGCCCATATCCGCCGCCCCCACAAAATCCCTAAACCCGCTCAACCCTCTTCATCCTCCTCCAACAACCCCAAAATCCCCTCTAACCCTCTCAAAAACATCGGTAATCCCACCCACATACCCATCCCACCTGCTACTCCCCACTCCCTCACCACCAAGCTCCGGCTCACTAGTAAACTCTCTCCCCCTCCCCCTCCGCCTCCACCCACGCCGCCACCACCAACACTACCAGCAGCAGTAGAAACCGAAGATGAAATTAAAGAAAATGAAAGTGAGCATTCGGATTCAGGCAGAATTGAATTCCGGGAAGAGGGTAAGATATTTGTGGGGAATTTACCCAATTGGATAAAGAAGAACGAGGTTTCCGAGTTTTTTCGGCAATTCGGGCCGATAAAGAACGTTATTTTGATAAAGGGTCACGGTGAAACGGAGAGAAATGCGGGTTTTGGGTTTGTGCTATATGGAGGTACTGATACTATAGCGGCCAAGTCCGCCATGAAGGCCGTGGAGTTTGATGGCGTGGAGTTCCATGGGAGGGTGCTGACTGTGAAGTTGGACGATGGGAGGAGATTGAAGGAGAGGTCGGAGGAGAGGGCACGGTATGTGGGGGGTTACGACGGGGTGGAGTATCGATCCAAGTGGCACGAGGAGAGGGAGAGCTCAAGGAGGAACTTCCGGCAGGTTCTTGATACCGAACCGGAGAATTGGCAGGCGGTTGTCCAGTCTTTCGAGAGTGTTAAGAAAGTAAAGCTTGCTAATATCTTTATTCCATATGTTTTTCATAAGTAGGTGATACTTGAGGTTCCCATGATAGGTACTTAAAAAAAGAAAGAGGAAATCTAGGGAATGATTGCTTATCGTTTCGCAAAAGATGATAATAGCTTTGAATCACTTGTATGCATAAATATGATTTTTTCTTCTTTTGTTTTTCTTATTCATATCAGCCTTCTAGAAGAGAGTATGGCTTGATGGTGACTTATTACGCAAGACGGGGGGATATGCATCACGCGCGTGAAACATTTGAGAGAATGAGAGCAAGAGGAATAGAACCAACTGCGCATGTCTACACCAGGTAATAACTTGTGATTATGTGTCTATATTTAATCTTTGAATATTTTTAATGCAACAATGTGAGTTTGGCCAAGTTTGAGTTTCTTGTTTTTTGAGCCAATAACCACTTCTCTAGGATGCAATGGGTACATATTGTTTTGGTAGATTAGATTGTCTTCTCTCAGAAATCTTACTTAAAGAATTGTACCCTTATACAACAAAGTACTTTTACCCACACTTCATGATATAATTTCTTTACTTCAGGACTCAGTGACTCATGTATTTTCAATTAAGATTATAACATCTAACTCATTGGCAGTGTTAAAAAATTTCTTCTAAGTATGTTTAATAGAATCTTAAATAATCTGTTCTACGTAGTTTAGTGTCATGTTTTTTCATGCACTCCTTTCAATATTAAAGGTTGTTTATTTCATGCAGCCTTATTCATGCTTATGCAGTTGGTAGAGACATGGAAGAAGCATTATCTTGTGTCAGGAAAATGAAGAATGAGGGAATTGAACTGAGTTTGGTGACTTACAGTATTATTGTTGGGGGATTTGCAAAAATAGGCAATGCCGAGTAAGTAAAGCACATACTTTTCTTTAGTGCCTTAAAAAGTGAAAGGAGTTCCAAAATTTAAAGGCAAATACAGTGATATCTATTTTTTTAATAACATAATGAAGTGATACCTATTTCGAGAAAGTATTGGTTTGGTTCGTGTAGTAATAAAAACTCCAACTTCTATGATTGCAGTAGTCACTGCTTTTTTTTCTTGGTTCTTTCGTTTTACACATTTCTATATTAGAAGAATGATGTAGTTATTCTTTCAAAGTTAACCTATTAGAAATGAAATAATAAATAAATAAAAAATAACTGAGAAGTGATTCCTAGGTATTTAAGTTTAACTTCCTGTGGCGACTAGTACCATCAAAATCTTGGTCGAAATTGTCCTTCTTAATACTATTGAAAGTTAATGAAAGTTTTCAGATCTGTTGCTTTCAGAACTGCACAAAAAGGAGGATGCCACCATTTTTAGCCATAGCATGTAATGCCATTATTGTTGAGTAGCATTATTGTCATTATATGCCTATGGCTAATCATTTTGGCACTCTCTGTGTTCTGTTCCAAACATAGCAGACAGCATTATTGTTGAGTAGCAGAATTGTACGTTTGTTTCTTGATATGCAATCGAGATAGAATTTATTTGTACTGCTAACAGTTCCATGGCACTCTTCTCGCCTGATCAATACCTCTGGAGTTCAGGAATTTCTAAATTTTCTATGAGTGGAATTTCTGGAATCTAATGGCTGTACTCATGTAAAATTTTGCACTAAAGCACTAAGATCTCTAGTTGCTTAATTTAAGTGAAGCAATAGGCCTGTTGTGTTGCTCACACTTTACTGGTTGTACTCACCTTGATTGAAGCAAAACTCTTCTGGTGCTATACTGTGCCTGTTTCTTACCTTTAACCAGGTGGGACTGTAAATTGTAATACACCTGGGTGTTAATTCGTTTTGTTTTAAGGACACAAACTGGATGTGTCTGAAGAGTGAAGAGGCAGTTTTGTATCTCTCTGATCTAACTTTATTTTATGGTATTTTGGAAGAGCTGCAGACCACTGGTTTAAGGATGCCAAAGAGAAACATACAACTCTTAATGCAATCATCTATGGGAATATTATTTACGCTCATTGGTGAGTATTCTGAAGTCAATTATCTAGGTTCATTTGTATTTTTCTTGGTCATTTTCTACAAGTGAAAGATGCGTAAGTTATTAAATTTGAATACAAATGCCTTTCTACTCAAAACTTATAAGTTTGTCATAATCTACATTGCCCCATTTTATATATATATATATATATATAGATTTATCATTGGTCTGCATGGACACACACGCAGACTTTAGTGGGTTTTGAACCCATGCCCTCACCCTCCACCCTATTCTATTATGGGGAGTAGGTGTTATCTGAGCAAGTGTTTATTAATAGTTTACTTAACAAATTCACTTTTGCATGGCTTCTTTAATATAATGTTTTGATGATTCTTATCTTTGCTTTTATATTTGTCAGTCAAACATGCAATATGGATCGAGCTGAGGCATTGGTCTGTGAGATGGAAGAATCGGGCATAGACGCTCCCATTGATATATATCATACCATGATGGATGGTTACACAATGATTGGGAATGAAAATAAATGCCTGATTGTGTTTGACCGACTCAAGGTAAAAGTATAGTGTCTGAGATTTTTTCTTGTCTGGGATGATGCATTGGTAATGCCCACTAAATTGGTGCTTTACTAGGTTGAACTGAGATTTATATTGACATAAAAAAAACTGAGCTTTATAATGATTTCAAGAAACTCCAATTATAACATTGAGTCGATCTTTTAGAGTATAAGTCTAGATGTGACTTGAACTTTCCTGAGGTCTTTACAACATATATGTATGCATTCATACATACTGGTATTTGTGTACTTGTCTGTTCCTTTGTCATATTTTGTGCATTGGATTTTTGGGTTACTTTTCTTAAAGCATGTGATATCAGAATAAAAGCAAGGTAAAATTGATCCAGTAAAACTTTTATTGTCTATTGAAACCCATGCATCTAAAAGGGAAAAAGGAAAAACCTCTTCGTGAATGCAGAAGTAAGCAAAACAGTTCTTGGAGAAATTAACTGGTGAAAGAAAATTTATCAATAATGGGAGGATAAAGTACTGTGGATATTTTACAGTCTGCCATCAACATGTAGGTCATAACTTTTGTCTGTCTTGTATAATTGTATGCTAACACTGGCTGATTGTGACGTAGGAATGTGGCTTTACACCTTCAGTTATCAGTTACGGATGTCTCATCAATCTTTACACTAAGGTATAAGTTCTTTTTACGTTTTCATATTAGACTTGTTGGGCCTATCTTTGATTTTGTATTCTCTTTTGGAGATCGCTCTCCTGGATGTGTGGTTTGAAACAATATTCCGGCTCTTAAGAAGTTAAATGTAATAGAAAAGGCAGATTGGGGAACATTAAAGGATTACAAAAAGGCTGCCCACGGTTTTATTCTTTTTGCTTCTCTGTTTACATTATTTTATATATCTACCTTGCCTTTCAACTTTACATTTTCTATTGCTGGTTGGGGAACAATGTTTTTGCGGATAGTTCAATATTTATGATCTGCTGGGATTGAATGATTTCCTTGTACTTGATTTTGATATCTGGGATTGAATGATTTCTTTGTACTTGATTTTGATCTGGATACGGACCATTCAAAATAAAGTTTTTAATGTTTTGTTTGTATATTCTTTTTTAGATATTTGTTTGTATTTCAAAATGAAGTTCAATATTTGTTAAAATCTATATAAAAAAGGTGCAGAGGATTTGAATTGGGTAGATGCCCTGCTCTGTGTCCTTAGCAGATTCCAATTTAAGTTGAGTTACAGTGGTAAGGCATTTTAAGGGTGGTTCCATGCAGAGGAGTTTGTTGGTGCTACTCATACATACACAAACAATGTATACGCATGTATATATATATATATATAAATGTTACACATCACACCATCATCTCACTTTCATCCCACTACACAAGATATGACACATTTATCACAAATTGGATAATCCTTTATTTGATGATTCTTTATCATCCAGTAGTAATAAATATGCCATATCTTACATTGTGGGAGGAAAGTGGGATGGTGGTATGGCGTATAGCATTACTCATATATATATATATATATATTTATACCTCCTCCAAAGATCTCATTTGTTGCAATCTTTTAGATGTTATTACTTATAAAAAAAAAATCTTTGAGATGTTATCAAACTCTGCACACTTAGTTTTTACATGCCCAGGCTATCACTGTCATCCGTATAGTCTTTCATTTCCTAGCATCATATTGGTATAGGTGGTCTCTATTACAATTGAAGATCAAACACTGTTTTGAAAAATGGTTTCTCACTCTTCCAGAATGGCAAAGTTTCTAAAGCCTTGGAGGTTAGCAAAATCATGGAATCAGCTGGCATAAAACATAATATGAAGACTTACTCCATGTTGATCAATGGGTTCTTGAAGTTAAAAGATTGGGCTAATGCATTTGCAATTTTTGAAGATCTGGTTAAGGATGGTCTGAGACCTGATGTGGTGCTCTACAACAACATCATCAAGGCATTCTGTGGGATGGGTAACATGGATCGTGCTATCCGTACTGTCAAGGAGATGCAGAAAGGGAGGCACAGGCCCACTACACGTACATTTATGCCCATCATACATGGTTTTGCAAGAGCAGGAGAAATGAGAAAAGCCCTAGAAATTTTTGATATGATGAGGTGGAGTGGATGCATTCCCAGCGTGCATACTTTCAATGCTCTGATTCTTGGCCTTGTCGAGAAGCATCAGGTAAATTATACATCATAATGGAAAAAAAAAGGAAAAAGACAGGAAAAACGAATGTCAAGTAACCAGTTGGGCAATATCTTAAATTCACAATCCGGGATTGTTAAAGGAGCTTACATTGCTTGCTCCCATAACCAAATTATGTAATACTTTACAATGCATGATATGGTGTTGTGATGAAAATTCCTTTTCATTGTCTCCTGTCATTTATGCTAAGGCTATAGTACTCTTTTGCTTGAACGGTATTTCAACTAATGTATAGTTCCCTGGCATGCATGTTTGTGCTCCTCAGTAAGGGAGATCTTAAGGTATAATACAAGTGCAAATTTTATTTTATTTGTTTTCTTTGGAAAAATGCTCAGTCTAGAAAGAGATCTTACAAATTGGCGCAGTTTGATATGGTGCCTGAGATTGTAAAGCTCATATTATTATTAATTTTCCCTTTTAGTAAAAATTTTCTGGAACCAGTAAATGGTTATCGTGTACGATCTCTGATCAGTTTCTTATGATTTGACATGTACTTGGCCTTGTTTTACCTGCTCCATTTCAGACCATCTTGTGCAATTTTTGTTTTTAGTATTTAGAAGATTGCAATCTTTCCAATGTTTTATTTTCTTTCTTATAACCTTATTTTCGATTAGCTTCCTTGAGTGTTTTTTTCTCTTTAAAGTGAGTTTTTATTTTTCATGTATTTCTTGCAGATGGAGAAGGCTGTTAAAATATTAGATGAGATGACACTGGAAGGCATTAGTCCAAATGAGCATACATACACAACCATCATGCATGGTTATGCATCTGTGGGAGATACTGGAAAAGCATTCGAGTATTTTTCTAAATTGAGGAATGAAGGTTTGGAACTTGATGTGTATGCATACGAGGCACTGCTGAAGGCATGTTGCAAGTCAGGCAGAATGCAGAGCGCCTTAGCAGTAACAAAAGAAATGAGTGCTCAAAAGATTCCAAAGAACACCTTTGTGTACAACATATTAATTGATGGGTATGAATTATTTATAATCTTGGAAGTTCCACAAGATATACTCTCAAAGTTGTTACTTTAAACTGTCTTCCATTGACTTTTTTTTTTGGTTTTTTTTGGTTTTTTTTTGGGGGGGGGGGGGGTGGTTATATTTTTAGATTGATTGAACTTCCTTTTGTACTTATTTGACCATTTTTTTAATATCCCCTTCTAATTTTTGTTGTGTCTGTTTTTGGTGCCTATGTGTTTATTCTGTTGTTTCTGCATGTAGATGGGCTCGAAGAGGTGATGTTTGGGAGGCTGCAGACCTGATGCAACAAATGAAACGGGAAGGTGTTCAACCTGACATCCATACATACACGTCCTTCATAAATGCTTGTTGCAAGGCTGGAGACATGCTGGTATGCTCACCTATTATTACAATACCACTGTATTGTGGAGGATAAGGTTATTTACTTGGGCAGATGTATACCTTTACAATAGAGTAACTTTTCGAGTTTAATTTGTATAGCATGTTGTGTGTTAGAGAACTAGATGACCAAGGAGTTCAGCTCAAATAACACATCCTCCCTAGGTAAGACTGGGGCGGACTGAAGTCGTGGACCCATTGGATGCATATTTAACTTACCAGTAAAGAAAGTTTATGAACATGTATGAAATAATCTCAGCTATTTGCATTCGAGAATCCATTCAGCGAACGATCTTGTTTTGGGGAATTTGATCTATCATTTTTCTTGTTCTAATGTTGACATTTTTTGGCTGGCAGGATTGTGGTTTTAGATAGTAGTGGAACCCTAAAGTGGAATTATTTTGTTTGCATCTAAATGCCTCCGTTGCAGTTTCATCTTTTAATCAGTCTGTTCCCTTCTCCAGAGAGCAATGCAAACGATTGACGAGATGGAAGCCTTGGGGGTGAAGCCTAACGTGAAAACCTACACTACGTTAATACATGGGTGGGCGCGTGCTTCACTTCCAGAGAAGGCTTTGAGATGCTTTGAGAAGATGAAACAAGCTGGATTGAAGCCGGACAAAGCTGTGTATCATTGCCTGATGACATCTCTGCTGTCGAGGGCGGCTGTCGCGGAAGCTTACATTTATTCCGGAGTCTTGTCTGTTTGCAGAGAGATGATAGAATCCGGGTTGACTATTGATATGGGGACTGCAGTTCACTGGTCAAAGTGCTTATGCAAGATTGAGAGGACAGGTGGGGAGCTTACAGAAGCCTTGCAGAAGACCTTCCCGCCTGATTGGAGCTCACGGCATTCTTCAGATTTTAATTCCAATTTAGGCATGGAATCGGATGACGGACCTGGCATTAATGGTGACAATGATGACATGTATTTTGCTAAGCAAAATGATGGCGATGATGATCATAATGACAAAGATGATGACGACGACGACGACGACGATTTGAACCACAGATTATGGTTTTAAACCATATGTTATCAGTTATAGGTGATGGGCTTGATTTATGATCCCGGATGCATCCTTCCATCTGAAGCTCTAAGCTCGAATCTAGTCAGATCTGCTGAGAAAGCTTTTTTCAGATCAATGATGCTTTACCCCTTAGTTTCATATTTATTTGTACATAACAATTGATTTGTTTTGTCTGTAACTGATTACAATACAAAATCAGAGGGATTTCTTCACTTTATTGCTGCTGAGAGAGAGTTTAATGATTACACTTTAAAAGTACAAAGAGTTCCTCAAAGACACTCTTTTATGTATGAGTTAACGTCCCAGATTAAAATTGATTCTAGCTTGCAATTGGGCGCTCAAGATCGTGGGAATATCATATCATCAATGTGTCAAGCAATCAGCATCATTTTGGGAGATGGGTCTGAGACTCTGAGCTGTATAAGAATTCACCGTTTCGGATTGAAATTTGCTGTCATTGTGTTTGTTTTCATAATGGCAACGGTTACTGAGAATCCTCTACACATTATCAATGTGGGGTTTACTTAACGAATGAGATGTTCAGACTTCAAATGACACTCGTCCTCAAGCAATTCCAGCAATTTGACTGTTCCATTGGTCCTCCATTTTTCCTTTCCTTTTGTTAAATAGACAGAAATGGTTACTTTTATCTATCCATTCTTTCAGCTCCAGGTTCAAATTTGCTTTAAGCTCGGGTCGACAACAACAAGAATTTCACAAATATTTTGATCTCTGTCCAGTTCTTCGATGTTTTCTTCAACCCTAATTCAGAACATCTCGGACAATGAGGTAAAACATCTTTTATGAATTCTCAACATTTAATGACCTCTTTGTTTCAATGCCTTTTTTTTTCTGTTATAAAGGTGTGGGGAGTTTTCGATCCAAGGTTTTTCCATTTGGAGAACTAGATCATATGCCATCGGGCCATCAGGCTCTTGGCTTTTGTTTCAATGCCTTTTCTTAACTTGTTCTTGCTCATAACTCTCCAAAGATATGATAGTTTATTTCTTTTCTCTTGAAGATTGGAAGTGGATGCATTGGGAAGGAAACAAAAAAGAGATGCTTTATGGAAATGAGAAAATATGATATTAGTAGAGATGTGGATTTGGAACTTAGATTGTCACCACCGCGAGATAGTTTCTCAGGCAAATCATCAAACACTTCACCATTATCATCTCAAGAAACAACCACATCGTTGGACTTGAACTCAAGCGACCATCTTGATAATAGCTTCATTCTTGAAGTACCATCGTTATGTTTGATGGGATGTACCCTTTGTTTAATCTATGTGATGGTGTCTGAAGCAGATCCCAAATGCCCAAAATGCAAGAGATCCTTTTTGATTGATATGTTTCGAGATAACCTATCAAAGAGATGTAGGAAGAGCTACTTTGCTTCCCCAAACAATGATTTGAGAGATATCTCTAGGTGTTCTTAATTTCTTAAATACCGCTGCAAGTGTTTGCTTCATCTGCTGTGGGTTTTTTTTTTCTAGGGTAATTCTGTTTTAGAAGATTACCGGTGCAAAAGAATTGAACTTTATCTTTGACAATGTCTCAAGTGAATAATCATTTTTGTCATAGAAAATGCTTTAGTCATAAAGAAATTATACAAAAATAAACTTATAAGCTAATATGACTCGATATGATATATTAGATTTTAAACATGTTTTTATTGTAAAATAGATCTAATGTATAACAAGAAGTCGTGTCAATTTATGAATCTACTTCTGTATAACTTCTTTTTATGGCTGTAGCACTTATTGCGTGTTATAGTTACTCAAATATGTTTTTCAAGTAATGGAGAGGGGTGGAGACACTAAGAGATACACCAAGTGAACTAAAATTCCTGATTAACCATAATCTACAAACCGCAATCGATAAATTCCTTCATTGAAATATGTTTTCAAGGTTCAGTTGCTCTATCTCTTCTTCTGTCTCTCGTGGCCATCTTCTCCCCGTACCTCTGAAATATATCGGCCAAATCAAACAACCCAACCTCTCTCAATTTCTTTGCCACCTCTTCAAACATAACTGCACCTTCCTCATTCGAATAATAATGCAAGAACTTACTGTAATCAAATCTGGGTACCTCAAGCCCTTTCCATATCGCCCTCTCCACAAACTTGGTGGCTTCTAAGTACTTCTCTGCCTTGACCAAACCTCCAACAAAAATGGTTTCGAAATTCACAAGTGGGTCTTTTCCCTTCCTCCCCCTCTTTCCTAAATGCCCTTGCAATAACATTATGTAGGTATGCATTGTGGGTTCACACCCTCTCTCTATCATCTTCCTGAACACTTGGGTTGCATCACTCGCCTTTCTCAACCTCAAAAGTCCCTTGATCAGACCATGATATACACTTATATCCGGTTTCTCAATCCCTTCCCCAATCCTATAAGCCTCTCTAACTCTACCTCTCACTAGAAGCCCGTAAATAATTGATGCCAGCGTTAGATTGTCGGCTTGAATCCCTCTCTCACGCATTTCTTCAAACACTCCATATGCTTGCGCAGTCTTGCCCTTTTTGCACATCCACTCAATCACCAGCCTGTAAGCGGAAAGACCCAAATCGTTAATCCTCTTAGACCTCATCGTCTGGAATAGCTTCATCGCCTCGTCGTACCGATTAATTTTCAAAAGGCTTTCCATCATTTTCTCAACCGAATCGATATCTGGCTCAAATCCTTCATCCACCATCAAATTCCAAACCTTTGAAGCCTCGATCAAATCACCCACATCACAGAAACCCTTTATCAAACCTTTGTAGATAACCCCACTAGGTGTTATCGAGTCTTTCAACTTGGACACAACATACTTAGCCTCCTCAACAAGCCTATTTCCACACAAATGTTCAACCACTTTATTCAAGGTATCCAAACTGTACTCGCACCCAAATTCATTCATCAAGTGGAAAAACCCCACGCACTTCTTCAGTTCCCTCACCTCCGCCAATGTCTTGAGGGCAATCCTAAAAGTCTTATCGTTCACGAGGCGACGCCGTCCCATCTCCTGGAGAAGTTCCCAGAACAGGTCGATGTTCCTGGACTTGCCAATCACGTCGATCAGCTTGTTGAAGGAAACTGAGGTGTGAGTGAAACGTGGATTGGCGTCGGTGTACAGAAAGAAGCGGTAAACGGGGCGCCATGAATAGGGGAACTTGTTGCAGACTTGGAGGAAGAGCTCGTGGGTGAGGCGGTCTTCTTGTTCGAACTGCGACTGGCAGGCTCGGAGGTTGGAGTGGAGTCTTGGCTCCGGAGAGAGCTGCTGCTGGTAGAGAATGGTGCAGACTCGGAGGAGGTGATCTGGGTTGATTGGGGAAATGGTGTTGGTGGTGGGGTTGGAGAGATGCGGTGGCTGAGGAGGGGAGGTCGTAAATGGACGAACATGGTGGCGAAAGAGAAGGTTGACGATGGATTCAGCAATTGCTATTCGTCTGACTATCATTGAGGTGGGGTGAATCAGAGATGGACGGGGAGGGAAAATTATTTTAAGAATCCTTGGATTTAACAAAGCGATTTTAGATTTTCTTTTATTCCACAAATTTTCTCTTTGGAATTTCCAACCAACAAATCTATTCATCATTTTTTTATTATATTATTATAATTTAATAATGTAACATTAAATAATAAACTAATAAATAAAATATAATAAATAATTTTTAATCATTTAATACCACATCATCATAAAATGATGAGAATATGGTAATAAATTCAAATATGTTAATCGATCTTATTTTTTTAGAGAAAAACAGAATCCGAATTACCAGTCGATAATGAATTTACCCTTTGTTTTTCTAGAGAGACAAGCTCTACATTTTCTCCATATATCTTAATCGAAAACTACCTTAAAGGGGAGTAGGAAGTGACATTTCGTTTTTTTTTTTTTAGTTATTCCGATCAAGCATGGTGAAGTGACATTTGATATTTTTTTGATGGCCAACTAGCATCATGCACCCAACTTGGGGTTCCTAAGCTGCCAATCTATCAAACTACTTAAAGATTTTGTCAAAAGGAGCAGTGTGTGATTCACACTTGTAGATCAAATGCGTGTGTGACACAAAGAACTAGTACATTTTTAGAGTCAATGACTTCAGTAGTTTCAAGATCGACAGTCCAGCATCTTCCTAATATGAAGCGTGCCTTTTGTGCACCATTACAGGCTCCTTAGTATTTTTTTTCGATGTTCAATATTTTTTTACGTCTTTGTTTTGCTATTTTTTTATCTTACCGATTTTCTTATGTAATTCTATTAAGTTATTTGTGTTAGGTAAAAAAAAAAAAAAAAGGAATATGTTACTTCTTTTGATTGTCTCGCTCGTCAATTCTTTTGAGAATAGGGTGAGTTCTTCCCTTTCTTCCTTTAGAGAGTGAGAATTGATTATCTCTATTTTTATATAGTTTTATACTTTTAGATAAATTGAGATTGAAATTTTAAAAAAATTTGTCAGTAGAGAGTTTATAGAAGTTAAGACAAATGTCCGTCACAAAAAATAAAAATAAAAATTGTGTATGAGAGTGTCCTAAATAGACGAGTAATTTGGCTTATAATATGAGTTTTCTTATATTTATCAATCACATCTGTAACTTTAATTTCATAAAACAAAATGAAATCATTTTTCATAAGAGAAAAAAAAACCCCTCTCGTCTAATGATCAAAAATCTCTTCTGCGCTACTTACAAGTCTGTGTATAAATGCATTACATATCACGAGACTATATAAAAAAAAAAACTACTTAGAATTAGGAGTTTGTATATAAATATTATTATTATACAATGAGTAATATTAGATATAATTATAGATATCATATTAGATATAATTATAGATATGCAAACTCTACATATATATCTATATATATTTTTTAAATACATAAAGTCAATACCCACATAAGAAAAATCAAAAGTGTGTACAGGACTTAATATCTAATTAAGACTGTAAATATTAGATTTTTTAAAAACATTAAAAACACAAAAACTTTTATATTAGGTAACCTGAAGTACTGCTTTTAAATCAATTTTATATTAATTAACGTGCAGTCAATAATTAAACAGGCTAGCTAGGCTTCCATAATAATTTTTATATATTTCTTATCATGTAATCCCTTGGCTGAAATCTTAAAACAATTTTCTACATGAAGTTGTTTTACCTCAGGTTTAGTAATTTAGCCCCAAAATATAGATTAGTGATATAAAAGTACTACTTTTCTATTTAAGGCCGTGACGAGGCTAATTAATGTCCAATAATATTGTCTTTCTAATTCTCCAACATTTTTCGAATAATTAATAAACGTACTCTACACTTTTTAGAAATTTCAATTGTGAGTCTGGATGCTGTGACTCTATTCTGTTTTCATCACCAAAAGAAAAATAATTCGTTTTTATCAATTATTGCGACTCGTCTTTTTTATAAATAATTATTTTATTAAAATTAACTGACTGTAAATAAATAATTTTTTTATTTTATAGCATATACTTATTGTCCCAAAAGGAAAAAATAATAATAAAGTTTGTAGAAGTGTAGAGCCAAATTTGAACTTTCTTAATTATGATATAAACTTATGGATTTGTTTAGATTTTCTCTATTTCCTAGTGTAATGCCAAACATGAAAGTAATAATTATTAACTCAATCTTACTTCTAACCCTGCATGCACTAGGCCGGTTCGATATATAGGATAATACCTATACTTCGTGTAATTAATTATCTAATTCCTTCGATCTATATATGTTATTCTTTCTGTCACAAACTTGTTTTAAATGCAAAGCAAACCAACTAGACATAATATTATATATAATATTACAAGAAAAATAGGTAGATTGTTTTCGTTGTAAATGGTTTTTTTAATTATAGTTAATTAATTATATTTATTTATTTTTCTTGTACTACAACTGCTATGCGTGTGTGTCAGTGTGTATATATATATATATATATATATATATATATATATATATATATATAGCCAGGGCCGGCTCTTGCCTTAGGCAAGTTAGGGAATTGCCTAAGCCCCCTACTAGCAAAAGGCCCATTTTCAAAAAGTTTAAAATATAATTTAAAAAAAAATCAATTAATTTAATTAGAGAACAAAATTATTAAATAGATATTATATGTTATTATTAGTTTTAAAAGTATTACATATAATAATTATTTCAAGTACTCTATTTATAATAACATATTTATTTTTTTATTATTATTAATTTAATATATAATGTGAGAATTATAAATAACAAAATCTAATTTTTGAATGTTCATAAAAAAATTTTGTATAATCCTTTAAAGAGACAATGGCTCATTTTTTTTTATAAAACTTTATTGATGATGATTATTATAATTGCTTTTAGGTCTCTTTTAAATATTAAGAATACCTTCAAATATATAGTATGATAGCGAAATAATTTGTATTCAGATGTTTTATTAGATTTTGAGTGAGAAAAAAAATTAAATTTAAAAATATATGAGTATATATAAAAATAGTTATGTTCTCAAACGACTCCTAAAAGTCAAGTGTACGTCTTATATTAGCTAGGTTTGATAAAATTTTTTCTAAATCAATTTTTTTTAATAAAAATTAAATTAGTTATTAGTTGAAAAGGTAGAATAAATCTTAATTAATAATTTTATTTGGCAAACGATAAATATTTTTTTAAAAATAAAAATATAATGTAAATATTAAAATTAATTTATTTTATTTTATTTTAATAATAAAATAAAAGATGTCAATTATAAATTTTACCTTAAACCTCATAATTTATTGAGTCGATCCTGTATATAGGCTTTGCATTTTTCATGTAGGAAAGCTGTACTAATTTTGGATTCTAATTATATTTGCAAAGCACAATTAATGACTTTTTCTTAGGCCTGGCCGACCGATAAAGTTGTTCCCTAACGAAATATCAAGCTTTATAAACATATAATTACCCAATAAAAGGGGAAATTAAAGAAGAAATCAGAACAACTAAGTTTAATAATATTATTCTTATATAATATATATATATATATATATAAATTACAATCAATATTTTGTCTTCATATGCAGACATGATGTCGAACCTAACTAGCTACTACTATTATATTCTTAAGTAATTAGTAATTTCCACATGATCTCCCAAGAAGATATATAAAAATAACAAAAACAAAATTACAGTACTGAACATTCTAGCAGCTACGTACATTTAATATTGATCTTAATTAATATCCCGATCCGTGTTCTTCGCAACGATGCATGTGGGTTTCAAGAAAATGCTGGCCGCAATAGTATAAAAAAATATAAAATACTATGTGGTCTAGCAGCTCTAGTACAATATATGCCCCATGCATGATCTTTAAATGGTACTGTTTATTGATCCACATGTCTATATTATTTTTTATTTAAAAATATTATTAAAGTTATTTTCTAAAGTCACATTCCAAAATCACACCTTACTAAATTATTATTATTATTATTTCTTATTTAATTATTAAGTAAGTATTTTTTTTTAATAATGTTATAATTTTTTTTAGAAAAAATATTGAAACTATTAAAAAGATATATGAGGAAAAAATAAATAATTAATAAAAAATTTGACTTTGATAGGATTCCGAGAGAGTACTGGCCATGTGTCACGGACTTAGAAATTTCTTCACACGTCCCGTGCGGCCTTAGGAGGGTTTGTCCCAGACAAGCTCCCAAGTAAGCCTTCTAAGCGACTCAAGACAAGAGAGAACAACTCTAGAGAGAGAGGGAGAGAGTAGAGAGAGAAGCTCTAGAGAACTTGTTTCTCTTATTGCTTGGTGATTTACACAAATGAGAGCCCCTCTATTTATAGGGAACTCTTGGTACAAAGAATGGCTCGGATTGTGACAAGTGTCACAATTTTAACGGTATGGAACATTCTAGACTCCTTCTAGAAGGATAGCTAGGATTGTGACAAGTGTCACAATCTTAAAGAACCATCCTAGGGTTTACTATACACTTTACAATCTACCACATTCTAGAAGGTGGTAGGATTCTCTAGAAAAATCCAGGTGGTGACATTCTCCCCCACCTAGCTTCGCGACGTCCTCGGCGCGGTATCCTCATGGAACCTTCGGATTTGATCTTCAAACTGCCACAACGATTCCTTAGGTTCCCAGGTTGTCTCACTTGCGGGCAATCCTTTCCACTTGATCAAGTATTCTTGGCGTGGCTTGTGACCCCTTCGTCTGACTTCTCGATCCGCCAAGATTTCTTCGACTTCTGTATCAAAAGTGGTAGTTATGCCCAATGGAGCCCGTTTAGACTCTCCCCGTGTTGGCTCTTCATCGTCACCATGATAAGGCTTTAAACAGCTTACATGAAAGACAGGATGAAGCTTGAATTTAGGGGGTAAGTCTAGTTTGTAGGAGACCTTCCCTATTTTCTTGATGATTGGGAACGGTCCTTCGTATCGCTGCACAAGTGCCTTGTGCAATTTCCTTGTGAACTTGTGTTGGCTTGACAAGATTTTTACCATCACCAAGTCACCGATGCGATACTCTATGTGTCGCCTCTTCTGATCGGCCCACTTCTTCATCTTCCTGGTTGCTTTATCTAAGTAGGAACGAGTCACATCCAGCTGTTCGTTCCAAGATTTGGCAACCTTGAAGGCTGTTGGGCAGTTCCCCTCATAGCTCGTCTCCAACGATTGAGGAGTGAGTGGTTGTTGTCCCATTACAATCTCAAATGGGCTTTTGTTTGTGGACTCACTCCTTTGTAAGTTGTAGGAGAATTGAGCCACATCCAACAGTTTAGCCCAGTCAGATTGATTAGCACTTACAAAGTGCCTCAAGTACAGCTCCAACAAGGCATTCACCCTCTCCGTTTGCCCATCTGTTTGGGGATGAAAGCTGGTGGAGAAGTGTAGCGCTGACCCCATGAGCTTGAATAGTCCCGACCAGAACTTTCCCGTGAAGCGAGGGTCTCGATCACTGATGATGCTTTGTGGTAAGCCCCAGTACTTAACCACATGCTTGAAAAATAACTTGGCTGTCTCCTCAGCGGAACAATCTTTGGAGGCAGCAATGAAAGTGGCATATTTGGAAAACCGATCCACCACAACGATGATGGTGCCACATTCTTCAGACCTGGGGAGAGCCACTATGAAATCCATGCTGACACTCTCCCAAGGACGGGAAGGAGTGGGTAGTGGTTCTAACAAACCCGCAGGGCTTCGGTTCTCCACCTTGTCTTGTTGGCACACAAGACAAGTCTTCACGAAAAGCTCCACCTCATCTCCCATCTGAGGCCAATAATAGGAGGCTTCCAACAAAGCTTGCGTGCGACGTTGGCCGGGATGTCCAGCCCATAAGGAATCATGGCATTCCTTGATAAGGTTCCTCCGTAGCTTCCCCCACTTCGGAACATATAGTCGCCGCTTGGTGGTGTAGAGTAACCCATCCTCTACCCAAAACCTCTTGGTTTTCCCCTCCTTAGCCAAGTTCACCAAGTTCTTGGCTAGAGGGTCATGCTCCAAGCCTTCACGGATTACCCCTAGTGTCTCTCCTTGTACACTAGCGATATGGGCAAGCTCACCCTTTCTACTAAGGGCATCAGCAACGACGTTGGCCTTGCCAGGTTTGTACTCCAAGGTGTAGTCAAATTCCGCCAAGAAGTCTTGCCACCTGGCTTGCTTTGGGCTCAGTTTCTTCTGACTTTGGAAGTAACTGGTGGCAATGTTGTCGGTCTTGACTACGAACTGAGAGCCAAGTAAATAGTGTCGCCAAACTCTAAGGCAGTGGATAATGGCCGTCATTTCCTTTTCCTGCACCGTGTATCGCCTCTCGGTGTCATTGAGCTTGCGGCTTTCATAGGCAATGGGGTGTCCTTCTTGCATAAGAACTCCCCCAATGGCGAAGTCTGAAGCATCCGAGTGCACCTCAAAAGGCTTGGTGCAGTCTGGTAGGGCTAAGACCGGTTCCTCCATGATGGCGGTCTTCAAGTCATCAAAGGCTTCTTCACACTTTGATGTCCACTCCCATTTTCTACCTTTCTTGAGCAAGTCGGTGAGAGGGGATGCCCTTGTAGAGTATCCCTTTATAAATCTTCTATAGTAGTTGACTAGCCCAAGGAAAGATCGAAGTTCGGTAACCTTGGTGGGAGGATCCCACTCTTTGATAGCCTGCACTTTCCCCTCCTCCATGCTGAGTTTGCCTCCTTGGATCTTGTGGCCAAGGAAATGGACTCCGTTTAGTGCAAATGAGCACTTCTCCTTCTTGACATAGAGTTGATTTTCCCTTAAGACGCGGAAAACAACCCTTAGATGCTCGATATGCTCCTCGAGGGTAGAACTATAGATGACGATGTCATCCAAATAGACCACCACAAACTGGTCGAGATAGGGGTGGAAGATCTTGTTCATGAGGGTGCAGAAGGTGGCTGGAGCGTTTGTGAGGCCAAAGGGCATCACTAAGAACTCATATGCTCCATATCGAGTCACACAAGTCGTCTTGGGTTCGTCTCCTTCCGCGATCCTCACTTGATAGTAACCCGATCTCAGATCAAGTTTGGAGAAGTATTTTGCATGACCTAGTTGATCAAACAAGTCAGCAATCAAAGGAATGGGGTATTTGTTCTTGATGGTTACCTTATTGAGAGCCCGATAGTCGATGCACAGCCGCAAAGACCCATCATGCTTCCGTTGGAACAACACCGGCGCCCCATATGGTGCCTTGGAGGGTTGAATGAATCCGGCATCAAGCAACTCCTTCAGTTGCCTCCTCAACTCTTCAAGTTCTGGAGGTGACATGCGGTAAGGCGCCTTGGCAGGTGGTTTGGCACCAGGTTCCAGCTCAATCATGTGATCCACCTCTCTCCTAGGTGGTAGTTGCTTGGGCAACTGTGGTGGCATGACATCCTCATAATCCTTGAGGACTTCTTGGATCTCCTTAGGTGGAGGGGAGGATATCTTCACTTCACCTTCTTCCAACGAAGCTAAGTAAGACACCTCTCCTTTCTTCCAACCCTTCTTGAATTGCATGGCAGACAAGAGTTGGGTGGTGTTTGGCTTAGACACGGTGGGAATCATGCAAGGACCACCTTCCAAGATACACACCGAATTGTAGTGGGGAAGAGACACTACGTTGAATTGTCTCAGGAACTCCATCCCCAACACGACGTCGAAGTCGTCCATAGGTGCCACGGAAAAGTCAACTTTTCCCTTCCATGTGCCGAGTTGTAGCTCTACGCCATGAGCTACACCATCAAGGGGTCTGGCTTCAGAATTCACCGTCTTTAGCCATCCTTGACCCTTCTTCAGAGGAATGCCTAGCCGTGTGGCTTCTTCCTTCTTGATGAAGTTGTGAGAAGCCCCTGAGTCGACCATGGCATGGGTCTTCTTCCCGTTGACAATCACCTCGACAAACATCAAGGATCCATCCTTGGTGGTTGGCTTGGTGTTTGCCTTGAGGGAGTTGAGAAGTTGCAAACACCCCATGTGTGACTTCTCTTGGACTTCCTTTTCCTCCAGCATGGCATTGAGGGCCTTCCTCTTAGGACAGTCCCTAGCCCAGTGTGGCCCGTCACAAAGGAAGCAAGCATCCTTTGGCTTTTTGTCTTTGGAATACTCCTTCCTTCCTTCCCTCGATGTTGAGGGCTTGTCGCCACGCTCTTTGTGTTGTGGGGGCTTGAACCCCTTCGCTCCCCCACCTTTGTTGTAGTTATCCTTGGAGGACTTGGGCTTAGGGCTGAGCAAAAATCCGAAAATCCGACTCCGACTCCGACTCCGCCCCGACTCCGCCCCGACTCCGCTCCGACTCCGACAAATCGGAGTCGGAGTCGGAGAAAAAACTCCGACTTTAATCGGAGTCGGAGACGGATTCGGTAAAGAAGTCCTGCCGACTCCGACTCCGACCCGACTCCGACTCCGACATACCGACTCCGATTTGTAACCCGACTCCGACTCCGACTACGATTCCGACTCCGATTCCGATTATATATCCGACTCCGACTCCGACATTTTGCATATAATTTGTTAAAAAAATATATATCTATTTTTCATATATAACTATTATAAATAGATAATTAAATTAATTATTGTTTCCAAATAATTTACTCATAATAAGTCATATTAATTATTGTTTCTAAATAATTTACTCATAATATATTAGACATATATAATTATAAACACTAATATATTAAGAATTACTAATGTAATAATTTGTAATATTAATATATACAAAATTAAAGACTAACATATAAGTAGTGATGTATTATAAACTAATAAATAGTAAAATATCATAATGTTGATAATTACTATTATATAATTTTAAATCCTAGACTATTACAACCATAGATTGATAATTAAATGAAATAATAGTATGTTGGATAATGTATAAATATCAATGTATGAGCTAATGTACATTAATAGTAATATTAATGTATTAATACCAATGTGTTTTTAAAGACTAATATATAAGTAGTGATGTATTATAAGTTAATAAATAATAAAATATCATAATGTTGATAAATGATAATTACTATTCTATAATTTTATAAGCACAAGCTTATTCAAAATAATTTCTTAATAATATAATAGACATTTATTAAGACTAAAGTTCAAACCTTAAATTCTAAACCCTTAATCT
Source organism: Platycarya strobilacea (assembly GCA_036898215.1). Lineage (NCBI taxonomy): Eukaryota > Viridiplantae > Streptophyta > Magnoliopsida > Fagales > Juglandaceae > Platycarya > Platycarya strobilacea. The sequence goes on along the minus strand of CM072551.1, from coordinate 34,033,052 downwards.
TAAATCCTAGACTATTACAACCATAGATTGATAATTAAATGAAATAATAGTATGTTGGATAATGTATAAATATCAATGTATTAGCCAATGTACATTAATAGTAATATTAATGTATAAACACTAATGTGTTTTTAGAGACTAACATATAAATAGTGATATATTATAAGTTAATAAATAATAAAATATCATATAATATATCATAATACTATTGCATAAAGTTTTAAGAATTTGTTTTATTTAAAAAACTTATAATTATTTAAAATTATTTTTAAATTCCATTTAATAACATAATTTGTTTCTTTAAAAATATTTAATAAACTTTCAGTTTCATATTTAATTTTATAATAAAATAATATTAGTTATACTATTTATTTTGAATTAATTATATTATATTTTTACTTTAATTATCTATTTTTATTTAATTTATTTATAAACTTATTTATAAAATTAATATATACCGTTAGATCTAGGTTTAACCTAGATCTAACGGTATACAATAATTGCATATATAACCTATCCGTGCGCCCCTCCCCTTCGGGCCTTCTTAATGTTCTCATGCTCTCTTCCAGTCTTCCTTTCCTCGGTGTCTCGGAGCTCCAATGCGCAGTGCGCACCTCAGAATCTCCCCCCGCACGCCAACCACCTCAACTTCGTCCTTTCTCGCGGCTCTCGCACGACAGCAACCTAACTCGGCTTCGTCGTGGTTCAGATTGAGATCAGCCATTTTTTAAGACGGAGGCACTGTTCTTCCGTCAAAAAATTGTGCGATTCTATCATGGAAAATCGCCTGGATGAAATCTGGGAAGTTAAGGCACTCGTTGCTATTTTTCTGTAATTTTTCTGGTCCGAATTTTTCTGGTTGTGGTTTGGAATTGTTGAGCTTGTGTGAAAATTATATGGGGTCCCCTTCTTTTTGGCTAGCGGTTTGTGCAAATTATTGTTGCAAGTTCTTGAATTTTTCTCTGAGGCTTCTGCTTCATTCTCATCTCCACGAGAAGGCCCATGCTTCCTTCTTAAACAAGATTGATTTATTTTAAGAAACGATTACCAACCTAACTCACTATTAGAATTAAAAATCGCCATTGCCTGAAGCTTCTTAATTTCGTTTCAAGGAGTTCGATTTATCAATTTTCATTATTGACAGAACCCTAATTAATTGTAAATTATTGGTCCCTGAAAATTTTTTGGGGTCTTTTTGAAAGGACTAGTTGTTCTCTAACAGAAGTTTGGATGTCGAAGTATGGCCTTTCTTACAGCAATGTTCTGTTCTATTACAATACTCATATTTCTGGTATTAGTGTTCTTCTATTTAAATGTTAGAGACACAGTAAACAAAGATTTTGGATATTTTTTCTCCAGGGGCATTCGATTTAGTGGTTGACACGCATATAATTTTATGAGCAATTTTAGCAGATGAGATAGAATCATCCTTCCACATCAGTGAAACGGGCTTGACGCGAGGAAGAGGAAGGAACAGCTTCGAGCTAGTCTTCGGCGAAAGTAGCGAGGCTGCTTTCAAACGATCCTGTGTGGTGAGTTCTACTTCTTTTATATTCAATTTAAACAAATAGAAAGCAGCAACATTAAATTATAATTTTAAATAAATATAGAAATAAGAAATTCCTTGATTGCTAATTGACATACCTAGACTATTACAATAACTGTAGAGTAAGATATTCTTTGTTGCTTCAATCAAAAGATTTATAAGATATCCTCTATTTCTTTTCTTTTTTTTTTAAGTTTTAAATCATGAATATTCAAGGCTCTGGAAGCACTCCTACATCCACCGCTGCATCATGTCCAGCAGGACCACCACCTCCCTCTATGGAAGAACCTCCATCTCCCATGATTGCAGAGTCTAATGAACAATTAGACTCTGCGACGGCCACTCAGCCCACTTCTAAAACAACCTGCTCTGCTCGTCAAAGAAATCCCCCCAAAAATAGATCTATTGTCTGGGATAACTTCACAAAAGATACGGATTGCGATCCTGATGAACCCACATGCACTTGTAACCATTGTGGGAAACAATTTAAATGTCATCCTAAGAGGCAGGGTACCTCAGCATTGAAAACTCACGTTGATCTTTGCCCTAAAGGACCTAAGAAACGAAAAAATCAACAATTCTTGATCCCAGAGGCAAGAACTGATGGAGGGGAAGGGGAAAAGAAATTAGGGATGACAAAGTACAATGAGAAAAAAATTAGGGCTGCCCTAACTAGGATGGTGATTATTGATGAGTTGCCTTTTTCAGTTGTGGAAGGTGAAGGCTTTCGAGAATTTGTTAGATCTCTTGATCCTAGGTTTCCTATTCCTTCTCGTTTTACGGTAATGAGGGATTGCATGAGACTGTTCTTGAGAGAAAAGGATAGTTTGAAAAAAATGTTTTTAACTACTAAGCAAAGAGTGAGCTTGACCACTGACACTTGGACGTCTATCCAAAACATCAATTACATGTGTGTTACGGCTCATTTTATTGATAGTAGTTGGAAGTTGCATAAGCGGATAATTTCATTTTCTCGTATTGGTGATCACAAAGGGTCAACAATTGGTAGGGCTTTGGAGGAGTGTATGCTTGATTGGGGGATTGACAAATTGTTTACAATAACTGTAGACAATGCTTCCACTAATGATTCCGCTATTGATTGGTTGAAAACAGTTGAAGTTGGAAGATTGGAGTGTGTTGAGGATCATGCGTATATCCACATGAGGTGTACTGCGCATATTTTAAACCTTATTGTCCGAGAAGGTTTAAGCGAAGTTGATGAGTCAATCAGCAAGATCCGTAATTTGATTAGGTATGTCAAGTCTTCTCCTCAAAGACTTGCCACTTTCAAGACTTGTGTTGAAAGGTCAAAAGTTCCATGTCATAGTTTCTTATGTCTTGACGTACCCACTAGATGGAACTCAACTTTTCTTATGTTGGATGTGGCTAGCAAGTATAAAAAAGCCTTACAACTTTTGCTTGATGATGACCCGTACTCAAGGGTTTATTTGTCTGAAGATGGGCATGGGAGAAAAGGATTGGGAGCTCCCGTGCATGATGATTGGGAGGCAATAGAGAACTTTTCGAAGTTCTTGGGAGTATTTTATAATGTCACAATGCGTCTTTCTGGTACATTATATGTCACTTCGAATCTGTTTTTTAAAGAGCTCGCTGGCATTCATAAAAACTTGATGGGTTTTTGCGAGAGTAACAATCGACGCTTCAGTTCAATGGCCTTGAGAATGAAAGAAAAATATGATAAATACTGGGGTAATATTGAAAAAATAAACAGGTTATTGTTTATTGCTGCGATTCTTGATCCACGGTGCAAATTGGAAGCTCAAGAATATTGGTTCAAAAAAGCATTGGGTGAGGATAAATGTGAGGAATTTGTTGAAATCCTTAAGGATGATTTTACCCGACTATATGAACAATATGCAGAGTTCAATGGTGAGTACACTAGCATAAGTGGTCCTAGAGATGATGCTTCTAGTGCTCAGAGTGATACTTGTATCTTAAAAAGGAATAGCAATAGCGTTATTGATGACGACACGGACATATACACGGATCTCCATAAAAACAAGAGTTCAAGTATGTTGGATACTAAGTCGGAGTTAGAACGGTATTTGTTGGAAGCTGTTGAGATCCCTTCACAGAGTTTTGATATTTTAATTTGGTGGAGGGTCAACTCTACCAAATATCCAATTCTTTCAATGATGGCGAGAGAAATCTTGGCCATTCCAATTACCACTGTTGCTTCGGAGTCTGCATTTAGCACGGGAGGTCGTATTTTGGATCCATTCCGAAGTTCTTTGGCTCCAAGAACTGTGGAGGCCCTTGTGTGTACGCAAAACTGGTTGAAGTCTACTCACATATGCTTGAGTCAAGATCATTTCGCTTTAATTGATGATGCAGAGAGTTATAAATTAGACTCAGGTACCATATTTCAAATTTAATTAAATACGTTAAATCACTTGATTTGTCTTTTTTTTTTTTAATACTAATAGCTTATATTTTAATATGTTAATGTAGAATTGGTTACTAATATGGCGAACTTACTACATGAAGAATGAAGATGATTGAGGTTTGAGGTGCTTTGTTGTTGTTGAATTTGTGTACTTTTTTATTTGTTTAATTTTATTGTCTTATTTGTAGAAATTTATGTGGTATCTTATTTCCTTACTAATTTTGTTTTTTTTTTTTCTTCAGGCACAGCCGCACAAGTGGGAAATTTGAAATGATATGTAATTTATAATTTGTATTAGTTATTTTGTTGAAATATGGAAACTATTGTTTGTTTGTTTTCTATTATTTATCTTTTGTTGTTGGATGATAATTTGAAATTTGGAAAGATAAATTGTGGAATGTGGATGATTGTGGAATGTGGATGAATCATCTATATGATGTGATAGATGACAGAATATAGATTTAATGATGGTACGTGATGGGTGTTGTTTGCATATCCAGGATGATGAAATATGGGTTCAATGATTAACCATGATAGATGATAGAATGGGTATTGTTTGCTTTTATTTTTTCTTGAAATGAAAAAATAGTATGGTTACTACCATCAAGTTATGTATGTAGTTAATTTGTAATAATATTTTTATTTTGTAATTTCTAATATTTGGTTTTGATTATGTATATTGTATTGTTAATTTGTAAGAATGATTTTATTTTATTATTGACATTTGACTTTGGTTTTGTAATTTTAATTGGTTGGAATTTGTAATTTTGGACTTTTGGCTTTGTATTTCATTATGTAATGATATTGAAGTCCAACTTCGATTTATTATAGTTTGAAATTGTGAAATTGAAATGTCAAATGGGTTAAAAAAAATTCCAATACAAAAGTCCAACAAAAAAGTCCAATTCCGACTCCGTTCCGACTCCGCTCCGACAAAGTCGGAGTCGGAGTCGGATTGGAGTGTATAGAAGTCGGAGTCGGAGTCGGAAGTCGGATTTCATTTCCGACAAAGTCGGAGTCGGAGTCGGAGGATTCCATTTCCGACTCCGACTTAGTCGGTGCTCAGCCCTACTTGGGCTTTGAAGAGTTATCACTCTTGTGATACTCAAACTCCTCCAAAGTTTCGGCTACGGTTAAGGCGGTGGAGATGTCGTTGACCCCACGACGTTTGAGCTCTTGAGCCACCCATGTCTTGAGGCCATCGAGGAAGTTGAAGAGAAGATCTTCCTCGCTCATGTTCGTGATTTGAAGCATGAGTGCAGAGAACTCCTCGACATAATTGCGGATTGAAGAAGTGTGCTTCAACTCCTTCATTTTCTTCCGTGCATAGAGGGCCACGTTCTCAGGGTAGAACTGCCTCTTGAGTTCATGCTTGAACTCCTCCCATGAGTTAATGGTACAAGTACCCTTCTCTATCTCACTATGCTTTCGACGCCACCAAGTACCAGCAAGATTAGTAAGATAGAGGGAAGCAGTACGTACCTTGACATGCTCGTCTAGCATGTTCAACGCTTCAAAGTAGCGTTCCATGTGCCACAGGTAGTTGTCGAGTTCTTTAGCATCCCGCTTGCCATCGAACTCCTTTGGTTTGGGAGTATCCACCCTTGGTGTTGCTGCCATTCCAGCTCCAAGGTTACCCCCGTTGGCCACTGCTCGCTTGCATATAGCCCAATCCGCCCTGGTCTCCTCCAGACCGACGCGGTGCTCCTCCATTTGCTCTTGGAGTTTGATTAGTTCCCCCAAGACCCGGTCTTGGAAGGCAACGTTCTCAACACGTTGTGCTTCAAGGGTGGGGTTGATGGTGCACAGAATGGACTCCTTGAGCGATTCGGAGTGGCCCTCCAATCCTAGCTCCTCCATGCTTTGCTCCATGATGTCAAGACGGTCCTTGACATCCGCCACAGCTACCTCCACCCTGGTCACGGTGTTGTCAAGGGTGCTCACCTCCCTGTGAGACTGATCCCATTCCTCCATCTTGGCCAGTATCTTGGCCATGGTCTTCTCGATGCTATCGAGGCGAGACTCCACGGACGAGGTCGACTCCTTCGACCTCTTACTCCTGCGTGGCTCCTGGTTCTCCATGGTGACCACACTTGGTTCCGCCATCCCAAGTTCGATGCTCTGATACCAACTGTCACGGACTTAGAAATTTCTTCACACGTCCCGTGCGGCCTTAGGAGGGTTTGTCCCAGACAAGCTCCCAAGTAAGCCTTCTAAGCGACTCAAGACAAGAGAGAACAACTCTAGAGAGAGAGGGAGAGAGTAGAGAGAGAAGCTCTAGAGAACTTGTTTCTCTTATTGCTTGGTGATTTACACAAATGAGAGCCCCTCTATTTATAGGGAACTCTTGGTACAAAGAATGGCTCGGATTGTGACAAGTGTCACAATCTTAACGGTATGGAACATTCTAGACTCCTTCTAGAAGGATAGCTAGGATTGTGACAAGTGTCACAATCTTAAAGAACCATCCTAGGGTTTACTATACACTTTACAATCTACCACATTCTAGAAGGTGGTAGGATTCTCTAGAAAAATCCAGGTGGTGACACATGGCTGTAGAACTACTCTTTGTTCTTTGCTGGCGTAAGAAAAGAAAAGAAAGCTGCCTTATTTATTTTTCCTCAATAATTTTTTCCCAAGAAAATGGAAATGAACTCTGGATTATTAATGCAGATTCTTCTAGATATGTTCGTTCCACATGATGCTAGCTTCTCTGATTATACGGCACACCATCATTGACTAAGATCAACATCATGTACTTTGAACCAAGCCAATACGACTTTATATAAACCCTAAAAACAAATCAGTATTAAACATGGTAATTATTATCTCATGCATCTCCCGGATAATCCCAAAAAAAAAACTTAATGATTTCATCGTGCTTGAATTGCATGCATGCATGGACCATTATAATCTTGTGATTTGCATGTTAAATTAATATTATATATATTTGTATATATAATAATACTCTGCAGGAGATGATGATGATGATGATGATCTTGTCGGCTAATTTTGTGTTTCATGTTTAGGTGTAAGATAAGAGCAAGAGCTAGAGCCAAAACAAGAGCCAGAGAGCCAGGGCCAATAGGTTCTGGTAAAGAGATAATCATGAGATGACGATCTTCCAGATCATACAATAATAATGCATGTGTGTGTGGTGGCTGTCAGCTTACATATGTTATATATAATTGAACTCTACAAAAATAAAGATATATAAAAAATATTGTTGCGTATGTACCAATGCATGGTTTATAAGCCGGCAATCACGAAGAATTAACTACCAGAAGACAAACGGATATTGCATGTAATCAATTATTTACAATGAAAGTAGATTTATTTTGATTATAAATAATTATTTTATTAAAAATAAATAATCATAAATAAACAATTTTTTTATAATGAACTAATCATGTGCATGCATGCATCTCTATAATGCAATTCATGGGTGCATTAAGCCTGCATGCATTAATCATGCATGAATTATGGTAGAAATTAGGAAACAAACCACTTTTCTTTACGACCAATATTTTCTTCTTTATCAAGAAGCCATAATTTTGAAATTAAGACATGCAATATGCATGTGTGCATTTAGGACGGTACAAAAAGGCTGAGTTTTTTACCCAATTCAGTTAGCCAACTTATACTGACATGAAAACCTAACTTATATCCGTTACCAATACCCTTATAACCTATTCCAATTTTGCGTTGCCCCTCGCTGATTCACAAATTAATTCTCTCTCTCTCTCTCTCTCTCTCTCTCTCTCTCTCTCTCTCTGTGTTGTTAGTTCCCATACTCTAGCCAAGCAGCTTCCCTAGCTCGTATCCAAACTTTTGCTATGAAATCCTAGATGATTGAGGTGCGTCGAAGGTAAATCATGATCTAGCCAAGCACCTTCTGGATTTCCAGTCGGCGATGGATTTCTCAAGGCGGCATTGAAGATATACACAAAAATGGCAGGTTGAAGGGAATTGTTGAAGAACAAAAGCGAAGGAATGGGAAGAGTAGGTAGCGAAAAAAGGAAATATATATATATTTTATTGAAAAAAATCTTGGTCCATCTTGGATGTTTTTGTTTTGATGTGAGATTTTTGTTTTCGGATTAGGGTTCTGATTTTTGGTTTATGATTGTAAGATTGAGATTTTTTTTTTTTGAATTAGGGTTGTAATTTTTGGTTTATGAATGTAAGATTGAGGTTTTTGTTTTTAGATTAGGGTTATGATTATTGGTTTGTGAATGTAAGATTGAGATTTTTGTTTTCGGATTAGGGTTTTCAAGGTTTGTTTTTTAGAATTTCAAGTGATTTCAAGAAGATTGAGATTTTTGGTTTCGAATTAGGGTTCTAATTTTTTGTTTATAATGTAAGATTATGATTTTTGTTTTCGGATTAGGGTTTTCAAGTTTTGTTTTTGAAATTTTTGAGTGATTTGGAGAATTGGTTCAGAAATCTCACTTCAAAAAATCGAAAAATTGGCTAATCGAGTAATGGGTATTTGGAAGTGGACTTATTGAAACGTGTTGGAAAGCTATGTTTCAGGTCAGGTCAGGTCAGTGGAACAGCCCTACATGCGTTATATATCCTCTCAATCTAGACTAATTCCAACAAAATTAGGATATATATTAATCTCTTCATCATGATTGTTGAACTCAAGATTTCAAATTTCATGTAAATCTACAAATGGATCCAAATAATAAAGGAGTCTCAAGCTCAAGTTGTCTACACAATATAATCAAGCACATCAAGGAAGCAAGCATGAGCAAGAAGGGAACAAGTTCATATTAAAATCATAGAGTAATTTTGTAAATCTCTTAAAAAATTTGAAATTAGGATTAAGGCTCAAAATTAATATTTTATCATAAAGTATTAAAATACATTTTCCACATATGCATGAATATTTTGAAAATTAAATTTGAAAATTTTGAAAGATGATTGATTGTCATCTTTCACATGTGCATGACATGATTAAAGGTTTGAATTTTGAAAGTATTAAGATGATTGATTGTCATCTTTCACATGTGCATGTTTTATTTGAATATTTTCAAAAGTGGTGGATGATTTTCTTGACTTATGCAAAAGGTAGATGTCTTTATTTGAAAATTTTGAAAAGTAAAGTGTGCTCCTTTTGTCATATGCAAAAAGTAAAAGATTATGTTTGAAATTTTTGAAAAGTAAAGTGTACTCCTTTTGTCACATACAAAAAGTAAAAATATTATATTTGAAATTTTTGAAATGTGAATGATGATGTTTTTGACATGAGAATCTTTTCAAATTTGAAATTGAAAACTCATTTGCCTATAAATAGCTCACTTGAGTTTTGCAAAATTCACAACAAGAGCTTACACATCTATTGCTAAGTTTTGCATCATTTCTTCAAAGCTCTCATTCTCTCTTTTCTAAAGTTTTGAGCCTTAATTCTTGTTCTTGTTGAGAGAGATATAGGTTGCACTGTATTGTTTCTATCTCACTCATTGAGGAGTGTACTTTGATAGTCTACCTACTATCAACTCTTGTATTTGTAAAAGGGTGTGTATAACCCTTGTGTGTGTAGAAGGTGTTCTACACGGGGAATAGTTAAATCACCAAGTGTGAGGTGATTGGAAGTGTAGAAGGTGTTCTACACGAGAAATAGTTAAATCACCAAGTGTAAGGTGATTGGAAGTGTAGAGGGTGTTCTACACGGATTCTTTGGAGCGGTGCTGCTCAAAGGTGTAATAGGTTTTTATCTCCACCTAAAGGAGATTGAATAGTAGATTTGGGAATTCTCAAGAGGTAGCTTGAGGCGAGGACGTAGGCAGTGGGGCCGAACCTCGTTAACATACTGAGTTTGCTTCTCTCTTACTCTTACTATTTATATTTATTGTTGTTTCATATTTTGTTTATATTTTATATTTTATATTTGATTTATAATTGTTATTTTTTTAAATACAACTCAATTCACCCCCCCTCTTGTGTTAGTCATCTGGGCAACAATGATCATTGCATCTGCAATTTTATCCTTCATTAATTATGAATTGTTAGATTATATTTCAAAATTAATTATCAAAAATTATTTCAAATACTCTATTCATTTTTTTTTAAATTTTCTCTATTGTATTTTTTCTTAATTCCTTATTAATTAGATAGTGAAATATTTAATAGTTTATAAGTGAATGTATTTCACTATACATAAAATTAATAAATGGGTAAATACATTTTAGAAGTGTCACCCAGTGCAAAGCACTAATCGCACACACGTGCGACGTATAGACACATTGATCCTTTATACGCACTTAGTACTTCGCACATATACATCATCACAAGTGATAAAATTATTTTATTAAACAAAATGATATGTCTGATAATTTTTTTGACAATTTTCAATTAACTGTTTATTACAGTTATTTCAGTTATTAAGATAGTAATTGTTACGATAATTTTATTGTTCCTCTTTAGATAATAACTGTCAAATTTGTAATAAAATTGAAAGGTTGTATCTGTTATTACTGCATCTGATCGTTAAAAGATTAGTGTTCAAAATTTATAATTTGCACACTTTATAAATAATATTGTTTCTTGAGAACATAAATATTACTTTTGATTCTTTTTTATAGAACTCTATATAAATTAAAGATAATATTTATATTTTAAAAGATAAATTAATAATTATTTACTGTTTATCTTTTTCAATTTCTATTCATATTTTGATTCTAACATAGATGATACGTAAATGCATGCCAGATGATGATGACATGCATGTGAGACAGAACTTGATATTGATGGGAAGCTTCCTAGCTAGCTAGAACGTCGTATGTACACAAGAAACAAAACAACTGCGCGCGCATGCTTTTGGAAAGAGAGAAATTATTAATGACACCTAAATAGAAGATGCGTGATTTTGCAACAAATAGATTTAGGTAATATTTGAATTGAGATCAATTAAATTCAGCCTCGTAATAAGTTGAGTTTAAATAAATAAATTTATCTTAATTCAAAAAAAAATTAATAAATAAGATTCATAACTTTCAAGTTAACATCTTTTTATACGTGATATTTATAATTTTTTTATTAAAAAAATTCTCATATTTTAAATCAATCTTGACATTTAGACACATATAAATTCCAGATTTATAAAACTTATTTCATCATTTTCAACTTATATATATTATTTATAAAAGAATTCAATTTATCTGAACTAAATTTAACATTAACTAGCCTCAAAGGATTTAAGTACACATGCATGGATTTTTACCGTGTGCAAAAGAATGGTGGGTTTTGTACTTAATTTGGATCGATGATCACGATGTCCATAACAAGCAGATCATGACAGACAGCTCGTCCGTTTTCTGACGACATTTGAATACTTCCATGTGGTATAGTTTTGTCAGTTATCAATACTGCTAAATTATTATCGTTATTATTTGTCTGTCATATATGATAGGAGAGGACGACGACGTTCCACCATTTTTTGTCATCCTCGTAAGAGCTTGTGCATGATTTGATCATGAGCAACCAAGCAGCGTACGTACGTAGCCCACTCAGCTGTATATCGTGATACCGATGCATGAATGAGATCAGTTTTTGTACAACACTTTAAAAGAAATTATTAGATGGAAAAATTGCCCATATTTCCACGTCCCAATGTTCAAACATACGTACTAGTACTAGACAACATGATAATCATGCATCTTTCTCACCAACTACTCATTATTACTACAAAAAAAAATCATATTTATAATCAATTAATTAATCATTACAAGCAAATGTTAATACTATAATAAAATTACTTATTTATCATTAATTATTTTTTTGTTAAAATATTTATTTTCTATTAGAATAAATTTATTTTTATTAATATAAATAATCATCATAGTCGTAAATAGTGCCTAACAATTCTCTTTTAGTGTAATGAAAATCAGACAAATTATTTATGATAAAAATATATAGTACTATTTTTCGTATAATATTTCGACCCAAATCAATATTATAATTGTCTAGAAGCCAATCCAAATATTGGTAGATTGTGACTATCTGGTTATGATCATGACACTTTATATTAGAGAAATATTCTAACTATAAAAGAATTTTTTAAAAGAAATTAATAAGAACCGTGTCTATTATTTTTGCGTATCAATGAAATGGAATGATTATGTTCTATGCAAACTTTTGTAATTAGAATTACTCAATATATACAAACTACATGCTCCAACTATATCAATAGATCAAAAAATAATATTTAAAAAGTTAGGGTGTGCAAGTCTCATATATAAACTTTCTTTAAAAAATATTAAATCTGATCGAGACTAATTAATTAATATGAAAAAATTTTGTTTTCAATATACTTTATTTAAAAAAAAAAGAATTATGTAGTACTCACTACAAAAAAATTGACTTTTTGTGACATTAAATTTTGTCGTAAAAAATATAAAGAATGCTGTAAAAAAGTATTTGCAGCAAAAATAGTCATTTTAACTGTAATTAAAATGTCACAAATAGCTGTTTTTCTTGTAGTGACTTATACGTCAAATATTATATATTAGAGTTGCATTCATATATAATGGCTCATGTAAAATATAGTTTTATGTAAATTAATATGGAGAAAGTTTATCAAAAGTCTCTTCTAATGGATTTTGTATTTCGATATTTATTTTAAACTTTGCTACAGTATTTCTCTAGATATAGAGAATATTATTCACAACTCTAAAATATTTTTAATTCTTTTCTCTTTCCTTTGGGCATTTTCTCCCTTGCTTTTATTAATTACTAGCATTTCATTTCAGTCCATATCTGTCATTAGATGTTAATTGGTTGTAATTTGAAGGTGGTAATTGAGGAGAAGATCATCACTTGGACCAAAATCTTGTAATAGTGGTTTGGAATTTAAATTTGGATTACTTGAAATATGAGACGATTATATAATAATATATATACATAGAGAGATACTGTAAATATTAAAAAAATATGAAGATATTATAAATTTATTGATGGATGTTAGAGAAATGAAATGAACAATAAATACTTAAATGAAATAAATAAATAAACTGGTGTATAATCTATTATAAAAATTAATATGTGAAATAAGAAAAGTAAATTTTAATTATGTATTTTTGTAAGGACAGGATAAAAGGACTAGTATAATTAAGAATGCTCCAAGAATAATGGGAAGAAAAAAATGCATGTAGATAGTCGACGTTACCTGGTACCCAGAAACGAAGTACCAAATAACTGAGAGGCCTTTCATAGCTAGGGTCTTAAACACTGCCTTAAATATGATATGATCAGTATATATTGTACCGATCAATTAAGCGGTACAGATATAATGTCTATTTCATATCGATCAGTATTTTGGCCTTACCACATATGTATTGGTCGTACCAAATTTTGATTTTATTTTTTAATTTCTTGTTATTTTATACTCTAATTCAAATCACTAGACTATTTATATAAATATATATAATTTATTCATATATTGATTATTATTTTGAAATATAATATATATATATGGATTTATATATAATTTTTTTTATATATATATTATTTCAAAATAGTATATGAAACAATATCGATATTAAAATATTTCGTTGCAGTATCCTGACTATACATTCATTAATACGGTATTCAAAATTTTGAGAATCTTAAATCTTCCCTTCTCATAAATTATAGGCGAGGATACATATCATTAATTTATATACACAAACTTATATAATGTGATTCAACCGTTCCCTCTTAAATGACTCACATGAACTTTGCCTCTTTTATAATTTTGTTTTCTTTTATTTGCAAAATATATATATAGTCAGCTTGAAAAACCGCCAATTTATGTCCATTTCAGTTTCTTTTATAATTACCAATATATAATAGTGACCACATGCCAGCATGTGAAATATTTATAATTTCATGGATTGATATCATTAATTTCTTTTATAATTATATATATCTTTACTACAAGACATTTTTGTTACTTTTATCGACCAAACAATCATTATTTGTGATCAGTACTGTTCATGCATTTTTTTAGATCTTAGCCGATATATATATGTATATATGGACAAGAACTAATATTGTTATATATAGATATATATATATATATATATATATATATAGAAGGTTACAAGGTAATAATTTAATCAACGAAGGAATCATGGAGTGGGTCCATTGATTAATTTATTCGATTAGCTTGCTATTTAATCAATCTACAATAACTTTAACAATATAAATATTTTTTGTTTTTATGAAAGGCCGGTTCTGATCTTATTGTACTTTATATTTATATATATATATATATATATATATATATTCCGAAATCGATCGATAACAGTCGTTAGAAGCAAACCAAAACATAAAGCAATATCAAAACCCATGAGCTGAAATTTGAAAGCTACAACTAATTATTGAGACATCAGACATCGCAGCAGCCATATTATATATGCAAAATTTTATATATAATTGTGAATGCGTAATTATTTTAAAAAATAGTAAAATTTGTTATTAAAAAATTAATTTTGTTTTTTTTTTTTATATATGAGATTCATATTTTGTTGACTTTTTTTCAAATCGGTTACGTAGAGATATTCTAATTCACAATTATATATATATATATATATTCTTATTATATATATATAATATTTTAAAATAATTGTAACGTTACTTGTGAAATAGTTTTATTTATTTTTTATATTTTACGGTTTTTGAAATAGTAGAAAATTCATGTTGACAAAAAGTCCGAGGCTGATTTGCAGTAGTTGGTGTGAAGCAGCATTAAATAACATTAAATTCTACAAACCTAATTGGAAGACAAACAGGAAAGGCTCAAATTCTGGCCAGTAGTACTACCGTCTTCTCCATCTTCAAGTCGATCACTTCCTTTCACCTCTCCTTTAAATATGGCACTGGAAAAGGCCTCTGTCACATTAATTAGCACCAACCTCTAAGGACACAGATACATAAATTCACAATCCCAAAAACCATTATTCCAAACCCACTTCCCTCCAAGTTTTTTCGATCTAGATCCAACATGATGGGCAAGAAGAAGATCATGAAACTGTCTTCACTTTTCAAGAACAAAGAAACAAAGCAGCAGCAGCAGCTATGGCAATGGCCCTCGTGTAAGCATCCCAAGACCTTTTCTTTCCGAGCTGGGGACGATGTGTTCAAGACAGTGAACTCGGTTTTCTGTGACTCGGCCGCCACGGATGGGGGGGTAGAAGTACCGGCCGAATTAACACCAGAGTCTTGGTTCACAAATTCTTCTGAATCTGCGAGTTACGACTCAACCGAGTCCGACGAGTACTACTTCGACGGGGAATCACTCGAGATGTTGGTTCGGGGTGTGAGGTCCGAGAGGCTATTTTTCGAGCCCGGTACTGATACGAGCTCCATCTTAGAGAAGAAGGCGAAAGATCATGATGATAACGGCGGATTTCCATTCAAAGAGAGCGTAGTTTTGGCAATGGAGTCGGAGAATCCGTACATTGATTTCAAGAGATCAATGGAGGAAATGGTGGAATCTCATGGGGTCAAAGACTGGGATTGTTTGGAGGAGTTGCTGAGTTGGTATTTGAGGATGAACGGGAAGAAGAATCATGGATTCATAGTCGGAGCTTTTGTGGATCTGCTTGTTGGTCTTGCTGCAACTACTTCATCATCATCATCATCATCTTCAGTTTCAACTTCTTATTTTTCTGCTGTTTCTTCTTCTTCTTCTTCTCTTTCTTCATCTGCATTATTATGTTCATCTGTTGATCATGGTCAGATTGAGATTGAGATTGAGGAGTTAGAGATCAAGAGATCTACGGTAATAATGTCTTAGCTAGCTTTTAATGCATCACTTTTGATCCGTGTATATCATAAGTAGTTAAAAGCTGACAATTATATATTTAGCTGCAATATATTACTTTACACTTTCTTTTTTTTTTATGCAGTATCATGTATTCATAATTTCAATATGCTAATTGTCTCTCAAATTAAGTAGCTACAGCCATGAGATTGTTAGCTGCTATGGGAAGGTAGGCCTAAGGATAGTGGTATTCACTAGTCAAATGTCTCTCAAATCATGTATTCCCTTTTGCACTATAAAATACAATGAACATTAGGGAATAAAAAAAAAATTATTACTAAAATTATTACTCAAATATATAATATTATATTATTATTTTAATTTTGAGATGACTAATTTAATGTAAATTAATTTCTTTAATGGCTTTGCCTTTAACCAAAATCTTTAAGAATATTTAAAAAAAATAAAAATATATATATATAAATTAACGTGCTTTTATTTAATTTACTAGATTTGTTTTAGGATAAAAATAATTTTATAATATGACGAACTATATCGATTTGTAAAATTATTTTTATATAATTTTATTTATAGTTAAGAGTAGTTTTCAAATCTTAATTTTTAGTCAAATTATATTAAAGTCAAACCTTAAATTTGACTTTATATAATGTTTGGAAAAAAGAGTTCTAATCCGATTTAAAATAAAAATAATCAGAGATTCACATGAGCTCATCTCTTTAAGCAAATTATAATTTATTTTTTTAGTTGGAATTCTATTAATTTTAATTATATTAATTGATGTAATATATTTTAATGAGAGAGACGTAAACATAATGTACTTACTGTACATGCATTAAATGAAAATCTGAGCGAGGAAATGATAGGATCTTTGGTAAGAGATTTTTCAAAGTTCTGACAAATTGTAAACAGGCACAGGGACAGCTATTCCTTCGGGCATGAAAACTTGGGAGAGTAGCTCCACCGCAGAAGTTAGTGTAGTATAATATAGAGTTGGCTGAAGAAATGGAGAAAGTCTGTTTCACGTAATTAGGCTGCCACTTTCCAAGCTGTCTCCCACAGCCTGTTTCTCCTTCCAATGTCCATTATAGTCTTTTAGCTACTTGGGAAGCAAATTACATTATTGAACTATCGAGCCTTTCATATCCCTATAATCCTGCCTTTTTCTTTTTTTTATTTTTTTTATTTTTAAGCTGCTGATATTATTATTAGAGAGATAACTGAAAATAGACCTATTTTAAAATTACAAAAAAAAATGTTATTTTTTATTAGTAAAACTCGTTTTTTTAATAAAAAGTTTATCTGACACTTGTTTATGTAAGATTTGTATTTAATATTATTCTTATGTTTTGTTTGTTTTTATATTTTACCTCAATTCATTTTATCTCATTTGATTTAATTATTACAAATTTTTAAAATTTTTACATAAAATAAAATAAATAAATGAAATTTTTTTAAAATCTCAAAACATAAATATTGTTAAAAAAAACTACTCTAATAATATTTTATTTTAATTTTAATTTAATTTTAATTTATTTCATCTCTACCATCAAAGAGAACTTAAGATATGATCAATAGTACTATGCACGTGCCAAGGTTTGTTGGCCTAATTACTAATGTTTTGAATATTGTATCAATGGACATAGTCATTAAAATGAATTATTTCAATATCAATACTATTGTGTATATCATTTTAAAATAGTTTATATAATAATAAATTATATATATATATACACGGATAAACTATAAAAAAAAATTAAATTATTAATCATTTTGTGATTCATATAAAACAAAATATATTTTTTATATATATAAAAAAAATACAAATCTATATAAAAAAATTACTTCTAATAATAATAATAAAAAGAATTAGTTATTAAAATTTAAAATCAGGTATTTCAACTGATAACGGTCGAAACAGGTCAAAATGATCGAAATCTTGATTGAAATGAAATGCAAAATTTTTTGTATCATCTAGACAGCTAGTTTGGGACATTTCCATCATACCGATTGATATGATACGGTATTTGAGACTGTGCTAATAGCACATGACCACTCCTCTAAAATGGAGAAGCCGGATTCGATTCCCTCTCCATCCCTGTATCAATAAAAAAAACTAATAGCATGCACGTGATGGGAGGTTCTGAAATAATGTCAAAGGGGAAAACTATGCAGGGGTGAGGGGAGTTTCTGTAATAATGTCAAACACTATGCAAATTGGATATTATCTCATGCATGCAAGTACTCTCATCTGATGATACAGTACAGAGCATTGAGGAGGGGAAAGGAGATCAAAGCTGGTCAAATCTATGAAAATGAGGAGTCAGAATGTTGAAAGAATATCAAAATCTTCAAAAATATGGCAGAAAATTCAACCAAAAGTAAATGACGGAGAATATGGAGGAAATATAGTGCAGATCATAAATCTACGTTTGGCAGATAAAAGCATCTCAAATATTTTAAAAAAATTTTATTATTATTTATTATTACTTTTTATTCATTTTTATTATTCATTATTTTTATTATTATTATTCAATTTATCATTATTATTTTTCTTTATCTATTTTTTATTACTATTTACAATTCTTTTCAACATTCAAAACAAGAGGCATTTGATCACTCATAGAAATGCTATATATAATTTTTCAAATATGAATTGCAATGTAAGTTTAATTTTAAATAAAATTATAATTATAATTTTTTTTAAAATATTTCTTTAATCTTTATTTATTAATAAGATTGTAATACAGTCTCTTATTTAATACTGGAAATAAAATCTTTCTTTTACTTAGAGTATTGATATTGATCTTATCAAAAAAATTATCAAAATTTGATGAGAAATACAATTTTGATGAGATGCATACATTTTTACATTTATAACTCCATATTAGATTCATTATAAAACTCATCAAATTATAATCTAATAATATTTTATTTAAAAATAATCATATAAAAAGACAAAAACAAACAAAAGAAAGTAGGGAAATAAAATATACTAAATAAATATTATAGAAGGTGAATAGTGACATTTTAAATTTGAAGAGTGAAATTAATTCACCGTAACTTAAAATTAAATATTTAAAATTTGATGAGATTAATATAGAGTTATTTTTAGTATAAATTATTAAATTTATATTTAATAAGTTATTTAATGAGATCAATACGAATGCTCTCACGATACATAAAAAAGAAATGAGAGAAAAAGGGACAATAGTCTTGTTTGAATTCGGAGATGAGATGAGTTTAATTTATTTTTTAATATTATTATTATTTTAGAATTTAAAAAATGTTATTGAAATTTTAAAAAGGTGTATTGAAATTTAAAAAATACGTATTAAGATTTGAAAAAAGTATATAAAAATTAAAAAAATAAAATAATAAAATAAAAATAAACTCAACTAACTTCTAAATTCACCCACAGCCTTAATTGCTTGTGAGGGAAAAAAAGTTCGCTGCAGATAAATGAAAGTTAACAGCAAAACTGTAAAGAACAGCAGTTCCTTCACAACAACGAACACAAGTTTAGTTGAAATACAAGGAATCAGGCTGTACATAATACATAAAGCAGTTCCTGACAGTACTTTTTTTCTTTTATATTTTTTTATACTTTTAAATATTTTTTTAAAAGATTGTACTATTCTAATAACAAAACTATATCCCCAATTGGAAATATTCATGTGTAGCTTTAACGTTTGAAATTATACCTTTTTTATTACACAACGTTTCATTGGAGACCCAAGTCCATAATTTTAAAAGGACCCTTTCACAAAAAAAAAAAAAAAAAAATCTATTTTAAAAGAAAATTTTTATTTACAATCTTAAATAGGGGACTATATTGTAATCTTATTATTAAATAAGAAAAAAAATAAAAAAATATTAATTTTAAAAAGATATTACCCTAATTTTAATATTTTTTAAAATTAGACTTACATTACAATCTTTATTTGAAGACGGTATATAATATTGCTCAATTTAAAAGGATATCCATCAATGAACGTAGATACTAGATAGATTCTTTTTCAATAAATAAGTATAACACGTAAAATATCCATTATATTGGGTAAAAAGTGTAAATGCAAGATCCTAAAACGAGATTTTTATTATGATATTATGTGAAATTATCATTTATTTTAAAAATTATTTGTTTTAAAATTTTAAGTAATTAAGAAGAGATAAATTTAACTATTTGTATTATATTTTTAAAACAAATTAAAAAAAAATTATATGAACGTAGGTAAATCATAACCATGGATCTCATTTTTTAAGACCCCAAACCCATTGTCTCGTTAAATTGCTAAGAATAATAGCACCGAATCACATTTTTTTAGGCAATGCTCTTTCTGATCTCTTCAACAGTTCTACTTGTTCGTGAGTTTTTATTTTCATTTTTCAACCTGAACCTCAGGCCCATAGAACAAGGTGAAGCCCAATAACCAATGATGAGAGCCCAAAACCATTGTCAGTTTGTCTCGGCCCCGGGCTGCGTCGAACTGCTAACAAAAATAACCCGAATCATACTCCGTGTGCGTCCATCTTTTGTCTATTCTCTCCCACCTGTTTATGAATTTTGTTTTGGTTTATTTATATCTATTTATCAATTTTATCTTCCAGATATTTAATATCTTAAGAGTAATGGTTGATACAATTTTCAAGTATACAGTCTTTATAAAAAACCAACCACCAATAAAATTATTTTTTTACATTTTTTATGGTGCGGTCTTTTATTTTTACAAATAATTTACATAAAATTTGTATATTTGAGACTTGCACAAATAATTACTTTAATACATATACTTTATTTTTTCATAAAACAATCAATAAATCACTAAATATCTCTTCATTTACACATTCATTTTTTCGAAGAAGATTTAAAAGTAGAAAACAAAAATATTTCTGATCATGCAAATGCATAAAACTACATATATTGAGATAAGCTTGAATTTCCAAGTTGTTCATGCAAGATTGTGGCAAACAAAACTCAGGATTTTGTTGGGGTTGTTCTATATTGGTTGTGGAAGGAACTGATGGTTAGTTTATAAATGTAAGGGAAAGTCTCACCTCTTGAGCTAGTTTTGAAGTTGAAAGAAACTCAAGACTATCCAATATTGGTATTTGAGCCCAAGTTAACCAACATTCTTTGGCCTAACAGTCCGCAGAAGAAATGAGTTGTCGTTACTCTGATCGAGGAAGCGATGTATGAGAGGAGAGATTGTTGAGATTATCCCACATTCATTATGGAAGGGACTGGTAGTCAATTTATAAGTGTGAGGGAAAATCTCACATTTTGAGTTAGCTTTTGAGGTTGAGAGAAGCCCAAGATCACCCAACAAATTTAAAAAGTATCTCAAAGCCATCATTTTTTTTTTTTGCATTGAAGAGCGGTTAAGATGTTTTCTCATGTAATCTATGCTGGACTTTGTATTAGACTACTCATTGATCATCAAAGGTATTATTCTTGAGAACAGATGTTTGTTGAAGAAGAAGAAGAAGAAGAATGGCAAGCACAGTTTCCTATTCCTCCAAATAGACAGCCAGTCCTCCCATCTCTCTCTCTGGTCTGGTTATTAGTGGACGACCCTCCCTTTTTTGCTCTCTCTTTTTCCACCTTTTCTCTTTCTCTTTTCATCCTCTAGTTTTGAGCTTATTCTTAACAAAAGTGATTATTTCATTCCTAGTGTTTAAAGTTCAGTGCTTTAACTTATATTTATAGTTTGCACAATATTGTGAGACCAACTTTTAATCATCCCACATTCCTTTATGTCTAGAGAGAGAGAGAGAGGCAAAGTTGCATCACATGTAGTCAACTTTTACATGCAAAGCACACAAGGACAAAATTTCCCTCACTAACAAGAAAAGCATAAGCCTACACACCAAATATCTAACACAAAGCCTCTTCGAACTTCAGTCTTCTCAACCGAAATATAAACCAGATAACTAGTTCCTCATTACATCCCTCAACAATGTTCTAAATTATTTTTTCTCTCAATCCCAATTAAACCCATTAAGCCAAAACTCTTAAGAGTCTCATGAAGTGTCCTAACTTCTTTATATATCTAGGCTTTTAGCTGTGAATATTCAGTAAAAATTAAGATCATCAAGATGAGACCCAGTCTTTGTAGTGTTTAGTAGGGTCTAACTGCTGAGGCAACGAGCATAGTGAAACAAGCTGTTAGCCTTGCTAAACGCCGAGGTCATGCCCAAGTGACTCCTCTTCATGTTACTAATGTCATGCTTTCATCCTCTAATGGTCTTTTGAAAAGGGCCTGCGCCTTTCAATCCCATTCTCACCCCCTCCAATGCAAGGCCCTTGAGCTTTGCTTCAATGTTGCGCTCAACCGCCTCCCCGCCTCTTCGGCAAGCCCTCTACTCGGCCCTCGCTATAGCTTGAATCCTTCCCGTTCCAATGCCTTGGTTGCAGCATTCAAGCGCGTGCAGGCTCACCAACACCGTGGCTCTATTGAAAACCAACAATAACCCATATTAGCTCTAAAAATAGAGTTAGAACAGCTCATAATATCTATTCTAGATGATCCAAGTGTTAGTCGAGTCATGAGAGAGGCTGGTTTTTCGAGCACCCAAGTGAAAAATAGAGTAGAACAAGTTGTTTCTTTGGAGATTTGTTCTCAAAATACAAGTCCTTCTCCATATTTTAGTCAGTTCAAAGTGTCATCACAAGGTAAATCCTTGGATCAGTTCAGGAGTGAAGATATAATGAGTGTGTTGAATGAACTTTCAAACAAAAGAAAAAGAAACACTGTTATTGTGGGAGAGTGTGTAGCAAGTGTTGAGGGTGTGTTTAAAGGAGTGATGGAACAAATTGAAAGAGGATATGTTTTCGAAGAGTTAAGGTATATGAAATTTATTAGTCTTCCTCTCTTCTCTCTGAGGAACTCCTCCAAGGAGGATGTTGAGCAGAAGCTGATGGAAGTTGGGTGCCTAGTGAAATCCTATATTACAGGAGGGGTTGTCTTGTATCTTGGTGATCTCAAATGTACTTCTGATTTTTGGTCAGCTTATAATGGCAAAGAAAGGAGAAAGTACTACTATCCTGTAGAACACATAATCATGGGTCTTAAAGGATTGATGTGTGGAATTGGTGCAACTAGAATATCAAGATTTTGGCTCTTTGGGATTGCCACTTTTCATACTTACATAAAATGCAAAACAGGCTGCCCTTCTCTAGAGACTATTTGGGATCTTCACCCTCTTACTATCCCGGTTGGCAGTTTGAGCCTAACTCTCAATCTTGAAAGGTAAATATTATAAGAAAACTGTTTATCTATAGCTAGTTATTTCTTGCAAAATTAACTGCTTCCTACTAAAATGAATCTATTTTTATTGCAAATAGTCATTATCATCACAAATATGACATTCTGCTTCTGTTTTTTTTTTCTCTTCTCTTTATATTTGGGTTTTTAAAATTAACTCTTTGTTGATTTCTCGGTAATTTGCAAGCTCAAGTTAGAAGCAAGGTATTTGACACAGTGCCTGCTTTGCAACTACTTGAAACTGGATTTGATAAGAGCCAAACTTACTACAACGATTGCATGGCCAAGTTCAACAAAAAAGTTCAAAGCATTGCTAGTAACTTTTGTATTAAAGAGACAGCCACCATTTCCACTACAGCAAGCTTGCCTTCATGGCTCCAACAGTCGAAGGAAGATAGTAGAAAAGACTCTTTGAATGATCAGGTTTCGGTTTTATTCATTCATTTTCACCATCAAGACTATTTTTCTCGATAAAGTTTATACTCTAACATGATGCTTTTGTATCTCTATTAGCGCAGGAATTTATTATTGTCAAGGATCTTCGCAAGAAATGGAACTCATTTTGCAGTTCAGGCCATAAGAACCCTAATATTCCTCACAAAATCTTCATTTTCACTTCGCTATCTCCTTCCTCCACATCAGTCTCTTCATATGAGCGCAACCCTGGCTTGCATCAGACCCACTTCAGTTGGCCTATCACCTTCGAACCCAATGATGAAGGCTATGAAAGCAATTTGAGAGAGTTCATTCCAGAGAAAAATGGCCCTAAACCAGACCTTTTGTCGAATTCAAATTCTAGTCCTAACTCGGCTTCTTCTAGTGAAGTAATGGAAGATATGGTTGGCCTTCAGATGTTTAGAGAGCTTAATGCTAAGAACTTGAAGATACTATGTGATGCATTAGAGAAAAAGGTTTCATGGCAGAAAGACATTATTCTTGAGATTGCAACAACTATCCTTCAGTGCAGGTCTGGAAAAAGCATAAGGCGAGGCAATTTGAAAGACAGAGAAAGCAGCAAAGAAGAAACTTGGATGTTCTTCTTAGGTGTTGATAATAATGGCAAGGAAAAGATCGCAAGGGAGCTTGCTAAACTTGTTTTTGCTCTCAAAGCAACTTTGTTTCGGTTTATTTAAGCAGTACTTTCTCTTCAACAAGGGCTGATTCAACTACAAAATATTCCAAAAACAAAAGAACAAGATCAGATGAACTGGGTTCCAGTTATCTTGATAAATTTGGCGAAGCAGTGAATGAGAATCCTCAACGTGTGTTCTTCATGGAAGATGTAGATCATATTGATTACTGTTCTCAAAAGGCTATCAAGCAAGCAATTAAAAGTGGAAGAGTAATTATTCTCGGAGGTGATACTATCTCTCTTATGGACGCCATCATCATTTTCAGTTGTGATAGTTCCACTAACTCAGTGTCCAGAGCCTGCACTTCCCCAAGAAAGCAAAAACATGCTAAGAATGATCAAAAAACCAATATTGAGGATGACATGGTTGAGAAAAGCCCATCACTCTCACTAGATTTGAATATTTTGATCGTCGAAGACAATGGTGATAAAAAAATATTCAGTTGGTGTCATTAGGATTCTGGAATATGTGGATATGCAAGTTATCTTCAAAGTTCAAGAGTTGTGATTTTGTAATAGGAAGATGGATTGATCTTCTAACTGAGCTGATACTTTTTGTTGTTGTTGTTGTTTTTTTAATCTTTTTCATACAGGTTTTTGGTGAGGGATTAACGAAAAAGACGAGAAAATGATAGGATTTGGCCATACAGGGCTATGTATATTGGTGCATCTTTGAAGTTCAACAAAAATATGTTTTTCCTTTTCTTTGGAATTTATGATTTCAGGTTGCAGCTGTTTATTAAGTTATCAGCTTTCTTCCTTTTTTTTTCTTCTTCTCAATTTTCAATCTACAAAGTTATATGATTTTTGGTACAAAACTCCTTCATGCATAACATCATATTGAAGCCAGGCCTCCTATTTTAAACTGAAAGGCAATGATTCAATGGACGCAAAAGGTTTTTTTATGTCTTCACCTCAATATAGTCAAATCCATCAAACCCATTAATGTCTAATCATCATTAATTCTGTGAATGTTTTTTGGTTTAAATCAAATAATAAATTATGGGCAAGCGAATACAGACAGCACTTCAGCACATCCCATGCTGCAATATTAGTTTATTGGATTTGAAAAGCATTGGACAATGATTGCACAATGTTCTAAAGGACATATGATAAATATTAAATCATATATTTACACTTTCTTATTATTGCACATTCCATGCTGCAATATTGGTTTATATATATATATATATTTTCTTTATTATTATTATTTTGATATAGGGGGTGGGGGGATTCGAATTTGGTTCTCCCATTTGGAGACTAGTCCTTATGCCATTTGATCTAAAGAACCTTCTCTCATTTCCTTCCTGTGTTTTGAGAGAAAATGGGACAAAGTAATGCCAGTAGAAATTCCTTATGTAATAAAGCATCTCTCCCTCCCTCTCTCTCTCTCTCTCTTTGAGGAGCAGCTAGCAAAGCAAAATAAAGAAGAACCTTAGACACCCTTAATTGCTATCATGTAAAGGTAGGGCTACTTTATAAAGAGAATAGAAAAGTCTTCCACAAGCTTAATTAAAAGCATATATCACTTTTCCAATATGTAGAGATGAATTTCATTTTTTGTTTTTTTTTTCAAAAGATATTCTGTTGGTATTAAGACCTAACATTCTCATCTTGGAAAAGTGTTTGTGCTGAAAAAGATCAATATAAAGACAAAAAGAAGCATCTAATCTGCAGACCATATTGCTTTAGAATCACTCAAGGAACATCATCATCACAAATTTGAAATCAGTCAAATATAGAATCAAAAGTATGAATATGTATTCAAGGAACTTACAAGTACAACAATCATTCCGGTATTGATGTCTTTTTTCTTTTGAAATATTTTTGAGTGGGACCCTGATGAGTTGCTTACCTCACTTATGCAAACTTTCTTTACTTTTATTTTGTTTTCTCTTTACTTTATATCATTGTTATTGTTAAATCTTATGATGTTTTGACAGATAGATGAGTGTCGATCTTTCAATATCTTCTTTAGTGGCTTCAAGTACGCTTAATTGTTTGATGATTGCATATTTGTTTTGGATGCAGAATTAATCTTCTCCAATAAACATGTTTGTGCTTCTCTTAAGTTCAAGATTCTTTTAACTACCATACTTTTCAGTAATATATAGGGCATGAGACTTTCCAATATAATAAAGAAAACTCACATTATCTAAGAATGGGATTGTCCTGAATTTTATATGAGGTACCCTCTTTCCTTTTTAATAAGGCATTTTAAATAAGGGCACATGAGTTTCTTTATAAATTATTAGAACCAAACCTTCCAACAATGCTCTCCATCCATTAATCTAATCAAATCCATTTGTAGGAATACGACAAAAATCAGCCCACAAGTGAGGGGAGTAAAGAAAAATCCACATTGTCTAGGAATGAGTTTGTATTGGTTTTATATGAGGCATCGTCTCTCATTTCTAATAAAGCCTTTTAAAAAATGGTTCATAAACTTTTTTATAAAAAACATGACAAATGGCCATCGGATAGAGCTCCTACTTTATGGTCCATTAGCTATTCTTTGGACTTGGTAGTATGTTGGAACAAAACTACTCATTGTTTTAATGGCTGTCTAATACGAATACGACATGAAATTAACAACTTAATATTGAAAAAACTAATTTATTTAATCAAATGATTAAGATGAAGATAGACTCTTATGTGTTTCGAACTCCACTTTGATACGTGAATTCAAATTTAACATGATCATGATACAAACTTAAGCCTAATAAGATATGAGAAGATATTGTATGACACCAAATCCAGCCTAACATGAAAAATTATATAAGAAAACAAAGACTAATCTTGATATGGGTATAGATTCTTCTTGCTCAAAGCAAAGGAAAAACTGAAAAAATAGTGGTTTTAGGCGGTACATATCATCTTAAAAGTAGGGAAAATCTGCACACAAAAAAAAAGGAAAGAAAAATCAATGTTAACTTTGAGAAATTTGGTCTGATTAAAAGTTGTATACCTTCCCCTTCATACAAGAAACGAGTAGCCTTTCATGGCAAGCAAAGTTGAAACCTTAATTGAGATTTTTTTCTCTTTAAATAGTCATGGTGACCTCTGACTCTTATTGAGATTACCAGGTGAAAAAAAAAAAAAAAGGGGGAGCATCTTCTTGGAAATGTAACCCCCAAATGCATCATATTCCATATGTTTCTTAACTGAGCAGCACCGTTTAAAACAACAGAAAATATTTTTCTTTTTTTTCTTTGATCTCTCGCAAGAGAAGAATAAGTAAGGCATGAAGGGTTGAAATTAAGGTGCTTGGTTGATATAGTTGTAGTGAGTAGAGGAAATTGAATTAAACTAGGTGGATTGGAAGGCAAATTAAGGCTGAAATCACTGGTTTTGCAAGCTTGCTTGAGCCGCTACTTTATGTTTGCCTTTAGATGTTGAGTTGAATTGAGATAAGTTCTTTTCTAATAATAGTAAGTTGAGATGGTTAGGTAAGTTTTATAGGGTCTACTTAAAATGTATTTGAATGTTGAAATGAGTTTAGATATATTTATAAAAATTTTAAAAAAATTGTGGGTCTCACAAGCCGCGTGTAAATAAGTGTTAAATTAAACAAGATTGTGGATCTTACGTGTAAAGAGTTTTTGAATTAGATGAGTTTAATTATTTAAGAGTTGAGTATTTAGATATTAGACTCAACTTAAAATTAGATTGTACTAAATTAATCTCAATGCAGTCCAATAACCGAACAAGGCCATATATCATTATAGCTTGATCCGATGCTTAAGTCTTTACAGGAAGGTAGATTGAAATGTAGAAAGAATTCTAAACACTAAAACTTTGGCTCCGTCTCGCTCAATTAGAAGTGCCACTGGATGGGGGAAATATGTAAACACAATCTTGAAGAGTTAGCTGTTTGGGGATTGTCAAAGTTCAAACAGTAAAATTAGGACCCAAAAAAAAGGATCGTTGGATTTGTTTGTAGCACGGAAACATAAATTGGTTCAGAATATATCATTAGAACTATTGTAGTACTTATCATTCTTATAATGGAAATCTATCATTGATTAGCTACTACTTACTTATCCCAATGGCATAAAGCTATGAAGGTTCTTTAATTATAAAGAAGATTATCCCAATGGCATAAAGCCATAAAGACTCTTTAATTATAAAGAAGATCTTGCTTAAGACTCGATTTCGACATTTGCTCTCAGAAGTAATCTAGAAATCACTGCACTTTTTTCTGAAAAAAAAAATTAAAGGGAAAAAGGAAAAGAGAACTTGAAGATCATGAAGACACTGATCTTATTTTTTTAAGAACTAAAAAAGTAGTCAAAATGTATGTAATTTTGAGGCAATATATTTACTTTTGAATTGAAACAAACACTACCACCCAAGACAAGCTTCCACACCATTAAACTTTAGAGAGAGAGAGATGGCCATGTTTACTGCATAAAAGGATTGGTGTAGAGACAAAGTTTCATCAGCTTGAGCTTTGGGTAGTCTTTAGGGAAAGAAAGCAGGCAACGACTGTTTTCCATAAGACCTCTAATTTTTAAAGCTCCTCTTTTCTATCATAAGTGAATTTTACCTGAAAGTAAGGGACGCCTCGGATCTGCAACTCCCAATAATAGTCAAAGACTCAAAGTGAAATGGAATTATCTTCTCTCTAGTTCTCTGTCTCTGTCTCTCTCTCTCTCAAGCCTCACATGACTAAGACTGCTTTTGGGTCTTCTGTGATCAACAAGTCCATATCATATCTGATAAACATGATTAGTTAAATGCATAAAGCACTTAGTGTATGTGGCAGAGAGACAAAAAGCAACGTCACAAACAAGGATATGGGGAGGAGATAGATGAGTAAAAAAGGATGGCAAGGCATGAAAAAGAAGTTAACTTGAGTATGTTCCGAAGCATTACTCTTCTTTTTCCTTTATCAATACATGTTGGAATTTGAAAATTTTCACAACGTGGTAACTTCCTTTTGGCTGAACATTTCTCATTTTTCACATTTGCCAACATTTTGTAAATATTCCATCATTGAGAAATCCATGTAGCAATATGATGAACATGAGATTGAATGCCTAAAATTCTTGTAACCCAGATCATATAATGTAAAACTAGTATGCCTCCTTTATCTATTCTAAGCATGCCTTTAACCTCTTGAAGGATGCTTTGATCTTCTAAGAATTTCTCTGTATTGTTGTATATATGCTCCTATAAAATCATCGCTTATACCAAAAACTTTGTGAATCCAACACATGGAATATTAATTAGATGGGATAAGTATGTACATTGAATTGGAACATAATCAAGAGATCATTACAAATGGAAAAAGGCAAAGGAAAAAAGAGAATTGGAAAAGTATATGATCCCACTAATTGTATTCTTTTTAGGATCATTAATACTTTAAAGTATTCAAAATGTACATGCTTTAAAAGGCAACATGACTTTCCCCCTTCACTTGGCGAAAGGATCATTAATGGAGACAAAGTTTCCACAGCTTGAGCTTTTGCAGCCTTTAGTAAAAGAAACAGGGGCAATGGCCGCTCTCTATAAAGGCACCAATTTTTTTAAAGCCCTTCTATTACAAGTGAGTTATACAGGAAAGTAAGAACTTCTTGAATCTCCAACTTACAATAATCAGTAAATAATTGAAGAAAACTGGTATGGGATCCCCCCACTTCCACATGAAATCTGATAAACATTGTAAAATCAATTTTTTTTCCAAAAAGTTAAGCTGATGAGAAGATGTAAATTTTATTATTTATTTTATATCTCAACACTTTCTCACGTGTGTGCTAGACTCTCTCTTAATAGGTAGTTCAATACATGAAATATTTAATTAAATCAATGCTTGAGTGTAAAGTCAGAATTCGAATCCATGACTTCTTCTCTAATATCATGTAATATCATTGTTTTTTTCAAAAGTTTAAACTGATGTGAAGAGGTAGATTTTGTTATTTGTTTTACATTTTAATAGACACAAGTAGATTGCTTGATAAAGTAAAGAGAAAATGGTCTAACACCCTAGGTGCTTTGGGATATTAAGATCATAATTGGTTTTCAATGTTTGAGATCAACATCCAAATTTCCAACTTGTTTAAACCAAAGACTTCCGGATCCATTTCTATCAAATAAATCACCAAAATCATATAAGATTAACTATGATCATGGAACTGGCTATGGAGCCATGGACCACCAAACTTTGTGGAGGTGGCCATGGAAGTTGACCTGACGTTTAAGTTCTGTGAGAAACATAATATAAAAATGTAGATTTACTTGAACTATCTGCTTTTAAACAAAACAATTTCGAATACCTCATTGAAATTTGCAGGATTCAGATCAGAATCCTTGCTGCGTTGTAAATCCCACCTTTGTTGCTATGAGTTATCAATAAGAATCAAATTGTATATTTTTTTATGAAGATCCAAAAAATGAAGAGGCAATCATTTGCATATCACCCCCTTCGATCCATAAAAACACTACCATTTACAAATCCTTCATAATGACACAATATCATGATTAGTATTTTATGCATAAGTGCATTCAATTTTGTCCCTTGCACCATTGGTTTATGAAAATGGCTTACTTTTGTTATTTGATTTTCTTCTTCTTTAAAACATAGTCTTATAAAACTATTTCTTTCTTAGTTACCAGTTTTAATTCTTTTTCTCGTTTTGATAAGTTTCTCTTGCTCTCAGTTTTGTTTCCTAAATAACTTTTATTATTCTATATTTGGGTACTAGCTTATAAGTCACTATTTTTGGCCAAGCCTCTGTAGATCGATTAACAAAAGCTGCTTTCAAAATGCAATGAAACAAGATTTTATAGTTCCCACTTTACCAAAGTTGTATGATATGCATCTGGTCTCATTATCATAAGAAATACTTCAATAAATTTTATAACTACTTAATTCAAGAATAGATGTGTGTTTGATTCAGGATTTGACTGGTTTTAAAAGGGAAAGAAATTTTAGGAGGAGTAGCCACCTATTCTTCTGAATCAATGCATCACAATCACTCTGTAAGTTAGACTACGTTGTTGAATACTTGCTAATAATATAAACAGGCACAGATCATACCCAACGACACCACGAAAAAGCTCCCCTCATGGTAGATAAATATAAATATGCCATATGTATTTTCAATGTGTTTGTTGTCTGAAGACAAAGATGGTTGTCTTTTCTTTGGAAACAAGTTCCTACATACAGCAAACTGCAATAAAATGAAAACCGATGCAATATGTGATTGTTGGCTTGGCTATTTAATTATTGAAGGAATCTATCACCAAGTAGATAAAACTCAACTAAACTTTCCTAAATCCTAATTAGTTACCTAGACAAAGCTCATACTGCATGCACAATGAATGACACAACAATTATGCACAAGCAAGAGCAGAACATAATCCATGGATGGTTTCAAGAGTTCAAATGGTTGGATCCTTCCCGAACCTCATCATTGCATGAGTTGCTAGCATTGAACCCCTTCGAGTCATTTCAACAAGTCGACCAAAGAGTGGCAGCTTTACTGTCTCCTTGCTCAAAAGAGGCTTCTTGTTCCACCTATACACATATTATGCAGAGTTTCACATCACTATCTGGCTAATAATATGAACACAAAAGCATATCTGAAAAGTTGGATAGTTTGAGATGTGATGAGAGTAGATGCTAAACACACTACTTAGCAGACTCTACAACCCAGGCACAAGCAAGTTCAAAAGTACAAGCCTTCTTATGCATTTGACTCGTATTCTAGAATTAGATTAAAAAAATATAGGGAAAAACGCCTCTCTTCTAGGCGAATCATATTTCAAATAATTGAATCTGTGAAAAGTTAAATGCTAAAAAAATAAAAAATGAATTCTATACGGTTTCTGATTCTTATGTCCTTATCAGATCAAACCCCAAATTCATTAATTTTTCTGGTAGGCAACCGGTTTGGATTATCATTTCTCTTTATTAATTCCTTTTCATTTGTATCTGTTCTACTTGTTGCAAATTTCCATTTGAGTATACAACTCTTTTTTGGTTCATCTGTTCATAAGGATCTCATACATTACAAATTTACATATATAGTTTATGGTCATGTTAAGCATCCCTAAATCTATCCATGCTCCCCATATAATTAGGCTCAAATAAAAGGTTAATATTAATAGGCCTAT
This sequence comes from Platycarya strobilacea, assembly GCA_036898215.1. NCBI lineage: Eukaryota > Viridiplantae > Streptophyta > Magnoliopsida > Fagales > Juglandaceae > Platycarya > Platycarya strobilacea. The sequence goes on along the minus strand of CM072551.1, from coordinate 34,000,808 downwards.
TATTGACTCTAGTCCATCTCTGAACCTTCAAATTTCTTTGGCCCACTAAGCATCTTTTCAGTCAAGTTATCTCCTGAGTTTAGCATCATGCTCGACATAATACCGTATAACCTAGACCTACAACTCATGTTTTCTAGTTTTATATATGTTCTGACAGGTATATTTTACGTAGAAATTTATGCATTTGTTTAAGCTAAGTTTATTTGTACAACTTTGAATCGTAGCGCTAAACTGCCTAATTTAAAAAACGTGTGAACAATAATGGGTTTTCAACTTTTCTTAGAAAAATCCAATTGGGGTTGTACATAGTACTTTGTTTAGGAATTCAGAAAAGCATTAACACACAATATTTAAGACATTGAGATGGAAGAAAATAGTTCCATACACCAAACAGAAAAATAGTAAGTGGACTAATTCTCAGACAACCCAACTTTAAGGGTGGGAAAACTGCTCTGAAAATTGAGTAGTTGGTAGGAAATTATATAAACACTATTTCCCATACCACAAAAAAAAGGAAAATAAAAGGAAAAGTGGCTCCTATACTATTCCCCACATGCTGATTTTTTATTTGCATTGAATTGCATAGTAAGTACACTCCTCTTAAGTAGATCTAATAAAGATAACACTAAAATACCCTAATTGATGGGTTCCTTAATGGTACCAAATTCTGAGAGTTCCATAAACATTATTCAAAACATATAGTATATCCTTTATTTGCTGTAAAGTAATTATAACTTCAAATCTTATGAACCGCATTTTAAGTTCATGAATAACATGAAAAATTCATTAGAAGAGTATATATTTTACAAAACAACTGGAAAAAATTATAACAGGGAAAAATATTGGTTGTAAAAGACAGTGCTCTCAAAATACAACAAATGTCTCCACTTATCATAGTGTTCTTCTCTGAAGCCAATATATATTAATGATTGGATGGAACACAGTAAAAAGAAAGAACTTTAGTGCGTACCAATCTTCATGACGAACAACTTTGCCATCCACAACATACAACTTGATGAGTGATATCATATCTATGTCTTTCCCCAAGAACTTATAGTGCTGCTTGTTGTCAATTAATACCTATATTTAAATGCAGAGATTTAAAAGGAATCAACCCAAACAGAATACTTAAAATAAGAAAAAATACTTGATGAGAGTAGCAAATTATAGTTGTATACCTCTTGCTTTCCTGGTGAAATTACATTTTCTTCAATGCTATATTCAATAATTCTTGATTCACTAAAGACCTGGAGATCATGGGGAAGAGTAGCCAAGTCTGTCAGTCAATACTGAAGAATAAATGGGCCACCTAGAACTCAATAAGACTCAGTTCAAGGCAAATATTTAAGGAACATCTTACTCCTATTGCATCCAAGCAACCAGTTTATACTTCAACTAAAATGAGATTTGGAATCAATTTCCTCTCTCTATGTAACATTTAGCTTTTGTCAATTTCATAAACACCATACTCAATTTTCCTAAAAAATTACTACAATTGTTGTGGCCTTGTATACGTGCAACACCGGGATATCCACTGAGACCATCCTAAATTTTACTCTGCTTGGATACCAAACAGTTTCATGAAGCCGTATGGTCTTAGTATCGAACTAACAGCTTTAGTAAACTTTCAATGCATCTCAACCATGATTGTATATAATGTCAACTATTATAGCATTTATGCATTTTGCATGAATATATGATACATGACCACGGGGCCAACAGATACTTCCAATTTCAACCAAAGGATGAAAGTCCAGAGCAAAACCAATAGTACGTTTTAACCAAAAATGTGTATTGGTACAGTAAACTTTACAATTTCATAATTTCTCATTAGTTTCCCCATGACAATCGCTACAATTATCAGAAAACTTCCACAATTAGGACGTGCAGATTAAGTTTAAGACATAGACCTCCAAAAAATGATGTTTGACAATAAGTAAAATGATAAACCAACAAAGAAATAAGACAAACCTTGGAAAGTGAATAGAATGCAGACTTTATCTGCTTCACCCTGAACATTCAACCATATAAATAATGTAAAACAGTGTTTCATAATTAGTAAATACGAAATTAATAACTGATACTAAGAAATAACTTGTGGTTATTTTGATAAGGTTAAGAAGAATATTTTTGATGAATCCATTGCAAGAGACTATCCATTGATCAATTGTAAAGTTTTGGTATGTATCATCGAACTCATATTTCTTCTCAATATAGACTAAATAAAACCAACATCCACCCTTTAGCACACATGAGCGGATCCTCAAAAGAAGCATCTGGAGCATAAATTTCAAAGTCGCAAGCTGTCGCACAAGATCCATATCTGAAACAATAAGTGACATTAACTCTTATGAGAACTGTGCAAAAAGAGTAATACATATAAGTAATATTGTGCACCCATACATACATTTATACTTGTACATTCTGATTCGTTACTTTTATATTTTATATTTTAAATTTAATTATTTTATTAAGTTCATCTTTTTATCTTATTATATACATAGGACTTGGATTTAGAGTTTTTCCTGTACAAAAATAAGTGTGCCATTTTTTAATTAGACAGAGGACCACACATAAACACACACATATATATAGAGAGAAAGAGAGAGAGAGAGAGACTCACAGGTGCAGAATATGAGGAATGATATCATTGACATTGAATTTTCTGGGACTATATTCGCACGCTTCTTTGCAACACAATTCCCGCAACTGATCACATTTGTCTTCAAGACCTCATAGAGCATACCAACAGTCAAAAGCATATTTACAAACATAAAACCGGCAAGTCTCATATATACATTAATCTTGGTAGTAACACTTACCCCCCCAACAATATCTCGTTCGTAATCAATATCAATGGTTAATTTAAGAAGAGAATAACAGTTACGAAGTACCTTGTAAGACTTTGGCCATGGCGGATTTTGGGACTTCTTTGGCTGCCAGATAGTTCGTGATTTTTTTTTATAAGACGATAGTTTGTGATCTGATTGAGAAAGCAACGAGAGAATGAGGCGCTCAGAATAAGAAAAGGAAGCAGAAGAAGAAGCAACGGCCAACGGTAAAGAAGGGTCTCATGACCTCATGGCGCGCAACGTGGTGACTTTTTCACCATTTGTCATTCTTGGTCAGGCTTTTGTCATTTCGCCACTTGGACTTTTCTTTTTTCTATTTCTGGTTTTTATTTTATTTTATTTATATAATTTGTTGATAATTACGGAACAAATAATTTTCAAAGAGTAGTAAAATGAAATTTTTTAGATATAAGTGAATTTGCAGACTGATGTACGTAGTAGCATGCATAATAGTTTATAATTAGATTTTTTAAAACTTAAATAAATAAATAAATAAATAAAGAGTATTTGATTTTTTTTTTCAAAGAGATCTTTTTCCCTTTCTTCACAACGCATCCAAAAAATACCAGAAAATTATATTTTGAAATGTTTAAAACATATATAAATTATATTAATATTTTATGAAAAATTATATAAATTATTCCCTTTGCAAATGATATAATAATAGAAAGATTTTATGTGCAACTCTTACGCTACACTCATTTACTTAAGAAAATTAATGCTATTATACCCCATAGTTTTGATATTTCATTTTGATATTTTATGTATTTTTATTTTTAAAATTTTTTTACTTAATAATTAAGAAAATGATTATTAGTATATTGATATTTTTTTAATATTTTTTAAAAATAATTTTAAAATAATTAAAAAATAAGACTAAAAAAATTAAAGAAAAAACAAAAACTAGTTTTCAAATAACAGTCAGATGGAGCGGTACTGCTCAGGCAGCAGAGTAGCATCGTTTTCTACTTAATAACATATGACATCATTTTTGACACTTTATCTTTATTTTTAAATATATGTGTTTAAATAAAAAATAATAATAAAAAATTGTTTATTGAATAGGTAGAAGTATGTTATATAAAATTTCTTTATAGCATTTCTTATAATAGTAATTGTTAACTTCGTGTTTTGCATACCTTTGGGTCGGGTTCCAACAATTCAAGTCTTCGAACTCATACCTGCATACACGAAGAAAACTCGAAGGAAATGGAGGCCTTGTGGAGCAAAGTTATGAATTATGTTCCGTTGTCTATTCTGATTAAGGCATTGAAATGAAATAAATTGATACTAGTACCGTTTTGAGATAGACATTATATGAATAAGAGCATCTGTATTGAGCTCTTTAAATAAGACCATTTTCTTAAATTATAGGGGTTGTTTTGAGATTTTGGGGAACTCCCAAAACAAGCCCACATTTGGATCCCCATTTTAAGGGATCTTTTAGGCGGCGCTACAGTAGCTCTTACATATGGGGGGAGCCACTCATTCTCAATCTGAATGTAGCTCTCGATCCCAATCACCATCATTCAATTCATGCCATTTACCCCTGTGATTTCATCTCTCCATCTCCTTCTCAGCATTCGCTTCCCTTCGTCGTCATCTCTAGTAAGATCTACGCATACACTTTAGCTCCATTTTCGTCTTTCCCCCCCCTCTCTCTCTCTCTCTCTATATATATATATATATATTTCACTGTCATTTGAGGTTTCGCATCGCCCCATTCACCATTGTTTTTGCTCCTCTGTACTTTACCCATATTGACGAATACTCCATTGCTTGTGTGTACTCCATTCGGGTCTAAGTATAATTTCAAACCCAAATGTTAGGGTTTCGAATTTCTCGATTATGTGTGTGGAACTTTTAAAGCATTTGCGTTGGGCTCCCTAATCTATTACTTGTGACCCTTTGACAAGTTTGTTATTTTGCTGTAATGCGCATGTTTGAGCTATTAACCCATGTGATGCCTTTGTGATGTCCATATCCTGACATGCTTGTATTGCTCATTGTTTATTAATTTAAGATTTTTGTGTGGTTTTGCTGTGATGTACATGACTGACTTGTTAACCCCTATGATGCCTTTGTAATGTCCATATCATGCTAGTCACGTACTGCTCATTGTTTGTTAATTTGAGAAATGTTCAAAATTTGATAATTCTGAGTTTGTTTTTCTTGTGCATTCCTTGCTATCCTTCATATTTTGTTGTTAATCTAATTGAAGGGTTATCAATTAGTTTCTTGAGCATTGCATGCATTTGTTTGGATGGGTTGTTAAACATTTACACCATTATTTGACCATATTGGCTACTTATATATGAACTTAGTCATTTTTTAACTCTATTATTGCAGGGCATGCTGTTTGGATGTGTGTTATAAGTATGCATGTTGTTTGGATAGGTTGCATGCTCGGGATATGTTATCTCCAAAGAACTCTAACTTTGAAATACTTTAGGTTTTTAGTATTCAATGTTTTCTTCTTATGAGTTTTAAAATAACGGTCTACTATATATTTATTTGAGTCTGCAACTCTCTAGATTTGCTTATTTGTTTTATAATGTCTATTGAATGTTAGCTCTTAATTCTGAGGCTCAATTGAATTGAGCTGTTAATCTCATGCATGTACATCATGATCCTATTTCAATATTTTTTGCTCAATGATCTACAAAACTTATGGTTGTAGACTTAATACAGGTTTTAGAATTGTAGGCGATCTATTTAATTAAGTGGAAGATACATATATAAGACATTTTCCTAAAGGAATAACTTCTAAAAAATGAGCTAATTATCTAACCAGTTTTATGACATTGTAGGTACATCCGAATCATGGTAATTGAAAACATGCTAGAACATGTTTTAACATGTTTGTATCGAAGCGAAAATTCTCTTGTTTTAGTTTAAATTGAATAATGTTTAGGCATGGTGTGATGCCATTTGTTTAGGCATTGTGTGATGCCATTTGTTTAAAGTTGATGATATATATTTAGCATGAATATAGTGTGATTATTAGACTACATTCCATTGTTGCCATTACATGCATTTTGTGATTTTTAATGTTTAGCCTGTTTATAATCTTTCGATTATGTGATGTGAATTCAAATTAGTTAACTACTTGATGTCACGATTATTTTGTGATGGATGTCTAATGTAAAGTTGTGATAAGTGTGGTTAATTCATAGTGTTTACGCATGAGTGTTATTAATATGGTGGGATAATCTGTGAACCCTGAAAGACCATCAATCGGTTCAAGATTTTGCAACCGTTCAAGCACGCCTCTTGTCTTACGCATGCTAGTAATTGAAAATAACTTTCTTGAGCCTCGGTTATTACGTACATATTTTAGGGTGTTGGGTATTATTTTATATGTTATGTATTTATGTTTGTCTACAAAGTTGAAACAAAACAAAAAAAAATACTCTCTAATGCCTGGGTGAAGTAGTAGTACTACTAGTCTGTTACTCTCAGTAAACAATTGTCGCAATTAATACTCAGTATGTTACTGTGGTATTAAATCATACTGACAAACTGCTAATTCTAAGGACAATTAGGGGCGATAATTTTTTGGTTGCCAAAACTATGAGGTAAACTTGTTTATTAATGAAGAAAATACTTTTTCATAGATGTATTTAGGTTAATTTTATGCTTGTGCTTATATGTTGTTTGGTACTTGTCAACCGTGTAGGCTGGGAAGGCTTGTGTATTTTTTTGTTGGTATGACTCATAAAATACAAACATATGAGTAGAAGACAATAAATTGATTACAAATCAAAATTTATAAGATACAAATCTTAATGGACATCTAAATCAGTAGACATCATATAGACATTGATCTAGAGAGGCGTAAACAAAAACTAGAGAAATCTAGTCTTCTCTTTTGTATTTTGATATTGTGGTTGGTTGTAATTACCATGTACTTTGGAGAATTTTGAGTATGATGAGCATTTTTTTTTGTAATTATTACTAGTTTGGATTCTTAATTTATTTCAATTTATTTTTCATTTTTGCTATTTTTGTTTTTCTCTGTTAAAAAAATAAAAAATTCGTTCGAAAAGAATATTGTTTATTAATTGTTTTAAATTTTTAACTATTCATGTATCGAGAAAAAAATAATTATACCAAATTTTTAGGGTATAATTAAAGTTGGAAATACTCAAAGCAAGTTAAAGACAAAATAGTTAGTAGTTAACAATGGAAATGGAATTGAGAGGAAGAAAATAATGAAAAAAGAAAAAAAGAATTTATTTTAATAGAATAAAGAAATGATAGGGAATGATTTGTAGGAAGTTGTTGGAAGATAGTAAAATATAAAGAAAAATGTTAGGGAATGTAACTTTTAGCTAAATTATAGGAAAAAAGTTGGGAGGACAATGTAGATGCTCTGAATTATGTATATAATAACTATATTATAAAATAAAATCAATATAAATCTTTAAAGCATACAATGAACTCAATAATACTTTTCAATAGTTAATACAAGTCTTAAACATGCATATTTATAAAATCCAATACAAAATTATATATTTATTAAACATATTTCTATTTTTTTTTCATTTAAGGGTGTGTTCATTCCTAATGCACTAAATTTATATTTTGCGTTAGACTTCTCTTTATCCTCCCACACGTTCTTCCCTTCTCTCTTTAACACCAACGCTAACGCCCAATATATGGCCTTCTCTTCCTCTTAACGTATCTTTCTTCTCTTCCTCTTTGAACCCAAATTTTAGGGTTAGAGAAGAATGAGAACAAGCCAATAAACCCCCGTTGTTTGCAGTCTATGCTCTTCTTGAAGTTGCTTCTTTGTCTTTTTTATTCTATTTTTGTCTGTAGTCTACACTCCTCTTGAATCGGAAATCATGTTTATTCTCCCATTATACTTACAAAAAATCCACCCCACCAATTTCGAACTGAAGTTATTAATTCGGTTAAAACTCTAGAATCTAGCCAGAATGGTCTGGAACGATCCGAAACATCCAAAATCGTGATCAATACGAAATGTAGCACTTCATCATTTTGGACCTTGGTTATTGTTCTGGAATATATTTTTTCAACAATTTTGGCCAAAACGGAATGGATTTAATAACTTTCTTATGGAGGGCAGAGAATCTTTGGCACAAAAGTTAGTATATCATTTTAGAAGATTATGTGTAAACTTCGAAAGTCCAGAGAGAGTTTTTTTAATTTAAAATTCTTAATTTTTTTACTAGAATTATGTAACTATAATGAAGTCTTTCCCTAGACCCGAATGGTAAGCTTGTGAGGAACCATTGAAAAGTCAATGGGTCGTCAATAACCTCATCCAAAGGAATTGATGGACCTTTATAAGGTAACCAATCCAAGAACAAAATCCATCCATGAAGCAACTATCAAACAATAGGCTGATGGAATTAGCCCCCATGACAACCCTGATGGTATTCAACTTTCAAACACTTGTGCAAATAGGTAGGTTGGAAAGGTAAGTAACCCCTTTTGATTGGGGTTGTACATAAATTGATAGAATTGGCCGTCTCTGACATGAACCGACCATTGGAGTTTGAAACTGGCCAAAACTGACAAAGAACTAGTCGGCCGATTGTCTAAAATTGATGAAACCATTGCCGACGATTTCATAACCAAACCACTGAACCGACCAATTATATATATTTATTATTGTTTTTATATTTTAAGTATATAAAAGACACCCTTTTATTTAAATAAACTACGTCGTTTTACTTATGATATTTATTTTAAAAAAATGGATAAAACGGTGTTGCTTGGTTTAAAGGCCAAACGATGTCGTCTCAGAGTGGGATTAATTACTCCTATTCTTCTTCTTCTTCTTCTTAATCTCTTTTCTCGTCGTTTTCTTCCTCTGCTTTGAACTCTATAGATGGCTGAGTAGCACAACTTCCTTTTTTCCAATCATGGAGACGTTCCTCCCCTCCTCCTTCATAGACGTTGATAGTAGACCGAAGATCATACCAATGAATGTCAAGATCGAGACTATCAATTTCTCTACCCCAATCAACTAGTTTTGGCTAGTTCTTAGCAACACCCATCAACATATGTGCGATGTTGGTTTGGCACCAAAACCGCACCGATTTTATCTATTTTTACCCTCACTTTTGATCCCCTAACATGAGGTGTAAGATGAGCTAATTGGAAAAGTCAATAGTGTAAAGTAAGTAAGGAAGCCACACCACATTAATGATGTTGTCTTAAAAACCATGCTGCAATGAAGTATCCTGATTAAAGTGAACATTTCAAAGACATGGGCCAACGGGAGTATACACAAACTATTCCCAAGTATACTATCTAAACTTTCTAAATTTATGCACAAACTCTTAAGTTAATCTATAAACTTTGATACTAAATACCATTCAACCTCTACAAGGCATCCCTTTCATTGAATTTTCTCCATGTATACAAGTGCAAGTTTGTAAGCTTGAGTTGCTAGAATTCAGTCCAAAAACATATGAAACATGATATTAACACTAATATTAGTACGAGCTCATCATTATTAATGCTCATTGGCTTATTTAGTTCTTTCCTTAATTTCACTTCTTCTAATTCTAAACATTGGTAATGTCAAATAGACATTTTTTTCAAAAATAAATATATCAAGATTAGTTATCTACTCAACTCATCTCTCATCTACACAATTAAATACTCTGCCAATTTCTCGTTCGAAAAGTAATATCTTATTTAGGTAACTAAAAAGTAATAGAACGATTTCAAGCTTTGTTTATCAATATATATATTTGTTTGTAATTATCAATTTTAATTATTGATGTAGTATGTTGATGTTAAGTGTCAGTCAATTAACATTTATATATTGTATTCCATTATTTTTCCACATGAAAAATTGATAAATTTTTAAAATTATTTACTTGTTTTAAAGTTTAGATATTAATTTTATGAAAATGAAAAAACGAGACTTTCAAATTATAAAAAGGTGAATGGTGAAGCATTTGGATCCTTTTATCTAAAAATAGAGAGAATTTGGGATTCGGACCGAATCCCCCCCCCCCCAATTTGCAGCTCTCGCCGGCTGTGGCCGACACCGCCTACTCCATCGGGATCGACGGAAGCCGGCGATTCCACCCCTACAACAGCGAGCCCCGACAACTTTCAGTGTGCCCCCGACGGCCTTAAACCTGAAAATGGGTCCGCCCACCACTGGCGGCGGCAAAAGAGGCTGGGTAAAACTGAATTTTCTTTAAAAATTCATCTTCATTTTATTTTTTTATTTTATTTTTCATTATGTTATTTTATTGTATTTTTTATTGTATTTTTTAAATTTTATTTATTTTTTAATATTTTTATTATATTTTTAAATATTTTTTATTATATTTTTATATTAATTATAAAGATTTTAGAGGTGGGAAGGGGGTGGGCTGCAAAGACACTGGGGCGCAGCCTAACTGCACCCAAGCATCTTCCTTAAAAATATTATTTTTTGGATAATGATAGAGTTACTATTCTCATATTACAATTTATTTTCTTTTGCTCATACTATCATTTTATAGTACTCTATGATAGGCCAATCCAATACCATATTTAAAAGTTAATTTAAAAAAAAGTAATATTACATATATACATATATACACGATTTTATGTATTTTCTAAAAAATCAATGATATAATAAAGTCGAAATATTAAAAAAATATAAAAATATAAAAATAAAAATAAAAATAAAAATATGATGAGAGAGAAATAAAAATAAAAAATAAAAATAGTTAGGTCAAAGTATGTATATAAATAATATTTTTATAAGATTTATATATAAAAAAAAATATATTAATCGTATACAAATAAAATTTATTTAAAAAAAAAAAATAGAAAACTCCTGAGAGGGCTTAGGCAGGAGATGTTGGACAATATAAAGTCCAAATATATGGCTGATTTCTGTTGGCCCAAAATCGCCAGGCCGTGACTCCGTCGTGAAGAAGTAAGACTAGAGCAGACGACAGGGGACCAAGTCACCAAACATAAAACTCAAAAGCAAGAATCCGCCGGAGAGATCTCAGATTTACAGTGCTCTGCTCCACCCTCTCCCTCTTTTGACTTTGCTCGAACAAAGGAACAGAACAGGGTTAAGAAAACCAGAAGAAGAAGAGGATGGGGGTAGCAGTTGTGGGCATGGATTCACTGAGCGAGAGAGCCGCCGTGATGAGAGAGTCGCTGCAAAAGAGCCAGACCATCACCGACAAAGTCGTCTCCATCCTCGGCTCCTTTGACCACCGCCTCTCTGTCCTCGAGACTGCCATGCGTCCTACTCAGGTCCCACCGCTTCTTTCTCCCCTCACCCCATCTTTACTTTACGTTTGGTTTCCCTTGAAATATACTCGAGGAAAATACCCACAAAATATCTGTATAAAAGAACTGCCCTTGTTTGCGGTTGGATCCGAACCAATTTGACTTCCATTTTACTTTGGACGCCCAAGAGAAAGAACGAGCAAGACCCGTGATTTTGTGTTTTTTTTTTTTTTGCCCCGTTTATCGGGTATCAAACAGCGATCGGGGTTTTTCCCTTAGAGCCATTTTGTAATTTTCTTTTCTGACTGCTTGATAGTGGGAATAATTTTGTATTTACAGATTAGAACACATTCTATTAGGAAAGCTCACGAGAATATCGACAAGACTTTGAAGGTTGCTGAGGTTTTACTGGCCCAATTCGACCTTTCTCGTCAGGTTTGTTTCACAGATTTTCTACTCTTCCTGTTATTTGTTAGATCGCCCACAACATTTTCTTGTTCTTTTTTCTTTACTCTAAATGTAATGGTAGGAATTAGACGGACATTTGGTGGCAATAAAAAATATGTGATGGTAGGGATTGGTAACTTGAATTACAATCTTAGTTAGTCTGCAACTCAGCTATCTAGGACCAAATTCATTATTTATTTTTTCCCTTTCAATTAAATTTTTTGCCCTTCTGATGAGCTTTCTCTCAAGTCCCTCTTGAGGGCTGTTCAGGGTGCCGTTCAAATTTCCATCGAACCAACATCATTAGTGAGGTTAGATGGTTTTATTGGCTTACAAAGCGAGAGTTAATGAGTTACCTGTTTAGTTGAGGAGATCAAGAGTGGGATTGATCAAGAAATGCACCCCTCTAAAACAGGTCTCATATCATTAACAAATACTGGGTTCCTTGTGGAGAGAGTGAACGAATATTGGGGGAGGATGAGGTTGGCAACTAGGGTTGGGTACAGTCCCATATCTTTAATTCCACCACCAGAGTTGATGAGGTTTGTAGACTCTATTTACATGTATGCTTGACACTTGGCATTGTTCATGGACTTGATTTCCAATTTGCCATGTACGCTTGCTTCTTGGCATTGTTTCTTCGTCCCTTGAAATTCTATTTTGGTGATTTGGGGCTGGTAATTCTGATGACGGGACCAATGAACCACCCGGACATCAGACATGTGTAGCCTATGAATGCATTAGATATTTTTCGAGACAGTGAACTGCAACATGTCTTGTAATGGTTAAACTCCAAACCCATATAACACATCCCCATTCCATCGTTTAGGTAAATCATCAGTTTTTGAATGATGAGATGCTGCCTCTAGAAATTGTTTACACCCAAGGTTGGAACCCTGGACCTAGAAAGAGCATACCACCAAGACAAAGGTTCTTACCACTTGAGCCAATCCCTAGGGGTTAAAAAATGAATGCATTTATATTAACGGTACAAGAAATCAATTATCTATTGTTTAATGGCATTGGCTGGAAAATTGGTGGACAGTAGTATGATTTTAGTTTCTGACCTTGTAGTGTTTGAAGTATACGTGTAGTTTACTTTTTTCCATGAACATTCTCTTATGATGTTCTACTCTTTTATTTTTATGACTGTTGATATACTTTCATGGAAATAAATAGGCAGAGACAAAAATACTTAGAGGGCCACATGAGGACTTGGAGAGTTATCTAGAAGCAATCAGTCAACTAAGAGGCAACATTCAATTCTTTAGCAGTAAAAAAGGCTTTAAAAGTAATGATGGGGTGCTCAACAATGCAAATAACCTACTTGCAAAGGCAATTTCGAAGCTAGAAGACGAGTTCAAGAAACTATTATTGTCTTACAGGTTTGTATTTCATGTTCATTGATGCTTTTGCATTGCACAGCTGGTTCATATGTGTGGGTACTGCTAATTTTGCTCCTATAATAATTCTTAGGTTTGATAGGAAGCTAAGCCCTGTGGCACGGTCAATTGCTCCAGCTTCATCTAACAGCTAACATAAATCATCTCTCGGGCAAGTTAAAAAAAAAAAGTTTCTTTGAAGTTGATTAAGCAACAATCAAGTTGGAGTCCATACGGGCTAGTTACCAAGATGACTTGCCTATATGAGTTTCATATGCACTCTTTATATGCATTATGCATTTTTTATTGCTGCTGATGACATTGGCATAAGAAACATGGTCATGTCATGAATCACTCTTTATAATCTCCAGGTATGTTGTTTAATTCTGATTTTTTTTTTGGGCTGGGATTTGGAAATTTCAGTAAACCTGTGGACCCTGATCGTCTCTTTGATGGCCTTCCAAACTCATTGAGACCATCTTCAGAATCGCCTGGGCATCAGAGTGACTCTAATGGCAAGAATCCTTCCCATAACCACTCTGAGCAACAGAAAAGTAACTTAGAAAATGCTGTTTACACTCCTCCAACTCTTATACCACCACGGATCCTACCACTGCTCCATGATTTGGCTCAACAAATGGTTCAAGCTGGTCACCAACAGCAGTTACTCTTAATTTACAGGTAAGAAGCTCAAACTCTGGTAGCTAAGATGCACTACTTGTCTTTCTTTGTGTAGTCATCTCGTCAAACTATCTTCATGAGAAGAGATTCACTATTTTGAATCTTGTTTATGCAAATCTCATTGCAGATTAGCGTGCTCGTGCAAATTTTATTGCAGTTTTGTTTTGATGTAGAATATTCTTTCATGGAAAAAGTTCCACATTAACTGCTATGCAGACATGTTTCTATGTACATGCATATAAACAACATACATATATGCACAACTGTGTGCTTATGTATAACTTCAAAACGTTTACATATAAGATGTTTATCAATATACCATTATTTTATTTGGTTTAGGGAAACCCGCTCTTCTGTTTTGGAAGAAAGCCTTCAAAAATTGGGAGTTGAAAAGCTTAACAAAGAAGATGTTCAGAAGATGCAATGGGAGGTCTTAGAGGCCAAAATTGGGAATTGGATTCACTTCATGCGTATTGCTGTAAGTACCTGTCTGCAATCTGAGCAAATTCTGCACGTCTCTTGTTCTGAATATATGGTAATGGTTGAACAGGTCAAACTGCTTTTTGCTGGAGAGCGTACAGTTTGTGATCAAATATTCGAAGGCTTCGATTCTCTCAAGGATCAGTGTTTTTCTGAGGCTACTTCAAGTAGTGTTTCGGTGCTACTTAGCTTTGGGGATGCGATTGCCAAAAGCAAGAGATCACCTGAGAAGTTATTTGTACTTTTGGACATGTATGAGATAATGCGGGAGCTTCATTCCGAGGTATAGTGAATTTCAATTTGATTTGTGGGCTGAAACTTTGAGGGATTTTTTTGGGGTCCTTTTTCTCCCTTGAAAAAGTAGTCACCATGGATAACTAGGTTATCAAGTATACATGGTCCAATCGAAACTGTGCTACTTTTGTTGGGGAACTCATCTGGATAGTTTCTTGTATAAATTAATTTGATTATTTAGGCATTGTCAGGTTTAGGTATAAAGATTTTTTAAACCACCTGCACCCTTTTCCTTCCAACTTGTTGATGTTCCATATGTCCAACATGCAAATGGATTTGTTTGTAATGAAGTGCGCCTATATGTTTTCTTTGAGCTGCTGCTTTTTGTTAGTACTAATGATTGTATAAAACTATTGCACGTTTTTAAATTGAAGAAAGAAATTGAATGGATTTTGAGGGGGCAGAAGAAGAATAGAAATTCTGTGGGTAGCTATGTTCCCAGCTTGATTTATTCTTTGATGCTTTATATAAATCCTTTTGAGATCTCAATTTTAATGTTCTTTTATTTTGAACCCACACACAAGTTTCTCTCTCTCTCTCTCTCTATTTTTTAACCTTCAATTTAGAGGAGGTTTGGTTTTTATTTTTTACTATTTTTTGTGTATGTGATTTTATTAAATGGAGATATTTCATTAATTTTTTTATTCTCATTTTTTTTCTTACATCTATAGTGTCTGACTTCTTTTAAATATTTCGAGGTTTTCGTAGGTTCTTGTGCTAATTATCAATTATCCTTTCAACTGAGTAATATTTCGATGATGCTAAAATATCAATTTAAGAACTGAATTTATTTGCAGATTGAATTGAAATTCAATGGTAAAGCTTGCACTGAAATAAGAGAAGCAGCCTTTGGTTTGACAAAACGGCTTGCACAGACAGCTCAGGATACTTTTGGGGATTTTGAAGAAGCTGTTGAAAAAGATGCAACTAAAACTGCTGTATTGGATGGAACCGTCCATCCTTTGACTAGTTATGTCATTAACTACGTGAAGTTTTTGTTCGAGTAAGTTCAGAGAATCTTGGATCAGGATAAAATATAGTTTCATACATGATAGTATTAAAGCCTGAGATTTATTATCTTCAATGGTTTGTTTTTTTAAAAAAATAAATAAATCATTTCATTATATTTTTTCTCCTTTTTTTTTTTAGTTTCAGCTAAACGATTCTGTTATATGCTTGTTATATGCTATTTTAACTAAACTTGTTACGGCTCTGAGTTTCCATGGCATAACTAAATCATTGGTTTTCATGACATGTTTAAAACAATAAGCTCTGTTTCTCTCTCTTGTATTTATCTGTTGTACGTTACTGAATTAGCAGTTGAGGAACTAATCAATGAACTGTCAAATATTTCTCATTAAATTGGCACAAATTTTATAATCTTCATCTTAATTCTGGTATGTCAAGATTTATAATTGTGTTACTTTCTGAGATTCATTTATTTTTTAAATAGTCTTTACTCGCTGTCTTTTACTTGCAGTTTACTTTTTCTGATATAATACTGAAGTTTTCTAATGATTAACTTGAAGATGTTGACCAAACTTTTACAGCTACCAGTCAACCTTGAAGCAACTTTTCCAAGAATTTGATAACAAAGATGGAACAGGTTCACAGTTGGCCTCTGTAACAATGAGAATAATGCAGGCCCTTCAAACCAATTTGGATGGAAAATCCAAGCAGTATAAAGATCTTGCTTTGACCCATTTGTTTCTCATGAATAATATTCACTATATGGTCAGATCTGTACGCAGGTATGTCATCTATATGTATTTTTTCGAGTTCTTTGAGAGCTTTACAAGCTTTTCATGCCTGTGAGTACAATGCTTGTTTACATTGGTTTTCAGATCAGAGGCCAAGGATTTGTTAGGGGATGATTGGGTGCAAAGACACAGGAGGATAGTGCAGCAGCATGCAAATCAATACAAAAGGAATGGTTGGGCAAAGGTAGTGTTCTACTGACCCTATTGAACCGAACCACAAGATCTGAATCATTTATTGATCTGGAGCTTTGGCTGATATTGCTTGGATCTGTTTTGGGAAACATCATTCTATCATTTTATCTACTAAAACGTATCAAATTGTTTAAAAACCTATCAAAAAATTTGATGTACTAAAACATAGTTCTGTAACCCTATTTATGATTCAGCTGTAGAGCCTCTTTTTCCTCTTTTATTAAATAGACACAAGCATATCTGTACACATACACTCAAGCTAATGCCATTCCAGTTAATAATGTATTGATTATTATTGATGCCATCTTGCATATATATATATATGTGTGTGTGTGTGTGTGTGTGTGTGTGTTGTTTATTAGCATAGGCCCATGGCTTTTATCGTTGTTGCCTTGGTCTCTGGACATGGAAAGCTTGAATGTTTGTAGGTAGCTCACATATCTTACAGACTCAAAGGAAATGCTTTATTTACCAAAGTTTTCCGTCAATAGATAATTACTAATTATATCATCATATAACCAGGGTTTACAATGTGAATAATACAGTGCACATGCAGGGATTGTTGACTAAAATTCTAAAAAAAAAAGAAAAGGTGATTGGGATTAATGTGTGTGTCATAACAACTTCATGCCAATGTGCCTTCTTGACCAAAGTTTTACAAATCAAATGATGCTATTTTCTGATGCAGCAATATAATTCAGTTATGCTTGGATGGCGTAAGTGTTTGAATCCACTGACTTATTTTTTTTTTTTAATTTCTTCAACAAAATACATGGTGTCCATACAAACTTGTAAATAGCATGCATTTACTGTTTTGAAGCAACATTCCTGTGAGAGGACTCTCTGTGTCGCTTCTTATCTGGATGGACCTTTCACCTGACGTACATACCCATGTCAACATTACTTGACATGAGTAAGTGTATGGCTATCAGACAACCAGAAGTGGAAATTCTTTAAAAACAAGCAAACCTGGCATTTAGCATACCCCAGCCACGTGCTGGTAAACTGGAAATCCTGTAAAGAATGATGGTTAAAAGTGATGGGGAATAAGTATTCATATCTTTGAGTTGCAGATATGCTTTTGATGCTATAGAAAGAGTGATGGGTATGCACTTTTATTCTCTGTAGTTATATGCACAAAATATATTTAAAATTCCTCCTTTCGTTGTACCGATAAAAAAAAAATCCTCCTTATGTTGTATTTTTATCACAGTTCATTTCAGTTCTTTACTCTGGAGTTTATTTTGTCATGCTGTACTATGGCCGAAAATCAGAACACCCTTGTGAAAGTAACCTGTCTGAACTTTATTTAATGCCTCTCAAGTGCTATGTCATTTAAGATATTTATCTGGAAAGGAACTGGGTTTTTCCTTGCTAAATGCGAGTGCTTTTTCCTTTGCAGATTCTTCAGTGCCTCTCCATCCAAGGCCTTACCTCGTCTGGGGGTGGGAGTTCAGTAAGTGTTGATGGAGGAAATAGTAGTGGGGTTTCAAGAGCATTGGTCAAAGAGAGGTTGATGAGAAGTTACATTATGGACATTCATTGCAGTATTTTTGTCCTTGATGTTTTGACCTAATGGGAGAACTATGTTCTGTTATCAGGTTCAAGACATTCAATATGCAGTTTGAGGAACTTCATCAAAAGCAATCTCAGTGGGCAGTTCCTGACACTGAGTTGCGAGAGTCTCTCAGGCTTGCCGTCGCAGAAGTCTTGTTGCCGGCCTACAGATCTTTTGTAAAACGTTTCGGGTTTGTTTTCTGAATTTTAAAGCAACTTACAAACATGTGTCTATGCATGCAGGCATATGTGGTTGTGTGCACATGTACTAAAGAAGACATATTTCATGATGTGTTTATATTGCAAAATCGAAAAGATATATAGCTGAAAACTTTGCTCATCAGTAATTGATAACGATACACCTGAATATTGCCAATGTTGCTAAAATGACTCTGTCGGACCTAAAAATGACCCGGCAATGATGCCAAAACTATTAAAATGAATATTATGCATTTTGTTTCCATTAAATGTCTAATGTAAAGGTTAATAATATTGTGTTATACTCGTTTGTTTAATTACAGGCCTCTTGTTGAGAATGGAAAGAACCCTCAAAAGTACATCAAATACTCGGCAGAGGATCTTGAACGAATGCTGGGTGAATTTTTTGAGGGAAAGAACTTGAACGAACCCAGGCGGTAGATTTGAACAATATTTCTCGTTATATGGTGGTAAATATGTCACTCCTTTACTGGAGAGTCGCGGTTCTGGTGGAAAAAATAAATAAAGAAATCAGATTATGATGTTTGCATTTGCTTTGTAAATTTCTGAATAATGGGGTGTCTTGCCTCCATTCTCTCCAAAAGAGCTTCTTGTGCAGTTTGGTGTGGAATTATTGTTCGAGGCTTGTACATGTGAACAGATATTTCGTTTTCAGAGTTATGCATATTCCCTTCCAACTTTTGTTTTTCAAATGTTATGACCATTGTTGTGGAATATCATTTATTTAATCCACCATTCTCAGAACATCTCACCCAAAGTTTTATAATCTGACTCCTCAGTTGAACCATAAAACTCATTTGAAAATTGTTATGAAGATAGAGGGTAAGCTATCAACAATTCAGTACCTAAAGTATATATATTCACTTTACATAATTTTAAGAAAGTTATAATTGCTCATCTTTACATTTTATTATTTCAAGATTACAACTTTTATAAATAGACACTAAGGTTCTATTAGGATGATGAGATAAAATGAGATAGTTTTAGATGGAAGTTGAAAGTTGAATAAAATTTTATCAAAATTTTATTTTTTAATATTATTATTATTTGAATTGTTTATTATATTTTGTCTAAAAATTTAAAAAAATTATAATAATAAAATAAGATAAGATAAAATTATTTTCGTATCTAAATGAAACTTATATGATTACTTCCAATTGTATTGTGAGGGAGCATAATTTTTTATTTTTTTAAGTTTTCTATATTCATGTTTAAAATTAGGATATTTATATAAAATGATATTATTTTTATGAGTTATTTACAAAAATATTATAAATATGAGTTGTATGTCTGTCATTTTATTTTTGTGTTATTGTTTGATGAAATACTTAACAAACAGAACATTAATGGATCGATCCTTGGGACCTAACTCATGAGATGTACAAATAATATATATATATATTTTTTGACAAAAAGATCAACTTTCATTTCAACCATAAACTTGAGTTTACAATGTGGCTTATAAAATTGAGAAGTCTCAACTTTCAAGTCAACTAGATACGAATGAACGCACTACTACTCTTAATTTCAACTAGAGACCAATTATTACTTTAAAAAAAGATAGTATTAAATTTCTCTTCTAAAAGAGGAGAACACTACAATTATAAATAGACTAAAAATCTATGAGACTATACCTCTAAACAGACTGAGCGTCTGAGAGACTATTTTACAAAGAGCAACACTATAGAGCAACCACACTCAAGCACACACACTCACATGAACAGTAGCATGTTACTGTTCATGCTACTGTTCATGTGAGTGTGTGTGCTTGAGTGTGGTTGCTCTTAATTATTTTTCTTTTACAAATAATATTAAACTTTCAAAATCATCAACAATTTTGACATTTTCATTTTTTAGGAATTGTAAACGTCGGTTTTTTTGACATTATTTCCAACCCAACTGCCTAATGGTCATCAATCACGTAAGAAGTCTATAACGGCGAATAGTTTTGTCGTAAAAACAGTACTATTAGTGGCTTCGGGAGGACGCAAGTGAAGTGAAATGGGTTTGTGCCGACTCGCCGCCATCTTTCATTCTCCACCTTCTCCTCCTCTGCTGAAGCTCTCTTCCAAGTTTCCTGCTCTATTCTTCCCAAGTTCGTCTATATCAGCTAAATTCTCATCTTTATCGTCATCCATGGAATCTCCTCCCGAAGGTTATAGGAGAAACGTTGGCGTCTGTCTCATCAATCCTGATAAAAAGGTATACATGTATGATGTATATATGGATATTTGTGTCTGCGTTTTTGTATGTGTATTTGTATGTTTGTATGCATATAAATTCTTTTTCTTTTTTTCTTTGGCAGATATTTTCTGCTTCCAGGCTTGATATACCCAGTGCTTGGCAAATGCCGCAGGTAAACTTTTAGGGGTAAACAAATTTGATTGCTTTTGATCAAGCGCTGTGTTTGGCTGCTGCAAAAAGCTAGGAAAGTAATATAATATAAGAAACCGGTACCCTTTTGTATTTGAAATGCTACCGCCACAAAGGGATTACAAAAGTAATCCCACAAACTACATATTTTGATGTAATCCGTTAGATTGTGGGATTGTTTTTGTGTAATTCCTTTGTCACTAAAGTATTTCTCATATTTTAAAGTAATTTCTTGTTCCAAATGTTTTCATTGAAACGAAAGCCTCTATTTGAAACCTTCTTTGTGGCTTTAAATCACAAATCTTCACCCAGAATGTTAGGAATTGAGGATTTGAGTGAGACAATAATGATCTGCAAAGAGAGGTTCTAAGGACAATGCAAGAGTTATCTTTTGAGGGTGGGTATCCTATTAGGTTACAGTTGAAATAGCATGCCGTGTGTCTCAGTCGATTTTAAAGTCCAATTTTAGGTGCCAATGACTGTTTGAAACTGGAAGCTGACCCTATGATGGTTGTCGTATGTAGAAAGTTAATGTTGGGTCGTTGAATGTAACTGCTTAAGGGGAAAAAAAGAGAGGAAAAGTTTGATATTAAGATGTCAGTGCAGCATTTTCAATTTGAATGCAAATTAAATGTTAAGTGCGGATTCGTATATTATTGTATATGGAGTAAAAATGAAGCTTGTGAATGACATTTGAGGGCAATCATATTGTACCTTCATGAGCGTCCATGGTAATTTCTTTGTCCTTCACATACCGGTACCGATTGTTGTACCATATCTGACTTACCAACGCAAAAAATCTGGGAATTGAAAATGAAGGGTGTTCTGATGACAGGAAATGAAAAGTTGTAAAAGTGAGATGAGATTTAGAAGGAGTTTACCTAAACATTCAATGTACATGTCCAAGAATATTCAGGGGTCCCCAGTCTTGGCATGTTGCTTGATCCTGTGGTCTTATCTGAAGACATCATCGACCATTGTATAGAACTTGATTGAGGATTAATTGCTTGAGTATAGAGGAATATCATATTGCTATTCCTATTTAGCCTCCCCTACAAGGGCTATATTTGGTACCAAAATGCAATTTAAGAAGACATCTTCATCAAGTTTTAACATAAACTCGTCATGGCAGTCTGTTTAAAAAAGTTAAAAAGCATCTGCAGTGACTTATTTATATGCTAATTGAGATCTTCAAGGAAGTTGATGTGTTCATCTTTGGTCAATGCTTGATTTGAAGGTATAATCAGGTTTATGAAATATAGTGTAGTGAAGTTATGTGGAGACCATTCCTATTGTGTTAATTTATTTTAATTGGCATTTTACTTCAATAGGGTGGTATCGATGAGGGTGAAGATGCTAGAACTGCAGTAATCAGGGAATTAAGAGAGGAAACAGGAGTTAATTCAGCAGAAATTATTGTAGAGGTATGAATGTTGAACCTTTTCTTCTGTCAAATTACAATCTGTTGTGGGCCCTTTCCTTTCCTCCCGTTGCTTTTTTGAAGCCAAGTACCCTCCAATCTGCCAATCAGTACCCATTCAATCTTGTTCGTGAATGGTTTTATTCAATGTCTTCATGGCATTCAAGTGTTTGGGTTGCATGTAGACCAATTCAAACAAGCGAGAGGTTTATTTGGTTTTGGTCATTTACCTTGAAAAGAAGAAGTTTCAATATTTTTATTTGGTTTTGACATGGCATGCCAGGTCATGTGCTGTCCATTTGATGCATCAGTTATTCAAGTCATGCAATCTCTAATTTGATGTCATGTGCTCTCTCCTTAGCAATATGTTCACACCTGAGTTGGATTTCTCAAGCAGGCACCTTATTGGTTGACATATGACTTCCCACCTGAAGTCAGAGAAAAGCTTAAACGGCAGTGGGGATCAGACTGGAAGGGCCAAGCACAGAAGTGGTGAGCACCTGAACTTGGACATACATTGCTAGATGGAGTATGTACTGTGTGGGGCTACTTAGTCTATATTAGGTCAGATTCAGTTGAGGTAAGGAATCTAAACTGAGGATGAGTGCATGACCTGTCTGTCTTGTAAACATTGGATACAGTTTAACTAAAATAAGATGACCCAGGGCACAAAATTGGTTTTGGGTTGGGGCATGTAGAGTTAAACTTGGATAGACAAGTAATTTACAAATACCAACATGCCCATGTGCATGGATGATGGATCAGTACTCCATGTTGTAGTATTTGAAGATACATTCAAATAGGGGGAAAGGGTAAGTCCCCTTCTGCTCATGTCACTCCGTCCAAATGTATTCTCACTCCATCAAAATGTATCCAAAAGTATGAATGTATGTATATGACAAACCCACCCTAGAATGGCAATGTTGAGTTTCTTGATCCCTGTTTTCCTCAACTTGAAGAAATTTGAAGGGAGAAAGGATTTCAATTTCTGTGCAGTTTTCTATATATTGCTAATAATTTGTTACAAATTACAAATTCAACATTGCCTAATCAAACTCTTACTCTGTTCTCTCTTAACATAATGTACTGCCTTTATCTCCCCTTCCCACCCTACATCTATGCAAAGGGAGGCATACTTATTCTCTTCTTTTCCCCTAATTATTTCGTAATAAACTTGCTACACTTTCAGGTTTCTTCTTAAATTCAATGGGAAGGATGAAGAAATCAATCTTTTGGGTGATGGGACAGAGAAACCTGAATTTGGGGAGTGGTCATGGATGTCTCCAGAACAAATAGTTGAGCTTGTGGGTAGACCTTAAACTCGTACTGTTCTTTACTGGTTCATGAACAGCTGGAATTGGCATTTTTGTCCGGTTGGTTTATTTACATGGTCTTTTTCACCATTCTGTACAGGCTGTGGATTTTAAGAAGCCTGTTTACAAGGAAGTTATGACCGCTTTTGCTCCATATCTTCAGTAATCGTATGCTGGAAATAATGATCATTTTGTTGCTTCCAAACAGAGTTCTTCAATCAACCCGATGAGCTACTTCAAAAAGAAAATTACTTCAATGACAGATACCGATGTTGATTCTAAGGTTATCAGATTACATGTCTAAATGGTTATAATAATGAAAGTTCATCTTTCTTTAATCGGAATGCTATTTTTCTTGTAATGACATGTAATGTTCCTATGATCATCGAGAAATATGAACTAACATTCGCTGGACCTATATTTGGCAATGCAATCCTATTTATGAGAATGTTCTTCGGCATTGACAGGCATGGACACGATTTTGTGCTGGAATAACTTTTTCTCGATAAGTAATAATCTTTATTAATTGAATGCAACTAGAAGCCCATATACACTAGTACACAAGAGAGACCTAGTTATACTCTTAACAAGCTAAAAAGTAGTAAAAAATTCATGGACATTCCCTTCCTTGAGTACAATAGCATAAAACCATTGAAACCAAAGAAAATACCAAGGAAGTTCGAAAGTGCTGGAATAACAAACAAACAACTATATATTTTACTACCCCAAAGTTGGAATAAGTTTCATTTCATCAGTTCGATTAAGTATAATCATAAGCCCATTAACATGATTTTATCTGTCATTGCCGTCAATACCAAGGTGGTAATTTACTTTTGGAATCTCATATGAATTGATTATTCAAGTCAATAATATGGCTATATTACTTTTGCCGTCATTCCCACATGCAATTTATCATGCCTGTGTCTCAGTGATTTTCCTTCAATTTGCGATGAAATTGAGGTCCTGTGCATCTCTTGCAAATCTGTTTTCATAGTGCTATTCGAAATAGTGCATTAACACAACAAATGATAAACTGCTGCTTAGTCCATATTCCTCAAACGCACGGCCGGAGAACAAGAAGATGGATGTTTATTTTGAGATATAATATAGCCATATTATTTGTATCAAGAACCTCAAGCTTCAAAGAAGATGAGATCCTTCAGTGATTCAATCAAAACTGAAGTACACACTCTTCATATTGATAAGCTAAGCTGCATTGAAAAATCTCTGGCAAGCTATATTGTCAACCAACTCCTTCACCAGCCCGACCGAGTCATCTTGATTTCAAAATTCTAGTTCAATTGACAAACAAACCATGGCCAAGCAAGAAAGTGATAAATACCATGGCATCTCCAACCTAAAGAAATGCACCTCTTTTAACTCTTCTGAAGTATATTTTGTATATGATCGGTAACAATCTCTGCCACTATTTCAGGAGAGAACCTTCTTATCATGTCCTTCCTTGCCTGGCTGCCTTTGTCCTTAGCATCCTCAACATTATTCATCACATGTCTCATAAGAACTTGAAGCTTATCGACAGAAGGTTCCGCCCACAGATGCCCTTTGAATGGCCCTTCCATAACCTGACTCATTCTATCCACTGACAATGGATAGCTATTCTCCTCTGACAAATACTCTGTTGGCCCAGACCAATTCGTCGCAATCACCGGCAATGACATTGCCATGGCTTCCACAAGAGGCCTCCCCCACCCTTCCCCTCTTGATGGAAGGACAAATGCATCAGCTGCCTTGTATAGTCGCGGCAAATCAACTTGAGCAATGTGGGTGTCTATCACATAAACTGGAGCCCAACCTGCTACGGGTTTTTCTATATCAGTGTCCTCCACAAACTCTACGATCTTGTTCCCAAAATCTCTATCAGAATGGTATGGATTCGTTAGCAAGTACAAAGCAACCCCATCAACCCTTGAGAATTCCTTCAAGTATGATTTCAGCAATACATCCCAACCTTTCCTGTGCTCCCACTTGAAAATACTCAAAAATATGAACTTCTTTTCCGAATTCAAATTCTGGGTTGTTGAACCCAAGACCAATGTCCCTAGCGAGGAAAGGTCTAATGGTTTATACATGAGGGGATCAAAGAACTTCACATCAATAGGCTGAATGATTTTCACCACCTTAGAAGGATCGACCCCACTTTCAATAAATGTAGACACATGAAATTCAGTGGGAACCCAAACATAGTCCATTTGATTACAGCGCTTCACATGGTCAGCATTCACCCTATCAGTCTCAAACATGGTCCGGCCGATCACAGACTTGAAATTTTGATAAGCACCTGGTGGGCATGGGAAGGTTTCAAACAATGGAGGGTACCAAGCCCCAGGCTCACTGTGACAAATCACAATGGTCTCATTCATCCTACATTCTGTTTGATGGAGTTCCAAGGCCAAGTTCTTGGCATATTTTGGCAAGCCCTCCCAGAATTCAATGGATTCTTCATCACCATGATGCTCAATAGCCAATTTGAATATTGGGTTTTTCATGCGTTCATGGAGGGCCAAGATATATGACCAACTTTCGGAACTATACCCACCACCTGAAAGAAAAGGAGCCATCCATAGCACACAGCTGGGTGAAAGGGAAATGGGATTCACTGCATTGGTTATTTGTGGTTTTGGGGTTGGGTGAAGAAAGCCTACAAGTGTTTGAAGAAAAGTGGGGTGTGATGAGAAAGAGTATTTCAGGTGTTGTGTTTTGTAAAAGTTTGTTTCGGAGAAACCCAGTATGACTGCTAGTGAAAGAACCACAACGGATGATAAGTAGAATACAAGTGGTTTCTTTGCTACAATCAGGCGAAAAGTGTGATTAGGTTGTGATTGATTAATGGGCCGTTGGCTCCCACGAGATTCCATGGCAATGGATTGAGAGAAGTGACTTCAAAATGTAAGCAGCATCTGAAAAATGAAATTGAAATCAGTGAGATCAAAACTGAAGCATAAGAGGGACGACCTGAAATTGCCCACTGTCACTGACTGCACCTCGAAGCGCAAGAGAATGTCTGCACGGCTGCTGCACGACTTGGTTCAGTATTAGGGCGAAAGCATTCTACTTTCTCTCTCGTCTCTCCGTCGGAGGAGGCTTCTGTAATGTTGTTTCTATAAAAGCACAGAGAACGTAGACCATAACATCTCTCTTTGAACTAATTATTGACTTTCCTCCTGGTTTAGCCCTCTTCCTCGCGTTCCTGTGTCCACCTTTTCCTCTTTCTGAAAGGCGGGTCTTCCTAGTGTAATCCTGATCGGCCGTTCCAAAAATAATCAGAGATTTACAAAACTCAAAGGATTAATAACATTCAGTTTTTTTTTTTTTTTCCTCGCATGGGTCTTTGTAGCCTTGTAGGAATGTATTCTAATAGTAAATTGGTATGGAAGGCAAAAGAGACGTAGCAGAGATTTGCAGAAAATGAGCACGTCGTTTATGTTGGTGCCTGAGCTTGCCCCGTTTGGAAAGTGAAATGAGGTAAAATAAGATAATTTAAAGTTAAAGTTAAAAATTTAATAAAATATTAATATTTATTATTATTATTAATTTTGATTTTGAAAAAATTAAATTGAATTTAAAAAAGTTAAATTATTTATTATATTTTATATAAAAATTTAAAAAAATTATAATGATGAGATAAAATAAGATGAATTTTCAATCAAAACTGGACTACTAATTTGAGTTGGAAAATAAATGTAAGGAACGATAAGAGAAGAAGTAAAAGCAAAATTAGAATTACTCATACATCTATGAACCTGTATAGAGGATTTTATTGAAGATACAATATGACGGCCATAATCCTAGTTAGCAAGTCGAAATCTTGTCAGATCGGATCATCAAACCGGACCGCCACAAATTAGAGCATGAAGAGAGACCCCAAAAACATTCAAAAGATTGAGTTGAGAAAAAGGAAAATCTACATATAACTCCCACATTTTAGTCAGTTGATTGTAGCCCATATTTCTGAAACTTTCATTCTCAAACAATACTGTTGCTGAAATTAGAGCATGAAACCATCCAAGAATGGGCTTGTGCAACTGGAACTCCCTCAAAACAGCAAAGCATATTGTATGCCTTTCTGGGCAAACTGAAATGAAAAATTAAAAAAAAAAAAAAAAAGTGACAAATTCAGTCTAGTATTATCTAAATCATAAATAACATGGTTGCAGGAATCTTCACTCGATCCTTCTCTCAATTTATTATGATAATGATCGTGTCAAACTTGGTTGGTTATAATAATGACCCACTGGGCTTGCACTCCAAGGAAAAGGCAATGGTGAGGACGATTCCATTTATTCATTGGTAAGCAAAGGAGATTTATTACAAGAGAGATAACGCGCATCAGCACAACAAACATCTGAGCCTTTATTTATGCAAATGCTCGAGTCCATATTTATGCAAAAGCTCAAACAATATGGAACTTCTACATCTTTGACCAGAAGCGGCTCAAGCTAGCTTCAATTGATCCATGTGGTTCGTCCGTTGGTAAATATACATCATCATTAAACTGCAGAAGAACCCCATTAGTCAATTTCATTTTATGGCTAAGAGATGAATCTCAGCTTAAAGTTCAATCAGGATAAGAGGGGAGGCTAACGGTAATAAAATAGAGGTACATATGCCCTGCATAAAGTGAATGCCGAGAAATTACTCTATTTAAGGCTTTAACTTGGTAACTGGGCAACTGTGGCTCTGAAGATACTAAAACGGGTAACAAAAGCAAGTGAACATGTACGTTTCTAATAAAATTTTAAATGATCCCCACCCATGAGTGGTCTCTAATCGTTCAATCCCCAAATACCAACTTCCCCTCCCTCTTTTCAAGGGAGATAGGACATGGGAGTCTAATCTAATATCATGCAGCTCTTGGTTTATCTGGATCTAAGTACTTAAAAGACTAGGAATCGGATTTCAGTTTTTATCTATTTACTGAACTCATCAATAGGTTTCAACTTTATGAATATGTGGATCTGAAATGGTTAGGTATATTATGCCATTACATATTCACAATATACCAGTGTTTTTGTTGGAGAAAAGTACTGAGGCTGAATTTCATCTTGCATTGCTAAAATTCCTATGAAGCAATTGTTCTTTGAACACAATGACTTCAAATGCTCAAATCTAAATATATCCTAAGTGATTGTTAATGAACTATATAAACTCTATGTCAACGATTAGCTACTTCAGTATTTTCCCACTACTTCTGGCAGACATCATTATCGGTAAAGAGAATTCCTACCTTTACAATAGTTTCACCATCCTTGTTTTTCAGATTAACAGGTAGGAAATGGATATTTGGCATCTTCAATTGGACAGATGAGATGTCAAGAAACCTGGAAGCATAGAAAAAAAGAAAGAAAGAATTCAACTCAACAAAATCGAACCATTCAGTGCCACCAAGTGGATGGGTGCAAGGAAGTTGGTTCATACATGCACCTGCGCTTGCATACAAGTATGAGCATACACATGAATGCGTGTCTCTGTTTATGCCCGAATGTGTGTGGTCATACAGTGTATGCCTGCTAGCGGGTGTGGAAGTGGGAGGTGGACGTGTGTGTGGGTGCATGCATGTCTCTGAGAGAGAGAGAGAGAGAGAGAGAGAGAGATACCTGTTGAGTACACTTTTTGCCATGTGATGGAGCGTATTCTGAACAGATGGACTGTATACTCCCTGTTTTGGAGGACCATAGAAAGTTTCAATCAGAACTTTTTTCACATCGAGGTATCTGTCTGTGAAGTAATATGGCTTCTGAGGGATGCTAGAGAGAGATTCGTATGAATACCTGCATCCAAGTTTACCCCAGAAACATGACTGCATTTTAAAGACTCGGAAAATTAAAATGGAATCAACGTAACCATACCTCAATATAGAATCAAGAGGGAAAGACAAGTTTTAATTCATTCTTTTACCGGATACCCCTTGTATAAGTTTGATTATGGAAGCAACATAAATATCGGGAACTCAGTTCATAAGAATGAAGTGGGCAGCCCAAATATATTATTATTGTCATTATTATTTTTATTATTTTTGCTTGATTCCCCTTGCATATAGTTGATTAAATTGAAAGATCATATCCATACCTCCACGCTGCTGTGACCTCTGTTGCCAGAATTCTCTCTCGTGTTTCAGGAAGAGCCGTGTATTTATCCCTAATAAATCCCTCAAAACCTGACTGCTCAAAACATAAAATCCAACAAAACCAATCATCAGAGAAACTAGGGTGTGCCACAATTACAGTACATTGAAATTAGCAGTGGCATTTTTTAAAACAATTATTGTTTTGAAATATTTATCAAGCATTCGGGAGTGTAGTAGCAATTCACAACTCAAGATCCACTGCCATTATCAATCCATGTTTACTAGTAAGGAAATTTGGATGTGCTTGTGCCAATTTCAGGTTTTCTAATTCCCATTATAAACTTGCATTTTTCTCTCCTCTACACCATTAACTCTTTTTTTGTTTCTTCCTTGGATAAACTACCATTTAACTTTGACTATTGGATATTAGTCGATCACACAATTCTTTTGCAACTTGCTGTATCCACATAAAGTGAATTGGTAAGAATAAATGTGGCACAGCAAAGATGTTAACCATGTTTGCAAATCTGAAACCAAAATGCTTCCCTCAAAACATAGAACACATACCAGTAACAGACAATAATGAATAAACACAGCATCAATCAGTTTCATGTTAGCATATTTAGTGCATATAAAAGCATAGACATTGACAAGCATCACAGGCTTTCTTGCCTCGTCAAGCAAAGAAAATCTTGGAAGTATATCTGGAGTTAGGGTAAAAGAGAAATGAGGTTACCATGGTTGTCTTCAGCAAAGCCAGGCCTTCAATACCAGAAGTCACCTGTAATGCACCAGACTTCTTTACAAATACTTCTGTTGTATGCTTCTCAGATCCAAGTTTAAAACCTACAATGGAGACGTTAGTGACGGCACTAAAAATCTAAAAGCTGAAAATAATAAAAAATGGAGATCATTTTCTTGGCTGTTCAAGCCAATGAAATCCGTTTATAATTGGAGCACTGAAGAAAGTTCTAACCAATTTGGCTGAACAATGCCAGTAGCAGAGCCTTAATAAAGGATGGGAAGGGTGACATGAGTACCAATAGTACAATTATTTCCTTATAAATTTGAATTCCAAGCTTCAATAGTTAGTAGGAATGAACTTCACCAATTACTAGAAATTGTTTCTGGCTTGGAGTTTGGACTTTGGCCATGATTCCAATTCCCACAAGCCCTCCTTATACTAAAGTTCCATGCCAGAACAATGCCATATTCAGCAGTAATAAAGATTCATGGATTGTTTGTTGTGAGTGAAAGTGGTGAAATCCACTTACACAAGAAATATACAAAATTAACCTAAACATTAAAGAAAAGAGAAGAAGAAAATCCTGAAAACTAAAAAAATTATCACTGTAAATAAAGGTAAAAAAACTACCACAGAAACATAAAAGTTTTCTTTTTTTTTTTGAGAGGAGAGGGGGGGCAGTAAGCTCCCCCACTGGTTTCCCATGATCTTCAGAACTTTGACTGTCCTTTCCATGGATTTGTTACTCCACAATGGTTAATTCCTTTTGCCAGCGTAATTACTCACCAAGAGAGTGATAATACAATTTTGGCCATATACCCATTCTTATTTATTGATCAATATTATTCTTTTTGCTTTACAACGATTCCCATAACTGTTTCAGTGGTGATGGCAATTGAACCTTGTTTACTTCCAACAAATTTTTGGAGTTAAACAACATCAAAGAAAACCAAAAGAAAGAAAGAAAGAAAGGGCACAATTCATACCAAGAAAAAACCTGGGAATTACACAATAAACAATTTGGTAGACCTTTTTTCTTTGGTTACAGAAATCAGTATAAATCATATATGCAATCTCTCCTTCAAAAGATTGATAAAACTAACCGTGTTCATGTTCTTGACCATCTACATGCACACGTTCCCATGGCTTTTCCACTATCTTTACTATGGCACCAGTAACCTAACCAAGTGAAGATCATGGATTAGATTGACTAGAAATGGCATGAGAAGAGTTAAACACATGTTTTTTTAAAAGATGTTATTACTGATAAAGAAAAATAAAGGAATTAATGATAGATGAAACATGGATATCTTTTGAACTCAATACACACACAACAAAAGAAGAAAAAAGGAAGACAGAAAAGGAAAGCGCTCTTTTGACTACATACTAACATATAATTTTTATTTGATAGG
Source organism: Platycarya strobilacea (assembly GCA_036898215.1). Taxonomy (NCBI): domain Eukaryota; kingdom Viridiplantae; phylum Streptophyta; class Magnoliopsida; order Fagales; family Juglandaceae; genus Platycarya; species Platycarya strobilacea. The sequence goes on along the minus strand of CM072551.1, from coordinate 33,969,364 downwards.
TGATATACTAACATATAAATAAACTTACAATACAAATTGCTTGGATGATAAATTAGAATCTAAACATGCAAAAACTATACTGCATAGAACTGCACAGATTGCTAACACCCTGACATGTACCAAACCTTGCTTTGGAATCTCGATGCAGCTTCAGATTTTACATAATTATGGAAAAATAAAATCCTCATCTCCAGTTCTCACCCCCCCAACTTTTCCATGTAATGTAAAAAAAATTCCTTTACATCTATATGCCTTCCCCACCCAACTTTCATCACTTGTTTCATTGTATCAGATTCATAATGTTGCAACCTTTACACAGGCCTTCTTATTCTTCCTTCTGGCAACATTACAGGAGGTATCACTAGCACTTTCCAAAAGGGTATGCCTGGCCTCAAAATTCCAAAACATCAATCAGCCTATGATACCTCTATATGATAAGGATAAGATTAGATGCTATATGAGATCTTACATTGCTTAAAAATGAGAAGTTATTACTCTTTATAAAGTTATAATGGGACTCCAATTGTATTATTGACTAGTCCTTTTGGAATATAGGCCATATAGTTTGGGTCATCCATTGAGGCATTAAAAATAGTATCAGAATCTATCTCAACTATAAATGTGATATCTGAGTCGTGCCACCTACGATAGATTGGCTAGAGGAGGCGTCGTTAATTTAAGGGAGAGAAGATTGTGATATCTCATATGATATAAAGATAAAGGTAGATAGTGTATGTGATCTCACATTACTTGGAAATATAAAGTTCTTCTTCTTTATAAGGTTCCAATAGGGCTTTAATTATATCATTAACTAGTCCTTTTGAAGTATACTTCATACGGTTTGAGTTTTCTATTAGGACGTTACACAGCCTTTCAATAAGGACAACCGACTCCTATAAAAAAAATGAGGATGACTCACAACTGCACCTATTAAGGAAAGACTAAACTTGCTTACTCCCTATACAGACAGATTGCTGATATATGCCAAAAGCAACCGCCTTTGCCTTCTACTTTTTTCCTTCATACATAGTTTTTTTTCTAGGTGTAATCGGTTTTATTTCCTTCATACAAAGTTAAAAGGAACCAAAAAGTAAAAATATGATCAAATCTCATCCATATTATGAATTTAAAGTACGCAACCATATCCACATAGTATTTTATTTACCTGGCGATAAAATGATGTAAAGTGCTTAGCAAGCAGAATTGCAAAGTCCTCCATTGATATTTGTTCCGAGCATTCCTTTGCTTTCACATATACCTGTATTGTAACTAAGCTTAATTAAGAATGCGTGGAAGTAAAATTTCCGGAAATTATAACAGAGAGCATAATGTGATAGCTAATGAAAATATTGTGATGAGAAAGATAAATCATCAAGCTAAATATATTTCATTTCAAATCGCTTTTACCATTTTCCCATTTTCAAGGGTGCATATCTTGTGCTCCAAACTTGATACCTAGTCCTAAGTACCACTTTATATTTGAGAACCACATTCATTGATGGACCTGAATTAATTGTTAGTGTTTGGGCTGCATGCATGCGACTGCTTCATACTCTAAACCATCAAGTATGGGTATCAATTACCATTACCTGACTGTTCTTCCATCCTTCAAATACAAATATATGCCCCATACATAGGATTTGAAGAGCTTAAATAGGTTTATAAAACAGCGATGGCCCTTCTAACCAGATTTTGTGTAGAGTGCTAAGTTCATTTGTATGAGGTGTTTTGATTTTGAACACTGAGAGCATTAGCATTACATCACTTCACAGTTCACACACTCATAAGCAAGTAATCTAAAGTGAGCGTACCAGCCTCTACAGCTGCTAAAAAGCAACCAAATTTAAGATCACAATTACTGGATTATAATCATTTCACATCAGAAAAAGAAAAAAAGGAACATATTCAGTGAACTGAGCCTAACACAACTACTTCACCCAGTTTTTCCGTGATCAAACAGGGCTACAACATCAAAGACCTCTTTTTTACTTCGGGAACAAACGATCATCAGTCGTCACGTCAGCACAAAGTGAACTGAAACTAAATATAATATTTTCGCACATTTGAGGAGGTATGATTTTCAAACTTTCTTTTCAGATAACAAGTAGAACAAGAAAAACAAAATGAAATTCAAAATTCATATTTTCTCTTCCTTCTCCCCAATTCTCTAGACAACCACACGGAACCTGACAGTAAAAAACCCAATGCGTAAGAAAGAGATAGAAGAAGGAAAAAATAAAAAAGTTACGGTGTTCTTCATGGTGTCAGTGGCGACGATATCGGAGTTGTCGTCTAGGACATAGGCGGGGAGGCAATCGGAGAGGAGACTGATGCTCACGTTCCACTCCACGAAGAAATAGCGGCCTTCTTTGTTTTTCCAAACCCTACCCACCCTCACCCGATTCTTCCCGTGCCTGTGCTCGAACTTGAGATTCTCTAATTCCCTCGACATGCTTGGCTTTGCGTTGGATTCTCTGAGAGCAAAAAGCGTCCAACTTGCAGTGCGTACGTGTGGGTTTTATATGGTTTTCAGTAAGAAATGAAAACAGTGGTTTTCAGTAAAACAGTAAGACTGCTTGTCTGTGTGCGCGTGGGTTTTATATGGGGTTGGCATCGTCGGAGTATAAACTACAAAGTCCTTTTATTTTTCCTTTTTAATGAATATTTTGACGGAAACAGTCGATTTCTTAGGTGTCCCACTTGCAGCGCGTACCTCTCTCGTCCATTGTTCATAACAACACGAACACGGAACAGCTTCCAGAGTCCTTATCCACAGACCACGACAGATTCTCATCTGGGTTTTCCAGTTTCTTCCCGCACCTCTTTAGACTTTAACCGAAGAAAAATTATATTAACAGTCACTATTTATACAATATATATCTACCGATTACTCGTATTCAAACACGGCAAAGAATCTCTCTTTATTATTATTATTTTTTTTACGAATTGCCTTACGCATCGCTAATTATGACGTTTCCTCGGGCTGCACATTAATTATTGCATCTCCGATGATGACGTTTTCTCATTACTCATCTCGATCAAGGTTTGAATCTTCCATATCCACGTTAGACTTCCCCCATCTGGGCTTTCCTTTCCCACCTCTGCATTGAAAACCAAGCAAAGAATCTCTCTTTCTTAATTGGCAAATTGCGTTTGGCTTCTCTAATTATGACCGTTTCCTCCGGCTGCGGATTAAATTATTGAACTTTTATAATTAATCCGCTCGATCCAGGTTGGAATCAGCTTAAAATATGACGACTGACACAAAAATGTCAAATTCTCAAGTCTTAACCGAGATAATAAGTTATTGAAATCCGATCATTTATGGCGTAAATGAACAGGTTTGATAATCTTGAGGACTAGTCTGAAACATTTGCAATTCTGCGGGCGAGTTATAGCTTCCTTCCTTATATTTTTCTCCTTTGCTCAAACAAAAAGGGTTACAGGAGTTTGTGAGAGGTCCCAGATAAATGGGGTGGAAACTATATTTTTGTGAATACACAATAATGAAATAAATAACTACAGTAAATAAATAATTCAAATAAAAAATCAGCTTAGAAGAAATGAAAATTCCATTCTCTTTAAAAAGATTCAAATCATCTATAATAATTCAATTGAACTGATGCAGGATACTCGTATCCGTTTTGATTTGACTCTTTCAAAATTAAACAGTTCAATCGATTATCGTATAGTTCTAATCAATTATGCCTAAATAATTAAACCCAAAATTCTACGAAAAAAATATATTTCTAATATCCAAAAATATCTCAAAAATATTCTTTTTAATGTATTTTCTTTCCAACTCAATTTTTTTTTCATGCTCCGCTCGTAATCTCCCTTCATACACTATTTAAAGCTATTAAGCCCGTAAATTATCAACCCATTACATGCATGTGCACTGTTAGCTTCTAGATTTTAAAACAGTCTCAACAAACTATGGATCAAGTACAACACACGTATTCTTTATTGGAGAACCATCAAACAACGGCTAACTTAATAACCTTGCTGCTTGCATGCGGCCACGTTAACAATTAAAAGATATTGAAAATATTTATCATATCATGATCACATTGACCGAATACTTGACAACGATGATATTTAGAAAATAATCTTACTAATTATTAAAAAAATACCAACACTATATTAATGAATGAGCACACGTCACAGTATTATTGGCAATTCTAGTAGCCGATATCTATCGAAGACTCTAGAATTAAGGCTATCTATAGTCAATGCTTTGTTCGTTCATCTAAAATTAAGTATTTTTTTCTTCAAAAGAAACAAGTAAAGTTGAATGAATTAAAAAAAAACAAAAACTGCTTTACAACTTTCACACACATAATAAACGTATTCACATGTTGACAACACATGACCGACCATACAGGGAAAACGCGTAGTTGGAGATGAATCCTGAAAATAGACCTTTGGCCATCCTTTATAAGAGTTGTGGCACATAACAGGCAAAGATTCTTTGCAATTTAATTTTGGGATTTGCTATCAGAGTCCGAGCACGAACAGAAATGGAGGGGGCGAAGAAGAGGGTGGTGGTCGTTGGTGGGGGTGCTGGTGGCTCCGTTCTTGCCCACTCTCTCCACTCTGTTGCAGATGTTGTCCTCATCGATCAGTAAGTCTACCTTTCTCAGCTTCTCTGATTTCTTTTTCTACTTGAGATTATAAAACTTTATGAAATGGTGGATTTGGGGTTTTCGGGAAGTTTTGCTTTTGAACGGGTCATTAATGAAAAGTTTGGAACTTTGCTCTGTTTTGATTAACATCACGAAGTGGGAAGATGAAAGAATGTTATAATATGAGAAATTCCAAATTTAAGATTAGGTTTGTAGTCTCGATATGAAACTTGAAGTTGATTAACCTTGGATTAGTTTTTTAATTTCTTTCAACAATTATTTCTCAGTAATTTTCAAACAAAACTATGTAACGGAGCCTGAGAGATCGAAGTTACTAAAGTGATAATTACATGTTTACGCAATCAGCATCAGATCACAACCAACATAGATCACAACTTGAACATTTTTCTTTGTGGGATTAACAAGGAACCCCGGTTGTTGGATACTTGCTGAGATTCCAATATATTTTTAACATAGATATTGGCAAAGATCCAAAAAGAAAATGTATATGTAATTGTGTTGAGTGAGAAAGTAATATTCAAAAAGATTGATACGTGGGATAAATGACATCAGGAAGGAATACTTTGAAATCCCATGGGCAAACTTGAGGTCAATGGTGGAACCATCATTTGCTGAAAGATCAGTGATTAATCACTCGGATTACCTTCCAAATGTTCAGATTATTACATCTGCAGCAACTAACATCACAGACAAAGAAGTCATAACAGCAGATGGGAATCCAGTTGCGTATGATTATCTTGTTATTGCAACAGGACACTCAGAATCTCTTCCCAAATCTAAAGCCGAGAGACTGAACGAGTATCAGGCAGGTAAGAATAAACAGATCGAGATGTAGGAAAATTTTATTCCCATTTGTTTGTGTGGAGTCATGGACTGCTTGCTTAATATCTTTCTCAAGCATGCTGGAAATTCAAAATGGAAAAAATAACTATTAAAACCTAACAAATATGATAGCCTAGCCCCTTTTATATACTATATTTAGTTATCTAAATGCAAAATATCACAATCAACATCTGCTCACCCCCCCCCCCCCCAAAAAAAAAGAAAAGAAGTTGAAAGAAAGAGGTTAATTCTGGCTGTCTACTCTCATCAACACATTTGCGCCACGAAGCTATACATTCTACTTCTGTTGACCTGCCCACAAACGTTCTGAATGCTTTACTTGTGCTTTACTTATGCAACGCATTCTTTTTAAATTTGAGCAAAATGTCATTTACGCTTTACAATGCATTAAATCTCACTCCATTCTCTCTTTATGTTAACAGATTTTGAAAAGATAAAATCTGCTAATTCAGTTTTGATTGTTGGAGGGGGACCCACTGGTGTTGAACTTGCTGGCGAAATTGCTGTTGACTTTCCTGGTAAGAAGGTGATTCTGGTGCATCGAGGGACAAGATTGCTGGAATTTATTGGCCCCAAGGCTTCCCGGAGGGCACTGGATTGGTTGGTTGCAAAGAAAGTTGAAGTGATCTCGAATCAATCTGTCAACTTGAACTTTTCATCGGATGGCACTTTCCAAACATCTGGTGGAGAAACTATCACAGCTGATTGCCATTTTGTCTGTACGGGCAAACCAGTGGGTTCATCTTGGATTAAAGAGACCATTTTAAGAGACAGCTTAGATATAGATGGAAGGTTGATGGTTGATAAGCACTTAAGGGTCAGAGGTCGTAACAATATCTTTGCAATAGGAGATATCACTGATGTTAAAGTAAGCACATCCAATCTTTTCTCTATGGTATTGTTTGGTTGCAATTACTAAATTTTTAGTAAACCTGACATGAATTAAGCAACTCAGTCATGAAAAGAGTGGAGGGTGTAAGTTTTACATCTTTTGCATAGCAATATTAATTATTGATCCTACCCCGTAAAATTTCCCCAAGTGATGACAATTGTTATAAGAACCTGTCAATTCTTCTTGCCTCCATTTGTACCAAATGAGAATGAATCATATAATGCATATACTTGCCAAGTAGCAGGCTGCAAGAGTTTGTATTTGTTCCTTTCTGTAGCATGCGTGTGTGCTTTTAATCTCACGTCCATCAGGAAATTGCATGAGCATGGAAGTGTAATGGTGCCTTAAAAGGTTTGAAATATACTTGCATTTAAATCCATTGCTCTTTTATAATCGATTTGACAAGACAATAAAACTTACATTTTTTTCTCTTTAAGTAATTTATAACTGCATACTAGAGACATCTTTCAATGTGAGCTGCCTTTGTTTTTTTTTTTTCACGTAGGACTCGATTTAAGATAACTTTGTTCTATACACCGTTTGAGTTAATTTAGTTAGAAATCATGGTGAGCTGAGACTCTTTCAATTCGGTTGAGAGAACTACCAAAAAAATAAGGAAAAATAATATGAAACAAATAAAAGGAAAACAATAGTGGGATTGATACAGATGTAATTTCGGTCTCTTTAGAGCTATGGGAAGGAGCATGAATCTCTCAAGGGTAGATTGGTTCAGCTGAGAATTACACCTCTTGTGTTTGTTTTGGTTGGAGGAGAATTCAATTATGTGAAGGAGTTGAAAGCAAAGCATCAATCTTCTTTACTCCTTTCAGTAGCTTGAGCTGCTGGAAAACTTTGTAACTCCTGCTGAACCCTTTGCCGTGCATCAGTAAGAAACTCTTGCCTACTTTAGATGCTTGTTATTCTCCTGGCTTCCTGGAACCAGCCTTCCTTACTTGATATGGTAGCATTGAACTACGTTTGATTGCAGTTCAATTATCAGTACCCTGCCCTGTTGTAGGTAACAATCAAGTTCATTTTCGCTAGAACAAACAGCCTTCCATGATCGGGTCCATTTAGATAGAAAGATGATTTGTGAATGGTGGTGAGATTGTTGATTGAAATGAGTTTATATGAGTTGAGATGAGATGATCTAGTTTCATCTCGCCTCAGTATCCAAACGGCTCTTTAAAAGGTTGGGTAGGAAGTGCCACCGTGCTTGCTGGTGTATTACTCTATTTTAGATAATATCCACGAATTTCCATATTTTATAAAATAGAATATGTGTTCTGAACTGTCTGATGCATTATGATTTATTATTCAGGAGCTCAAACAAGGATATCTGGCACAGAGCCATGCTCAAGTGACTGCCAAGAATATAAAGAAGTTGATGATGGGAGGAAGCGAAAGCAAAATGGCTGCTTATAAGCCTGGTTCTGACATGGCACTTGTTTCACTTGGAAGGAAGGAGGGAGTGGCACAATTTCCAATAATGACAATTAGTGGATGCATTCCCGGCTTTATCAAATCTGGGGACTTGTTTGTGGGGAAGACAAGGAAACAACTTGGGCTAAAACCTTGATTTTACTAAAATATGAGCTGAACTTGGGGCACATTGTTATTTCTTTATGTTTTTAATTCATATTATTTTCATTTGGAAATATTTGCTTTTCATTGAACAAACACAAATACAATCGTGTGGTTATAATTCGTGGTATAGACATCATGTGTTTGATTAAATTCTCAATGACAGCAGTCAACTTTGATTGGAGTTAGGTTCCCACCATCTTCTTTTGGCTTCAAATTTGTGTGTATGATATTACTTTTCTAAAGGCAGCGGCATATCTAGGTACTGTGCATGCAGTTCATCAGATTCTCATAACCATGGCAAGAAGATAGAGAGTGTTAAGGACGTATATCGCAATCTGGTTTATCAAATCCCGATTGACCGGAACCTACAAAACAAGAAGAAAGATCGGAGTCCGGAACCGCTCCGACGATCAAGTTAGTTTTAGAGAGAATATATGAAAGTTTGTTTGAGAGAAATGTCAGAATGTACCCATTTTCGATTTCGGTTCAGTTTTATTTATAGGTGTCCCCCCCTGAATGGGGGGTTTGATGGCGAAATATCTATTAATTGAACATCATTTGATCGTCATCCTTGAGAAAGGGAAACCTGATCTGATTCTGTTTGTCTCATCGCATTAATTGGATATTTTCTTAATTAATGCTTAATTAGATATTCATTGAGAGGGACATTAATATGTTGCTCTTTTCTCCCTCCAATCTAGCAATTAATGATGCGTGTCTAGGGTATCTTCGAATTTAAGAGGGAAAATCTGTAGAATGACTGTTGTCTGGTTGCTCATAAATGCTGGAATGATCATGAGGTGGGGTGGACTCAGGAGATATGTCAATAAATGAGCTGTCGTTCCTGGCCTTATCGTATCTTTAAAGCCGATTTATTTTCTTCTTCTTTATTCGGGACAACCAGTTACTCGGATCGTTTCTGATTCCGGTATTCCTGGTTGAATTCAAACACTGCATCATCTGGGTTCAGATCACGAGCCTTGGGCCCAACTAACAGACCGGGGCTTAGGGTTGTTGCCGACCGCCCTTTCAGTACCCCGCGAATTTTCATCGAGGGTACTTCGATGGAGATTCTAAGTGCTTTTAGAATTAGAGTCTTTCTTTTGTTACGTTCTCCATCAGTACAGGACAATGTTATTTTAACTTTCTTTCCGAGCAAAAATGCTTGGTCGAATATACTCGGGTGGTTCCAGTTGGCATGTTATTTCGTTTACTGGCCGGACTCCAGGGGGACGATTTGAATTCTGATCAATTAATGCTAGGTCATAACTTGTCATATTCCGTGTCAGGCATTCAATGCTTTTCAAAATTTATTTGTGCCGTTGTTCCGATTCCCGAACCGTCAGTGACCTTTTATGGTTGTGCTGTTGATTCGTGATTAGCTCGTGATACGCACGCGTGTGATCATTATTAACTGATCTGTCATTTCGGCGCACGCTTCTTACCTCTGATTCGTCAGTTTCAAGCGTGCCTTCTGTTCCCAAGGGTCACGTCTGAGGTTATGGTTTCGGTGTCGCCTCATTTCCCGTTTGTTTTAAATTTGGCCTCTGGGTAAAAATTACCCAGAGACCTTCTCACCGTCCTTCCTTCCTTGTTTGCTTTCTCAGACTCGTTCTTCATTGCTTCCCTGTTCTTCCGTTGCCATTCTTTCTTGCTTTCGCTTTTTGCTGCTTCCTTGTTCTCCTTTCACTCCTTTTTTCTTTCTATTTGCTCCCATGACTTCCTCTGATCCATGCCCTTTCTTCGCCGATAATGGGTGGACCTCCTCTATGCAGTCCTCTGATGTGAACGCACTCAGGAAGAAATATCGTGTTTCCTGGCGGCATATCCTGGAGGCCCCAGGGGATGGCGTTAAGGCTTGTGAATGCGATGGGAGGGCACAAAACGTTGTCCTCTTCTATCTCATGTTTTCGAAGGGTATCCGACTCCCCTTCATCCGGCCTGTTCAAGATGTTCTTCATTTCTTGGGTTTGGCCCCTGCCCAACTCATGCTGAATGGGTGGCGTATTCTGTTGGCCACTTGCGTGGCGTTCCAGATCGTTCTTTCTGGGAAGAACGATCCCTACCCCGATTTGACTGTTTGGGAGTTCTTTTTGATGTACCGGCTTCTCCTTCGGGATGGGAATGTTGCTGGTTTTCAAATAAAGCTGAAGTGCAGACTGATTCGAATGGAAGAGAGGCATTCGAGTGCCCGAGACTATCATAAAAAAATTTTCTTTGTCTCGGGCAGGGACTGGGAATTCCCAAAGGGAGAGGGGAATGAGTTCCCTGTTCAGAAAGATTGGGGTTTCCTCCCTTCCCCGACGCACATGGAGATCACCCTTATAGTCCAGGAAATTGAGAGGGTGAAGGCTGTCCTTTCCTGGGGGGCAGAAGATCCCGACCAACTGTGGTTCGATGTTTCGGAAGAGCCCCCTACCTCCTCTCGCAAGCGGGCATCCGATCGGGAGGTAGGGAGGGAGAGGCGTACCAAGAGCCGAGCCGGTGAAGCCACTTCGAGCCGTGGTGCCCGTCCCAAGAAACAGAAGAATGGGAAGGGTCCGCGTACCGAAGATTAGGGCGAATGCGTTCCCCCCACGGACTCTCCTGTTCACAGTCTCGAGCAGGCCTCTTCCTCTCGTCTTCGGATGGGCTCCAATTCCTGCAGACCGAGGGGATAAGGGTTAAGGCCAGGAGGGTGGTTATCGAAGCCCAGATAGAAGCGACTGATCTGGCCGGGGTCGAATCATCGGATGGAGACGAGATCGACCGTGCCTTTCAAGAGGTTTTGGATCGCGTCGCCGACCTGTCCTCGGGTGCTATGCCTTTCACGCAAGTCTTCCGACAGGAGTCGGAAGAGCGAGTCGCCAGGGCGAACCAATTGCCCACTCCCCCTCCCTCATCTTCCGAGCGTCACTCAGATGCTTCCAAGGGGGAAGATGAAGTTGCTGGTGGATCCGACTCCGAGGGCGATCTTGGGGGAGCCGGTCAGCAAAGAGGCTCAGATGAAGGACACCAGGGAGAGGTCGGCCCCGAAAGGTCAAGCGAGTTTGGCGTTCCGGTGGAAGGGGTCCATGTGGAGGCCTTGAATGAAGGCGGGCGACCTGTCGTCGAGCCCGATGAATCTCCTAAGCGTCCACTCCCAACCTTTGAGAGGGGGTCGACTTCAGGGGTCCAATTCGAGGATGGGCGCCCATCTCCGGACTCGGAAGTTCCTCCTCGACCCCCGTCCCCTTTTCGATCTCAAAGTGGGGTCGCAGTATTCGGTCGATTTTTCGAGCCGGATTTGGAAGGAGGGCATCAAGCCGGTGAAACTGGTTCAGAGCGCCCCTCGCGCTTTGAACAAGCCAAGGCGGACGCTTCCGAGCTAGTGGCGTTGATGCTGGAGCCCTTACTGACACAGGTTCGACTTGTAGATTTTGTCAAATTTTGCATGGTCTTTTGATTTCGAGTTGCTAAGTTCTTTTTCTTGTGTTCAGATCGCCAAGGAGATATCCCAGACTGTGGGTTCCGAGTTGGCAGAGCTCGCCGAATTCAACAACGAGCTCGAAACCGTCTGCAAGTTTGGGCTCTACAAGTTGCAGCAGGCGAGGGATCAGCTCGAGCTGTCGCGGGAAACTTGCGGGGGGCTGATCAAGACGGTCGAGGAGCTAGGGACGGATAAGAGCTGGCTAGAGAAGGCCAACGCTTCTCTTCGAGCCGAATTGGAGGCAACCCGGGATTCGCTGGCGACAGCCCATCGGAGGAACGCCCGCCTTGTAGATGCCAGATCGGCCATCGGGCAGGATAAGATCCTCCTTCAGTCTGACCTAACTGCTCGGACGATGAAACTAGCCGCTTCTTCCCAAATACTGTCATTGAGGGAAGAAGAGTTGGCAGTTTCTGAGCAGGCTCAAATTGTGCGGGAGAAGGAGTTAGCCGGTTCGGAGCGCACCCGAGAGGCTTTAGGGGCGGAGTTGGCACGGTCTGAACAAATCCGGGCTGTTCGAGAGTCCGAGCTGGAGGGGGTTCGTCATACTTTAGAAAAGGCACATTCGAGAATTGCTGACTTTGAGCAGCAGATATCTCAAGTGGTGGCCATTCGCAACTCGGCCTGGGGGTATGGCTATGCTGAGGGCCTCCGCCGGATAGGAGCCCAGCTTCTGGTGGACCCTCAGCTCAACCCCTGGAACATAAGTCTGAAGTCTTTTCGTCCGGACCGGGTTGCGAAGAGATATGTGAAGAAGATCAGGAAGTGTGGCTATCCACCTTTTGACGACTTGAATCCTCCTCCTCCCCCTCCTGAGGCTTGACCTAATCGATGTATAAGTTTTTTTTTTTTGACATTTGAGATATTGTAACTGAGTATAACATTCGAGTTTGATCCGAGCGAGTTTGTATAACTGAATATATGACATTCGAGTTTGGTCTTTTTTTAGATGCTTTGTCCACTTTGTATACCCTGCGAAATTTTTGGTTAAGTGTAAACTTGAGAAAAAATTTTATCGAGCGTAATATGCATTCTTGAGATCGAAATTTAGAAGTTGTGAATTACTTCGCGTGGGTGGGTAGATCGACCCCGCGAGATTCCGAATGTTTATTTCGCGTGGGTGGGTAGACCGACCCCACGGGATTCCGATTGTTTACTTCGCGTGGGTGGGTAGACCGACCCCGCGAGATTTTGTGTTAAGAATTTTATAATTTATAATGCATTGGATATCAATAACGACGGGCTTTTTATAATTTCAAAAAGTAAAATACATCAATAAATGTTATACATAATACCTCTTAAGCCTCTCACTATTCCAGTGGTGCGATAGGTCGGTTCCGGAGCTGTCCTTGAGTCGGTAAGATCCGAGCCTGTTTGTTGCTGTCACTATGTAGGGCCCTTCCCATTTTGGTCCTAGTTTTCCTTGTGTTGGAGTCGTAACGCTTGTTTGTCTTAGTACTAAGTCCCTAACTTTGAAATTGCGCGGCTTTACTCTTTTATTGAAGTATTGTTCTGTCATGCGTTTGTTGTTGGCAATTCAGATGCCGGTCACTTCTTTGTGTTCTTCTAAGGAGTCTAAGCATTCCATCATTTTAGCATAATTGGTAGCAGCGTCATCGTGCTGGATTCGTAGCGTAGGTATCCCGTTTTCGACTGAAATTACTGCCTCGCAGCCATATGTAAGGGCAAACGGCGTTTCGCCCATGGGGGTTCGAACTGTTGTGCGATATGCCCAAAAGACTCCCGGCAGTTCATCAGCCCAAGCCCCTTTGTGCATTTTGAGTCTTTTCTTTAGCGCATTGAGGATCGTCTTGTTGGTCGCCTCGGCTTGCCCGTTAGCCTGCGGGTGACCGAGAGAAGAGTATTTCACTTTGATTTTCAACTTAGAGCACCACTCTCAGTAATGATTGCAATTGAACTGCTTTCCGTTGTCTGATATAATGCTCTGAGGTATCCCGAATCGGCAAACAATCGATTTCCATAAGAATTTTGTGATGGCTTGAGAAGTGATGTTGGCAAAGGCTTCGGCTTCTACCCATTTCGTGAAATAATCCACTGCTACTACAATGAATTTAGTTCCACCCCTCCCGACTGGAAATGGTCTTATAAGATCTAGTCCCCATTGATCAAAGGGCCAGGGGATGTTATCGAAGCGAGTTCCTCCGACGGGGAATGTAGCGTTGGGCTATATTCCTGATATTTTGGACACTTCTTAACGAACTCTTTCGCTTCCTGGAACAAACACGGCCAATAATACCTTGCACTGGTTGCGCGGGTGGCTAACGTTTTAGACCCCGTGTGAGCCCCGCAGATTCCTTCATGGATTTCAGCTAGTATATACTGCCCTTCTTCTTTCGTCACACACCTGAGCAGTGGTTCGAAGAAACCCTTCCTGTATAACGATCCGTTAATCAGTGTGAACCTGGCTGATCTATTCTTTATCTTGCGAGCCTGGCCCAGGTCAGGAGGTAATGTGTTTGTCCGGAGATTTCCTGTAATATCGGTTACCCAACCGGGATCTGCAACGGCCACCATTCTAACTTCGCTGCCGGTGGAAGGAGTGTCTACTATTTAGATCTCTGTGTTTTCTGGAGGCGAGTGTTCATCTTTTCCCGACGCTATTTTTTGCCAATTGATTTGCTAAATGATTTTCTTCCCTTGAGATCTGCAGCAGACGGAAGTATCTGAATCGATCTCTCTCGATGCATACTAGTTCCAGATATTTTTTCAATTTTTCGCTCTTTGTGATGTATTGGCCGAGTACTTGATGAAATACTATTTGAGAATCGATTCGGGCTCCAGCTCTGTTGCCCCAAGGACCCGAGCAATTGTCATCCCAGCTATGAAGGTCTCGTATTCTGTTTCGTTGTTGGTCACTTTGAAAGTTAGGCCTATGGCGTAGTTGTGGTGAGCACCCTGGTTGGTGACGATATGTACTCCTGCTCCACCCCCAGCCCGACATGAGGACTCGTCAACATATAGCTGTCATGTCTGTCCCTAAGGTTTACTGGGGATCTCCTCTAGAAATCCGGTATACTCTGCTACAAAATCTGCCAGTGTTTGTGCCTTCATCGCTGTCCTAGGCTGGAACATCAGATCAAACTCGCTCAGCTCGATTGCCCACTTGACCAATCGATCGAAGGTATCAGGCTTCTGGAGAATGGTTCCGAGGGGCTAATCGGTCATTACTTTTATAGTGTGAGCTTGGAAGTAAGGACGCAGCCGACGTGCTTTCGTCAGTAAGACGAATACCATCATCTCCGTATGGGGGTACCTGGCTTCTGCTCCCTGAAGTGTCCTACTAACATAGTACACAGGTTTCTGACCCTGATCAGGTTCTCTTACTAGAACTGTAGACGTTGCATGAGGTGAAACTGCCTAATAGGCCACAAGAGTTTCTCTGGGAGCCGTCTGGCTAAGTAACGGAGGACATGTCAAATAGTCTTTAAGTTGTTCGAATGCCTACTCGCACGACGTGTCCCACTCGTGTGCTTTCCGGAGGACTTGGAAAAAGGGAAGGCATTGGTCGGTTGACCTTGCTATAAATCGGCTGAGAGCGGCGACTCGCCCAGCTATTCGTTGGACTTCCTGCAGGTGCCTCGGGGACGCCATTCCGAGGATAGCCTGTATTTTTTCGGGCTTGTCTTCAATTCCTCGTTTGGAGATCATGTATCCTAAGAACTTCCCGGATTCGACCCCAAAGGTGCACTTGGCGGGGTTGAGCTTCATCTGATAATGCCGCAGAATAGAGAAGGCCTCTCTTAGGTCCGCCAAATGGTCGTTAGGGCAGCGGCTCTTGACTAAGAGGTCATCGACATAAACTTCCATGTTTCTCCCGATTTGGTTTTTAAACATACGATTGACCAACCGTTGATAAGTAGCCCCTGCGTTCTTGAGTCCAAAAGGCATGGCGATGTAGCAATAGAGTCCACGATCTGTAATGAACGCCTTTTTTTCCTCATCATCTGTGCTCATTTTGATCTGATTATAACCTGAATAGGCGTCCATGAAGCTGAGGAGAGAGTGTCCAGCAGTTGAATCTACAATGAGGTCGATGCGCGGCAGAGAGAAGCTATCTTTAGGGCAAGTCCTGTTCAAATCGGTGAAGTCAACGCACATACGCCATTTCCCGCTTGTCTTCCTTACCAATACGACGTTAGACAGCCATTTCAAGTAGTGAACTTCTCGGATGAACCCAGCGGTCAGGAGTCTGTCAACTTCTTCTGCGATGGCGGCATATTTTTAGGCACAGAAGCTTCTTCTCTTTTGTTTAACTGTCCGGGCTGTCGAGTTGACACATAGCCAATGTTCTATTATGGACCTGTCGATTCTGGGCATGTCAGCATGCGTCTAAGCGAATACGTCTTTGTGTTCAATGAGGAGATTCTTGAGTTCTGCGTGTATTCCCGGGTCTATTATGGTTCCGACTAGCATCAGTTCCAAAGGTTCATTGGCTTCTGCTTGACGTAGTGTCCCTTCATCCCTAATTTTATCGTCCCAAACCGCTCGAGGAGGAGCATGTGGGAATTCGGTACGCTCGCCTTCCAGGGAGATCGTAGCCACGGAATTGACCTTGTGTTTCAATTCCTGAGCGTAGCATTCCTTGAAGGTGACTTGTTCTCCTTTGATTTCACCTATTCTTCTATCGATTGGAAACTTTATTTTGAGATAGTAGGTAGAAGTGACTGCCCTCAGGTTATTTAGGGTCAGCCTCCCTAGGATGGCATTGTATGAGGAAGGGGATTTCACTACTAGGAATTCGGTCATGACTGACATGGTTTTGGGTGCGGAACCCATCAAGACCGGGAGTGTTATCATGCCTTCGGGGTGTATTGCTTCACCCGTAAATCCTTTAAGGGGGGTTTGGATGGGCTGGAGTTGGTGGGGATCGATCCCCATCTACATAAAGGCTTATTAGAACAAGATATCGGCCGAACTCCCGTTGTCAACCAGTATCATTTTGACTGTGAAATTGGCTACCAATACTGATATTACCAATGCATCATCGTGTGGAAAGGTGATGCCCTTTTCATCCTGTTCGTTGAAGACGATTGATTCTCCTTTAGGGCCCGGGTTGCCTTGTCTCGGTGTTCTTCCCAGTGTATACACTTCTCCATACCTGGCTCTTCACGCATGCGCCCTTTGAGAGGAGGATGTGGTCCCTCCTCGGGACGGTCCTCCAATGATGGTTCTGATCTCGCCTGGCGGGTGGCTAGATGCGGGCTCGCCTCGGTGTCGGCTTGACTCTGGTTCCCAAAGGGGGGTTCTAGACCGAGTTCTGTCTCTTCGATCGCTCAGCTGTTCATCCCTTTGTCTATTCTTCAAAGCCTGGCAGTCTTCAGTGTTGTGGCCCGTAGTCTTGTGATATTCGCAATACATACTCCCCCTCTTTCTTCTAATAGATTCTCGTCTTGATTCAGATCGGTTCTGGTTTTCCACCGCTAAGTTGGATTGAGGCCATGATGATAGTCTGTGTTCCCGTGGGGGGTCTCTTCTCCTCGTTTTATCTGGGAACTTCCTCTCCCCCCCCCTCCGTGATGCTAGCTGGAACTTTCTCCGGCATTAGTTGTTTTCCGGTCATGCTGTCGGAGTTCTCCTCGTCGTGGGGCTACTAGGGCTTCGAGCGTATCTTTGGCGTTGATGAACCCGTCAGCTTGATCCATGAACCCGTTCAAATTAATGGGAGTCTTGCGAGCTATCTCCACCATAAAGGGGCTTCTGGGTCATATGCCACCTAGGAGGGCCGCTAGGGTGATTGTTTAGTCTTGGTTGTCGGTTGTCATTCTTTATTTGTTGAATCTGGTCAGGTACTCTTTCAGGTTTTCTTTCTCTCTTTGTTTGACGGTCAATAAGTACACCGCGGGGCGCCTTCTTTTCCTACTGGCCATGAATTGGGTGGTGAAGAGTCTGGCTAACGTCTCGAAGCTACTGACTGATCATGGAGAAATGGTTCCGAACCATGTCCTAGCCATGCCCTTCAGTGTGAGAGGGAACACTCGACATGCTACTTCGTCGGGATAGCCATGCAGGCTAATATGTGTTTTGAAGGCTTCCAAGTGTTCCACGGGATCTTGAGACCCATCATACGGTTCCACCTGCGGGACCTTGAATCTGGACGGGAGAGGGATGGCTAGGACGTCTGCACTGTAGGGTGTCCCTATGCTTCCTTGCGAGGAGATGTGCCCTGCGGCCGGGTTGATTAGTTTTGCCATTTCAGCATACTTGTCCCCTAACTCTTTTAGCTCGGTGTGCATCCAGCGTCGTTCTCCTTCAGAGGCCTTGCTCTCCTCAGGATGCCGGGAGCTCATATTTTCCTTAAGTTGATCTCGCCACGGGCCGATATTTCTTCGCGGGGTTGCCGAAGGGCGGCGTTCTTCTCTTTCAACTTCCTCACCATTTCTTCCAGCACTTCTAGTCTTTCTTCCATGGCCGGGTCCAAATGCTGGTCGTGTTCGGTCGTTTGGGGTAATGGTAGGGTAGACATGCAAAAAGTACGTTTATCAAAAACAAGAAGATCCCACAGACAGCGCCACTGTTAAGGACGTATTCAGCAGTCTGATTTATCAAATCCCGATTGACCGGAACCTCAAAACAAGAACAAGGAAGATCGGGGTCCGGGACCGCTCCGACAATTAAGTTAGTTTTAGAGAGAAAATATATGGAAGTTTGTTTGAAAGAAATGTCAGAATGTACCCCTTTTCGGCTTTGGTTCAGTCTTATTTATAGGTGTCCCCCCTGAAGGGGGGGTTTGATGGCGAAAGATCTATTAATTGAACATCACTCGATCGTCATCCTTGAGAAGGAAAAACCTGATCTGATTCTGTCTGTCTCATCGCATTAATTGGATATTTCTTTAATTAATGCTCAATTAGACCTTTGTTGAGAGGGACATTAAATGTTGCTCTTTTGTCCCTCCAATCTAGCAATTAATGATGTGTGTCTAGGGTATCTCCGCATTTAAGAGGGAAAATCTATAGACTGGCTGTTGTCTGGTTACTCATAAATGCTGGAATGATCATGAGGTGGGGTGGACCCAGGAGATATGTCAATAAATGAGCCGTCGTTCCTGACCTTAGCGTATCTTTGAAGCCGATTTATTTTCTTCTTCTTTATTCGGGATAACCAGTTACTCGGATCGTTTCTGATTCCGGTATTCCTGGTTGAATTCGGACACTGCGTCATCTGGGTTCAGATCATGGGTCTTGGGCCCAATTGACAGACCGGGGCTTAGGGTTGTTGCCGACCGCCCTTTCAGAGGGGCCCTGGATTTCGACATTAAGATAATGACCCTCACAAAGATGAGTCGTTTAGTCAGAAAACTGTAATGAATCTATTGGTTTAGATCCTTTCAGAAACAACTTTTTAAATGATATCGAGAGGTCAAACACCAAAGAATAAAAGTTGCTAAATTCATATCTTCCAAATGCAGCAAGGAATATGCTATTGCAATACGATGTTATGGTAACCTTGCATTAATATATATATATATATATATAGAGAGAGAGAGAGAGAGAGAGAGAGAGAGAGCATTGTTAATAAGCATCTACACATATCACACTCATTCTTATTTTTGATATATATATATATATGTGTGTGTGTGTGTGTGCGTGTAGATCTGTCTTCATGCAAGGTTTCATCAATGGATTGGTAATCCCATTATTGTTTTTTCCCTAAATAGCAGAGGTCAAGATGGCTTAGAAAACAGGAATAAAGATTTTTACTCAATAATGTTGTACAATAGATACCAACAATAACAAAAAAATGTAAACGAAATTATGATCAAGTACACAATACACAATATATATATGATTTGACAAATTGTATATATCCATAGAATTGCAAAAATTTTATTAACCAAAGAAGATTACAATCACTCAATCTCAACTCACATTCTCTAAGTTTTTTGCTCTCTCACACAATATGCATTCAATTGACAATTGTTCAGTCTCAAATGTTGGCCATATCAAGTCTACAAGAGGGGGGTGAATTGGGTTATATTATAAAAATTAATACTTATAAATCAAATACATAATATAAAATATAAATAGAATATAAGACAGTAAGAAATGTAAATAGTAGAGTAAAAAAAAGAAAATTTAATATTTTTACGAGATTCAGCCTCACTGCCTACGTCCTCGCCTCAAGTTATCCCTTGAGAATCTCGAATCCACTAGTCAATCTCCTTTAGATGGAGATAGAAACCTATTACACTTTTGAGCAGTACTGCTCCAAAGAATCCGTGTAGAACACCCTCTACACTTCCAATCACCTCACACTTAGTGATCTAACTATTACTCTTGTAGAACACCTTCTGCACACACAAGAGTTATACGCACCCTCTTACAAATACAAGAGTTGATAGTGGGTAGACTATCAAAATACACTCCTCAATGAGTGAGATAGAAACAATACAGCTTAACCTATATCTCTCTAAAAAAGAACAAGAATTAAGACTCAAAATTTTAGAAAAGAGAGAATAAGAGTTTTGAAATAATGATACAAAACTTAACAATAGAAGTGTAAGCTCTTGTTGTTGTGATTTTTACAAAACACAAGTGAGCTATTTATAGGCAAATGAGTCTCACTCAATCATATTTCAAATTTAAATTCAAATTTTGATGAAATCATTACATAAGTCATTCAATTTTCAAAATTCAAATTTTTGAATGAAATCATTGCATATGTCATGCACATGTATAATATAATTTTTGAAAATAAAACTTTTAATGAGATCATTGCATATGTCATGCACATGCAAAATATAATTTTCTAAATTAAAGCATTTTTAATGTCATGCATATATCATACTTATGTCTATAAAAAATGCAATTTAATGCTTTATGAGAAAAGATTAATTTTTGAGCCTTAATCCAATTTTGAATTTTATCAAAAGATGTACAAAAATAATCTATGAGTTTCATTTGTAGACTTGTTCTTTTATGCTTGATATGCGCTTTGCTCTATTGCGTAGATAATTTGAGCTTGAGATTTGAATTTATTTGTTATCATCAAAATCTACATGTAGATTCAAAATTTGAAACTTTGGATTCAACAATCTCCCACTTTTTGATGATGACAAATACTTAGTAGAATTTTGAGACTTGCAGTAATACTTAAACTCCCCCGGAGAATATGCGTTAATTTTTCAAATAATAGATAAACATAATTCCAGCATATATAACAGAGTTAAAAATTTAAATATATACGTCTAAAACTTCTCCCCCTTTTGGCATCATTAAAAAGGAACCGCAATTAACTTCAGTAAGATATATATTTTTTTTGCAATAAACGATAACCAAAGAAAACGGTGTGGGAACCACTCGTGTCCGACAAAAACTGTAAAAGTTAGAGCCAAACTTTATTGTCACTGTGCGGAAGAAGATTTAAACCTGTTTGATATTATTGACGAATTAGATGTTGCAGAGATTTGAAATTGAATAAGTGAAGTTATCCGTGTCCGACAAAGGCCACAAAGGTTGGAAGTCTAATTCTGGCAATTCGGTACAAAGCCGCACGTGTCCGACAAAACCTACAAAGGTTTAAGACCTAGCTCTAGCAGTCGGTGCGGAAGTATATTCAAATCCGCGTGATGTTGTTGAAAAATTAAATATTATCAAGATTTGAAAGTTGCTGTTTAAAAGACTATTTTCACCTGTTGGATACTTAAATAAAATTTCCCACCACTCATTAATCTAGTTTCTGTTTATTCAAAACGATAGAATGGCGGAGAAAGTTTCGTCTAATATTCCGGATTTGAATCAGGAACCGTCTCAACCAATCATTTTATCTCATGAGATTGTCAACACCATAATGAAAGCAGAGATACATTTTTCTGGTAGAACTGATTCCGAGATTATTACAGCATCAAGAACTCTCAGTGCTCAATATGCTACCTTTGTTACGACCATGTCTCGGAGATTACTAGCCAGGGTAAATGAGGTTGATTGACTTAACAATCAAATATCTGTTCTCCATCAAAAGCTTGCAAATAAAGGTAGAAAAAATAAGAGGTTAAAGCAAGAAAATAAAGATTTGACGGAATTAGTTCGTGTTCTGAAATTTCGAATAGAGGAATCGAAACGAGTGAGAGTTCAAGCACAGAGTCAACATCAGCAGATAATGGTAGCGTTTCACAAGAGAAACATGGACAATTGTAATTTATCTCGCTGGCTTAGTTCAGTAACTTTTGATAATACGCATCCAGCATATCTTGTAACTTTGACTAAGTAAGATTTGAAGAGCTGACAATTTGTCTTCTACTTATTTCCATCTTTATAAAAGCAATCCTTAATTTTATCTAATTCACATCAAATCTTCTTCTCATTTCTGTAGTTCATCTTCATTCTTACTTTACAAAATTTCAATAGCTCATCAATTTTCCTTCAGTGCTTCTTGTGATCAAAATATGAGGTATTCTTCACCTCAAACTATTTCTACATCTGTTGTAAGCGCCATGAAGCAACAAAACACTGATTTGGCTAATAAATCAGATCATGATGCCATTTACGAGCTTGTGAGTCTCGAAACTCGATACTCATCGTCCATTGTCACTTTTTCCGCTCGGTTGCAGTCCAAAACTCGCGAGATAGAGAAGTTTAATGAGAAGATCGATGTTCTTCAACGACTTGTTCAAGAGTCTAACAAAAAAGTAGTAGAGTTAAAGCAACAGAATAAGAATTTAAAATCCTTACTTGCCTCTTCATTTCATGCCTAATTCTTTAGATAAGGTAGCATGATGATTTATGAGGAGCAAATGTATTTGAATGATGAGGCTAAATGTCTCAAGTTTCTGTAGGTCACTTGAGATAAATGAATAAAAGTATCTAGCAGATATTCATGGCATGCATCATTCCTATTTCTCTTCTAATCATGTATAGTCTATCTTCTAGTAGGGGTTTTGTGAAAATGTCTACCAATTGATCATGCGTTCTAGTGAATTCTAATACAATATCGCTCTTCTGCACATGATCTCTAAGAAAGTGATATCTAATTTCAATATACTTGGTCATAAAATATTGTATTGGATTCTTTGAAAGATTTATAGCACTAGTATTATCACATTTAATAGGAATGTGATTGTACATAAGTTTAAAATCCTTAAGCTGTTGCTTCATATAAAGAACTTGAGCACAACAACTGCTTGCAGCAACATATTCTGCCTCAGCAGTAAATAATGCAACAGAATTTTATTTTTTACTAAACCATGAAACAAGTGCATAACCTAAAAAATGACATGTTCCACAAGTACTTTTTCGATCAACTTTGCAACCAGCATAATCCGCATCTGAATAACTAATAAAATCGAAAGAAATGTGCTTAGGATACCATAACTCTAGGTCAATGGTACCGGCAAGATATCTAAAATTAAGCTTGACTGCAATCAAATGAGATTGCTTTGGAGATGATTGAAAACGTGCACATAAGCATACACTGAACATAATATCAGGTCTACTAGCTGTCAAATATAATAAACTACCAATCATACCTCGATATACCTTTGAGTCAACTGGCTTACCGCTTTTATCTTTATCAAGTTTGATGGTTGGACTCATTGGTGTTCCAATTATCTTCGCACCTTCCATCTCAAACTTTTTAAGTAACTCTTTGATATATTTTGACTGATTAATGAATGTTTCACTTTTTGCTTGCTTGATTTGCAATCCAAGAAAGAAATTAAGTTCTCCCATCATGCTCATTTCAAATTCTTCCTACATGCTCTTAGCAAAATCTTGGCACATATTTTCATTAGTAGCACCAAATATTATACCATCAACATAAATTTGAATTAGAAGAATATCATCCTGTTCGTATTTGATAAAAAGAGTTGTATCGATCTTTCCTCTAGAAAAATCTTTCTCAATTAAGAAACCACTAAACCTCTCATACCAAGCTCTAGGAGCTTGTCTGAGTCCATATAATGCTTTTGCGAGTTTAAAAACATGATTAGGAAAAATATGATTTTCAAAACTTGGACGTTGCTCAACATAAACCTCTTCATTTATAAAATCATTTAAAAAAACACTTTTAACATCCATTTGTAAAAGTTTGAAATTTTTATAACATGCATATGTAGGGTTGCAAACGATTCGAATCAAGTCGAATTCGAGCAAGAGATCAAAAGCTCGTTTAGCATATCTCACTGCTCGAACTCGACTCGAGCTTGAAATTTTTTAGAAATTTCTACTCAAGTTTGACTCATTAAACATATAATATGATCGAACTCGACTCGAACTCGAGTATCAAAAATACTCGAACTAATACGAGCTCGAGTAGCTCGAATCGAGCTTGATAACCTGATACACCATTTTATTTTTCTTGGTTAGTTGAAGCACAAGAGATTATTTCTCCCAATTAATTTGAACTAAAATTATGATAATATATATTAGATTTTGGTATGAATGAAACTCTAAAACTCATCTTAAATCCTTAAACGAAAGCATTTAAATGGAAAAAAAAATAGAATCATCTGGGAGAAATTTAAAAATATCTCAACAAATATAATATTGTGCCATTGGCATATTTAGCTGAAATTACAAATAATAAGTTGTAATTACAAGCTGTCAAACTGAAATCAACTAAGAAACGAAAACTTGTGATTATAAATAATTACAAAATAAGCTTCAACGGTAGAAAATAAATTAAATAATTACACATTACTCGAATAACAAAGGGTTTAAAGCTGAAAGGGTAGAAAATAAATTAAATAATTACACATTAATCAAATAACATAACATTGGAAAGATTTTGTCAAAAGAATAAAATTCTGGTATTATTTGTGTGGCATTGCTTAGCCCGATGAATATCAGAGCTTTTATACCACTTGGATATCGTCCATGTAAGCTGGAAAGTAATTCTGAATTATCTGATCTTCACAATTCTATTAATTCCAACTTCTAATCTAGATAATAATAGTTACAAAAATTTCCAACAAACTTACAAAAATAACAACTTAGTAGCTTCAAAGCCCATTACAAATATAGCTCAATTCAAACTTACAAACTAACAAATATAGCTTACAAATAAAATTGCATCCCACTTTACTTTTCAACACCCAAGTCAGGTCGTGACCCTCATGGAACTTCATCATTGCCTACACCAAAAGAATACGCTCCACACACGGAATATACTAATACTAATATAAGTCAACTCCCAGAGTCTTAATACAAAATTTAGAGTATTAATATACACCAATAATCATTGTCCAAAAAGAAAACACTACAAAACATATTAATTTCTCCATTCAATACAATAACAATAAGACTTTTACAAAAAAATTAGAGTTGCAATTCAAGTAGATTCTGAAATTCAAGTAAAGAAATTACCTACATATCCAAATTTCCAAAAAATATAAATTTCTAGTAATCTTGTCTCCACAAAATAATTAGGAATTTTGTACTAAACAACATGTTCTATCAGCATTCCTTTTAGTAGATCAATTCAAAAAATAAAAGATTAAAAACCAGCCAGATGCCAATCACCATCAACCTATGATACAAAACACATAATATAATCATCAACATGATATAACAAAATAATAATTTAAGAATAAGTAGTATTATACCAAAAGGTAAAAGTAAAAATACACAACCTGTCACTTGATTCCCATCAAGGTAGTAAAATCTCCTTATAAGTTGGTTCTTCTCTCTACAAAATGAAAGATAACAATTAGTAAAAATAAGTTCTCAATAAGTAAAGACAAGTTCTAGATGGCAATAAAGAATCACTCAATAAAATCATACTTACATTCGATGATTTTTTCAAACCATGAAGTACCCGAACCCAATCAGCTCCACACAATAACATTTCTGCTGTTTCAACAGACATTGATGCACAATAAGGATCAATCACTCTACCACCAGCACTAAAAGTAGATTCTGAAGCCACTGTAGTAATTGGAATTGACAAAATATCTCGTGCCATCTTAGATAAAATGTGATACTTTAAATCATTGACCTTCCACCATTCCAAGGCATCAAAATGTGAATATAAATCTTCATTACAAATATAGACACATTCCTCTAAGTAAACATCTAAATCAGATTTCACTGGACGAATGGTATCATTCCTTCTAACAAATGATTTAAACATAGACTTGCCACTCATCACATTCTTCCTCACATCATTGATAGAACCACCACAAGAACCTATGTCTCGAGCATTTTCATGTCCACTTGACTCGACATTAGCTAAATTATAATCTTCAGCATACTCATCATATAGCTCATTTAAGATTCTTAATATGGTATTTATGTTTTTAGTGGCTTCGGGTTCTGAATAAATTACTGGAAAACAAAATTGAATAAGCATCATCTTGAACCTTGGATCCAAAACTGCAGCCACTGCCATAAGCAAGTTACATCCCCCCCAATATTTATCAAACTTTGTAGTCATCTTCACAACCATTGCTCATATGTAATCATTTTGGTCAAGAGACTTTTTGTTCAACACCTATTTTATTCTCCATACCTCAGGAAGGAATAAGTTAGCAGTTAGATACTCAGTTCCTAAAATAATGTTTGTCACCTCATTAAAAACTGCCAAAATTTGAACGACATTTTCCACTTTGATCCAATCCTCAATACTTAGAATATAATTAAAACCTTGATCTTTATCTCCATATCTTGGAAAGACTTCCCTAAACTCTAAGGCTACGGCTAGCATTAGGTAAGTGCTATTCCATCGGGTAGGAACATCCAAAAAAAGCTTTTTACTTGGTAATTGCAACTGTTTTGCAATATCACTAAACTGCTTGATACGAGCTTCTGATGCAACCAAATACTTCACCCCTTCTCGAATACAATCAACAATGTCACCAATTTCAGTAAGTCCATATTTGACCAATAAGTTTGTTATATGTGAGCAACAACGCACATGAAAAAGCTGCCCCCTATAGATAACTTCTTTTTCAAACTGAAAACATCTTTAAGAACCCTTAAAGCTACATCATTATATCTAGCATTGTCCACTGTTATTGTAGACACTTTGTTCTCAATTCCCCAATCAGTAAAACACTTCTGAAGAGTATCAGCAACAATAACCCCAGTGTGTGGTGGTGGGACATTACAAAAATTTAAGACTCTCTTTTGTAAATGCCAATCAGGATCAACAAAATGACAGGTAACAACCATATATGAGATCTTCTGACCTGAAGTCCACATGTCGATTGTTATGTTGACTTTATTCACACCTCTCAATATTGTCTTCAGTTTCTTTTTCTCAATCTCATAAGTGGATTGACAGTCATTTCTTACTTTAGTACGACTTATCTTTTGCCAATAAGGAGTATTAGCTCTCATAAATTTATTAAACACCACATGTTCCATCATGGCAAATGGATACTCGTGATAAAGTATCATGTGAGAAGCTAGTTCTCTTACCTTTTTCATATCATATGAGAAATTCTTCACTATTTTCACACATTCAGGACCTTTCATGTCAATAGTCAAAACCTTTTGCCTTTCAGAAGCAGCTACGCGTGGAAGACAACTAGTCAAGTGTCTATGAAAATGACTTGTAGAACCTGATGAAGAAATAGTAAGAGATCTTTGCAAAAGTTACACTCAGCTTTCTTAACACCATTTCTTTCCACTATTTTAAAATCTTTCCAAATAGTAGAAGTTTTCTTCCTAGGCTTCCTTTGGTATGCATATTTGTGGGAATCCATAGGGGCACTTGGGTTTTCTTCTCCACCAATAATACCATTATCCTCATGATTCCCATCATTACTATCACACTCTATACCATCAATTTCTTCTCCACCAATAATACCATCAATTTCAGTCTCTACCAATAGACTTGCAGATGAGCATTCAACAATTGGTACATGTTCAGACATGTCTAAAAAAAAAAATTAGACAAGTAGTGGCAATGTTAGATACAAATACTACAAATTAACATTTTTCTAAGGAGCAATAAGCTTTAACAAATTTACATAAATAAGCTTTAGCTAATCATTAAATACACTTTTGCTTGTCTTTTTTTCAAAACAATTCTATATCTTTTTTTCACATAAATAGGTAGAAAGTTCTATTGCAAAACAATTCTTTGAATTGCATCATGGATACTTGTTGGTGAATTATGTTTCCTATTAACAACAAATTAATTACCTTACCTTCCAAGACAATGAGATCTCTATGGGAGACGCAAGTGAGTCCGATCTGTTGTATATTCCTTGCAATACCTACAAAATGACGCATCACACATCAACGTTAGTTGTTGGTGGGATAGATAGTGTGCTAAATATGGAATGTCAGCTATCCAGTTTTAGTTATACATGTAAGTTCTTTTCTTTCTTGCCAAAACTTTAATTAATCTGTCAAATTCTCCATTTATTTATATACCCACAGAACTTTATCTTTTAGTTCTTATCTATTTTCTTAGTGCAGTTTATACCAACTAATTTTTCCTAAAATCTTAGGTTAAAAGTATAGTGCTTAGTGCTTACTACCAGTTACTGCCAAGATATGATTCGATGGCATTTCTTAGTTTCATTTTACTCCTTAGATGTTTTGGTTCTGTAAACGATCTTTCATAAACTGCATGCTTTGTACCATGCCAAGTAATTTACTGACAATTCCATTGGATGGCATCACTAAGAAAACCCTAAGCACCATTATATATTGTCCATTCGGTCGTTAACTATGTTTAAATTTTGAATCCTTGAATTTTTTCCCTCTTCTTCATCTCTTTTCCTCCTGCTTTCATAAATTCACTGTTTGTATAGTCATAATAATATGTTTAATCACCTTCTGTTCTTTTGAATTATCCAAATGTATTTGTTTCTAATACAATGGAATAGGTTCTATTGAATCTTCTGTTATCAAAATGTATTTATTTCTAATACAATGGAATAGAAGAATAGAATTAATTCCCAAGTTTCAAGAGTCTCTGAACTTGTGGCAATAAAGGCGGAGTCTTTTAAGATTTGAAATCTCCAATAAGCAAAAAAATATTTGGTAGATCTATTTCTTTCAAGCCAAAAAAATGGGGTCGAAAATTTTCAAGTTATCCCTCTAGGTACAAGAAAATGCAAAGAAATCATTAACATAATTTTTTTCATTTGATTGGACTTCTCATCTTGACAAAGATGAGAGGAAACCAAAGTGTATTTCCAAGAGTTGAAACTGACAATGCAGAACTTGTGGTAGCATGCATTAACTATGCAAGATATTTGAAAAATCATGGTTAGTTATAACAAACTTTGAAAAAACTATCATATCCTAAATCTTGAGAATGCAAACCTCATGGCCATAGACCATTTTTTTTTTTTTGGCCATAGACTTGTCTATACAAGAACATTCCTATCTTTCATGCACTTGAAGAAAATACTCAGAGTTCATAACAAAATTGTAAAGAAGCAACAACATTTTATATTAAGTGTAAATCTATGAGGGATGATCCTTGGATCACGACCCTGCATATCCCTTTGATCATTTCATTTTCATTGATCAAGGCCCTAAGAGGCCTATCAATGCATTTAGAGTGAAGATTAAATGATGTTTTGGGTGGACATTCTGCACAATATGTATGCATTTATTTAAATTTATATAAAAAAAAGGATTTTTGTAGTTCTGGTCTTGATTTTCCACCTCTGGGGACCTCAACAAGTACATATTGAATTCTCTTTTTTAATGTTTCTTTTCCATGTTTTGGCATTTTTTGGTACCCATTTTGGCACGCAATATTTTAGGCTTTGAAGACACAAGTCCACAAATATTTTCTCTCTTCCATATTATACCAATTTAATAGGGTTGGGGCTCAACATTTGTGACTGTAAAGCTATATATTATAGAGATGGTAAAGTCAAATATAGCTTTATCACTCTAAAAAATGTGCGTTATTTGCTTTGAAATCTTTGGGTTCTTGTACTTGTACTTTCCCACTTTCTCTTTTTTCCAAATTTTTTTATGCATATATATATATATATACAGTCTGTAATGGAAATGTTGCTAAAATGTGCTTTGGTTTCAAAATTCCATGACCAAAACTGTATAGATATTGAAAAAAGCAAGCCTACATGCTCAATCAGAAATGTTGCTGAAATGTGCTCTGAAATGTTACTGAAATGTGCTCTGGTTTCAAACACCACATCTGAAATGTGTTATGGTTTTCATCCATCTAGATGTGGTGTTTGATAGTTAGAAGATTTTTGGGATGAAATTATTCAAATTTTATCTGAAATGTCATACTCATTCAGACATGTTTATAGATATAAGGACTGCATGCATACATGCTTATGTATGAAAGCAGTGTGCACACACCCTGCCCCCACCCAATATGAAGCATGATATGAAATTAAAGTGATATGTAGCTATACGTGTAGGCATGGAAATTGTATGTCTGACTATTGTCTTTCCTTCCATGATGGTCACATTAATATCTGTTGTGGCATGTCATTTGTGATCGTTCTCATAGAAATCACATTAATACCTGTCATTTGGTTCAATTTGCAGTGTTCAATATTTATCATTTTCCAGTTCGTCAGGCATGATAAAAATGTCATATGGTTAAGGAGAGTATATATGCTTTAAAGTTGTTTGAATACGGAATGCTCATCATTGGTCTTAATTTTTCTTGGACTGTTTTTGGCATGGAGAATCAACCACCCAAATAATGATGCAATCTGGCTATGGGCATTTTTTGTTTTCTATTCCTATATCAATATATATGTTCCTATATGACTTCATAGCAACAGGGCATACTTCCAGAGGTGGCATTTATTATTCCAGAATCACAACTTGCATTTACTTAGTCAATACAATGCTAGAAACTTGTACACGAGTCATTTGCACTAAATAACATGCACAAGCATTTCCATGAATATAGCCAAACTCGCCAACTTTAAGCATATCAAAAGAAACACTAGAACAGAAAATAAGCTAGGATTAAAAAGTTACAAGTTTCTCGCTTCTATATCTTGAATGCTTGATTCCCTCTCCTCTGTTAGCTTATAGATAGTTTCTTCAGCCTGGAAAGAAAGCCCAAGAATGTGATTACTCTTTCGAAATTTAGGATTTTCAGAAATTACCTACTACAAACAGAGCACCAAAGTAATAGGGGGGTAATAGGGCTTACCTCTTCGATGACCTCTATTACCAAATAAACAGAGCACCAAAGAAATAGTGCATTCGCAAACTAGGGTTCGCTGGAGTTCGAAATAGAGCCTGGTAAGCTCGCCGTTCCTTCGAGAACTAGGGCTTTCGAAATAGAGCTTGAGCCGGAGGTAAGCTTGCCGTTTGCGTGCCGATATTTGCTCCGACTCTCCTGTTCCCACCCTTTCTTCATCAGTCGACAATGA
Organism: Platycarya strobilacea; assembly: GCA_036898215.1. Lineage (NCBI taxonomy): Eukaryota > Viridiplantae > Streptophyta > Magnoliopsida > Fagales > Juglandaceae > Platycarya > Platycarya strobilacea. The sequence continues at coordinate 33,938,651 of CM072551.1, read as the reverse complement.
AGTTCCAGCAGATTGGACAGTGAAATCGAGAAGATTGAAATGCGTGTATCGGTGCGTTGTCGAACAGAGATGCGAAGCCTGGGCATAACTTGAGTATCAAGCACGCTTCATCGCTTCGAAATCGATGAGCTGAGAAGCCTGCCGGCAATCCATCTTCTCAAGCCGAAAACGTCCCACAAATTACCGATGGGATTGTACAAGTTAGTAAGAAAACTAAGATAAATTTAACAATTTAAAATAAAAGATAATAATAATAAAATATTTAAGATTATACTATTTTATTATTTTATAAAATAATAAACTATAAATTATAGTATAATTGAGATTATTAATTTTTTTATTAATTTTTAAAGTATTTTTTTATTATTCTTAATCACTAAAAATATTAAAAAATATTATATATTTGTACTACTAGTCACTATTAATAATGAAATAAATAAAAAAAATTAAAAGAGTCGCGTTGGACAAAATTGCAATTATTCTGCAAACCAGTTTTAACAGATGATTTACAAATAAGAACATAATAAAATCGCCCAAAACACAGAATATGTCTATGAAATTTAACTGAATATTATCAAATCAAGTAATGTCAGAAATCAGCCCATAAGTCGAACTATATAGCTAAAAATCGTCTGTATTCGAATTTTGTCAAAAATGACAAAATTCCAAAAATTACGTCAAAATGAAATACAGATGTAACTTGTAAGTTGTAACCCTAACATGCTTTATCTATACACGTGTGACGTATTTGATGTTTTACTTTATATGAGCCACATACACATACAGAGATACTACAATATAAACTTATCAAATTTCAATGTAACATTGATTCATTGCCACTTTCCAATACATATGGCATCAAGAATGCCTAGTATATTAAAGTCATTCCTTCTAGACATAATACATTTATTAATTTAATATTCAATTATTCAATTACCTTTAATATAATATTAAATATGGCCAAAAATAAAAATAAAATTAGTTAAGTGTCACAATCAATTAAAGACTTAGAGTTGCTTATTCTTATAAATATTTTATATTTGACTCAATAATTTTTTTTATGAATTTAATACATTATTATAAAATAATAAAACATGTTACTTATACATAAACTTGAAGTAACAATATATATTACTTACACAAAGTATCAAAAATAATATATATAACATTTAAAATATATAATAAAAAAACATATGTAAGTATATATGTAAATATATATATATAAATATTACGAGTATTGTGACGATCTCAAAACGAGTCGAATCGAGTTTATACAAATATTGGTCACGAACCTAAACCGAATCGAGTCGAGATTATACGAGTTTTGCTTGTTTAATATTTGAACCATTATTTGTGTTCACGAATAACTCATTTATTAAATGAACCGAGTTCGAGCTGAGTTTATACGAGTCGAACTCGAATTGTTCACGAGCGACTCTGTTCATTTGCAGCTCTATGTATATGCAAATAACATTCGAATAGTTTCTAATCTTGCGACAGGTGCGTACGTTTCATCATAATCGATTCCTTCCTCTTGATTGAAACCTTAGGTTACAAGTTGAGTCTTATTTCTAGTGATGATTCCAGACTCGTCTATTTTATTTCTAAAGACCCATTTTGTTCCAATAACAGCATGATTTGTTGGTTTAGGAATAAGTGTCCATACATTATTTCTTTCAAATTGATTTAGCTCTTCTTGCATAACTAGAATCCATAATTCATCAATAAGTGTTTTATCAATATTTTTTGATTTAATTTGAGATAAAAAGCAGTGTGATTACAAATATTTCTAAGAGATGATCGAGTACTTACACATCGTGAAGGTTCTCTTAGAATTTGTTCCACTGGATGATCTTTCACATGTTTTTACTGTTTGATTGTATCTTGTACTAAATCTTGATTATCTTTCCTGATGTCTCCATGTTGGACTTCTTCCATAGTATTCTTTTTGTCAAGATTGAGACTATTTGTGTTATTTGTACCTTCTGATTCTTCATCAATAGATTTCTTGGAGAGTAGAGGGTAAAATTTATCAAATACTACATGCATAGATTCTTGTATAGTTAAAGTCTTTTTATTGAATACTGTATAAGTTTTACTATTTGTTGAATACCCAAGAAAGATACATTCATCAGATTTTGCATCAAACTTTCCTAAATTATTTCTGTCATTGAGTATAAAACATTTGCATCCAAATACATGAAAGTAACCAATGTTGGGCTTTTTCATTCCAAAGCTCATAAAGGATTTTATCTAATTTAGACCTTAACATGACTCTATTTATAACATAACATGCAGTACTTACCGCTTCGGCCTAAAAATAACTAGATAAACTATTTTCATTAAGCATTGTTCGTGCCATTTCTTGAAGAGATCTATTCTTCCTCTCTACTATCCTATTTTGTTGAGGAGTTCGAGGAGTAGAGAAATTATGCAGAAAACCATTTTCATTACAAAAAGACTCAATATTTTTATTGAAAAACTCTTTCCCTATATCACTTCGGATGTTTGAAATAGTATAACCCTTTTCATTTTGAATTCTCTTGCATAACTTGGTAAAAATATTATGTACCTCATCTTTATGAGCGAGAAAGATGACCCAAGTATATCTAGAGAATTCAAGTATATCTAGATAATTCATCAACAATAACAAATGCATAATATTTTTCTCCCAGACTCGCAACTCTGTTTGGTCAAAAAATGTTCATATGTATTAGTTGCAAATGTCTAGTAGTGGAAATATGTTTTTTGATTTTGAAAGAAATTTTTGTTTGTTTACCAAACTGGCATGCATCATAGATTTTGTCTTTAAAAAAGTTTGCTTTTGGCAAACCTCTCATAAGATCATTTTTTGAAAATTTGGAAATAAGTTCCATGTTTGCATGACCTAACCTTCTATGCCATAATCAACTATTTTCATATTGAGTTGATAAACAAATAGTATCTTGTGGGGTAATTTCTTCAAATTCAATTGTATAAACATTATTGTTTTTAAGAGTAATAAAACAAACATTGCAATTATGATTATTCAAAATAATGCACTTATCCTTTTTGAAAGTAACTGTAAATCCTTTATCACATAATTGACTTATACTTAAGAGATTATATTTTAAATTTTCAACAAGTAGAATATCTTCAATTATGAGAAAAGACTTAATACCAACTTTACCTATTCCCACGATCTTCCCTTTTAAATTGTCTCCAAATGTCACGTGTCCTTCTTCTTTAGGAGTGAGATCAATGAATTTAGTTTTATCTCCTGTCATGTGTCTTGAGCATCCGCTATCTAAAAACCATCTTGTATTACTTACGGAAGACTTCATGCATACCTATAAAAACAATTAAAATGATTTTTCTTGGTAACCATATTCTTTTGGTCCTTTATTTATTAGTATTAGAAGAAATAAGATTCTTTGGTACCCAAATGGCTCTAATAGTTATTGTATGTTTTCTTCTAATAGGACAAGCATAATAGTTATGATCATTTCTATTGCAAAAATTATAAATAACATGTAACATACTTGAAGAACTTGAGTGATTGTAATAATATCTTTCTTTGAGAAATTGTTTTTTAGGAAAAGAATTTTGAAAATCTGGTTTTGATTTAATAGGTTTATAAAGAAATTTTTATAGGGTTTGAGTTTTTTTTGGCATGTATCTCAAACCTACCTTATTAAAAACACATATTTGATTATCAAGAAGTTTTTCGAAATTTCTTTTTCCATTTGTGAAATTTTCAACAATTTTTTCTAAATCAACTACTTTCTTTTTCAGTTCATCATTTTCATCTTTTGAAACTATATTTTATTTTCTTAAAATATCAATTTCATTTATTAAAGAAGAATTTTTCTTTTTCAAAGCGGTATACTTAATACCTAATTTTTCAAATTCCTCATATACCTCTTCCAAAGAATTTTGCAATTCTTCATAAGAGGGATTTTCAAGATTTGTTACCTCAAGATTATCTTTAGTTATGAGACAAAGATTTGTAGATTTTTCATTACTTACGTCGCTGTCTGAACTACTTAAATCATCATCCCATGTAGCTTTCATTACTTTCTTGCCTTTGTATCGATCTTTTTTTAGCAGGGGACAATCTGCTTTGATATGTCCAGGCTTTTTACATTTATAACAAATTAATAAATTATTTTTACTTGTATTTTTGTTAGAAGATTTTTTGAAAGGTTTCTTTGGATGAGTTTTATTTTTCAAGAATCTGTTCAATTTTCTAGTGATCATTACAATCTCTTCGTCATTGCTTTCTTCATCTTCACGCTTTCACTTTCATGAGGAACGGCTTTGAGTGCCAAGCTCTTCTTTTGCTTTCCTTCTTCTTCTCATCTTTTCAACGTGTACTCATAGGTAATAAGTGACCTGATGAGTTCATTTACTTCGAGTTTTTTAAGATCTCTAACTTTAAGAATTGTCGTTACTTTTGATTCCCAACGTTTTGGCAAGGAGTTGAGAATTTTCCTTACTATTTCCAAGCTAGAATAAATTTTACCAAGAGATGTCAAATTATTTATAATATTAGTAAAACGAGTATACATAGAAGAGATAGATTTATCATCATTCATTTTGAACATTTCATATTCATGCGTAAGAATATAAATTTTTGACTCTTTGACTTGTGAAATTCCTTCATAGGTTACTTCCAAGTTGTCCAAAATTTCCTTTATTGTCCTGCAAGTCATTATTCTGTTAAATTCATTACCATTGAGAGCATTATTTATAAAATTCATAATCATTACATTCACAGTGTAAAGTCTATCGTCTTTGCAATCAAACTCTTCCTCTTTCTTTTTGACGTTTACTCCATCAACAGTTTTTGTTGGAATATAAGACCCATTTACAGTACATTTCCAGATTTCACGACCTTGAGACTGAAAGAATATTCTCACTTTAACTTTGTAGAAAGTATAATTGTCTCCACAAAATAGCGGAGGTCGACTATTGGATTGACCTTCAGCGAATGTAGCTGCAATGTTAGCTATATAATCTTAACTCAATAGATAATTAATCTTATAATAGAGCCATTGCTCTGATACCAATTGTTGTCCAGATGACTAACACAAGAGGGGGGTGAATTGGGTTATATTATAAAAATTAATACTTATAAATCAAATACACAATATAAAATATAAACAGAATATAAGGCAGTAAGAAATGTAAAGAGTAGGGTAAGAAAAAACAAACTCAACATTTTTACGAGGTTCAGCCCCACTGCCTACTTCCTCGCCTCAAGTTACCCCTTAAGGATCCCGAATCCACTAGTCAATCTCCTTTAGTTGGAGATAGAAACCTATTACACTTTTAAGTAGCATTGCTCCAAAAAATCCGTGTAGAATACCCTTTACACTTCCAATCACCTCACACTTGATGATTTAACTATTTCCCGTGTAGAACACCTTCTACATACACAAGGGTTATACGCACTCTTTTACAAATATAAGAGTTGATAGTGGGTAAACTATCAAAGTACACTCCTCAATGAGTGAGATAGAAACAATACAGCTCAACATATATCTCTCTAAAAAAGAACCAGAATTAAGGGTCAAAACTTTAAAAAAGAGAGAATGAGAGCTTTGAAAGAATGATACAAAACTTAACAATAGATGTGTAAGCTCTTGTTGTTGTGATTTTTGTAAAACACATGTGAGCTATTTATAGGCAAATGAGTCACATTCAATCATATTTCAAATTCAAATTTTGATGAAGTCATTGCATATGTCATTCAATTTTCAAAATTCAAATTTTTGAATGAAGTCATTGCATATAATTTTTGAAAATAAAACTTTTAATGAGATCATTGCATATGTCATGCACATGCAAAATATAAATTTCCAAATTAAAGTATTTTTAATGTCATGCATATATCATGCTTATGTCATGTATAAAAAAATACAATTTAATATTTTATGAGAAAAGATTAATTTTTGAGTCTTAATCCAATTTCGAATTTTATCAAGAGATGTACAAAAATAATCTATGAGCTTCATTTGTAGACTTGTTCTTTTATGCTTGATGTGCGCTTCGCTCCATTGCGTAGATAATTTGAGCTTGACACTTGAATTTATTTGTTATCATCAAAATCTACACGTAGATTCAAAACTTGAAATCTTGGATTCAACATCAAAGATACTAAAAGAGTCGTCCAAAACAAGTCAAATATAACATATTTATAGTAAACGACATTGGAAATCCTAATTTCTGATTTTCTGTGATATTCACTCAAACTGCGTGTTGAACATGAGTGGAGCAAACTTTCTGCCTGCCTTCGCTTAAGTGAAGTGTCGAGCTAACTATCTATTTTTCGATTTTTAACTTGCAGACTAGTCTCCATCTGCAACCCAACAATATTTACTTGGAGACTGAGTCTCCACATGCCAGTCCTTGTTTCCAACTGAGTCATATCATCTCTATAGCTCACAACTTCCGTTTTCAAACTAGAAAACAAACTGAAGTCGAAGTCGAGTCCGACTTCAGTCTCCCATGTACATCATCCTTAGGTTGCACTCAATGGGCGATTCACAAATTTCATTGCATTAGGAGGATTCGATCTCGAACCAATCTTGACAACCTCAGATAATATTCCCAAACTTACATGAGGAATGATAAAGCTGATTCTTTTTATCTTCCTCATATGTTTCGCATGATAAAACTTGCATTTTTGCACTTTTGTAGTTTCCTGCACATCACTGGACCTTAATATTAAATACAAAGAGTTAAATCCTTTATCATGCGCTAAAATCAGCGTATCTTTAGTGATTTTTCAAACTTCTTCAAAGAACGTCACTGCATAACAACTACCATCAAATTGTCCTATAGAGATTTGGTTTTTCTTCAAATTTAGAACGTATCGAACTTGTTGTAAAGCCCACACACCATGTTTGGAAGTGTGATGCATGCATTACCCACCCTCATTACATCTAGTGTCTCTCCATTAGCCGCATACTTCTTCCCAAAATCACCAGCAACATAATTTTACTTGGCCTCTTAGTGTGACGTGCTATGGAACGACGTCCTTGACTCCAACACCCAATCATCAATCAGACTATTCACTACAAGAATTAGGATATTATGAATTTCTTCTACCATTACATTCACATTATCATTCTCAATACTTTCTTGATTCCTATAATTTCTCTAGATGTGACCTGATTTGCTACAACTCCCGATTTTTTAATTTTCAACTCCTAAACCAATCTGCATATGCAATCCAATAAATAAAATATAATTACAAATATATTAATAATGCTAAATATAGTCTTAACAAGTAGAATGAGTTCAATATAAATCTTTATTAAATCAATTCCAATAGTTTTATGGATTCCCGTTTCAAATGCAAGTCTTGTTTAGATGGTGAGCAGTGCTCGGGGATACGCAGCACTCAGCGTATCCCCCTCACATGAACAGTGTCATGCACTGTTCATGACACTGTTCATGTTCAAATATCACAAGAATGGATACTTTTTAATTTCTAATCTTCAACTTTTTTTTTATTTAATCATTATCTATCACTAAATTTTTTTCAACCTTCTAAACAAAATACAAAAAAATAATTCACATTTTCATATCATAAAATAAAAATTATATTAAATATTATATTCTAATTATATCTTTATTTTTATCCAATTTTTTCTCTTCCATTTTTAAAATTTTATAATATATACTAAATTAAAAATTTTTATTACTATTCACAAATTATTTTAATATTATAATTGATCTGATCCACTCCAGGATGAAAAAAATCTATGAGATCGGATCAAAAATCGAAAATTCTCATACTGTGAGAAGGGTTATGTTATTACCATATCATTTCACACTGTACATAATTTTATTAGTATTAAATTAATTGAATTATTTTATTTATTATTTATATATCATATACTTATTATGAAAAATATAAAAGTTACAAATTAAAATAGACGTTGTGAACTGTCTTGTTTTTAAGAGACGAGAGCGGAAAGTCCAAGCTGTCAACCAGTAGCAGTAGTCCCTAGACTCCAACCAATCAAGTACCAAACCCACCTTTCAACGTCGCTTACACGAAGAAGCCAACAAACTTCTCCCGATCGCTTTGTTCGTTTTTGTGAACAAAAATCCTTAGCTCATCCCGCTGGTTTTTCCATAGTAGTAGAAGAAGATTTGACGAAGATGAAGAAGATCTTCGGCGTCAAGAAAGATAAAGAGCCCCCTCCTTCCATTAATGACGCCACCGATAGGGTTCCTACTCTCTCTGTCTCTCTCACTATGTTTTCTTTGTTGTTGTTTTTTTTTTATTATCATTATTATCATGGTTAACTGGACAAGCTTTGTTTGTGCTTTTATTTGTTCAATTATCGATCTCATTCCCCTTTGGTTACGGAGTAATGGTCGGAAATTAGGGTAAAGAAACTTCGGTTCTGATTTGTTATTTCTTAAAATTAGGGGGGGACTTAAAACTGGGGAGCATTATAGACTTGATTTTTATTCTGCATTGGCTTTTCCTTGTGCTACCGAACATTATAGACTTGATTTTTATGCTGCATTGGCTTTTCCTTGTGCTACCGAATATACGACTTTTTGTGCTTTTTTCGGTCCTTTCATTTCTCGACGTATTCTCGAGTGCTGGATCGGTGGAAGGACTAGTCTTGGAACTTGTTTCTGATTTCAAAACACTTTATTACTCAAGCTTGCCGATGCATTACTATTATATTGTTGCGGGGTGATAATATTCCTACTTCTGAGTTTACTTAATGGGCGTTTTTGGCGAATGTGGTATGAAACTGCTAATGACTGGGAAACTGCACAAGTTTTGTATTAACGGAATTGGTAGTCATGTTGTTTTGTCGTCTTTAGTGGATCTGGTTTCTTCCTGTAGTAGGATGCTTGCTCAAATTGAGTTAAACTTATGGGTGCTAACAAAGCACGACTGTATAGTGGAAGTTTATGGTAAGGTTAAATCATGTAAGTATCAAAGATGGCTAATTCTAAAGCTAGTTTCCCTTCTCCTGCTATATACGTCTTCAAGATTGATAATGGTAATATGGTGGTCACCTTACAGTATGGCAAGTTGGTGTGACAGTGTAATGCATTTTGAGAAAAAATAATACATGTTTCAGATATTCTGTAAGAAATCATGATATGGTGGTAATACTTTTGTTTTCCAAACACCGGTTTGGCTGCTGGGAGGTCTATTTATGCTTAACTTTATTGCTTGTTTTGGATGATGTTTGCTGGAAATTTCTTGCCTGGTTATTTCCTTCTTAGATATTTAATCTTTCTGGTCTTTATAAGTGGGCGTTTCACTTGGACTAATGCCTAAATCTCATTTTTTTTTCCAGATCAGTAAAAGGGGTGAAACAGTGGATGAAAAAATAAAAAAGCTTGATGCTGAACTTAGTAGATACAAAGAACAGATTAAAAAAACCAGACCCGGTCCTGCTCAAGAAGCTATTAAAGCTCGAGCCATGAGGGTTCTCAAGCAAAAGAGAATGTTGGTGCCTCTTCTGATGTTATTACTGCTTTATTACAGTTTTATTGGTATAGTTAGCATTATGTGTGGTATTATTTATATGCAACAGTACCTCAAGAAAGATATATGTAATAGACTGACAGAATACTTGTCAACTTTTTTTTCTTCATCCTCTATTTTTGGAAAACCCCATGATGTTTAATTCATGAGGTCTTATTAAGGGAGGCAATTCGGGTATTTACCACAGGTTCATTTTGGTTCATGATATATCATTTTGTTTTAGGACACATCAGTTTGCTAATTCTTAAGCGAATAGATTAATCTAGCTTTAATTCTACATTATCATCCTAATATTAATTTTGGGGGGTCTTTATATTTTGTAATAAGCAATAGTACTTTTGTGTCTTTTACTGATATTTAATTGCAGTGTGTGGTGCCCTCGTCAATTTTAAAGCTTCCCACTTCTTGCAGAGTTTGTATTAGAGCATCTTATTGATTAAAGACACTATTGCAAAAAAAACTCAGTCCTTATGGTTTTGATTAATTTATGAATGGGTAAACTCGGTATTGATATGGTCAGGGTGAAGACAGATCATTTTAGCATAAAAGTGATTTACTTGGTTGAGTATGAATACTATGTGGATACTACACAATTGGCTACTACCCTATATTTACCTCCATAGTTTATCCAATCAACTAAGTTTCTGGACAGGTATGAAGGACAACGAGATATGCTGTACAACCAGACATTCAATCTTGATCAAGTTGCCTTTGCTGCCGAGGGAGTTAAAGATGCTCAGCAAACTGTATGTTCTAAGGAGCTTCCATTCTTTTCTTTTTATCATACAAATTGACCTTAATGAACCGTTTTCCTATAGCCATCTGTTGGGCTTGGCTGAACCACTGGTTATGGGTGATTGTCAGTAAAAAGTAAAAGTATATTATGCATTTGGATGGCTTTTTAGGCTGACTTGAGCTTAAGATTTGTGAATGGTAAAATTACACATCATCCTTTGCCTAAGAAAAGGCAACTGGATGTAAGGTCGTTATCTGTTAATTTGCAATTGTGTTTGATCCATTGCCCATAATAGTGCAACACATTGCCATGGAACAGGATACACTGGATATTGTATTTGTTCTATATATGCCATGGTGCAATTTTTATTGTTAGATGCCTGTAAAATGTTTCCTAGCTTCTCTGTTTATGACATGGGTTTAAGAATAATGAACTTAAACTAGGTTTATGGTATCGATTTACTACTTTTGTTGAAGTAGAAGATTCAATGTATATGCTGTGTCCAGTTTGGTTGTGCTGGGGTTGTGTTATATTCACCTTCAAACATTTGTTTTCTTGGTAGCGCCCCAAGGGGCAAGGTTCAAGTCGGTTCAGGCGGAGCTTAATCTGTAACCTGATTGGAACCTGCTGCCTACCTCATGAGAGGTAGGGGAAGAACCATTTATCATTAGGGAGGGATTCTTCAAAAATATATGAGTTATCTAAGCTCTAGACTTTGACACTCTTTCCTCATCCATTCAGATTATAAGAAATGCCCCAGGGCATGTTTGGAAACCAGGTTGCAACGTTAATTATGTATTTTGTCACAATTTTTTCTATTTTTCCTCTCTCTCCAGATGTCAGCTTTGAAATCTGCAAACCAGGAGTTGAAAGGAATGATGAAAACGGTGAAGATCCAAGAAATTGATGTATGTAATCTTATGATATCTTCTTTCCCTATTCAGTTTCTATTTACACCCTTTGTGAATTTCTGGTGCTGAAACATATCCTTTTTATTATCTGCAGAACTTGCAAGATGAGATGATGGACCTAATGGATGTGAGTAATGAAATTCAAGAGACCTTGGGTAGAAGCTATAACGTGCCGGATGACATTGATGAGGAAGACCTTATGGGTGGTAAGCTTTTATGCTATTTAATGGTTCAAACATGGAGGGAAATATTCTTTAGGATTGTTTTTGGATGTTATAGACTGTTTCCAATATCAATTTGAGCATTGTCTACATTATTAGTTAGAACTTGGAAGTACTAAATTCTGGTAGTGTCAAAAGCTTTCTGAATAATGTGTCCACAGGACAATTGATCATTCATTGCTAACCTAAATAAAGTAGCATTGTCTGACCAATATTGCAATCGAAACAATATGCAGTTTCATAATTCATTCAATAGATTGGTACATTGCTATTTCTCACCATGTTTTCTATGGAAAAGCTTCCTATCTATAAGAGAAAAGGAGAGGGTGAGGATCAGCACGTGTAATGCTTCCCTCCACTTTGTGTATCTATTCAAATCTAACTAATGTTTTTGGCGCAGAGCTCGATGCTTTGGAAGCGGACATGGGAATGGAAACTGAAGCTGATGGAGTGCCCTCTTACCTTCAACCAGATAAAGAACCTGATCTGGATGCAGAGCTCAACTTGCCTTCAGCACCCTCTGGACAAGCTATGCCAGCTGGCAGATCCAATGCTCAGGTAAGATCCACTGAAAATGAAAATAATAATAATAATAATAATAATCTGCACATTTTTTTATGGCACTTGAAACACTTGATTACTGCATCTAGATATGTCAGAAAAGCTACTCTTATATTTGTTCAAAGTTCCATTTTCTTCCCATCAAGAAAACTCACTGGGGCAACCAGAACTTTGCACAGTTGACTGTACTTGTTGCATGTTAAAGAATAAAGAGGATTTTGTCTCATTAATTCTTGTTGCAAACCTTGGTTCTGACAGGCTCATGACGAACTGGGTTTACCTGCTGTTCCGCGTGCCTCCATTCGTGGTTAGGAATTATTACTGTCTATCCGAGACTCTGTTGGGTGTAGATTTATTTATTTCTTTGTAGAAGCTGGGTAGAACAAGCTCTCTTCTCTGTTGACATAGATGCCAAGAGAACATAAAAGAGAAAAAGGAATATGACCGAGTAGAGAGAGAAGATTAACCTCTTTACTTGATGATGTTGCAGAGAAAGATTAGTATCTGTTTTGATTTTTTATTTTTTGTATGGAAGATGGAATTAAATGAATATAGAACTTTTTATAGATCTAAAGCATTTGAAGATTTTAAAACATTTCAAAATAAAAAAATTTTGTATACTATGTATTATAATGTATATAATTTCTATACAAAATTTCATGCTACCGACTCAAAACAACTGTGAAGATTAAGCCAAACTTAAGTTTCTTTTTACCATATGGTAGGATAATTTTGTTAAATAGGGTATTTAATTTAAAAACCCGTATATATAGAAGGCTAATGTTCATACGTGGCACACTACTTGGACAAGTTTGTGAAGAACCACCTAAATGAATCAACACAATAGCTACAGTAATTATATTGAAAGCCAGGCAAAGTTTATTTATAATTATTTGCCTGAGGCTGAGTTGCCGATATCAGGTACTCAAGAAGTTCTTTCCCCTCAAGCTTTCAACGGTGTCCCTCAAACTCTCCTCTATAGGAGTAAAGTTAAGGCCTAAACTTTCTGCTCTCTCCTTAGACACCATGTAGCTTGGCATAGAAGGCTCCTCATCTTCACATCTGCAATGTATGAAACAAAAATAAGATGTATGTTACATAGGGGCTGCTACAGCCCCCGTTACTTGGGACCCGCTAGGCTACTTTTTTTTTACTTAATTTTTTTAATGCTTTTAAACATTTTTAATAAAAGAAAAAAAAAGAATATTATCAAATAATATTTCCTTAATCATTAAGTCAAAAGAAAAAAAAAGGTGGGGGAGTTGGACTCAGAGCGGGACTCAAATAGTGATGTCTATCATTTTCCACGTTACATAACAGGCCATCCAATTTACAGTTCCAGATTCAAACTGAGCATCTTTTCATTGAGGTGTTCAATCTACTTAGAAAATTATAATTCACCTGTTTGTTCTATAGGCATGAATGTACACGAGTAGTAAATCTTCAAAGGCAAAACCATTGTGAATGAAAAATTGACAAGTTCATGCATGTATGGGTAATGTCTGTATGGATAAATAGCTTACTTTTCAGGAAGGTTCATATCCGGGAATAGTTCACGCAAGATCTTAACAGACTCTGAACAGTGGATAGCCCTTCCAACCAAACAATATCTTCCACTGGCTGATGGATTCTCAAAGGCTAGTATATGTGCAGTAGCAACATCTCTAACATCAACCCATCTGTAGGTCATATTCGGAAATCGGTCGGGCCCTGCATAAGGATAAAATTGTCATCTGCTTGCATCACAATTGCATCTTTTAGAAGAGGGAATTACAAAATCACTTAAAGTTTAGCTCCCAAATTTCCTGGCCAGGCTGTGGAGTGAGCATAAAGTTTGGTTTTTGTGGTGTCTTTATACCTTGAAGTTTCATCTGAAGCACCACAAGCTTTTGCTAGTGATCCTATTTCCATATAAATCTACTACAGAGCCTTAAACAAGGCGTTGCATATACCGAAATGCAATACATTAAGGTTGCATTTAGGTAGTGAGGTAATCTCAGATACTCTGTGAATAGTAGTAAAAAAGTAATAATAAAATATTATATTATAATGAATAGTAGTGAAGAGTAGGTGAAAGTAATAATCAAATAATGAATACTCAACCATCCAAACTAGCCCTAATTCTAATGAAAAATGGAATTAATGTTTTATGGCCGACATATGGAAATCATTTAAAACAGAAAATAGATGGATACATGGATGATAACATGACAAGGATTATACACCGGACTACTGAGAATTCAGGAAATAACATGGAGTGGAACACTAGCACACTTCTTTCTTCAACATTACAGTTCTTTTGACAGATCAAAACCTGTTTTCATTTGGTAAACAGTTCCTGAGAGTTGCAGACTTTAAGTGACTTGAGTAAGAAATATTATTGAACTATTCATACAACTAATGAGTCCAAAAATGTTTTGCACATAACATTCATTCATCCTGCTATTTAAAAGATTCAATCTACTGCCCCACTCAATTGCCTAGGATATTTGTCACGTGCTACGTTTTATTTTATAAAAAAACACTAGAGTTAATTAAGAGCAAAACAATATCCAAGAGTTCAATCATTTTCTTTCTGAGGTTTCCACAGCAAGAGGTCCCAGCTTTAATAGGTTGAATCCATACGACACCTTCCACTTGTTATTTATATGGGGAGGACATGTCATCTGGTCCAAGGACCCTCATCAGGTTCTTCAACAGAGTTTATTTCTGTAATAATTGCGAATATTTGTTAATATTCAAATTAAAAGTAAACAATAATCACACTGGCTGAAGAGTACCATTTACAAGTTTGAAAACTGGCTCTACACTCAGATTAAGAGTTGGCTGTAAGAGAGGACCAATCACCCACCCTGGATTCATTGTCACCACATCAATACCATTTTCTTTTGCAAATTTCCAAGCAGCCTCCTCTGCTAGGGTCTTTGAAAGCGTGTACCAAAGCTGATGAAAACAAATATTTTTAAAGGACGTAGTGTAAAAGTAAAGGGAGTTTGAGTATATATACTAAAATATATATATATTGAGTATATATATATAACAGTATAATACTATTATCCTTGTTTCCCTCAATCAACTCGTCAGGAAGCCAAACCAAATCTGGCTATTTAAATTAAGATCCAGTCCTGGCCAATGCCGAATGCTTATATCCAGTTCAGGGAGAAACTTATTTAAAATTCAGATAGAGTAGCAACAAAGAAAAATAAAGATTAAAATACATTTATAATGGTGTATAATTTGTTCTTCAGTCCTATCAGTAACACTTGAACAAATCATATAACTGCAGCAATGTAGTTTATTTTATGTGCGTTAAATGAGAATGAAATATGAAGGATTAAATGAATGAGATCACCTGCAAAAGCTTCCACAGTGTGAAAAAGAAGTGAACCGTCGAGAGGGAAAATTAAACAAAAGAAAGAAGGTAATAAAGAAAGAAAAGAAAGATTAACATGATAAAACCACTTCATAAAAAAGAGGTTATGAAAGGTTTGTGGAATGTAATAAGAAAGCATAATATTGCACCTTTGATTTCTCACAAAAAGCAGGATCTGAAAACCATGTCTCATCAA
Source organism: Platycarya strobilacea (assembly GCA_036898215.1). Taxonomy (NCBI): domain Eukaryota; kingdom Viridiplantae; phylum Streptophyta; class Magnoliopsida; order Fagales; family Juglandaceae; genus Platycarya; species Platycarya strobilacea. Next base: position 33,923,136 of record CM072551.1, on the reverse strand, counting down.
CTAGTACATCAGGACCAAGAGGCTTTCCATTGAATGCTACTGCTGCAATTGAGGATGTTATGACAACTCTTTTCACAGATGAAACTTTAGCACATGATCTAAGAACGTTAAGTGTTCCCTTCAATGCAGGGTCAATTAGTTCTGCCTGAAAGAAATATAAAACAAACATATGCACTAGTGAATTCAAATATAGAGTCTAGCATAGTATCTGGACAGATTATGGTAATTGGTTCCCTTTCAGTTTTGGATCAGTTCAAAGTGATGCTAACAAAGACTTGCATGTAAACAGTGGAGAAAATCCATAAATAATATCAATGGGAAATAAGAACAGCAGCCAATGAACGTCAACAATAGTTCAAAATAAAAGAAATAAGAAAAGGGTTTTCTCATCTGACTAAACCCATAAAAGAATCAACTAAGAAAAGCAAAGCATGGAAATTTGATATGAATAGCATATGGACTTCTTTAAACCATAAGGGGACAAGAGAGTTTCATTCACTTGTGTTAAACACCCGAGCATTACACTTGGTCATTCTTTGGCATACATAACTTTGCATTGATCCAATTAAATACAAAAGAAAATGTACCTGTGGATCCGTGGGATTCATATAAACAGGACTAGCTGTATGAAAAACACCCTCACATCCATCAACCAAACAATCAAAAGATCCTTCTTCCAATAAGTCTGCTTTGAACAGATGAAGTCTTTCCCTAGCTCCATCTAGTGTAAGTAAGTGCTCTGTCTTCTTTGGGTCATCTGCAGCACACATTTAGAGCAGAACCCATAAATCCCCAAACCAAATCATTTTTGCGATAAATTGGCTCAAAATGTCATATAATCAATATAAGGAAAATAAATTTTTCTGAAATTCACATCATTTTCACTTTCCTTGTTCTGGTATTTCTGATGACTAAGCAGAACACAAAGTAGCCTTTTATTCACAGATCAAATCCACTGCAAACATTCAAGTCTCCAATCTAAAAAAAAAAAAACTCCGTCTAATGATCGAACCCAGTTAACTAAGTGGGATCATCCTAAACGCAAACGAACAGCATGATCATTAATTTGGAACCAGAAGGACTAGGCTTTCAACACAATTCTTAAAGTTCATGGTTTGGACAAATTCAAACGTAATCGTTTTGTTTTAAATAACTCAAACAATTATCACAATCAGTTAAAGGGGTTCCACCACTTTAGTAAGCTTTATTCCATTCGATCAATAAAGATTCCACCACTTAAAATCAGTCAAAATGATCACAATCAGTCAAAATTAGTAAAGATTCCACCACTTAAAATCAGTCAAAATTAGTAAGCTTTAAATAACTCAAACAATTATCACAATCAGTCAAAATTAGTAAGCTTTATTCCATTCGATCAATAAAGATTCCACCACTTAAAATCAAGATTTTAACAATTGCTTCCGTTAAACTGAAATAGCTTAGCAATGAATCATCGTATTAGTGAAATAACAAATCTGGGTTCCCATGTATTAAGCAATAAAATCCAAAGCCGTGAAAGGAGATGAGTTGGGAGTACTGACTTGGATCACGAACAGAGGCTTTGACAGTGTAGCCGCCTTGGAGCAAGAGCTTCACCAGCCATGACGCTATGTAACCGGACGCTCCAGTTACACACACCACCTTCTCTCTTCCACAACTCATTTCTCTTTACCTTCTGTGCTCCACTGCTGAATTCTCTGTTAACACCGACCATTAGAATGGCAGGAAAACGATAAGAGATTATATTCAATGATTCATAGGCCGGCTTTTTTAATTCAGTTAATCTAGACTCACACCGACTGGGAATCCCGCATGTGTAAAATTATTATTATATTTTTTGATTTTTGATTTTTTTTGATTTTTTTAATTTAAAAAAAATGAAAAAATTATTATAAAATATATCTTTAAAAAATTTAAAAATATAAAATTACAGTCGAGATTTTCGATCTGTGACTCTAACATTTCTCTTTTTAATTACATACCCTTTTAAGCATTCTTAATTGAGTAGTTAAATGAATACTTCTTATAAAATTTAACTCAAATTTAGCTAAAAGATAAAAAATTACACTCCAATGATCTTTTTAAAATAAAAATTTATGAAAATATAAATAGTATTTATGCTACATGTAGTGCAATACTGTTCATCTTTCAAATCTTATATTATTAATATTTTTTCTCTGCTACAGGTCGTCTTCAACGTCGTCGGCATTCAAATCAAGGTTCGACCGTCTTTCGGCCAAGATTCGACACACCGCCGGCATTATACAATGCCGACGACCAACCCCCGACGATCCCAACTTTGACTAACCTCCTGTAGTCTCCCACGCATAAATCAAAGTCTGAAATGAGTTTCGGACTATTTGAAACCCGTTTGACCCACCGCCAGCCGTTAACAGCTACGCCGTCGACATTTTCGAACTTACCTCACTTTGACGACCAACCCCGTAAAATTTGATCTTCGGCAACGTCGTCGCTGTCTCCCACGCGCCTCACACATCCTCCGGCAACCAGTGCTTTTATTTTTAAATTTGTAAAATATATTTTATTAAAATAAAATATGAATATTTTAAAAGATATAGAAAAAAAATAAAAATGTTGATCGATGATGTATTGTAAAAGTGAATAGTTAAAATGAAAAAAGTGAATTTTTTACTCTTTAAAATAGATGAAAATTAACTATTCCATTAGGAGTGCTCTTATGTGGCAAACTCGATTGGAAGGAAATCCGGTCCCTAAGTTAACTCGTCCCCCTGATCAATTTCACTCTAGCAGCATGCATTCCCTTATCTGAGAAATCTCCTCTCCCCCGTGACTTTCGTGCGAGAAATCCCCTACAGTTTCTGGTCTTCCTTTTCTTGTACTTCCAACAAAAAGAAGGAAGTCATAAAATCTTTGAACTCTTTCTTCTTGTTGGCTTCTTTATAGAATTCACCATCTCCATCTTTTTCTTTACCTATTCCCTGTCGCTTTCGGCTAAAATTGTTGTTGCTCTGGTCACTTGCATAATTCATTTGTTGAAACGAGCTCTGAGCCAATATGTAGAAATGGGATAAGTTTTTTGCATTCAGAATAGAAGGAAAATTCGTGTAAACAAAGTAAGGATGTGTTGTGAGAGAGAGAGAGAGAGAGAGTGAGAGAGAGAGAGATTAGGATTGCGTTTGAATTGTCCTATAAATATTTGATCACAGGTGTGAATAGATTGGTACATTGCTACCTAACAATGTTTTTCTATGAAAACGTTCCTTATATATAAGAGAAAAGGAGAGAAGGGTGAGGATCAGCATGCGTAATGCTTCCCTGCATCTTGCATATTTATTCAATTCTAACTAATTTTTTCGGTGCAAAACTTGATGCTTTGGAAGTGGACATGGCAATGGAGACTGATAGGACTATAAATGAATTAGTATGTTCGACAGCTTGTTCAGTACTCGTTCAGTTAAATTTAAATCTAATTCGATTCGTTAAAAAAAAAATTGTTTGTGAAAATAGATATATGCTCGATTAAAAATAACATATATCTAACAAAATTTGATTTGATTCGATTCGATTAAGATTCATTAAAATTCACTCGTTTATGTTTGAGTTGACTCGTTAGTGACTCGATTAAAATTTATTTGTATATTCATAAATATATACACACACATATATATGTGTGTATATATATGTATTGCTAATACTATAAGTATAACACTTTTATAATTAAATATGTAATCTAATTACTTATGTCTATATATTGAATATACTTTATAATTATATTTTATAATTTGTATGATAATTAGTCCATCAAATTTAATAATTTCAAATATTAATACGTGAGAATCATATATGAAATAGACATATATTATCCTATTATGTGTTTTATTAATAATATATAATCATATAACACATTATTATTATAGATAAATATTAATTAATTAGATATTAATTATTTCCTATAAAAAATAGATATTAATTATTAATTTTTTATTTTTTTTTATTTAATTTTAAATTTTATTGAAAATTAAAAAAAAATCACTCAAACTCAAATTAAAGATCTAATTTATCGAATGAAACTCGAATTAAAAATAAATAAAAATTTTGAACTTCAACTCAAATATTTTAAATCAAATCCAACTCGGCAAGCGAAGGCCTGCTCGACTTGGCTTTATTACAGCCCAAGAGACAGAAGCTGATGGAGTGCCCTCTAATCCTCAACCCGATAACTCATATAATACAAAAGTTTGTACAGTTGACTGTCTTTGTTGCATGAAAAATAAAAAAGATCGTCTCATTAATTCTTCTTGTAAACCTTGGTTCTGTTATGAATTATAAATGAACGAACGAAACGGCGTCGCCCCCTGTCCCACCACTAAATTATGTGAATGACCACACCACTATTATTTTAAAATCTGCATAGTGACTTGCATAGTAACTTGCATAGTAACTTTAACGCCTATAAATATGGGCTTCAGTTGTAATGAAATTCATAAAAAAATATAGAGAGAGAAAGAAAGTTTCAGTTCTTAAGAGTTTCTTTTCTCTTGCAATAGTGGTAGTTTTATTTTTAGTTTTATAACACGTTATCAGCACGAGGTTCTACCGATACTGAAGCTAATGGTCTACTACTTCAAGTAAGTTTTTCAATATATTATTTGCAGTCCTTGAGATAAATATTAAAGGTAATATTTCTGAATATTACTTGATAAAATTTTATTTTTATTCTCATGATAATGTGAATATATTTCTTAAATTCACAGATTTATTTTTGTAATATAATGTCAAATATTGAGATTTATTACTATTGACATTTCTGAAAAATGTTATTTATCCAGGATCCTTGATGAGATCTATTTGGATATAATGATGAACTTGAAAGATACAATCATAGAAGAAAACCATGTGTCCCTGAAGGACCGTACTGTGTATCTCATGATGAAAAATCATCTTACTGTGTGAAATAAATTAAGAGAGTGATATAAGCACCAGAATATGTAATCCTCTCAAAAGATCATTATGATTTATTGCACCTGAAGTTGCAAGATTTTAAGAGTGGTATTGAATATTCTGCACTCTTTAAAATCAGTTCAATATTAAAATTATACAGTGAAAATGTCACTGATGATGATATATAAAAGAAGACATTATTTTTCATACCTCGAATGTGCTCCTGCAGTAGCAATATCGAGAGTGAAAGTTCAACAAATATCCTGAATTTTTGTTTTGTCTTCCAGTGATTGAGCTAAATAATGAGTTTTTATTACACCAGTTACGTCCTATTAATGATATCGAATTTACACAATTCCCAGAAGTGAATGGAAACTAAGGGCGTAGACGTGGTAGAAAAATTATAGAAGTGTTGGTCCCAAAAGCGACAACACTAAATATGATAAAAATATATCGTATCACCAGAAGTGATCAAACTCAGAGAAGGGTAAAGGCTTTCAGAATAATTCTTCATAAAAAGATGAAGATGTTTGTCATAGATGTAATATGACTAAACAGTAGTCACGTACCTGTTGTACGGCCAAGCACTTGATTTATTTATAATAAGTTTTTATATATAAGCTTATTAATATTTCATCATGTTTTGAAATAATGAAATATCGGTGCCTGAAGCACGACAAGAAATTACTTGGGATAATAAAGTCCTGTTTAAATTTGATCCTCTTACAAATAAATGTGAACCAAAAGTTCAGAAGATTATTTATCTGCAAAGTGTTGCAAATCAATTACATGATGTATTTACTGACACTAAAGGTGTTGTAAAATCATATATTACTGCTGTTAATGCTTAAGCAAGAATTGAAGTCCCTGAAGGACGAGTTGTTAAAACAGCAATAAATGAGTCTAAGATACACCTGAAGCGTTGAAGACCTATTGGTGCACAAGAAAAATAAAAATCGGTGCTCATGAAGAGACCGTATTTTCTGTATAAAATCTAATCCTTCTGAAGAGGAAACCTCCTGAAGAGGTAACTCCTGAAGAGGTAACTCCTGAAGAGTGTAACTCCTGAAGAGTATAACTCCTGAAGAGAAAACTCCTGAAGAATATAAACCTCCTGAAGAGGAACCTCCTGTAGAGGTGCTTCATGAAATGTTTTCCCCTGAAGAGGAACAATGAGATCTCAATACATTTCATGAGTACTAGAAAATTTATGGATAGAAATAAAACTGTTGTCGACAACATATATGATAACACTTGATATTACCAGAAGTAATGAAGAAAGTGAGCCAAAAAATCGTCGAAGAATGTCGACGTAGAAATGATTGGCCAAAATGGAAAGCAGTTATTAAAACTGAATTAAACTCGCTAGTGAAGCGAGATGCATTTGGACCTGTTGTCCAAACACCAAAGGGTGTAATATTTGTCAGATATAAGTGAGTATTTATACGAAAGCGTAATGCGAAATGAAATTATGCGGTATAATTTGTCGTACAAGGTTTCCAGTAGAAATCCAAGCAATTATGAGGAAACATATTTCCTTGGTATGAATGCAATCACATTCATATTTTTAATTGATTTGGTTATTACAAAAGGATTAGATATGCAGTTAATGAATGTGGTCACTGCATATTTATAAGCATCATTAGATTATTACGATACTTGAAGCATCTAATCCAAGTACATTTAGGAGTATATACTTTATAAAGTTTCAAAGATCTTTATATGGGTTAAAGCAATCCGGACACATGTTGTATAATTGAATCAACGAGTATCTATTGAAAGAAGGATTTAAGAATAATCCTATATATTCATGTGTTTTATCAGAATCCGGATTCGTCATTATTGCAGTTTATGTTGATGATTTACCTTGTTAGAACTCTTGAAAAGATTATAAGGGTTGCTATAAATTCAAGGAATGCATTTGAAAAGGAAAGATCTTATTATTCAATTCATAGATGAGTTACAAGAATTTGAGACTTCTAGCCTCATCTCTCAAATGCATTTGCTCTTCATAAAGCAACATACAATCCTTATCTAAAGGATTAGGCAGTCGAAATGAAGAGGCAAGTAAGGATTTTAAATCCTTATTCTCCTGCTTTAAGTCTGCAATTTTTTTGTCAGACTCTTGAACGAGTCGTTGAAGTACAGAAACCTTCTCGTTAAGCTCCTCAATCTCACGATTTTTGGATTGTAATCGGTTGGAAAATCCAACAATAAAGGAGGAGTATCGGGTGCCGAGAGTCACCAGCTCATAAACAGCTTCACGATCTGACTTATTAGCCAGATCATTTGCTTGCTGCAACATTGCACCTGCGGAAGATGCAGGATCAACTTGTAATTGAGGTGAAGGATACCTCATATGTTGATTGTGAGAAATAGTAAAAGGAAATTGATGAGCCATTGGAAATTTGTAGAATAAGAATACAAATACAGATGAATTATAGATATGAGAAGAAGATTTGATGCGTACTAAATGAAACTAAAGACGGTTCTTATAGAAATGGAAATAAGAACAAGACAAACCATCATCTCTTCAAATCTCACTTTACAAGATATGCTGGATGCATAATTTCAAAAGCCAGCGAGATTAATTACAGCTATCCCTATTTTCTTGTAAACGCTGAACTTCTGCCGTTAGCTGCTGTTGTTGACTTTGTATCTGAGCTCTCTCTCGTTCCAGCTCTTCTACTCGTGTTTTCAGGTCACGAGAATACCAGTCTACAAGTTTCTTCAGTTCCTTGTTATCTTGTTTTAAATCTTTATTTTTTCTATCTTTAGTTGCAAGCGTTTGATGCAACTCAGATATTTGATTTTTAAGATGATCAACCTCACTCGTTCTCGCCAATAGCCTCTGAGACATGGTTGTAAGAGAGGCAGCATATTGAGCACTGAGGGTTCTTGATGCTGCAACAATTTCAGGATCAGATTTACTAGATAGATATATCTCTGCTCCTATCATGGTGTTTACAGCCTCAGGAGAAAATATAAGTGGTTGAGGTATAAAAGGTTCATGGTTTAAATCTGGGACATTAGAATTTCTATCAGACATAATATCGTTCTGGATGAACAACAACTGAATCTATGAGGAATGCGAAATATTTTTGCTGGAGTAAACCAATGGTAAAATTGGTTATATTTAAACAACAACCCGAAACTTTCAAATCTCTTCAAGATCTCGTTTGTCCACAATGTCAAGCGGATTTGATTTTCCGCCGAACCGATAATATTAAATCTCAAAGTTTTTACAGCTTTTATCATACATAGATGGTTTCCAATGTTATTTCCGCCGTATATAAACAAGTTCTCCCTAATAACACCGAATGAGGGGGAGAAAATTTTAAATGAAAATATTATCATACTCTCTCTAATGCATTATTTAGTTGGAGATCGTGTTTGAATCCTTAAATTGTTATATATACTGAAATCATATTTGCTTATTACTTGAAATACTAACGCATATTATCAGGGGGAGTTTAAATATTATTGCAGGTATCAGATTTCTATTAAATTTGTCAACCAGATATTATTTTTCATCTTCAAATCACTCAGAGATTATTGCAATTCATGAAACAAGTCGAGAATATATTTGGCTGAGATCAATGACTCAACGAAGATATATCAAATATACGATCAAGTGATAATCTGGCAGATTTATTCACAAAAACATCACCAACTGCGACATTCAAGAAAATTGTGCAGAATATTAAAATGTGAAGACTCAAAAATATTGTCATGCACTTTCCAGGAGGAGTAAAAGTCCTGAAGACTTGTGCTGATTGTACTCTTTTTCCTTCGCTAAGGTTTTATCCTATTGGGTTTTCCTTTGCAAGGTTTTAATGAGGCAATCTTAAAGCACTTGTGGATACATAAAGAGACTGTACTCTTTTTCCTTCGCCATTGGTTTTTCTTCCCACTGGGTTTTTCCTTGGCAAGGTTTTAACGAGGCAGATTTTTTATGGGTGGTCATTCAAGGGAGAGTGTTATGAATTATAAATGAACGAACGAAACGGCGCCGCCCCCTGTCCCACCACTAAATTATGTGAATGACCCCACCACTATTATTTTAAAATCTGTATAGTGACTTGCATAGTGACTTGCATAGTAACTTGCATAGTAACTTCAACGCCTATAAATATGGGTTTCAGTTGTAATGAAATTCATAAAAAAATATAGAGAGAGAAAGAAAGTTTCAGTTCTTAAGAGTTTCTTTTCTCTTGTAATAGTGGTAGTTTTATTTTTAGTTTTATAACAGGTTCTGACTTTTGAGAGGCTCATGGCAAACTGGGTTTTCCAGCTGTCCCTCATGCATCCATTCATGGTTAGGAATTATTACCGTCTATCCGAGACTCTGTTGAGTGTAGATTTATTTATTTTTTATATAAGAAGAAGAAATAGTATATTGCCCTTTTTTTCAACTTATGTAGTGCAATTAAAGATTTATAAATGCCAGTGGTATATTCAATTTTTTTTTTAGCTCCTTCCGTCTTTGGACGGATAAACACTAAAACACTCTAATTTTCTCCTCCATCTGTACCAGCCACTTTTGAGGGAGAGAGGAGCCTGTGCTCTTCCCTTCTTCCTGTTCAGCCCTATGTGAGTTTTATTGAGTATTTTTTTTATAATCTTTTTGTATGCTTTTATAGCATTTTGTTCGGTGTTCTAGGTTTGGTTGATATGCTGTTCTCCGGACTACAACAACCACCATGCACCAGCCCAACAAAGTCTTCTGCCACCAATCTATAGGTGGGGAGGAAGAAAACTCTCAAATGTACGGCACGTCGATTTCATGTGCTTAGAGAAGCGCATGACACTCACATGCTGTTGCACCTGGAGTGATTCCTTGCCGTCACACATAGCTCTGTTGGGGGTAGCGGCTTCTGGGTTTCCTTTTTATCCAACTAGTTTTTTCTCTAGTAGTGTATGCTCCTCATGTGTCGTCACTGCTGGCGGTAATCGTTTTCTGGTGTATTGGCTCTTCTTCAAACTAATGTTTCTTGCTTTCCCTAATTAGGGATCTAGATGATGTGGACATGAGAATTTCCTCCAGACAAACCGAATCAATAGAATGCAGCACACCTCCTCTTGCTGTGACTTTTTATCGCAGTAAAATAGTCTATTTATCAGACTATTCTAGTACCACTTTTGGCGGCGTCTCTTGTTTGGGATTGGTGAGAGTCACACTTGTGACTCCAAATCTCTTTTATTTTTTATTTTTGGTGTCTGCTATATCTTCGTTGGATTAGAAAGATTGTTGAGAATTCTTACTTTTCTGAATCATGTATCCTTATAATCGTTTATTTTTAATATATGCTTACTTGCCAAGAAAAAAAAAAGATTTATAGATGCCACTAAATTGAATTTAGAAGAAGTAATATATTGCCCTTCTTTCAACTTATGTATTGCAACTAAAGATTTATAAATGCCACTGAATTTTAAAAGAAGATAAAAGGAGAGAAATGAATATGAGCGAGTAAAGAAATAAGATTAAACTCTTCACTTGATGATGTTGCAGAGAAATATTGGCATTTACTTTTTTGTTTCTTGGGTATGGAAGATGGAATTAAATGAATATAGAGCTTTTTATTCATCCAAAGCATTTGAAGATTTTAAAACATTTCAAAATCAAAATTTCTATACAAAATTTCATACTACCGACTTAAAACAACTTCCTAGATTAAGGCCTGGTTTAATTTTAAAAATGAGATTGAGACGAGATAAATTGAAATTAAAATAAAAAATCAAATAAAAAATTATTATAATATATATTTTTTAATATGACTTTTAGATTGAGACTTGAAAAAATTAAATTTTTTATATTATTTTATATTGAGATTTGAAAAATATATAATAATTAAATAAGATAAGATGAGTTAAGATGATATATTTTATGTAAACAAACCAGACCAAAATTACTAACTTAAAGCCTATTTGAGATTGTATTTCAAAATTTAAAATATACTTTTAAACATTTACAAATACTTCTAAAAAAAAGTTGAATGTTTAGTAATTTTATAAAAATTATTTTAGTCGATTAAAAAAGCTGAACATTAACTTTATAAAAATATCAAATTAAAACTTTTATTAGAAAACTCTTAAAGATAATTGTATATTTTGAAAAAATTATTGTAATTAACTTTAAAAGTAATTTAGATACATATTTACTAAACAGTAAATAACTTTTGAAGTATAGAATTTATCATTTAAATTATAAATTATAAGTTCTAAAGTTATAAGTTATTTTTTTCATTGCAATTCCAAACATGCATTTAGAAGATTAATCATTCATTTTTTCTAAATTTTCACATAAAATATAATAAGTAATTCAATCTTTTCAAATTTTAAAACAATATTATTAATATTCTAACAATATTTTATGCAACTTTTATTTCTATTTATCTTATCTCAATTCACCATCCAAACCTCTCTCAAATTAAGTTTCTTTTTACTAAATAGTAAGCTAATTTTGTTATATAGGGTATTTTAATTTTTCAATATAAAAACCAGTATACATAGAAGGCTAATGTTCATACATGGCACTACTTGGACAAGGTAGGTGGCCCCTTAGATTGTCAGAAAAGCTACTCTTATATGTGTTCAAGTTTCTATAAATGTAAGGAACGATAAGAGAAGAAGTAAAAGCAAAATTAGAATTACTCATACATCTATGAACCTGTATAGAGGATTTTATTGAAGATATAATATGACGGCCATAATCCTAGTTAGCAAGTCGAAATCTTGTCAGATCGGATCATCAAACCGGACCGCCACAAATTAGAGCATGAAGAGAGACCCCAAAAACATTCAAAAGATTGAGTTGAGAAAAAGGAAAATCTACATATAACTCCCACATTTTAGTCAGTTGATTGTAGCCCATATTTCTGAAACTTTCATTCTCAAACAATACTGTTGCTGAAATTAGAGCATGAAACCATCCAAGAATGGGCTTGTGCAACTGGAACTCCCTCAAAACAGCAAAGCATATTGTATGCCTTTCTGGGCAAATTGAAATGAAAAATTAAAAAAAAAAAAAAGTGACAAATTCAGTCTAGTATCATCTAAATCATAAATAACATGGTTGCAGGAATCTTCTCTCGATCCTTCTCTCAATTTATTATGATAATGATCATGTCAAACTTGGTTGGTTATAATAATGACCCACTGGGCTTGCACTCCAAGGAAAAGGCAATGTTGAGGACGATTCCATTTATTCATTGGTAAGCAAAGGAGATTTATTACAAGAGAGATAACGCGCATCAGCACAACAAACATCTGAGCCTTTATTTATGCAAATGCTCGAGTCCATATTTATGCAAAAGCTCAAACAATATGGAACTTCTACATCTTTGACCAGAAGCGGCTCAAGCTAGCTTCAATTGATCCATTTGGTTCGTCCGTTGGTAAATATACATCATCATTAAACTGCAGAAGAACCCCATTAGTCAATTTCATTTTATGGCTAAGAGATGAATCTCAGCTTAAAGTTCAATTAGGATAAGAGGGGAGGCTAACGGTAATAAAATAGAGGTACATATGCCCTGCATAAAGTGAATGCCGAGAAATTACTCTATTTAAGGCTTTAAATTGGTAACTGGGCAACAGTGGCTCTGAAGATACTAAAACGGGTAACAAAAGCAAGTAAACATGTACGTTTCTAACACCAATAAAATTTTAAATGATCCCCACCCATGAGTGGTCTCTAATCGTACAATCCCCAAATACCAACTTCCCCTCCCTCTTTTCAAGGGAGATAGGACATGGGAGTCTAATCTAATATCACGCACCTCTTGGTTTATCTGGATATAAGTACTTAAAAGACTAGGATTCAGATTTCAGTTTTTATCTATTACTGAACTCATCAATAGGTTTCAACTTTATGAATATTTAGATCTGAAATGGTTAGGTATATTATGCCATTACATATTCACAATACCAGTGTTTTTGTTGGAGAAAAGTACTGAAGGCTGAATTTCATCTTGCATTGCTAAAATTCCTATGAAGCAATTGTTCTTTGAACACAATGACTTCAAATGCTCAAATCTAAATATATCCTAAGTGATTGTTAATAAACTATATAAACTCTATGTCAACGATTAGCTACTTCAGTATTTTCCCACTACTTCTGGCAGACATCATTATCGGTAAAGAGAATTCCTACCTTTACAATAGTTTCGCCATCCTTGTTTTTCAGATTAACAGGTAGGAAATGGATATTTGGCATCTTCAATTGGACAGATGAGATGTCAAGAAACCTGGAAGCATTGAAAAAAAAGAAAGAAAGAATTGAACGCAACAAAATCGAACCATTCAGTGCCACCAAGTGGATGGGTGCAAGGAAGTTGGTTCATACATGCACCTGCGCTTGCATACAAGTATGAGCATACACATGAATGCATGTCTCTGTTTATGCCCGAATGTGTGTGTGGTCATACAGTGTATGCCTGCTAGCGGGTGTGGAAGTGGGAGGTGGACGTGTGTGTGGGTGCGTGCATGTCTCTGAGAGAGAGAGAGAGAGAGATACCTGTTGAGTACACTTTTTGCCATGTGATGGAGCGTATTCTCAACAGATGGACTGTATACTCCCTGTTTTGGAGGACCATAGAAAGTTTCAATCAGAACCTTTTTCACATCGAGGTATCTGTCTGTGAAGTAATATGGCTTCTGAGGGATGCTAGAGAGAGATTCGTATGAATACCTGCATCCAAGTTTACCCCAGAAACATGACTGCATTTTAAGACTCGGAAAATTAAAATGGAATCAACGTAACCATACCTTAATATAGAATCAAGAGGGAAAGACAAGTTTTAATTCATTTTTTTACCGGATACCCCTTGTATAAGTTTGATTATGGAAGCAACATAAATATGGGGAACTCAGTTCATAAGAATGAAGTGGGCAGCCCAAATATATTATTATTGTTATTATTATTTTTATTATTTTTGCTTGATTCCCCTTTCATATAGTTGATTAAATTGAAAGATCATATCCATACCTCCATGCTGCTGTGACCTCTGTTGCCAGAATTCTCTTTCGTGTTTCAGGAAGAGCCGTGTATTTATCCCTAATAAATCCCTCAAAACCTGACTGCTCAAAACATAAAATCCAACAAAACCAATCATCAGAGAAACTAGGGTGTGCCACAATTACAGTACATTGAAATTAGCAGTGGCATTTTTTAAAACAATTATTGTTTTGAAATATTTATCAAGCATTCGGGAGTGTAGTAGCAATTCTCAACTCAAGATCCACTGCCGTTATCAATCCATGTTTACTAGTAAGGAAATTTGGATATGCTTGTGCCAATTTCAGGTTTTCTAATTCCCCATTATAAACTTGCATTTTTCTCTCCTCTACACCATTAACTCTTTTTTTGTTTCTTCCTCGGATAAACTACCATTTAACTTTGACTATTGGATATTAGTAGATCACACAATTCTTTTGCAACTTGCTGTATCCACATAAAGCGAATTGGTAAGAATAAATGTGGCACAGCAAAGATGTTAACCATGTTTGCAAATCTGAAACCAAAATGCTTCCCTCAAAACATAGAACACATACCAGTAACAGACAATAATGAATAAACACAGCGTCAATCAGTTTCATGTTAGCATATTTAGTGCATATAAAAGCATAGACATTGACAAGCATCACAGGCTTTCTTGCCTCGTCAAGCAAAGAAAATCTTGGAAGTATATCTGGAGTTAGGGTAAAAGAGAAATGAGGTTACCATGGTTGTCTTCAGCAAAGCCAGGCCTTCAATACCAGAAGTCACCTGTAATGCACCAGACTTCTTTACAAATACTTCTGTTGTATGCTTCTCAGATCCGAGTTTAAAACCTACAATGGAGACATTTGTGACGGCACTAAAAATCTAAAAGCTGAAAATAATAAAAAATGGAGATCATTTTCTTGGCTGTTCAAGCCAATGAAATGCGTTTATAATTGGAGCACTGAAGAAAGTTCTAACCAATTTGGCTGAGCAATGCCAGTAGCAGAGCCTTAATAAAGGATGGGAAGGGTGAGATGAGTACCAATAGTACAATTATTTCCTTATAAATTTGAATACCAAGCTTCAACAGTTAGTAGGAATGAACTTCACCAATTACTGAAAATTGTTTCTGGCTTGGAGTTTGGACTTTGGCCATGATTCCATTTCCCACAAGCCCTCCTTATACTAGAGTTCCATGCCAGAACAATGCCACATTCAGCAGTAATAAAGATTCATGGATTGTTTGTTGTGAGTGAAAGTGGTGAAATCCACTTACACAAGAAGTATACAAAATTAACCTAAACATTAAAGAAAAGAGAAGAAGAAAATCCTGAAAACTAAAAAAATTATCACCGTAAATAAAGGTAAAAAACCACCGAAACATAAAAGTTTTTTTTTTTTGAGAGGAGAGGGGGGGCAGTAAGCTCTCCCACTGGTTTCTCATGATCTTCAGAACTTTGACTGTCCTTTCCATGGATTTGTTACTCCACAATGGTTAATTCCTTTTGCCAGCGTAATTACTCACCAAGAGAGTGATAATACAATTTTGTCCATATACCCATTCTTATTTATTGATCAATATTATTCTTTTTGCTTTACAACGATTCCCACAATTGTTTCAGTGGTGATGGCAATTGAACCTCGTTTACTTCCAACAATGGAGTTAAACAACATCAAAGAAAACCAAAAGAATGAAAGAAAGGGCACAATTCATACCAAGAAACAACCTGGGAATTACACAATAAACAATTTGGTAGACGTTTTTTCTTTGGTTACAGAAATCAGTATAAATCATATATGCAATCTCTCCTTCAAAAGATTGATAAAACTAACCGTGTTCATGCTCTTGACCATCTACATGCACACGTTCCCATGGCTTTTCTACTATCTTTACTATGGCACCAGTAACCTAACCAAGTAAAGATCGTGGATTAGATTGACTAGAAATGGCATGAGAAGAGTTAAACACATGTTTTTTTAAAAGATGTTATTACTATAAAGAAAAATAAAGGAATTAATGATAGATGAAACATGGATATCTTTTGAACTCGATACACACACAACAAAAGAAGAAAAAAGGAAGAAAGAAAAGGAAAACGCTCTTTTGACTACATACTAAAATATAATTTTTATTTGATAGGTGATATACTAACATATAAATAAACTTACAATAGAAATTGCTTGGATGATAAATTAGAATCTAAACATGCAAAAACTATACTGCATAGAACTGCACAGATTGCTAACACCCTGACATGTACCAAACCTTGCTTTGGAATCTCAATGCAGCTTCAGATTTTACATAATTATGGAAAAATAAAATCCTCATCTCCAGTTCTCACCCCCCCAACTTTTCCATGTAATGTAACAAAAATTCCATTACATCTATATGCCTTCCCCACCCAACTTTCATCACTTGTTTCATTGTATCAGATTCATAATGTTGCAACCTTTACACAGGCCTTCTTATTCTTCCTTCTGGCAACATTACAGGAGGTATCACTAACACTTTCCAAAAGGGCATGCCTGGCCTCAAAATTCCAAAACACCAATCAACCTATGATACCTCTATATGATAAAGATAAGATTAGATGCTATATGGGATCTCACATTGCTTAAAAATTAGAAGTTATTACTCTTTATAAGGTTATAATGGGACTCCAATTGTATCATTGACTAGTCCTTTTGGAGTATAGGCCATATGGTTTGGGTCATTCATTGGGGTATTAAAAATAATATCAGAGTCTATTTCAACTATAAATGTTAGATCTGAGTTGTACCACCTACGATAGATTGGCCAGACGAGGTGTCGCTAATTTAAGGAATGGAAGATTGTGATATCTCATATGATATAAAGATAAAGGTAGATAGTGTATGTAATCTCACATTGCTTGTGAATATAAAGTTCTTCCTCTTTATGAGGTTTCAATGGGATTTTAATTGTACCATTAACTAGTCTTTTTGAAGTATACTTCATATGGTCTGAGTCTTCTATTAGGACGTTACACAGCCTTTCAATAAAGACAACCCACTCCTATAAAAAAAATAAGGATGACTCACAACTGCACCTATTAAGGAAAGACTAAACTTGCTTACTACCTATACAGACAGATTCCTAATATATGCCAAAAGCAACTGCCTTTGCCTTCTACTTTTTCCTTCATACATAGTTTTTTTTCTAGGTGTAATCGGTTTTATTTCCTTCATACAAAGTTAAAAGGAACCAAAAAGTAAAAATATGATCAAATCTCATCCATATTATGAATTTAAAGTACGCAACCATATCCACATAGTATTTTATTTACCTGGCGATAAAATGATGTAAAGTGCTTAGCAAGCAGAATTGCAAAGTCCTCCATTGATATTTGTTCCGAGCATTCCTTTGCTTTCACATATACCTGTATTGTAACTAAGCTTAATTAAGAATGCGAGGAAGTAAAATTTCCGGAAATTATAACAGAAAGCATAATGTGATAGCTCGTGAAAATATATTTTTTTCTTTCCTTATCATCTCATCAGCTAATGAAAGTATTGTGATGAGAAAGATAAATCATCAAGCTAAATATATTTCATTTCAAATCGCTTTTACCATTTTCCCATTTTCAAGGGTGCATATCTTGTGCTCCAACCTTGATACCTAGTCCTAAGTACCACTTTATATTTGAGAACCACATTCATTGATGGACCTGAATTAATTGTTAGTGTTTGGGCTGCATGCATGCGACTGCTTCATACTCTAAACCATCAAGTATGTGTATCAATTACCATTACCTGACTGTTCTTCCATCCTTCAAATACAAATATATGCCCCATACATAGGATTTGAAAGAGCTTAAATAGGTTTATAAGACAGCGATGGCCCTTCTAACCAGATTTTGTGTAGAGTGCTAAGTTCATTTGTATGAGGTGTTTTGATTTTGAACACTGAGAGCATTAGCATTACATCACTTCACAGTTCACACACTCATAAGCAAGTAATCTAAAGTGAGCGTACCAGCCTCTACAGCTGCTAAAAAGCAACCAAATTTAAGATCACAATTACTGGATTATAATCATTTCACATCAGAAAAAGAAAAAAACGAACATATTCAGTGAACTGAGCCTAACACAACTACTTCACCCAGTTTTTCCGTGATCAAACAGGGCTACAACATCAAAGACCTCTTTTTTACTTCGGGAACAAACGATCATCAGTCGTCACGTCAGCACAAAGTGAACTGAAACTAAATATAATATTTTCGCACATTTGAGGAGGTATGATTTTCAAACTTTCTTTTCAGATAACAAGTAGAACAAGAAAAACAAAATGAAATTCAAAATTCATATTTTCTCTTCCTTCTCCCCAATTCTCTAGACAACCACACGGAACCTGACAGTAAAAAACCCAATGCGTAAGAAAGAGATAGAAGAAGAAAAAAAAAAAAAGTTACGGTGTTCTTCATGGTGTCAGTGGCGACGATATCGGAGTTGTCGTCTAGGACATAGGCGGGGAGGCAATCGGAGAGGAGACTGATGCTGACGTTCCACTCCACGAAGAAATAGCGGCCTTCTTTGTTTTTCCAAACCCTACCCACCCTCACCCGATTCTTCCCGTGCCTGTGCTCGAACTTGAGATTCTCTAATTCCCTCGACATGCTTGGCTTTGCGTTGGATTCACTGAGAGCAAAAAGCGTCCAACTTGCAGCGCGTACGTGTGGGTTTTATATGGTTTTCAGTAAGAAATGAAAACAGTGGTTTTCAGTAAAACAGTAAGACTGCTTGTCTGTGTGCGCGTGGGTTTTATATGTTGGGCTTGACTGAACCACTGGTTATGGGTGATTGTCAGTAAATAGTAAAAGTATATTATGCATTTGGATGGCTTTTTAGGCTGACTTGAGCTTAAGATTTGTGAATGGTAAAATTGCACATCATCCTTCGCCTAAGAAAAGGCAACTGGATGTTAGGTCGTTATCTGTTAATTTGCAATTGTGTTTGATCCATTGCCCATGATAGTGCAACATATTGCCATGGAACGGGATACACTGGATATTGAATGCATTCTATATATGCCGTTGTGCAATTTTTTCTCTGTTTATGACATGGGTTTAGAGAATAATGAACTTAAACTAGGTTTATGGTATCAATTTACTATTGTTGAAGTAGAAGATTTAATGTATATGCTGTGTCCAGTTTGGTTGTGCTGGGGTTGTGTTATATTCACCTTCAAACATTTGTTTTCTTGGTAGCGCCCCAAGGGGCAAGGTTCAAGTCGGTTCAGGCGGAGCTTAATCTGTAACCTGATTGGAACCTGCTGCCTACCTCATGAGAGGTAGGGGAAGAACCATTTATCATTAGGGAGGGATTCTTCAAAAATATATGAGTTATCTAAGCTCTAGACTTTGAAACTCTTTCCTCATCCATTCAGATTATAAGAAATGCCCCAGGGCATGTTTGGAAACCAGGTTGCAACGTTAATTATGTATTTTGTCACAATTTTTTCTATTTTTCCTCTCTCTCTAGATGTCAGCTTTGAAATTTGCAAACCAGGAGTTGAAAGGAATGATGAAAACGGTGAAGATCCAAGAAATTGATGTATGTAATCTTATGATATCTTCTTTCCCTATTCAGTTTCTATTTACACCCTTTGTGAATTTCTGGTGCTGAAACATATCTTTTTTATTATCTGCAGAACTTGCAAGATGAGATGATGGACCTAATGGATGTGAGTAATGAAATTCAAGAGACCTTGGGTAGAAGCTATAACGTGCCGGATGACATTGATGAGGAAGACCTTATGGGTGGTAAGCTTTTATGCTATTTAATGGTTCAAACATGGAGGGAAATATTCTTTAGGATTGTTTTTGGATGTTATAGACTGTTTCCAATATCAATTTGAGCATTGACTACGTTATTAGTTGTTAGAACTTGGAAGTACTAAATTATGGTAGTGTCAAAAGCTTTCTGATTAATGTGTCCACAGGACGATTGATCATTCATTGGTAACCTAAATAAAGTAGCATTGTCTGACCAATATTGCAAGCGAAACAATATGCAGTTTCATAATTCATTCAATAGATTGGTACATTGCTATTCCTCACCATGTTTTCTATGGAAAAGCTCCCTATCTATAAGAGAAAAGGAGAGGAGGGTCAGGATCAGCACGTGTAATGCTTCCCTCCATTTTGTGTATCTATTCAAATCTAACTAATATTTTTGGTGCAGAGCTCGATGCTTTGGAAGCGGACATGGGAATGGAAACTGAAGTTGATGGAGTGCCCTCTTACCTTCAACCTGATAAAGAACCTGATCTGGATGCAGAGCTCAACTTGCCTTCAGCACCCTCTGGACAAGCTATGCCAGCTGGCAAATCCAATGCCCAGGTAAAATCCACTGAAAATGAAAATAATAATAATAATAATAATCTGCACATTTTTTCATGGCACTTGAAACAATTGATTACTGCATCTAGATATGTTAGAAAAGCTACTCTTATATGTGTTCAAATTTCCATTTTCTTCCCATCAAGAAAACTCACTGGGGCAACCAGAACTTTGCACAGTTGACTGTACTTGTTGCATGTTAAAGAATAAAGAGGATTTTGTCTCATTAATTCTTGTTGCAAACCTTGGTTCTGACAGGCTCACGACGAACTGGGTTTACCTGCTGTCCCGCGTGCCTCCATTCGTGGTTAGGAATTATTACTGTCTATCCGAGACTCTGTTGGGTGTAGATTTATTTATTTCTCTGTAGAAGCTGGGTAGAACAAGCTCTCTCGTCCGTTGACATTGTGCAGAACTGAAACTTTTGATTGATTGCTTTATCTTTGTGGCCTTTTCCCGCGGATTGGATGTATTTTCATTATAAACACGAAGTAATTTATCTTGTAAAGAGAAGAAGAAGAACATAGATGCCAAAAGAACATAAAAGAGAAAAAGGAATATGAGCTAGTAGAGAGAGAAGATTAACCTCTTTACTTGATGATGTTGCAGAGAAAGATTAGTATCTATTTTTATTTTTTATTTTTTGGTATGGAAGATGGAATTAAATGAATATAGAACTTTTTATAGATCTACAGCAATTGAAGATTTTAAAACATTTCAAAATAATTTTTTTTTTGTATACTATGTATTATAACCTATATAATTTCTATACAAAATTTCATGCTACCGACTTAAAACAACTGAGAAGATTAAGCCAAACTTAAGTTTCTTTTTACCATATGGTAGGATAATTTTGTTAAATAGGGTATTTAATTTAAAAACCCGTATATATAGAAGGCTAATGTTCATACGTGGCACACTACTTGGACAAGTTTGTGAAGAACCACCTAAATGAATCAACACAATAGCTACAGTAATTATATTGAAAGCCAGGCAAAGTTTATTTATAATTATTTGCCTGAGGCTGAGTTGCCGATATCAGGTACTCAAGAAGTTCTTTCCCCTCAAGCTTTCAACGGTGTCCCTCAAACTCTCCTCTATAGGAGTAAAGTTAAGGCCTAAACTTTCTGCTCTCTCCTTAGACACCATGTAGCTTGGCATAGAAGGCTCCTCATCTTCACATCTGCAATGTATGAAACAAAAACCAGATGTATGTTACATAGGGGCTGCTACAGCCCCTGTTACTTGGGACCCGCTAGGCTACTTTTTTTTTGCTTAATTTTTTTAATGCTTTTAAACATTTTTAATAAAAGAAAAAAAAAAGAATATTATTAAATAATATTTCCTTAATCATTAAGTCAACAGAAAAAAAAGGGTGGGGGAGTTGGACTCAGAGCGGGACTCAAATAGTGATGTCTTTATCATTTTCCACGTTACATAACAGGCCATCCAATTTACAGTTCCAGATTCAAACTGAGCATCTTTTCATTGAGGTGATCAATCGACTTAGAAAATTATAATTCACCTCTTTGTTCTATAAGCATGAATGTACACGAGTAGTAAATCTTCAAAGGCAAAACCATTGTGAATGAAAAATTGACAAGTTCATGCATGTATAGGTAATGTCTGCATGGATAAATAGCTTACTTTTCAGGAAGGTTCATATCCGGGAATAGTTCACGCAAGATCTTAACAGACTCTGAACAGTGGATAACCCTTCCAACCAAACAATATCTTCCACTGGCTGATGGATTCTCAAAGGCTAGTATATGTGCAGTAGCAACATCTCTAACATCAACCCATCTGTAGGTCATATTCGGAAATCTGTCGGGCCCTGCATAAGATAAAATTGTCATCTGGTTGCATCACGATTGCATCCTTTAGTAGAGGGAATTACAAAACCACTTGAAGTTTAGCTCCCATATTTCCTGGCCAGGCTGTGGGGTGAGCATAAAGTTTGGTTTTTGGGATGTCTTTATACCTTGAAGTTTCATCTGAAGCACCACAAGCTTTTGCTAGTGATCCTATTTCCATATAAATCTAATACAGAGCCTTAAACAGCACAAGGCGTTGCATATACCAAAATGCAATATATTAAGATGCATTTGGGTGGTGAGGTAATCTCAAATACTCTATGAATAGTAGTAAAAAAGTAATGATAAAATATTAAATAGTAATGAATAATAGTGAAGAGTAGGTGAAAAGTAATAATCAAATAATGAATACTCAACTATCCAAACTAGCCCTAATTCTAATGAAAAATGTAATTAATGTTTTGTGGCCAACATATGGAAATCATTTAAAACAGAAAATAGATGGATACATGGATGATAACATGACAAGGATTATACACTGGACTACTGAGAATTCAGGAAATAACATGGATTGGAGCACTAGCACTCCTTTCTTCAACATTACAGTCCTTTTGACAGATCAAAACCTGTTTTCATTTGGTAAACAGTTCCTGAGAGTTGCAGACTTTAAGTGACTTGAGTAAGAAATATAATTGAACTATTCATACCACTAATGAGTCCCAAAAATGTTTTGCACATAACATTCATTCATCCTGCTATTTAAAAGATTCAATTTACTGCCCCACTCAATTGCCTAGGATATTTGTCACGTGCTATGTTTTTTTTTTATAAAAAAAAAAACACTAGAGTTAGTTAACAGCAAATCAATATCCAAGAGTTCAATCATTTTCTTTCTGAGGTTTCCACAGCAAGAGGTCCCAACTTTAATAGGTTGAATCCATGCAACACCTTCCACTTGTTATTTATATGGGGAGGAAATGTCATCCGGCCCAAGGACCCTCATCAGGTTCTTCAACAGAGTTTATTTCTTTAATAATTGCGAATATTTGTTAATATTCAAATTAAAAATAAACAATAATCACACTGGCTGAAGAGTACCATTTAGAAGTTTGAGAACTGGCTCTACACTCAGATTAAGAGTTGGCTGTAAGAGAGGACCAATCACACACCCTGGATTCATTGTCAGCACATCAATACCATTTTCTTTCGCAAATTTCCAAGCAGCCTCCTCTGCTAGGGTCTTTGAAAGCGTGTACCAACGCTGATGAAAACAAATATTTTTAAAAGACGTAGTGTAAAAGTAATGGGAGCAGAATATTTTGAGTATATATACTAAAAAAATATATATTTTGAGTATATATATATATAACAGTATAATACTATTATTCTTGTTTCCCTCAATCAACTCGTCAGGAAGCCAAACCAAATCTGGCCATTTAAATTTAGATCCTGTCCTGGCCAATGCCAAATGCTTAATTATATCCAGTTCAGGGAGAAACTTATTTAAAATTCAGATAGAGTAGAAACAAAGAAAAATAAAGATTAAAATACATTTATAATAGTGTATAAATTATTCTTCAGTCCTATAAGCAACACTTGAACAAATCATATAACTGCAGCAATGTAGTTTATGTGTGAGAATGAAATATGAAGGATTAAATGAATGAGATCACCTGCAAAAGCTTCCAGAGTGTGAAAAAGAAGTGAACAATCAAGAGGGAAAACGAAACAAAAGAAACAAGGTAATAAAGAAAGATTAACATGATAAAACCACTTCATAAAAAAGAGGTTATGAAAGGTATGTGGAATGTAATAAGAAAGCATAATATTGCACCTTTGATTTCTCACAAAAAGCAGGATCTGAAAACCATGTCTCATCAACTAGTACATCAGGACCAAGAGGCTTTCCATTGAATGCTACTGCTGCAAATGAGGATGTTATGACAACTCTTTTCACAGACGAAACTTTAGCACATGATCTAAGAACGTTAAGTGTTCCCTTCAATGCGGGGTCAATTAGTTCTGCCTGAAAGAAATATAAACAAACATATGCACTAGTGAATTCAGATATAGAGTCTTGCACAGTATCTGGACAGATTATGGTAATTTGTTCCCTTTTAGTTTTGGATCAGTTCAAAGTGATGCTAACAAAGACTTGCATGTAAACAGTGGAGGAAATCCATAAATAATATCAATGGGAAATAAGAACAGCAGCCAATGAACATCAACAATAGTTCAAAATAAGATAAATAAGAAAAGGGTTTTCTCATCTGACTAAACCCATAAGAGAATCAACTAAGAAAAGCAAAGCATGGAAATTTGATATGAATGGCATGTGGACTTCTTCAAACCATAAGGGGACAAGAGAGTTTCATTCACCTTTGTTAAACACCCGAGCATTACACTTGGTCATTCTTTGGCAAACATAACTTTGCATTGATCCAATTAAATACAAAAGAAAATGTACCTGTGGATCCGTGGGATTCATATAAACAGGACTAGCTGTATGAAAAACACCCTCACATCCAGCAACCAAAGAATCAAAAGATCCTTCTTCCAGTAAGTCTTCTTTGAACAGATGAAGTCTTTCCTTAGCTCCATCTAGGGTAAGTAAATGCTCTGTCTTCTTTGGGTCATCTGCGGCGCACAGTTAAAGCAGAACCCATAAATCCATAAATCAGATCATTTTTAATTTGGCTCAAAATGTCATACCATTCCCCTGTAGTGATCCAGACTGGAGACAAATTCAAACTGTTTATGGTGCATCCTTTCAACCAAAAAAATGAGAAACCTTATCAATTTAACATCAATAGTTTACTCCATCTTCTTCTTCCCAAGTATCGACTTTTAACGTGTAAAATCAATGTACCAAGTTTCTGAGAACCTAGAGACAAGAATCTGATTTCTCAGCGAACATTCAAGTTGACAATCTCAAAAAAAAAAAATAAATAAAGAAACTCCGTCTAATGATCGAACCCAGTTAACTAAGTGGGGATCATCCTAAACGCAAACATGTTTGACTTTTTTTTTTTATTCATTTTGTTAATCGCGCGTCGGTGGGGTTTATAAATTGGAGCAAGTCCATTAGTTATAAAATGAGGTCTAACTTCCTTAATTAATTACACCAGTCAGAAATTTATTTAGTAATTTTTGACTTTAGTAAAATTTCTCTGTTGTCCTTTTTTATATATAAAAAAGAAGAGAGATGAAAGTTAGAGTTTTAGTAATGAGAGAAGTTTTTTTAGATGTCGTTGGGGTGAGAAAAAAAATTGTGTGATTATAACAATTTTTTACATAGTGTATTTTCTTTTATGGGTCTGGTAGTTTTTCTCCTGTTTTGGAGTTTTTCATATAAATTATTGTGTTGTGTTTATTTCTCTATTTTTCTTGGTATTCTGTCAAAAGTAGATCTTGCTGGGGAGAATTTGGGAGATTCAAGATTCACAACAAGTGGTATCAGAGCCACTATGTTATTTTTGCAGGGTGGAGCTTTGATGTGGTAGTGTGGATACGTACGGTCTAAGGAGGTTCTGTCTAGGAGATTGGAAATTTTAAGTGTGTTCGTTGTGACCCTCCAATCTTTCCTGAGAATCTTGAAATTCTGTTTAGGAAAGATCAGTCTTTCCTGGGAACTTACTTAGTGGGTACTATTTATTTTTACGGTAAAATTCATCGAAACTATGTCAAGAGGTAGAGTTTCAAATTCTATTAGATTTGATGTGGAGAAATTTGATGGGAGAATCAATTTTGGCTTATAGCAAGTGCAAGTCAAGGATATCTTGATTCAATCAGGATTACACAAGGCGTTGAAAAGCAGACCGGTCCCTGAAGTCAGTAGCGGTCCAAGTGCTTCTGGTAAAATGAAGAGTAGATCTGGAATGAGCGATGAAGATTGAGAAGATTTAGATTTGAGAGCGGCAAGTGCGATTCGTCTGTGCCTGATCAAGAATGTTCTTGCAAATGTGCATGGAATATTCACGGCAAAGGGACTCTGTGAAAAGCTCGAAGAGTTGTATCAGACGAAAGGTGGCTTGAATCGAGTATACCTGAAAGAGCAGTTTCATACACTACGGATGAGTAAAGGTACGACTATTTTAGATCATTTAAGTGTTCTCAATGGTATTGTCTCTGAGTTGAAATCTATTGGAGTTAAAATTGATGATGAGGATCAAGCCTTGAGGCTGATCTGGTCTCTTCTATCTTCCTATGAGCATATGAAGCCTATTTTGATACATGAGAAGGAGAAAATAATTTTTTCAGAAGTTACCAGTAAACTTTTTTTTAGAAGAAAGAAAGCTAAGTGGTGGAAGTAATGGTTCACCTAAGAACTTAGTAATGGTGATAGCTGGTGATTGGAAGAGGAAGAACTCTACGAAGAAAAAAGTAGTCTGCTGGGTGTGTGGACAACCTGGGCACGTCAGAAGAAATTGTCCAAGAGGTAGAGCAGGTTCGGCAAGAGGCTCCAAGTCAGTAAATGGAGATACTGACAATGAAACTAACATCGTGTCTCTCTGTACAGAAGACAATGTCTGTTAAAAAGAGACATATATATCCTTATGGCATGTCGCTAATCCCAAAGTTGTCATGATAGAGGATGTGTTAATGTTAGTTGTTTCACAAGTTTGCACACGGGCATTAGTTTGGCATTGATATAAGGTGTGTGATGGAAATTCATGTCGATGGCTGATGAACTTCCAGGAAAGCCAAACGTGGGAGTTGCACCATAATTTTTCAGTAAGGTTATTTTCGACATGGGCCGAAATAAAATATTTGGAATTGGTTTATTCTGAGTGGTTATACTTTTATGGTGGAGCATGATAGCGGAAGTTATGAAGATCCTCATTACGGTGGAGCGTGGTTGTGGGATCAGTCAAAGTCACAAGGTGGAGATTGTTGATTTTTTTTTTGCTCATTTTGTTAATCCCACATCGGTGGGGTTTATAAATTAGGGCAAGCCCATTAGTTGTAAAAGGAGGCATAGCTTCCTTAGTTAATTACACCAGTCAGAAATTTATCTAGTAACTTTTGATTTTAGTAAAATTCCTCTGTTGTCCTTTTTTGTATATAAAAAGGAAGAGATGTGAAAGTTAAAGTTTTACTAGTGGGAGAAGTTTTTTTAGATGTCGTTGGGGTGAGAAGAAAAATTGTGTGATTGTAATAATTTTTCACATAGTATATTTTCTTCTCTGGGTCTGGTAGTTTTTCTCCTGTTTTGGAGTTTTCCGTGTAAATTCTTGTGTTGTATTTATTTCTCTATTTTTCTTAGTATTCTGCCAAAGGTAGATCCTGGTAAGGGAAATTTGAGAGATCCAAGATTCCCAACAAAACGAATAGCATGATCATTAATTTGGAACCAGAAAGGACTAGGCTTTCAACACAATTCTTAAAGTTCATGGCTTTGGACAAATTCAAACATAATCGTTTTGTTTTAAATAACTCAAACAATTATCACAACCAGTTAAAGGGGAATGAAAAATTAGTAAGCTTTACTCCATTTGATCAATAAAGATTCCAACACTTAAAATCAAGATTTTAACAATTGCTTCCGTTAAACTGAATGAGCTTAGCAATGAATCATCGTATTAGTGAAATAACAAATCTGGGTCCCCATGAATTAAGCAAAAAAATCCAAAGCCGTGAAAGGAGATGAGTTGGGAGTACTGACTTGGATCACGAACAGAGGCTTTGACAGTGTAGCCGCGTTGGAGCAAGAGCTTCACCAGCCATGACGCTATGTAACCGGACGCTCCAGTTACACACACCACCTTCTCTCTTCCATAACTCATTCTCTCTTTACCTTCTGTGCTTTACTGCTGAATTCTCTATTAAAAGCGACCATTAGTATTGTAGGAAAACGATAAGAGACATTATATTCATAGGCCGGCTTTTTTAATTACATACCCTCTTATGTGGCAAACCCGATCGGAAGGAAGTCCAGTCCATAGGTTAACTCGTCCCCCTGATCCATTTCACTCCAGTAGCATGCATCCCCTCATCTGAGAAATCCCATCTCCCCCGTGACTTCCGTGCGAGAAATCCCCTATAGTTTCTGGTCCTCCTTTTCTTGTACTTCCAACAACAAGAAGGAAGTCAGAAAACCCTTAAACTCTTTCTTCTTGTCGGCTTCTCTATAGGATTCACCATCTCCATCTTCTTCTCTACTTATTCTCTGTCGCTTCCGGCTGATGCTGTTGCTGTTCTGGTCACTTGCATCATTCATTTGTTGAAACGAGCTCTAGACCAACCTGTCGAAATGGGACAAGTCTTTTGCGTTCAAAATAGAAGGAAAATTCGTGTAGACAAAATAAGGATGCGCAAACGCAGAGAGAGAGAGAGATTAGGATTGCGCTCGAGTTGTCCTATAAATGTTTGATTACAGGTGTGAATAGATTGGTACATTGCTACCTCACCATGTTTTCTATAAAAAAACTCCCTATATATAAGAGAAAAGGAGAGGAGGGTGAAGATCAGCAGGCGTAATGCTTCCCTGCATCTTACGTATCTATTCAATTTTTATTAAATATTTTAACATGATATTAATAAATCAATTTTTGATTTTTTATGATTTACAATAATAATAAACAATAATATAAGAAACGTACATTTCTCCATCTGATTGATGAAAAATTGATTTGACTATGAGAGAAGGATCATCCTAACAATGTTTGCCTTACAAGTGTCTCTCGATAGCTAGAGGCACTCTAATGTTATAGGTGAGAACCCTTGAACCTCCCAGTGCTATTTATAGATTTCCAACTATCAAGAAATCTATGAGTTTGCGTTTGACTATAATTAAAGATATAGAGTTTAATCTTATCTCTAAGGAATAATTCTTATCCATTTATGACTCAAATATTATCCAATAAGATTTTGAACTATTTCAAACTGATAAGATAGGTGTGTGGGATACAGAGTTTAAATAAAACTCTTACATTCTTCTACTTGGCCCATACGCTCATAAAATTAAATATTTTTCGTTCATGGGTTTATCACAGGAAATTAATCATGCTGCGCAAATTTATTTCCTAAACTTTTCATAGCTCAACACACATTTCATGAGTTTCATAATATCAACGTCAAACTAACTACCAATGCAAGTCATGGCGGTCCTCTATTATATAATCAACAGATTCCTTTTCATGTACTATAATACCAGTAACTAATTTAACTCACGATCTTTAATTGTGATAATTAAGGCTAATACAGTAATGCCTTTGGGTTACAATTCATGTCTATTGTAGACATTATCTTGTCATCATTCATCCACACCATTCAATGTACATATAAAGTGGAAAGACAAGAAAACAGAAACAAAATAACCATAATTGATATCATTAAGTGTCAAAATAAAATCATAACATTCACGAGCTCAATAACATGTTTACATCAGAAGACCCATACTGTTAACATGTTTTTTAAACTTTTTCGCTATCAGACCCTTTGTTAATGAGTCTGCTATCATAAGCAAAGTCCTAATATGTTCTATGGAAACTATTTATTTCTGTACTTCCTCCTTGATGCTTAAGTATTTGAGCTCCATGTGTTTAGTACTTTTAAAATACCTATCATTCTTGGAGAAAAAGACTGCAGAGGAATTATTACAATAAATTCTCAGTGGCCTGGCTATAGAGTCAACAACCCTAAGCCCTGAGATAAAGTTCCTCAGCCATAAACCATGCACTGTGGCCTCAAAGCACGCCACAAACTCGACCTCCATTGTTGATGAAGCAGTGACTATTTGCTTCATACTTTTCCATGAGATCGCTCCACCGGCCAACAAGATAACATAATACGAAGTGGATTTCCTACTGTCAGGACAACCGGCAAAATCAGAGTCTAAGTAACCAGTTACCTCTAAACTGTCAGTTCTTCTGAAAATAAGCTAGTAATCCTTAGTTCTTTACAAGTATCGCAATACCCTCTTTGCTACTTTCCAATGAGACATCCCTGGGTTACTCTGGTAGCGCTCAAGCATGCCAACTGAAAAGCTAACATTCGGTCTCATGCAAATCTGTGCATATATCAAACTTCCCACAACCGAAGCATAGAGAATCTTTGTCATCTCTTTACGCTTCCACTTAATTTTAGGATACTGTGATTGGCTAAACTTATCACCTTTTGATATCGGAGTATCCAGTGATGAACAACTTTTCATACCAAATTTATCAAGAACTCTTTCCAGGTAACTCTTCTGAAACAATCCCAGCGGTCCTTGTTTTCGATCTCGAAAGATTTCGATTCCGATCACAAATGATGCATCACCCATATCTTTCATTTAAAAGTTCTTAGCGAGAATACCCTTGGTTTCATAAAGTAAGCCAAGATCACTACTAGCCAACAAGATATCATCAATATACATGATCAAAATTATGAACTTACTCCCACTGACCTTTAGGTATATACATCGATTAACGATATTCTCTTTAAAACCAAAGGCAGTAATAGTATCGTTGAACTTTAAGTACCATTGTCAGGAAGTTTGCTTAAACCCGTATATTGATTTCTTAAGTCTACACACTAGGTGATCTTTGCCCTTTTCTGAGAAGCCCTCTGGCTGCTCCATATAGACCACTTCATTCAAACTTCCATTTAAAAATGTTATTTTCACATCCATCTGATGTAACTCTAACTCATAATGAGCTACCAATGCCATAATGATTCTAAATAAGTTCTTTTTAGATACTGGAGAAAAGGTCTATTTGTAATTAATGCCTTCTTTCTAAGTGAAACTCTTAGTAACAAGTCTGGCCTTATGTCATTCGATGTTGCCTTTTGAGTCGCGTTTGGTCTTAAAGTCCCATTTATATCCAACTCTTTTACTACATTCAGACAACTCAACGAGATCCTAAACTTGATTCTGATCCATGGAGTTCAATTTTTCTTTCATGGCATCAATCCATTTACTAGAATCACTTCCCTTTATGGCTTGTGAAAACGTTAGTGGATCTTTTCTTATCCCAATGTCAAATTTAGATTCTTGGAGATACATCACATAATCTGTCAAAATGGCAGGTCTTCGATCTTTCTAAGATCTGCGCAAGACAATCTATTCTGGTGACTCCAAACTTGGTTCATCAATGGGATTATCATTCTGAGATGGCTGATCATCTACTTGTTCCACGGTATCATCGTGATGATCGATTAGAGGAACCATTATCTTTTCTGAGGATGTATGTATAGGGACATCTATCCGTATTTCTTCAATGATCACATCTCTAGGTTTAATTTTTCCACTGATCTCGCCAGGTTCAATGAATTTAACATTTCCTGTTTCCACCATTTTCAGACTGTGATTAGGACAGTAAAATCTGTATCCTTTGGATCTCTCTGGGTAACCAATAAAATACCCGCTTACTGTTCTAGGATCCAATTTTTTTTCATGTAGGTTGTAAAGTCTAGCTTCGGCTGGGAAACCCTAAACATGTAGATGCCTCAAATTTGGTTTCTTACTAATCCATAACTCGAAAGGAGTTTTTGGAATTGCCTTACTGAGAACTCGGTTTAAGATATATATTACCGTCTTAATGGCTTCACCCCACAATGATTTGGGTAAGGTAGAATTACTTACAATGCTTCTGACCATATCCAATAAGGTCCGATTACGCCTTTCAGTAACTCCGTTCTGCTGTGGCGTCCCGGGCATAGTATACTGTGCAACAATGTCACGCTGTTCAAGAAGTTTGGCGAATGGGCCCGGATTACGGCCCGATTCATCATACTTTCCATAGTATTCTCCACCTTTATCTGACCTGATGATTTTCACTTTTCTATCTAACTGTCTTTCCACTTCCATGAGAAATACCTCAAGTACCGATACAGTTTGAAATTTCTCATGTAATAGATAGATATATCCAAAACGTGAATAGTCATCTATAAAGGTGGTAAAATACTTTTCTCCACCAAAACATTATATGGAGAATGGACCACATATATCTATGTGAATTATTTCAAGAAACTCTTTACTTCTTGTGGCACCTTTCTTAGTATATTTGGTTTGTTTTCCTTTTATACAATCCATACACACATCAAGATTAGTAAAATCAAGGTGCGGAAGAATCATTTTTTTTACTAATCTCTGTAACTTTTCTTTGGAGATATGCCCCAACCTTTTATGCCACAAGTCATATGAGTTCTCATTCATCATATTTCTTTTCATTCCAATACATGTTTCATGGCGTTGAGTATATGTATTTTTAATGAATGTATTATCAAGACAAAGTTGATAAAGACCATCGAAAAGAAACCCAGAACCAATAGATAAACTGTTTTTAAATAAATTGAAACTATCATTATGGAATGAAAAAGAATAACCATCAGTATCAAGTTTGGAAATGGAAATTAAATTACGCCTCACAGAAGGCACAAATACTATGTTATAAAGGTCTAAACAATGACCAGTACTCAGAACTAAACGAAAGGTCTTTATGGCTAAAACTTCAACCTTATTCTCATTTCCCATAAAAATGAACCACTCATTGGGTGTTTGGCTTGTAAAGTATCCCTGCATGATTATAGAAACATAAATATTAGCACCTGAATCTAGCCACCTAGAATTAATAGGAACATTTACAAGATTTGATTCAAGACATACAAAAGTAAGTAGCTTACCCTTTTTTTCAAACCAAGTCTTACGTTTTGGACACTCAGCTTTCATGTGTCCATATTCCCTACAAAAGTAGCATTTGCTACTGTTGTTCTGAACCTGATTAGCTTTCACAGGTTGCTTTCCTTTCAGTAGCCCAGATCGCTTCTTTTTGTCGTAATGATACTTTTCCTTTCCAGCTTCTTCATTCACGAAATTGACAGAGTGATGTCCTTATTGTTTCAGTCTTGCTTTCTCCTTAACTATAATACTTGCCAACTCATTCACATTCCATTTATCTTTTATAGCACTGTAATGCATCAGGAATGGACCATACTGAGGTGGCAATGAGTTCAAAATAAACTGAACAACGAAAGACTTATCTACTTTCATTCCTAGGGTTTGCAATCTGGCAGTAATATTGGTCATTTCAAGGATATGCTCCTGCATTCCTTTAACACCATCATATTTCATGATAGAGTCTAGTCATCAGTGTTCCTATTAAAGACTTATTAGCGGATTTAAACCTCTCCTCAGCATCTTTCAAAAAGGTTTGGGATTCCTTAGTACTAGGGAGTGAATTTTTGATATTTTAGGCTATGGTCATTTTCATAAACATTAAACTCAGCCTATTTGATCTCTTCCACTGTTTAAAGGATTCTTTCTTATTATTGGTATTGATTTTAGTGATAGGTGATGGTTTTGGACTTATAAGGGATGAGTCTAAATCAAGGACTCCTAAGATGAACCTAACTCTTTTAATCCATTTAGAAAAATTGGAGCCATTCAAAACAGGAACAGATAAAGTCTGTGAGTGTAGTGATGTGGGTACGCTTACTGCAAGAAAATTTTATAATAAGTTACTTTGAGTTAGACACTTGTGAACAATAATCAGAATTTAAACAACTATGGAAGAACTAGTAGTGTCATCAAAACTCTCTTTTGAGAGTAGATCTTGACACACAAAGTATTCCATCCAGTATTAAATTCTATAGATGAACTAACTGTATCATTAGAATTCTCCTTTGGAAGTAAACTCTGACATACAAAGTGTTCCCTCCAACCTTACTTTGATGGATAAACTAGTAGTGTCATCAAGACCCTCCTTTGGGAGTAAATCTTAACACACCAAGTGTTCCCTCCATCATATCCACGTTACTATGGGTTTAATGACTTGTTACCAAAATCAAGAAAATCCTGTACCTTTGGGTAACCAATCTTTTCTTATTTTGACGTAAATTATTTATCCCACATTGGATATACATGGCATGATAATAAGAGCTAAAATAGACATTACACAATAATAATATGCATACAAATGTGGATAGCAATAATATGTATGAAATAAAAAGTTTGATGAATTTTACAACAGATGTGAATAATACTTACTAAATAAGTTTTCAGGAAAGAATATTCTTTTCTAGACAGAATTTCAAGGTTCCCAGGAAAGATTGGAGGGTCACAATGGATACATTTGAAATTTTCAATCTCCTAGACAGAATCGCCTCAGTTTGTACACATTCACACTCCCACAGCAAAATTCATAAAAAAGAAATTTTCATGTTTAAACCTTAATTGATTTTACAGGAAAATCACAATAATAACATGTATATAAATTAAATAAACATTTCATACATACATGTAGGTAATCATAATGATATGCACATAATTTAAATGCATACATATAATATTAAGGTATGCATATAATAAAACTTTAATTAATTAATTGATTTTTTTTAAGTAATATTATAATATTAAAATAATATTATTTAATTTGGGTTGGGTCGGAAACGGATCGGGTCAGGAAACCGAGTCAGGACCCAGATCATAATTGGTCAACCCTTTTTGGATTGACCTGGCTCGGGCCTTACTGTGCTGGCTTGACCTTTTTTTTTTTTTTTGTTCTTTTATCGGGCTGGGCCACAATAGGCCCATTCAACCCTTTATTCCATCTTCTTTACTCCTAACTAGGCCTTAGCCCAGGACCCAAAACATAACCTTAATTTTAATTCATCTTCAACCTTCAGTAGGTTGAGCCGCTGCCCATAGTCCTACAGGAATGACTTCCAACCGCAGCCATAGATGTCACCGACAATGAGAGAACGACAATAATCTCCGTCCACCTGCCACAGCCGACTTTCAAGTCATGTTATCTTCACCTTTTTTTTTTTTTCAGAAATCGGCGTGGCAGTGGGCTTTGAAGCCCTCTGCCGCCGTTACAGAGCACACCGGCGATTGGGCTTCTCAGCCCCTTCACACCGCCGCCCCCAAACCATCACTATTAGGCTAATGGCCACCCCACGTTGTGCCCAAACAGTCGGAAGCCAGACCTTTCTTTGTTTACAGTAATCGCATACACAAGAAGCATGAAAACCAATGCATAATACGGCAACTCATAGTCCAGACTATTCGGTAAAGTGATATGCAGTATATGTTGGTTGTCATAGTCCAGACTATTCGGTAAAGTGATATGCAGTATATGTTGGTTGTCAAGGAGCATAGATACGAAATATCCCTTTTAAACCAACGGCCTAAAATTATTATCAGATCAAAACACATATTAAATCACGTGTGAACTAAATAATCATTTATTTATATTATATTGAGATCATAAAAATTCTATAGCCTAAAACTCTGATACCACATGTTAAATGTTTTAACATGACATTAATAAATAGATCTTCAATTTCTTATGATTTACAATAATAATAAACAACAATATGAAAAACATACATTTCTCCATCTGATTGATGAAGAATTGATCTAGCTTTGAGAGAAGGATCGCTCTAACAACGTTTGCCTTACAAGTATCTCTCGATAGCTAGAGGCACTCTAATATTGTAGGTGAGAACCCTTGAACCTCCCAGTACTATTTATAGACTTCCGATCATCAAGAAATTTATGAGTTTGTGTTTGACTATAATTAGAGATATAGAGTTTAATCTTATCTCTTATGAGTAATTCTTATCATTTTATAACTAAAATATTATCCAATAAGATTTTCAACTATTTCAAACTGATAAAATAGGTGTGTGGGACACAGAGTTCAAATAAAACTTTTACAATTCTAACTAATTTTTTCGGTGCAGAGCTTGATAGTTTGGAAGCAGACATGGGAGTCGAGACTGATAGGGTTGTAAATGAAGCATAATGTTCGACAGCCTCATTAGTTTGATTCGGTTAAATTCGAATTGAATTCAATTTATTAACAAAAATTCTCACCCTTGAAAGTAGATATTTTCTTCATTAATAAATTATACATATTTAATAAAAGAGTGAAGTTATAGATTGGTCGGACTATTCCTAACGTTAAAAGAAGCCCAACTTTTTTGGATTTTTTTTTACAATAAACACAATGAAAAAATAATAAAATAAAATAATACAATAAATAAAATAAAATAATAAAATGAAAAAAATACAATAAAAAATACAATAAAAAACACAATAAAAAAATAAAATAAAAATAAAATAAAATAATAAAAATGATTTTTAGGGAGATTCAACCCTCAATCGAACGGAACAGCTGCCAGTGGCAGAGGTCAACACCGCCTAATGGACCCATTTCGAGTTTAAGGCTATCAGAGTTTTGTCGAAGGTTGCCGAGAGACGCTGTCGTTGGGGTGAATTAGCCAGAGCCCGTCGGACCTAACAGAATGGACGATGTCGACCACCACCGCTTCCAGCGGTGGGTTGTTTTTCTTAAGGGGGTCGGTCGGACCGACTCCCAGGTAATTCTTTAATAAAATTCGAATCGATTAAGACTAGTTAAGGTCACTCATTTATGCTCGAATCAATTCATTAACTTAACTTGATTAAAGTTTTTTTATATATTAATAAATATATCTTTATATATATAATGTGATTATCTAACAAAAAATTATTGATTTAACAAAAAAAGTTGGTTTAACAAAAATTAAAATTCACAATTGAGATTCTGCTTTACTTTCGCTATTCTCTCTTTTATATCCATTAAATATCATTGTGATGAAAGTGATTAATTCATGTAGAAGATAATTGAAGCCAATTTAATTCACATCCGACATTTCATTCATAATTACTGGTTTCATTCACAATTGTTATGATTACAGTCCTTTAAAAGTAGTTTCATCAGCTGTTTTTGCCCATTAAAAGGCGTTTGTTAAATAACATTCGGATGAAATGGATTAATTCACATAGAGAATTGAAGCTAATTTAATTCATGTCTGACGTTTCATTCATTAAATTTCTGGTTTCAATTCAAGTGTGTCATTTGTAATTCATTTTATTGATAACATAAAATACAATTTAAACACATTAAATTAACGTCGTCCATTTATTATAAATTAGACATTTTCACTATTCATGCAATTTCTGATGAATTGATAACGTAAAAGATAATTTAACAAGATAATTTCTAATGAATTGATAACCTCAAAGAGAATCTAAGCCCATTAAATGTCGTAATTTCATTCACAATTGACAAGGTGAATCAATTCAATTAACCATACGCCATTTACAATCCTATTTAGTTCAGAACACAAGGCGATATTAACCAAAATACTAAATTCCAGTCCGTATGCCATCATTAACCCTACAATTAAAATCTTCATTAAATTGCCAAATAGCCATTAAACAAGCACTGACTATTAACCAAAAATATTATGTTTATATTATTTTTTAATCATTTTAACTTCCCTTGGCTATTACCAATTACTGGGCCTAATCGCTTTATTCACCAAATACCTTTTTTTTTTTTTTTATAACATGCAAACTTTATTCACCAAATACTACAAGGCCTGGGCACTATGAATTGTAAATTTATATATGTTGGTGGGCTTAGATTGAAAAACACGACGTAGCAATTGACTATATGTGTTTATTCGCATATCAAAATAGGTAATAAATATAATTAACCTGCTATATATATGTTTTATATTTAATTTAACATATATAAATATAATTTAACTAATTGTTTTAACTAATTTTTGTTATATAATATATAAAATATGTAATTATTTATTATCTATTTAATTATTATTAAACACCAAAATTTTGTTAAGAATTATTTGCTTTAATCAAAAAGTATTACATTATTAATCAAAATTAATTTTTTAATAAAAACAATATAATTTCTTAAAAAAATAAAATAATTAAACTAAGTAATCATACTTTACACGTTATTTTTACCTAGTAAATATATATGTGTCTATAAATATATATATATATATATTGTTAATAATATAAACATAATATTTTTATAATTAAATGTGTAATATGTATCTAATTGCTTATATCTATATATTGAATATACTTCATAATTATATTTTATAATTTGTATGATAATTAGTCCATAAAATTCGCTATGTTTGTTTTGGGAGATAAAATCAAAAATTTAAAACTCATCATTATACTTTTCAAATCTCTATTCAAAATATAATAAAAAATTTAATTTTTTTCAAATTCTAAAACTACTTTTTCAAATTTCAAAATAAAACTAATATTAAAAAAAATATTACAATAATATTTTATTTTATTTTTAATTTTTATCTTATCTTATCTTATCTCATATTTAAAAACAAATAGAGTTTTAATAATTTCAAATATTTGTACGTGAGAATCATATATGAAATAAATATATATTGTTATATTATGTGTTTTCGTTATAGGATATGTAAACATATAATATATTGTGATTATAGATAAATATCAACTAATTAAATATTAAATAATAATTTTTTATTTTTTATTATTTAATTTTAAATTTTATTAAAAAATAATAATTCAAGCTCGAATTAAATCTCTAGCTTACCAAATCAAATTGGAACAAAAAAATAAACAAAAACTTTGAATTCAAACACGAATTTGAATTGAATTAAGCTGAACAGAGAATGACATGCTCGATTTGACTTTTTTATAGTCCGAGAGACTAACGTTTGGATTTGTAGACGATACGAGTTCATTTCAATTCATTTTAAATTTATCATTATATTTTTTCAAATTATGATATAAAATATAAATTTTAATACAGATTTTTCAAATCTCAATAATTATTTTTTAAATCTTAATTTATTTTTTTAAAATTTTTAAATAATAATAATATTAAAAAATAAATCAGATTTATCTCATATCTCAATTCCAACCGATCTGAAACTGATGGAGTGCCCTCTTATC
This sequence comes from Platycarya strobilacea, assembly GCA_036898215.1. Classification (NCBI taxonomy): domain Eukaryota; kingdom Viridiplantae; phylum Streptophyta; class Magnoliopsida; order Fagales; family Juglandaceae; genus Platycarya; species Platycarya strobilacea. Next base: position 33,884,322 of record CM072551.1, on the reverse strand, counting down.
CTCAACTCGATAAGGACGATTTTGATGCAGAGCTCAACTTCCTTCCGCACCCTCTAGACAAGCTGTGCCGGCGGGCATATCCAATGCCCAAGTATAACCCCCTGAAAATGAAAAAATAATAATAATAAAATCTTCACATTTTTAGATGGCACTTGGACAATTGATTACTTAGAGCACTCATAATAAATTCTTTATTTTAAAAAAAAATACACTATCAAAAATTTATTTATTCTATTTTACTTATTTATTTTTATATTTTATCATCTATCAACATCTTTATTTTTCTTTATATCTTTTAAAATATTAATATTTTATTTTAATTATATTTATTTTACAAATTTAAAAAAAAATTATGGAAACCTATTAACGTCAAACGTGAGAATAGTGTTGCCGAGATCCCAACAGTTGCGCCTGAGAGAAGTCGTTGGAGTTGTCAGAATCATGATTGTCAGAGATTGGTTGCCGGCATGAGGGGATGCCGGTAATGTGGTTAGTGGTGGCTGGCAGTGGGTCAAACGAAACCCATGGAGTCCAAAACTCATTTTTACCATTTGATCTACTTGTGGAGGACGACTAGTCCATTGTCAGAGCTGGAATTATCGGAAGTTGGTCGTCGGCGTGAGAGGATGCCGGTGACGCCCGCAGTGGAGGCCGGTGGTGGGTCGAACATTGAACACGACGGAGGCGAGCTTGAAGACGCACTCTAATAGAAAAAATAATAATAAAATATTCTTTGAAGATGAATCATATTGCGCTATATGTGGTGCAAACATTATTCATGTTTTCATCATTTTTCTATTTTGAAGAGTCTAATGGAGTGTGTTTTTAGACTCTTTAACTATATTTAAAAATAAAAATAAAAATTAGCTACTTCATTGAAAGTGTTCTTACTCATCTACATATGTCAGAAAAGCTAGACTTTTAATTCATATGTTGTTTTCACAAATTATTTGTTTTTATAATTCCTCAAAATTTATTTTATTTTATTTTTTCATTATATTTTTTAAAAAATTTTATATAAAATAAAATAAACAATTTAATATTTTTAAATTTTAAAAAAATTATATTAATAATATATTTTAATAATATTTTATTTAACTTTTAATTTTAATTTCAACTCATCAAATTTATACAGTTAACTGTTTTTGTTGCATGAAAAAAAAAAGTCTCTCATTAATGCTCATTACAAACTGGGCTTCCCTGCTGTTCCTCTTGCATCCATATCCATTCGTGGTTAGGAATTATTATTGTCTATCCCAGACTCTGTTAGGTGTAGATTTATTTATTTTTATATAAGGAGGAATAGTACCATATTGCCCTTTTTTCAACTTATGTATTGCAATTAAGACCGGTAAAACCTGCCCTTTTTTTCAACTTATGTATTGCAATTAAAGATTCATAAATGCCACTGAACTTTAAAAGAAGATAAAAGAGAGAAATGAAAATGGGAGAGTAAAGAGAAAAGATTAAAGTAAGTTGAGTTCATCTCAACTTAATTCTATTTCATTTTTATATTTATAATTTTTTTTTATATAAAACATAAATTTTTATATACTTTTTTTTAAATTCTAATATATATTTTATAAATTTTAATATACTTTTTTTAAATTGTAATATACTTTTACTTGATGATGTTGCATAGAAATATTGGTATCTACTTTTTTTGTTTCTTAAGTATGGAAGATAGAATCAATAGAACTTTTTATTCATCCAAAGCATTTGAAGATTTTAAAACACTTCAAAACCAAAATTTCATACCACCGACTTAAAACAACTTAGAACCAGTTCTGTTTGAATGTCAAGTTAAGTTGAATTGAGTTAAATTAAGTTAAGTTAAATAAAATATTATTTTTTAATATTATGAGTATTTTAAGATTTGAAAAAATTAAATTATTTATTATATTTTGTATGAAAATTTAAAAAAATATATAGAGATTTAAAAAAATTATAATAATAAAATAAAGTGAATTGAGAAGAGTTTAGATTCCAAACTGAGAGTACTAACTTAAAACTGGTTTGAGATTGTCTTTTAAAGTTTAAAAAATATTTTTAAGCAATTAAAAACACTTCCAAAAAAATTAACATGTTTAATAACATTATAAAAAAAATTATAGTTGGTTATAAAAGCTGAACATTAACTTTTTCAAAAAACATTAAATTAAAACTTTTATTAAAAAACTCTTGTAGATAACTGTATATTTTGAAAAAATCATTGTTACTAAATTTAAAAGCAATTTAAATATATGTTTACCAAACAGTAAACAACTTTTGAAGTATAGAACTTATCATTTAAGTTATAAATTATAAGTCCTAAAGCTATAAGCTATTTTTTTACCGCAATTTCAAACATGCATTTAGAAGATTAATCATTACAATTTTCCTAAATTTTCACATAAAATATAATAATTAATTCAATTTTTTCAAATTTTAAAACAATAATATTAATCTTATTCAACTTTTATTTCTATTATCTTATCTCAATTCACCATCCAAACCTCTCTCAAATTAAGTTTCTTTTTACTATATAGTAAGCTAATTTTGTTATATAGGGTATTTTAATTTTTTAATATAAAAACCAGTATATACAGAAGGCTAATGTTCATACATGGCACTACTTGGACAAGTTTGTGAAGCACCACCTAAGTGAATCAACAGTTCACACAATAGCATCAATAATTAAATTGAAAGCCAGGCAAAGTTTATTTATAATTATTTGCCTGAGGCTGAACTGCCGATATCAGGTACTCAAGAAGTTCTTCCCCCTCAAGCTTTCAACAGTGTCTCTCAAAGTCTCCTCCACGGGAGTAAAGTTAAGGCCTAAACTTTTTGCTCTCTCCTTGGACACCATGTAGATTGGCACAAAAGGCTTCTCATCTTCACATCTGCAATGTATGAAACAAAAATCAGATGTGTTTTAACTCGGCTACAATTAGGCCTGTTCGTTCAAGTTTTGGAATCGGGAATCTGGGTTTTGGATCTGAAATTTTGTTGAACCTCTTAAATGAAAATGTCGAAATTATTGAGAAATAAATTAAATTTAAGAACGGAGCCGGGTCAAATCCGGCCAGGATGAAGAGGCCTCGCTACAGCTGTAGTTGATCTATGATACATAAGAGGCCATCCAATTTACAATTCCAGATTCAAACTGGGCATCTTTTCATTGAGGTAATCAATCTATTTAGAAAATTATAATGCACCTGTTTGTTTTATAAGCATGAATGTACAAATCTTCAAAAGCAAAACCAGTTTGAATGAAAGATTGACAAGTTGATGTTAAGTTTGTTAACCCCAAGGGGTTGGCTCAAGTGATAAAGGCTTTGGATAGGGGTATGCTCTCCCTAAGTCTAAAGTTCAATCCCCATGACTGTAAATGATCTCTAGGGGCCGTTAATTGGAGGATTTTTTCTTTGAATTAACCAAGATACACTTGCGGAAAACTTCTTCCCAATGGCCTATGCACCCCCGAGATTAGTCGGGATGCTGTTCCAGATACCTGGTGCCAATAAAAAAAAAATGACAAGTTGATGCTTACTTTTCAGGAAGGCTCATATCTGGGAATAGTTCACGCAAGATCTTAACAGACTCTGAACAATGGAGAACCCTTCCAACTAAACAATATCTTCCACTGGCTGATGGATTCTCAAAGGCTAGTATATGTGCAGTAGCAACATCTCTAACATCAACAAATCTGTGGGTCACATTTGGAAATCTGTCAGACCCTGCATAAGATAAAATTGTCAACTGCTTGCATCACAATTGCATATTTTAGAAGAGGGAATTAGGAAAAACCACTTAGAGTTTAACTCCCATATTCTCTGGCCAGCCTGTTGGGTGAGCATAAATTTAAGTTTTTGTGGTGTCTTTACCCTTGAAGTTACATCTGAAGCAGCACAAGATTTTGCTAGTGATCCAATTTCCATATAAATCTAATACAGAGCCTAAACAGCACAAGGTGTTGCATATACCGAAATGCAATACATTAAGGTTGCATTTGGATAGTGAGGTAATCTCAGATTCTCTGTGAATAGTAACAAAAAAGAAATGATAAAATATTAAATAGTAGTAAAGAGTTGAGTAAGAAATATAGTTGAAGCATTCATACAACTAATGTGGCCAAAAATGTTTTGCACATAACATTCATTCATCCTGCTATTTAAAGATTCAGTTTACTGCTCCCACTCAATTGCCTAGGATATATGTTTTATAGAAAAACACTGGAGTTAGAGAAAGCAAAACAATATGCAAGAGTTAGTGAAAGCAAAACAATATTCAGGAGTTCAATCATTTTTCTTTCTGAGGTTTCCAACAGCAAGAGGTCACAACTTTAATAGGTTGAACCCATACGACATCTTCCAGTTGTTATTTATATGGGAAGGACCTGTCATCTGGTCCAAGGACCCTCATCAGGTTCTTCAACAGAGTTTATTTCTTTAATAAATTCAAATATTTGTTAATATCCAAATTAAAAGTACCATTTACAAGTTTGAGAATTGCCTCCACACTCATATTAAGAGTTGGCTGGAGGAGAGGACCAATCACCAACGCTGGATTCATTGCCACCATGTCAAGACCATTTTCTTTTGCAAATTTCCAAGCAGCCTCCTCTGCTAGCGTCTTTGAAAGCATGTACCAAAGCTGACGAAAACAAAAAAAAAAATTAGAAGACGTAGTGTAAAAGTTTCTCCCTGCTAGGGTCAGGGAGAAACTTATTTAAAATTTAGATATAGCAGCAACAAAGAAAAATAAAGATTAAAATACATTTATAATGGTATATAATTTGTTCTTCATACCTATAAGTAACACTTGAACAAATCATATAACCTCAGCAATGTAGTTTATTTTATGTGCGTTAAATGAGAAAGAAATATGAAGGATTAAATGAATGAGATCAACTGCAAAAGCTTCCACAGTGTGGCAAAGAAGTGAACCATCAAGGAGGGAAACGAAACAAAAGAAAGAATAACATGATAAAACCACTTCATAAAAAAAAGAGGATTATGAAAGGTATATGGAATGTAATAAGAGAGCAGAATATAGCACCTTTGATTTCTCACAAAAAGCAGGATCTGAAAACCATGTCTCATCAACTAGTACATCAGGACCAAGAGGCTTTCCATTGAATACTACTGCTACCATTGAGGATGTTATGACAACTCTTTTCACAGAAACTTTAGCACATGAACTAAGAACGTTAAGTGTTCCCTTCAATGCGGGGTCAATTAGTTCTGCCTGACAGAAATATAAACAAACATATGCACTAGTGAATTCAAATATAGACTATAGCATAGTATCTGGACAGAAAATCCATAGATATTATCAATGGGAGATAAGAACAGCAGCCAATGAACATCAACAAAAGTTTAAACAAGAGAAATAAGAAGAGGGTAATCTCATCTGACTAAACCCCAAAAAAAATCAACTTAGAAAATCAAAGCATGGAAATTTGATATGAATAGCATATGGACTACTTTAAACCATAAGGGGACGAGAGTTTCATTCACTTTTGTTAAACACCCGAGCATTACACTTGGTTATTCTTTGGCACACATAACTTTGCATGGATCCAATTAATACAAAACAAAATGTACCTGTGGATCCGTGGGATTCATATAAACAGGACTAGCTGTATGAAAAACGCCCTCACATCCATCAACCAAAGAATCAAAAGATCCTTCTTCCAGTAAGTCTGCTTTGAACAGATGAAGTCTTTCCTTAGCTCCATCTAGCGTAAGTAAGTGCTCTGTCTTCTTTGGGTCATCTGCGGCACACATTTCAAGCAGAACCCATAAATCCCAAATCAGATCATTCTCACAAGATTGGTTCAAAATGTCATATAATCAATATAAGGAAAATAAATTTCAGAAATTCACATCATTTCTGATGACTAAGCACAACACAAAGTAGCCTTTTATTCACAAATTAAATCCACTGCAGATGTTTTAGGTCCTATCTGTACTCAAATTACTTCTTTATTTCTAAATTTGAAGAATTGCAGCAGAGCACCTTCAATTACTCTTCAGTTAGAGAGAGAGAGTTTTGACAGTGAGAGAGACAAGGAGAGAGAGCAAGGGGAACTTAAAAGGGTGGACTGTCGATTTTCATTCACAGTAATCTGATGTTTGGAAGTTAATGGGTGCTACCATTTTTCTTTGAGATACTATTCCCCTAAAGTGATCCGGACTGCAGATAAATTCAACCAAAAAAAAATGAGAAACCATATCAATTTTTTTTTTTATAGGTGAACCTTATCATGGAAACCTTATCAATTTAACATCACCAATTTACTCCATCTTCTCCTTCTCAAGGATCAAGTTTTAACTTGCAAAAAAAAATGTATCAAGTTTATGAGATCCTAGAGAAGTATTCAAGAATCTGATTTCTCTGTGAACATTCAAGTTTCCGATCTCAAAAATAAATAAAAATTATCCATTTGGTGATTACTAGGAAGTTCGGAGCAATGTAAAATAGTAGATGATCGAACCCAGTTAGTAGATGTTTTCGCATTCGAGACCAGTTCATATGAGTTGAGATTAAAGTTAATAGTTGAATAAAATAGTGGTAGAATATATTTTTTTACTTTTATTATTTTTTTTTGAAATTTAAAAAAAATTAAATAAAATTTTCTGCTGAAAATTTGAAAGATTAGTTGAAAAGAATTATAAAAACATTATGAGGCTAAGGGGGATCATCCTAAACGCAAACGAACAGCATGATCATTAATTTGGATCCAGAAAGGACTAGCCTTTCAACACAATTCTTAATGTTCATGGCTTTGGACAAATTCAAACAAAATCATTTTATTTTAAATAACTCAAACAAGATTATCACAACCAGTTAAAGGGGAATGAAAAAATAGTAAGCTTTACTCCATTCGATCAATAAAGATTCGACTACTTAAAATCAAAATATTAACAATTGCTTCCGTTAAACTGAATGAGCTTAGCAATGAATCATCGTATTAGTGAAATAACAAATCTGGGTCCCCATGAATTAAGGAGACGAGTTGGGAGTACTGACTTGGATCACGAACAGAGGCTTTGACAGTGTAGCCGCGTTGGAGCAAGAGCTTCACCAGCCATGACGCTATGTAACCGGACGCTCCAGTTACACACACCACCTTCTCTCTCCCATAACTCATACTCTCTTTACCTTCTGTGCTCGCCCGCTGAATTCTCTGTTAAAACCGAGTGCTTTTTACTAGTGATGATATATCTGCAAAGAATGATAGCCTTACAAGTTGAGAGAGGATTTTTCACTGTCGGACAATTTTTCACTGATTTACTTTACGATACTGTTTCACTTGCCATCAACGATACATTAATTGCGGAGAAACTATTGGGAAAAAGCCTAATAATAATATATATATTGTTATGAAACTTAAAGAAAGGAACTACTATTGCAAAACAGAAATAAGAAATTCTCTTAAAATTCTTAAGAACTGAAACTTTCTTTCTCTCTCTATTTTTTCTTATAAATTTCATTACAACTGAAGCCCATATTTATAGGCATTGAAATTACTATGCAAGTTACTATACAAGTCACTATGCAGATTTAAAATAATAGTGGTGGGGTCATTCACATAATTTAGTGGTGGGCCAGGGGGCGGCTGCCGACTTCGTTTATAATCGTTTATAATACTCCCCCTTAAATGACCACCCATAAAGAATCTGCCTCGTTAAAACCTTGCCAAGTAAAAACCCAGTGGGAAGAAAAACCAATGGCGAAGGAAAAAGAGTACAGTCTTCTTATGTATCCACAAGTGCTTTAGGATTGCCTCATTAAAACCTTGCAGAGGAAAACCCAGTGGGACAAAACCTCAGCGAAGGAAAAAGAGTACAATCAGCACATTTACTCCCCCTGAAAAGTGCATGACAAAAGATCTTTGAGTTTTCGCATTCCAATGTTATGCACAATCTTCTTGAATGTGGAAGTTGGTAACGCCTTTGTGAATAAATCTGCCAGATTATCACTAGATCGTATCTGCTTGAAATCAATTTCACCTTTTTCTTGAAGTTCATGAGTATAAAAGAATTTTGGTGAAATATGTTTGGTTCTGTCACCTTTGATATATCCTCATCTGATTTGAGTGATACAAGCAGTATTATCTTCATATAAGATTGTTGGGCTATTATTGATCATGAGAAGTCCACACTTTTCCTGGATATGTTGAATAACTGATCTCAACCAAATACACTCTCGACTTGCTTCATGAATAACAATGATCTCTGAGTGATTTGAAGAGGTAGCAGATAGTGTCTGCTTAACAGATCTCCATGATATGGCAGTATCTCCATAAGTAAATAAATATCCAGTTTGAGATCTACCTCTATGTGGGTCTGAAAGATAACCTGCATCTGCATACCCAATCAATTCTGGACTTGAACCACGTTGATAAAATAATCCCATATCAACCGTACCATGAAGGTAACGAAGGACATGTTTAATGCCATTCCAATGCCTTCGAGTTGGTGCAGAATTATATCTTGCAAGCAGATTAACTGAGAATGTAATATCTGGTCGAGTGCAATTTGCAAGATACATCAAAGCTCCAATTGCACTGAGATATGGTACTTCAGGACCAAGAATTTCTTCATCGTCATCACAAGGACGGAATGGATCTTTCTTCACATCAAGTATTCGAACAATCATTGGAGTACTCAGGGGATGAGATTTGTCCATATAAAAATGCTTTAGGACTTTCTCAGTATACATGGACTGATGAATAAAAATTCCATTTGGCAAGTGCTCAAGCTGCAGGCCGAGACAAAGTTTTGTTTTGCCAAGATCTTTCATTTCAAATTCATTCTTTAAATATATAACGATTTTTGAGATCTTTTCAGGAGTTCCCACAATATTTAAATCATCAACATAAACTGCAATAATGACAAATCCGGATTCTGATTTCTTAATAAAAACACATGGGCATATAAGATTATTCTCAAATCCTTCTTTCAATAGATATTCGCTTAAGCGATTATACCACATGCGTCCGGATTGCTTCAACCCATATAAAGATCTTTGTAGTCTGATTGAGTACATATTTCTAGATGTACTTGTAGATGCTTCAGGCATCTTATATCCTTCAGGGATTTTCATATATATGTCATGGTCTAAGGATCCATATAAATATACAGTGACCACATCCATCAACCGCATTTCTAATCCTTTTGTAACAACCAGACTAATCAAAAATCTAAATGTGATTGCATCCATAACGGGAGAGTATGTTTCTTCATAATCAATCCCGGGTTTCTGCAGGAAACCTTGTGCAACAAGCCATGCTTTGTATCGCACAATTTCATTTTTCTCATTACGTTTTTGTACAAATACCCACTTATATCCAACAGGCATTACACCCTTTGGTGTTTGGACAACAGGTCCAAATACTTCTCGTTTCGCTAGCGAATTTAATTCAGCTTCAATAGCTGTTTTCCATTTTGGCCAATCATTTCTACGTCGACATTCTTCGACGCTTTTTGGCTCACTTTCTTCATTACTTCTGGTAATGTCAAGGGCCATTTTATATGAAAATATGTTGTCGACAACAGTTTTATTTCTATCCAGAATTTCTCCAGTTTTCATGAAATGTATTGAGATCTCATTATTTTCAGGTACCTGTTCCTCTTCAGGGGAAAACATTTCATGACACACCTCTTCAGGAGGTCCCTTTTTAGGAGATTTATACTCTTCAAGATTTTCCTCTTCAGGAGGTTCTGGAATAGAAGATTTAAGCTCTTTAGGAGCATCAATTATATTTGTGGCCTGTATTGTGGGTACGTGTTCTTCAGGAACACCAAATTCATTTTGTATTCTTTTCCTTCTGGGAATTTTATCTTTTGCACCAATAGGTCTTCCACGCTTCAGGCGTATTTTAGATTCACCTATTGCTGCTTTGACAATTTGTCATTCAGGGACTTCAATCCTTGCTGGAGTATTAACAGCAGGAATATAAGATTTTACTACACCTTTAGTGTCAGTAAATACATCCGGTAACTGATTTGCAACATTTTGCAAATGAATAATCATTTGAACTTCCCGTTTACATTCATTTGTAGGAGGATCAAAATGAAACAGGGTCTTATTATCCCAAGTAATATCTTGTCGTGCTTCAGGCATCGACTTTTCTTTACCCATTAACGGAAAATTTGATTCGTCAAAATGACAATCCTCAAAACGTGCTTTAAACATATCCCCTGTAAGGGGTTCAAGGTATCTAATAATGGATGGAGAATCAAAACCAACATATATCCCAAGTCTACGTTGAGGGCCCATTTTTGTACGTTGTGGAGGTGCAATTGGAACATATACAGCACATCCAAAAGTACGAAGATGAGAAATATTTGGTTGTTGACCATATGCAAGCTGTAATGGAGAATATTTATGATATGCAGATGGTCTAATGCGAATTAGAGATGCTGCATGAAGTATAGCATGTCCCCAAACAGAAATAGGTAGTCTTGATTTCATAAGTAAAGGTCTAGCGATTAGTTGAAGCCTTTTGATCAAAGACTCAGCTAAACCGTTTTGTGTGTGTGTATGGGCAACAGGATGTTCAACATCTATTCCTATTGACATGCAATAATCATCAAAAACTTGAGATGAAAATTCACCTGCATTATCCAATCGAATGGTCTTAATTGGATACTCAGGAAATTGTGCTCGTAGTTTAATTATCTGAGCAAGAAGTCTAGCAAATGCAACATTTCTAGTGGAAAGAAGACAAACATGTGACCATCGACTAGATGCATCAATTAGAACCATAAAATATCTAAATGGTCCACTTGATGGATGAATAGGCCCACATATATCTCCGTGAATCCTTTGTAAAAAGGATGGAGATTCAACAATGATTTTTGAGGGAGATGGTCTAATAATTAACTTACCTTGAGAACATGCAGAGCACGGAGATTCATTGGGTAGAAATATCTTTTGATTCTTTAAGGGATGCCCATGCGAATTTTCAATAATTCGTCTCATCATTATAGAACCCGGATGTCCAAGGCGATCATGCCAAGTCATAAATACTTTAGGGTCAATGCACTTCTGGTGCATTACCACATATGATTCAATTGTTCTCATTTTTGTATAATACAATCCAGAACATAGAGCAGACAGTTTTTCTAATACGAGCTTCTGGCCCGATACTGTTTTAGTAATAAGAAGATGCTCTTTACTGCCTTCATTGGTCGTTTCAATATGGTAATCATTACGACGTATATCTTTGAAACTCAATAAATTTCTTCTGGATTGTGAAGAGAATAGAGCATCATCAATACAAAATTTGGTGCCATTAGGCAACACAATATAAGCTCTTCCGGAGCCCTCAATTAAATCCGATGAACCTGATATGGTATGGACATAGGCTTTACTTAGTGTTAGATTTTGAAAATATTTCTTTTCTTTGAGAATTGTGTGAGTTGTAGCACTGTCAGCCAGACATATATCTTTATCATTCAACTCAGAGATAAAAAGCTCATCAATGTGATCCATGATTCTACAAAATATACAAAACTTTTATTACTGATAGAAAGAAAATACATTAATTAAGTGGAACACTTCCATCTCCAATTAAGTGTTCAATACTACCATCAGGATGATTAAAGAAATCAGATACATCAAGATGAGTAACGTCTACATCTACTGAATCTAATAAATCATCTGATGGTTCTACTAAATTTGTTTCATGCACTTTATTCTTTCCTTTAATAGAAGCTTGATATAAATCAGCTAAGTGCCTGGCCGTACGACAGGTACGTGACCAATGTCCAGTCATTCCACATCTATGGCACACCTCTTCACTTTTCTTTGAAGAATTATTCTGAGGATTTTTACCCCTCTCTGAATTGTACCACTTCTGGTGATATGGTATATTATAATCCCTTTTAATGTTGTCACTCCTGGGACCAACATTTCTATAATTTCTCCTACCACGTCCACGCCTCCGATTTCTTCTAAAGGATGCACCATTCACTTCTGGGAATGATGCAAACCTATTACCATTCACTTCAGGGAATGATATTGAGCCAGTAGGGCGTGTATGGTGGCTTTCTAATAAGAGCTCATTATTCTGCTCAGCTACTAGAAGACATGATATAAGTTCAGAATATTTCTTGAACTTTCTCTCTCGATACTGCTGCTGCAGGAGCACATTCGAGGCATGAAATGTAGTAAAAGTCTTCTCTAGCATATCTTCATCGGTGATTTTCTCACCGCATAATTTTAATACTGAGCTTATTTTAAAAAGTGCGGAATTATACTCACTAACACTTTGATAATCTTGCAACCTCAGGTGCATCCATTGAGAACGAGCTCTTGGGAGGATGACAGTCTTCTGGTGTTCATACCTCTCCCTTAAATTATTCCACAAAATATAAGGATCTTTTACAGTGAGATATTCAGTTTTCAATTCTTCATGAAGATGGTGGCGAAGGAAAATCATTGTTTTAGCACGTTCCTGCAGGGATGCTTGATTTCCTTCTTTAATAGTTTCTCCCAGGTTCATTGCATCAAGATGTATTTCAGCATCAAGTATCCAGGATAAATAATTTTTCCCAGATATATCAAGAGCAACAAATTCCAATTTTGTAAGATTTGCCATTTTCTACACATATAAATAATAAATATGCGTATCTCAAAAAATATATTTATAAATTCACACAGATAATCATCAATAAAATATATCAAAGATTTCAAATAATATATTGAAAAACTTACAGAGGAATAAGGCCACTAGCTTCATAATTGGCAGAACCGTCGTGCTGATAACGTGTTATGAAACTTAAAGAAAGGAACTACTATTGCAAAAGAGAAATAAGAAATTCTCTTGAAACTCTTAAGAACTGAAACTTTCTTTCTCTCTCTATTTTTTCTTATAAATTTCATTACAACTGAAGCCCATATTTATAGGCGTTGAAATTACTATGCAAGTTACTATGCAAGTTACTATACAGATTTAAAATAATAGTGGTGGGGTCATTCACATAATTTAGTGGTGGGCCAGGGGGGCGGCTGCCGACTTCGTTTATAATCGTTTATAACATATATCTATTTATATATATAAAGAGCCTGTCTAACAAAATTTTTTATTTTAACAGAAAATATCAAATAAAAAATATTGATTTAACAATTTATGTTGTTTTCCCGTTAAAAGTTCACGCCTTTCGTCTATCACAATCCGTTTACTGTTCATGAATCTGTTCAACTCACTTAATTAATACATAATAAAATCGCAACGTAATTAATACCTAATTAACTTGGAGGCTCGCTTTAACATATCTCCGTAGGAAAATTATTATGGATCGACCATTATATTTGAATTAATATTCATTAAACACTGCATTTTGATTAATAATTTCAAAACAAAAATTAATTGGTTAGTTTGATTGATAATATTCATTAAATTATGCTCTCAATTTCAAATCCAGATCTAAACCACAAAGGAAAATAAAAAAAAAATACAGATCTAAAAAAAGACAGCACCTGGAGGCCTTGGCTTCGGGGATCCAAAAGAGCGGGATCCAATTCGTATGGGTAGTGAAAGCGGGGATGACAGAACAGACGGCGGATGGGTACGGTGTCGTTCTGGATGGATTCGAGAAAGGCATGGCCAGAAGGGGTTTGATAATAAAGGGATGGGTAGCACAGGTAAAGATACTGAGTCACAGAGCAGTGGGAGGGTTTCTGAGTCACTGTGGGTGAAACTCGGTGCTGAAAGGGATAGTAGAGGGGACGATAATCCTGAGATGGCCCATGGAGGTGGACCAGTACGTGAACGCGAGGCTATTGGTGGAGGACTTGGGAGTGGCGGTGAGGGTATGCGAGGGAGTGGACTTGGTGCCTGACCCGGGCCGAGTTGGGAAGGGTGATTGCCGACTCAATGAGCAAGGATAGCACTGAAAAGGCACGGGCTAGAGTGCTGAGGGATAAGGTGTTTAAAGCTGTTGGGGATGGAGGGAGCTCTTCCATGGATTTCGATCGTCTTCTCAAAGAGCTAAACCAGTTGTAGCATTACAAAATAAAAACCCACAACCCACAGAGAGTAACAAAATATAAACCATACTGCCAAGAAGATGAAATCCAAGAACGTCAAGACCTTCAGCAAGCAAAATCTAAAAATAACAATAGGAAAAACCCAGGAAAATAACACCAAATAAAAATTCTGTTGAACCCAAGATTTCAAGTTTCGTGTAAATCTACACATGAATTTTGATGATAACAAATGAATTCAAAGAATAAAAAAGTCTCAAACTCAAGTTGTCTACACAATAGAATCAAGCACATTAAGGAAGCAAGCATGAGCAAGAAGGGAACAAGTTCACATTAAAATCATAGAGTAATGTTGTAAATCTCTTAAAAATTTAAAATTAGGATTAAGATTCAAAATTAATATTTTATCATAAAATATTAAAATACATTTTCCACATATGTATGAATATTTTGAAAATTAAATTTGAAAATTTTGAAAGATAATTGATTGTCATCTTTCACATGTGCATGACATGATTAAAGGTTTGAATTTTGAAAATATTAAGATGATTGATTGTCATCTTTCACATGTGCATGTTTTATTTGAATATTTTCAAAAGTGCTGGATGCTTTTCTTGACTTATGCAAAAGGTAGATGTCTTTATTTGAAAATTTTGAAAAGTAAATTGTACTCCTTTTGTCATATGTAAAAAGTAAAAGATTATATTTGAAATTTTTGAAAAGTAAAGTGTGCACCTTTTGTCACATGCAAAAAGTAAAAAGATTAGATTTGAAATTTTTGAAAAGTGAATGATGATGTTTTTGACATGGGAATCTTTTCAAATTTGAAATTGAAAACTCATTTGCCTATAAATAGCTCACTTGAGTTTTGCAAAACATATAACAAGAGCTTACACATCTATTGCTAAGTTTTACATCATTACTTCAAAACTCTCATTCTCTCTTTTCTAAAGTTTTGAGCCTGAATTCTTATTCTTGTTGAGAGAAATATAGGTTGCGCTGTATTGTTTCTATCTCACTCATTGAGGAGTGTACTTTGATAGTCTACCTACTATCAACTCTTGTATTTGTAAGAGGGTGCGTATAATCCTTGGGTGAGTAGAAGGTGTTCTACACGGGGAATAGTTAAATCACCAGGTGTGAGGTGATTGGAAGTGTAAAAGGTGTTCTACACGGAGAATAGTTAAATCACCATGTGTGAGGTGATTGGAAGTGTAGAGGGTGTTCTACACGGATTCTTTGGAGCGGTGCTGCTCAAAGGTGTAATAGGTTTCTATCTCCACCTAAAAGAGATTGAATAGTAGATTTGGGGATCCTCAAGGGGTAGCTTGAGGCGAGGACGTAGGCAGTGGGGTCGAACCTCGTTAACATACTGAGTTTGCTTCTCTCTTACTTTTACTCTTTATATTTATTACTGTTTCATATTTTGTTTATATTTTATATTATATATTTGATTTATAATTGTTAATTTTTTAATACAACTCAATTCACCCCCCCTATTGTGTTAGTCATCTGGGCAACAATTGGTATCAGAACCAGGTTCTGTTATAAGATTAACTATCTTTTGAGTTTAGATCTTATGGCTAACATTGCAGCTTCATTTGGTGAAGGTCAATCTAGCAGTTGGCCTCCACTCTTTTGCGGAGACAATTACTCATTCTGCAAAGTTAGAATGAGAATATTTCTTCAGGCTCAAGGTCGAGAAATCTAGAAATGCATTGTAAATGGACCTTATATTCCAACAAAAGTAGTTGATGGAGTAAAGGTCAAAAAGGGAGAAGAAGAATTTGATCGTGAAGACGATAGACTTTATACTTTGAATTTAACTGCTATGAATTTATTATATAATGCTCTCAATGGTAAAGAATTTAATAGAGTAATAACTTGTGCTACAGCAAAGGAAATTTGGGATAACTTAGAAGTTACTTATGAAGGAACTTCTCAAGTCAAGGAATCAAAAATTTATATTCTTACTCATGAATATGAAATGTTTAAAATGAATGATGATGAATATATTTCTAATATGTACACTCGTTTTACTAACATCATAAACAGCTTGACAGCTCTTGGCAAAATTTATTCCAAAGTGGAGATAGTAAGAAGAATTCTCAACTTTCTACCAAAACGTTGGGAATCAAAAGTGACAGCGATTCTTGAAGCTAGAGACCTCAAGAAGCTCGAAGTGAATGAACTCATCGAGTCCCTTATCACCCATGAGTACACATTGAAAAGATGAGAAGAAGAATGAAAGTCAAAGAAGAGCTTGGCACTTAAAGCTGTTCCACATGAAAGTGAAAGTGATGAAGATGAGGAAAATGACGACAAAGATGAAGAAGTTGCGATAATAACAAGAAGAATTCAGAGGTTCTTAAAGAAAAATAAAACTCCTCCAAGGAAATCCTTCAAAAAGTTTTCCAAGAAAGATTCAGGTAAAAATGACACTTTAATTTGTTATAAATGCAATAAACCTGGTCATATCAAGTCAGATTGTCCTCTGCTAAAGAAAGATCGAAACAAAGGCAAAAAAGCAATGAAAGCTACATGGGATGATGATTCAAGTAGCTCAGATAGTGAAACAAGTAATGGAGAATCAGCAAATCTTTGTCTTATGGCTAAAGATGACATTGAGGTAACAAATCTTGATAATATTGAAGATCCTTCATATGAAGAATTGTAAAATATTTTAGAAGAGGTATATGAGGAATTTGAAAAATTGGGTATCAAGTATACTATTTTGAAAAAGAAAAATTCTTCTTTAACAAACGAAATTAATATTTTAAGAAAAAAAAGTATTGTTTTGAAAAAAAAAATTGAGTTGAAGAAAAAGAAAACTGATTTAGAAAATATTATTGAAAACTTTACGAATGGAAAAATAAATTTTGAAAAATTTCTTGGTAGTCAAAGATGTGTTTTTGACAAGGCAGGCTTGGGATATATGCCAAAACAAAAATACAAACCTTATAAAAACTTCTTTGATAATCCTTCTACATCAAAATCCAATATTCAAAATTCTTTTTATAAAAATAATTTTGTTAAAAAAGGATACTATTATAATCGCTCAAGTTCTTCATATATGTCACATGCTATTTGCAATTTTCGTAATAGAAATGGTCATAATTATCTTACTTGTTCTATTAGAAGAAAACATACAATGACTATTAGGGCCATATGGGTACCTAAAAATCTTATTTATTCTAATACTAATAAATAAAAGACCCAAAGAATTTGGGTACCAAGAATTGTTTTTAATTGCTTTTGTAGGTATGCATAAAGTTTTCTACAGGTAAAAATAAATGGTTTTTAGATAGTGGATATTCAAGACACATGACGGGAGACAAGACTAAGTTCTTTGATCTTAAATCTAAAGAAGAAGGATACGTGACATTTGGAGACAACTCGAAAAGGAAGATCGTGGGAATAGGTAAAATATGTTGAGCAACCTCCAGGTTTTGAAAATCATATTTTTCCAAATCATGTTTTCAAACTCACAAAAACACTATATGGACTCAAACAAGCTCCTAAAGCGTGGTACGAGAGACTCAGTAGTTTCTTGATTGAAAAAGGCTTTTGAAGAGGAAAAATTGATATAACTTTTTTCATTAAATACGAAAATGATGATATTCTTTTGATTCAAATTTATGTTGATGATATAATATTTGGTGCTACTAATGAAAATATGTGTCAAGATTTTGCTAAAACTATACAGGAAGAATTTGAAATGAGCATGATGGGAGAACTTATATTCTTTCTCGGATTGCAAATTAAACAAGCAAAAAGTGGGACATTCATCAATCAAAATATATTAAGGAATTGCTGAAGAAATTTGGGATGGACGGTGCAAAGGAAATTGGAACACCAATGAGCCCATCTACTAAACTTGATAAAAATGAATCTGGTAAACCAGTTGACTCGAAAGTATATCGAGATATGATTGGTAGCTTATTATATTTGACAGCCAGTAGACTAGATATTATGTTTAGTGTGTGCTTATGTGCACGCTTTCAATTATCTGTAAAAAAATCACATTTAATTGCAGTTAAGCGCATTCTTAGATATCTTAGTGGTACAATTAACTTAGGGTTATGGTACCTTAAGCACACATCTTTCGATCTAATCAGCTACACAGATGCAGATTATACTGGCTGTAAAATAGATCGAAAAAGCACTAGTGAAGCATGTCACTTCTTAGGTCATATACTAGTTTCTTGGTTTAGTAAAAAACAAAATTCTGTTGCACTATCTACTGCTGAGGCAGAATATGTTGCTGCGCGTAGTTATTGTGCTCAAGTTCTTTACATGAAGCAACAACTTGAAGATTTTAAATTTATGTATAATCACATTCGAATCAAATGTGATAATACAAGTGCTATAAATCTTTCAAAAAAAAACCCAATACAACATTCTAGAATTAAGCATATTGAAATAAGATATCATTTTCTTCGAGATCATGTGCAGAAAGGCGATATAGTACTAGAGTTCACAAACACACACGGTCAGTTAGCAGATATATTCACAAAACCTTTATCAGAAGATAGATTATGTATGATTAGAAGAGAAATAGGTATGATGCATGTTATGAATATCTCTTGAAAGATAGATCACAGTTCATAAAAATAGAGAGATATTTTTTTAAATATTTTTACATAAACTTGAGGTTCATAGCCTCATGTTTGAGACGCTCATTCTCTTCATACAATATCATGTCATCCCTATCCATGGGAACTGGCAAGCGGAATGAAGAATCCAATTGAGATTTCAATTGTTTATTCTTCTGCCGAAGGATTCCTTCCCTTGTGTGAGACTCTTGAACAATTCGTTGAAGTACAATAATTTGTTCTTTAAGCTTTTCAACCTCATGATTTTTGACTTGTAGCCGCTGGGAAAAAGTAACAATAGAGGATGAGTAGCGAGTCTCGAGACTCACCAAGTCGTAGATAGCGTCGGAGTCTGGCTTATTAGCCAAACTATTATTCTTTTGCTGCAACATGGCGCCAATGGTAGCTGCAGAAAGGACATGAGATTGAGATGTAGAATACCTCATGATTGGATCTAGAGGAATGTTAGAAGAATGAGCCATTGAGAAAAGAATTGAAAACTTAAAGAGAGAATATTGAAGGAATGCAGAAAAGTAATAGAGATGAGAATAAGATTTGATGCAAATCAAATGAACTTTAAAACTGATTTTATAGATATAGCATAAAGAACAAGACAAATTATTGTCTCTTCAAATCTTATTAGTCAAAAGAAATACAAGATATGCTGGACACACATTGTCAAAAGTTTTCTTACTAGAAAAACGGTACTCTGCTCCTATCATGGCATTGACGACCTTAGGAGAGAAGATTGATAGTTGATGCGTCAAGGGTTCCTGATTCAAGTCTAGAACATTAGTGGAAGAGAATTGTTCGGCCATTCTATCGTTATGGAAAAACAGAACTCAAGTCAAGAAGCGATGTTTTTTTTTTTGGGTATCCGATAGGTGAAAATGATTTTTTTTTATAGAAACTCAAAACCTTCAATCCCGTTTGTCAATAACATCAGACGATTGTTTAAATTTTCAGTCGCACTAAATTCATAGAGTTCGGCCTCGAGGCTTTGCAGCACTTGTCGGATCACGGACGACTCCCTTTTTTTCAACTATCTATAGTGTCTATTAATGCACCGTTTTCTTCAATCTATTTACTTGCTGTCGATCCTTTTTAATGATGCGAAAAGAGGGAGAAGTTTTAGAATAGAATATTAATATGGTTTAAATTGCTAAACTTGTTATATATGCTTGGAATTATATTTATATTTTTGCTTGAAAAACTAACGCACATTCTCAGGGGGAGTTTAAGTATTAATACAGGTTTCAGGTTCTATCAAGTATTTGTCATCATCAAAAGGGGGGAGATTGTTGAATCTAAGGTTTCAAGTTTCGTGTAAATCTACACATGAATTTTGATGATAACAAATAAATTCAAAAAATAAAGGAGTCTCAAGCTCAAGTTGTCCACACAATAGAATCAAGCACATCAAGGAAGCAAGCATGAGCAAGAAGGGAATAAGTTCACATTAAAATCATAGAGTAATGTTATAAATCTCTTAAAAATTCAAAATTAGGATTAAGGCTCAAAATTAATATTTTATCATGAAGCATTAAAATACATTTTCCACATATGCATGAATATTTTGAAAATTAAATTTGAAAATTTTGAAAGATGATTGATTGTCATTTTTCACATGTGCATGACGTGATTAAAGGTTTGAACTTTGAAAATATTAAGATGATTGATTGTCATCTTTCACATGTGCATGTTTTATTTGAATATTTTCAAAAGTGGTGGATGTTTTTCTTGACTTATACAAAAAGTAGATGTCTTTATTTGAAAATTTTGAAAAGTAAAATGTGCTCCTTTTGTCATATGCAAAAAGTAAAAGATTATATTTGAAATTATTGAAAAGTAAAGTGTGCTCCTTTTGTCACATGCAAAAAGTAAAAAGATTAGATTTGAAATTTTTGAAAAGTGAATGATGATATTTTTGACATGGAAATCTTTTCAAATTTGAAATTGAAAACTCATTTGCCTATAAATAACTCACTTGAGTTTTGCAAAACATATAACAAAAGCTTACACATCTATTGCTAAGTTTTGCATCATTGTTTCAAAGCTCTCATTCTCTATTTTCTAAAGTTTTGAGCCTTAATTCTTATTCTTGTTGAGAGAGATATAGGTTGCGCTGTATTGTTTCTATCTCACTCATTGAGGAGTGTACTTTGATAGTCTACCTACTATCAACTCTTGTATTTGTAAGAGGGTGCGTATAACCCTTGTGTATGTAGAAGGTGTTCTACACGGGAAATAGTTATATCACCAAGTGTGAGATGATTGGAAGTGTAGAAGGTGTTCTACACGGGGAATAGTTAAATCACCAAGTGTGAGGTGATTGGAAGTGTAGAGGGTGTTCTATACAGATTCTTTGGAGCGGTGCTGCTCAAAGGTGTAATAGGTTTCTATCTCCACCTAAAGGAGATTAAATAGTGGATTTGGGGATCCTCAATGGATAGCTTGAGGCGAGGACGTAGGCAGTGGAGCCGAACCTCGTTAACATACTAAGTTTGCTTCTCTCTTACCTTTACTCTTTATATTTATTACTGTTTCTTATTTTGTTTATATTTTATATTATATATTTGATTTATCATTGTTAATTTTTTAATACAACTCAATTCACCCCCCCTCTTGTGTTAGTCATATGGGCAACAAATTCCTCTAAGGAACGTTTAGATGTACAACCCACGATACAATAGAAAATATATGAACAATCATTATACCCACAATGCACGAGACGCGGATCGGATATACACAACGCAGGAAAATGGAGAGAATAAAGCGAACATGGATCTTAAAGTGATGCTCAGATTCATAACTCACAAATTAACTAAAGAAAGCATGTCAGGAGAAGAAAGAAATTCGGAGAGAGAGCCACTTGCGGGAGAGAAAAAGGGGATGGGGAAGTGCAACAGCTGCTTTGAGGAGCTCAAGAATCAGAGGGACGTAAATTATAAATCAGACGTTAATTACACGAGAGGAAACTGTCGGATTTGACAGATGCAATTAATGAAAAATAATAAAAATCGTTAAACTAACAATTTTTATTAGATAGATTCTTTATATACAATATTTTAGCCTATATAATAAAATTTCTTGTTTTAATAGTTATCGTTAAAATTTTTAGTCAAAAGTTCAGTCATTTAATGTCGTTAAATTAAATTAAACGTCTAGTAAAATTTCCATATGTACATTTATTATTATGATGTTTTCTCTTTAATAACAAAAAATCAATGGCTAAAGACGATGCAAGTATTCCTCACAAAAGTGCACGTACATCGTAATTATGAATTTATGAGATAGAGATCCGGGTTTAGAAAATTGGGAGTATATTCTGAAGCATCTTCTGTTTGTACCAAAAAATAATATTCACTTCTTGTCTAGATTTAACTAATATTTCGCCGCACAAATTTTTAACTGATTATAATATTACTCGGTGGAAGTAATGTAAATAAATTTGCTTAACTTTTTAAAAAAAAAGTATTTTTATTAAGAATTAATTTAAAGGAACAACATTTAAAGGAACAACAAAATAGAAGTTGAAGTTAAAAAAAAAACAAATCAAAAAACAAAACCGGACCGGACCCATAAATAAATATAAAATAACAGTCTCTTAAATATAATAACAAAATTTTATAAATACAATAACATAAAATAATATAGTCTCATAAATAAACATCTCTTATAATTTTATGATACTTGTTGATTCCATTTCAAGAAGAAGTAATTATATATATATATATGTATTATAATCTACATGAACATTTATCTTGAGAATACGCCTGAATTTCTAACAGGCTGATGAAAACGTCATAGCAATTATTATAACATGTGTTTTTCGTTCAACACATAGTATAGAATCTGTTGAAAAAAATCCAAATAATACAATAAATGATCTGAGTTTTAAATTCATTCCTTAACATGAATCCATTCTGATATGAAGGTAGATCACATATATACATATATTTCATAATTTTATTTATTAATCTGTTTTTTCTTATTACATATTTTTTTAAAATAATAATTTTAAGAATATTTCTCTATTTTAACTTTATGTCACAATGTTAATTTATTATTAATAACATTACCTGTACTGAAATAAAAATTATTTTATTAATATATAATATAATCACCATAAAATAAGAAAATATATTTTATTCACAATTTAGATATGTCTATCTATTTATTAAATTACATAATATGTTAATCAATATAGTTTTATATAATATAATTTTTTAACAAACAAGTTGAATGGTTAAGAAAATACTATTTACATTAATCATTAATATAAAAGAAACAAAATTAAAACAATAAATTCACATATAATCCCATTGTAAGTAATAAAAATAAAAATAATTTTTTTTGAATTAATTAAAATCTATATGCCTAGAATATAGAAGAAAACAAAATTAAAAAAGAAACATGATGGGACTAAGTTATTGTGTTTATGGGACTATGTTATTGAATTTATGAAATTATGTTATTGTATTTTATGTTATTGTATTTTTGGGATTATGTTATTTTATTTAAGTTAGAAATTAAATTTAAATGCAAAAGTATTGGATTATTATTAATCAAAAATTAATTTTTAATAAAAATAATTCTTAAAAAATTAAAAAAAATTAAGCAAACGTGATTTGCACGTTACTTCTACCTAGTTATTATTTATGTGCGTGTATGAGTGTAATGTAACTTTATTTTGGCATTGCTTTTAATTGCATTAAAGTGTTCTCCCTATCACCTATCTGATCTCTCATTTCCTGTTTCTCTGGTTGCATTAACAATGGTTTTGTTAAAAAAAAAATTAAAAATATAATTTTGTATATTTTAAAAAAAAAATGGAAGAATTTTAAAAAATTACTATTTACAAATAAAAAACATATATATATTTATCTTTTATCTTTATTATTAATTAAATATGACAATCTTTTTAAAAAAATATACTAAATTATACTTTTTAAAAAAAAATTTAACAAACCCATTACTAATATTCTAACACACGAAAATTCTCCTAATAGTGCTGTAGGAAATAGGGGTGTCAAAACGTATTAATGGGTCGTATTCGTATCGTGTCAGGACGTGTACATAATGCTTAAAGGGTCAACACGAACACGACCGTTTAAGGATTTTGTGTTAAAAACTTCAACCCTAACACGATCCGTTAAGATAACGAGTTGACACGATACGACCTGGTAAGACCCGTTAAGACCTTTGACACTATATGACACGATATGACTCGATATGACACGGCACGATACAACACGATCTGACTCGTTTCAACATGCAAACTCGTTAGTGACCCGTTTGAGTTTAATTTAATTGATTTTATATAAATATTAAAACTTAAATATTATTTATAAAATATAAAAAATTAATTACAAATTACAATTTTAAAATTACAATTCAATAAGTAGTACACTATAAAATATGATAAACACACAAATATAATCTACACATTGTAAAATATTAAAATTTATAACCGAAATATATTAAATAATAATGGGTTAACTCGTTAATGACTTTTTGATAAGTATTTAAATGGAATAGTAAAGTGTCTAAGAATATAAAACTAATTTTAAATTAAGATTTTTTGAAATTTAATTTAAGGGTATAAAAGTAAATTCAAATTTTTTATCGTGTTTTAACGGGTCATAACGGGTCAAACCCGTTATGATCCGTTATCAAATCGTGTCTTAACGGGTTGACACGAATTGACACGAAACCCGTTAAGACTAAACACTAACCCGCTTTTATCATGTCGTATTCGTTTCGTATTAATGTATCGTGTCCCATATTGCCACTCCTAGTATGAAACTACTAAATGCGGAATCATACGAAATCGTGTGACCTGGTCGATTTATTTTTTATTTTTTAATTTTTTTAAACACACGAAATGGCACTGGAGGGAACTCGTTACTTCTTTTGCACGCCATTTCACGCCATTTCACTTCTTGCGACTTCTTCCGCACGCATAAATTTCCTCGCACACCATTTCGCACCCCAAGCATTCTCAGACTCTCACCCAAGTTGCAGACGTCGGACCGGTTGCTGGTGAGGGAGGTTGCCGACGTTGTCGATTTGCACAGAGACAAAGTCGATCGCCTGTGTCGGCTTGGACAGGTTTGGACAGAGAGCAGTATTATTCCTTATTTCTTTTCAAACTAGTTTCTCATTCTCTACACATTGATGCTTGAGTATTCAAGTTTTAGTTTAAAAAATCTTCCTTTAAACAAGTTATAAGTGATGGTGTTTATTTAATAGACCAATTTTAAAAGGATGGTAACCGAAGGATACTAAGTGCACTCCAACATTTCAGAGCACCTTATTCAGTAGGACTGTGATTGTGTTAGACAAACAGGATGTATAATTTTATATTTTGTTGTATTTTTTACTTAAGTTTTTTACTGCAATATGTAATGGGTGAATCAAAATGCATTAATTCTTCTGAAAAATCATAGCCCCTAGTAGTGGAACGCGGTTGTGTCCACAAAATGAATCTACAATTATTCTTGGGTGAAGACGTCTCATGTGGGGACTATCCTTATTTTTATTTTATGGTTCGAATTCAAAATTTGTCTGTTTAGCAACTCGTGTTTGTTTGGTTTTTTAGTGGCAGTTCTTTGCTATATTTAGCTGCTTTTCTGGCATGTTCGTCTAACTCGATAGCGGGACTAGAAAATCTAGGCATTACTCTGTTTCCTCCTTTTTTCAATTGATTTAATTTGATGTTCTTTCATTTATATGCTTATTTATTGTCTGCGAACCGTTTGGCTGGCCCACATTTTTTGAATTTTTAGCTACCTTTGCTTGTAGATTGAGTGGCTGATTGTGAATCCAAAACATCAAATTGAGAGAGTTGAGTTTCTGGACTAAAATTTCCAAAATTAAATTTTAAAGTAACGTCTAAAATTCTACATATTTTCCAATGAGGTAAAAGATTAGCAACTAACTGCACTAGCTTGTTTTTTCCTTATATGCATGCATGTATGGCACATAACTCATGCAATTAATACTGATGAGTACTAAAAGCATATCTTTGTTTTGTAAACTTGTTCTTCTGTTTTATTATAGTAATAATGGATGATGAGAATGCCTATTGGGCCTATAAGTCTTAAAATAGCATACAGTGGCGGAATCAGAAATTTGAGTTAAAGAGGGCCAAACAAAGTTAAAATAAAATATATAAAATATTTTTTGTTCTATTTGTATACAATTTTTTTATGTAGTATAAAATAATTTGATAATAAGATTTACAATAAGAATAAAATACGTTTAATACAACTTATATATTAAAAAATACAACAGGTCATCCCTGACTTGATCTTGAGGAGCTTAATGCCTCATCTAACCTTTTGGGGTCTTTGCCTGACTCAATTGGCTTGTTATAAAAACTAAAAATTCTGAACGTCTTAGGAAACAGATTGGGTTCCCTCTCAGGATGGAAAACGAGAAAGTGCACCTATCTACGTCAAGACTATCTAGCTCAAATTCTCCATCTGCAGTATGTTAGATCATTTAATATAAATATCTCAATATTAAATTTAAGATTAATTGATATTTTAATTTGGCTAAATACTGTCATTAACTTGTCCAAACATTAATTATTTTTTTTGTAGAATGCTGATTACCCAATAGAAGCTCCGACTCTGCTCACCAATACAGGCGCCATTAGAAGCAATTCTTTGAATGACGCATTTTATACGTATTATCCAATTGAAGAAAGTAATGATAGCTTTCTTGGTACAGAAGATACTACACCTGATGTTGGGGAAGCTGAAGCATCATGTATATCCTCTCTAATTGCAGGAAGTAATATTGATGTACCAGATGCAGAGGAAATTGAGTATGCCAGTGCTAAAACAACTGAGAATGTGCAAATGGATAATGATGATGAGCCAAGTGTCACCACCTGGATTTTTCTAGAGAATCCTACCACCTTCTAGAATGTGGTAGATTGTTGTAAAGTGTATAGTAAACCCTAGAATGGTTCTTTAAGATTGTGACACTTGTCACAATCCTAGCTATACTTCTAGAAGTAGTCTAGAATGTTCCATACCGTTAAGATTGTGACACTTGTCACAATCCGAGCCATTCTTTGTACCAAGAGTTCCCTATAAATAGAGGGGCTCTCATTTGTGTAATCACCAAGCAATAAGAGGAACAAGTTTTCTAGAGCTTCTCTCTCTACTCTCTCCTTCTCTCTCTAGAGTTGTTCTCTCTTGCCTTGAGTCGTTTAGAAGGCTTACTTGGGAGCTTTGTCAGGGACAAAACCTCCTAAGGCCGCACGGGACGTGAGAAGAAATGTCACCACCTGGATTTTTCTAGAGAATCCTACCACCTTCTAGAATGTGGTAGATTGTTGTAAAGTGTATAGTAAACCCTAGGATGGTTCTTTAAGATTGTGACACTTGTCACAATCCTAGCTATACTTCTAGAAGTAGTCTAGAATGTTCCATACCGTTAAGATTGTGACACTTGTCACAATCCGAGCCATTCTTTGTACCAAGAGTTCCCTATAAATAGAGGGGCTCTCATTTGTGTAATCACCAAGCAATAAGAGGAACAAGTTCTCTAGAGCTTCTCTCTCTACTCTCTCCCTCTCTCTCTAGAGTTGTTTTCTCTTGTGTTGAGTCGCTTAGAAGGCTTACTTGGGAGCTTTGTCCGGGACAAAACCTCCTAAGGCCGCACGGGACGTGTGAAGGATTTCTAAGTCTGTGACAGTTGGTATCAGAGCATCGAGCTTGGGATGGCGGAACCAAGTGTGGTCACCATGGAGAACCAGGAGCCACGCAAGAGTAAGAGGTCGAAGGAGTCGACCTCGTCCGTGGAGTCTCGCCTCGATAGCATCGAGAAGACCATGGCCAAGATACTGGCCAAGATGGAGGAATGGGATCAGTCTCACAGGGAGGTGAGCACCCTTGACAACACTGTGACAAGAGTGGGAGTGGCTGTGGCGGATGTCAAGGACCGTCTTGACATCATGGAGCAAAGCATGGAGGAGCTAGGATTGGAGGGCCAATCCGAATCGCTCAAGGAGTCCATCCTGAGCACCATCAACCCCACCCTCGAAGCACAACGTGTTGAGAACGTTGCCTTCCAAGACCGGGTCTTGGGGGAACTAATCAAACTCCAGGAGCAAATGGAGGAACACCGCGTCGGTCTGGAGGAGACCAGGGCGGACTGGGCCATATGCAAGCGGGCAGTGGCCAATGGGGGCACCATTGGAGGAGGAATGGTGTCTACACACCGTGTAGATACCCCCAAACCGAAGGAGTTCGACGGCAAACGGGATGCCAAAGAACTCGACAACTACCTGTGGCACATGGAACGCTACTTTGAAGCGTTAAACATGCTAGACGAGCATGTAAAGGTACGTACTGCTTCCCTCTATCTTACTAATCTTGCTGGTACTTGGTGGCGTCGTAAGCATAGCGAGATAGAGAAGGGTACGTGTACCATCAACTCATGGGAGGAGTTCAAGCGTGAACTCAAGAGGCAGTTCTACCCCGAGAACGTGGCCCTCTATGCGCGGAAGAAAATGAAGGAGTTGAAGCACACTTCTTCAATCCGTGATTATGTTGAGGAGTTCTCTGCTCTCATGCTTCAAATCACGAACATGAGTGAGGAAGATCTTCTCTTCAACTTCACCGATGGCCTCAAGTCATGGGTGGCTCAAGAGCTGAAGCGACGTGGGATCAACGACATCTCCACCGCCTTGACAGTGGCAGAAACCTTGGAAGAGTTCGAGTATCACAAGAGTGATAACTCTTCAAAGCCCAAGTTTTCGAAGGATAATCACGACCAAGGTGGGGGAGCAAAGGAGTACAAGTCCCCACAGCCCAAAGAGCGTGGAGACAGGCCTTCGACCTCGAGGGAAGGTAGGAAGGAGCATCATTCCAAAGAAAAGAAGCCGAAGGGTGCTTGCTTCCTTTGTGATGGGTCACACTGGGCTAGAGACTGTCCTAAGAGGAAGGCTCTCAACGCCATGCTTAAGGAGAAGGAAGTCCAAGAGAAGTCACACATGGGGTGTTTGCAACTTCTCAACTCCCTCAAGGCAAACACCAAGCCAACCACCAAGGATAGATCCTTAATGTTTGTGGAGGTGTTCGTCAATGGGAAGGAGACCCATGCCCTAGTCGACTCGGGAGCTTCTCACAACTTCATCAAGAAGGAAGAAGCCACACGGCTAGGCATCCCTCTCAAGAGGGGTCATGGATGGCTGAAGACGGTGAATTCTGAAGCCAAACCGCTTGATGGTGTAGCTCATGGCATAGAGCTACAACTTGGCACGTGGAAGGGGAAGGTGGACTTCTCCGTCGCCCCCATGGACGACTTCAACGTCGTGTTGGGAATGGAGTTCTTGAGACAGTTCAACGTAGTGTCTCTTCCTCACTACAACTCGGTGTGCATCTTGGAGGATGGGCCTTGCATGATACCCACCATGTCTAAACCGAACACCACCCAGCTCCTATCGGCTATGCAAGTCAAGAAAGATGAGGAATCTTACTTGGCTTCGTTGAAGGAAGATGAAGTGAAGATTCACTCCCCTCCACCTAAGGAGACCCAAGAGGTCCTCAAGGCCTATGAAGATGTCAGGCCACCAGGGTTGCTCAAGCAACTACCACCTAGGAGAGAGGTGGAACATCAGACTGAATTGCAGTTTGACGCTAAACCACCCGCCAAAGTGCCTTATCCCATGTCAATTTCAAAGCTTGAAGAACCAAGAAGGCACAAGGGATACCGCGTAGGTGATTTGGTGTGGGCAAATATCTTGGCAAACCAGCACAAGTTTACCAGGAAGCTGCACAAGGGGCTAGTGCGGCAGTACGAGGGACCCTTCCCAATCATCAAGAAAATAAGGAAGGCCTCCTATGAGCTAGACTTATCCTCCAAGTTCGACCTTCATCAGGTCTTTCATGTAAGCTGTCTGAAGCCTTATCATGGTGATGAAGAAGAGCCGACACGAGGAGAGTCTAAGCGTACTCCATTGGGCACAACCACCACTCTTGATACAGAAGTGGAAGAGATCTTGGCGGATCGGAAAGTCAGACGAAGGGGTCACAAGCCACGCCAAGAATATCTGATCAAGTGGAAGGGATTGCCCTTGAGCGAGAGGACTTGGGAACCTAAGGAGTCGCTGTGGCGGATTGAAGATCAAATCCGAAGGTTCCATGAGGATACCGCGCCGAGGACGTCGCGAAGCTAGGTGGGGGAGAATGTCACCACCTGGATTTTTCTAGAGAATCCTACCACCTTCTAGAATGTGGTAGATTGTTGTAAAGTGTATAGTAAACCCTAGGATGGTTCTTTAAGATTGTGACACTTGTCACAATCCTAGCTATACTTCTAGAAGTAGTCTAGAATGTTCCATACCGTTAAGATTGTGACACTTGTCACAATCCGAGCCATTCTTTGTACCAAGAGTTCCCTATAAATAGAGGGGCTCTCATTTGTGTAATCACCAAGCAATAAGAGGAACAAGTTCTCTAGAGCTTCTCTCTCTACTCTCTCCCTCTCTCTCTAGAGTTGTTTTCTTTTGTGTTGAGTCGCTTAGAAGGCTTACTTGGGAGTTTTGTCCGGGACAAAACCTCCTAAGGCCGCACGGGACGTGTGAAGGATTTCTAAGTCCGTGACACAAGGTCGGGGATAAAGTTTAATTCCTTAGAAGATTTAATGAGTTATTATAAGGAATACGGTAATAAAATGTGGGTTTGGGGTGATGACAAAAAGGAGTGAAAATGGAGATGATCAAACCATTAGATATGTCACCCTTACTTGTGTCGGTGGTGGGAAGGCTTGAAATAGGATTTTGAATGTCGCCAACCCACGTCCAACAGGAAAGACGGAATGTAAGGCAAAGATCAATGCCTTGAAATGAGCTAATGGAAAGTTTAAACTAACTACAGTTCATAACATTCACAACCACGATCTTAGTCCGAAGAAATCTCACTTTTTTCGATGTAATAGAGAGGTGAATGAAACAGTAAAAAGAGTCGTAGATACAAATGACATTATTGGCATACGACAGAATAAGAGTTACCAATCTTTTGTGGTTGGTGCGGATGGATATGAGAAAGTTAGGTTTATGAAAGAAGATGTTCATAATTATATCAACAAGTCACGACATCTATGACTTGGCACAGGTGGTGCTGGTGCCCTTCAGGACTATTTTTTACAGATGCAATACAAAAATCCAGGTTTCTTTGCACTGATGAATTTAGATGATGACGGGAGGTTAAAAAATGTATTTTGGGCAAATTCCCGTAGTAGAGCAGCCTACCAATATTTCAATGATGTGGTCACATTCGACACCACATACCTGACGAACCGATATGGGATTCCCTTTGCACCATTTGTTGGTGTGAATTATCATGAGCAGTCAATTTTGTTGGGGGCAGGCTTGATTTCCAATGAGGATACTGAGACCTTTGTGTGGCTATTTAGAATCTGGTTGCATTGTATGGATGGTGTCGCGTTGAAGGCTATTATTACTGACCAAGACAGGGCAATGAAAAATGCTATTGCAATTGTATTTCTAGAAAGCCGACATAGATTTTGCCTATGACATATAATGAAAAAAGTGCCTGAAAAGCTTCGCTCCTATGGGTCCTACAAAACTGGATTGAAAACTGCATTGGCAAAATGTGTGTACGACACCCACTCCCCAGCAGAGTTTGAGACATGTTGGGATCAATGTATTACCACGGACAACTTGGGTGAGAATGCTTGGTTGCAGAATTTATATGCTGAGCGTGAACATTGGATACCAGCATTGTTGAAAAATGTTTTTTGGGCTGGAATGAATACAACATAGCGAATCAAGAGCATGAACACCTATTTCGACGGTTATGTTAGTTCCAAAACTAATTTAAAGGAATTCGCTGATCAGTACGATAATGCATTGAAAAAGAAAATTGAGAATGAAAATGTTGCGGACTTCTATTCATTTAATGTCACAATTTCATGCATCTCTAGTCTCCAACTGAAAAGAGATTTCAAAATTTGTACACAAATACTAAGTTCAAGGAAGTTTAGTTGCAACTTACTGGCATTATTGACTTGGACCCAGTTTTGCTTAAGGTGGATAGTACAAGAAAGACCTATACAGTAGAGGATGAAGTTTAACACAAAGAGTTTACTAAACTGGTGACACACGCTGTGGAATTTATTGAGAAAGATGTAACTGCCAAGTGTTCATGTGGTTTATGGCAAACGAGGAGGATAGTGTGTTGGCACATGTTTGCCATTTTCAAATATAACAGCGTTAAATCGTTGCCAAATACATTTTAGACCGATGGAGAAAGGATATTAAAAGAAGATATACGTTAATCCAAAGAAGTTATGATGCAGATGATCAGCGAGAAGATGGTAACAAATATTCATGTCTGTTGAATGCATGTTATAAGATGATTACTAATGCAGCAGGGAAAAAAGAGTATACTGAGAATGCATTGACTAAGTTAAGCACAATGACTGACTTGTATTCAGCAAACCAAGAACCCCCATCGATGATGCAAGTTGATACAAATGTTGGCAGTTCGGCAACTGCAGTTACCACAACGGATGGTTCAAGACGAGTACGCAATCCAGGAGTTGTGTAAGGAAAAGGCAGACCCTCATCTCTGAGGAGAGCATCCACAATGGAGATAAAAATGCGAAAAGTTAAGGAGAAGACGAAGAAAGCGCAGGGAAAGGGGAAACGCAAACATGTTCAAATTTTTAAAATTGTTTTGATTATTTAAGTTTTATAAATTTTAACTAACAAATTTATTATTTGATTATCAGCAAGATGGAGAACCCCATCGGTTGTGAATAATTCCAGAAATTTGTTTGGCCCTTCTGACATTTGTGGAACCCAGTCCCAAGAGGCAGTGATTCAAAGTCAAGAAAGTGTAAGTTCATCCGCTATTTTCACGTTATAGTTTTCGTGTTCTTTTTTCATTGGGTTCCTGTCATTATTTTTCATAGTTCCAACTGCGTTTGGATGGATCACAATCGCTACATGTTGATTTGGAAAGATCACAAGCAATGCAATGATGGGATTACCTTGGTATATTTGTCTAATACTAATTAAAAAATTTAACCTTCACAAGTTTAAACTAGATGAAAAATTAATATTAACCATTATCAAGTTATTTTTTAGGTTGGAAGATTTCCATCTATCATTGGTGCTTATTATTAATTTTGGAAAAAAAATAGGTGTGTTTATTATTAGTAAGTATAAAATATCTGTACTTACATTAATTTTTAGAAAATGTGAATGTAAGTAGATCAATGTTTAATTCCACCTGAAGTAATATTTTTCCCTTGTGTAGGAAAAGAGAGAAATCCCAAAAAAAAAACTTGGTGGCTTTGTGGACAAGATCTTGCTGACCAATTCCCTGTTGTGGCTTTAAAGAGGAATAGTGAAAAAAGATTTATAATGAAGGGTTTTGGTACGGGGAATTAATTCTTGTTGAGCACTTGTAAAAGTTTTTTCATGTTTTGGGTTACAAGTGATAATTGTTATACTAGCTTTTCACTTGGTATTTTCCTGGAAGGATGTAATACTTTCCATTCACAGAATGTAGTCCGCACCTTGTTATACTAGCTTTTCACTTAGTAATTTCTTGTAACATGGATTGTTAATACTATCGTAATGTCAATCAGATCAATCATGTAACAATTTTATTTTTGCTGCAGTGGTTCAATCAGATCAATATATATGACTACATTGCACTTTATAACAATTTAACCATTCACGCTTTTGTTATTTAGTTTTGAAAAAGATGGGGCGTTTTCTTCCTAACTCAATCATCTTCAGGTTTTTAATTTGATATTAACAATTCAATATTGAAACAAATAGGATACAAGATGGTTACGAATTTGACCATCGAAATGGTACAGCTGTAATGTCAAAATATTACCATGTCTGCTTGGCAATATCCACCTAATCAGCAT
The DNA here is from genome assembly GCA_036898215.1 of Platycarya strobilacea. Classification (NCBI taxonomy): domain Eukaryota; kingdom Viridiplantae; phylum Streptophyta; class Magnoliopsida; order Fagales; family Juglandaceae; genus Platycarya; species Platycarya strobilacea. The sequence continues at coordinate 33,850,807 of CM072551.1, read as the reverse complement.
TCTCATCACAAGAAGCTAAAAGTGATCAAACAACTTGCCTTCACCCATTGCCACTTTCAACCATATCAAAAGTGATCAAACAACTTGCATTGGTAAATATACAAAATTAGAAAATGATTTAAATATCCACATTCCCTTCACCTATTGCCACTTTCAACATATCATAACATCCATAAACATTACTGGCATTGGTAAATATACACAGTCAAAAAATGCCAAGACTTAAATTAATATGCAGATACACATGCCAAAGTCCAAAATAAAAACACGGCAGAAATTACTTAAATAATACAAGGTAACATGCAACCACAAAGGCAAAACCCCAATAAATTCGAAACAATGTGCTTGATTGCCTATTTTCAGCTTCTTGAGCTAAACGTACCACTCCTTCAAAGCCTCATCGTAGCTATTGGATAGCACCGTCGGCAACTTCTCGAGCTGATCCACTATTTTACATAACTCAATTTGTGTATTCTCAAGATGCTCGAGTATCTTTTCGAGCTCTTTCTTCTTTTCGGGAACTTCATTGAATCTTTCTCGATGCTGGAGACCGGTCATTAGATTAATATCTACCCACTTAAAAAAGTTGCAATATGGTAATCCCTAATCATCTCATGCATACAAACGAAATGTATTAGAAGACACAACATATTAATGAATACATAAAAAATGTTTAATATAAGCCAAACTAATATATTTACCTTTGTGTTGTACTTTGCACATCCTAAGAAGGGCCCTGATAACGCCCAAAGAATAACGCGGTAATTGTAGTTCAGCTTTGGGGTGTCGATTCCACAGGGAGACAATTAAAAGAAAAGTAAAATAGCAAATAACTAAAAAATTAAATGATTAATGAGAAAAGAAAAATTGATTTTAAATGAAATTTAAAATTAAACAAAGTAAATAATGAAAAAGTAATTAAAATTGACGAACAGTAGAGTGTCGGAAATCCCTTGCACATATCCGGTATTTTTAATTATTTTCAATTCACTGATAACTCAATTGAGAATTCAATTCCGTAATTCTCAATCGGAAGATATGAAATTATAAACCAAAAATTAAATCAAATGTAATTCTTTGAAAAATCATTCATCACTTTAAATAACACAAATTGTTATTCACATTAAGAAAATCCAACGACGACAACATACCCAGAGAGCAATATTGCAGTAGAGAATTAAATCAATATAAATAATCAATGGATCCAAAAAGAATTAAAGAATAAATTCATTCAATAGAAAAAGCATGACTGAATCTATAAATGAAATAAATTCCAAAATTATTCGGAAAAAAAAACACTGACAATATTTTGAGAATAATAAAACAAAGAATTTTAATAATTGAAAATCAAATACATAAATTAAAAATAAATTAAAAATACCATCTAGTGTGCAAGTTCATCCCTAACCCTACTTGAGAATTTAGTTATCCATGAATAGGATAGACAACAAAAATCTCAAAAAGAAAATCATCATTTGCGTTCGTCTTCTTCTCACGTTCACACTACTGCTCACGTTCAAGCTTCTTCGTTTCACCTTGCGGCCGTCTGCTTCCCAAACGTATGAGTATAAGTGTATATATATATGCTGAATGTCATGCGGCTTAATTCCCCTTCGTTTACGTACAAACATATATATATATATATATATATATATATATATGCCTTCCAATCAAGTGTTATGCGGCCTTAAATCTCCTGCTTTTCCGTTTACGTCTCTTTTTTGCTTTTTCGTTGCACGTTTTTCGTCCTGCCGCTTAAACTCTTCCTGCGGTGCTTCTTCCCCCCTTTTTCTTCAAAACGTATGAATATATATATATATATATCTTCCGTGTTGCTCGGCTGGGTGCAAATATATATATGTTGCCGTGTTTCAATTTAATGGATGGGCCTTTGTGATGGATTAAACGTGCATGTGGCCATTTAAAGTCCAGCCCATATTTTAATTGAAGTTAGGCCCATGTACAACCTATCAAGAAAGAAATAAAATAAAATAAAATAAAATATAAAAAGACAAATAATGCTTAAAAATATCTCAATGTAAATAGAAATGTAATTAAATAAAATAAGTGAAATCCAATCATTTCTATTTTCATTCTTTGCAATTTAATCAAATATTAGGATATTTAGAGTACACTTTCGCGCACTCATCACACCCCCCAACTTACTCATTGCTAGTCCCTAGCAATTCTCATGCAAAAGAATGATGAAAAATACCAAAAACAAATCACACACAGAAATCACCAAGTCACACTTTTCAGAATCACATATCAAAACAATCTTAGAAATCCAATAACCCAATCACAATTAATCCACATATAGCAATCCACAGAGTGTGTGTGTGATCTAAACTATATCCATCCAATCACAAACCGTAACACATGCAACATCAAGAACATCTTAAGCAAAAGTTTCAACTCCATAACTTAAGGGTATAACAGTGTTTCGTGTAGGGGTTCTCTCTATGGAGTTGACAAGGGGTGTACACACACTTTCATAGGGAATTAGGCAATTATGTACAAGCAATAAGCAAATATTGACCTTATGATAGGGACACTAACAATTGAGAATTTCCACCACTCATTCCACAAACATACTTAGGATCAGAACGATCAACACAAAAGGTTGTAGCGTGGCTCGGGTTAGGGGCTAAATGAAGAAAATGATAAAATGGATTCAAAAACTTCCAAGTACATACCACAGGAATCTTATTAAATATCTCAATAGACTACATTTTCACCTGATGCACTCGTCTACTTTTCAGATCATCAAATACTACTTTTTCTTCTTCTTCAACTTTTTTTTTTTTTTATAATTTGAAACTCAATCAATTGAACATTTTGCACTTGTACTCTTCCATTTTTCTTTTTCTTTCTTTTTCTTTTCTTTTTTTTTTCTTTAGTCACTCTCTATTTATTTATTTATTTTTTTTCTCAATAAAAGAAAATATGCAAATTCCACACTTAGCACACACTTGGAAGCAATAAGGGTAGGAAAAATTAGTGTATAGGCTATACTCCAATGTGGAGAGGTATGAATGATGTGGGCATATGAAAAGAAAAAGTCTACATGTGTTTGTTGGCTCAAAATTGGCTACTAAGAGTCTATGATGAGAAGGGTTAGCTTGAAAGGCTCAAACGTTAATCCTAAGTTGACATTCGTCATATCCCAAGTATATCCACCATCTTACCACCAACCATGGAATGATATTCTCAAAAGAGGTGTCCAATTCAACAGATTAATAAACGCTTACCATAATTTTCTGCATTTGTAGGCTCTCAACCTCTCCCAAAATTCATAAGAATACTTAAGCAAAAGAGTTCTCTGGCTACATGTGTCAAACCACCATCTTACCACAAAGTTTGGATACGTGCATTAAAAATTCTGTGAATGCCTCAGCAAAATGATTAAGATGGGTTTGATGAATTCACCAAGATAGTCATGAATGAGCATGAATACACATGTAAAAAGGTGTCTGTGTGATACTTTTTTTTCACATAAAAATATGCCACAGAGTTCCAACAAACATTGTTCTCACCCCCCAACTTAAATGAAACATTGTCCTCAATGTTTAACAATCAAAATTAAATGAAGGGTACTGAAAAGGGTAGAATACACCTGGTGTAGGACATGGGATGACTCGCTAAGCACTAGAGATGGCAAACTGGCACTAGCCTGCAAACAAAAATAAAGAAAACCAACAGCAGCCAAAAAGAAAAAGAATAAGGGAAAAAAATAAATGAAAAAAACAAAAACAAACAGAACAAATAAAAAGAAAACATACCTGCGTGGTGTGGTCAAAGTTGATAGACCGGGTCCGCAAATGGAATCTCTTCCACTTCCGAAACTTCTCTATCAATTAATATTTTAAGGTGCTGACCATTTACTTTAAAAATCCTACCATCTTTAGGATCCTCTATTTCTACCGCCCCATTTTCAAAAACATTCTTCACTACAAAAGGGCCGGTCCACCTAGACCAAAGTTTTCCTGGGTGCTTATGGAGTCTAGAGTCATATAAAAACACTCGATCATTGGGCTTAAATGTTTTTCTCAAAATATTTTTATCATAAAACGCTTTCATTTTAGCCTTATAGATTTTAGAGTTCTCATAGGCATCATTCCTCAACTCCTCTAACTCGGTCAATTGAAATTTTCTGAACTTACCTGCTGCTCCTATGTCAAAATTGAAATGCTTGATAGCCCAATAGGCTTGATGCTCGAGCTCCACAGGTAAATGGCAAGGCTTTCCAAAAACAAGTCTATAAGGTGACATGCCTAAGGGAGTTTTAAAAGCTGTTCGGTAGGCCCAAAGTGCATCAACTAGTCTCAAGACCAATCTTTGCGATCCGAGTTTACCGTTTTTTCTAAAATTTGCTTAATTTCCCTGTTTGCAAGTTCTACTTGTCCACTTGTCTGGGGGTGGTATGCAGTAGAAATTTTATGTACTAACCCATATTTTTTCATCAAAATCTCAAAGGAACAGTTGCAAAAATGTGTACCCCGGTCACTAATAATAGCACGTGGTATATTGAACCGAGATAACACATTCTCTTTAAGGAATTTAATTATCGTCTTATTATCATTGTTCCTGCAAGCTGCTGCTTCCACCCATTTTGACACATAATCCACTGCCACAATAATATATTGATATCCAAAAGAAGGGGGAAATGGTCCCATAAAATCAATGCCCCAACAATCAAAAATTTCAATCACTAAAATTGGGTTCAAAGGCATCATATTACGATGGGACATGGCTCCTAATTTTTGACACCTTTCACATGAACGAAAATAGATGTTTGCATCCTTAAACAATGTGGGCCAATAAAATCCATACTGCAAAATTTTTGCAGCGGTTTTCTTCATTGAAAAGTGGCCTCCACAAGCTTGGGAGCGACAAAATTCCAAGACGCTAGCAATCTCTTCATCAGGAATGCAACGCCTCAAAATTTGGTCAGGGCAGTATTTAAAAAGAAGAGGGTCATCCCAATAGAAATTACGTACCTCAGTCATGAATTTCCTCTTATCCTGAGCGTTCCAATCCACCGGTATCTCACCTGTAGCCAAATAATTCACAATATGAGCAAACCATGGTAGAGAAGTAATAGAAAGTAAATGCTCATCGGGAAAATCATCCCTGATTGGCAGATGGTCAGAGGTTTCCTCAAACGTGAGTCTCGAGAGATGGTCGGCCACTACGTTCTCCACTCCTTTCTTGTCTTTGATGGTGATGTCAAATTCCTACAAAAGTAAAATCCACCGTATTAGTCCTTAGCATCCTTCTTTGTGAGAAGGTACTTAAGGGCTGCATGATCTGTGAAAATAATAATAGGAGAACCAATCAAATAAGAGCGAAATTTATCCAAAGCAAACACTACAGCTAGCAACTCTTTTTCAGTGGTTGAGTAATTCATCTGAGCACTATTTAGAGTCCTACTAGCATAGTAAATAACAAAGGGCTTCCCCTCCCTTCGCTGTCCAAGAACAGCACCTACAGCATAATCACTAGCATCACACATAATCTCAAAAGGCAAGGTCCAATCCGGTGGCTGCATTATAGGTGCTGAGGTAAGCTTGCCAATTAGTATTTTAAATGCCTCTTGACAAGCTTGTGTCCACTCAAATGGGGCATCTTTAGCTAGGAGGTCACATAGTGGTCTAGATATAGTGGAGAAATTCTGTATGAACCTCCTATAAAAGCTCGCATGACCAAGAAATGATCTCACATCCTTTACTGTCTTAGGCGTAGGCAATTTAGAAATTAATTCAATCTTGGATTGATCAACCTCTATCCCTCTGGAAGAAATAATATGCCCTAAAACGATGCCTGAAGGTACCATAAAATGGCATTTTTCCCAATTTAAGACCAGTTCTTTCTCCTCACAACGGGTCAACACTTTCTCTAGATTCAATAAACATGCATCAAAAGAGGATCCAAAAACAGTCAAGTCATCCATAAACACTTCCATGCTATTTTCAATCATGTCACTAAAGATACTCATCATGCAACGTTGAAAAGTGGCAGGTGCATTACACAATCCAAATGGCATTCTACGAAAAGCATAAGTACCAAAAGGACAAATGAAAGTGGTTTTATCCTGATCTTCTAATGCAATTTCAATTTGATAATAGCCAGAATAACCATCCAAGAAACAGTAAAAATGATGACCAGCCACACGCTCAAGAATCTGATCAACAAAAGGGAGAGGAAAATGGTCTTTCCGGTTGGCGACATTTAATTTTATATAATCAATGCACATCCGCCACCCAGTCACAAGCTTGGTGGGGACTAACTCTCCCAGGTCATTCTTCACTACAGTAACATCAGACTTTTTAGGGACAACTTGTGTCGGACTAACCCATTTACTATCAGCAATAGGATATATGATTCCTGCGTCTAACAGTTTTAATACTTCATTTTTCACCACTTCTTTCATAGTGGGATTAAGCCTACGTTATGGGTCTCTACGAGGGCTAGCTCCTTCCTCCAAATTAATTTTATGTGAACAAATCAAGGGACTAATACCTTTTATATTAGTAATACTCCAACCTAAAGCTGACTTATGCTCATTGAGAACCCGAATTAATTTCTCACCTTGAGACTCAAACAATTCAGATGAGATAATAACAGTTAAGGTATCACCTGGACCAAGGAAAACATGCTTCAAACCCTTAGGCAAAGGCTATAATTCAACTTTGGGTGCTTCCATGCTTGAAGGAATCTGTCTTTAACTCTTCTCGGGCAACTCCTCAAACTTCAGTTGCCATTTTTGTGTGCCGTAATCTTGAGTTCTGTTGAAAATAGAACAAATATCAACTATATCAGATGAATCAGTAATGGAATCAAACTCAGAATTAACCAAAAAATGCTCAAGGGGATCAAAATCATGAGTTTCCAAAACTCCCCTATCCATCAGTGAATCAATCATATATGTCTGGTGGCACTCATGATCCTCCTCCGGTTGTTTTGCAATATGGAAGACATTCACCTCCAGAGTCATGTTTCCAAAAGATAGTTTCATGAGCCCATTCCTGCAATTGATAAGAGCATTAGCAGTGGCAAGGAAAGGCCTACCTAAAATTAGAGGAATTTTAGAGGTAGTATCAACAACAGAGGTGGTATCTAAAATCAAGAAATCAACAGGATAATAAAATTTATCAATTTGAATCAAAACATCCTCTACCACCCCCCGGGGTACTTTAACTAAACGGTCAGCCAGTTGCAATACCACAGTGGTTGGTTTGATTTCTCCTAGCCCCAGCTGCAAATAAATAGAATAAGGCATAAGATTCACACTGGCTCCTAAATCTAGCAAAGCTTGTCCAAAATCTTGATTTCCAATGCTGCATGCGATGGTTGGGCACCCGGGATCCTTGTACTTGGGAGGAATCCGTTGCTCAATCAGAGCACTAACTTGCTCTGTCAAGAACGCTGTCTTCTTCACGTGGTGTCTCCTCTTGACTGTGCACAAATCCTTGAGAACTTTTACGTAAGTAGGAACTTGTTTAATTACATGCAAAAGAGGGAGATTGACTTTTACCTATTTGAGATTCTCCAGGATTTCATTGTTAGGATCCATAGTTAGCTTGCTTGATTTCAGAGCTTGAGGGAATGGTACCTTAACATGGCTCTTTGTCACCTCTGGTTCCTTGGGTAGCTTGGGGGCACTACTATCTTGATCCTTCTCCACATCCTCTGATTTATCCGTTGTTGGGATGTGTGATGAGTTACCACTACGAGTCACAATAGCATTCATATCCTTCAAATTCTCTTGTGCCATGTGTTGACCATGGGGAGTGGACTGAGTTTGAGAAGGAAACTTACCTCGCTCAGTCACACTCAAGGAGCTCATCAGTTTTGACACTTGATTCTTTATCTCTTTATTTTCTTCCACAACCTGCTTAATCAAAGATTCAAACTTTTGGTTAGTCTTACCTTGTGCTTCAATAAAAGCATGTAAAGTGTCTTCTAAAGGACTCCTAGACGATGTAGGTGCATGATATGGTGTAGGATATGATCTAGTGGGTTGTGCAGGTGGTGCAGGTAATGCAAGTGGCTGGTTTTCGGACTTCCAGCTAAAATTGGGGTGATTACGCCACCCCGGATTGTAAGTCTCAGAGACAGGTGTAAAAGGCTTCTTGTACATGCCTAAGGCATTACATTGTTCCTCATACAACCCTCTCATCTCAGCAAATGTGGGACACTCTTGGACGAGGTGATCTACCCCTCCACACACAAAACATGGCCTAGAAGACTCTACATGATTAGCCAAGTGTGCTGGCTTCAAGTCCTTGGCCTTTAGCAATTCTAACTCCCTAGTAAGTCCTCAACCTTAACCTTCAAGTTGTCTTCCTCCCTAAGATGGTAAATTCCACCACCGTTTTGGCTCCCTATAGGTTGTGACCTATTTGTGCTCTTAGTCGCACTAGGTCCAGTCCAAGTGTGAGCTTTTTCAGCGAGCTCATTGAGGTATTCTATGGCCTCATCAGGATTTTTCTGCAAGATCTCACCATTACACATCATCTCTACAAATTGGCGCTCTATAGATGTAAGCCTCTCATAGACGTAACTCACCAGACGCCAACTCTCATACGCATGGTGAGGGCACATACTCAATAGTTCCTTAAATCTCTCCCAAGACATATATAAAGTCTCACTGTCCTTCTGTGCAAAGGTGGAGATCTGTCTTTTTAAAGCATTGGTTTTATGTTGGGGAAAATATTTATTAAAGAAGGCCTGAGTCATCTCATTCCATGACCCAATGGATCGTGGTCTCAGCGAGTATAACCAACTCTTAGCTCTATCCTTCAAAGAAAAATGAAAGAACTTAAGTCTCATAATGTCATCAGTTGCATTTTGACTATGAAAAGTCACAACTACCTCCTCAAATTCCCTAATGTGCACATATGGATTTTCATTTTCCAACCCATGAAAAGTAGGGAGTAGCTGTATCACTCCCGTTTTAACATCAAGTTGATGCGTATTGGGTGGAAACATTATGCATGATGGTGTGGCTGTACGTGTAGGGTGGAGGTAATCCTGAAGGGTCTTAGTGGGTTGATTCTCGTGTTCACTCATATTTTCAGAAACAGAAGAAGTATCAAACAAGGGATTAGAAAAATTAGACACTGAATTTGACTCTATCACAGGCCTACAAGCAAATCGACCTAATGTGTCTCTATACCTATTATGCATGCAAAAATAAAAATAAAAAAATGTAGCAAGTAAAAAGAGGGAACGAAGTTACCGCCTTTACAAACTGCTAAAAAGGGGAAAAAAAAAACTATCCAACAATTCTTCTACCGTCTCCCCGGCAACGGCGCCAAAATTTGATAATGCCTAAAGAATAATGCGGTAATTGTAGTTCAGCTTTGGGGTGTCGATCCCACAGGGAGACAATTAAAAGAAAAGTAAAATAGCAAAGAACTAAAAAATTAAATGATTAATGAGAAAAGAAAAATTGTTTTTAAATGAAATTTAAAATTAAACAAAGTAAATAATGAAAAAGTAATTAAAATTGACGAACAGTAGAGTGTCGGGAATCCCTTGCACATATCCGGTATTTTTAATTATTTTCAATTCACTGATAACTCAATTGAGAATTCAATTCCGTAATTCTCAATCGGAAGATATGAAATTATAAACCAAAAATTAAATCAAATGTAATTATTTGAAAAATCGTTCATCACTTTAAATCACACAAATTGTTATTCACATTGAGAAAATCCAACGACGACAACATACCCAGAGAGCAATATTGCAGCAGAGAATTAAATCAATATAAATAATCAATGGATCCAAAAATAATTAAAGAATAAATTCATTCAATAGAAAAAGCATGACTGAATCTATAAATAAAATAAATTCCAAAATTATTCGGAAAAGAAAACATTGACAATATTTTGAGAATAATAAAACAAAGAATTTTAATAATTGAAAATCAAATACATAAATTAAAAATAAATTAAAAATACCATCTAGTGTGCAAGTTCATCCCTAACCCTACTTGAGAATTTAGTTATCCATGAATAGGATAGACAACAAAAATCTCAAAAAGAAAATCATCATCTGCGTTCGTCTTCTTCTCACGTTCACACTACTGCTCACGTTCACGCTTCTTCGTTTCACCTTGCGGCCGTCTGCTTCCCAAACGTATGAGTATAAGTGTATATATATATATGCTGAATGTCATGCGGCTTAATTCCCCTTCGTTTACGTACAAACATATATATATATATATATATATGCCTTCCAATCAAGTGTTATGCGGCCTTAAATCTCCTGCTTTTCCGTTTACGTCTCTTTTTTGCTTTTTCGTTGCACATTTTTCGTCCTGCCGCTTAAACTCTTCCTACGGCGCTTCTTCCCCCCTTTTTCTTCAAAACGTATGAATATATATATATATATATATCTTCCGTGTTGCTCGGCTGGGTGCAAATATATATATGTTGCCGTGTTTCAATTTAATGGATGGGCCTTTGTGATGGATTAAACGTGCATGTGGCCATTTAAAGTCCAGCCCATATTTTAATTGAAGTTAGGCCCATGTACAACCTATCAAGAAAGAAATAAAATAAAATAAATAAAAATATAAAAAGACAAATAATGCTTAAAAATATCTCAATGTAAATAGAAATGTAATTAAATAAAATAAGTGAAATCCAATCATTTCTATTTTCATTCTTTACAATTTAATCAAATATTAGGATATTTAGAGTACACTTTCGCGCACTCATCAGGCCCCGTCCGGAATTTTGTGCAGTTGTTGCGTATTTTAATTTGGCTTCGACGTCACAGAAGCATAATGGTTGATGCAAGGTACGTGTTGCAGCAGATGAAGAAGACATTGTTGAAAATGAGGACATTCTAAGATTTTTCCAAATAAACAATTAGCCAACTCTTTTCTTTTTCTCTTATAAATTACTCTAAATTATAAGTACATCTGTCATGCTTGCTTATTTCATTCAATACTAAGAAGCAATTTATAAAAAAAAGTACATGTTTAATTCACTCAAAATTAGTTTCTAAATCCAAAATCTGAAGAGGAAACTTTGGCATGCAGCATTGTTACTTGTTAACCTTATCAAATCCAAATCTAGCATCAAAGTGTAAGGCAACAGCAAGTAGCCATGCATCGCTATGGACAACAAATAAATTACTCTAACTTGCTAAATTAGCCAACTCTTATCTTTTTACTCTTAGTATGTTACTCTAATCAGGCTTGCTTAATTCATTCAACATTAAGAAGCAGTTTATAATTAAAAAAAACACTAAATGTTTAATTCACTCAAAACTAGTTTCTAAATTAAAAAATAATAATAAACAGTTTGTATAAGGAATTGATAGTACCTACGAATCAATTTGTTTTGTACTTAGTAATTTCTCATCAGTGATGTACCTAATAAATAAATAAACCATGTTAAGCAATAGAGAATTTTGTTTTTCATATTAAGTGACTCATGCATGGCATTCAAAGTAATTGATAGATAAAACTATTAAAAATAACTGACATCACCATAAGCAATTTTCAACTTGCACTGATCCTCCAATTGCAATTGTATGGCCAGCATAAAGACCTTACACAACATCTAATTAAGAAAAAACAAACATAATAACGAGTAATTAATAATTATATAAAAATGGCGTTAACATTTGAATTAATTAGGGATAATGAAAGGCAGTTAATTCATATATAAAAATGGTGTTAAAATTTGAATTAATTAGGGATACCTACTGTTTAGCTTTGTCCACCAAAATGTTGAGGGTTAGGTTTAGGGTTAGGGTTTGAGTTTGGATTTGAGTTTGGGTTTGAGTTAGGGTTAGGGTTTGGGTTAGTGTTTGGGTTTGGGTTTGAGTTAGGGTTAGGGGGATTTGGGTGGGAAAACGACGGGAGGCTAGGCTTCAGATTTGCCTTCTTCGCTCTAGACCTTCGTGAAGAAGACGAAGAACCGGCCAAATGAGAAAATGGAGGGAAGACGACCATGACGACCCACTGGTATCTCAGGAGAAGACGCCAACGTGGCCTACAAAAGGGAAGAAGACAACAACGAAACTGCTAACGTGGGATTGGGAGTGGGACGAAACTTGTGAGAGGAAGGAAGGAATGGGTTTGGGACTTCTAGATGGAGGCTTCAGGAGCTAGGTTGCAGACGTCGCTTGTGAGGAAAGAAGGGGCTGGGACTCGAAGACGATAGGAGTGTTACAATAATCGAGGCCTTTCTTCTTTTGAATTTCAAATTCAAATTTCAAATTAAAAATGGTGCCCTTTTTACTTATGCCACGTAGGACCGATTACGCTGGTTGCGCAAAGGCCAATAGTAAATAACATTTTCGAAATTCTCCTGAAAGCTAAACTTATGGAAACTCATTGCGACAAAGATCTGATCTCTCATTTTTCTTCTTCACTCTACTGATTTCTCTCTCTCTCTTAGATTCTCCCGAAAGTTAAATTATTGGAAAAATAAGATCTTATCCGGAGACTAAGCAAATATGAAAAATTATTTCTAAACTTTTGTTTGGTTGCTAAGAAAAACTGAGAACTTGATTTTGAAAAACACTTCTACAAGACTTTTGTTTGTTTGGTTGTTGAGAAAAACTGAAAGAAACAAAAACATGCTAAACTGAAGTTAAACAACAGAAAAACTTGGATCTTTGCCGGTAACCAAGAAAATTTGAGAATTTGCTTCTAAACTTTTGTTTGGTAGGTGAGAAAATTGAAAAACACTTTCAAGCATACCCCACCTTACTTGTTTTTCTCTTCTTCATTTTTTTCTCTCTACCTCTTCTCCCAAAGAAGCATCCCAGACCTTACATTTCCATTTCTTCCTTTCTCATTGGCAAGTTTGAAGTTTTTTTGGAATTTTCTCTCCACCCGTAAACCAAAGTTGTCCTCAGCGTTTTTCTTAAGTCTTTTTATTTAACCATCTAAATCATTTTAATTCACTACGATATTTTGCATGCTATCAGAAAATAAAATCTAAGATAAAATCTAAAGCAACAACAATGGAGAAAGAGGGGTAGAAGTAAGCCAAGATGATGATGAAAGTGTGTGAAGACAATGGACAAAAGCACGATTTTATTTTTATAAGAAAGGATGTTACGTAAGGTGTGCATTATGTGCAACTCTACAGTGACTGATGCCTAGCAAGAGTCTACAAGGCTCTTAAGAGATTGACGTAGAGGGATTTTTTTTTTTTTTTTAAGAAATGCTAGTCCCACAAACTAGGGGTGCTACCTGCATGATGTGGGGCAGGGGTACCCAATCCCGCACCCCGCCCCGCACCATCCCGGGGGAGAGGGGGGAGAGATTTTGACCCTGCCCCCCGTCCCGCTGCCGGGGAGTCGGGTTGAATCCGCACCTTGCTCAATAGAGAGAATCACTGGGTATTTAAATTATTTAAATAATAAATTAAAGTTTATACATCCAAAAATAATATAAACTCATTAAAGTTGTATTTTGGATTGCTTTGGCTTCCAAGACCAACCATTATATAAGAGGTCAATACAATATAATAGTGAAACTTAAGCAATGTGAGACTTGTTCAAATCCCACATTACTTAAATTTCACTATTATCTTATCTTGGTCTCCTATATAAAGGTTGGCCTATAAGGTCAAGACAATCTATTAATTTAAATTCCATTTCAAGTTTATCAAATTGTAAATATTTGTATACAATCTATGGTTATACAAATTATTTATATAAATATATAAATAATTTTTTTTTAAATAATGAAGATGTGGAGTGGGGCCGGGGCAGGGCCCCGTAGGGGTCATCCTGCCCCCACCGGAGCGGGGTAGCCCGCTCCGCCTTGCGGAGGCGGGGCGAACGGGGTAGGCAAGCAGGGTACGGATACCCCGCTGCCCACCCCTACCACAAACGGAATCTCGTCTGTAGGATTTTATTTTATTTTTAATTTTTTTAAATTTTACATAATGATAAAAATGTATTATTTTATAATATTGTGTTTTTTTTTGTTCTTTTAAATATTTAAAATTGTTAAAAATACACATAAAAAAATACAAAAAAAATACAAAAATTAACACTAGGTGGGATCCCAGTCGGGATCCAGCGAGAGTAAGTGTAAAACAACTTTTTTTTTTAAGCAAGTGATTTTATTAAACTTGAAACATGATACATAAGGAAGGATTGAGATTAAGAATTTCAAATTAATAAACAGCAGGACAATTGAGATGAAAAAAGTTTTTTAGACCAATTTCTTACTCCTTGCTTATATTCTACTCAAACAAGATTATCACAACCAGTTATTGTTTGTTTTTAGATAACATCTCAACTCATTTTCTTTTATCTAATTATTATAATTTTATTAAATTTTCATACAAATATAATATAAATAATTCAATTTTTTCAAATTCTAAAATAAAAATAATATTAAAAAATATATTTTAACAATATTTTATATAACTTTTAATTTTTATTCTAACTCATCTCACCTAAAAATAAACTAGAAAATAAATGAAAAATTAGTAAGCTTTTCTCCATTCGACTAATAAAGATTCCACAACTTAAAATCAAAATGTTAACAATTGCTTTTGTTAAACTGAATGAGCTTAGCCATGAATCATAGTATTAGTGAAATAACAAATCAAGGTCCCCATGTGTTAGGCAAAAAAAATCAAAAAATGTGAAAGAAGATGAGTTGGGACTATAGACTTGGATCACAAGCAGAGGCTTTGACAGTGTAGCCGCGTTGGAGCAAAAACTTCATTAGTCATGACACTATATAACCGAACACTCCAATTATACACACCACAATCTCTCTTCCACAACTCATTCTCTCTTTACATTCTGTGCTTTACTACTGAATCTTCTGTTAATACCGACCTTTAGTATTGTAAGAAATTGAAAGAAAAATTCTATTCATAGGCCGGTTTCTAAATTACATACCACACAATCTCTTATGTGGCAAACCTAATCGGAAAGAAGTCTAGTCCATTGGTTAACTCGTCCCCTTATTCGATTTCACTCCTATAGCTAGCATCCCCTTCTGAGAAATCTCTTCTCCTTCGTAACTCTCGTGCGAGAATTCCTCCCCCCTACCCCCTACACTTCCATGAGAGAAATCCCCTACACATTCTGGTCCTACTTTTCTTGCTCTTCCAACAACAAGAAGGAAGTCAGAATACCCATAAATTCTTTCATCTTGTCGGCTTCTCTATCGGATTCTCCATCTTCATCTTATTCTCTACCTCTTTTATGTCGCTTCTGGCTGTTTATGTTGTTGTTCTGGTCACTTGCATCATTCATTTGTTGAAATGAGCTCTGGACCAATTTGTAGAAATAGGACAAGTCTTTTGCGTTCAGAATAAAAGGAAAATTCGTGTAGACAAAGCATGCTGATGCAGAGAGAGATAGAGAAGGAGAGAGAGAGATTAGAATTGCATTCGAGTTGTTCTATAAATGTTTGATTACCTGTGTGAATAGATTGGTACCTTGCTATTCCTCACCATGTTTTCTTGGAAAAGCTCCCTATATATAAGAGAAAAGGAGAGGAGGGTGAGGAAGCATTCCTGCATTTTATGTATCTATTCAATTCTAACTAATTGTTTTGGTGCAGAGCTTGACACTTTGGAAGCGGACATGGGAATGGAGACTGAAGCTAATGGGGTGATGGTATTTGAGAAAGAAGAATAAATGTTATGGAATTGTTCAATTCTCATTAAAAATAGTAGGACTGTATGGAGGAGTATTTATAAGCATACAGTGGTCTTAATAGAATGGGCAATGTTATTTACAGTCCATAAAATTTGATTCATTTATAGTTAAAGTATAGAGAGACAAAAAAGCCCTCATTTTAAAATACACTTGGCTAAAATATCTTTAACTCAAAAAATCTGAAAAACATATTTCATTTACCCATAAAATGAGAGTATTTCAATAAGACTTGCAATGCAATTATAAAATGTAGACTATAAGAAAAATTATTCTAACAAAATTCTCATGAGCATGATATCGAGCAGCTGGAGTGTGCTATTGTATAAAGATTATTAGAGAGTTTGTTAGAATATTCTAGAGCACTACAATACAGCCAATCAATATATTATAGCATATCCATAAAGGTATATTCCTAACCACCTTACGTGACTCAAGAATCTTCAAGAAAATCGGCTGACTTATTTGCCAAAGTGTCAACTGACTTGGTAGAATTTTGTTGAATCATTTGTGAGCTGGTAGAAGGAATGACCTGCTCAATACGCCTCCACAAGCCGAAAGGTGTATCATGACAGTGAGGCACGTCCTTAGTGTATGAAACCAAGAGAACAAGGGTGGCTTGGTTAATATGTCTGCTAACTGATTTTTAAAAGGAAGAATTACAACTTGGAGTGATTCGCATCAACCCGATCACAAATAAAGTGGAAATCAATTTCCATATACTTTGTACATGAGTGAAGAATAGGATTTACTGAAAGGTAGGTGGTCCATAGATAATCACACTAAAGTAAGGGAGTTTGAGGAAGAAAGACATAGAGTTCTTTGAGATGGGATTGGATCCAGAGTAATTCAATTGTGGTATTGGCTAGAGACTTATATTTAACCTCAATGTTTGAGCGAGCAACAATACGTTGCTTGCGAGAGCTCCAAAAGACTAGACTCCGGCCAAGAGAAATGCAAAAATCATTAGTAGATTGGCAATCATCAAGGTAGCTTGCCCAATCGGTATCGAAAAAGACTTAGAGTTGAAAATTAGAGGACTTTTGGAGGAAGAGACCAAAGTTTATATTTTGCTTAAGAAACCGAAGGAGGCGTTTTACAACTACTAGTAGGTGTATTTTGGACCATGCATAAATTAGCAAATTTTATTAACTGCGAAAGCAATATCAAGATAGGTCAAAGACAAATATTGTAGGCTACTGATAACACTCTTATACAGCGTAGTACCAATAAATGAAGGATTATCTGAGATGGAAAGGCAAGTTGAAGTTACCATTGGAGATGTAACCCCTTTGGTAGTAAGCATATTGGTGCAAGACTACATATCACAGATATACTTTCGTTGTGGAAGAAGAATTCAAGTGGAAAGATATTAGATTCCAAGCCCAAGAAAATAAAACAAATTTTCTAAATCTTTGATAGGAAAAGCTGAAGTAAGGAAAGTAACAAGATCTTCAATTTGTGCTTGGTCAAAACTAGTGATGACAATGTCGTCAACATAAACTAAAACATATATCAAGACAAATTTGGAAGAATAGATAAACAAAGATAGATCAGACTTAGAAGAAATAAAACCATATTCAGACAATCGTGAGATCAATTGAGCGAACCAAGCTCGTGGAGCTTGCTTAAGTCCGTAATGAACTTTTTCAAACAGCAGACATAATCTAGAAATTAAGGGTGAACAAATCCTATGGGTTGAGTCATGTGAATTGTCTCAATGAAATCGCCATGTAAGAATGAGTTTTGAATGTCAAGTTGGTGAAGTGGCCACCTTTGTGATATGTCTAAGGAGAGGACAATCCGAATTGTAGTGGGTATTACAACAAAACTAAAGATTTCAGAATAGTTGATACGTTATTGTTGATGAAATTCTTTAGCGACGAGTCTTGCTTTTCACCGTTTGATAGTGTCATTGGCTCTATGCTTTGTGCGAAACACCTACCAGTAACCAACACTGTTAGAAGAAATGGAAGGGGGAACAAATGTCCAAGTGTGACTCTGGATGAGAACCTTGGACTCAGTAGACATGACATCACGCCACTTTGAGAAACGAGAAGCAACTGTGTGAGAGTTGGATTCATCTGGAATTTCATGATAGGTGTTGAGGCACTATCGGGGTGTAGGGTATAAGATCTGACCATCGATGAATGTTTTTGGGCGAGAGAAATTTGCTTGGAATGGGTGATGATGGGCGATCTAGGTGGAAATGGTTAAGTGGATTGAGAGGAGAAATATGGAGAGTCCGAGTGTATTGAAGAAGGATCTGGAGAATGGCCGGTGGAAGAGGAATGTGAGGGACTTGAATATGGGCTTTTATTAAAGGATTGGGTTATTGGAGTGGGTGGGCTTTCGTGTAAGTTTGAACGAGATGGGCCGAAATGGTAAGGTGAGGGACATGGAATATAAAGGGATAAGACAGTGTGAGTTTGTTGAGAGGATGGAGGGTCCAAAGTAAAGTTAGGTGCATATGAAAAGACATAATGGGAGATGTACATTTAGTTGGAAGGAAGATAAAGACATTTATAGCCCTTGCGCATAGGACTATATATATATAAAAAAAAAAAAAGACAAGGAAGAGAATGAAAATAAATTTTGTAATTATTGTAAGGACGAAGATTATAATAACATTTAGACCCAAAACCTTTATGTGTTAGGCATGAAGGGACATGAAGATGATCTGACTTAGGACTAGAAGGAAAAGGGAAGAGGTGAAGTCTATTATGTGTTAGGCCTTGGATTAAGATTGCTCCTGTCATTTTGTTCTTCACACAGAAAAAGGAGTCATGAAACTCAATGAATACAACATTATCAGAACAAAAATGATTAATAGAGACAAGATTTTTAGTGATCTGAGGAAAAGATTTCAAAGAAGAAATTTTGAGTGAGAGAAAGGAGTCACTGAAATGATTAATAGGCAATACAGTTCCATCATCGACTTTGATTTGCTCAGAACCAATGTAGTTATTGGCCAAGATGTTCAGATTTTGAAAGCCTGAAGTGATGTGGTTTGTAGCAACTGAATCAAGATACCATTGTTTATCAATAGGTGATTGAGAAGTAGTATAATGGGCAAGCAAAAAATGTGGAGGCTCGTACTAATACGTATTGTCGAACCTGTGATAGCATTGTAGTGCTACATGGCCTATTTTGTGGCACACTTGACAATTAGGCTTGCCAGTTTGTTGCAGGGTAGGCTAAAAGGAGGGAGATTGAAAGAATGACAACACGGTGGCGACCACCATGATAATTACAACCACCAATTTGAGAAGGAGAGACTATTGTAAAATTGATAGATGGGGTGGGAAGCAAACATTGTTGTATAGAGGTAAGAGATAAGCGACTTCAATGGTAAGAAGTAAGTTGAAGAGTTCGATAGATGAGATGGGTGTGGCACGAGTGGTTACAGAAATAACAAAGGCTTGAAACTCAGAGTTGAGCCCATTTACAAGGTAGGAGACAACCTCGGAATCTCTTAGAGGAGGTTCACCTGCAACAGTTATGGTGTTTGAAAGAAGACGATCTTTGCAATAATAATTAGACATCGAGAGGAAACCCTTTTTGAGGTTTGTAAGCTGGTGACGGATTTGGAAGGTGGCCATGGTGTCAAGAATCACCAAAAGTTCTCTGGATGTGCAAGAGGCAATAGTCTCGACTAGGATAGGTTCAATGAGTGAAGAGAGAAGAGCACTAAGTAAGAGTTGATCAGTGTGTCACCATTAAAGATATGTGGGGTTGGGTGGAGGTTGGGAAGGTATGATGGTGAAGAAGGTGACGTTGGAAGAAACAGGAGAGGTGGAAGAGAAAAACCATCAATAAAATGATAAAGTTATGGGTCATGGAGATAAGGAATAATCTTGGCACGTTAGAGAAGATAATTATCAGATTCAAGCTTCACAAAAATGATGTGGGAGAAATTACTTGGCAATTGGAAGGGCATGGGATAGTCTTTGTTGAGGGAGGGAGGAAGAAGAGGAATTTTCCCCAGACATGGATAGATGTTAACCGTAGTCTTGCTCTAGTACCATGATAGAATTTGAGAAAAAAAGAGATGAAATGTTTTGGAATTGCTCGATTCTCATTAAAAATAGTAAGGATGTACAAAGGAGTATTTATAGGCATACAATGGCCTTCATAGAATTCTAATGAGCATGATATCGAACAGCTAGAGTGTGTTGCTGTACAAAGAATACTATAGAGTTTGTTTTTGAGCACTACAATACAACCAATCAATGTATTACAACATATCCACCGAGGTATATTCCTAACCTACTTTACGTGACTTCAAAATCTTCAAGAGAATCGATTGACTTGTCTGCTAGAGTGTCGACTGACATGGTAGGATTTTCTTAATCATTTGTGAGCTAGTGGAAGGAATGACTTGCGCAATAGGGTGCCCTCTTATCTTCAACCCAATAAAGGACTTGATATGGATGCAGAGCTCAACTTGCCTTAGCACCCTTTGGACAAGTTGTGCTAGCTAGCAGATCCAATGCCCTGGTAAAGCCCGCTGAAAATGATAATGATAATAATAATGATAATATGCACATTTTCGATGGCACTTGGACACTTGATTAGTGTATCTACATATGTTAGAAAAGCTAGAATCATTTGTTGTTTTCATAACTCCTCATTTGTTTTAACAACTTTTCTCAATTCATCTTATTTTATTTAATTGTTATAATTTTATCAAATTTCTATTTAAAATAAAATAAATAATTCAAAATTTTTAAATTTCAAAATAAAATAAATATTAAAATAAAAATTTTATTTAATTTTTAATTTTAATCTTATCTCATTTATAAAAATAAAAGAGGAAAATTTGTATAGTTGACTGTATTTATTGCGTTTTAAAAAGAAATGTCTCAATAATTATTCTTGCAAACCTTGGTTCTGACAAGCTCATGACCAACTGGGTTTACTTGCCGTCCCTCATGCCTCCATTCGTGGTTAGGAACTATTATTATCTATTCGAGAATTCGTTAGGTGTAGATTTCTTTTTTCTTTTTTATTTATTTATTTATAGAAGTTAGATAGAACAAACTGGACGGGCGACTTGCTGAACCAAAGTTACAGGTTATGTAGGTTGTGTAGTGGTCGAAGTCACTAAGGGGACGATATAAACTAAATCTAGATGGTAGTAATCTCAAAAATCCAAAAAACGGTGGAAGTTTGGATAATCTAGTGATGGTAATCTTATTTTTGCATTCTCCAAGCTTTTTGGGATTTGTTCTAATAACGAAGCGAAGTTACGTAGGGTTTTAGAAGGTCTCATTCTTTGTAAAGATTTCAGTTATGAGAGTGCTGATATTAAATATGATTCGTTGGTGCTCGTCTCTTGGATCTTGGTAAAAACTTGTACAGTTTTGTATTTTTGAGATTTTTGAGATAAATTGTTAATATTATCGGATAGTTTTGATTTTTCCATTAATCAAGGTTTCAGAGAGGATAATAAGCTGGCTGACTTCCTTGCAAGAAGAGGTTATTTGGAGGATAATAGTATTCAGAGATGTTAGTCAACTGCCTAGGGAGGCTAGAGGTTTATTCAAATTGGATTTGATGGATTTGGAAGACATTAGGTTTTCTTAATTTTTTGTTTAGTTTGTTGGGTGGTCGGATTTATTATTGTTTTTGTTGGGTTTCATTGTAATTGTTTGTTTTTTTTGTTGGATTGTTATCACGATTTTGTTTTGTTATAAGTGATGGTTTCATGAATAAATTTGAAGAATAATCTTTTTTGAACTTGTGATCCTAATTTTTTATTAAAAAAAAAAATAGATAGAACAATATCGCATTGTCCGATATTAAAGCCTATCGCACTCATGCCTCTTCATTTCATGATATATTTGACCACCGGTAAAGATGCCATTAAAGATTCATAAAAAGAGAAAAATGAAGAGATAAGATTAGCCTCTTGATGATGTTGCAGAGAGAAAAAAGTTGTTTACAAAGATTGGTATTTTTTTTTTTTTTTGGCTATGGAAGATGGAATTTAAATGAATATAGAACTTTTTATACATCTAAAGCATTTGAAGATTTTATAAAATTTGCAAAATAATTTTTTTGTATATTATAGATTTTTATTATAATAAGTGATTATCTAACCATAACTTAAATTTAACTTCATTCGTCTATCCATAATTTTGAAATGATGTAATTTTTAAAATTTAGTCTTCTGATTTAAATTCTTAAATCAAATATTTTAAATTTAAATCTAACCAAATTAAAAACTCTTATCTTTCTAAAAATTATTATTCAAAACTTTTCCTCAATTTGAATCTGTTTAGACTATCTCACAATTACAATTTGAATGGATTATTAGATTAAAACTAACACTTAATTTCAAACTCAACTCAATTTATTTATGATTGACGTTATCATTCCTCCATCATTTATAAATTCATCTAAGACTAAGATTCAATAACACAAATTATATAAATTATATACGTGCAAATTATCAATTACTATTTATTTATTAGTAATAAATTATATAACATGCAAATTATAATATAACATTATAATATTAGTAAACCTACTTTAAGTTATTAATTATATTATAACATTATTTATATAAAATATAATTTTAAATTTTTATTCATTCTTCATAAAAATATATATAATAATTAAATTTAAATTTATTTACCAACTACATTTGTGAATATAATTATTTAAATAAAATATTATCTATTTCTCAATTTGAATTCATTATGAAACATTAAATTTAAATAATAATATTTTATAAATGAAACTATAATAATTATTAAATAATTAAATTTCATCACTTCACATCAATTTATGATTTACTTTTATATAATTTTTTCATTATAAAGATATTTTTTTTTTATGATCCATCAAATATTTATTAGAACTTACATTTCTTTTCTCCTCTATGTATTATATTATTAATCAAAATTTATTTCTTTATAAAACTCATATAATTTTTTAAAAATAACCGTTTATTGAAACTAGGGAAACATACTTTACACGTTAATCCTCCCTAACGTGTATATATATACACAAAATTTCAAACCATATTCCTCAAGCAACTTAGACGAGTTAATATAAAAGTTGAATTTGAATAATATATTTTTAGAATATATTTTTTAATATTATTTTTATTTTAAAATTTGAAAAAATTAAATTTTTTTATTTATATAAGAATTTAAAAAAATTGTAATAATTAGTTAAGATGAAATGAAAATTTTTGAGAAATAAACAAAATCTAAGTTTCTTCTACTGTATGGTAGGATAATTTTGTTATACGGGGCATTTTAATATAAAAACCAGTATCTAATGTTCAAATGTGGCACTACTTGGACAAGTTTGTGAAGCACCGCTTAAGTGATGAATCAACACAATAGAATCAATAATTAAAATTGAAGGCCAGCCAAATTTTATTTATAATTATTATTTGCCTGAGGCTGAGTTGCAGATATCAGGTACTCAAGAGGTTCTTCCCCCTCAAGCTTTCAACGGTGTCCCTCAAAGTCTCCTCCAGTGGAGTAAAGTTAAGGCCCAAACTTTCTGCTCTCTCCTTGAAAACCATGTAGATTGGCACAAAAGGCTTCTCATCTTCACATCTGCAATGTATGAAACAAAAATCAAATGTGTTTTAACTCGGCTACAGCGGTAGCTGATCTATGTTGCATAACAGGCCATCCAATTTACAGTTCCAGCATCTTTTCATTGAGGTAATCAATCTATTTAGAAAATTATAATGCACCTGTTTGTTTTTGTTTTATAAGCATGATGTAGACATGAGTAGTAAGTCTTCAAAGGCAAAACTACTGTGAATCAAAGATTGATAAGTTGATGTTAAGTTTGTTAACCCCTAAGAATTGGCTCAAGTGGTAAAGGTTTTGGATAGGGGTATGCTCTCCCTAGGTCTAAAGTTCAATCCCCTTGAATGTAAACGATCTCTAGGGCCATTGACTGGAGGATTTTTTTCTTAAATTAATCGAGATGCCCTTGCAGGAAACTCTTTGCCAATGGCCTATGCACCCCTGAGATTAGTCAAGATGCTGTTCCGGACACCTGATACTAATAAAAAAAAAAAAATTGACAAGGAGATAAAGCTTACTTTTCAGGAAGGTTCATATCTGGAAATAGTTCACGCAAGATCTTAACAGACTCTGAACAATGGAGAACCCTTCCAACTAAACAATATCTTCCACTGGCTGATGGATTCTCAAAGGCTAATATATGTGCGGTAGCAACATCTCTAACATCAACCCATCTGTTGGTCACATTTGGAAATCTGTCCGGCCCTGCACGAGATAAAAATTGTCAACTGCTTGCATCACAATTGCATCTTTTAGAATAGGGAATGAGGAAAAACCACTTGAAGTTTAGCTCCCATATTTTCTGGCCAGGCTGTGGGGTGAGGATAAAGTTAGGTTTTGTGGTGTTTTTACCTTGAAGTTTCAACTGAAGCAGCACAAGATTTTGCTAGTTATCCTATTTCCATATAAATCTAATACAGAGCCTTAAACAGCACAGGGCGTTGCATATACCGAAATGCAATATATTAAGGTTGCGTTTGGGTAGTGAGGTAATCTCAGATACTCTGTGAATAGTAGTAAAAAAAAGTTCAATATTTTTCTTTATGAGGTTTCCACAGCAAGAGGTCCCAACTTTAATGGGTTGAACCCACAAAGCACCTTCGAGTTGTTATTTATATGGGGAGACATGTCATCTGGTCCAAGGATCCCCAGCAGGTTCTTCAACTGAGTGTATTTCTTTAACAAATGCAAATATTTATTAATATTCAAATTAAAAGTAAACAATAATCACACTGGCTGAAGAGTACCATTTACAAGTTTGAGAATTGGCTTCACACTCGAATTAAGAGTTGGCTGTAAGAGAGGACCAATCACCCACCCTGGATTCATTACCACCACATCAATACCATTTTCTTTTGCAAATTTCCAAGCAGCCTCCTCTGCTAGGGTCTTTGAAAGCATGTACCAAAGCTGATGAAAACAAATATTTTTAGAAGACTTTAAATGTAAAAGTAATGGGGGCAGAGCATTTTGAGTACATATATACCACTATTAACCTAGTTTCCCTCAATCAACTCGTCAGGAAGCCAAACCAAATCTGGCTATTGGAATTAAGATCCTGGCCTGGCCAATGCCAAATGCTTATTCCAGGTCAGGGAGAAACTTATCGAAAATTCAGATATAGTAGCAACAAAGAAAAATAATGATTAAAATACATTTATAATGGTGCATTATTTGTTCTTCAGACCTATCAGTAACACTTGAACAAATCATATGAAGGATTAAATGAATGAGATCACCAGCAAAAGCTTCCACAGTGTGGAAACTGTGGAAAAGAAGTGAACCATCAAGGGGGAAAACGAAACTAAAGAAAGAAGGTAATAAAGAAAGAATAGCATGGTAAAACCACTTCATAAGAAAGCAGAATATAGCACCTTTGATTTCTCACAAAAAGCAGGATCTGAAAACCACGTCTCATCAATTAGTACATCAGGACCAAGAGGCTTTCCATTAAATGCTACTGCTGCCATTGAGGATGTTATGACAACTCTTTTCACAGATGAAACTTTAGCACATGATCTAAGAACGTTAAGTGTTCCCTTCAATGCTGGGTCAATTAGTTCTGCCTGAAAGAGATATAAACAAACATACGCACTAGTGAATTCAAATATAGACTCTAGCATAGTATCTGGCCAGATTATGGTATTTTCTTCCCTTTCAGTTTTGGATCAGGTCAAAGTGATGCTAACAAAGACTTGCATGTAAACGGTGGAGAAAATCAACAAAAGTTTAAACAAGAGAAATAAGAAGAGGGTAATCTCATCTGACTAAACCCATAAAAGAATCAACTTAGAAAATCAAAGCATGGAATTTTGATATGAATAGCATATGGACTATTTTAAACCATAAGGGTACAAGAGAGTTTCATTCACTTGTGTTAAACACCCAAGCATTACACTCGGTTATTCTTTGGCATACATAACTTTGCATTGTTCCAATTCAATACGTAACGAAATGTACCTGTGGATCCGTGGGATTCATATAAACAGGACTAGCTGTATGAAAAACGCCCTCACATCCATCAACCAAAGAATCAAAAGATCCTTCTTCCAATAAGTCTGCTTTGAACAGATGAAGTCTTTCCCTAGCTCCATCTAGTGTAAGTAAGTGCTCTGTCTTCTTTGGGTCATCTGCGGCACACATTTAGAGCAGAACCCATAAATCCCCAAACCAAATCATTTTTGCGCTAAATTGGCTCAAAATGTCATATAATCAATATAAGGAAAATAAATTTTTCAGAAATTCACATCATTTTCACTTTCCTTGTTCCGGTATTTCTGATGACTAAGCAGAACACAAAGTAGCCTTTTATTCACAGATCAAATCCACTGCAAACATTCGAGTCTCCAATCTAAAAAAAAAAAATAATACTCCGTCTAATGATCGAACCCAGTTAACTAAGTGGAATCATCCTAAACGCAAACGAACAGCATGATCATTAATTTGGATCCAGAAAGGACTAGGCTTTCAACACAGTTCTTAAAGTTCATGGCTTTGGACAAATTCAAACATAATCGTTTTGTTTTAAATAACTCAAGCAATTATCACAACCAGTTAAAGGGGAATGAAAAATTAGTAAGCTTTACTCCATTCGATCAATAAAGATTCCACCACTTAAAATCAAGATTTTAACAATTGCTTCCGTTAAACTGAATGAGCTTAGCAATGAATCATCGTATTAGTGAAATAACAAATCTGGGTCCCCATGAATTAAGCAAAAAAAAAAAAAAAAAAGCTGTGACAGAAGATGAGAAGGGAGTACTGACTTGGATCACGAACAGAGGCTTTGACAGTGTAGCCGCGTTGGAGCAAGAGCTTCACCAGCCATGACGCTATATAACCGGACGCTCCAGTTACACACACCACCTTCTCTCTTCCACAACTCATTCTCTCTTTACCTTCTGCGCTCTACCTTCTGTGCTGTACTGCTCTACCATCTGTGCTGTACCTTCTGTGCTGTACTGCTTTACCTTCTGTGCTGTACTGCTTTTATTTATTTTCCTTTTCAATATTTTTGTTTTTTTGGCAAGAGCTTCAGCAGCCGTGTCGCTTGCTGTTTTCCACGGTTGATTGACATGTCAATAATGCTGCACTGTTCACATTACTTTTGTTCTCCGGCCATGATTTCCCCGTGCGCATTATTAAGGGAAGCACTTTCCAAAACAGATAACGGCAAGATCGATTCTGTATTCATTCACTTCTTTTCATTTATGTAAAGATTGTAATTATAATTATAGGTTAGTCTTCATTTCATTTAATGCAGCGGTACTGTAGTTGTGACTTGTGAGAGCACTGTCAGATTGTTGGGCTGTCCTTATCATTTTCATTTTTATAATTATGTCAATTCTTGTAATTACTCTAGTATACCGTTTTTAATATTTTTCATGACATCTGTAAACTGCTATATAAACCGATAGTTATATAGACAGTTGACCGATTTTACTTTTTTTTTTTTTTAACGTAAAAATTCTGAGTAATTAAGTAAGTGAATATTATTAAATTTATGTATTTTTTATAAATAAAAATAATATTTAAAAATGTTAAGAAAATGAATAAAAAAAGATTAAAAAAATAAAAATTTTGAAATATACTGAATCGGTCTCAAATCGGTAGTGACCTTCGATTCCTGTAGCAGTACCCATATATATATATATATATATATATATAAGGAAAATGATTTGTATACTGTTTGGTGTGCACCGTTGGCCATTTTTTTTTATTTTTTTGAAACTTAATGATTAAATAAATATTTAATAATCTTATATATATTTTTTATTTTTTAAAAATATTCAAGTATATTTAAAAAAAATTTTAAAAAAATTACACTAACAATACAATAAAAGGTACACTTACAGCGGTGAACACTGCCCATATATATAAGGGAAACGTTAGGGACCGGTCTTGCTGTCCCCAGCATCTAAAGCAGTCCAACGTTAACGTTGGGCTGCTGGATGATGAAAAATATATTAAAATAAAATAAAAAATATGATTAAATAAAAAAATGAATATTAAAAATATATTAAAAAATAAAATGAACAAAACATAATAAAAAACACAATAAAAAATACAATAAAAACATAATAAAAAATACAATAAAAACATAATAAAAAATACAATAAAAAAATAAAATGAAGATAAATTTAAGGGAATTCGGCCATAGAGCGAACGGAGCTGTCGCCGGTGGCTGTGGGCGACACCGCCCACGCCATCAGGACCCGCGAATTCAGGCGGTACGGG
Organism: Platycarya strobilacea; assembly: GCA_036898215.1. Taxonomy (NCBI): domain Eukaryota; kingdom Viridiplantae; phylum Streptophyta; class Magnoliopsida; order Fagales; family Juglandaceae; genus Platycarya; species Platycarya strobilacea. The sequence continues at coordinate 33,822,839 of CM072551.1, read as the reverse complement.
TCCGAAACGGGTTTAAGGCTGCCAGGGACACACTAGAGCTCGTCGTCGTAAGGGTGAGGTCACCTGAATCCGCCGGTTCTGATGACGGAGGCGGTGTCGCCCACCGCTACCAGAAGCGGCGCAGGCTACTTTGTGTAGGGAGGGCAACCCGTCTGCCCTTAAGATTTCTCTATATATAATTCCTCTCGACGGCAATAGCACGAGAGTTTTCATCCTGTGAGTATTGTTTTACGCATGGAAAGTGGATGACGCAATACGCAATATTTAACAATTATATATGATTTTGTCGCGATAGTGAGGAAAGTGTAATTCTCATTGTGATATAGTAAGTGTACGTATATCTCATATCTGACGTAATATTTTATTATATTTATACGAATACCAAGGGTACGTATATTAGATATGAGCCACATTCTCAAATAGATTTAAATAACATGACATTGTGTGATAAAATAAAAAGTTCTTTACGTATCCATATATCGAAATTATCTACCAATTACTCATCTTTTCTTTTCAGGCACCTTGTAAAACATTGTTTGCTTAAATGTTGACCACTGTTTCGGTTAAAACAATCAATGTTTTAGGAGTAGTTTGAATCGAAAAATGAGATGAATTGAAATAAATTTTAAAAATTGAAAAAAATATTATTAAATATTATTTTTTAATATTATTATTGTATTAAAATTTGAAAAAATTGAATTAAGATTTAAAAGAATTAAATTATTTATTATATTTTGTATAAAAAATTAAAAAAATATAATAATAAAATAGAGATGAGTTGAGATAAATTCTGAATCCAATCCGGCCTTAAACTAAATAGATAGACTTTGAAGTGGAGAAAGATCTTTGTCCCAACCATTTGCCTCTTAAATTTTTTCTGCTGTGTAACTTGACTTCTCTTTTCAACGACAGCTTCAAGAGAAGCACATGTCATCTGAAATGGCTCTAAAAGAACATGTTGTAGCTCTGGATGGATCCGCTTCGAACATGTTGAGGATGAAGAAAAGGATAATATTTTTCAGAGTTTACAAATATAAAAGTCATAATTCAGTATTTTTAGCTTCAACTAAAGTTAAGTTTTCCCATATCTAACATCTGCCACGCAGCCTCTGATTTAGATCCCTCAGCAGCAGGACTGGACCCAAAATATGAGCTGACCTTGCTATTATGAGATTTTGGAAAACCAATTTTAACTCTCTCCAGTTCTTTCTTCAGAGACTGATATTGACCTGTAACCATAAAGATAGGCATACCATTCAAAAAAAGAAACACATTTAATATTCATTAAAAAGAAACTAAGAATATATGAGTTGACCACAATCTCTAGGAGCTATCGGATTGGAGGATTTTTCCAAGAGCCTGTGCACACCCGGGATTAGTCGGGACGTTGTTCCGGAAACCCGGTGCCAAGAAAAAATATACATATATTAGATGCTCAATAACAAAGTTCAGAAGGTGTTAAGATGAAATCCAAGCTTATAAACACCAAATAAAATCCAAAATCCTGGAGGTAGAAGAACTGATAGCTTCTCATGCTGTTCAAGTGATATCATCTTCCAAGCCATATTACCCCAATGCCTAACAATGCCCTATTCCAACAAGCCATGTGACTCCCTTAAACCCATCATCCAAAAACCATGCCTTAACAAAACTCGAGCAATGAAATTTCAGTGTAGAAGTGATCCAAAACTATTGACTTTCTTTCCATCTAACTCCAGTATACTTTTCTGAATAATTTGACATAAAGCAACAATTTCCCCCAATAAAATTCTCTCATTGCATAAAAATAATTGCTTCTTGCTAGATTATGTACTGTTAGATATCAAAGCTAATGAAGTTCTTCATGTTGTTCTATAGAAACAGTTTTTTCCACAAGAGTAGATTGAAACTAACAATGACGGCACCTAAAAAACATTTTGTAACCCTTCAAAAGAGAAATAACACAAGACATACACACACACACACACACACATATATTTACAAAAATAAGAAGCTAAAAGAAGCAAATACAATATCAATCTACCAAACTTCTAATCAGGAAGTCCAAAAGCATCACCATGAATCAATTCATACTTCTTAGACTGCAGACTGTCTGTCAAACCCACTTTCAACTTGATGACAGTTCATTTAGGCAACTTTCTTTTTCAAGAAAACATTCATCCGTCGTGAACTTGTTCATGCATCTAACAACCTATCATCCTCACTTAAAATCAAATTGTTTGAGATGTTTTGGAAACCTTTGCTAATTCTGGAAAGTTAAATTCTAAGAGTATCGTGAATGATTAATTTAGTTATTCCTCTATCACATAAACTCTGAGCCTAGGAAATTGGTTTTGTAGGACTAAAGCTTAAGCTGAAAGGTCGGATATACTTCCATTATCATTTAAAATAGGAAAATGCTATTTCTCCCCCTCCTATTGATCCCGTTCCATATCCTGTTTAAGTTTTTATTTTTATTTTTTGTTTTTATATGATTTTTAAATAAGTATTTTTAAATAATATTATAATTTTTTATATTTTTTAAAAATATTTAAAAATGTTAAAAAAATTATGTAAAAAAAAATATGTTTTTTATATAATTTTTTTAATATCTTAAAATATTTTTTAAAAATATAAAAAAATCATAATATTATTTTAAAATATTTACTTAAAATTCATGTAAAAAAAACTGAAAAAAAAAAACTTTGGGATTGGGAGCAACAGGAGCGGGGGTAAGAAGCAGCTCCCTTTAAAATAATCACTACCATTATCATTAAAATAATCACTCCCATTATCATTTAAAATAATCAAGGGTCATATTATATTGGGTTTTTCAGACCATCCTTTAGTTTCCGGCTTGCCCTTAGGAATCAGTGAAAAGATATAATGACTTACGTTCCATGATTAATTTGTCTTGCCGCAATCTGGCCACCTGCTGCTTTAATTTGTAGTTTTCCATGGACAGAGCAGCACGCTGCTGAAGAAGAGCAGCAACTCTGACTCCCAAATCTGATTCCAAAGTCTGGACAATGAGGCAAAACATATTAACTTCCAATAGCTTCCATGAAGACAGAATTCATCAAAAGGATACAGAACAGGAAAATAAATACCAAGCATGACCTACATGATGCATGGGAAGCATAATAAATAACAGAAAAAAATGGATCAAGCCCATGTAGTCAATTGGTTGAAATGTCACAGAGCAATAATGCCAAAAGATTCACAATGAAAATTTGTGGACATGTGCAAAGCTTTAGAATGCAGAATAATCAAATATTGATGAGCGACGGCAACATAACTGTGAAAGAGGTGTCTGTGAAGAATATGTACAGAGATATATTTGCGACTTTTGGCTAAAAGACACCAACACATATATTAGCCAGTGTGGCATAATTTACCAGGGGTTCAGGTAAGCTTGGTGACATATATTATTGATTTTTTTTTAAATAATGAGAGAACCTTTTCCAAGCTACCCCCAACAAAGAAAGATCCGATCATATCTTGATGAAGCAGCAGATAGTTCAATATCATCTCCATATTTTTGTCCCAATGATTACCTGCAAAATATCTACAGTTCTTTCCAGTTCAGCAATATATTGGAGTTTACGAACCCTTGAACGCTGCCCAGAGTGCCTGTAAGATGTCATCCAATGAATTTAAAAAAGAGCAATAATACATTAGCAAATGAATGGCCATAGGCTCATATATAAAGATATCTTAGTTTGAATGTCAAGATTCTGGGATTTTGTAATCCTGAGTATATGGGAACTGTTGGCAAAATTTATCTGTATCTAGTCAGGCACATAATATAATGTGACAGTAGCATACATTTACACTGGCAGTATAGAAACTCCTTAAATATACATTTTTGGTAGGAATGATTTCGTCCCTAAATGAACATTCCAAAATCCTGGATATTTCATAAATACATCTGTAAAAACTTTCTTCAAGGAAAAGAACAAAGTTCATCCTGGCAGGGCATTTTGATGCTGCCATGCTAGTAATTGAAGATCAAAATCATTATAGGGAGATAGTAAATAAAATTACAAAGTGTCATACGTGCAGATATATATGAAACAGTACAACCACAGCCAGGCATCACCCCTGTGAACACAAAAAATAAACATCTACAAACTTGCCTAATTAACATTGTTTGAGAAAACATCGGTATGTCTCTACATCATCGTATAGGTGATTTTTCTTTATTTATAAAAGAAATATCGCCTATTCGAGCCATTTTTTCCCAACTTCAGATAACTTTGTCAAATTTATTTGGCACACGAGAGTGCAACTTTTGTACTTTTTTCCCTAGAAACTTGATTCCCAATTTAGAGCACTGGCATCTGAGTTATTACAAGAAAGGACATATTTGATCAGACATGTGAAGGCCTTAGAATCTTTCATAGCATTGTTCTCTTAGCATTTGGACCATTTAACTTTATTTTTTGTTTCTTTGGTTTATAATCGGAAAGACAAAAAGGTGCAGGACGATATTGTTGGCTGAACACCATGCATTTCAACAGCATTTAAGCAAAAGATGTTGAAAATAACTACAACTACCAGAAGTGTCCAGATCATCACAATGTCATGAGCATGCACAACAAACTTCTATTAACACAAATTTGCCCATGACAATAACATACTAATTAAACCAAATGTGGTAAACCACTTCCGCATGAATTTTGAAGAATATATGCTCGAGACATGCCTATGATGGAATTCAACAAGTGGGTTCGGGTTCTAACCGTTTTGAATCCTTTTTCTCCGTGTTCAGCTCGACAATTGAATGATAATCATCTCCTTTCAAATCAGACTGAGCACTTGCAGAAATGTGAAGATTCCCATCTACATAATGCATAGAATCATGGGAATCATATTCTGACAATGCTGAAACTAAGGCATTCTCTACAGAGGTTAAATTGCTTTTTTGCCGAGGGGAATTAGGACCATAGGTACAAGCTGACTCCAAACCATTACAAGTCTCACTAACAACCGAGTTCTCAGCATCTTTACTTGGGGTCAGACTTGGAAATGTATCTGCAAGAGCATCCAAAAGTGCAACAGAATCGCTAACTGATCGGCGATGTGACATTCCTTTGGAGTTTGAATCTGCCTCACTTAACAAATCATCAAGCCATGCTGGTTGTTCCTCTAGGATGGAGCTTTGGGAGGAAGACTTATGGTGCAGCGAGTATGAGAGTAGAGAGACAGGGTCATGAAGTGGGCCAGCAATGGGTTTCTTTTGAATTGGGCAGCGTGGAGGGAGATGAGCTTGTCTTGACATAGTGAAGATTCACAGGGTGCACATCGGCTACTAATTATTTACCATGATTAAGCTTCTTTCTGTCTCTTTTATGACCAAAACAGGAGACAACATTTTCCTCCCCCTATAAGCTTAATTCCATGTTTCTGCCACCAATCTAACCTTAACTAGAAAACTTTACAAGAGGAAAAAAAATCATAAACTTGGAAAAACAGAACCAATAAACTGAAGGAAAAAAATGTTTATAGAATACAACTTGGAGATGAAAATAACCTTAAAAAACTAAACTTTTCCCCAACATTAAACGTACAAAAAATGTTCTCTAGAACTTTCAATTAGAATACCCAGTTGAATTTTCTTATCCTCCTCTGTCCTTTTTTTTCCCTCTTTTTCCTGTTGTTCGCAATTAAAAACATGTTCAAAAGTTTTCTCTTTTCTTTCTTTAATTCTTTGGCCATTGGTTTTCAAGTGTTTCACAATCAAACCTCTCATGTACACTCAAAACTCTCGATTCTTTATCTTTGATTCACTTTATTAGCAATCAAATACAAGTTTAAGATATACTTCATAAATACTGCAAAGAAGGAGGAGTATCGTGATTCCGTAGTACAGGGGAGAGAAGCCGCATTGAACATATAATAGAAAATTTGAGAATAAATAATTTAACTTCAAAATCAATGCAACAGTTACACTATTCAATGAGAATCAAATCCACCAGAGACTAAACGAAAGGGAAAAGGGAAAAAAAAATACGCACACGCACAAAAGATCCAAGTTTTAGAGGGAAAATGAAAACTTTAAGACGAACTCTGGCTCTGCAGTATGAAATCCAGACCAAGAAGCTCCAAACCAAAAACCCACAACCAAATCAACTCTTTAAACGAAGAAAAGGAAGCAACAAAAATTCTCAACTCCACCGTTTCGGAGTAGTAAATGTCTTTATTTTCTTCCGAGGAACTTTGGCTTACCTTGTCTTTCCTCTTTTTTTCTTCAGTTTTACAAAGAGGGAGAGAGATGATAATGAGAGAGTAGGTGGAGGATAATAAACGTGCACCACTGGTCCTTGGGAAAATGAATCCCGGGTCTGCGTCTCTCTCTCTCTCTCTCTCTCTCTCTCTTTCTGTGTGAGAGACAGTATCATGTACAGAGACGCTGCTCCCACTTGCTGGGTTACAGAAGGATGCGAGTGTACGGATAGTTGTGGGTTGGTATTGGGTTTGGTTCTAAGTTTTTAGCAATTGTCAGCCTTCACTTTCTGTCGTAAAAGTACTGACAAATAATTAAAGTAAAGCAATGTACAATATGCAGCTCATAATCTTTTTTTTTCTAATATTCTAATTTATTTAAGACCGGTTTAAATTCGTGAAGGAGCTGATAATTTTTATTTTTTTTGAGATTATTATATTTAATTTTTTTAAAATTTTTTATTATATTTTTAAAAACTTTTTATAAAATATAAATTCTAATATAAATTTTTTAATTTTAATACATATTTTTTAATTTTAATTCAAATTTTTTAAATTATAAAATAATAATAATATTAAAAAATAAATTAAATTCATCTCAATTTATTTTATTTTTTAATTTAAATTTGATTTAAATTTCTTCTTTTTCTTTCTCTTTTTTTTTTTTTTTAATAAACGTTAAACAACTCTATGCTCTAAAACTAGAAGACTAGAATATCTCCGATTTTCCGTCTTCTCTTTTCTCTTTTCTCTTTTTTTATTTTTTATTTTTTATTTTTTTGTGAGCTTTCTTTCTTCAAGTTAAAATTTCTTTGAACGGAGAACCAAACAAGGGAGTACAGAATGCCTCTCCGCATTTGACAGAAGGGTGACGCTAGCCCATCCGCGGCAGCTTATTATTAGGCAATTTTAAAAAAAAAAAATTATTTTATCATTTTAAAATATTTTTAAAATATATATATAAAAAAAAGATCAATATATACTAAAAATTACTTCATTAATTATTAAATAAAAGAATTAAAAAATAAAAAATCGTCAACAGAATCTAACTTTCAATCAAATTATCAAAAGTAATAAAAACCAATTCGTTAAAAAAAAAATGTAAATCGGACATGAAAATGTGTGAGTGAGCCTCGATACCACCATGGAGAAATGATCCCATTTCTGAAAGTAAATAGGATCGTAGTGATGCCAAAAACAAAACTATCAACTCCCATAAAAAGTTGGCAGCTTTCATTGCTGTAAAGAGTGTAAAGATCATATCTTGGTACTGACAATTACTGTTCTTGATTCCAACATTAAATTGAAGTTCTTAGGTTCTTACTTTCAAAATGTCATGCTACAACTATTATTATCTGATATAATGAAATTAGTAAATTATAATGAATTATTTGTAAAAAGTAATGAAATAATCTGATGTAAGTACATCAGCAGCCCAACACAATTTTAAATCTCATACCATCATCATTTTTTTTTTAAGGATTATTGCCCTGTTGTCCCTTGCCATTTCTTAAACTTATGATTGGTAACGGCATCTAGATCCACGTGTCTTAGTCTATAAGATTTCATAATTGAACTTTTGGAGGTATTTGGTGTGTGCTACAAGTTGCCAAGTTGAAAAACCTTTTTAAAAGTTGGTCGAAATTAAAACACCTTCTTATTAATTATTTCGTATTTATTTTTTTTATTTTTAGGTTAAGTTTGAATAGTAAAATGAGATAAAATAAATTAAGATAAAAATTAAAAGTTTATTATAATATTATTGTAATATAATTTTTTTTAATATTATCATTATATTAGAATTTGAAATTTTAATTTTTTTATTATATTTTATATAAAAATAATAATTAATAATTATAATAATTACATAAAATAAGATGAGATTATCTATTGAGATCAACTAAATCCAAATAGAACTTTTAAGACTACCTTTGGATTTAGAGATAAGATGAAATGAGTTAAGATGAGTTTATTTTTTAATATTATTATTATTATAGAATTTGAAAAAAATATCGTGAGAATTGAAAAAATTGTATTAGAATTTAAAAATACTGTATTGAAATTTTTATTTTATCTAAAAATATAAAAAATATATATATATAATAATAAATTTAAGATGAATTAAAATAAGATGAACTCATTCACAAATATAAACACAAACTGGGCCTAAGTGTTTGTCATTTCCGTGCAGGAAATCAAACCCAACTGGGCCCGGTGACTTTATCAGCACCTCGATTGAAACCTCAATTGGTTGTTTGGCCCAATTAAATCACAAACGTCTGAAAAATGCTAATCCATATTCAGATGAAACGATCGAAAATACCGAGGTTATGGACGATGAGTTTGAGTCAGAGGTACAAAGAAATTTGATAAAAACAAATTTACAAGTTGACATTACTTGAGGTTAGGATATCCTAAATCACTTATGAATAATAGTAAAATAATAGTAAATAATTTGTAAATAAATATAAACTATTTTTAAAAAATATTCTGCAACTATCGCATAATTATTTAAAAATAATAAAAAAAATATGAAATTCATATAAAAAAAATTTAATAATAAACTTTACTATTTTTCAAAATGATTATGTAATATATACACACTTCCAATTATATGTAAAATTATTATTTTTAAAAAATAATAAATTAGTAAGATGATAATAACAGGCAAACACAATTTAAATCTCTTATCATCATTATTTTTAAAGGATTATTGTCTTGTTGTCCCTTGCCATTCTTAAACTTTATGATTGGCAACGACATCTAAAAGTGCACATGTCTTAGTATATAAGATTTCATCATCGAACTTTTGATAGTGTTTGGTATGTGATGCAAGTTGCCAAGTTGAACAACCTTCTTACAAGTTGGTTGAAACTTGAAACACCTTTTTTTATTAATTATTTGGTATTTATTTCTTTTTATTGAGATGAAAATTAATTAGTAAATAGTAAATTGAGATTCAAATTAAAAGTTAAATAACATCTTAATTTTTTAGTATTCTTATTATTTTAGAATTTAAAATATTTTATTATATTTCTTGTAAGAATTTAGAAAAATAATAATAATTAAATAAAATAAAATAAGGTGAGTAGTTGAAATCTGAGTCTAAATGGGGCCTTAGTGTATGTCATCTTCTGCGCAGAAAATCAATACCTAATTGGGCCCGGTGACTTTATCATCACCTCAATTGAAAGCGCAATTGGTTATTGGCCCAATTAAATTCACAAACGTCTGAAAAATGCAAATGCACATTCAGAAGAAAAGATCGAAAAAACAAAAGGTGGAGAGGTACAAAGAAATTTGACAAAAATTAAAAACTGACATTATTTGATATAATTTATTAAATTTACTTTATAATATATTACTATTCATGTAGGGAAAGTAAATAGTGTCCTGATTTGCACGGAAAACACAGGATCTTGGATTCTTGATTAGAGCATCTTTAATGAATTAGTTGAAAGTTAAATTTAAGTACTTAAGTTAAATTTAAGTACTTAGTTATGTAACTGCTATAAACATAACAAATATATATATAAAAATAAAAACTTTTAAATTAATGTAATTTTATAATATTAGCCAGATCTATTTTATAATAAAAATAATTTTATAATCTGATATATCATATTAAATTAAATTAATTTATAAATTTATTTTTGTGTAATGTTTATGGCTAAAACATTTTCTTTTAACTATTTCATAACAAAATATGATTACAATGGATTAACTAATTTCAAATAATTGAACTTTAGCCACATAGATTTCTAAGATATTTTCCAAACTTGGAGGTTACTATAAATGGAGCAAATACATATTTTATCAATCATTTCTCTTTCTTCTTTCTCATGTGCGAGGGGGCCTTGCAATTTGCATGGTGCCAGACTTTTTATTTTTTACCTTTTAGTCCACTTTTTTTTCTGCATGTGCTGTTTATTAATTATGCTAAGTACTCCATAAGAAGATCATGCTGAGCATTCTAATAAAATAAAATAATATATAATTTATTAATTATAATAAATTAATATAAATTTTATATTATTATATAATAAAAAAAATAACTATTCTAACATGAAAACTTAATATGAATGAAATAACCACATCAATTTTATATCGGATTCATGAAAAATCTCCTTCAACTTTGACTAATCTATTGAAAGTGTTCTTGGAATATTACTAGTGATACAACCATTGAGTTTATTTCAATAAAAAATATATTTTATTTGTTTATTTTATTTCATATTTTAATATAACTTTAGAAAAAATCATAATATCATTAAAAAATAAATTTTTGATCAATAAATAAAAAATTAATTAATTTTTTTATATTTAAAGAAATCATGGGGACATTTAATATATATATATATATAATATACCAATCTATAAAATTATTTTTGTGTAATCTTTATATATAATTGTAATTGTAGCATTCCTTTTTAATAAGGCTTTGAACATGAAGGAGATGGGGACTTGAGTCGTGACTTCCTGTGGATCATGTACAATTTATTTTATTTAATTTTTAATTTTCGTTTTAATTAAACAACTATTCACGAATAATGTTATGTAGTCTCGTTCCAATAGTTTTCTCCTCCATTCTATCATTCAGCCCTTACAACAGCCACGTTTTAGGCTATTTTTTAAGTTTTTTCTAGTTTTTCTGGAGATAGTACGAGGGAGTTCCAATTTATAACTACCTTTTGGCATTCCTCGACTGCTACACGCCGTTCATCAGACCCTTCAACTGCCAATCTATCAGACGATAGAAGAATTTTGTCCCAACAAGTGGCGCATGCACATGCTGCTGCGCCAATTAGAGTTCTTTGTTGCCATGTATGGCAGATTCAGAGCTAGCAGTTTCGAATCTTTCAAATTTGATTTTTTTTTTTTTTTTGCTTCATGCGGCGCGTGATTTATACGCGCCACCACCGCGTGATTCAAGTTGTTATTCTTGTATGTTTCTACATTTTTTAACTAGAAATCAAGACGACATAGTCGTAATAGTCTCTTACAGTCGGATCAAACCAGCAAAATGCACTGCATCTTTTTCGATTGCGACTTTTAATTTATTTATTAGATTATGTTATAACTGCTTTTGAATAATTTTTTCTTGCAAAAATGGGTAGAGTCAATGTTTTGACAAGTAATCTGCTTTGTTTGTTTTTATTTTTAGTGCTATTTTATTTATTTTAAGATGATTATTAGAGAATTTTACTTTACTGAATATTGTATCTCTGCAATCGTTTAATTTCTTTATGGAATGATTGATTAGGTAAAAAAACGTAGCTCGTGTTCGAGAGGCTGGCTGGCTTGCTAGCTGCAGTATTGACACTGTGAGCCTGTGATTGAATTCAGATACTGGAGGCCGGCATGCATGCATGCAATTACAGATGCGATATTTACAGAGAACTCTTAAGATGAGATAAAAATAAAATATATATATTATTATAATATAGTTTGTAATATTAATTTTATTTTAAAATGTAAAAAAATAGTTTTAAAATTTTTAAAAATTAATTTTTTTATTATATTTTATATAAAAATTTAAAAATATAATAATAAATTTGAGATAAATTTAAAATTTAGTTTTATCGTCTTCAGGAATTTCTCTACCATTAAGTCTCGTTTGTATTCAAAACTCGTCTCAATTTATTTCAATTCATATTTATTTTATCATTATATTTTTATAATTTTTTTATATAAAATATAAATTCCTATACATTTTTTTTTAATTCTAATATAACTTTTTTAAATTCTAATATATTTTTTTAAAATTTTAAAATAATAATAATATTAAAAAATAAACTAAATTCATATCAATTCATCTCATCTTTAAATACAAACAAAAACAATTATTAGATGGGACCGATTTCCATCTCCCACAAGGCTCCCATATGGGGGGGACTGTAATAGAGACTTATCCTAAGGTAATCATTATTAAGGAAAATGTTACTCCCCCCACGTTGGTGCAACACTGCTCATGAATTATCCTTTTCGAATATTTCGTACCAAAAGATCTGATAATATAAAACTAAAACTAAAATAAAAATTAGAAACAAAAATATTAAAATCACTTTTAGATATTGAAATGATTTAGATGATTTGAATTAATTTATGAATAATAATATTTTATAAATTATATTAAAATGTATTTAATGTAAATAAATTTAAATATGTTTTTGAATATATAAAACAGGTTAAGATGAGTTTAATTTCTTTAAGAAATCTTTAAAAAAAATAGAAAAAGAAATAAATTCGTAAGCATTGATTTGGAATGAATTAAACTCATTTTCACATCCAAATTCATTTTAAGTGTATTTCATAAAATTTATAATTACACTATCTTAACTCGTGATTATAATTCATAAAAAAATTTAATTTATTTTAACTCAACTAACATTCAAATATTCAAATATGGAAGCATTTCATTTTTTTATTTTTTATAATGCTATATATTGAGTCAAGTGTAAGAAAGGGCACCATCGTGGTTTGTTAAAAGAAAGCTCACAAACATAAAACTTTCTCCAGTGCTTCACTTGTCATGGATCCAAATAGTTCAACAAAACTTCTCCTTGACCAACTTCCTAAATCAACCTTTTTTGAGAACCTTGATCTCTATCAAAAGGATGGCTTCTGGTACAGACCCCGTTTCCTTGAAGCAGCAGTCGCCTGCTACTCGCAGTTTGAAGCTCGTGACGACGATGTCATCTTGGCGTCCGCCATGAAAACGGGAAGCACGTGGCTCAAAGCTCTTTGCTTTTGCATTATGCAGAGGCAATCATGTTATGGAGTCCGAAATAATGGTTATAAGAAGAATCCCGAGGACCTTTTGGCCGTACGCCACCCAGCATTCTACGTGCAGACCTTAGAAATCCAAGTTTACACTGCAAACCCACCTCCCGATATCTCGGCCGATATGGAGTCTCCGGCTCCGAGACTCTTGCACACTCATATGCCTTATAGTGCTCTGCCCGAGTCCATTAAGAAGTCAAAGTGCAAAATTGTTTACATCACTCGGAACCCAAAAGACACTTTGGTTTCAATGTGGCACTTCTTCAACAAGCTTAGGACGCCCGAACAAGGTCCATATCCATTAGAGCAGGTGTTCGAAAGCTTCTGCAATGGCGTTTACCATTTTGGGCCACTTTTTGAGCATGTTCTACAGTATTGGAACGAGAGCTTGAAGTTGCCTCAGAAAATACTTTTTGTCAAGTACGAGGAGCTGAAAAGGAACCCGAAAGAACAAGTGAAAAGGATTGCTTCGTTTCTGGGAAAGCCATTTGCAGAGGAGGAAGAGGCTGAGGTTGAGGAGGTGATACGTGGGTGTAGCTTGGAGAGGTTAAAAGGGTTGGAAGTAAACAAGAATGGTGTGGATCCATGGGTTGGGATGCCGAACAGTGCATTTTTCAGAACTGGGATTGTTGGGGACTGGAAAAACATCTTGACAAAGGAAATGAGCGAGCGTCTCGATCAAATTACCAGCATTAAACTGAAGGGTTCTGGCTTAGATCTTGATGATGATGCTCTAGAGCCTTCATCATGTGTTGAATAAGAGATATTGCTGCTGCTTGCTTTCGTTATGATTAGTAATAAGAAATGTTACAATTACTGTCAACTTGTGATAATTCAATAATCTTCTCCCAATTATTTTTTTCGGTAGATTATAACTTTCATCGCGATTCTTGAGGTTTTATATAGTAATTTGTATAATAATTTATATATATATATATATATGAATTTTGATCGATTTATAATTTATAAAAAAAAAATTATATAGGACAAAGAAAACTTTAGTTGATCTTAAGAGTTCTAATAATTATTATTTTTTTATAAATTCTCTTATAATAATAATTTCATTTTAGTTTTATAACACGTTATCAGTATGGAAGTTTTACTAATTCTGAAATTAATAGTCTTCTACTTCAAGTAAGTTTTTCAATATATTATTTACAGTTTTTGAAATGAATATGAAATATTATATTATTGATTATTATTTGATAAATTCTACGTTTATTTTCATAATTTATATTTCAATTTTATCTGTGGAAATTAATACTCTCATAATTTAATTTTCAATTATATATGTGAAAAATATTATCAATGGTGAATTAAAATTTTCATAATTTACATTTCAATTATATATGTGGTCAATTTTTATTCACATAGTTTACATACAATATATATTATTTTTATACTTGTTCTAAATTATTGATGATAAAGTTTATCTTGATAAATGAATCTTAGAATAGAAATATAGTATCCGCCCTAATCCAGTAATTATATGAATACATCCAATTTCAGTGGATACCTAGTGAAGTATCACACGTGGTATATTTTAATTGGTCATACAAGTTTTAGTAATAAGTACAGGATCAATCAATCACTTGCAAACTAATAATTACATGAATACATCATTCGACATTGACAAAATTAGAAATATTAAATATTACTTGATAAAATTCTACTTTTATTTTCATGATCATATAAATATATTTTTTAGATTCACATATTTATTTTCGTGATTCATATATGTAGAAAATATCAAATCTTAAAAAATTAAAATTTATTATTATTGACATTTCTAGAAAAAATGATTTTGTCTTAGATCCTTGATGAGATCTATTTGAATATAATGAACTTGAGTGATACAATCAAAAAAGAAAATTGTATATCCCTGCAATACCGTATTGTGTATCTCACAGTAAAAAAATTTCTTATTTTGTGAAATAATTTAAGGGATAAATATGATCATTAAAAAATGTAATTCTCCCAAAAATTCATTATGACTTATTGCAACTGAAATTACAAGATTTAAAAAGTGATAATATTTATAACTCTGCACTCTTTAAAATCAGCTCAATACTAAAATTATGTAACGAAAAAGTCACTGATGATGTCATATTAGAGAAGACATATAATTTTTTTTTATGTCTTAAATGTGCTCCTGTAACAACAGTATCGAGAGTGAAAGTTCAACAAATATTCTAAATTTTTATCTTATTTTCTAGTGGTTGAGCTAAATAATGAGTTTTTGTTAATAAATCAGCAGTCACATCCTACTACTTTCACATCATTTCTTGAAATGAATGGTACTGAATTTACATCATTTTCATAAGTGAATAGTATATCTTTTTTGAAGAAATCAGTGGCGTGGACGTAGTAGGAAAAATTATAGAAGCGTTGGTCCTAGAAACGACAACACTAAAAATGATAATAATATAAATATACCGTATCACCAAAAGTGATCCAACTCTAAGAAGGGTAAATGCCCTCAGAATAATTTTTCATAGAAAGATGAAAATGTTTGTCATACATGTGGTATGACTGAACATTGGTCGTGTACCTGTTGTACGGCCAAACACTTGATTCATTTATACTAAACTTTTATATATATTATAGTAAATTTTTTTTAATATTTTATCATATTTTGAAATAATGAAATATTGGTATCTAAAATACGATAAGAAATTATTTGGAAAAATAAAGTTTTATCTGAATTTGATCCTCTTACAAATAAATCAGAAGTTCAGAAAATTATCTATTTGCAAAGTGTTGCAAATCAATTATCAGATATATTTATTGACATTAAAAGTGTTGTAAAATCATATATTGCTGTTGTTAATACTCAAGCAAGAATAGAAGTTCTTGAAGGACAAGTTATCAAAACAATAATAAATGAGTCTAAGACACGCCTAAAGTGTTAAAGACTTATTGGTATAAGAGAGAAAAACAAAAAGAAAAGAAATTGGTGCTCCTGAAGAGACCGTACTCACAAAATAAGTAATAAGATCTATCCAAATTTTATGTACAAAATAGAAACTCTTGAAAAGTATAATCCTCGTGAAGATATTTTTCATCAAATGTCTTCCCCTAAAGAGAAATAAGTACCTGAAAATAATAAGATCTCAATACATTTCATGAGTACTGAAAAAATTATACATAGAAACAAAACTATTAACGACAACATATTTTCATATAAAATAACCATTGACATTATCAGAAATAATGAATAAAGTAAGCAAAAAACCGTTAAAAAATGTCGACGTAGAAATGATTGGCCAAAATGGAAAACAGTTATTGAAACTGAATTAAACTCGCTAGTAAAGCGATAGGTATTTAGACCTATTATTCATACACCAAAAGGTGTAATGCCTGTTGGATATAAGTGAGTATATTTACGAAAACGTAATAAAAAAAATGAAATTGTACAGTACAAAACATGACTTGTCGTACAATGTTTCTTGCAGAAATCGGGATGAATTATAAGGAAATAAATTTTCTCGTTATGAATGCAATCGTATTCAAATGTTTAACCAGCTTGGTTATTACAAAAGGATTAGATATACGATTGATAGATGTAGTCACTGCATATGAATCATTAGATCATGACATATATATGAAAATCTCTGAAAGATATACAATGCTTGAAATATTTAATCCAATTACATCTAAGAGTGTGTACTTTATCAAATTTCAAAAATTTATATATGAGTTAAAGCAATCTGGACGCATATAGTATAATTATGTCAGCGAGTATCTATTAAAAGAAGAATTTGAAAATAATCCTATATGCACATATGTTTTTATTAGAACCCAAATTTGCCATTATTGCAGTTTACGTTGATGATTTACCTTTTTAAAACTCCTAAAGAGATCACAAAAATTGTTATATATTTAAAAAATGAATTAAAAAATAAAAGAACTTATTATTCAAATACTAATAACTTACAAAAATTTGAAACTTTTAGCCTCATCTCTCAAATGTATTTTCTATTCAAAAATCAACATATCATCATTATCTAAAAGATTAGACAGTTGAAATGAAGAGGCAAGTAAGGATTTTAAATCTTTATTCTCTTATTTTAAGTCTACTTTTTTTCTATTAGACTCATGAACAAGTCGTTGAAGTACATCAATCTACTCATTAAGCTTTTCAATTTCGTGAGTTTTGAACTGCAACCGAGCGGAAAGTAAGACAATGGATGAAGAGTATCGAGTTTCAAAACTCACAAGTTCATATATGACATCATGATCTAACTTATTAGCCAGATCATTTTTGTGATGCACATGACACCTCCGATAGATGCAAAAATAGTTTGGGATCAAGGTAAAAAATACCTCATATATTGATCACGAGAAAGAAAGGAAACTGATGAGTCATTGAAAATTTGTAGAATGAGAATGCAGATAAATTACAGAAATGAGAAGAAGATTTGATACGAATTAGATAAAACTGAAAATTGCTTTTATAGAAATAAAAATAAAAATAAGACAAACCATCATCTTTTTAGATCTCACTTAATCAAAATTATAAGATATGCTGGATGCATATTTTCAAATACCAGCAGAATTAATTAATGCTATCCTTATTTTTTTCGTAAACGCTGAACCTCTGATATTAACTGCTATTTTAACTTTGTATTTGAATTCTCTTTCGTTTCAACTCTTCTATTTGTGGTTTCAGGTCACGAGAATATTAGTCTGCGAATTTTTTCAGCTCATTTTTTTCTTGTCTTAACTTTTAATTCTTTCTATCTTTAGTTGCAAGTTTTTAATGCAATTCAGATATTTGATTATTAAGATAATCAACATCACTTGCTCTCGCCAATAGCCTCCGATATATGGTTATAATAGATGTAGCATATTGAGCGCTGAAGATATTTGATGCTGTAACAATTTCAAGATTAGTTTTACTGGAAAGATGTATTTCTACTCCTATCATAGTGGTGACAGCCTCATGAAAAAAGATGAGTGGTTGAGGTATAAAAAGTCATTGGTTCAAATCTGGAATATTAACAAAATATTTCTCTCAATCATAGTATCATTTTGGATGAACAACAATTGAATCAATGAGGAAAATAAGATCTTACGTGAGTATACGATGGGTAAAAATGATCATATTTAAACAGCAATCCAGAACTTTCAAATCTCCGCAAAAATTTCATTTGTCAACAATATCAAGCGGATTTAAATATCCTTCCGCACCGAATCAATAGAACTAAGTCTCAAGCTTTTGTAACTTTTGTCGAATATTGGTAGTTCTCAATGATCTTTTTCGCTATACATGTTCTTCCTAATAATGTCAAGAGGGGGAGATGTTTTAGATGAGGATATTAATCTAATGCATTGTTAATTATTATTTGAAAAACTAACGCATTTTCTCTGGGGGAGTTTAAGTATTACTATACGTATCATATTTCTACTAAATTTATCAAGTAAACACTATTTGCTACATTTTCAAATCACTCAGAGATAATTACAATTTATGAAACAAGTTTAGAGTGTATTTAACTGAGATCGATAATTCTACATATTCAAAAAAAGTGTGGTATTCTCATAATCAATAATAGTCCAACAATTTTATACGAAAATAGTGCTACTTGTATCATTCAAAACAGAGGAAAATATATCAAAAATATAATCAAGTGATAATCTGATAGATTTATTCACAAAGATATTACCAATTGCGATATTCAAGAAAATTGTGCAAAATATTGAAGTGCAAAAACTTAAATATCTATCGTCATGTACTTTTTATGAGGAGTAAATATTTTGAAAACTTGTGTTTATTGTACTATTTTTCTTTTGTTGAGATTTTATTCCATTGGATTTTGTTTTTGTAAGGTTTTAATGAGGCAATCCTAAAAGCACTTGACGGTAAATAAGAATATTATACTCATTTTCTTTTGCCATTACTTTTTCTTTTCACTGCGTTTTTTCTTGACAAGATTTTAACGAAGCGTATTCTTTATGAGTAGTTATTCAATAGGGAGTGTTATAATTCAATAAAAGGGTCGACCACCCCTCCCTCTTGTCCTCTCAATTATTTTCTTCGATGAATGACCCCATCACGATTTTTGAAGTTTTGCACAGTGCTCAAGGCCCATATATATGAGCTTCGGTCGATTTGTAATTCATAAGAAAAGTTGTATATGACAAAAAAATTTCAGCTCTTAAGAGTTGTAAATATATATATTTTTTTTATAAATTCTCTTGTAATAATAGTTTTTTTTTAATTTGATAACATAATTTATACATTTTTTATAAATTTTTTATTTAATTTTTTATTTAATTTAGTGATTAAGAATATAAATATTAATAAAATTATATATTTTTTAATGATTACAAATATTAAAAAAGATTTTAAAAAAATATGATTACACTAATAAATTATAAAAATATTATAAAATAAATCGTACGTCTATCATCCCTCATTGGTAATTACATGAGCGTACTCATCGATCACCTCGTTATGTTTGTGCTTTGCGGACCGTTCATCATGATTACATGCATAGCTTTAAATAAAGTTTTTGTTTTTGTTTTGGATGTCGGCTTAAATAAAATTGATTGAGCAATTTGTACTGTTTTCACATTTTTGATTTGATTTAATTTAAATTAATTTAAATCTAAATTTAAATTTAAATTTAAATTCATCACATTTTATTTTAACTCATTTCATAATTTTATTTTTAAATTTTTATACAAAATATAATAAATATAACAACCTTTTTAAATTTTAAATTAATAATATTAAAAAATAATATTTTATATCTAAACTCATCCCATATTTAAATCTAAACTGTCTTTAAACTTCATGAAATAGAACAAAGTTGATCCAAACATGGCTTCGAGCTTCAAGAAATTCCACATTTATGGTTCCTGCTTATGAATTAAGGCCCTATTTAGTTACTTAGATGAGAAAACTATCTCATATGGGCTTGTACGGTAGAGTGGTATTATACAATCAAATGACAATATATTTATTTTTATTCTATCTATAAATTTAATTCATCAAATATTTTTTTATATGAACAGTAATAAACAATAAAAAATCATTTCATCTTTATTTCATTTATAAATTTTCAAATTCATCTTAACAACTTTTGACATGAACAATATTCAAACTGTAAAAGTTGATTTGAGATTCGAGATGAGATAAGTTGAGTTTATTTATTATTATTATTATTATTATTTTAAAATTAAAAAAAATTGACTTAAAAATTAAAAAAACTGTATTTAAATTTGAAACAACTGTATATTAAAATTTGTATTTTAAATAAAAATATAAAAAAATATAATGATAAGTTTAAAACGAATTGAGACGAACTCATCTTATTTTTGAATATAAACGAAGTCTAAAAAGTCAAGTAAAACTCACTTATTTATCAAATTTCAAAAAATTAAAATTATCTCATTTCAACTATTATTTAAACATATATTTTTTTATAAACTATCTCATACCATCATCGCGTCTCAAAAATTTAATTACTGTTCAAAACATCTAATGATTTCATCTAAGTACTGTGCAACCAAATTGGACGTTATTGTATTCAATTGAACCACTTTTGAACCGTTGAAGAGCACGCAAGACCCCAGAAGTACTCATGTCCCTGAAACCTTGATTCAGACCATCGAAAAAGTTGTCTGCCATTTCACCATGAAAATTCTTTTGTTGCTGTGAAATCACGACTGGCTTGTACAAATAATTTAAGGAGAATTTTGGGTTTGGTTCGACTGAACTCACTCTATTTTATAGTTTTTGTTGTTTTTTACGGCAGTAAGCATCACCGCCCAGCTTATTGGGAACGGAGAGAGTCGGTGACTCCACCCCTGTAACGACGAGCCCCGACGACCTTCAGTGTACTCCCGGTGGCCTTAAACCCGTTTCAGACCAAGTACCCGACTCCCTCCAATCTCGATGGGTTGGAAAAATTTCTGTAGACTAGACTTTCACTCAATTTATGGATCCAACTCATAGCTTCACATTCAATTCAACGCTTGATACTAATATTTTGTAAAATCAACAAAATTTAAACTTATAAAAAGTGATGAATTTAATTGTCTCTGTTACATTTATAACAATTACATTGATGAATTTAATGAACCCTAAACTTAATGGATTCTTGTGGTATTCACATGACAAGCTTTTTCAAGAATTTGTCCTGGTGGCTTGGAGACCCAGTTTTTTTTTTTTTTTTCACTTGCCAATAATCATGCTACGTTGTGTTCCATAAATGTAAAACGTATGATAACTTTTAAGGATGTATTCTTTGGGAAATATTTTATTCACAAAATAATTATATAAAAATAATTTTATAAACTAACGTGATTTGATGTGATTTATCATATTATAAATTTATTGTATTATAAATTAGATCTAACGGATAAGATAAACTCAAATAAATTTGTGTAATTATTTTTGTGTATTTCTTTTATGTATGTAGCGGTCCTTATATTCTTTTTTGCTATTATAAATGTTCCTAAGAGCCATTTCATTCACCAGCCTTAAAAAAATCAAAAATTGAGTATATAATTGAGGGAGTCAGGAGATCATGAACTCCTCTCAGAAGGAGACCCTCTAGTCATTCTTCACTCCTACTCTACTAATGTAAAATAAATCTGGTCTATTTTATGTCTATTTTCTTTTCGAATTTCCATTCTAGGTCAAAAATGTCAGATCCATCGCTTTCTAGCCACTAACGCGATGCACGCACAAGAAGCCTAGACCAACCCCCCTCCCTCCTTTTCTTTCTCTCATCTCCTTTCTCCCCTGGGGCCAAAAGATTCAAAGGCTGCGAATCTATAAGCTCCATGAGCAATGTCCCAAACGGAGCAGACGGTACATATGCTATACCACTCAACTCCTATTGGCTTCAAAACTTCCATAAACAATGATTGCATAAGTAGAAATGAGGCCCATTTCAGTAGCAAACATGTGGGAATTCGTCGAGTTTTTATTGGACATGTGGAGCATTGCATTATTGAGGGATGACATGGGGTGACCAACTTGTGCAAAAGTGAGAATGGCCTTAATATCCAAGAGCATTATAGTAGAAGTGCCCTCAAAAGTGAGCAACAACGGGCCACGGCATTCTTTTGAAAAGAAACTCGATTATTGTTCTTGTTTAGTCTTTTTCTATATATTCTGGTTGAAATGGTGGGTCAAAACGATGATATGGATTGCAGCAGCTTGGTTGAGACCAATTGTTGTGACGATCAGAAGCCCCGAGACTGAGGATCGATACAGAAACTTGAATGTGAATCCAAACCCTTCATAGATTACTATTGGAACCATTTGCTATGCTGATACACATCAATGGAGTTTTGCGACTTAAAAGTGAGGTGCCTAGAAACATTCCATGTTGCGAGTCTAAAAATCTATTTGAATAGTGAGATGAGATGTTATAATTTTAAATAAAAGTTGAATAAATTATTAAAATTTCTTTTTGTCTATGGGATTGGCTGATCAATGACATAGAACATGTTCAAACTCAAGCTTGCCATTCAGAGGAGTTTCTCCTGTCCCGTGCATTCCAACATCTTTCGATTAACATAGGAATATGATAATCTCCCTCGTGAATTATTCGAAAACGGTGTAACGTGTATCCCCCCTGTTCCGGTCACGAACTAGTCGTTATAGACGACAACATTTTTTTTTATTTTAGTTTGATCCCACTGAATTGAATTGGGTCCATGAATCTAAGAAATAGTGAGAATTACCCCTCATTCTGTCCAAGAGATCAATCATGTCGAGGCGAAGGGATTCTTAAGCACGAATTCAATGAGCTACAAAGAAAACAATTAAACAAATGATTAGAGTGGGCTCAATAAGATAGGGGGTTTAAAACAAAAATTTTGATTGAGATTTTTTTAATTAAAATAAAATCAATTAATTTTAATTTTTATATTACATTTTTATTTAAAAATAATGCCTATCATTTGCCAAGTAAAATTATTAATTGAGATTTATACTATATTTTTAACTAACAACCGACTTAATTTATATTAAAAAAATCTAATTTAAAGAATATTTTATCAAATTTATTTTTATAAGACATGCTTTTGAGTTTTGGAAGTGGTTTGGAAATACAACTAATTTTATGCATTCTCAGATATTTTCAAATTTAACTTTTTCTCTCACTCAAAACCTAATAAAACATCTTAATTCAAATTATTTCATTATTATTCTGAGGTATTCTTGGTATCTAAAAGAAATTTATAAGTAATTATAATAATTATACAAAATACTTCTAAAATTAATAATGATATATAATATCTACTTGATAATTTTGTTTTTTTATTGAGTTATTTAATTTTTTTAATTAGACTTTTTTTTTCTTTTTAAAAAAAATTTACTGTAGATTTTTTTTTTTTTTTTTTTTTTTTTTTTATTAATTTTGTTGAGAGACATTTTTTTACTAGAGGGTCTTAAACAATTGTCTAATTTGCCTAAGAGTGAAGCCAACCCTGCAGATGATCTAAACACCATTCTTCCTTTGAGGTATGACTATGACTTAATAATGGAATAATCTCAATAGTAGCCTAACCTTTGGGATTTGGTCATCGTAAAGAAGCAAAACAAGAGTACGAGACGGAGACACAAGCAAGGACGGAGCAATCCACCCATTAAAATATTATTTTCTTAAATATTATTATTGTTCTAAAATTTAAAAAAAAATGAATTATATATTATATTTTGTATAAAACTTTGAAAAATTATAATAAAAACATTTCAAGATGAGATAAAACCATTTCTATATCTAAACAAAGCCTAAATTAGTCATTAAATCAGACATTAAATAATAATAAATAAAAAACTCGAAACGCCAATGTTTTTTGTGCTAATATATATGACAAACTTTTACATATTTGAAATTTCATCTCAATAAACTTTTTCTATGCAATGAATTTTAAAAAATCCAGTCATACAGGAAAGTCAAAGAACTTTATACATAAAAAAAAAAAGTGCTAAAACAACTAAATTTTTTTTATAAAAATAAACCCAAAAACTAATTGAATTTCATATAATATTTAAAATTTATTTTACAATAAAAATAATTTTATAATTTATAATATTATATTAAATTACATCAATTTATAAATTTACTTTTTGTAAAATCTATTTATAATTAAAGTATTTCATTTGTGACATACAGATAGACAAGAGGATAGAAGTTTTTGGGGGGTGGGGGTCGGGAAGGAGCGAAGGGGAGATTTTCCTTTCAATATAATAGGAAAAAGCAATGTGCTTGGTACAGCTTTTTCCTACTCCACGCTATGCCCAATCAACCAGTACCCTTTACACATTACAACATTACATGACAGACAGGTTTAAAACAGGGGTTTAAAAAACAGAGAAAGATAAGCTAAAAAAGTGGGAAAGAGATAAAGAAAGAAGGAAAAGGAATCACACTTAGCGTGATCCAGTCCACACCACCTTCTATACAAACAAACAAGCAAGTTGCTTTCCTCATTTCAAGTTGAATGTCTGGGGGCGTTTTCCCACACTCCAAACACAATTCTTTACCATCCCCAAAGCACCAAAAGATTCCATTCAATGTCCTGAAACATAAAAAATAAAGAAAAGAGTCACGTGAGTGCTGCTGCACTTGAGACTTGGGATCAGATCGAGTGAAAGCATCTTCAAAGGTGATGTTTTCACACCAGCTTGACTTTAAACATGGAGGCAAACGAAACGACAATTTTAGATTTTGGATCTTCCTATGTTTATGTGTCATGTTCAGTAGACTTAAATTAATCCAATCTTTAGTATATATAATATAATCTTGTAAAAACAATACTAAAACACCATCTATACTCACATCAACGGCTCGATCGTGGTTGCATCCATGTTGACCAATCCCATAGACTTAAAGATATGATATTTTTTCCTTTAAATAAAAAATAATAATAATAATAAAGGAACAAATCTGCAAGTGACACGGTGGCAGAGGGTCGAGCTTCACCGATAATGTCAGGGCTAGTTAACCACTCTCCACTTTACAAACATGTCTATGCTAAAACTTGGACTAAACATTTAGCAAACCCAATCGTCAATGGAGTTGAAATCGTATCCATTTAGCATACATGTTGTCCCAACTTTACAACAACTGGCCTAATGGAAATGAAGTCATGACTCATATTCCAAATTCTTAGTTTATTCGGATCGATCATTTCAAGGGCTGCCACTAAAAGCCATGCTACATAAGTACAAATTCGGAGCACCCAAGTCATCCCAAATATTCCGATCACAAACCTAAAAGTTTCCCTCCCATCAACCAACCAACACATGTTTGATGGTAGCACTTTAATTTGTTTGTGCAAAAGGGATGGCCCCCACCAAACAATTTGGTTCAATGATAACCACTTATGCTACCCATATGCCATGTTATGGAGAGAGATTTGCAATTTGAGAAAGGTTTTAGCGAAGTTCCTTTGTAGAGTTATTTTTATTATTTTTATTAGTGGCACTGTGCATTCAAGAATAGCATTTGACTAATTTTGAGAGTGCACAAATCCTTGAAAAAGATATTTTTGTAAATGCATCTCGAGTATTTCAAGAAAAAAAATTTTTCGCTTAATGGTTCCTAAAGATTGTTTGCGCTTAAGATGATTTACTTCAGTCTCGGAGGAGACTATCCTAAGCCCAAGGCCTTTATCACTTGAGCCAATCTTTAGATATTTTTGTAAATGCACCTCGAGTATTTCAAGAAAAAAATCTTTTCACTTAATGGTTCCTAAAGATTGTTTGCGCTTAAGATGATTTACTTTAGTCTCGGGGGAGCATATCCCAAGCCCAAGACCACTTGAGCCAATCTTCAGATATCATATAAAATCACGTTAATTTATAAAAATTTTTTATGAATTTTTTTTTTTAATGACCGTAACACTTTTCAAATAAATTTTGGTATCCCATCCAAAGTCTTTCATTTCCGAATGAAAAGCCCCCACCAACCATGCATATATATATATATAATGATGGTAATCAAAAACTGTATGTGTTGTATCAGTTAGATGATATATGGTGATATTTATCTGTTTTCTTAAGATTTATGAAATTTTATAATATACCTCTTTATTATTTCTATCAATCTGCGTTTTTATATTAAGGAAATCACTAAACTGGATCTTATAATGAGGAACAGTGTCTTCCACATCCAACAAGATTGAGTTCCAACCTTATGAATGAATGGCAATTAGCTGCCAGGCAACTGTAAAATCAAAGTGATGGATCCCTTAGAAGATAATGAGTTACGTGTCCAGCACCAATTGGCTAGCTATTAACTGACATTTCAGTTAATCCAATCAAGCACGGACACGTACCACATTCCCCAGAAACTCTCTCCATTCCTCTCTCCTAACTCCAGAAACTGACGGCGTTTCTTACCAGTAAAGAAGAGAGTAAACAGGCTCGGTCTTTTAACTCGGCTCGAACTGGGTCAACTCAGCCCAGTACAAGAAAGCGAGTAATAAAGTGCAAGAAGCGTACCGAGTTCAGTTCATTCCTGGAAAACAAAGTCATCGGCGATCTCCATCAACGGCTTCAAGCAATCCGGCGAGAACTTCCGGGCGAACAAAAACGAATAGCTCGAGTTCGATTCCCTTAACTTGTACACAAGTTCTGCCGAAACTTCCTCCGGCGTGTACAGATGGGGGTGTCCGTCAAAGCTGTCCGTCCAGTTCACCCGCGTAAGCGTGTAGTGGGTACAACCTTTCGGGTCCTCCATGGACAAAAGCGTCGGAAAGTAGTGCTCCTCTGGGTAACAGGAGTCGATGTTCAAGCATGGCAGCCTGAACTTCCTCCACAACCTGATGTCTCTTAGAACCAGCAAAGCGTGTTTACGGCTCAGCGTGAAAAACTGAGATCCGACCCTGAATTGCTCGAATGGCACTTCGGGAAGCATGGAGTTGTCGCCACGAGCGATGTAGCGATCGGGTAAGTTGGGATCGTCTGAGAGTATTTCGATGAAGCTTTGGTACTTTGGGAACGGCGACGAGAGCACATCTTTTAAAGAGGACAGAGTGTTGCGGAAAAGGAAGTTGTGGACGAAACGGAAGGAGTGCAGCGGGATGCAGTACTGAGACACGAGGGCGAAGTACGAATTCAATGGGTCATCGAGGACGGCCACGGCGAGTAGCCTCCGAGCGGCAGCGATGAGGGTCGGTGACGCTCGCTCCGTCTTCCTTGCTTCCTTGATGAATCGGCCTTGGAAAACGCCGCCGGGAGGGGTGATTTTGACGGAGGGATCGGCGTGGATGTAGATGTTATAGAGGTGACTGTTGCCATGGAAGAACTTCTCCCACAAGGGGGCGAAAGAGATATCAGAGTTAGTGAGGAAGAGGAAAGCAATCTTGGGTTTGGGGTTGGTTTTCGTGCCTAAGCGAGAGTGAGTAGAGCGTGTCCGTGACGAGGAAGAAGAGGAGGAACCGAGGGTGGCCCTGCGGAAGAGCGCGAGGTCATCGAGCTCGTCCGGCTGCAGGAGCGGGATGTCTTTGGGAGGGAGGATTTGAGGGGCGAGGACAAAGAGAAGAGGAAGAGAGAGCAACAGAAGGAAGGAGAGGACAAATGGGGTTGATGAGAACATGGTGTTTCGATATGGAGAAAGGAAAAAGGAAAAAACTTGGGAATGAAGGGGATAACAGAAACTGAATGCTTTTTTTCCCCCACTTTTGAAATCTTTTGGGATTGAATTTGATAGCAGGAAAGGGGGGACAAAATCAAGGGTAGAAGTGAACACTGAACTGGAAGTGATGACTGATGAGGACGAAGATAGATGGGAAGAAGTACAGTAAGCAAAGTATCTTATGGTTCTTTTGTTAGACTTTGCTGTATGTGGAGATTTAGAAAAGAAAACAAGAAGGTGGTCAGGCTCATGTGGAGAGTGAATGATGAAAGAGTTTGGACCTCCTTTAACTCTTATTACCCATGAGACTCTTTAGGCTTCAATTTTAACAGAGAAGAGAAGCAGAAGGTGAAGGTCCATACTTGTGGGCTGGACTCATTAATGCATTGTGGAATTGGGGCTATCACAATTTTTATCTTCCAGAAATTGTTCTTTTTGGTGTAATTTTCCATGATCAGTGATCACATCGACCATTTTCTAGCCAATATTCAAAGAAATTGCGATTAATTTCTGTGTTTAGTTTTTATATATGAACTTAAGTTGTTAACTTGTTCCTTTGTCATACTTAAAGGATATCTTTCTCTGTTTGGAATCTCAAGTTATCTCAACTTATTTTATTATTACAACTTTTATAAATTCTAATATATTTTTTTAACTTTTTATATAAAATATAATAAATAATTTAATTTTTTCAAATTTTAAAATATTTATAATAGTAAAAAGTAATATTTTAACAATATTTTATTCAATTTAATTCAATTCAGTTCAAGTCAACTAGACATCCAAACGCAACCATTGTTTATTGTGGGCACATTTTTTCAATTCCACTCTTTCAATAATTTCTAGTTAGGGATATGAGTTTTTCTAACAAGACTTTTTATCTGGATGTTGATATGGTATATTATTATATATGTGATTTAAAAAATATATTCTTGCTAAATTATAGAAATTCTATTATTCATCATTCTTAAATTGTATACTTGTTAAGAAAATAAATAAATAAAAAATAAAACAGGTCAATGATGTAGAAATAATGAGTGGAGCTCTTTTCTAATTCAATCCTTTAAATTGTCTTTTTCCCCTTCCAAGAGTTTGTGCTAATTTGAGTAATGTAACAAAATGGTATTCATTTCTTTACATTTTGTCTGTCCAGTTGATGAAGTTTTGAATAATATATATATATATATATATATATAGGGAAAAGCTAAGAACCAGATAGGTGCAATAGGACTCTTACATCAGACCAACCAAAACATGCCACATTAGCATTTATACATTGCAAATAATGGAGCCGGCCACATCAAATAAATCCGATAAACAATTCCCTTTTCTCGTATCCCTTTCTATCCCTCTCCCTCTCTCAAACCCATTTATGTCACTCTCCCTTTGCAAATTTCGATCCCATCTCTCTCACTCTCACTCTCCCTCTCTCAATCCCATCTCTCTCCCTATGTGAGTTTAATTGGAAGCTCGAAGAATTTGTGAAACTTGAATCTTTAGACATTGAACTGGTTTTCAGATTGGACGCACCCTAATGTTCAGAATGAATGTGAAACGACTATGTATAAACCTCACCCATGAACCCAAAAACATATATGGCTGAGACTTTTTATGCGCCTCGCACCCATGAATGGAATCAATTATCATTTTCCACAAATTTGTGTTACATAGTGGAGGACTAGACCCCTCGAAGTTTCTACCAAATTCTTTACATAAATTCCAGTAACTATAACAAGACTCCTTAGTAATGGGTTGTAGGAAAGAGAACCAAAATCTCATGAACTAGAGGGGAAACGAACTATCGATCTCATGAACCAGAAAGGGAACCATTTGATGCGAATCAATCTACCAGAGTTGCAAAATCTTATGAACAGAGAAAGGTTAGGAATCGAAAATAAAAGCAAACCCTAAAAAAAAATTAGAAGTGGAATTTGCTAGAGAGGTTCGTCTACATCATGATGGAGAGGAATGGAATAGCAGGCGTTCTTCGAACCCTCAAAATCATGTGCGATGAAATTTTGTCGGGGTCGAGCTCAATTGAAATCGTAGAGGGAGAGGGAGATGGAGAGAGATAGATTTGAGAGAAGAGGGAGAGCGAGAGCGAGGGATTCGAAAGATAAAGTGAGGTCTATTTACCAAATTCATTTGGTGTGGCTGGCTCCATTATTTGCAATGTGTAAATACTGATGTAGCGTGCTTTCATTAGTCCGGTGTAAGAATCCTATTGCACTTATCCAGTTCCTAGCTTTTTCCATATTTATATATGTATGTATGTATGTATGTGTATAAAAATAAATAAAATAATTTAACAAGGGCGCCACACAAACTATACAAGTGATTTAAAAGCATTCACATTACACCATTTAAATAGTACATATATAGTTATAAATCAATATTATGAAACACTCAAGCTACAGTAAAGGAATAGTAAGTAAATGTTGATTTTAGTTAATTTGTTAAATTAGTATAAATTCAGTTTAAACTCAAGAATAAAGTTTGTATAATTTCATTTAAGTGGCTGCTTATTGAATGCTTAGTATTTTTTAGTTCTAGGCATTGTTTGTGTATACAAATATTGTCACATATTCTCAGATATATAGATATAGTTTGGATAGTGAGTTGAAATAAGATTAGTTGAGATGAATTTTAAAAATTGAATAATATATTATTAAGATAATATTTTTTAATATTATTATTATTTTAAAAATTAAAAAAATTATATTATTTATTATATTTTGTATAGAAGTTTAGAAAAATTATAATGATGAAAAGAGATGAATGTCAAATCCAAACATGGCATAATTTCTAAACATCACTTACATACAAAATATCTTTATTTTTAAATAGGGTTTAGAGCACTCTCATTAGCTTTATGTCTGTTCATCTGGATCGGATACAGTTTGAAATTTTATTTATTTTTTAATACTTTTGAATTAAAAAAAAAAAAAAGTTTAAAAAAATTTTAAATTTGAATTCTGTATTCTCAAATCCGACCTGAATAAATACTCTTAATTGAATTAGACATATGCAAATGTAACATTTGCATAATATGAAGTGCTTTTGCATTTACCTATTCAACTCAAAATTTATTCATACATTGAATTATTTACCTATTCAACTCAAAATTTATTCATACATTGAATTATTTATCTATTACTCAAAATAATAATAAAATATTATCAATTTAATCATATTTATTTAATTTTTTTCTTTTTTTTTTTTCAAAATGAAAAGTTACAAGAAAAGTATTATCAATTTAATAATATTTGTTCATTTTTTTCAATTAATAGAGAAAATTAGAAAGAGAAATGTCTTGAAATGACATTTTATGATTAAAATATTCATTTGATCCTTGCTTGTACAGCAAATATGCAAATATGACAATTGGGTGATAGTTACGGTAGTCATAGGTTTTTTTTTTTTTTTTTGCCTAATTCAATGTAGATAGTTTTTTTTTTTTTTGTATTTTGCTTAATTTCATTTTGTGTGAATATAAGGCTTAATTTGATAAGTTCACTTTTTAAATTTATTTATTATAATTTTTTCAAACTTGTATTTATTTTTTCAAATTTTAAAACAAAAACTATGTTCAAACAATAACTTTATAATATTTTTATTTAATTTTTCTTTCTCATCTTCCAAAACTCAATAAAACACTTTTAATTAAAATAATTTCACTCCTACTCATAACTGTTTTATTACTATAAAAATATAGTAATTAGCCCTTATTTTTCAAGATTTTAGTAACATAAACATTGTATTAACCAAAGACATTTATTTCCGGTGGATGACAACCAATGGACTAGATCGACGGTGCAGATCCCTTTTCAAACCTCAGAAATTGCAAAAGAAAAAAATAAAAAAAGAAAACATTCTATTTTTTTTTTTTTTTATAAAAAGAAAACATTCTAGATCCTTCTGTGCTCGCTCAACTTCTCTCATCCGTTGAAGTCAATTTAATACTACCCCTTAGTTACCACACTTCAAGACCAATCTCAACCGTCCATTCTCTCTTTTTTATACCCGATCCGATCAGTTTATACTCCTCTTTCTGTCTCTCGCCGTCTTGCTTTCTGCTGTGGTTCTTCTCTTCGGCCCTAAGGTACAAATCGTGCAGCCCTCGATCGGTTAGTTTCCCCCTCTCCTTTCCTATCTGATTTCAGATTTGGGTTTTTTCTTGGATTTGTTTAGAAATTGAAAGCGGTGGGTTTGATTGTCTTTTAGAAAGAAGAAAAAATGTTTGGGAGGGCACCGAAGAAGAGCGACAACACCAAGTACTACGAGATTTTGGGAGTGTCAAACAGCGCTTCGCAGGATGATCTAAAGAAGGCTTATAGGAAAGCGGCCATTAAGAACCATCCGGACAAGGGTGGTGACCCGGAAAAGGTCTTTTTGATTTCGCTTCCCTTTTCTCTTTATTTTTAATTTTTTTTATTAATATTTCGTTTTTTATTTTTTACGAATCAGCTTGTGAAATTGTTATTATGGTTTGGTGAAACTTGATTTCTTG
Organism: Platycarya strobilacea; assembly: GCA_036898215.1. Taxonomy (NCBI): domain Eukaryota; kingdom Viridiplantae; phylum Streptophyta; class Magnoliopsida; order Fagales; family Juglandaceae; genus Platycarya; species Platycarya strobilacea. Next base: position 33,790,727 of record CM072551.1, on the reverse strand, counting down.
ATTGTGTTCTGAGCTTGGATTTCCTGGGTCAAAATATAGACATTAATTCTTATATTGTTTTTTGTGAATGTTTATGGTTTTAATTGTGTTTCGTTTTTGGTCTCGAAACGTTGTAGTAGTGATGTTAATCTCTGTAATATAATTTCCTTAGGGAGACATTTGATAAGAGGATTGAATTTTTGTGGTAAATTATTGGTTTTGTATATGCGTGCTTTTTTTATTGGTTTTGTATATGCGTGCTTTTTTATTGGTTTTGTGGAGTTGTGACGCGAGTGGAGGGTATGGTGGCTTTGATTCCAGCTCACAGCTTTGGCAACGAATATGGTTTAAAGCGATAACATAATTTTTTACCTTCTTTTTGCCATACTGTTTGGTCTCAATTTGGTATTTGGGTCTTGGAAACGTACTAAATTATCCTGAGAGTTATTTCTTACATCCAACATTGAATAACTTGGGTGGCGTTCTGCATTTGTGCGGAATAAGAGTATTATTTTAGAGGCAATATAACTCCTCTATCCAAATTTTGGCACTGTGTCTCCATGTTGTTTTATTTAATTTAATTTAATTTGGGCTTTCTGTTGATGGTTTTTGTGTAGTATGTACTGAATGTCCTCAAATATGGTTTCCTTTCAGTTTAAAGAGTTGGCCCAAGCTTATGAAGTTCTAAGCGACCCAGAGAAGCGTGAGATCTATGATCAGTATGGAGAGGATGCTCTCAAGGAAGGAATGGGTGGTGGAGGTGGCGGGCACGATCCGTTTGACATATTCCAGTCCTTCTTTGGTGGTAGCCCTTTTGGCGGTATGAATCTTTGGCCATGGGATATATATGCTCCCATTTATGAAACATAAAATATGGATATCTGTGGTGATCTTTCCTGTGCCCAGGTGGTGGAAGCAGCAGAGGCCGAAGACAGAGGAGGGGCGAGGATGTGGTCCATCCCCTCAAGGTTTCTTTGGAGGACCTATACAATGGGACATCCAAGAAGCTGTCCCTCTCTCGTAATGCAATCTGCTCCAAGTGCAAGGGGTTAGTACTGTATTTTTACATGTTTTGACGTGTTAAATTTTTTCTCTTCGTTCTTCCAATATGGATTCCGTGTGACATCTTGCAGTAAAGGTTCCAAGTCGGGTGCTTCAATGAAATGTTCTGGTTGTCAAGGTTCTGGAATCAAAGTCTCCATCAGGCACCTTGGGCCCTCTATGATCCAGCAAATGCAGCACGCTTGCAATGAGTGTAAGGGTACGGGAGAAACAATCAATGACAAGGACCGTTGCACACAGTGCAAGGGAGAGAAGGTTGTCCAGGAGAAGAAAGTTTTGGAAGTTATTGTGGAAAAGGGTATGCAGAATGGGCAGAAGATTACATTCCCTGGAGAAGCTGATGAAGCGGTGAGGCTGACATTTATTTTTCTTCATTTGAAAAATGTTTTGTGGTCTTTGTAATACTAAGGTGGTTGGCTTGCTAGAAGTGTGGAATTTTTTTTATATTTTTTTGAAACTTTTCTCTTTCAATGTGAGACTGCTATTCGGTTATTAATCTATGCATGTTTTGTTTTTATTTTGCAGCCCGATACTGTTACAGGGGACATTGTTTTCATTCTACAACAGAAAGAACACCCCAAATTTAAGCGGAAGGGTGATGACTTATTTGTTGAACACACCTTGTCCCTTACAGAGGCACTCTGTGGGTTCCAATTTCTTTTGGCACATTTGGATGGTAGACAGCTCCTCATTAAATCTGAACCTGGAGAAGTAGTCAAGCCTGGTATGTTGAATTATTACTATATTTTTAACCATCTATTTTTATCTGCTAATGCTGTTGTGAGCTATATCTAAGTTTTGTTGATCTATTAGAGTTTATCTATGCAATTATGCATCAGAATAACATTGATGGCAAAGGTGGAGATGTGCCCTGTGGAATTTTTTTGTACAAGAAGTTTGTGACGATAACAGTCTCATTTTTAATCTATAACCTAAGAGTGCATCTTTGATCTAGAGCTGCTGGTGCTTTACTACACCCAATGGGGAATCTCAGCTTCCCATTGGTTTTCACAAAAGTCATTGTGGAGCAGCTTGAGCTGTTGGAGCTTCCCATTGATGCACTTTAATTGGAATCGGATGTGGCAACTTCCTGTTGCGGTTTTTTACAGCGTACCAATTTACTTAAAAAACATTATTTCTATCATTTGGGTTGGGTTGGGGTGGGGTGGGGTGGGTGTTTAGCCTTGTTCTTCTTTAGTGTCTCGTTACCCATGGTTCTGTTGGTCCACACTAGTCACTCAGGAGATAAAAATTTATTCACTATACCCAAATGGGTTCCATCCGGAGAACAACAGGGTGCAAAGTGAATTTCACGAGTATGCTTATAAATGAACTTCTAAGAAAGTACAAAGTTATTTGCGGTGCTCAATATATCTATCTTCATTGAACTGATCATTTTATTTTGTGTGCTACAGACCAATACAAGGGTATAAATGATGAGGGAATGCCGATGTACCAGAGGTCGTTCATGAAAGGTAAATTATACATTCACTTTTCAGTAGAATTCCCAGACACCCTTAGCCCAGAGCAGTGCAAGACACTAGAGGCTGTGCTGCCTCCGAGGAGTTCGGTGCAGCTTACGGACATGGAGCTGGATGAATGCGAAGAGACTACACTGCATGATGTGAACATAGAGGATGAGATGCGTCGCAAGCAAGCACAGGCCCAAGAGGCATACGACGAGGATGAGGACATGCCTGGTGGTGCTCAGAGGGTCCAATGTGCTCAACAATGATGAATGAATGAGCTGCTGACCCCAAAAAACAGGAATGATTTGGAGAAACCAGAATTACTAAAAATAAATATTTAACATCATTGCCTTGTGTTACAGGGAGTAATAGTTAGATTTTGGATTGTTTATGGATTGTTGACATGTTATCAAACATGTACTGTGTGGAAGATCTAAATGTTTGAATTCTAGTGTTAAGTGGAAAACCATGGTGGTTTGTTGGAGGTGTATAATCTGTGTCATCTGGATGGTTATTTTGCCATGCGGATGATGTGTTTCAGGGAGGCTATAAGAATTAAGAACCCAATTTAAGCTCGTTAGTATGCATGCATGCAACTGCTGCCTGTTGGTTTGAGGAACGAAAATAGTGGCAATAGGTCCAAATTAAAAAAAAAAAAAACATAAGCATCACTCCATCCGATCCTTTCAAAGTTAATTTGTTTTCTCTGTTGGTTTTCTGTCTGTATTATCGAGGTTTTCAACTCTTGTTAATTTTCCAAAAGAAATCTAAAGTTGTGGAGTGTGAAAGTGTGGTGTAATTTTTTTTTTTAATTTTAAAAATGAGTCTGAAATTTATATTAAAAATTAACTTTTTACTAGTGAATTTTGTTTTTTTTCTAAGGAATTATGTAATATTTGTATATTTCATGATTATATTTAATATTATTTAATTATTATTCAATTGAGATTCACCAATGTCAAATTCGGCTGATTTCAATAGATGGAGAAGGAACTACGAAGGCTTTTACTGTGGAATGTACAAAAGTTACGTAATTGTATCAAAAAAAAAAAAAGAACTATACTATAATGTTAGGGATAATCGTAGGGTAACAATTAACAGGTATTGTAAAATAAGTAGAGTTTATTATTAAAAAATTAATTTTTTGGATGAATTTCATAGTCGTTCATTTTTCTTTTTTCAAAATGTTTGTAGCACTTGCTTATTTGCGATTATAAATATTATTTTTGATCAACAAATTAGATTTTTATGTGAATATATATTTACTCATTTTATCAAAGGAATTATATTATATTTGTGTATTTTATAATTGTAAATATCAAATTTCAAACCAAGTTACAAACTTTTGAAATGAGTAGATATAAAATTCACATAAAAAATTAATTTTTTAATATACAAAAATCGTAATAATATTTAAGAAATTAATATTAATTGAAGTTTGAAAGTAACTCAAATTGAATTCGTATAAAAAGAGTAGAAGTAAAATAAGAGGATATAATAACATTATTCTTTAAAGAAATCTCTATCTAAATGAATTAAGTTGTAATTATGCAAATTTATTCTCAAGTTTAGTAAAATAAGAGGATATAATAATAGCACTATTGTTTAAAGAAAATCTCTATGTTACAATTATGCAAACTTTATTCACAAGTTTAAACTAAATTAAAACCAAAATTGTGGCAGTTTAACATTTTAAGTAAAATTATAATAACTGAAGTTTGAAATCAACTCAAACTGAACTGGTATAAATAGAGAAGTAAAATAAGAGAATATAATAGCTTTATTCTTTAAAGAAAATCTCTATCTAAACGAATTAAGTTGCAATTATGCAAACTATATTCTCAAATTAAAACTAAATTAAAATCAAAATCATGGTAATTTAACATTTTAAGTAAAATTAATATTAATTGAAGTTTGAAATCAACTCAAACTGAACTGGTATAAATAGAGTAGATATAGCATTATTTTTTTAAAGAAAATATCTATCTAAATGGATTAAGTTGCAATTATGCAAACTTTATTCTTAAGTTTAAACTAAATTTAAACTAAAATTGTAGTAATTTAACATTTTAAGTAAAATTAATATCAACTGAAGTGGAAATAAGCTCAAGTTGAATTGGTATAAATAGAATAGAATCAAAATAAGAGAATATAATAATAATATTATTCTTAAAGTCCGGTTTGTTTTGGAAAGTGGGTTTAACTCATCTCATCTTATTTTGTACTTTCAACTCATTTCAATAACTCATTTTAAATTTTAAGTTATCTCAACCACTCATTTTATTACTATTCATAACTCATCTCTGAATTCAAGCGGGGCCCGGTTGCAATTATGCAAACTTTATTCTCGATTTTAAACTAAATTAAAATCAAAATTGTGATAATTTAACATTTTAAATAAAGTTAATGTTAATTGAAATTTGAAATCAACTCAAACTGAACTCGTATAGAGTTTAAGATTGTGATTAACAAGTGAAGTAATTTAAGATTATTTTATTATTTATAAATAATTCATAATTATTTAGTATTATTCATTAATCATTTAAAATCATTTCAACATCCAAATCTAGTTTAAATATTTCGTATTAGATTATATATTTCTTTTGAAACAATGCCATCGAAGGCCTTCATTCATAAAATATCAACACAAAGACCATATTACAGAGTTCATGCATACATGAATATAAACAAATACATTATAGCGACATTATCAACTATCAAGCTCTAGCAATTATTGCAGTGGATAAAGATAGTCTTCCATCCACACTAACTCCTCATCGAAGGTTTAATCTGGGAGCCAAAAATACTATTAAAGGTCCGCAATTTTCTGACCATATCAAGACATATTTTTCTTTAGACTCAGAATATTCTTGGCAATGATCATAACATCACACTCAAACAAAATTTTTTGTAGCCCCAACTCAGAACAGAAGACAGTAGTTCTCTCTAAAGTAAGAATTTCTGCTAGGATAGGGGATTTGATAAAACCACGAGACCATCGAGCAGAGGCCATTACTTCACCTCTCCAATCGCGAATGATAATGCCGCCACCCATCACGGCTCTAGAGTTGTTGAGGGTTGCACCCCAGTTTAATTATACCACTTCATTTGCGGCTTACACCAGTGGATATTCCTCCTTAGTAAGTTATTACCCCCTGTTGTGTTACCTTGGATAGTTTGGGCTTGGAGAAAAACAACCAATTCGGTTCTAGCACACATCCATACTTGAGAAGGACTTGAGCATACCCCTTTAAACACATAGTTATTTCTTCTAGTCATAAATGGCGAAATACTACAGCCAACTCTGCCATTTGTTGAGAAGTAAATTGTTGAGTTAACAGCTGCCAGATAGCAACAAAATCCATGTTGAAATAAACCATCTTCTGGAGAGGACTGCCTTTGTCACCCCAAATATCCCGTGCTACTACACAATGCCACAAAACATGATTAATGGTCTCTTCTTCATTAACACAAAAAGGACATAAAGGATTTACCGACACTCTCTTTGTGAAAAGTTTTAAGGATCGTGGGCAATATGTTTGTTAATGCTTTTCACAAAAATACTTTCACTTTATTTGGGATGGTTAGTCGCCATAGTTGTCTCCACATCTCATAAACAATTGTTGTATTCAACCCTTCACTCATTGAGACAGCCTTCAAGCCACAGCAAATATGATAAGCCGATTTAACTGAGAAAAGACCATCTTTTGCTTGACCCCATGCCAATTTTTCTGCTGATCCCAATCGATTGACAAGGATCCCCTTAATTAAATCAGCTTCCTCATAAAAATACTTCGACAATCAAAGCATGACTCTAATTCCCATTTTGCAGGAGCAAGTCCTTCACTTTTCCACTTCTTTAAAAAACTTTGATAGGAGACTGAACTAAGTTAATGACCTTTGTGGGAAGCCATTTTTCTCCCCAAATGCTAATACTTTCAGCATTCCTTATTCTCCACCTTATTCCCACCTTAACCAAACCTTCTCCCTTCCAAATACTCTTTCAAATCAAAGATGTAAGGTTTCCTTTTTTGGCCTTAAAAATATTCCGATGCCAATAGTATTTTTAGTCATAACCTTAGTCACCAAGCTATGAGAATTGGAGTAAATTCTCCAAAAATGTTTTGCAAGTCCAGCCAAATTAAAGCATTTAATTTTTCTGAAACCCAAGCCTCCAAACTCCTTTGAAATTCTCATAAAGTTCTATTGCTTCCAATGTATCTTCCTACCCTTACTGGATGATCCCCACTAGAACTTAGCAATTTTCTAATTTAAGTCGTTACACAGTCGTTTGGACAACTTAAAAATAGACATTGCATAGGTAGGAATAGCCTATAACACATATTTAATGAGAACTTCTTTCCCAGCTTGGGAAATAAATTTATTATTCAACCTCCCTCTTCTGTGGGAAATCCTTTCTTTAAGAGATTTTAAAGTATCGTACTTTACCCTTCCCACCATTGCAGGCAAGCCAAGATAACTTTCAACCTCCCTACAAACCCTTGCATTGCTCACATTTATAATCTGGTCTCTAATAGTGTGGTTGGTATTTGTACTGAAAATAATGGAAGTTTTCCTCAAGTTCATTTGTTGGCTCGAAGCTTTCTCATAAAGCTGAAGAATCTCTTAGAGACAATTCCATTGTCTCACCTCAGATTTGCAAAAAATGATACAATTATATGCAAATATGAGGTGGCTAATACAAGTACCCTCTGCTCATCTCAACACCCTGTAACAACCTCTCATATTTAGCCGCATGTAACATACTAGTTAAACCTTCAGCCCATAAAAGAAATAAGTAGGGTGATAATGGAATACCTTGCCGTAACCCACAAGAAGGAACAAAATCTCAATGTTTTTTCCATTGACCAACATTGAATATTTCATAGTGGATATACAAGTCATAATTAAATGGATCCATTTCAAACTAAAGCCCAAGTTTGACTGCCAAGTGACCCCCTCTCTCTTTCAGTCTAAACTTCATTGTATGGAGAACCTCATACACAATCAAAATATTATTAGAGATAAGATGATCAGGAATGAAAGCACTCTAGTTTAAGGAGACCATAGAGTCTAGTACAAGTTTTAAGCGATTGGCTAAAACTTTAACAATTATTTTATAAATCACATTACATAAACTAATGGGACGAAAGTTACTTATAAATTCTAGTCACTCGCCCTTGGGAATCAGAATATTGTTTGTCAGATCTATGGACTCATCAAAACACCCACTATTGAGAAAATACAGGACAACTTCAGCAGTTCTATCACTAGGGGTATCAAATTATGTCAACGAGTCGCATTTTTGTCGTGTCAAGATATGTATATTATATTATATAGGTCTACCCTAACTCGATCTGTTGAACTTATCATGTCAAAATTTCAAACCCTAACATGACCTATTAATATAATATGTTGTATCATGTCAACCCGTTATGATCCATTAGTGAATATTACAAAATAAATTAACACGTCAAAATATGATACGTTTCAATCTGTTTATGTAAATGTGTTGAATATGTTAGAAATTAATCCATTTGACTTAAAGTTAGCATAATTTTATATAAATGTTAAAATCACAATTAGTATAAAAATTATAATGCTAACTACAAGTATTAATTACAATCTAAATAATAAAAATATCGAAATTAAGATTCTAACAATCTTATTTTTAAACATAAGTGTATACTTGTAATTTCAACTTTATTAACGTGTCATAAGGGGTCAAAACAGATTGACCTTTTATCAATTTGTTAAGCAATCGTGTCATAACAGATCCATCTGTTTTGACCTGAAATCCATTAAAAGTAAATCCTAACTCGCTATTATCGTGTTATATTTATGTTGGGTTAACAGATTATGTAATATATTGCCACCCCTATCTATCACCAACCATAGCCCAGTTATCTTGAAAGAAACATAGCCCCAAACCATCTGGCCTAGGTGACTTGAGAGGATCCATCTGACGCAAAGCTGTGCCCACTTCAGACCTTGTAAAAGCTGCATCCAGAAGTGTACAATCTTCCTCACTAAGTCGGGTAGTAACATGCTGAGTGACAACTTCATAATCTTCTTCACTTGGCTTAGACGAGGAGAAGATACTCTAACAGTGCTGCACAAAAGCTATGTGAATATCCCACAACCCTCGGCAAATAGTAGCAGCAGAATTTGTAACTTCCACAATCTTATTCTTCTTGAATCTTTGCGATGCACAACTGTGAACATACTTAATATTGCAATCCCCTGACTTATACCAGTTTAACTTTTCTCTTTGCCTTTACTTGGTATCCTCATCATTAAGGAGCAAATCAACCTCATTCTGTTTTTACAGAATAATAGAAACACTATCTTCATTTCCCTTGTCTTGTAATCTGCCAATCTCAGAGGTTAACTCAGCAATTCGTTGTTCTCCATTAGTTTTTCTTTGCCTCGACCATGAACACAGCTTCCCGCCACATGTCTTAAGGATCCATTAACAGAGTATGAAGCTTGAGAGCCCCCAGTTGACCTGGTCCATTCTCTTGCCAAAATTATTTGAAAATTCACATCTCAATACCAAGAAGTTTCATACTTGAAACATTTTCAAGATTGATGCCAACTTGCTCTACTACGGTATAGAGAGATCACAAGGGGTCTATGATCCGATTACACAGCAGGAAAGGACCTAATAGTAATCCTTTCACCCCCTCTAGCCAATGAAAATTCACAAACATCCTATCCAATCTCTCCATAGTAAAGCTGTCATCAGTATGGTTGTTGGACTAGGTAAAAAAGTTTTCTTGACATCCCACGTCATTAAGCCTATTGTATTCAATTGCTTCCAAAAAGAGTCTTATCTGTGCTTCAGGTCGTGGGTGGGCTCTCTGCGTCTCATTTTGTGACAAAATCTTGTTAAAATCACCCATAATACACCAGTGTGAGTTTCTAGGATTCAGGCGTGATAACAAGGCCCATGAGTGTACCCATCTTCTTGTTTCTAATGCCCTATAGAATCCTGTAAAAAGATTTGCCTGATGATAGCCCTTATCCTTTAACCAACCACTAATATGTCCCTCAAAGTAATTGCAAATTTCAAAATCCACCTCCCCTTTCCATAACATGGTTAAACCACTATTCTCCCATTCGGCTCCACCACAAAGCAGCCACTAAAACCCAAACGACAACTAATCCATTCTATTCTTGAACCAGTGCAATGTGTCTCACAGAGAAACACTATCTTTGGGGTCTTCTCCTTTACTAACAGGTAAAGTTGTGAATTGACTAGGGGATCCCAAGCCCCCACTAGTTCCAACATAGGATTATCATGATGTTCGGCGGGGCCATCGTGCCACCACCGTCGAGGAGAGATCATGCTCTCCAAAAGAATACAACTTGGGACCTCGTGACTTCTTCCTCCCCTTACCCAACGCCGAATCATCGGATTTTGATAGCCCCCTCCCTTTTCTTCCTCGATATGAGGTTAAAATATTGACATGTGGAGTGATGCTGCCTCGCCTTACGCTTCCATTTCCCACCTTTTTGAGCTGCTCCATCCTTCCCGAGATTAATTTCCTAGAAACCTATAGATTCAAGATTGGAGGAATTGGGGAGAAGAATGGCATTATTCACCATTTTTCTGAAAGAGTCTTCCTTATTAAGAAGCCTCAATTGGGTTGACATTGGGCCTAGGCTTCTCAAAAGTCCACAACCCACCACATTCCGATTCGCTTTCATAGATGAGGCAACAATAGCTGGGGCTTCACATGCTTTCGTATTGGGCCTAGGGCCAACATGAGTAAATTCCTGTACGTAGCCCACGAGAGAGGCTTTAGGAGATGCAGCCCAACTACTACCTTCGTCAACTTCCTTCCCAATAGAAACTGCATCCTTCCCCCCACCTTTTGTCGAGCCCTCACCACCCTGTCCAGTAAAAGAATCCAACATAGTGCCACCAACATCAAGAGTCTTCCTGCCACTCTAATTGCTGGCCCTTAGCTATGTGTCAAATTGGAAACCAATGGATTGATTCCCCATGTGAGTAGGTCCACCACATCCAGAAGACTCATGCACCATCCTACCACATAAGAAACAAAATTTTGAGAGCTTTTCGTACGAATCCACATGGTCTTCCCCAAAGAGTTAATGGTTCTTCCTTGAGACAGAGGCTTCTTGATATTGACATCCACCAGGACTCGAAGGAATCATCCCAGTTCCACCTTATCCTCCGGAGCATCCACCATTATCACCGAGCCCACCGAACTTCCTATCTATTCACCAATCCTCTGCCTCATGCAAGCCATTGAAAGATTATTCAAATGAATCCAAAACCAATCCACATCAAAGTTCAATATATGTGGTTGAACATTGACATCCATTGCCCTCAATACAAAGAGATGGTTGTCAAACTACAATAGGCGGGAGTCGAAAACCCATTCCTTATCGGAGTCAGAACCAAAAGTTAGGGCAAAGATGTTGTCTTTCAAAGCCTTCCCTATCAGAGTCAGAATCAAAAGTTAGAGCAAAGTTGTTGTCTTTCAAAACCTTGACATTAAAAGGATGGTCTGTCTTCCAAACTCACTGTATGGTAGTCCTTACAACTACAACATTACACTTCGTCCATTTCCTCCATAGACACTTTCGATTTCCTACCCTTCTCATCCTGGATTGAGAGGGATTGCAAGCTCTATTCAATTCATCCATCATCTTCATCAGTCAAAGTACAAGATCACACCACCCTAAAGACCCTCTCCGTACTGAACACAGCAGAGAGGCACTCCCTCACTTTCCTTGTAAATCCTACGTTTAAACAACGAAGATTCCACGAGAGAGGAGGAAAATTGCTGATCAAATTTTTTTTTACAAAAATCGCCTAATAATTATCACGAAGTCGCCTCGTAACGGTTCTCAAATTGTACCCAAATTATTCACCCAAATAAGTTGTACCTCCAACTATTCACCCAACTAGATTATATTGATTATGCTATATAAAAAAAAAACTAGATTATATTGATTTATATCTCTAATTATAGAATGAGGTCGAACAATTTTTCGTATTTTATTATTTTATTTGCTGTGGACGACGACCAATGGACTAAATCAACGGTGTAGATCCCTTCCCAGACTCCAGAATTTGCAAATACATTCTAGATCCTTCTGGGTTCAACTCCTCTCATTTTTCCTATAAATCATCGTCTCTCGCCGTCTCGCTTGCTTCTGTGGTTCTTCTCTTCGCTCTTTTACGTAACAATTCGTACAATTCGCGATCGGTCAGATTCCTTTCTCTCCTTACCTATCTGGTTGCAGATTTAGGCATTTGCTGGATCTGTTTAGAAATCTCGAAGACGGTGGGTTTGATTATCTTTTAGCAAGAAAAGAAAATGTTTGGGAGGGCTCCAAAGAAGAGCGACAACACCAAGTATTATGAGATTCTGGGAGTTTCGAAGAGTGCCTCGCAGGAGGATTTAAAGAAGGCTTATAGGAAAGCGGCCATCAAAAACCATCCGGACAAGGGTGGCGACCCGGAAAAGGTCTTTCTTGATTTCGTTTCGTTTCCTCTTTTATTTTTCATCTTTCATTCATATTTCGTGTTTAGATTTTGATTTTTGACGGATCAGCTTGTGAAATTGTTATTATGGTTTGGTGAAATTTGTTTCTGTCTGAGCTTGGATTTCCTGGGTAATCTACAGATAAATTATTATATTGTTTTTTGTGAATGTTTATATTTTATATTGTGTTGGGGTTTTGGTCGCGAAACGTTTTATTAAACTCTAAACTCTGTAATATAATCTCCTTAGGAATTATCACAGAAGTAATATAATCTGGAGATCAAGGATGCCAGGATTGAATCGCGGTTAATTACTGGCTTTGTATATGCATGCTTTTTTATTGGTTTTGTGGAAGGCACGGTGCCTTTGATTCCAGTTCACCGCATTGACAGCAAAGATATTCTAGAGCCATGACATAAATTTTCCCCCTATCTCTCAGTTTGGCATTTGGGTCTTGGAAACGCACTGATTTATCCAGAGAGTTCTCTCTTGTTTTTTCAACAATTATCTAACTTTAGTGGTGGCATTCTGCATTTGTGTGGAATGAAAGCAATATCCTAGTGCCAAAATAAGTCTACCATCCAAATTTTGGCACTTCCGTTGCCATTTTATTTGTTACTTTATTGTTGTATTTGATTTAATTTGGGCATTCTTTTAATGATTTTTGTGTTGACGTATTGAATCTCCTCAAATTTGGGTTGCCTTTCAGTTTAAAGAGTTGGCCCAAGCTTATGAAGTTCTAAGCGACCCAGAGAAGCGTGATATCTATGATCAGTATGGCGAGGATGCGCTCAAGGAAGGAATGGGTGGCGGAGGTGGTGGCCATGATCCGTTTGACATATTCCAGTCCTTCTTTGGTGGCAACCCTTTTGGTGGTATGAATCTTTGGCCATGATATATATATATATATATATATATATATATATATGCCTGCCATCTATGAAGCATAGTCTTTGGACATTTGTGCTGATTTTTACCTTGCTTAGGTGCTGGAAGCAGCAGAGGCCGGAGGCAGAGGAGGGGAGAGGATGTGGTCCATCCCCTCAAGGTTTCGTTGGAGGACCTCTACAATGGAACATCCAAAAAGCTGTCCCTCTCTCGCAATGCAATCTGCTCGAAGTGCAAGGGGTTAGTACTTTATTTTTACATGTTTTGGCATGTTTGATATTTTCTTTTCATTTTTCCAACATGGGATTGCGTGTGGTCTTTTGCAGTAAAGGCTCCAAGTCTGGTGCTTCAATTAAATGTTCTGGTTGTCAAGGTTCTGGAGTCAAAGTCTCCATTCGGCACCTTGGTCCTTCTATGATCCAGCAAATGCAGCATGCTTGCAATGAGTGTAAGGGTACAGGTGAAACTATCAATGACAAGGACCGCTGCCCGCAGTGCAAGGGAGAGAAGGTTGTCCAGGAGAAGAAAGTTTTGGAAGTTATTGTAGAGAAGGGTATGCAAAATGGGCAGAAGATTACATTCCCTGGAGAAGCTGATGAAGCGGTAGGCTCATGTTTATTTTTCTTGGTCTCAAAAACATTTTAATGGTCTTTCTACCAGTAAGGTGGTTAGTTTGCTGGAAGTGGGAAAACCTTCTTTTTTCTCTTTCCTTTTGAGAATGGAATTTTGTTATTAATCTGTGTATTTTGTTCTTTTCAGCCGGATACTATTACAGGGGACATTGTATTTGTTCTGCAACAGAAAGAACACCCCAAGTTCAAGCGGAAGAGTGATGACTTGTTTGTTGAGCACACCTTGTACCTTACAGAAGCACTCTGTGGCTTCCAATTCATATTGACCCATTTGGATGGTAGGCAGCTTCTCATAAAATCTGAACCTGGAGAAGTAATTAAGCCTGGTACGTCGCTTTTTTATTTTTTCCTTACAATCTCTCTGTTTTTTATTTAATTTGATAATGCTGTTGCGAGCTATATCTAGGTATGAGCGTTTATATATTGAATTTTTGCTTCAGAATAACATTGACATCAGAGGTGAAGGTGTGCTTTGGTGAACTTTTGTGTATGTGAAGTTTGTGAAGATGGCATTACATGCTTGCTTCAATTATTTTTAAATCCTAATGTATAACCTAAGAGTGGATCTTTGATCCAGAGCTGATGGTGCTATAAGCCACCCAGTGGGGAAGCTGAGCTACCTGTCGGTTTTCACAAAAACGTCATTGTGAAGCATATTTTGAGCTTAAAAAGTCAATTCATTTTCTATTATTTACTTGGGTGGGGGGTTGGGGTGGTTGTTTTGGCCTTGTTCTTTAATATCTTGTTTCCCATGATTCTGTTGATCCCCCAATGGTCACTTAGTCTACCCGTAGAACAGGGTGCAGAGTGAATTTAGCTGAGTATGCTTATAAAGTACTGATGAAAAACTAAAAAGTTATTTGTGGTGCCCAATATAATCTGTCATTACTTTGCCGATGTTCTTGTTTTGTGTGGTACAGACCAATACAAGGGTATAAATGATGAGGGAATGCCAATGTACCAGAGGCCATTCATGAAAGGTAAACTATACATTCACTTTACTGTGGAATTCCCAGACAGCCTGAGCCCAGAGCAGTGCAAGACACTGGAGGCGGTGCTACCTCCAAGGAGTTCGGTGCAGCTGACAGACATGGAGCTGGATGAATGCGAAGAGACAACGCTGCATGATGTGAACATAGAGGAAGAAATGAGACGCAAGCAAGCGCAGGCCCAAGAGGCATACGATGAGGATGAGGACATGCCTGGTGGTGCTCAGAGGGTCCAGTGTGCTCAGCAATGAGGAATTAACTAGCTGACCCCCCAAAAAAAGGGAGTGATCTGGAGACACAAAACTTTACTGAAAAAAATAAATCATCATTGGATTCTTCTGTTAAAAGGGAGAGTAGTTAGATTTTGGCATGTTTTGGGTTCCTGCTATTTTGCCAAACATAGACCTTGTGTGGGAGATCTAGTACTTGAATTCTAGTGTAAGTGGAAAACCATGCTCGTTCGGTGGGGGTTTGTGTGTATATCTATATAACTGGATGGTTATTTGGCCACCCATATGAAACCATTTACTTTATAAGTCTGTTTGCTGCTTCTGCTCCCTACTTTTAATCTCTAAATGCACGCTGAATATTTGCCTTTAGTTCAAAAATCAAATTTAACAAGGCGCAATCTGTTTTGTTGTAATGTTAGATACCTTTATTGAATAGGAAGGGTAGATATCGTTGTGGAAAAGTAAGCCTTATTCTACCATATTGGAAATATCATACAATTTTGTCAGAAGAAAATTAATAAAATTAGGGTTGGTGCATGCAGTTGCCTCACTGGAACCAACAACATGTCTATGAATAAGAGATGTGAGAGACAGCGTGACATTTATTATAAACAAAGGTTTGGGAATTGGTCTCGAAAATAAATAACATTGGTGACGACTGCACGTCACGTCGATTGGTTCAATGTATGTAGAATTTATTTAATTGTGGCATTGCAACTCTTTTTTTATTAATGAGAAAACCTGGAACTTAGCTAGCATTTTAATGTAATTATTTATGCACTTGCCTTTGCCTACATTAAATGTCATTCTTTACCCAAGCTCATCCACTGCCACTCACCAGTTTTCGATTTCCACTCTGCACTCTTACATTTCAACCTTCTTCCACTCATTCTCTTACATTAGCTCGACCAGCCCAGCCCTCCCGGGCAGATGACATAACGGTATGGACGGGGGGTCAATTTGTAGAGGGATTTTCGACTTTATAGAATGAACTATAGTTCCATCATAACTCGAGAAATGATGATAACACCAAACAAACCTTAAGGAAAAAAAAAAAAAATCTCATTTCTGGGACATGAGGGAGAGATATAGTTTCACGTTTTTCCAATGGGTGAACTTCATCACCTACATCACTACCATCACTTTCAAGAACATATCCTCTTCTATATCACAAGATGGCCTATACTTTGATGTAGGGGGGGAATCCCGAAATTGCACTGGGTTTCGAAGCGGTGAATTGTGCTATTAGAGAAATAATTAGCTGCAGTATAAATCACTTCATCTTACGTGTAGCCAGCGCGTTGGTGGACTGTTTTTCGCCCAACAGCAACAACACTGTTGCTAAGCGTTTCTGTTTCTTAATATTCGGCCTTTATATCATATATATGGCACTTATACTCCACAACTTATAGAAACATTACAAAAAAGATAAATAATACTCTTATCGATATATTTGTTTGGGATCTCGTCATCTTTATTACTTAATGATTAAATAAATATTTTTAATAATATTATATATATACATATATTTTTCATAAAAAATACATTACTAGGCGGGATCACCATCGGAATCTCCATATGGTAATATATAGAAATACTTTACAAAAAATAAAATAAGCCGTAAAATCACAATGAAGAATACAAAAATATAATTTTTATAAAACCCAACTATAGCTCTAAACATCAAGTACGAGGATGAATAGTATACACCAACTATATTAATATCAAATTGCACTTTTTTGTCAATCTTTTCCAAAGAATTCTTTTTTTTTTGGGGGGGGGGGGGGGGGGGTTTTTCTTCCCTACATGTTACACAAAATAATACTTTTTTAGGAGCTCGGATTTGGGTTTGGTATCAAAATTCACGATAAATAATCTAGCACGCCATCTTCCAGTAATACAAATAAAGATAAAATCCTTATCTTAAATATTGCTAGCTCTTCAACAAGGACAATATGAAAGAGAAGAAACTTCCAAGTAAGTTTTGACACTGAAATAGATGAAATTAAAGGTACTTATTGTGCATTTATGACAAAGGACAGATGATGAGACTGAAAGGTGAGTTGATGGACATTAGGAGTAGATGAGAAGAAAAACAAGACGGCAAGGAAAAAGAAGTCGACTGTGACACGCAAGATAAAGATCTGTCCAGATATTTTACTTGGATATAAAAGGACTCTGGACGGCTGGAACATGATCTCTTCTCTTCGGATCTCTTCTCTTCAGATCTCTTCTGCTCTCTTCTCTCCTTTTCGGCTTCTTCAACCTGGGCTCCCCCAGAATCTCTTCCAA
The DNA here is from genome assembly GCA_036898215.1 of Platycarya strobilacea. Classification (NCBI taxonomy): domain Eukaryota; kingdom Viridiplantae; phylum Streptophyta; class Magnoliopsida; order Fagales; family Juglandaceae; genus Platycarya; species Platycarya strobilacea. The sequence goes on along the minus strand of CM072551.1, from coordinate 33,773,662 downwards.
CGGCTTCAACTAGCGAATTTATCTGAACATTCATCTGTAATTCTCTGTACAGTGAGCTATGTGAGACTATAAAATCCCTATTATAGTGGACTCTTATCCCCAAACACCCGTAGACGTAGGCATTCGTCGAACCACGTAAAATTGTGTGTCCATCTCTCTTTATTTCATCTGTTATCACGTACGAACCATCACGCCGACATCGCACTGGGATCCCCAAACGACCTCGAATGAAGCCCAACTCACACCAGTGGGTTGGAAATAATTCTTTCTCTCACACCGACTTATTGGCCGATTTTTATGACCTTAACAGTGACGCCGTTTGTGGGATCTGATTATCGGTAGTGAGAAAATGATGACTTTCTAACCCACTGAATAAAAGTATTCGACCGACCGGCTCAACAAAAATTTTCTCCAGATAAGTGTGCTCGACCACCTCATTCTTATTTTTATATTTATTTCTTTTTCTCTTTGTCGTTCTCATGGCCATGCACCATACTCGCCGGTGACTCCTTAACTCGCCGACCTCGCCACCTCTCTAAAATTCCCCCGCCACTCGCCTAACTCTCTCATGGCAAAGTGGGGTCGCCAATTACACAGCTCACCCAGCACAGATGGGGGCCCGCCATTTATCTGGCGTTCGTCTAGACCATCCTCAAACAACCTGCCTTCTCACTAGCTTGCAGAACGGCTTTACCATCCTTACTGGCTTGCACACGGGTCTCGCCACACTCACTCAATGGACTCGCGCGGCCCGCCAACCTCACGGCCCGCCAACCAGCTTACTCAAGGCCTTTCCACGCCCATGGCAGCGTGGGTTTGCCCAGCTCGCCCATGGATCAACCTACCCACAGCTCGCCAAACACCGTATATGCGCGCCTAAACTGCATCTCACATGACTCATATTTCATTAACACTGGAACCTCCCACCACTTATTGGGCGCACGCCCACGCCTCGTCAGTTCGTCCACAGTTCATCCAGATTACCACGCTCACCCAAGTCACTTGCCATCTCGCCAGCCTACCAGCTCGCCACATCTCCTTCACGGCTCGCCATACACTCTCGCCTATTCACTCGGCACGGAATTCCACCCTTGGACCACTAGCTCGCCTCTCAACACTCAGACCACCCTTTTCACAAACAAGGCACCAAGCTCGCCATCCCAGCTCGAAGCTCCCCTCTCAAAATTCCCTTACTCTGGAACCATAAATGGACGCCCTCACAACTCACACTTTTGGAAGCATGCTCGAGCCACACGGGCAATGGATCTCCCTCAACTCGGGTCGCTAGCATCGCCCGCTGGAGACCCTTCATCTCTCGAACACGTCTAACTTGGATTTCTCCCGGCTTGGATTTTTCTCAGCTTGGATCGAATTCCCTCATATCGGAATTTTCTCACATTACACGCATTCAGGAACACAACTCATCAATCACGGACACCCTCAATCCAAGTCTCCCTTACTCTGGAACCATAAATGGATGCCATCTTAACTCAGACGTGACCTCCAGTCCGAGCATGAAAATTCATATTTCTATGTAACAAAATTGTTTTGCAGCTCAAAGTTGACACGCCCATTCCACGGCAACACCAGTTCCATGCTCGTCATTCGGGATCAGGTCTAGTCATGGGGTCGTCCGGCCACCCATGACCAGCCCAACGATTCGTTCGTCAAGGGCTCGAGACTTGAGGTCCCGCACCCAAGTTCACTCGACAAGTCCTTACATCCATGATAGGCTCGAGGCTTGCGATCACCCACCAAGCTCACTCGACAAGCCTCATCTCGGATGCTTGCGAATCGCAGGGCTGAATCTCGGGTCCAGGCTTGCACGTAAACCCTCGCATACCTGGTTTCCTGCCAATGACCGCTTGTGGATTGCGGGATCGTAACCTCACACCTCACGACACTTTCTTGATAACATATATATATATATATATTGCATGTTTTTATTATCTCAGATACGGAAGACAGACCACCACTATCTCAATCGCCCTCAGACCGCGGGGTCGCCTGAGCTCCACGCCTCGGCCCTCGGTCCGCTCAAAGGGGTCGCCTGGGCTCCACGCCTCGACCCTCAGACCGCGGGGTCGTCTAGTCTCCACGCCTCGACCCTCGGTCCGCTCAAAGGGGTCGCATGGCCTCCACGCCTCGACCCTCAGACCGCGTGGGTGCCTTCTCTCCACGCCTCGGCCCTCGATCCGCTCAAAGGAGTCGCCTGGGCTCCACGCCGCACCCTCAGACCGCGTGGGCGCCTTCTCTCCACGCCTTGGCCCTCGGTCCGCTCAAAGGGGTCGCCTGGGCTCCACGCCGCACCCTCAGACCGCGTGGGCGCCTTCTCTCCACATCTCGGCCCTCGGTCCGCTCAAAGGAGTCGCCTGGGCTCCACGCTGCACCCTCAAACCGCGGGGTCGCCTGGTCTCCACGCCTCAGCCCTCAGTCTGCTCAAAGGGGTCGCCTGGGCTCCACGCCGTGCCCTCAGACCGCGGGGTCGCCTGGTCTCCACGCCTCGACCCTCAGACTGTGTGGGTGCCTTCTCTCCACGCCTCGGCCCTCGGTCCGCTCAAAGGGGTCGCCTGGCTCCACGCCGCGCCCCTCAGACCGCGGGGTCGCCTGGTCTCTACGCCTCGACCCTCGGTTCGCTCAAAGGGGTCGACCAGATATTTTACTCCATGCCTCAGCTCTCGCTTCACTCGCCTTCAGACAACTCCAGCATCACTCGACATTCGACACACGAACATTTTTTTCACAGACAAAAATACATCAGTATGTCTCTAACAATATGTGAATTTATCTTTGTACTGATAAAGTTATCGCCTGTAGCATGGGACGTTGACGCGAAGTAATAGAATCCTGGGCGATGTACTCGCGCCGGGCCTCACGCGAAGAAATTTCCCCGTCGACCAGTTCACCAGCTGGCGAGGAGCACTCTACGGGCATGGTGTGCGTTCAAGGTCGGATTTCGAGCATCTCACCAGCTCGCTGATTCCGAGCATCTCACCAGCTCGCTGATTCGAGCTCCCCCAGCTCGCTGATTCTGAGCACTCTTCTCAAGATGGCGAAATCCGAGCATCCTGCTCAGACATCGCAGTTCGGGTTCCACCCATTTGGGACCCTTCACCCCATGCTCAGGGTTCCCAACTCGGACACCTTCGGTCCAAGCTCTCCCGACTCAGAGATCCTCCAGTCCAGGATCCCAGCTCAGGAATCCTCCAATCCGAGCTCTCTTAGCTCAGTGGTCCACCACCTCGGGCCCAGTAAATATCATGGACTACACCGCACGAAATTCAGGATACAAGACAACAAGACAGAAAGGGATGAAATTAAAGGCACTTATTGTGCATTTATGACAAAGGACAGATGATGGGACTGAAAGGTGAACTGATGGACATTGGGAGTAGATGAGAAGAAAAGCAAGATGGCAAGGAAAAGGAAGTCGACTGTGACACGCAAGATAAAGATCTGCCCAGATATTTTACTTGGATATAAAAGGACTCTGGACGGCTGGAACATGATCTCTTCTCTTCGGATCTCTTCTCTCCTCTTCGGCTTCTTCAACCTGGGCTCCCCCAGAATCTCCTCCAACGGCTTCAACTAGCGAATTTATCTGAACATTCATCTATAATTCTCTGTACAGTGAGCTATGTGAGACTGTAAAATCTCCATTATAGTGGACTCTCATCCCCAAACACCCGTGGACGTAGGCATTCGCCGAACCACGTAAAATTGTGTGTCCATCTCTCTTTATTTTATCTGTTATCACGTACGAACTATCACGCCGGCACCACACCGGGATCCCCAAATGACCTCGAATGAAACCCAACTCGCACCAGTGGGTTGGAAATAATTCTTCCTCTCACATTGACCTATTGGCCGATTTTATGACTTTAACAGGCACAAATTAAGCTTTCTACGTTACAAGAATAATTGATTTTTGTAACTCTTTAATTACAATGAAAAAATTATTTGTGGTCAATTTTGATTCTAAATAATTATTTCACTAATATTAATTGGACGTCACAAATAAACAGTTTTTTTATAGTGTTAACGTGTCTATGTACGAGCGAGTCTCCCATGTAACTAGAATCGAAATCAACCCGAGTTTCATTTGATCTCTTCCTCGATCTCTAACAAAAAGATAAACTAAATTAGATAATGATCCTTAACTTGAAACTTCATGAATTAGTGACAAATTAAGACCATGATAAGGTAGTCTTATTCTTAATGATAATGATGTGTTATACAATTGAATTCCATTACTTCTATTTGCATACTACAAGAAAAATTGATATTTATAATTAATTAATGACGATCATAAAGATTATCTGCGACAAAAATAGTATATTAATAGCAATCAAGAACAAAAATAATATTATTTTCATCATAAATAGTCATTCTAATTGCCATTAATTGATTCTAAATGCCAATTTTTTTTTGTAATGCCAGTTTTTCTTCTTAATTAATATTTTTCTCTAGGGGATTTTAACATTATATATGTATCACTACAAGAAATTGGGGCTTTTGCCACCAATTTTGTTTTTCACGATATATGTTTGTGGCAAAATGTGACTTATTGACACCAAATTAGTTGGTGGGAATAAAGTCCAGCTTATTGTGACTAGATGACAATGGTGAATAATTGTTGGTGAGAAAAACCAATTTGTCACAATAAATGAAGTTATTGCCACCAATAGAGGTCCTCGAATGTAGAAATTACAGGACATTCTTGTGATCACTGGAATAGTCTTTTTGACACAAGTTGTAGTGTTTTTTGTGGCGAGATTCAGTGATCGCAAAAAATATTTTGCAATTGAACTTGCTTATCGTGGGTTCTTTTATTTTTCAATGAGGAAATATTGGCTTACTCTACATGGATGAACCGTCGCAAATAGTTAACACTTGAAATTAAAATTGTCAAAAGCCCTAACATTTTCACTCCTTCCTCTCTCTTTCGACTTCAGTCCCTCCTCCCCCCTCTCTCTCCCCGATCCCTCTTCTCCCACAGCCCGTCGCCTCGCTAGCCCAAGCCCTCGTGAAGTTCGCCGCCGACGATCCAACCTCGCCGGCCACTTCCTCTCCAGTCGACGCTAACTTATTTATTCATTATCCTCCCCATAGCTTCTTCTCTCGGGTTTCCTATGGTAGCCACTGTCCAGTGTCGTGCACCACCAACCACACCTCGTCGCCATTCCACTAAGCCGAAAGTCCACATATTCGGCCAAGTAGTGTAAAAAGGAAACCAAAAATGTTTCTAAAGCGATTCACCCCCTTTCCGTTGACCACAAAAAGGGAAGCAAACCCATTTCTTCCTCTCCAAGCCCCATAGCTAATGCGAAGCTCTGTTCCTCTCTTCTTCTCTTTTCATGTCTTCCACTCATCTCTCTAAATCATGTGAAATTTGCTAGAGGAAAACTAGTTTCTTCTTCTCCAAAGCACACGGGTTTTAGCCCATTTTTCCACCCATTTCAAGATCTCAACTTCAAACTTGAGTCCAAAGCTTGTTCTCATTTTTCCAAAGGGGAATGATCTTGAAGGTAAGAGGCTCTTGATTCATATTCTACTATGGCTCCTCATGGGTTTCAGATTTCACTATTTTCTCACCCATGTATGTTTCGATTTTTTTTGGTATTCCAGTTCAGCCATATCTTCATTTTTGGGTCATCCATCTTGCTTTCGGAAATTATTTGGAGTTTGAAGTAAAACCCTAATTTGTCCATTTGGTTTGGTTTAATTTTGGAAGCAAAATAGGTTTTTTGGCTTAGTTTTTGATGTTTGAAAATCACTATGTGCTATAAATTTGAAATGCTATATTTTTGGTGTATTTTCCATATATATAAATTATATATATAGCCGTGTATGTTGAAGAGAGCCATTATATTGTTATGTTTTGGATATTCAAAATGGTTGGGCTTTTTGAAAACACGCTTGTTGTAATCTTGTGTGACTTCTTGAAATGATTGATTATGTTGAAGAAACTATTCTTATGGCTTTGTTTAGGGGCATTCGAAAACTATTAAGGCTTTGCAATAAATAAACTTTATTGTTACTTTGAAAAGATGTTGTTGAGTTTACACTATGTTTTTAGTTGTGCTTAAATTATGCTAAACTAGAATAGTTGGTGTGAAGTTTCTAGTTTTACATAGGGATTTCCTTCACTATTATATGTTATCTTTAATACATATTGGGGTATGTTTTTAACAAATTTTTCCTTAATGCTTGTGTCATTAGATTTATAGCATAAGTTGGTTTTAGGAGTAGATGATTAATTGTGAATGACATGCTATTATATGAAAGCTGTCCAAGTATTTCTAAACCCATGTTATGCCATTTTTTGATGTCAAAATAGCCCATTTATGTTGTCCCTCTTTTGGTTAAATTCTACCCAACCCAAGCTTCCAAAGTATTGATAAGCTAACCTTTTTATAATGAGGGACCACAAGCTAACCTTTTTACAGGTAATTCTTTTTACATGGTAATCATTGTAAAAATCATATATTGCTTATCTGTGGCAATTTTCATGATAATAGTTTGTAATTATTAATTTGATTCTTTTAGTTGTTTAATCAGTGAAAGGCAAAATTAATTGATAAATGCCATCGATAATTTTGCAAGTCATATAAGTTTTTTTCCCCTTAAGATTTTTTTTTACTTGTATATATAAATAAAAGATATACCAAGATGCATCACCTCTAAATTTATGCTTATCGTCTACAATATTTGATCTTCGATGCTTGTTCATATTATGCCATTTGCTTCATGTTATTCCCCATGCATATTTTGGTCATAAAATGCAATTTTTAAATTTTGATTGTCTACTGGTTCCAAGATTGTGATAGTCATCATCGCCATCCTCTTTTTTCACCACTTCATGGAGATATATCTTTTCATTTTGCTTGTAAGTTATTTTCTTATCTTATTACAACTGTATGGATCTGTGCTTGGGAAAAAGTTTGATGGGTAGGTACAAAAGAGAAATTCTTGGCACATCATGAGTACTTTTGCTGTGTATTTGACCTTGATTGAATTCATGTGGACTCATTTTCATTTGTTGGATTTTTAGCATTAATTTTACATAACATTGTGTTAGGATTGTTACCTAATGGGATTTGTCGGGACGATATTCTCGAACATAGTGCAATAAAAAAAGGATTATTACTTGATGATAAAAGTGATAGTCAAACTTTCTTTTGCTGGCTTCTGTAACAAAGTGTTATTTCATCTCCATTCTCCATTTAATATTGAAGGTCTGGTTTCCATGTTGTGGACAGTTAAGAGAGAGAGAGAGAGAGAGAGATAAAGTGGCGTAATTTATCAAATGCTCTGCATGTTTTCTTTTTGGGTAATTAGTTTTTATTTGCACAATGTAAACGGTCACTTTATAGTGCATGTTTAATGGTAGTTGTTGATCATAGTTAGGGTTCAGACTTCTTCAATTTCAAAGTGGGAAAAGGGGTTACAAGTAATTAGGGACTTAGTGTATATGGAAGCGCGTTTAATAGTTAAAAAGCATCCAATGAAGGTAATAGACCTTTATTATTTTAGAATTGCAGTGGTAGTTAGATTGTTTTTTATTTTTTTCTTGATCAAATTGTAGTGGTTTGTTAAAAGCATCTAATTATGGTACTCTTGTTGATTATGCTATGAGGAGGATCTCATTGGAACTATTAATTTAATGGCAAAAAGTGTTAGTGCTGCCATTGTTGTCCGTTTAGTCATCATTCTCATTTTCCCTCACACTTGATTTTATTGTGTTTTAGGAAAGACATAAAATTAGTAAAATAATTAAAAGATAGTGAATGAAAAGGACAGATGCAAGATTTTACTTACACCCCACAACCAACAATTAGAAGGCAAGTGTGGATTTAGGGTGATAACTCAATCTATTTCTTTCTAGCTCTCAATAATTAGAGTTTGGAGGCAAGAGCAAGTGCTTCCAATTAGAAGACAGCCGATTAGAACTTGAACCTATCCTCACTACTTTTTTTGCTGATTTTGATGACTTGGCTTTGCTTGTTAATGTAGTTCGGGCATATTATGCATTAACATTGAGGTCACTTATTGTACTATGATGATTTTGATGCTTGTCTGGTAAGCTTTTTATAGAGTTACTGTATACTTCTATTCTTATATTTCATCTTCTAGCCCATTTATTAAAATTGATGGCTACACATTTTAGGGAAATGAAAGTGGAAAAACATGGATATTTTATCTTGGTGAGGATATTTTACTTGCATCATTTTCCTTTCTGTTCTTTTTTTTTTTTCCATTTATATTATTTCTTCTCTTACATTATCAATTTATATTGTTTCTTCTCTTAATGTATGCGTGCAATGATATAGTTATATTAAAATATAGGTCATCATCTCCAACAACTCTTATTTTTTTTAACTTAATGCATTCAGGCAAACCAAAATCGACAATATAAGATCGAAGTTTGTGGGTGTTGATAAATTTGATAGCAAGTATTATGAGAACTTTGATGTTCAATACAGTTAGTGTTTCTTTAAGTCTTTCAGTCATATACTTTCTTGCTATTGCAATATTATGGGTCTTAAAATATATTTTTTAGAATTTTTAGCCAGTTATTTTGGGTCTGAAAATATATTTTTAGAACTTCTAGCCTTGCATTGTGTATAAAATGATTCAGCATCTATAGTAGTTCCCCTGTATATATCGCCTAGCATTTAAAGGTGAAAAATTTATGTTACACGGTTGACAAAAACTATGTTGAAAAAGTCTTGTTGAAATGAGTCCGACTAGAATATGTTACATAGTTTACACATACCATAGTTAACATTGCTTCGATAAAGCTTCCTCTAAGTCTTAGTAGTATTAGTATTTGCAATTTTCAAGCAATAGGATGCAAACTAGAAATAAAGTGGACTGCAAATATTTTGGATATGCATGGCTAATTTCAGTATTTAATAGTTTTGGAGAAATGCTTCTAAGATTTCATTTTTTGCTAATTTCTTTTTTATTGATAAATGCTGAACTTTAGTTGCTGTTTGTAGGTCAAGCTGATTAGACACCCATTTTTTTATTGGTTCATTTGGTTCTTGGACTTGGTGCATTTAAGAAGAGCTACATGTAATTTGACTTCACTTGTATTAATGTTTGAGCATGAAATAGAATTGGATAAAGATGAATTATTTTGAAATGTTAGGATTAAGTGACAAAGTAGTAGTGAGTTTGTAAAGTATGATTTTGATGTTGGTGTTGGTTTCGAAAACTTGAATGTATTGGGCATAGATTAAATTTGTAAAAAAAAATGTAAATTTTCTTGATATTTTCTGTATAGATTATTATAAGTGTGAATTTCGATCTCTAATGTTAGAATATATATTGATTTTAGCCTATATTAGACTAGTTGTTGTGATTTTTTTTTTTATTTCCTGTAATCTCTCAGCATTTGCTAGGAAAGTAATTTGTGACAAATACTTTTTACCACCATGTCCTCAGTAGCTAATACATATTTGCAACCATATATATTGGTGGTAAAAAATCTTTTTTGAGAAAGTGTAAGATTAGGATGAATAATTTTCACAAAAAAAAAATTATTCCAAAAGGTATTTTTCCATAACATTAGTTGTGAGAACAAGTTATATGCCACCGAATTAGCCATGAAATAGTTCATGGGTAAAAAAATTTTTCGACCTATTTTTTTCGTGGATAGCATCAACTTTGGCACTACAATGGACTGGGTGGCAATATTATTTGCCACAAATTTTACAATTTATACTCAAAATATCAGGTAGTGGAAAAAAATTTGTATTTGACATGAAGTAAAATTTTGGTAGAATTTTTTTTTGTTTATGAATTATATGCCACCAACATCTCTCCAACAAATTTGGTGGAAAAAAATATTTCCAACTTAATATATACTTTTTTTCACCACATATCTTTATGACAAAAAGTTCAAAATCTTTTACTCTATATATATACATACACACATACATATATGTGTATATATACATATATATATATATATATATATATATATATAAAATACCGTTGACAATCCTCAGATAGAAACTAATAGAGATGTTAAGGTTGAAGATAATCATCACCAGATATCAACTCCCCAAGCAGCGCCTAACTGCAACAAATTTATATATATATATATATATATATATATATGTTCCTGCTAGCTTCATCATCAAGAGCTCCGCAGCCTTAAACATCGTACGTATATTTCTAGCAATATTAATCAAGCTGCTAGCTGCTAAAAGGATGGACGACCCATCCAGTAATTCCATGGATGATCCTACAAATCAAGACACGGATGAGGCTTTTGCTTATAGTTTCGGATTCTCCATTGTCATCGTCGGTGTTATCATAATCATGGCCATGGCTTCTTACTACTGCACCCGCAAGTATTCAGGCCGCCGCTCTCAAACTTACGACAGCAACGTCTCCCCTATCAGTATGATCACCACCGGAGATGACATCTCCAGCCGGCGCTCCATGGTGATCGAAGTTATAGGCGGCCTCGACGAAGCCGCTCTTCGTAGGTTCCCGAAGTTGCTTTACTCCCAAGCCAAACTCAACAAGGCTGCCGGTGACTCCGGCAGTACTGCTTCTGCCTGCTGCTCCATATGTTTGGCAGATTATCGAGACACTGATTTGCTTAGGCTGTTGCCTGATTGTGGCCACCTTTTCCATCGGAAATGTGTGGATCCATGGTTGCGGCTGCATCCTACTTGTCCCGTCTGTCGCAACTCTCCGGCGCCGACTCCTGTGTCGACTCCTCTTGCTGAGGTGGCTCCCTTGGCAAGGGGATAAGATTGAGGTGTGATTAGTATAATGAGTTGAGTTGAAAGAAATTAAATAAAATATTGTTATTTTTTTTAATATTATTATTATCTTATATAAAATTTTAAAAATATATTATAATAATAAGATAAAATTATGAAATGAGTTTAGATTATCTCTCAATCTAAACGATGCTTGAAATTCAAAGTAAGAAAAAGATAAATAATTAATCACAATGCATTTTACGTAAATTATTTATTTAACGCTTAACGTTGTTAAATTTAATCATAAATATTGTAATTACTTTATGTCTGTTTTTGTCTATTTTTTTGAAAGACTATCTTTCTCTATTTTAGATCTTAACAAATCATATCATCCAAAATATCCAAAATTGACTAAAGTTTTCATGCACAACATTATATTAGATCATCATGTAAATAATCCGGCCCTTAGTTCTTGATCTTATGAGCTGCACGTACGAATAAAATCAACGTAATGAATTTCTGTTTTTTACACTCATATCTAAATCATTAAAAAATAATAAACTTATTTTTAGCTGATTCCTTCTTTTGTGGGCATATATATATATATATATATAAGAACTCTAATTATCAAAATAATAATGTGTTTTGTTTCTTAAGCTAAGTAGTACTCATGACTAGTTATAATACTTTCGAATAATTTAACTTGTCGAATGTATAATCTTCAAATTAGTAGACAAGTAGTACAAGTAAATGCTCTAAATATCAAAATTCCAATCCCCATCAACTTCTGTTCATCATCAAACGCAGTATCAAAATTCAACTTGCAGTAGGGATCAGTTAGTGGCCGACTCCATCTTATATATATCAAATAGTTGTCGAGAAATGCTGTCATTATTAGACTTAAAGCACTGGTGAGCATCATGAAATACCTCTAAATCATTGAACAAATAACAAAATAGGGCAGTAGGACTGTAGGTCCAGGGAATTTGTTATTAAAAATGAAACTGTTCCTTTTGTTCCACTGTTTATGGAATATAGCAGCAACCTGTGCTAGTGTCTCATCATTCAACTTGCTAATTAATAAGTCATCCCATAACTGTTGAAAGTCTTGATAGTTTGAGTTCTATTTTCTTAAGGTACTGTCCTTATCTCCCTATACATCCATTGATGCTGAACAATTTCAAACTAGAACATGAGTGGTGGTCTCAACATCCCTGTTTGCAAATAGTTAACATGTCATTCGTAACTATTTGTTTTTGTCTTAGCTGCTGCTTTGTAGGTAGGATTTCTGTCGATGCTTTCCACAGAAATTGTCTAATTTTCCTATTGCAAATAGGACACATGTCATTCTTAACTAATTGTTTTTGTCTTAGATGTAGTTTTGTAGGTAGGATTCCTGTCAATGCTTTCCACAAAAATTGTCTAATTTTCCCAGGGACTGATAGCTGCCACAATTTCCTCCAAACGAATCCAGTAGCCTCTCTAGGAAATATGGACTTTTTACAGTAAAATTTTCTTTGGTATTTTTGGCCCAGATCAGTTTGTCACTACTCTTCCTCATACTGAGAGGAATACTGCAAATAAGCTTGGCTTCCACTTTGTTAAACACTTCTTCAACTAACTCAGATTTCCAGCTGCTAGTTTTCCCATTAATTAACTCGGATACTGTTCAATCTGAACTCAACTTGTGGATAGGGGACTGAACCTTGTAAGAGATAGGTTGAGGGAGCTAATTATCATGCCACTCTATTGTGCCCATTTCCTACTCTCGAAACTGCCCCGGCCTTAACCAAGTTGATAGATGACTAAATACTCCTCCATATATGTGAAGGAAAAGAACCTAGTTTAGACTAAAATACCACAATTTTTAAAATACTTACTTTTAAAAACTTGTGACACCAAAGAGTTAGGACATTGAAGCAACCTCCATACGTCTAGTTTTTGCCAATAGTGCACTGTTGACGTTATTCAAGTTTGAAAACCAAGGCCACCTTTGTTCTTTACCTCACTTAATGTCTCACAACTCCTCAAATGAATGCTTCTTCCATCTCTTTTACTATTCTACCAAAATCAAGAAAACATGGCTTCAATTTCTTTTATCAAACTAGATGGCAATCTAAATATACTCATAATATATGTTGGGATGGCTTACAATACACTATTTATAAGTATTTCCTTTCTTGCTGTAGAGAGCATCTCTTACTTGCAACTTCTTATTCTCCTCCATAATTTTTCCTTTAGATGGCTAAAAGTTTTGTACTTTGATCTCCCTACCATAGTAGGTAAACTTAAGTACCTAATATAGTTCCCACAAAGCGCTCCATTTGTAGTTTCAATAATCAGCTCTCTCATTGGAATTTGTGTTGGAGTTGAAAATAATAGATATTTTTTGCATATTAATGGTCTAACTAGAAGCACATTCACATTGACGTAAAACCTACTCCACAACACACGTTACTCTTGCTTTGCTCTATAAAAAATGACACAATCATTTGCAAATAAAAGATGGTTAATGGGCATCCCTTCCCTTGAGGCAGCAACTCTTCTTATAAGTCCATTATTAATATATAAAACTAAGACCCTCAACACAAAAGAGAAATAAATAAGGGGACAATTGATCACCTTGCCTTAGGCCTCTTAAAGGAAGAAGAATCTTCCCTCTAATGCCATTAACTTTAACAAAATATGACACAATTTTGACATAGAGCATAATCAGATTAGTCTATTTCTCACCAAAATCTAGCTTCAATATGATAGCCTCAAGAAAATTCCACTCAACTCTATCATATACTTTAGACATATATAGTATTATGGCCATGCTACCCACCTTGTCTTTTTGTCGAGCCTGCATAGAGTGTAAGAGTTCATAGGCCACCATGACATTATCAGTGATGAGCTTACTTGAGATAAATGCACTTTGATTCCAAGAAATAGCTGATGTCAATACCTTTTTCATTTTATTTCCCAACACTTTAGAAATTAAGTTATACAATACATTGTATAGGCTAGTTGGTCTAAACTTGTTCATGGTAGTAGGAGAATTCACCTTGGGGACCAAAGCAATAATAGTGTGATTTAATTTTGCAAGCATAACACCATTCCTAAAAAAATCTAGCACAACCTGAGTGACAACCGTACCCACTATCTCCCAATGGTCTACGAAAAAACTCGCACTAAAGCCATCTTGGCCCGGAGCTTTAAAGGGGGACATTTGTTTTAAAGCATGTAATACTTCCTCTCGAGTGAACTCCCTTTCCAATTCAAGCTTCATATCTTTAGAGATTCTTAGATTCACACCATTTAAACACTGATTTATGCAGTCTCTAGAAGGATTAGTAAAAAGAAATACCCTATGAGAAGTGTTGCCAGGAGCCATGCATGATTTTCTCAAAATCTGTTAGCTCCACACCATTAACATTCTTGATCTTTTTATGCAGTTTTTCTTCCATCTCTGATTTACACAAGTATGGTAAAATTTAGTATTTCGATTATCCGTTTCAAGCCAACGTCTCTTGGCACTTTGCTTCCATTTAACATCTTCTTGATCCAATTGAAAGTCAATGTCTTTCTGGAGTTGTTTTTGAGTAGTTATAGAATTGGAGGTCTCATCTTTTTGTAGCTTTGCTAGTTGTGTAGACTTATCTCTGATGGTCTTTATTCTTTCCTTATCCACGTCTTTACTCCTCTTTTTAAGGCCCTTTCCACAAGCTTCTAGTTTTACTTGCATAGATTCAAGCAAAGTTCCTCCCACAAATTCTGTTTGCCATCTACAACTATTAAATAGGTGCAATCCTCTTCTCTTCCCCAATTGAGCTCATATTGAAAATTACCATGACCTCTTTTTGGCACAAAATGATTGAAACCACAATCTAACATTAAGGGCTGGTGGTCAAAGCTAGGGGCGGCTTAATATAAATTGAGGCCTAAGGCAAAATTTAAGTGAGCAAATTTTAATTATAAAATAATAAAATATAAATTATCATATTGAATATTTTTTAAAATTTTTAAAAAATGAGGCTTTATTTAAAATATTTAATTAAAAATTTTTACTTTATATTTAATACAACAATTAAAAATGAGGCCTCATTGTAAATTTTGTGCTTTAATTTAGTAAGATCATAAAAAAAATTATTTAAAAATATAAAATATTCATTGAATTAAATATTAAAATTTTAGTATTATGGGGCCTTCGACAAATTTTTAGAAGTAAAAAAATTTATTAAGGAGAATAGACATAACCCAAGTACACAGGGAGTGTACAAGAGTTTAAACCTAGTAAGATGAAGAGATAGAAATAAGAAAATTATAAAAGTCTAGACCACTGTAACACATTGAAAAATATAAAAATTACTTAATGAAATGGTTTTTATATATCTTTAATTCTTTAAAAAAAAACTTTTTATTTTAAATTTTGAAGGCCTTACACAAAGTGAGGCCTTAGGCAATTGCCTAAGTGGTCTAATGCTTAAGTCAGCCTTGGTCAAAGCAAGTAGCATCATATGTTTCAATTTTAACATTTCGGTTACAATCTATCTAGGGGCAGAACAAAGATTTGGTGTTTGGGAGGGGGGGATTGACAAGTGTATGGTATGTGTGAGTATAAGAAGATTCTTGCAGTCAAGTGAGTAAAAAAAATCTTATCTTTAGTTATTATTTTGTCTTTTGTTTTATACAACCGTTTTCCCAACATTGATCAATTGTATTATTCTGTTCTGTCATGAGAAAAAAATTACATAAGACATAATTTGAAAAGAAAAATAAGAGAGAGAGAGAGAGAGAGAGAGAGAGAGAGAGAGAGAGAGAGAGAGAGAGAGAGAGAGAGAGAGAGAGAGAGAGAGAGAGAGAGAGAGAGAGAGAGAGAGAGAGAGTATAAGACAAGCACAACACAAAACCATATTTCATATCATAATCATTTGCATAAAGAATAAATTCATAATTTTCTGACTTGTTCTTTCTCAGCATTAACCAACTAGAAAACACAAAACCCAAATGAGAAAACATAAAAAAGAAAAGTCAGAAGAGGAGAGGAGATCAAGACCTAAAACCAGTTTCAACAAAAGGTTACCTGAAAATGAGGTTGGAGAGACAAAGATCCAAAGAGTAGGGGCAAAACAATCGGTGCATTGACTTTGTACGAGTGTAACAACTTTGATGTCTCAAAGCAAAGAGGGTCAAGTCGTAATAATACATTCATACCTTCTTGGCTCCTAAAACAAACAAAAAAATTGATTGATGTCTTTCGACATGCCTTGTTCCATTGTTCGTGTTTGCCCTCGAATGGTTTTTACACCATTATGTAGTAATGTGCTTTGGCTGCTCCAACTTAATTCAAATTGAACACTCGAGTTCCAAGCTAACAATCAAAGCAGGGGTTGGTAATGTTGGTTCACACTTCATAGTGTCAGTCTCACAGAAACATTACAAACACATATTGAGCAACACCGACACACAACATGCCAACAACTGTGTAGTACAGTTCGGTACTATAGTCTACGAGTAGGGGTTGAGGGGCGTATATATGTTGGACAATGGAATGGACCATAAGTTTATAAACTGTAATTCAAAATAATATTAAGAGTGTTGGCTGTAGTCTAATATTTTATAGGCTAATTTTAGCAGTTGGTACCTTTGGTGGAGGGGGGGGGGGGGGCTAAGTTCAGCAATAATATTGTAGGTCGGAGAAAAAGTACATTCTATATTAAGTTTTTGAAAAAATTTTGGAGGGTAGTAGCTGCCTACCGCTAACGTAGTTCCGCCCTTGCATCTATCCAAAATTGATTAGCCAAAACTCTGTCTAATCTCTCTTTAGTATATGTGGCATCCACATGCCTATGGCTCCAAATAAACCTTTTCCCCCTTCCAACCCAAGTCACGCGAGTTACCTTACTCGAGGACATTTTTGAACAAATTCATTTGGGTCTCACTTCTCAAACAATCACCTACTTTTTCATCATTTGATAAGATCTCATTAAAGTCTTCGATAACACACCAACCACAATCAATAGGTTTGAAGTAATTTAATAAATGCCAGGCTCCTCTCCTTTAACTAACCTCGGGATGACCATAAAAGCATGAGAGAAGCCGACTTTTAGCACTAATAACATCTTATACTATTACATTAATTTGCTGAGTTGATTAATTGACTAACTTAATGTTGAGATCCTATTTCCACATAAGCATAAGACCACCACTTCTACCATGTGCATCGACACCAATTCAATGCTCATACATGACTTCATTAGCAATAAATTTAACACATCTTGTGGAAAGTTCTATTTCCATGATAAACACCACCTCAGACACTTTAGTCTTCACTAGAAAGTAAAGACTTTGAATTGTTCGGGGGTTCCCCATGTTGGAGAAATTTTTTGAGATGAAAAAGAGAATCTGAAAATGAATCAAGGCTTTGAGGCATATGGAAATACTGTCTTTAAAACGATATTTGCCCACATTTACTAAGAGTTTGCTAAATGATTCTAGCAAATCGTCTCCAGGATACAACAAAACTTTTGAACTTTCCAAATAGCAATTTTGGAGAGTTTCTAGAATTTCTATTGAGAATGACAGAAACATGAAAAATGAAATAATTTTTCGTGACTTAATAGACCTGTCACAACACTATTTATAAAGTTTGAAAATGTATTTGTGAAAAATCACGTCATCTTCTAATTTAACCGTTTCTCTCTCGAGCAGGGTGTCGAGCAAGATCACTTTCTAAGCCCTCGCTCGAGCCATATATTGAGCAATGATCAAACGAGATCACTACATAGTATCTCGTTTGAGCGACACGTTGAGCGAGAGTCAAATGACACGTCGTTTGAAATTCGAGCAAGTAAGATCTCATTCTAATTTAGTCCTCTTTGTATCTGAAATTTTGTAAAATGCTAAACACCCCCACACTTCAGGATAATCTAGATTTGATTTTCTTCCGTTCCAAAACTCATAAGGTGAAACTTGTGATTTTCTAGATGATATTCTATTATGCACATGATATGCTGTAAGTAATGTCTCTCCCAATAAATTGAAAGACAATTTTGCACTTAGAATTATAGCATTGACTATGCCTACAAGTGTATTATTTTTTCGTTCTACTAAAGCATTTTGTTGTGGTGTGTAAGGTGAAGTCATTTGGTGTATAATCCCATGTTTTTCATATAAATTAAAAAATTCATTTGTGAAATATTCTCCACCTATATCGGTTTTAAGAATTTTAATGTTCTTTTTTTTTTCCTGTTTCTGATTTATAGCGTATGAACATATTATAAGCCTCATTTAGAGAAGTTATCTATGAACATAATAAAATATGTTCTTCCTCCTCTAGTCAAAATGCCATTTAACTTACAAATATCAAAATGTATAAATTTTAAAATTTGTGAATTTCTATTGGAAATTGTTTCTTAGTGGATTTTGCTTGAATACAAATTTCACATTTAGAATCAACAACATTCTCATAAGAAATTAAACCATGTTTATTCATGTGTTTCATATACTCAAAATTTAAATATGCTAATCGACCATGCCATAAAGTAAAAGACTCAATCAAATAAGTAGAATGTGCAACATCTTTATTAATAATACTCAGTTTGAACATCCTATTACAAAAATACCTGTTACCAACAAAAGTCTCATTTTTAGATAAGATTAGTTTATCAAATTCAAGAACAGCCTTAATGCCCTTTTTACATAACAAATTGCAGATAAAATGTTCTTTTTAATTTCTGGAATATGAAGAACATTAGTTAAAACTAATTTCTTCATAGAAGTTAGTTGCATCTCTATATCTCCTCTTTTATATACTTAGACAGTGTTGGGGTTCCCTATAAGAACTTATTGACCATCAATAGCCACGACATAGTTCTTAAATTGTGTTTTATCATTACACACATGTATAGTGGCATTGAAGTCAAACCACCAATCAAAAGAATTTGTTGTAGAGGCAAGATGCACTTCATTTATTATGCCAATTTTCATTTCTTTCATCATTACAATTATTTCCTCAATTGCATTCGGAATGTTTGAACTGCTACCATCTTCTTTCTTCTTATTTTTCAATAATCTGCACTCACAAATATTATGACCTTTCTTTCTACAGTTAAAATATTGCCTATTTTTCTTATCCTTGTTGGTGGAGAAATTCTTCTTGAAGGTGTTTCTCTTTTTTGGCTTAAGAAAGTTTCATTTTTTGTCATCTCAAACCACTAATCAAAGGAATTTGCTGTAGAGGCAAGATGCACTTCAGTTGTCATGCTAATTTCCATTTCTTCCATCATTACAATTATTTCTGCGACTGCATTCGGAATGTTTGAGCTGTTACCATCTTCTTTCTTCTTATTTTTCAATAATCTACACTCACAAATATAATGACCATTCTTTTATAGTTTAAATATTGCTTATTTTTCTTATCCTTGTTAGTGGAGAAATTCTTCTTGAAAGTGTTTCTCTTTTTTGGCTTAAGAAAGTTTCATTTTTTGTCATCTCTCTTTTGGACATTATTTACATTCACTTTAGAATCAAAACGACTATTAACACGAATTCTACCCTCCTCTTCAATTCGTAAATGTTTTTCAATTTGTTCTGAAATGAGTTCTTCTGTCATATGCAGAAGTTTCTTTCTGTAATTATTCTAACTTGGTAGAAGTTTTGTAATTATTGCTCCCACTTAGAATGACTCAGGAATAGTAATTGACAGATCACGGAGTTTGTTGACCAAAACTTGCAATTCATGCACTTGGTCTAATGCAGACATATTTTCTACCAATTTAAATTTAAAGTACCTAAAAGTTATAAATTTATCAGCACCCACTTCTTCTATCTTATACTTTTTTCAAGGGCATTTCATATCTCCAAAGGAGATTTTATAGCAGTAAACAAATTATACAAACAATCAGAAAGAGTATTAAGAATGTGACCTCTGCAGACTAATTCATCCTCCTCACGTTTCTTTCTTAACGCCTTGACAATTTCAGAATCTTCAGAAGTCGGTGTAGAAATTGGCTCCAAATTTGGATTCAGAACATAGAAGATCTTTAGTGCAGTAAGAAGAAACTTCATTTTGTTTTGCCAACGAGTAAAATTGGTTCCATTGAACTTGTCCAATTTCACGAAGTCTTGATCATAACTTTGAAAGCGTGGATTCAGACTCTCCTTTCATTGCACAAATATCGTCTTAAACTTGTTGGATAAATTTTTGAGATGGGAAAGAGAAAATGAAAATGAATTAAGACTTTGAGGAGTATGAAAATACTGTCTTTAAGATGATATTTGCCCTCACTCACTAAGAGTTTGCTAAAGGGTTTATATAACAAATCGTTTCCAAAATACAACAAAACCTTTGAACTTTATAAATAACAATTTTGGAGAGTTCCTAAAGTTTCTATTGAGATTGACAGAAACAAGAAAAATGAAAGAATTTTTCGTGAGTTAATAGACCTGTCACAACACTACCTATAAAATTTGAAAAGGTATATGTGAAAAATTATGTCATTTTCCAATTTAATAGTTTCTTGCTCGAGCGAGTCTCGAGTGAGATCACTGCTTGAGCCCTCGCTTGAGCCACACATCGAGCAATGATTAAGAGAGATCACTGCCTGGTATCTCATTCGAGCGACACGTCGAGCGAGAGTCAAGCGAGTAACGATTACAATACTTTGATTGATATGTGTCTCTTCTTCAGACGTTGTATAGGTTAAGATCCCAACGGTATCGCGCTTGAGCGACACGTCGAGCGAATATTAGGCGAAATCACTACGTGGTCTCTTGCTCGAGTGACATGTCGAGCGAGAGTTAAGCGAGATCTCAGCCTTAACTCTGCTCGAGCGTGTCAAGCGGTAGTCGAGTGAGATTTCGGCCTACACACAACTCTTAACCATTTTTTCACAAGCTTTCTTTCTTCAACTTTAAATATATATTACTACCTATTTCAACACTCAAACTCCCGATAGTTCCAACTTAGTATTTTCCTAATATTGATGCACATCTTCATCAATGAGTCTTTTTTTGTTTACCTTATCAGTAACAGATATAGTAGTTTTACCTCTGCCTCTAGCCTTCATTTTCCATTTGCCTCCCTTTTCTTGAGTAGCTTGTAAAAAAGCTCATGCACATTTCCTTTAAAATACATTGTTAAGAAGGAGAAATGATGCCTCATATAATGTCTAAGATAAACTCATTCTAAAGTAATGTAAGATTTCCTTCAACTTAGACCTTTACTCGAGCAAGAGCTTTTCTGATCTGCAATAGACTAGGAGATAATGGTGTAGAAGATGTAGTTAATTCCTATGGGAATTGAGTAATGAATTAATTAGAAGAGTAATGCTATACACAGACGTAGAGTACGCAAGTGCTGCACAATTATTTTAAAAAGGAACGGAGTTCATTTTTCAAAAAATTATTATTGTTTTCATATGGATCTCATACTTACTCAATTTTTTCAGAAAGGTTGTGTGATGCTTGTGCATATATGCAGATGCTTACGAAATCTAGCTCTACCAAGTTAAAACAATATTGTTAATCAATGATAAGCTAATTTATTTCGGAAATAAAGCTAAAAGTAAAAGGATTATGACATGATCATTAGGATCTAAATGTGGAAGAAAATTTCTCTACCTAGATAACTAAGATGTGGTAGCTATATATATATAATATATATATATATATATATATATATATATATATTACACACTTGCAAAGTACTTAAGATTGCACCTAAAAGAAAATTGATCATGACCTTCCAGCCATACGAACTACATGATATATGTAAGTGCGTATGATCAATATTATATATGTTTGAAATCACCAAGGAAGGTGTACGTAGCATATTTCTTTCGGCGTCAAGCTGATCGATTCATTCGTAAAACACAAAAGATCATTGCTATATAGATTCGCGTGGCACACTGTTTTGTAACACTAATATTTATATAATTTTATTATAATATCTATTATTATTATTATTGTTTTCATTTTTTAATAATTAAGTCAATATATACAATCCATTAATTTGCCATGGATCGACTAATAGAATGCAAAAGATATGGTAAAGAAGAATCCTAATTATGTACTCAGTTATATTATTTTTTCATTTTCAGTAACCATCTCAATTAATGTCAGTTCGATTATAACCATTGATATCGTCAAGAAGAATCTTAATGGAAAGAGCTTTAGGAAGAATAATTCTAAAATGGCATCCGCTTTTGAAAATGAAGATGACATTAGATATTACCAATAATATTATTAATGTGGTTAAGTATGAAAGGAACTTTAGTTGATGTCTGTGTGGTTCAGTGGGTGTCTGCTGTCTGCAAAGCTTAGCTTGTGTCTCCATCAACAGTGTCTTAGGGTGTCACCTGTAAAAAAAAATTTAGTATAATTAATGCTACTTACCATTCCAATACTTATCATCTTATAATGTGATATTAAATAATTAGAGAATATTAATTATATTACATTTATAAATTTATCATCTAATATCACACCATGATTAGATGATGAGAAAATGCTTGGATGCATGATGATTAGATGCGATATCTATTATAATTTAGAAATTCATATGTAAATTATACATGTTATTTACATGATTCATTATAATTATAAACAAAATCAAAATATTAATATTTTTTTATGTATGATTTGGAGATAGAGGTAAAAACAATTGTATTAATAGGTTGTAAATGTCATTTCGTACCATGTCAGGTCGTATATAGTTGGAAAGTGGCACACTTCAAGCACTTTTAAGTACTGGCCTGCCTCATGATCGATGATCATGTGTGGTCTTGAATAATCTATAGCTTTTTATTTTTGTTTCCAACTTTAAAACCAAAAAAAAAAAAAAAAAAAAAAATTAACATGACTAAAATGACAATATGTTAATTATCAAGTGATCAATGTGGTCTTGTAGCTGAATATTGTTATTGAGAGTGAGAAACTAATTAATTAACCTTGCACAAATTAATTACTCTATAATAATAATTTTTCTTTTAAATAATCACCGTTAATTATTTTTAAGCTATGAACTTAATTTGGTTGAAGTCATGCATATATTATAATTAAGTAACAAGTGCTTTAATATTCACTATAAGAAAAATAAACTTTTGTAATTAATTAATTGCAATAAAAGACTATTTGTTACTAATTTTAACTGTAAATAATCATTTCGTTGGAATTAAGTAGCTGCAAATAAGCAATTTTCTTGTAATGATTTCATTTATGATCAATTGTATGCGTACATGTTTAATTTTAAGAATGTTCTTAAATATTCATTTAGTTATTTTCAAACATTTTTTTAAAGGTACCTCAAATTGTATTCATCAAGTATTTAACCGTATACAAATGGTCCTAAGTTACAATCTTCTGAATTTCTAGAGGAATAGACTCCATCTAGATTAATTCCTCGAGAAATGAAAAAGAAAGTTTGGCAAGAGTGTGGGCAACTTGGTTATACTCTCTCAATGAATGTTGTACAATCCACCCAGGCCTATTCTTTAAAATTTCCTTCAATACTCCACTATTTGACTATGCCATTCCCAACTTTTTGTTGTAGTATTTACAACCTTTACAACATTTAACGCATCCCCTTCAAATGTAACATACTCAAAGTGGAGTTTTGCACATAGTTTCATAACTTTCCATAAAGCTTGGAGCTCAACTATCCTCGAACTACAACAACCTCTCTCGAGTAACAAAGAGAAACCAATACCTCACATTTGTCATCCCTAATCACCACCCCAATTCTCACCCTACTCTCCATTTCCTTCCATCCAGCATCCCAATTAGCTTTAACTCTAGTACCACAAGGAGCTTTCCACTTATAACCCACTCTATATATAGTAGGACTCACTTCACTTCGTTGACTTGAAGCTTGGGCCAATTGGTATTCTTCAATTGACTTTGTTGCTTACTCAAAAATTGCTCCCAGACTATTAAATTTCTTCTCAAAAATAAAAGTGTTCATTCGAAACCAAATTCCTCTCATGATCACTGCTACCAATTCCGGCTCACTCTTAAGTAATTTTTCCAAGAAATTATCCCATAGATCAATGAGTGGTACCTCAAAACTAGACCATTTCTAAAGGGGACTCCGCTGCTCAGCCCACACATCCATAGCTCCTCTACAACTCCATAACACATGGGTTATAGATTCCCCTTCAATGTTACAAGTTAGGCAGATATCACAGTTCACTACTTTTCTTCTCTTCAAATTTCTCCTTGTTGGGAAACAATCATGTAAGGCTTTCCAAAAGAAAACTTTAACAACACCTGTAACATTTAAATTCCACAACAATTCCCAATCAAATCCATGCAATGATGATACTTCCCGCTCCTCTCTTCTTTTCTTGCCTACCACCAAATAATATGCATTTCAAACATTGAATAAACTATCTTTAGTAAGACTCCAAATTTATTTGTCAAGTTTCCCAATTTTGCTGAAAGGAAGATTACACATTGCCTTAGCTTCACTCTCCTCCATAATCTCCCTAACCAATTATGTCTTTCGTGCACCATGTAAATGATCAATTAAGTCACTGATCAGCCTAGCATCAGCACCCAGCATAGAGATAGGAGATTGAATACAATGAGTTATAGGGGTAGGGATTTGTCTATCACCCTAAATCTAGACCTTCTTTCAGTAATCCCGAAGAATCCCACAAACTTTTCCAAATTAGAGATGGCCTATGACCCAATTTTGCACTAAGTAAATCAGAATGCCTGAAGTATTTATCTTTTAAAACAATAGTAGCCAAAGAATGAGGATTTGTGAATACTCTCCAATACTCTCAAAACCCCAATCCTTCAACCTTTGATACTCACATCTTTGCCTAACTCTTCCATTGTATCTTCTTGTCATTCTCCTTAAAACCCTACCAAAACTTGGCCATGATAGCTGCAGTTTCCTTACACATATCTTTTAGACTGTTTGGAAACATTCATATGATAGTTTGGTATTGTTTGAATCACTGCTTTCAAAAAACCTATTTCCCAGCAAGAGATAAAAATTGAATTTTCTAATTATTCACTTTTTGCCAAACTCTATCCTTTATTCCCCTAAAAGAATTATATCTTGATCTACCAATTAAAATTGGCAAACCCAAATACTTTTCACAACTGGAAATCTACCTTGCCCCTAGCTCCCTCAAGATCCCTTCTTTCACTTTAGATTTGGCATTTGGACTCAAGAAAACAATAGTATTTTGCTTGTTTAAACACTGTCCAAAGGCCTACTCATATAATTCCAGAATACTTATAATTCTCCTCCATTCAATCCAGCTTATTTTGCAAAAAATTATGCAGTCATCAGCAAAAAGTAAGTGAATCACCCTTGTACCTTATCTAGCCAGTGTCACTCTCTTCAATTTCTTCTCAAATTCAGCATGGTTAAACATGACATTAAGCCCCTCAACACATAAAAGAAAAAGGTAGGGAGAGAGAGAATATCTCTGCCTCAATCCTCTAGTTGAATGAATTATCTTATCCAGACTTCCATTAGTCAAAACTGCATATGACACACAGTTGGCAGACACTTCATCATCAAAAAGACCCACTTATTACAAAATCTTAAATTCTGCATAACTTTTTTGTAGAAAAGGTCATTCTACTTTATCAAAAGCCTTAAAAATATCCAACTTTAGAATCATACATCCAACCTTATCATTCTGTTTGGTTTGCATTGAATCTAACACTTCATATGTTGTAATTATATTATTTGTTATGAGCCTTTGAGGGACAAAAGCATTCTGATTTTTGGATATCACTTCATATAGCACTTTCTTAAGCCTATTGGCAAGGGGTTTTGCCATAATTTTGTACATCATGTTGCATTGATCTAAAATCATTGGCTGACTTGAGCTCTTTTATTTTGGGAATTAAAGTAATATGGGTATAATTGAGTCCTATTTGCATTCTGCCCTCATTCAGAAATTTCAAGGCTGCTTTATATTGTACACACATCATCACCTACTATTTTCCAAAAAGATAAAAACATGCCCCATACCTATCCGGTCCTGAAGACTTTAAAGGGCCCCCCATATACTTCAAAGCTTCTTCCACTTCCTCCCTTGTAAAAGGAACTGATTCATTTCTGTAGTCACTCGAGGATTTACTGTCTTCAAACATTTGTTTTTCTTTTGTTTTGTATTATATATAAAGGTAGGTGGCGTTTATAGAGATGATCTAGATTATTACTCTCGGATCAAAATCAATAATCTTTTTGAATGTTTTCATCTAAAATAATGAAATTATTTTCTGAATGCAAAATATAAAGGTAGTGCGCGAATATGCGAAAGAATGTTTGGAATCAATTTCCTTTTATCTAAAGTCATTCTCCAAGAAAAAGACTAGTCGAAAAATTACCACTATTAATCAAAGAGCACAAACAAATTACAAATAAAAAATAAAAAATAAAAAATAAAAAACAAAAAATCATATTAGGCAAATCACATAAGAGATTCCTGATCAACATGAAAATGACAGAATCCGTTGACCCCAGAATTCCAAAACCGAATTACGTATATATAAATCTCATACATATGTTGATTAATCTGATGATTAGTACTCTCACAAAAAAACTCTGCAACAATTAATTCCAGTTTCCAGCCTCTGAATTCTTAAGGAAGATCATGAACAGCAGTAATAATGAAGCTCCGGCTGGGGATGGCCTCAGTGGCTTTACGTATGGAGTCATCTTCTCCGTTGCTGTCTTTTTTCTGATCGCCGTCAACGCTTTTGCCTGCAAACGCATGTGCTACGCCGGCCAGGATGACTGGCCGCCAACTCGCCCGAGCAGCAGCGTTCTTAGAACAGTAACAGACCCGAGTTCGATACGACTTGCTCGATCCACTCTCAACGGCTACCCAAAGCTCCTCTACTCTCAGGCAAAGAAGGATTACTCCGGCGCCGGTTCAGCTGGCTGCAGCAGCTGCTGCCCCATATGCTTGGTTGATTATAAAGACACAGACATGCTCCGGCTGTTGCCGGATTGCTCTCATCTCTTCCATCTCAACTGCATCGACCCCTGGATGAGGCTGCGTTCGACATGTCCGATGTGTCGGAAGACACCAGATCCAGCTCCAAAGACAGCTGATGATCTTATCGCAGCGAAACAAGAAAGTTAGATCGATGATGCAAACTGGATGAGTGATTTTTAATTTGGATGTTGTGTTTTTTTTTTTTTAACGTAATTTTCTCCCCTAATTT
The DNA here is from genome assembly GCA_036898215.1 of Platycarya strobilacea. Taxonomy (NCBI): domain Eukaryota; kingdom Viridiplantae; phylum Streptophyta; class Magnoliopsida; order Fagales; family Juglandaceae; genus Platycarya; species Platycarya strobilacea. The sequence continues at coordinate 33,746,747 of CM072551.1, read as the reverse complement.
TGTGAATCCATGGAAGTGATCAGTTGACGTGGTCTTAGATTGTAAACGATTAATTTTAATATAAAATTGCTATAACAGTTATAAATTGAAAGGGTACTGCCATATATATAGTTACAGTTTTAATTAGACTTTTTACTTATAAGAATTTTATAATTTTTAACATATGAATAATTGACATATAGAGAAGTATTTTTTTTTTTTTATAAATTTTTCTTAAATATATCTAAAAGTTTTCAAATTTAAAACTGTACTAGCACTTCTCTTTAAATTTGAAATTTTTTAGATATATTTAAAACATTAATGGATATTCGTAAAAAAGATGCAAATTTTTTACCATAGAATTTTTTTAAAAAATACACTTTTTATACATGTAGCCGGCCGGCTCGATGCATCATATTTTTAATATTATTAGTAGGTATGATTATAAAAAAAGATAAACGCAGTCAATTATAAATTAGTTCATTCTCATTATAAATAAATTGCTACAAATAATTATTTTTAATATAAGAGGAGTGCAAGTCTATATCATTTCCACTAGTTAATAAAACAATTGTTTACATTACAACAAAAAAAACTCCAATTTCCGGCGATTTAAACTCCATTGCAAAAAAAATCGCTGCCAATACCAATTATTCATGGCAATTCAAATTTTGCCACAATTTTTTCAATTAAATTGGTCCAAAGCACTTGTTGGGACGAATTGATGACTTATAGCAGCGAATTTAATCGCCGCAAACATCATTTTAATGAACGCGCAAATTAATATATCCCTCCCCCACCCTTTCGATCTCCCTTCGAGTTCCCCCCTCCAGTTATCAGCAAAAAACTCTCGAGAATCAAACAGGTGAAAAACCATCGTCCCTTGCAAAATCGCAGTAAACTCACGCAACTCATCGTCCCCCCGCTGAGAACTACCATGAGCGTAGCCGCTGCAACTCGTGTGCTTTCTACACTTGTGAGTTGCTACATTTCCCGAATTCACCAGAAGGTATTGATGTACTCTGTTTCGTTAATTTGAGGACGATTTGTTAAAATTTTGTGAATCTCCACATTTTCTCATTCCTAATCCTCTATTTTGCTGCAGGCTCAAGACGATATTTGTTGGCATGTAGTATTTTTATAAAATCGCCTCCTCCATCTCCTCAAATCCACTGCGTTCTTGCCGATTAATACAGGGTAAGAGTTCTGTTTTAGCTTTGAATTTGGTCTTATAACTTAGATCTTTTGATTTAAGTAGGGTTTAACTTGTTCATTTGAGAAACCCTAGCCTCCTTCAATTACAAATGAGAAATATAGCATGTTCCAAAAAAAAAATGAGAAAATACCCTCTGTTGACGAAGAAAAATCAGATCGCCAAAGGTTGCTTGAGAGGTATTGTGCCCTTGCCCCTTATTATTGCCATGCTTAGTATGCTTGGTTATTGAGTGCTCGAGGTTATACATTTATAATGGTTCTGTTTCCATATATATGGTACATTCTATTTAGATTTTTTTTTTCTCAAAGGAAATTTGAAATCTATAAAAGCAGCCATTACTTCGTAAATGATTGAAAGAAACCTTTGAATGATCCTTGAGTTGCTATCATGTTGCACAGTTGCCTGTTGGATTTCTGTTATGATGGATATATGGGTGAGTGAATTTTATTTTATTTCTTTGTGTGGTTTTGTGGGACATGGTTTCTTGATATTAAGATAGGAAAGGACTATGAAGTTCATTTTGACGAGCTTTGTTGAGAAAGTGATTACTATATTGCTTAAAAAAGAAAGCTATTACTGTGTCGTTTGGTATTTGAGCAGCATTGTAATTTAGTCTGGGGAGAAAAATGAGGAATAGGGGGGATGGTTGGAGAATTTAAAGATTTCATTAAATCACTTGGTTCAACTTTTGAATTTACCCTTCAATCCAACTTAGTAAGCAGTTGTTATATAAATCCTTTGATTTTTGGGTAGATGAGTAATATGAATTTTAATGAGCAACTCATGACTAAATCCTTTAGTTTTATTCTTATTCTTGTAAGATATTTTGATCCATTTTTTACATTGGTTTGGGTCCAAAGCTCTAGAATTGGTCCATGATCAGGACTTGATTTTCTCTGTTTAAATTTTTTTCTATCTTTTAAGTAGGTATGGGTCTTTGCTTTTGCTAAAAGTAGGTGGAAGATCTAGCATGAAGGAATTTTTTCCTGAAATCTTTGCTAAAAGTGTGGGATTTTCTATATATGCTCATTTAATTTAGCATGAAGGGATTTGGACTCGAATTTAGATCAGATGTGTGATGCATAAATAAATCCCTTAAAAATACCTCCATCATCCCTTTTTAATTTCTTACATTGTATGATAAGAACTGTTTGTCATCTTATTCAGCTTCTTGTGAAATAGAACTAGAGAAATCCCAGAAAATGTTCCATATCAGTCAATTCATCCTAGAAATATAGGCATAAACTCATAGGTTGTCCTAATATGCAAGACAGAGAACAAGATAGAGAAACTTTCCATGGAGAACACTGAAACTTCTGAGCTGATTAGCATAATATTCACCTGCAAAAAAAACTTCTCAATCCATGAGTTTTCCACAATATTAAAAACTTAAGAAAAAGTTAAAAAAGTAGAACAAATGCAGAGTTGCTTTATCTAAGGCATTCTGTTTTGGGGCATAGCCTTTTTAGCTATGTAAGTAAAATACACCAAGATCTTACTGTAATTCCCTCTAGGATCATTTAATGTGTTATTTGATAGTTGAAACCGAAACTATGCGGTGCCCAAAGTTGCAATGCAGTGCTGCAGAACATTAGAATTTTATTATCGCAACAAGTTCCATACAACTTTCTCAATATTCTGGACATTTTCTTCAACACAACTGTAACTTAGTCTTCCTATCATGAATTTTCATGGTTTCGTGCTTGCGCTCCGCAAGCTTGTGCTCCGCATACTTGTAACTTAGTCTTTCTATCACGAGTTACTAGTCGCTCGACCGCCCGTCCCTGAGTCTTGTCAGGAGGCTCAGTAAGCTGGTTTTTATGATATTTCGGAAGGTTTTTTTGAAGGGGTTTTAGGTAGTAACACATGTTGTTTAAGTTGACTTTGGCTATTTTTATTTGTTTTTTGGTATGTAGGTCTTTTTTTCATTTTTGTGTTGACCATTATTTATCCGCCAATGTAGGTGAAATTTTTTATCATCATGAGGAGGAGCTAATCAACAATTTTGTGGTCTATTCTTCCATCTGGTGACACAAGGATATAATGAGCAACCACTTCAAGGCACAATGCAGGTATAAAGATCATTGAACCATTTTGCATGTGGTCCACAACTGTTTTTTTTTTTTTTTCCTGACGACGTTGCTTCTCCCTACAATGACCCGTGAGACCAAGCCTTGCATATATCACAACCAAAATAGCTGCTATCTACCTTAACTTGTTGATAGTTGGGCAATGGGCACCCATCTAGCAATCCAAACTAAATATTATATAATATATGTATTTTGATTAAGAAGTTGCTTGCATAACATTAATATCTTCAATGCTTACACATTATATATTGGGTCTGATATTTGTATATGATCATCCAAAGTACTACAAGCCTAAAATTCATCCATTATTATTATATGTTTGCTAGGCTTATCTTTTCATGAGTTCGTTCAAGTCTGTATATTTTATATATATGTTGGCGATTCTGCAAATATGTTTGGCTATCTCCAGGACTTGTACGTGTGCAATGTGAATGTAGTAAAGAAAATCTTGTTTGGATTATTGACCAACTTTAGGTTTGCAATACTGTGTTGCAGGAGTTTTTTCCAATGTGACATCTACCGATGAATAGTTGATGCATGGATGGAGTAGAAGGAGGAGGCTTTTGGTGATGAAAGCTACTAATTTTAGATGATCAGAAATATCCTCAAGTGGGCATTTTTTTCTTCCCTTGGTGTAAACTAGAAGTTGTGTAACTAGACTACGTACTTTCCTTCAATGGGTATTATTATTCATTTGAATCTTACTCACTTGATAGATTATGTGATGTACACTTACAGTAATGGATGGCTCATTTTGATGAAATTAAAGTTTTACTCATAAAAGTGTTTGATATTTTAGAGTAATTGAATTTATGGGCAAGTGGATTGGATTTAGATAATTATTGGATTTAAAAACCTGTAAAAAGAATTATTAACTTATTAGATTCTGGGTATTTTTACCCACCCAGCATAAAAAGAGAACAAAATCGATTATTGCAACGATTATCATTTTGCTGGAAGAAGGAGAACATGTAAAACGGTTACTGCAGTGAAAACAAAATCGTCTGGAATTTAAATCGCTGTTTATTGCGGCGATTAAAATGTTTTAGCAGCGATACTTATGCACTGCAAATAGGTTAACCCAGCGACATTGTCTTCTTATTCGCAGTGCATATCATTCTTTTCGGGCTGAAAAAATTCGCTACTAATACTGGTTCATTTGTAGCTACTATTGTTTTTTGCTGTAAAAAAGTTTAAGCAGCTTTTCTATAGCGTCGAACACGCAGCATGCAAAAAACCGCTGGAAAGCTCTTATTGTTGCCAAATATTTACTTTTCGTAGCGATTTTATTTTGCCGCAAAAAACCTTGTTTGTTAAAGTATTATATCCTTTTTGGTTTTTTATTATTAATTAAAATAAAAAAGAATTAATTTATCTTTGAAACTTTTGTCTATAGATATTGAATCCTAATTTCTTTTTATGAAAAGTGAGTTTGAATTACTATTTAATAAGAGAGTGATGTCTTTTGAATATTTGTCTCATGCAGAGAATATCAACAATGATAGTGAATATCATATAATCACAAAAAGAAACAGTATATTAATAAAATTTTAAATACATTATTTTGATTTATGATGCTATATGTGATATGAAAGCATCTAAAAATATATCCTTTTATGAAGGTAAATTTCTTTGAATAAATGAATGATGCCCCTTTTTTTTCTAAATGAAATAATTATTTTTTATTTTTAGAAAGAAAGTGTATGTCTACAGCTTTCACGTACGACATGATCGCCCTCTCCTGAGCGTGCTTTGTGGGAATATTTTACAACAACTTAAGATAGAATATCGTGATTTTTAATTTTATTTTTGGATGGAAAAATAGAATATCGTGATTTGAATGGACATCAACATCACATAAGATAGAATATTATGCAATATTTTGAATATAGTATCCGTAAACATATTGGTTAATGCATTAAAATAATATATTTCGATATCAATATTATTTTGTGTACCATTTCAAAATAATTTATATATAAATATACATAAATTATATTTCAAAATAATAATCAATATATGAATAAATTATATATAAATATTTAAAACTGAATTAGGATAAAAAATAACAAAAAATATAAAAAAAATCAAAATCCGGTATAGCCGAAACATAGACCGAAATATTAGTTGGTACAGTTGAAATACTAGCCGATACGGCCGAAATATCTGCCGAAATGAAACAGTAATATTTCTGTACTGGGTTACTGGCCGATACAACATATTTCGACCATACCAAGTGGTACGATACGAAATTAAAAACTATGATATCATGCCCTAATTAACTTGAATTAATGGGTTCCAAGATGACAATTGTTATATAGGCTCACGCGCGGTTTTCATTTTACTAATTTAATTTGTTGAGATAATTTATATGATAAAACTGTTAAATATATAATATGTTGATTCTCTCTCTCACGCGAAAACATCTCCGCGTCCTTTAGGATTTCAAAATCTCCTCGTTGTCGTGAGGGGGACGGAGCTCTGACTCCGTTCCTCCTCCGATCCTCTGCATTCTCCCTTCCTTTTTTTTTTCAGACCACTGTAGTTTGTATAGTGACATTGATGGTTTTTGGATGTTTTGATTTTTGTCGGATTGATTTGCAAGTACACAGGAGGCGGAAGCCCTAAGCCCACCATGCACTGTGCCGCTGTTTCTCCCATTCGCTAATCGTGTGGTCGTCTGAATTTTTTGTCAAATGGAGCAGCGCGTGTTTTCAACGTGCAGGGTCTGATTTGAACGAGAATATATACGCGTCTCGCTTCTGGTGGATTCTCCTCATCAGTGAGCTCGCCAGTTGTAGTTCTTAGTGAATCCATGGTTTTAGTGTTCCTCTGACTTGCATTGGTTCACTCTTAGTGTGGCGTATGGTGTCCACGTGTCACCACAGAAGGCCGTTTCTTTTGGTTGTTATTTAGTGTTGTTTGATTTGGTTTCGTTGTGTTTTCTTATTTTTTCATTTGTATAGAAAAAATTGTGAGAGGAAGAAATAGTGTCTCGGACTTATGTCCGTAGAATCTTAATTCTCTCATCTTTTAGAGGATGAGATAATAGTTTACTACCACTCTGACAGTAATTAGTCTCTTAGACTTTTTCTTCATCTATACTTAGTTGACTAGTTGACTGAATTTTCTCAGTTATTGGTCATATTGTAAGTTTCATATCGATAGTTTCAATAAAGTAAACTTGTTTCTTCAATATATATATATATATATATATATATAATATATTGCTATATATATATATATATATTAATTGTTATCCTGATGAGCTCATCAATATTATCTAATGGTAATATTGCAGCATTATTTTTTTTTAAAACCATTTGTAGTGATCCATTACTTAATTATCATGCTCTAATACATATATACTTATAGGAGATCATCATAATGAGATCAGGAATTGCAATGGATAGTCGATCTCACCAATCTGACTATCAAATTTTTATTATTAATTATTTAACTCTTTTTTATCAAATAAATTACAAAGACAAAGAGGTCAACATGCAAGTTGCTAATTGCAAAAAGGCAATTAACTTCATAATTAGTACAACTGATCCTACTATATATGTATATGAATTATAACATGACTCCAACTCCTAATTGATCAACATATATATATACATATAATTATCTGATAGAATAATGAAAACCCATTCAAATTTCAAACCCCAACCCTAATTCCCACGAAGCCCTAAGATATAATATAATTAGAAGTAGAAACAATTCTTCTTTGGTCATTCATGATCATGAAGATACAATATATATTATTACTACGAAATGTTTATTATCATCATTACCTCTCTCTATATATACATATATATAGCTCTGATCTCAAAAAATAAACCTTGATTGATCTCTTCTCGATTTGCATTAATTCGTACTCATGTTAAGGAAACATGGACATGATTAGTGGTAGCATGATGAGCTTCTACATCATTGATGTTCTGCATGGTCTTCGTTTTCATGCGATCGCATACCCTCTGGGACACCGCCCTTAATTAGTCTTGCTCTAGAATTCAGCGTCGCTGGGAGTTTTTGTTTTGTCTTTGTTTAGTTGAGAGCACGGACCATACTTGTGTACCACTTTCAAGGACCCATGACCTCTATGAGTGTTGTATTTTAGAGTTTGAGATTAACACCAAAATACGACACACCACCAAGATTTGATTCAAGAAAATTATCACAGATTTATCAAAAGAAAACAAACAAGAAAAGATAGAACAATAATACCAAGAAACAGAGATTTAACGTGGTTCAATCCTTTCGGATCTACATCCACAGGGGAAACTGGCCATAGATCTTTCATTCATCTTCAAAATGAAACCGAGGTCCAGGTACAAGATTCAGGTCTCACTATTGAGACCTCAACTCTCTCAATCTCTCTCAGATTTACAAGTTTTTCTCAAACCCTAATTTCGCCTCTCAATAGTCGCTCGAGTGCTTCAGATTGTGTTTCTCGCTTCTGCCAACTACAGTACATCGCGATCTATTTATATGTATCATCACTGAAGCAACCCTAGATAGACTAGGATTAATACACGTGTCTGATTTCAACATCACACAATTACAGTCATCTGGATGATCTTAAAATAAACACATGGTCACTTCATTGACCGTTAGATACAATACTGATCTTAATAGCTTAAATTACAATTATATCTTCTAATTACAAATGGTTGACACTATGGCCATCAATCTCCACCTTGTCACCAATTTGGCTCCAAGGATCCCCATCTCTGGTCAGTTCCCACCTTTAGTCCCCAGGTTAACCTTCCTCCATTTTTAGCAAGTTCAAACAGTGTTTGAACTTGGATCTTGGTAATGGTTTAGTTATCATGTTTGCTGGATTTTCTTTAGTAGGCACATTCTTCACTTTAACATCACCACTTGCAATCACATCTCTTACAAAATGAAATCTTATATCAATGTGTTTAGATCTTTCATGAAAAACCTGATTTTTAGTAAAATGTAAAGTACTTTGATTATCACAGTAAACTATGATGTCTCCCTCAAATAAACCTAGTTCATTTGTTATACCTCTTAGCCATAAAGCTTCCTTAATAGCCTCTGTCATGGCTATATATTCAGCCTCTGTTGTAGATAAAGCTACAACTGACTGTAAATTGGATTTCCAACTCACAACCCCACCAAAAGCAGTGAATACATAACCAGTCAGTGACTTTCGGATATCCAGGTTACTAGCAAAATCAGAATCTACAAAACAATATATTTCTTGACCACTAACCACATTATTACCAAAACATAACCCTAGACTGGAGGAACTAGTTAAGTACTGAAATACCCATTTCAAGGCTTGCCAGTGAGTTTTCCCAGGGTTTCCCATGAACCCACTAACTAAGCTGACAGCAAAAGTGAGGTTTGGCCTAGAGCAGACCATTGCATACATGATACTACCTACCATACTTGCATATGGTATTTTTATCATGAATTTCCTTTCTTCATCAGTTTTAGGAGACTGACTAACAGAAAGTTTAAAATGCTGTGCAATAGGGGTACTTACAGACTTAACAGATTCCATGCTAAACCTTTTAAGTACCTTTAATAAGTATGTCTTTTGAGATAAGTAGAGTAGTCTGTTTTTCCTATCTCTAATTATCTTCATACCTAGAATTTTCTTAGAAGATCCAAGATCTTTCATGTCAAAAACAAATTTTAACATTTCCTTTACATGCTCAATTTTACCTTTATTTTTACAAGCAATGAGCATATCATCAACATATAAAAGCAGATAAACAGTGACATCATCAGAACTTTTAAAATATACACAGCTATCCTAATTGCATCTTTTAAAACCATTTTCAACCATGTGTGTATCAAATCTTTTATACCATTGTCTTGGGGATTGTTTTAATTCATACAAAGATTTTTTTAACAAGCACACATAGTTCTTATTGGATTCATCCATAAAACCTTTAGGTGGTTGCATATACAGAGTTTTTTTTCTAATTCACAATGCAGAAAAGCAGTTTTAACATCTAATTGTTCTAAAAGCAAATCATGAAAAGCAGTGTAAGCTAACAACAATCTGATAGAGCTGTGTTTTACCACAGGGGAGAAAACTTCATTGAAATCTATGCCCTCCCTTTGTGTAAAACCCTTTGCCACTAACTTAGCTTTGTACCTAGGTTTTTCTACGCCAGTTATACCCTCCTTTTTCTTGAATATCCATTTAGACCCTATGACTTTAACCTTGTCAGGTTTTGGCACCATTTCCCAAGTTTTGTTCTTATAAAGAGATTTCATTTCTTCTTGCATAGCAAGAAGCCAATTACTTGCTTCCTTGCTACACATGGCTTCTTTGTAAGACCTTGGTTCCAGGTCTTCAATGTCTTGAGCAATAGCCAAGGCATAAGCCGTTAAATTAGCTTGTCCAAATCTCTGAGGTGGCTTTATAATCCTTCTTGACCTATCCCTTACTAGGTTATAGGAATCAAGATTTTTTTTTCTTGAACACTATCTGAGCTGGCTTTAGAATTATCCTCTGGTTGTATGGTTTTTTCATCAAGCAAAGAGTCCAAAGACTCTACCTCAAATTGAATCCTGTCATGGACAGTAGCAGGTTGTGTCTCAACTATGCTCAGTTGAGATCTAGCCATCTATGACTCATTAAAGGTCACATCTCTACTTATTATACATTTTTGTTTTCCAGGTTCCTCTATCCAAAGTTTATAACCTTTTATGCCTTCAAGATACCTTACAAAAATGCATTTCACTGCCCTAGGTTCCAATTTATCAGTCATGGTGTGTGCATATGCAACACATCCAAATACCCTCAGATTACTATAATCTGAGGATTTACCAGTCCATAACTCTGAGGGGCCTTGAAGTTTAAGGTAGTTGAAGGACTCGTATTTATCAAATACACAGCAGTAGTGACTGTCTCTACCCAAAAGGTTTTTGGTAGTTTGGCATTAGACAACATGCACCTAACCTTCTCAAGAATGGTTCTATTTATTCTCTCGGCTAGGCCATTCTATTGGGGTGTCTCCCTTACTGTCCTATGCCTTGCAATTCCCTCTTTTTGGCAGTAATTATTAAACTCATTTGATAAGTACTCAAGCCCATTATCTGTCCTAAGTTTCTTAACCTTTCTCCCAACTTGATTTTCCACCAAGATTTTCCATTCCTTAAATTTATTAAAGGTATCACTTTTCTGTTTGAGGATATAGACCCAAACCTTCCTAGAATAGTCATCAATAATGGACAGGAAGTAATTCCCCCAACCATGAGAGCTCACCCTTGCTGGTCCCCATAGGTTAGAATGGATATAGTCCAAACTTTTCATAGTTAGTTGTGTACTGGATCTAAAACTAACTCTAGTGGACTTGCCTAGCATACAATCTTCACAAAATGGGAGATCTCCTAGGTCTTTGCTACCAAGTAACTCCTGTTTTTGGAGTTCCTTTAGGCCCCTAGAGCTGACATGACCTAGCATCTTGTGCCAGAGCACAGTATCATTGTCCCAAGGTTTCTGGACAGCATAAACATGTCCTATAATTTTTTGGCCTACCAGGGTATAAATGCCGTTCTTTCTTTCCCTTTTCATCACTATTAAGGACCCTCTAGTTACCTTCAGGACACCTGACTCAGATTTAAAAGAGCAACCATATTTATCAAGCATTCCCAGAGAAATTAAATTCCTCTTGAGTTTAGGTATGTATCTTACATCCTTTAGTATTCTTTCCATACCATCATACAACTTTAATCCAATTGAACCAATTCCAAGAATTTTACAAGATTTATTGTTACCAAGCATTACATAAGCACCATCAAAATTTGAGAAAGTTTCAAACCAAGATTTACAAGGACACATATGAAAAGAACAACCTGAATCTAAAATCCATTCCTTTTTAGATTCAGAACACCTCAGTACTCTTATAGCCATCAGATGCAACAAATGCATTTCCCTCATGTTTGATCTTAGCCCCCTTACTTGTCTTCTTTTCAGGGCAATCTTTCTTTAAGTGTCCCTCTTTGTGACAGAGGAAATACTTCAATTGCTTTCCTTTTGATTTGGATCTACCCATATTTTTCTTTCCTTTATGACTAGGTTTCTCAAGTCTTCCCCTAACCACTAACCCATCACCAGTTTGTGGCTTAGCATCAGAATTGTTTTGAAGTTCCCTTGCATGTAATATAGATTGCACCTCATCTAGAGACAGACTCTCTCTACCATACATGATTGTTTCTTTTAGGTTAGCATATGTACTATCGAGAGAACTCAGTAACAGTATAGCCCGATCCACTTCATCTATGGTGATGTCTATGTTAGCAAGATCTAAGATGATCTTGTTAAACTCATCCAGATTATCTTCAATGGATGCACCCGGGGTCATCTTAAAGGTATACAACTTAGTCTTCTTATGAAGACGATTGGCCAGGGACTTGGTCATGTAGAAATTTTCTAACTTTAGCCAAAACCCTGCAGCTGAATCTTCATTTGCAATCTCTCGTAACACCTTGTCACCTAAGGAAAGAATAATGGCACTGTGTGCCTTTTGTAATATCTCAGGTTTACACCTGTCAATGGAGAAGGAGATCGATTTCTCCTCTGAGGACCCCTTAGGCAACTTCTTGTTTCCAAGAAGTGCATTTTGGAGACCATACTGCACTAACAGAGCCCTCATTTTAATCCTCCAAAGACTAAAGTCATTTTTTCCCGTGAATTTCTCCACCTTAAACTTAGCAGAACCCATCTCGACCTAAGCTCTGGATACCACTTGTTGTATTTTAGAGTTTGAGATTAACACCAAAATATGACACACCACCAAGATTTGATTCAAGAAAATTATCACAGATTTATCAAAAGAAAACAAATAAGAAAAGATAGAACAATAATACCAAGAAATAGAAATTTAACGTGGTTCGATCCTTTCAAATCTACATCCATAGGGGGAACTGGCCAGAGATCTTTCATTCATCTTCAAAACGCAACCAAGGTCCAGGTACAAGATTCAGGTCTCACTATTGAGACCTCAACTCTTTCAATCTCTCTCAGATTTACAACAAGTTTTTTTCAAACCCTAATTTCGCCTCTCAATAGTCACTCGAGTGCTTCAGATTGTGTTTCTCGCTTCTGCCGACTACAGTACATCGCGATCTATTTATATGTATCATTACTAAAGCAGCCTCAGATAGACTAGGATTAATACACGTGTTTGATTTCAACATCACACAATTACAGTCATCAGGATGATATTAAAATAAACACATGGTCACTTCATTGACCGTTAGATACAATACTGATCTTAATAGCTCAAATTACAATTATATCCTCTAATTACAAATTGTTGACACTAAGATCATCAATGAGGATCTGCAATTATATTTTCAGTTATTTATATTTTTCTCAAACATTATATATTTTTACTGCATCCACCCGATCGAAGCATCTTTAATTATTTTTTGGGAACACTGATCGATCTCTAGTCTCCAGATCAACTTGCTAACAAGATTATAAATGATATGTAATAGTTGTGTAGTATTTGTAGGATATTCTTAAAATTATGACCAATAATAATACAAACAGCCTAGCTAGAGACTAATCATTTAATATATATTGATGTATTTTATTACATGTATAAATATAGCATGACAAAAAGAAATAGTATTGAAATCTATTTTTATAGATCATTCTAGCTGTCCATATAATCTCTTCTCTTTTCAAGTAATCTGGGACCTCCTCTATTCTTGCTTACACCTTTATTAAAGAACTTATCTGCACTAACTATTATTTATCAGAATTCCCAACATGCTTTGAAATAACAATATGTACTCCTTCAAGAACCTGATCATCAGAAGTACTGTTATATAAAAATATGTACTCCTTCAAGAACTTATCTGCTCTAACTATTATTTATCAGAATGACTTTTTGTTCTTGCCTAATCATCAGAAGTACTAGAGAGTGCCAAAACAGAGTAGCACGTCCCCGAGTAAAGAATCGCAATGGTAGAAAGCCCATGGATATGAATTATAGGAATTCATAACCTTCCATTTATTGAACCATGTGGAAGTTAGCCTCTTACCACTAATTCAACACTCATGATGGTATATAGATGTCTTTTGAACATTTGTCTCAGGTAGAGAATATCAACAATGATAATGAATACCATATAATCACAAAAAATAGTATATTAATAAAATTTTAAATATATTATTTTGATTTATGATGCTATATATATGTGATATGAAAGCATCTAGAAATATATCCTTTTATGAAGGTAAATTTCTTTGAATAAATGAAAGATTCCAGTTTTTTTTTTTTTATATAAATGAAATAATTATTTTTTACTTTTTATTTTTAGAAAGAAGTGTATATCTATAGCTTTCACGCACGACATGATCGCCCTCTCCCGAGCGTGATTTGTGGGAATCTTTTACAATCAGATCAGGTTCATAAGATAGAATATCGCGATTTTTATTTTTATTTTTGGATGGAAAAATAGAATATCGTGAATTTTTTTTTTTTGAAGAGAGAATATCGTGATTTGAATGGACGTCAACATCACATAAGATAGAATATCATGCCCTAATTAACTTGAATTAATGGGCGCCAAGGCGACGATTATTATATAGGCCCGCGCGCGGTTTTCATTTTACTAATTCAATTTGATGAGATAATTTATAAGATAAGCACTGTTATATGTATAGAGCAATCGTAGAGATTTTTATTTTGGGATTTCTATTTGGAGATTTTTATTTAAGATTATTTTTTTTGAATTTTTTTTACATGATTTTTATATAAGTATTTTAAAATAATGTTGTGATTTTTTTATATTTTAAAAAAAATGTTTTAAATGTTAAAAAAATCATATAAATAAAATAGACATCTTTTAACATCTTAAAACACTTTTTTATTTACATGATTTTTTTAACATCTTAAATTTTTTTAAAAAAATATAAAAAATCAAAACATTGTTTTAAAATACTTATATAAAAATTAGGTAAAATAAAAAACAAAAAGAAAAATGTTCTAAATAGGAATTCCCAAGTAGAGATCCCAAATTAGTAGGATCAATCCCTAGCATTTTTCTATATATATATATATATATATATATATATAATATGTTGATTCTCTCTCTCTCTCTCGCAAAAACATCTCCGCATCCTTTAAGATTTCAAAATATCCTCGTTGTCGTGAGGGGGACAGCTTTGTCCTCCTCCTTCAGTCCTCTGCCTTCTCCTTTCCTTCTTTTCTCTATTTTTCTTTTTCCAACCACCGCAATTTGTATAGTGACGTTGGTGTTTTTCGAGTATTTTGATTTTTGTCGGATTGATTTGCAGGTACATAGGAGGCAGAAGCCCTAAGCCCACCATGTGTTGTGCCGTCATTTCCCCCGTTCGCCAATCGTGCGGTCGTCTGATGTTTTTTATTACATGGAGTGGCGAAAGTTCCTAATGCGCGGGGTCCAATTTGAACGAAAATATAAACGCGCCTCGCTTCTGGTAAATCCTTCTCATCGGTGGGCTCGCCAGTTGCGGTTCATAGTGGATTCAGGATTTCAGTGTTTAGTGTTGTTTGGTTTGATTTGGTTGTGTTTTCTTATTTTTTCGTTTGTATAGAGAAAATTGTAAAAAAAAAAATAGTATCCCAAACTTATGTCCGTATAATCTTAACTCTCTATTCTTTTAAAGGATGAAATGGTAATTCACTGTTGTTCTGGCAGTAATTAGTCTCTCAGACTTTTTGTCTGTAGAGAATTAGAAGTTGACCTCATCTATACTTAGTTGACTTATAAACTAAGTTTTCTTAGTTATTGATCACATTGTAAATTTCATATCGATAGTTTCAACGAAGTCAAACTATTTCTTCCAAAAAAAATTTATATATATAAATATAATATATATAGCTATATATATATATATATTAGTTGTTATCCTGATGAGCTCATCAATATTATCTAATAGTAATATTGCAGCATAATTTTTTTTTTAGTCATTTGTAGTGATCCATTACTTAATTATCATGCTCTAATACATATATACTCATATGAGATCTTCATAATGAGATCAGGAATTGCAATGGATCGTCGATCTCACCAATCTGACTATCAAATTTTTATTATTAATTATTTAAATCTTTTTTATCAAATAAAGACAAAGACAAAGACGTCTACATGCAAGTTGCTAATTGCAAAAAGGCAATTAACCTCATAATTAGTACAACTGATCCTACTATATATGTATAAGAATTATAACATGACTCCAACTCCTAACTGATAAAATAATTAAAACCCATTCGAATTTCAAACTCCAACCCTAATTCCCACGGGCCATGAAGCCCTAAGATATAATATAATTAGACGTAGAAACAAATTCTTCTTTGGTCATTCATGATCACGAAGATACATTATTTACTACGAAACGTTTATGATCATCATCACCTCTCTCTCTATATACATATATATAGCTCTGATCTCCAAAAATAAACCTTGATTGATCTCTTCTCGATCTGCATTAATTCGTACTCATGTTAAGAGCATGATGAGCTTCTACTTCGTTGATGTTCTGCATGCAGGTCTTAGTAATTCTCATGCGATCGCATACTCTCTGGGACTCAGCCTGCTCCTAACCCTACTCACATACCTTCTTTATCTTTTGATCATCTGCACCCGCCTTCGCCAGCATGATCTCCATCTTTCCAGGCCACAAAATCGTGATCAGCAAGATCGAGACAACGTGGCCATTGAAGTTGGGCTTGATGAAGCAGTTCTCCACAACTTCCCAAAGATCCTCTACTCCCAATACAAACTCCAAAATGGCAGCTCGGCTTCTTCTTCTTCTTGTTCCATATGCTTGGACGATTATAAAGAAAGTGACGTGCTGCAGTTACTGCCTGATTGTGGCCATCTCTTCCATCCAAAGTGCATCCATCCATGGTTAAGGAAGCATCCCAATTGTCCACTATGCCGGAATACGCTCGTCCCAGTTCCAAACATGTACAACTCTCTCTAGATGATCTGATTGATAAGGTACTAATGCCTGATCATCACATGTACATTACGACATCGACTCCTCATGAACAGATTTCATTGTTTCAAGTGCCAATTCCATCAGATTATAAGCAAGATTACTTAGAAGATTAAAGATATGAGACTAGTTAATGTTAGTTGCATAGATTAGTTTTGATGAAAAGTACTTGTGATTATCTGTAATTTCATCAATTCATGACTATCACATCATGTACAGTTATCATGAGTAGTATCTTGATCATTGATGATCTCATTATAAATACACCTGACCTAATTTTCCATGGCGCCGTGAGCTATAGAATTCTATTTTCTGAGGAAGACAGGTTATACTCAATTTTATTTATAAATTCTTGCTCAAGCCCTCGTTTTTTGTCAACGAATGAAAAGAGCCATTATTTCTTTTGTGCTTTTTTAATAATTAACAACATTCAGACTTTATTAATTGCCTCATGTAACTCATATTATATATATTTTTGGAACAAATGTTTAAATCATTACAAGAAAATTTCTTATTTGTGGCATGTTATTTCCTGTCAAAATAATTATTTTCGATTAAAATTAATTTAATTTTGTCATAAATAGTCATCTTCATCGTAAATAATCAATCACAAATACTCTTTTTTTTTTAGTGGATTTACTTATTTGCATGATCATGCGGTATCGGCCAACTCTCTTTGTACAAATATTTGTGAAGCGAAGATTGAAACTAATATGATCAGTACGTACTGATCATGATCATATCCTAGCTTGGGAGGAGTTGTCGATCTTGGAAGGATTGCTGGATGGAGTAAGGTGGGAAAATTCAAGTGTTACTAACTAGTATGTATGTGTGTGTCGTCAATTTATATATATATATATATATATATATATTATTACGACAATTACGATGAATAATATAGAATTAATTAAACGAGAAAACAAACGAAAAATCACACAAAGATTTAGGCTATATGCCTACATCTACGAGAGTGAATGACGAAAAAGTCACTACATTAAAAATATGGTTATATCATATATATTTATATGAACTCTAAGTATAAAAATATTATCGCTTGCCCGCTTGCTCCACTATCTGCCATATTATCACTATCTAAGTATCAGATATGAGCCACATACTTCAATAAATATAAATATATATATATATATATATATATATATTCAGAAGGCTTTGGCTTTGAAGGAATTGAAAACATTGGTCATTGAATATCTTAAAGAAGCCTCCCTTGAATGTGTAACTGCTACCAGCTCAAATCAACGTAGCTGGTTAATTTCGAGATGTGAATCATTTCCAGATCCATTGGAAACAATGGGGGTGTGATCATGTCATGCATTAAGAGTACTGCAAAATTTTAGCCGCTATGGACTATTGCTTGAGTCTGATATTAAATCATTATTAATTCTACACACTCTTCTGTCATGGAAAGTTGAACGTTAAAGTGGATGCAAATTATAATAAGGTGGCACACAGATTGGCAAAGGAAGCTGATCTGCATATATCACGAACCGTTAGAGCAGAGATTTGAGATAATGGTACACATGAGCACTTTTGATTTTTTATTATAATTAAGTAGCAGATTTCGGTCTCCCCCACTAAATGAAAACTGCAATCACAGATTGCACTACAACAAAAATGACTATTTATAACGTAATTTTTCGCTGCAAAAACAACAAATATCGCGGCGAATACTCTTTTGCGGTGAGTTAAGCTTCGCCACAGTATCGCTGGTACTAATCCTTCACTTCTGCTTTCCTGCAGCGGAACAGAAAATTCACTGCTAAAAAGTAACTTTTTAACGGCATTTTTTTTCGTCGCTATTAGTCCAAATAGACACCACAAAAATAATTCCTCCTTTCCGTTAAAAATTGTTGGCAATGATTATTTACAGCACCTAGAATGTTATTCGCAGCGATATAATTTTGCCGCAATATATCTACACCAGCATTTCTGGCCACGCCGCTATTGGAGGTCGGTATCAGAGTTCTCAATTGCAGCGCTAGATTTTCGCCGCAATATATTTGCCCCAATGTTTTTGGCCGCACCGCTATTGAATTCTGGTATAAAAAATTCAAATTGCAGCGCTTGATTTCTGCCGCTAAATAATATTTTGCAGCGTATTTTTATAGCGCCCCAAAAAACTTTCAGTTTCCTAAGATTTACAACGACTTTTTTTTTGCTAGAAAATCCATTCATAAATTGTGCCGTAAGTGTTTTTCCTATTACAAAAATCATCAATTCCTGTTGCTGAAGAAATTGCCATTTCTCTCTCAAATCACATTCATTTTCACACATACTAAACACCATATAATCTTTATTTCTATTAACAAATGACATTCATAAATATCTTCAAACCTCAATTCATGTATGTATACATTGAGGTGGTGCATTATATTCATATCAAATACAAACCGGGCTACTACTAAATAAGTCATACATTGCTAAAATAGTAGATTTAAGGAGTCTGCTATCACTAAAATAAGTCGTCAAAATCTTGGATTCAACTCATATTACTACTACTCAACCCAATCTTTATGAATGACTATATCACCATATATTATCAAAAGCTTTTTCTCTTTTGCATAAGCCACTACATTCATTCTTGGGATGTCTGAGATAAGGGTGAAATAAAAAACCATAATGTGAGCAATACAACTCAGATTTGCTAAGTGTACTTCACTTATAATAATAATAAAAAAAAAATTGCAAATGTATCCAATGCATACAAGTCACCAGCACTTATCAATAAACAAAAGCTAACTCCAACTACTAAAAAAAAGGTATATATTTTAAAATAAAATAATTCTGTGTTGAAAAAATAACAAAATTGCAAATTATTTTCTTAGTCAGTCAATATAAACAAATAATAAGTCCCAAAGACAATTGTTCATCCTATAAATTGCAACCACTAATGGTCATCTAAAAATGGCTATTCTCATAACTTAAATTTAATTTTAGAATTTCATTTATGCTAATGTATCATAAGGATAATAATCTAGCTGCATATGAGAATATAAAGGATGTTTAGTTTTCACAAACATTGTTCATGTCCATGAGTTTTCTGTATATAATAGATAGGATGTGTGTAACATGAACCAAGCAAACTTCTATTTTTTATAGTCAACCTTCAAGTGTTGATGAGAAGACTCAAATACCTTAACTTTCTTCATCTCCACAAGTACATCTTCTTTTTTGCGAAGAAGAATGCATATATATTCATGAGGCTTAACAAATTTATGGCAAAGTTTTTTGGCTACAAGACCTTTGCTTGAAGTATGACTTGTCTAGACTAGTATTGGAAATGGAAAATCGGTTAATATCTGAATTAACAAGAGCTTCCACAACAAAACACCTTCAACCCTTAGAGTTCCATTATATTTTTATAAGCATATACTAAAGTTTCAGCTCTCATTTATAAGGATACCAATCAATGAAAAGTATTCACTAGTAGATGATTGAAGCTGTCCTAATCGATTTAATGCTATTAGTTAGCCCTTACATGTAAGTTGATTTGGAGGTGCGCCACAACAAGAGATTTTAATGTTAAGAGTGCTTACCACCTCAAAGGAGAATTGCAAGAAAAAGACTTGGAGCAATCATCAGCTTGCTTATATCAAAAGGATACATTGACAAATATGGCAGCTTGTCTCAATGCCCTCAACCAATGTTTGAGGAGGATAGTTGTTAATAGCTTTTTATGCCCAATATACACGCAAGAACCTAAAATGAAAAACCATCTATAGTTTGCAGCATAACTCAAATTTGTTAACTATACGACACTTACAAGAAAAAAAAATTATGATTGCACCCAATGCATACAAGTCACCAGTTACCAATAAACAAAAAAGAATAAAAGCTGAGAACTACTAGGAAAAAAGAAGACATATAAAAGAGTCAAGTTGAATTAGCAAGGTATGTGAAGATCTATAATAGCAAAACTTATGTGACATATATCTATAACATTAAAAGAGATCGTGTGAGACATACATCTATGAAACAGAAGGGTAGGGGAGGAACAAACTCATGATTTAGGGATATCAAGTCATAAGAAATGACATCAAAATCCACTAACATATAAATCAAATTAACAAATACAAATACAAAATGTAATAAATCGTATCCTCACTTTTCAATATGTGTTTGGCTGCTTTCACTTTGCATCAAGAGCATAAAAGTAACAAGTTTATAGGTGAACCTAAGGTAAAAAGAAGCTACCTATGTCTTGGCTTTATTTTGAAACATTGAATATCATATGATAGATCAATACTGAAAAAAATACCCAAAAAATAGCTAATTGGTTTGTTGGGTCGCTTGCAAATCTAAAGCAAGGGAGGAACTAACTATGGAGCTCACCTATTCTGACAAGACCTTAGAGATAGAATACTGAAACTAACAAACAGAATGATTTTTAAATTATCTACAAGTCTCGTGCAACTATTGAAAAAAAAAAGTAGAATTCATAAGAAGAAAGTATACTTTTTATGATGAATTTACATTTTTTCAAAGAAATATGCATAAAACTTGTATATCTTAAACTAATTGTATGCATAAAATTAATATTCTCAAACTCAATTAATTAATAATAAATAGGTCGACTTTGGCCTCCTCCTCCTCTAGCTTATATAAAATGGACATAACTAGTAAAGGACAATAATCTATACCAAGGGTAGTCCTAATTGATCTGTACTAAGCATTAATAAAATTGGAATTTTATTAATAAAATTAGAATATGAATTATTATTTGACATGGAAAAATAAATCAATACCCATTTGTCATAAGTAGAGGCCATACTCAAGCGGGAATTTAATTTTTCATTTAAGGAAATCGTTATGTCACGTACTTTTAATCCTTCACTTCTAGACTCTAGACAGCCCTATCACGTGTAACGCTTTCGTTTCTCCAAGATTTTTAATTAAGGGCAGAAGCTAATTATTATAAATAAGAATATATATATATATATATGTAGAGTATTAGCTGCTAGTACGTCTAGTTAGTCTTTCACTAATTTATATGCATCTTCGGGACAAATGAAGACCCTGCTAAATAAGTGCACCCGAACATGTCAATATCCCTGCTGCTGGAATATGTCAAATATTATATAGTACTTGTTTCCCGTTACTAATCCATGTGGATGTCCAAGAAGTACAAGTCCATCTTCTATAATTAGTTTCAAACTCTAAGATGAAATATAAATGTGTGTGTGTGTATATATATATATACGTATGTATATAATTCCCTTTCCATGGGTCAAATATGTGCCTTAAGTTTGTTGGCTTGTCCACGAATTCCATGCATGTTTCCAAGCTTGTATATCATGTCTTATATAGATAATTTATATAATTCAAAATAATTGATGGGTTTTATATAGATTGAAATGATCGAAGAATAGAATCATGATAATTAGTGAAAATGGAGTTACATATACACACACAATATATATATATATATATATTTTTATATATATATATATATATATCAACCTATGTTCCCTTTAAATAGGAAATCCCCATTGAAGGAAACACTGGAGATATGCTAATTAATCTACAAAGTCAATCCAATAAGGCAGTCCCTTAACTCAAAGGACTATGATTGATTGTGTTTTAAGAAACAAAACAAAATAAAGTAGGCCTAAATATTGAACCCATTCATGAATCAATAACATCTATAGAAATCATGGTGCTTGGCTACAACAATCATTAAACATATGTTTGAATATATAACAAATTCCCATGGTCAGTGGAAAAGATAGGGCATTTTTAGGCCTAATTGTTGAATTTAAAGTTTTAAATTTCGTATCTATCTGTAGATTTTGATAATAACAAATGAATTTAAGTCTCAAGCTCAAATTATCTACGCAATGGACCGAAGCGCACATCAAGTATAAAAGAACAAGTCTATAAATGAAACTCATAGATTATTTTTGTACATCTCTTGAAAAATTGGATTAAAGCTCAAAAATTAATCTTTTCTCATAAAATATTAAATTGCATTTTTTATGCATGACATCATTAAAAGTCTTAATTTGAAAATTTATATTTTGCATGTGCATGACATATGCAATGATCTCATTAAAAGTTTTATTTTCAAAAATTATATTTTACATGTGCATGACATATGCAATAACTTCATTCAAAAATTTGAATTTTGAAAATTGAATGATATATGCAATGACTTCATCAAAATTTGAATTTTGAATTTAAAAGATGATTGAATGAGACTCATTTGCCTATAAATAGCTCACTTGTGTTTTGCAAAAATCACAACAACAAGAGCTTACACATCTATTGTTAAGTTTTGCATCATTTTTTCAAAACTCTCATTCTCTCTTTTCTAAAGTTTTGAACCTTAATTCTTGTTCTTTTTTAGAGAGATATAGGTTGATCTGTATTGTTTCTATCTAACTCATTGAGGAGTGTACTTTGATAGTTTACCCACTATCAACTCTTGTATTTGTAAGAGGGTGCGTATAACTCTTGTGTGTATAGAAGGTGTTCTACACGGGAAATAGTTAAATCACCAAGTATGAAGTAATTAGAAGTGTAGAGGATGTTCTACAAAATTCTTTGGAGCAGTGCTGCTAAAAAATGTAATAGGTTTCTATCTCCACCTAAAGGAGATTGACTAGTGAATTCGGGATCCTCAAGGGGTAGCTTGAGGTGAAGACGTAGGGAGTGGGGCTGAATCTTGTAAAATAACTGAGTTTGCTTTTTCTTACCCTACACTTTACATTTCTTACTGTTTTATATTCTGTTTATATTTTATATTGTGTATTTGATTTAGAAGTGTTAATTTTTATAATATAATCAAATTCACTCCCTCTCTTGTGTTAGTCATTTGGGCAACAATTGGTATCAGAGTAAGGGCTCTATTATAAGATTAATTATCTATTGAGTTAAGATTATATGGCTAACATTGCAGCTACATTTGCTGAAGGTCAATCCAGTAGTCGGCTTCCATTATTTTGTGGAGACAATTATACTTTCTGAAAAACTAAAATGAGAATATTCCTTCAATTTCAAGGTCGTGAAATCTAAAAATGTGTTGTAAATGGGCATTATATTCCAACAAAAACTGTTGATGGAGTAAAGGTCAAAAAGGAAGAGGAAGAGTTTAATCGCGAAGACGATAGACTTTATACTGTGAATGTAATGGCTATGAATTTTCTATATAATACTCTCAATGGTAATGAATTTAACAGAATAATGACTTGCAGGACAGCAAAGAAAATTTGGAACAACTTGGAAGTAACCTATGAAGGAACTTCGCAAGTCAAAAAATCAAAAATTTATGTTCTTACGCATGAATATGAAATGTTCAAAATGAATGATGATGAATCTATCTCTTCTATGTATACTCGTTTACTAATATTATGAATAGTTTGACATCTCTTGATAAAATTTATTCCAGCTTGGAGATAGTAAGGAAAATTCTCAACTTCTTGCCAAAACGTTGGGAATCAAAAGTAACAGCGATTTTTGAAATTAGAGATCTTAAAAAACTCGAAGTAAATGAACTCATTGGGTCACTTATTATCCATGAGTACACATTGAAAAGAGAATAAGAAGAAGGAAAGCAAAAGAAGAGCTTGGCACTCAAAGCCGTTCCTCATGAAAGTGAAAGCGATGAAGATGAAGAAAGCGATGACAAAGAGATTGCAATGATCACTAGAAGATTTAAGAGATTCTTGAAAAATAAAGCTCCTCCAAGGAAAATTTTCAAAAAATCTTCTAACAAAAATACAGGTAAAAATGATTTATTAATTTGTTATAAATGTAAAAAGTCAGGATATATCAAGGTAGATTGTCCCATCCTAAAGAAAGATCGATACAAAGGTAAGAAAGTAATGAAAGCTACATGGGATGATGATTTAAGTAGTTTAGACAGCGACGCAAGTAATGAAAAATCTGCAAACTTTTGTCTTATGGCTAAAGATGAACTTGAGGTAACAAATCTTGAAAATCTCTCTTATGAAGAATTGTAAAATGATTTGGAAGAGGTATATGAGAAATTTGAAAAATTGGATATTAAGTATATTGTTTTGAAAAAGAAAAATTCTTCTTTAATAAATGAAATTGATGTTTTAAGAAAAAAAAATATAGTTTCAAAAGATAACAATGATGAACTGAAAAAAAAAAGTATCTGATTTAGAAAAAATTGTTGAAAATTTCACAAATGGAAAAAGAAATTTCGAAAAACTTCTTAGTAATTAAAAATGTGTTTTTGATAAGGTAAACTTGGGATACATGTCAAAAGAAAAACTCAAACCTTATAAAAATTTCTTTGATAAACTCATTAAATCAAAACCAAACTTTCAAAATTCTTTTCCTAAAAATAGATTTGTCAAAAAAAGATATTATTACAATCACTCAAGTTCTTCAAGTATGTTACATGTTATTTGTAATTTTTACAATAGAAATGGTCATAACTATCATGCTTGTCCTATTAGAAGAAAATATACAATGACTATTATGGCCATATGGGTACCAAATAATCTTATTTCTTCTAATACTAATAAATAAAGGATCCAAAGAATATGGGTACCAAGAAAAAATATTTTAATTGTTTTTGTAGGTATGCATCAAGTCTTCTGTAAGTAAAACAAGATGGTTTTTAAATAGCGGATGCTCAAAACACATGACAGGAGATAAAACTAAGTTCATTGATCTCACTCTTAAAGAAAAAGGATACATGACATTTGGAGACAATTCAAAAGGGAAGATCGTGGGAATATGTAAAATTGGTAATAAGTCTTCTCTCATAATTGAAGATGTTCTACTTGTTGAAAGTCTAAAACATAATCTTTTAAGTATAAGTCAATTATGTGATAAAAGATTTACAGTTACCTTCAAAAATGATAAGTGCATTATTTTGAATAATCATGATTGTAATATTTTTTTATTACTCTTAGAAACAATAATATTTATACAATTGAATTTGAAGAAATTACCTCACAAGATACTATTTGTTTATCAGCTCAACATGAAAATAGTTGGTTATGGCATAGAAGGTTAGGTTATGCAAACATGGAACTTATTTCCAAACTTTCAAAAAATGATCTTATGAGAGATTTGCCAAAACAAATTTTTTTAAAGACAAAATCTGTGATGCATGCCAGTTTGGTAAACAAACAAAAACTTCTTTCAAAATCAAGAAATATATTTCCACTACTAGACCTTTGCAACTAATACACATGGACCTTTTTGGACCAAACAGAGTTGCGAGTATAGGAGGAAAATATTATGCATTTGTTATTGTTGATGATTTCTCTAGATATACTTGGGTCATCTTTCTCGCTCATAAATATGAGGTACATAATGTCTTTACCAAACTATGCAAGAGAATTTAAAATGAAAATAGTTATACTATTTCAAACATCGAAGTGACAGGGGGAAAGAGTTTGTCAATAAAGATATTGAGTCTTTTGTGATGAAAATGGTTTTCTGCATAATTTATTTACTCCTCGAACTCTTTAACAAAATGAGGTAGTAGAGAGGAAAAATAGATCTCTTCAAGAAATGGCAAGAACAATACTTAATGAAAATAGTTTACCTAGTTATTTTTGGGTCGAAGCAGTAAGTACTGCATGTTATGTTATAAATAGAGTTATGTTAAAGTCTAAATTAGATAAAACCACTAATGAGCTTTGGAATGAGAAAAAACCCAACATTGCTTACTTTCATGTATTTGGATGCAAATATTTTATACTCAATGACAGAGATAATTTAGGAAAGTTTGATGTAAAATCTGATGAAGGTATCTTTCTTGGGTATTCAACAAATAGTAAAACTTATAGAGTATTCAATAAAAAGACTTTGACTGTATAAGAATCTATGCATGAAGTATTTGATGAATCTAACCATCTACTCTCCAAAAAATCTATTGATGAAGAATCAGAAGATACAAATAACACAAATAGTCTCAATCTCGACAAAAAGAATACAATGGAAGAAGTCCAACATGGA
The DNA here is from genome assembly GCA_036898215.1 of Platycarya strobilacea. Taxonomy (NCBI): domain Eukaryota; kingdom Viridiplantae; phylum Streptophyta; class Magnoliopsida; order Fagales; family Juglandaceae; genus Platycarya; species Platycarya strobilacea. The sequence goes on along the minus strand of CM072551.1, from coordinate 33,720,511 downwards.
GATATCAAGAAAGATCATCAAGATTTAGTACAAGATGCAACCAAACAATGGAAACATGTGAAAGATCATCCAGTGGAACAAATTCTGGGAGAACCTTCACGAGGTGTAAGTACTCAATCATCTCTTAGAAATATTTGTAATCACACTGCTTTTTTATTTCAAATTGAACCCAAAAATATTGATGAAGCACTTATTGATGAATCATGGATTCTAGTTATGCAAAAAAAGCTAAATCAATTTGAAAGAAATAATGTATGAACACTTGTTCCTAGACCCAAAAATCATGCTGTTATTGGAACATAATGAGTTTTTAGAAATAAAACATATGAGTCTGGAATCATCACTAGAAATAAGGCTTGACTTGTAGCCCAAGGTTTCAATTAAGAGGAATGAATCGATTATGATGAAACGTATGCACCTGTCGCAAGATTAGTAGCTATTCGAATGTTACTTACATATGCATATTATAAAAAATTCAAATTTTTTCAAATGGATGTTAAAAGCGATTTCTTAAATGGTTTTATAAATGAAGAGGTATATGTTGAGTAACTTCCAGGTTTAAAAATCATATAGTCTCCTAATCATGTTTTTAAGCTTGTAAAAGCATTATATGGACTCAAGCAAGCACCTAGAGCTTGGTATGAGAGGCTTATTGGTTTCTTGATTGAAAAAGATTTTTCAAGAGTAAAGATCGATACAACTCTTTTTCATCAAATATGAACAGGATGATTTTCTTCTAGTTCAAATTTATGTTGATGATATAATATTTGGTGCTACTAATGAAAATATATGCCAAGATTTTGCTAAGAGCATGCAGGAAGATTTTGAAATGAGCATGATGGAGAACTTAATTTCTTTCTTGGATTGTAAATCAAGCAAGCAAAAAGTGGAACATTCATTATCAATCAAAATATATCAAAGAGTTATTTAAAAAGTTTGAGATGGAAGGTGTGAAGGTAATTGGAACACCAATGAGTCCAACCACCAAACTTGATAAAGATGAAAGAGGTAAGCTAGTTTACTCAAAGGTATATCGAGGTATGATTGGTAGTTTATTATATTTGATAGCTAGTAGACCTGATATTATGTTTAATGTATGCTTATGTGCACGTTTTCAATCATCTCTAAAACAATCTCATTTGATTGCAGTCAAGCGTATTTTTAGATATCTTGCCGGTACCATTGACCTAGGGTTATGATATCCTAAGCACACTTCTTTCGATCTTATCAGTTATTTAGATGTGGATTATGCTAGTTGCAAAGTTGATCGAAAAAGTACTAGTGGAACATGTCATTTTTTAGGTCATGCACTTGTTTCATGGTTTAGTAAAAAGTAAAATTATGTTGCATTATTTATTGCTGAGGCAGATATGTTGCTGCAGGCAGTTATTATGCTCAAGTTCTTTATATGAAGCAACAACTTGAGGATTTTAAACTTATGTACAATCATATTCCTATTAAATGTAATAATACTAGTGCTATAAATCTTTCAAAGAATCCAATACAACATTCTAGGACTAAGCATATTGAAATTAGATATTACTTTCTTAGAGATCATGTGTAGAAGGGCGATATTGTATTAAAATTCACTAGCACACATGATTAATTGGTAGACATTTTCACAAAACCCCTATCAGAAGATACACTATGCATGATTAGAAGAGAAATATGAATGATACATGCCATAAATATCTGCTAGATACTTTTATTCATTTATCTCAAGTGACCTACAAAAACTTGAGACGTTTAGCCTCATCATTCAAATGCATTTGCTCCTCATAAATCATCATGTCATCCTTATCTATAGGATTAGACAATCAAAATGAAGAGGCAAGTAAGGATTTTAAATCCTTATTCTGTTGTTTTAACTCTACTACTTTTTTGTTAGACTCTTGAACAAGTCGTTGAAGAATATCAATCTTCTCATTAACCTCTCTATCTCGCGAGTTTTGGACTGCAACCGAGCGGAAAAAAGCAACAATAGAAGATGAGTATCGAGTCCCGAGACTCACAAGCTCGTAAATGGCATCATGATCTGATTTATTAGCCAAATCAGTATTTTGCTGCTTCATGGCACCTACGACAGATGCATAAATATATTGATCACGAGAAGCACTGAAGGAAAATTGATTAGCCATGAAGATGAACTATAGAAATAAGAAGAAAATTTGATGCGGATTAGATAAAGTTATAGATTGCTTTTATAAAGATGGAAATAAGTAGAAGACAAACTGTCATCTTTTCAAATTTTACTTAGTCAAGCTTACAAGATATGCCGGATGCATATTGTCAAAAGTTACCGAACTAAGCCAACGAGATTAATTACAATTGTCTCTGTTTCTCTCGTGAAACGCTGCCATTATCTGCTGATGTTGACTCTGTGCTTGAACTTTCACTCGTTCCGATTCCTCTATTCGAAGTTTTAGAACACGAGCTGATTCTGTCAAATCTTTATTTTCTTACTTTAACTTCTTATTCTTTCTACCTTTATTTGCAAGCTTTTGATGCAGAATAGATATTTGATTGTTAAGTCGATCAACCTCATTTGCTCTCACTAATAATTTTCGAGACATGGTTGTAATAGAGACAGCATATTGAGTACTGAAAGTTCTTGATGCTGCAACAAGTTCAGAATCAGTCTTACTAGAAAAATACATATCTGCTTCTATCATGGTGTTGACAACCTCATGAAATAAAATGACTGGTTGAGACGGTTCCTGATTCAAATCTGGAATATTAGACGAAATTTTCTCCGCCATTTTATCGTTTTGAATAAACAGAAACTAGATCAATGAGTGGTGTGAAAGTTTATTTGAGTATCCGACAGGTGAAAAATGGTCTTTTAAACAACAACTTTTAAATCTCGATAATATTTAATTTTTCAACAACATCACGCGGATTTGAATCTGCTTTTGCACCGATTGCTAGAGTTAGGCCTCCAACCTTTGCAGGTTTTGTCGGACACGCATGGCTCCGCACCTAATTGCCAGAGCTAGACCTCCAATCTTTGCAGGTTTTGTCGAACACGCGTGGCTTCGCACCGAATTCTCTACAGTCTCTACTAACGCACCGTTTTATTTGTCTATTGGTTATTGTAGGAAGATGTCTTATTGAGCTAATTATGATTCTTTTTTAATGATTCCAAAAGGGGGAGAAGTTTTAGACGTAAATATTTAGATTTTTAACTCTGTTATATATGCTCGAATTATGTTTATCTATTACTTAAAAAACTAACGCATATTCTCAGGAGGAGTTTAAACATTACTGTAAGTCTCAAAATTCTACTAAATATTTGTCATCATAAAAAAGGGGGAGATTGTTGAATCCAAGATTTCAAGTTTCATATCTACGTGTAGATTTTGATGATAACAAATGAATTTAAGTCTCAAACTCAAATTATCTACGCAATGGACCGAAGCGCACATCAAGTATAAAAGAACAAATCTACAAATGAAACTCATATTATACATGACATAAGCATGATATCTTAATTTGGAAAATTATATTTTGCATGTGCATGACATATGCAATGATTTCATTAAAGTTTTATTTTCAAAAATTATATTTTACATGTGCATGACATATGAAATGATTTCATTCAAAAATTTGAATTTTGAAAATTGAATAACATATGCAATGACTTCATCAAAATTTGAATTTTGAATTTGAAAGATGATTGAGTGGGACTCATTTGCCTATAAATAACTCACTTGTGTTTTACAAAATCACAACAACAAGAGTTTACACATCTATTGTTAAGTTTTGCATCATTTTTTCAAAATTTTCATTCTCTCTTTTTTAAAATTTTGAGACTTAATTCTTGTTCTTTTTGAGAGAAATATAGGTTGAGCTGTATTATTTCTATCTCACTCATTGATGAGTATATTTTGATAGTCTACCCACTATCAACTCTTGTATTTGTAAGAGTGTGCGTTTAACCCTTGTATATGTAGAAGGTATTCTACACAGAAAATAGTTAAATCACTAAGTGTGAAGTGATTGGAAGCAATGTTTTGAATATCGTACCGGTACCAGTACCGGCCAAGTCACTGAAACGAAATATTTCGGTACCGGTACCGTTTCGTGTACCATTTCGGCATAATTTATACATAAATAAATTATATATATAAATACAATTATAAATTATATTTCAAAAAAATAGTCAGTATATAAATAAATTATATAGATAAATATATATATATATATATGTAAGTAATTTAGTCTAAATTGAGGTTAAAATATAGTAAAAAATTTAAAAAAAATTTAAAAAAAAAACCTCAAAGGCCGAAATCTGCTACGGCCGGTACCGGCCGTACCGGATATTTTTCGGCCGATTTCGGCCGTACCAGCTGGTACGGCCGAAAAATCGGCCGAAACGAAATCTTAGTTTTTCTGTACCGGCCGACCGGCCGGTACGGCACGGTATTTAAAACACTGATTGGAAGTGTAAAGGATATTCTACACAGATTCTTTGGAGCGGTGCAGCTCAAAAGTGTAATAGGTTTTTATCTCCGTTTAAAAGATATTGACTATTGAATTCGGGATTCTCAAGGAGTAGCTTGAGGCGAGGACGTAGGCAGTGGGGCTGAACCTCATAAAAATACTGAATTTGATTTTTCTTACCTTACTGTTTATATTTCTTACTGCTTTATATTCTGTTTTTATTTTATATTATGTATTTGATTTATAAGTGTTAATTTTTATAATATAACTTAATTCACCTCCCTTCTTGTGTTAGTCATTTAGGCAACACTAATGAAGTGTATAATAGACATATAATTAATCTTAATAGGGTGGTGCTAATTTAGTAAGGAAGACAAAAGGGAAAATATCCATACCTCTATAAGGATGATCAGGAAATCTAGCTGGAGCACTAACTGTAATATATAACAAAATATAACCAAAAGTGAGATTATGAAAGACCATCACATTCATGCAGAAATAGAAGAATACATGAGATCAAAGATACTCATCTGAGAATTCAGCCAGAACAAGAAAAATCACAACAAAATATAACCAAAGTGAACTGTTTGGGGAACTCAGGAAGACTCTTCAAGATCAAGGCATCATCGCAAAAGCCATTCATATCAGTTTACTCTTAAGGTATCTAGAATAACCATAGGAAGAATGTGTCAATAAGTACTTGTGGATAAGAATGATAAAATTTTGTGCTGATATAAGAAACACAACCTATGATTTAACTGTGCTCCTTGCTCAAAAGCTATTCAAAAATCAAAAACCCACCATGCTATCTGTAAGGTGTAAACAGACCCCTTTGTATATATATATATAGATATATATTATATATATTGCCCAATTGTCATATTGTCTCACAAAAAGTACCAAAAATTGTAAAAACATACAGTCTCCTCAGGTATCGGAGGAATTACTCCAACCCTGAGTCTGTTGAAATGACTCAGTGAATCCTGACAAACCCCTCATTAAAGTCTGGAGCATACTGTTGTTTTGCATTTGCTGCTCCCTAAGATCCCGCACCTTTTCTCTCATTTCTTGGAGTTGACTCTTGTACTATTCAGCATCTTTCTTATATTGTTCAGCATCTTGCTTTTGTCTCTCAATCTCAGCTAGATACTGTTGTATTTTAAGTTGGTCACGTTGTCTATTTGACTCGGGGATGACCATCTCTCCAAGACCCCGTGAATATCCAGGTCTATGGCCAAGAACCTCCCTAAAGACAGTTGCTGCTGCCTCATCAATACGCTGCTCTGGTTCCAGGCCATCCATCCTACTTTGCATCTCCTTCTGCACATTGACAAAACATCAGTTATTAAAAATCTCGATAGCTATTTATGCATTTATTAAAATTGAAAAGAAGCATAAATCCCAGGAACTGTAAATGCACTACTCACATAAGTCTCTTTTGTCGCGACTATCACAAATGCATTCTTCTTCTTCGACCAGCGTGTCTCCTCGTAATAGTCAATCATATTCGTGGAATTTTCAGCGCGCTACATGTGTCAACAATGTGTATAGTATAAGAATATATTTTCGAAGGAGAAAACTTTCATTAAGGTAAACATGTGCATTTGAAGCCCAAAAGCTAAAGTAACTAATCACAACAATAATGTAATACGAACACAAAAACAAAAGAAATACACTTCACTCGAAAATAGTATCTAAAAAACACTAAAAACCATATTCATAAAATAATAACATACTATGAAATACCCATCTATCGTTGCTGCCTCATGCATTTTCAAAATAGTATCTCCCTCTCACATCCCACTTTCATAAAAATAAGTATAGTTTGGCACTTTTTCGGGCTTTTCATTTAATACATTATAAGGCTTTATGTTACATATTATTTGGGATATGAGTTTTGATTTGGTACAAGTGTAACCTCTATGAGAATAAATTGTTTTAAACCTATAACTTTTGCGCAAGGATTCGGACAAATGATTTACGTCCTGATGTGTGATTAATAACGAGCTTCTTTCGATTATCTCGATTTTGTGCTGACATTTTCTGCCACGCAAATTCCCAATGTTAGCTATAATAAACAAACAAATTTCCCATAACAATTTGTAGACATTAAATGGGTAAATATATGGTTTAATATTGTAGACAATACATACCTTAAAGGCATCGCTGCCCCACCTCCCACACAACTTAACCCATACAAGTGGATCGACCAAGCTAGTCCCATTAGCTAGCGCCTCTTTGTGGCTTCCATAAGATAGATATATCTTGTGCAAGTTGTGGTGGAATGCATTAAAGTGCTTACGCAATTGCTTAGTCACTGTCAATCGGTGGTTTTCACGTTCTCAATCCAACTCAAAGTCACTCTACAAGGAAGTGTCATCACGTCATTTAACCAACGATTATACTACGATCACTTTCTAACAATCAATATTAGCTAACAAATAACTTACCGTAACACGATTAATGAGCTCCTCCTTATGGGCTTGTGGGACATCAGACCATCGTGCGTGACTCATGCCACAATATTGTTTAATAGTCCATGACACTCGAGTTGTGAACATAGCCATGTTCTTACAACACGGGACAGTCTCGCCATCATTTATCTTCAAAACCATTTTCCCGTTCTTCCTCAGTTTCTCAAACAATGTGCCTTTTACGGGCCCACAAGTACGGTTCCTCTGTTGCTAGTTTGCTACGGACTCCATGGGCGCATCTGCAGCTATATTACAATGATCACCACATTAGTGTTTGTAACTATAGTTAATCTTTACACTTCATTAACACATATAAGTAGGCCAATTCATTCTTCATATCTATGAAAAAACACACCAATTTGTGGTATACCGAGATCTTCATTACTTGTAGATTCTTTAGGAGGTGATTGTTCTTTAACTGGTGAGGATTCTCATATGGGATCTGGTGGGGGAATTGGGTTGGGGCATGGAGGCACCCAGGGCTGGCTCGGGGGCTGCGTGGAGTGATCTGAGCTGATTTGATATGCTTCCTCAGAGTTATGGTATGAAGAGAGATGCGCTCCACGCGCTCGGCCAAATCGACCGTAATACGATACTCCGCCCCTAGCACGAGTACCTCAGAGTCTCCCTCCACCTCTTGAACTTTATCCCAATCGATTACCTGCATGTGTACGAGTTAATTGTTTTAGACAAATATCATTCTATTCCACATGATAGTTTCAAAGTCAAAAACAGGTACATCAAAAAGATCATATGTCGCCCATTTTGCAATTAATTGTTAGTATGATAATTCTTACATTTTATAAGGCTTATGTTTTTACACATTAGAAGCTTCAAAAGTAATATCGTTTAATGCACTCATATAGAAACCTATGTTACGAGCACAACACAGATAGAGAAACAAAAGGAATTGTCAAATTATATACCTTGAGAGTTGACATTGCTCCTCGTGCCTCTAGATTGAAGATGGGATTGCGATGACATGTCGACAAAGCGTACCAGCTACAAGTATGTTATGTCCCAATTTTCCATCACATGAAGCAAATAAGTATCGCACGTTAGGCTTTGTTTAAGCAGGTATTAATGTAGTAAAGATGAATACTTCTTGTGTACTTGTTTGTTATCTGCATAATTAAATAGGCCGAGACTGAAGCAATTAAACTCTACCTTGACTAGATTCAATGAAGCGAAGTCACATGCAACACCATCCGTTTTCCCCTCACCTGAAAAAGAATAATACCATACATATTAGAAGTCAAACAAGTTTAGAGGAAAATAAATAAACTGTCAGTTATATTTATCCCTTTATATGTATATGAAAACATAAATACTATCTTGTGCATATTAGTGCAACCCATTTATCAATAATAAATATGATAATTTTAATAAATAAATCAAAGCAAGAATTTCATACATCATAATAATTAACTACCTGTGTCTACAATTCAATTTTAAAGAGTTAATCTATTGTGTTACCCTTCAAATCGGTGATCTTTTTCTTTTTGATGTAATTATAAATCTGACACAGACTCTTCCTCTATGATTAGGTCCCCCTCATTTGAATATTCCACATCATCATTGATAAAGTCCGTTGAATCTATGCATTGACCATTCCGATCCATGACATCTCGTGCATCAATATGGTTAGGTAGTATATCAGTCCTACTTAGTGGAGTTGACACTGGGTATTCATCACACTGTACTTTTGCATAATAATATGATGACTCATCCTCTTGATCGGCATCATCGTCACGCGATTCACCATCAATATCTTCCAAAACCCTCGACATTGGAGGAATGTTGTACACATTCCTATTTGTATAATTCTGCACAACACCCCAATTCCCTTTCGCCCTTGAATCTTTAATGTAGAAACATTGAGAAGCCTGACTCGCCAACACAAACGGTTCATCCCTATACCAAGTCATGTCCATGTTGAGACTAATTATATGGTCATCCACCAACACTCCTCGTTTTTGATCAACAACGTTAAACCAATCACATTCAAATAGGTACACCCAATGCCACTCCATGTATCGTAACTCTACGATATTATTAATAACACTGTAGAAATCTAAATTATTTGTGGCCTCATTGGCAGTTACCAACACCCCAAAATTTTGTCTATGCCGGCAAAGTTCACGGTGTTTTGTATGAAACATTTTTTCATTTATAATGCAAGCAGTATATGATGCAACCCAACGGTCGGGCCCACAAGCTAACGCATACAAATCAGAGGTCACTGAATGTGGATTGGAGTTATGTTGTTCTTGGATCTACACCAAAATTGTTGAAAAATCACAACATATATTTTCATCATTTCAAAGCATAACAAAATCTATGATATAAGTAGATAGGGATAGAGAAGAACTTACATTTTGCTTGAACCAAGTTGGAAACTCATTTTGATGTGTGTGATCAATGCAATTTGGGTGTTGCATTTTACATTTCTCGTAGTGCTCCCTGTATTTGGAGCACGGAATTGTTAAGCAAAATATTCAAGTGAACTAGTGTGGGTTGATAGGAACTTGTTAAGTTCAAATGGAAGTGTATATGTGTAAGTAAAGTCGTTGATGCTTACTCTATATAGGATCTAATCTCCGCACAATTGTTAAGCACGTACCAAATGGCTGCTCTAAAGACTTTATTTTCTAATTGCACATTAGAAGCTATTCCCAATGGACGAACTTTTTGGTTGAAAATCTTGAATCTATCTATAGTTTCCCCTTCATCAGCATCAACATTTCGATCTGCTCGACTAAACTTTATCTCAACATCATGGACGTACATGGAGCAAAATATCAAGCATTCGATGTGAATGTAAGCCTCTGCTATTGAACCTTCTGGGCAACATTTATTCTTAACATATCTCTTGAATTTCCCAATATATCTCTTAAATGGATACATCCACCTATATTGTACTAGACCCCCAAGAATAGCCTTATGGGATAAATGGACAGTTAAGTGAACCATAACATCAAAAAAAGAATGAGGGAATATCATCTCCAATTTGCATAGAATGGTGACAATATCAGTTTGGAGCTGGAATAAATGATTCACATCCAAAGTTCGAGTACATAACTCTTTGAAAAAAGTACTAAGTTCAGTCAATGCCAAAGTAATGTCACTTTTTAAGTACCCTCCAACAGCAATGGGAAGTAATCTTTGAAGGAAAACATGACAATCGTGGCTTTTCAACCCTAAGATTTTACAATCACGTAGAGAAACACATTTAACAATATTGGAAGCAAATCCATCTGGGAATTTGATACGGTCAGCCACTCACAAAATTTATTCCTTTCATTTTCATGTAATGTGTAAAGTGCATGTGGCATTGTTACACGTTCACCTTCACGTCTCCAATGTAATTCTTTTCTGTAGCCCAAAATCTTTAAGTCACGCCGTGAATTGATGTTATCCTTAGTTTTTCCTGGAATGTTCATTAAAGTGAATAAGATGTTATTGGCAATATTCTTTTCAATATGCATAACATCTAGATTATGTCGAAGTCGAAGTGTTGACCAATAAGGTAACTGAAAAAATATGCTACACTTTGTCCAATTCAGCTCTTCAGCAGTGCGTTTTCTCTTCCTACGAGACTTACCAAACTGAACTTTCCCAATCATATGCAATTGAGTTTGAATATCGTCTCCTCCTATATCTCTCGGTGGCATGCGACGATCTTCTTTACCATTGAACAACCATTTTCTCGTTCTCCATATGTGATCTGGCGGTAAGAAGAGTCGGTGTCCCATATAACAATACTTTCGGCCATATTTCAACCAATTGAAATCTGTGTCGGTGTTGCAAGATGGACAAGCCAATTTTGCCTTTGTTGACCAGCCAAAGAGATTCCCGTAAGCAGAAAAAGTCACTGATTGTCCACAATAAGATAGCATGTAGTATAAATGTTTCCCTAGTCGAGGCATCATATGTAAGGACCTCATGTTCCCAAAATTCAAGTAGTTCAGTGAGCAACGACTGCAGGTAAACATCAATGTCATTCCCTGGTGACTTTGGACCAAGCATAATCAAGGATCACTGGCCAAATACAATGAGGTTTAGCCAAATTGTTGAAGGAAGTGAAGCTGTCACTTGACAGACCGAGCCTAACATTGCGAGGATCCGCAGCGAACCAACTATGTTGTTCATCAAATTTCTTCCAGGACTCAGAGTCGGCCGGATGTCTCATACTGGTATCTTTTATTGCCCGTTGCTCTTTATGGCATATCATATCACTTGCTATCTTTGCAGACATAAAGAGACACTGCAATCTCGGTTTCAAATGAAAATGTCACAACACTTTTTGAGGTATCACTCGTGACCCGTGTGTATTTGGCATCCACCTCGAGGCCTTACATCCAGGGCATTCATTAAGAGCTTCATTTTCTTTTGAGAATAAGATGCAGTCGTTGATGCATGCATGTATTTTGTGGTACTTGAATCCCAAACCACGCTCCAAAGACCTTAATTCCTTATATGATTGTGGCAAGAGCAAATCTGGGAAGGCAGACCTCAACAGGTTAAGTAGCATGTCAAATGACTTAATTGACCACCCACTGATTGATTTGATGTGTAATAACTTGACAATGAATGATAGTTTTGAAATTTTTGTACACCTGTTGAAAAGAGGACGTCGAGCATCCTCCAGTAACTGGTTGAAAGATGACGCTTGTGTGGCTTCAGGTATTGGTGGTCTATTTGGCAAATGAGTGTTGTCTTGGGGCACATCAACAAAGATGTCTACTCAAATGTCATCCAACATCTGTTGCATATCATCGATGTAATCATCCTCTGGTATAACCTCGTCCTGAATATCGTCGTCACTGACATTAAATGTTTCCTCCTCTCCATGAAATACCCAATAGGTGTAATTTGGATTGATTCCTTTGATATACAAATGAGTTTCCACCTCAAATATAGGCAACCACAGATTGATAAGGCATGTACGGCAGGGACACCGAATGCGATCTCTTCCACTTGCATGGTTCCTTGCTTGTGTGAGAAAATTGCTAACTCCATCAGCGTATGCAGGTGATAAAAATCTGTCGGGCTCGTTCATCCAACTTTTATCCATCTAAAGAAAACACATGATTGGAAAAACTTATAGATAACCTGAGTAGGCCAAGACAATTTTCAACACGTTGATCAAGTCACATTTAATGAAAATGAAGGTTGAATATATTTTGTTACATGTGATTAAATGAATGGTCTCACCATGTTATTTGTTGCTATAACATAAGTGCGAGAATGGAAATCACATAAGGGTTTCCAAAGAATTCACCATAAATATATTTTGTTTCTTGCTAGTACTTGGGCACTTTGGCATTTTTCAAATATGTTCATATTTGAAAAAGTTATTCTTCTTCATTAAATGGGTGGTTCATAATGCATATGCTCATTGAAGATGGAATTGTATCGAATTCAGATTTTGGATGCTTCTAATGCTCAGATTGACTAGATGATAGCTTGGAAACCGCCTTTTATGGGTTTTGATCAATTGCAAAAAGAACTTCACCGAAGTCTGTCTCAATGTAGACCATCCCAAAAAAAAAAATGCATTCCACTTAAGAAATCAGCTATGCAATATAATATTGGATATGAACTTTCTACTTATATATATAGATCCAAACTATTTATAGGTTTATCAATACGCTCTAGTGGGGACTATACGCTCAAGGCATATCACATGAATAAAAGAAATCTATATATCCATAATTTATCATAATTGTATCACTATTCTCATAACTAAACTACTGAAATGATACATGGCAAACATTTAATATAAGCTTCACACATTAGAAGTCATTAACAATCTAATGCGTAGAAGAATCATAGCATATATAATCATACTTGGAATTTAATATAAGCTTCACACGTCAGAAGTCATTAGCAATTTAATTTGATCAACGATTGCAACTTATTATGGATGATACATGTCACAATTGATTTTTTTTCATTTTTTTTATTCATACTTGCTGCTTCTAACTTGATTAGTATAGTTGTATGCACAGGGCTATGCATATTAATATAAACTATAGGTTATGGTGGGAAATTTATTTCTATGTAATAAATTTCATTTAAAAATGTATAGAAGGGATGCGAGACTTAGTGGATCTAGATTTTTGGTTCACGTGGTTAAGATTAAAACTATGAGTTGAAAAAACATGATTAGAAATATGACAGAAATAACTAATGAAATAAATAAACCAATCAACTAAACTATGAGTTGAAAAAACATGATTAGAAATATGACAGAAATAACTAATGAAATAAATAAACCAATCAACGACATTTTTTTAACGGTGTTGGTGTCAATGTAAATTTTGTTGTTGATCATATCTGAATTTGTATTAATCTGATGCTGGTGTTTCTTGTGGCAGGTGTGTATATTTGCTTATGGCCAAACGGGTTCAGGGAAAACATGTACTATGATGGGTAGGCCAGAAACCTCAGAACGGAAAGGGCTGATACCTCGTTCACTAGAAAAGATCTTCCAGGCTAGTCAGTCCCTTCAAGTACAGGGTTGGAAATAAAAAATGCAGGTTAGCTAACTACCAATAACTTTTGCTAATGATCTGCTTACATTTCCTAGTGAAGCTCTTAACGATTACTGACCAACATATGTAGGCTTGAATGTTGGAAATATACAACGAGACCATCCGTGATTTATTATCAACAAAGCGATCAAATGGTTTGGACATGTCACTGGAGAAAATGACATTCAAGCAAAACAGTATACTTTTAAGCATGATGCAAATGGAAAAACACATGTTTCTGACCTCACCGTAGTTGATGTTTGCAGTATAAAAGAAATTTCTTCACTTCTACAGTAGGCTGCAAAAATCAGGTAAGCCCATTAGATAACTAATATTATTATTATTAATATTGTTAATATTATTATTATTATTATTGTTATTCAGTTTTAACAAAATTATTATTATATGCATCTCCACTTTTCCCCAACATATCTGTCTTTGTAGGTTCTTTAGTGGGAGCCATTCTAAGTAGATTAGGATGCATTTTAATATTGGAAAGCTCCACACTTGTCGTGGTTCAAGCCCCATTTCAACTTCATGATAACCAAATTCATCTTCCCTAACTATCTCATCTCATATAAGGAAAAGAAAGATCGAAAGAATACAAAATCAAACTAATCCAACCATGCTACATGAAAATTTAAAATTAAAAAGCCAAGGCCAATTCATTCTCAGGATATATTTGGAGCATGCCTGGCTACCTTTTATTTTACCCAAAAAGCATTGAAAAAAAGTTCCATTAAACTTGTTTGTCACTGTATTCATCAACGATTCCACTTAGATATCATTACTCATGCATCTTTATATATATATATATATATATATATATAAATATATATATATATATATAAGGATAACGAGTTCCCATATTCAATTGAGAATATTCTTCTTATAGATAATAATCTTATGCACAAGCTTTATGTACATTAATAATCTTATATGTCTGATTTAAGTTTGAATCCGTTTAAAAATAATTTCTAACCTATTCTTTTCTTAATATGAAGGATATCAAAAAAAAATTTCAAGTGATTAAAATAAGTAGTCTTGTAATTATTCAAGTGATTAAAATGTGTATAAATTTCCATGGAGGGTGTAAGTAATTAATGAACTTTATGCAATCTGACTATATATGAGTTATGGCAATTAATTAAGTAGTGCGAATACTAGGAATCATGCATCCCTGGCCAAAAGAATACGATAGAAATTTGATTTTTTGAGTTTTCATGTATAAATAGTTATAAATCATGGTTGAAGTGTTGAACCACATGATCATAAACGATATGCTTATTAGTAATTCCTTTCGATGAAATAGGATTTTAATTTGTATAGAACAATCTTTATCAATTTTATGTCGATCAAATGGTACTCATTATATGTTGCTTCAATTTGTTCACTCATTTTGACTCTTCATATATTTAATTTTTTTTTTTAAATGACTATTAGTATAGATAGGTATTTTTTAATACAAAATAACCCTAACGCCATCCCCTGGGGCCTCCAAGGTATGCCGCCAGGAAACGCGATGTTTCTTCCTGAGCGCGTTCACATCGGAAGACTGCATTGAGGAAACCCAACCATTACCGGCAAAAAAAGGGCATGGATCAGAAGAAGCCATGGGAGCAAGTGGAAAGGAACGCAACGAAAGAACAGAGAAAGCAACGAAGAACAAAAGCAAGAAAGTATGGCAACGGAAGAACAGAGAAGCAAACGACGGAGGAATGATAGTGAGAAGACCTCTGGATAATTTATGCCCAAAAGTCAAAATTAAAGCGAACGGGAAACGAAGCGACGCCGCAACCGTCACCTCAGACGTGACTCTTGGAAACGGAAGGCACGCCCTAAACTGACCAATCAGAGGTAAGAAGCGTGCGCTGAAATGACAGGTCAGTTAATGATGAACACGCACGTGCGTATCACTAGTTAATCGCGAATCACTGACGGTTCGGGAATCGAAACGGCACAGATAAATTTTGAACTGCATTAAATACTTGACACGGAATATGACAAGTCATGATTCAACATTAGCTGATCAGAATTCAAATCGTCCCCCTGAAGTTCGGTCAGTAAATGAAACGACATACCAACGGGAACCACCCGAGTACACCCTACCCCGTATTTTCGCTCGAAAGGAGAATTAAAAGAATACTATCCGGTATCGAAGGACAACACAAACAAAGAAAAGGAAGACTCTAGCCCTAAAATATTTAGAATTTCTATCAAAGTTCCTTCGATAAAAACTCGCGGGGTACTGAAATGGTGTTCAACCCATCCGAACTCGAGTCCGAAAGGGTTGTCAGGCCCAAGGCCCGTAATCTACACCCATCACCACGCGGTGTCCGAATTCAACTAGGGAGACTGAAATCGGGGATGATCCAAGTCCCTAGTTATCCCGAACCGGCAGAATGAGATTAAATCGGCTTCGAGGACACGCTAAGGCCAGAACGATGGTTCACGTACTGATATGTCTCCTGGATCCACCTCACATCAAGATCGCTCCCGCATTTATGAACGACGGATAGCCGCCGGTCTACAGACCTCCCCTCTTAAATGCAGAACCAGACAGCCGCCAACTACAGACCTCCCCTCTTAAATGCGGAGA
Source organism: Platycarya strobilacea (assembly GCA_036898215.1). Taxonomy (NCBI): domain Eukaryota; kingdom Viridiplantae; phylum Streptophyta; class Magnoliopsida; order Fagales; family Juglandaceae; genus Platycarya; species Platycarya strobilacea. Next base: position 33,704,456 of record CM072551.1, on the reverse strand, counting down.
CACTATAAACGCACATCATTAATTGCTAGATTGACGAAATATATAGCGGCATTTAATGCCCCTTTCCAAAAGGGTCTAATTGAGCATTAAATGAAGTTATACTCAATTAATGCGATGAGACTGACCGAATCAGATCAGGTTTTTCCCTATCGAGGATGACGATCGAGTGATGTCCCGATTTCCAGCTCTTTTATCATAAAGACTCTCTTTCAAATGGAACACCTATAAATAACACCAAACCAATGACGAAAAGAGGGTACATTCTCAAATTCTCTCATAAAAACGTCCATATATTTTCTCCCCAAAACTAACTTGATCGTCGGAGCAGTCCCGGACCCCGATCTCCCTTGTTCTTGTTTTGTAGGTTACGGTCGATCGGGATTTGATAAACCAGACTGCAGAATACGTCCTTAAATCCTTTAAGGGGGGCTTGGATGGGCTGAAGTTGGTGGGGATCAATCCCCATCTGCATGAAGACCTCCCAGAACAAGATATCGACTGAACTCCCGTTGTCAACCAGTATCCTTTTAACCGTGAAATTGGCTACCAATACTAATATCACCAATGCGTCATCGTGCGGAAAGGCGATCCCCTTTCCATCCTGTTCGTTGAAGACGATCGATTCTCCTTTAGGACCCAGGTTGTCCTGTCTCGATGCTCGCCCCAGTGTGTAAACTTCCTCATATCTAGCTCTTCGCGCATGTGCCCTTTGAGAGGAGGACGTAGTCCCTCCTCGGGATGGTCCTCCAACAATGGTTCTGATCTCGCTTGGCTGGTGGCTAGATATGGGCTCGCCTCGGTGTCTGCTTGACTCTCGTTCCCGACGGGGGGTCCTCGACCGGGTTCTATCTCTTCGATTGTTCATCTGTTTATCTCTTTGTCTATTCTTCAAAGCCTGGCAGTCTTCAGTGTTGTGGCCCTTAGACTTGTGATATTTGCAATACATATCCCCCCTCTTTCTTCTAATGGACTCTCGCCTCGATTCAGATCGGTTCTAATCTTCCACCGCCAAGTTGGATTGAGGCCATGACGATAGTCTGTGTTCCCGTGGAGAGTCTCTTCTCCTCGTATCATTTGGGAACTTCCTACCCCCTCGATGCCAGCTGGAATTTTTCCCGGCATTGGTTGTTTTCCGATCATGCTGTCGGAGCTCTCCTCGTCGTGGGGCTACTAGGGTTTCGAGCGTATCTTTGACATTGATGAATCCATCAGCTTGATCCATAAACCCGTTCAGAGTGGTGGGAGTTTTGCGAGCTATCTCCGCCATGAAGGGGCTCCTGGGCCATATGTCGCCCAGGAGGGCCGCTAGGGTGATCTTTTCGTCTTGGTTGTCAGTGGTCATTCTTTCTTTGTTGAACCTGGTCAGGTACCCTTTCAGGCTTTCCTTCTCTCCTTACTTGACGGTCTATAGGTACGCCGCGGGGCGCCTTTGTTTCCTACTGGCCATGAATTGGGTGATGAAGAGTGAGGCTAACGTCTCGAAGCTACTAACTGATCCCAGAGGAATGGTTCCGAACCATGTCCTAGCCATCCCCTTCAGTGTGAGAGGGAATGCTCAGCACGCTACTTCGCCAGGATAGCCATGTAGGCTGATATGCGCTTTAAAGGATTCTAGGTGTTCCACGGGATCCTGAAACCCATCATACAGTTCTACTTGTGGGACCTTGAATTTGGGCGGGAGAGGGACGGCCAGGACGTCTGCACTGTAGGGTGTCCCTATACTTCCCTGCGAGGAGAGGTGCCCTGCGGCTGGGCTGATTAGTTTTGCCATTTCAACGTACTTGTCCCCCAATTCCTTTAGCTCGGTGTGCATCCAGCGTCATTCTCCTTCAGAGGCCTCGCTCTCCTCAGGAAGTCGGGAGCTCACATTCTCTCCCAGATTGATTTCGCCACAGGCCGATGCCTCTTCGCGTGGTTGCCGGAGGGCGGCATTCTCCTCCTTCAGCTTCCTCACCATTTCTTCCAATACTTCTAGTCTTTCTTCCATCGACAGATCTGTCTGCTAGTTGTGCTTGGTCGTTTGGGACAATGGTAGAGTAGACATACAAAAAGTACGTTTATCAGAAACAAACTGATCCCATAGATGGCGCCACTGTTAAAGACGTATTCTGCAGTCTGGTCCATCAAATCCCGACCGACCATAACCTGCAAAACAAGAACAAGGGAGATTGGGGTCCGGGACCACTCCGACGATCAAGTTAGTTTTGGGGAGAAAATATATGGACGTTTGTATGAGAGAATTTGATAATGTATCCTCTTTTCGTCGTTGGTTTGGTGTTATTTATAGGTATTCCCTTTGAAGGAGGGTCTTTATGATAAAAGAGCTGGAAATCGGGACATCACTCGATCCTCATCCTCGATAAGGAAAAACCTAATCTGATTTGGTCGGTCTCATCGCATTAATTGAGTATCCCTTCATTTAATGCTCAATTAGACCCTTTTGGAAAAGGGCATTAAATGCCGCTATATATTTCGTCAATCTAGTAATTAATGATGTGCGTTTATAGTGTCTCCGCATTTAAGAGGGGAGGTCTGTAGTCGGCGGCTGTCTGGTTCTGCATTTAAGAGGGGAGGTCTATAGACCGGCGGCTGTCCGTTGTTCATAAATGCGGGAGCGATCTTGATATGAGGTGAATCCAGGAGACATATCAGTACGTGAACCGTCGTTCTGGCCTTAGCGTGTCCTCGAAGCCGATTTAATCTCATTCTGCCGGTTTGGGATAACCAGGGACTTGGATCGTCCCCGGTTTCAGTCTCCCTAGTTGAATTCGGACACCGCGTGGTGATGGGTGTAGATTACGGGCCTTGGGCCTGACAACCCTTTTGGGCTCGAGTCCGGATGGGTTGGACACCCTTTCAATACAAAAACTAAATTTTTGAGAGGTTGAGATTGACACACGGTTGTGCTGGTTTGATGGCGCTTGGAATGGTTTCAGGCTCTTGGGATGGTTTTTTTCCTGACTCTTGGGATGGTTTCAGTTCGTTGGAGGGGCTCTGTTTAAGGCATATGTTGAAGGTCAACTTAAGTACATATAAACTGACATTGGAAGGTGCTCACAAAGAGGTTTTTTCTTCTTATTTCTCTATTTTGTTTTGCCTTTCCCTTATACCATATGGGAAACCGAAGGCTGAGGCTAGTTCTCTACCATTCTAATGTCCTACGAACTGGATAGTACAATGTTTGGAATCCTATTTCTTTTTTTTTTTTCTATTTTCCTGCAGTTCTGTTCACGATCTCATTATCATCATCATAATCCTTTGTGTTATTCATTCTGGTCTTGTAGCTCTTCACATTCTGGTCTGGCTCTTTATGACTATGTTTGTCGATTTCAAATGCTTTGTCAAATATAGTAAGGTATGCATTATTCCTCATATCTAAATCAATAAAAATGTATGGCGTATATAATATATGTAATTGTGTGTGTATGAGACTCATTTGAGTACTCGAGGAAGTGAATTGAAATTACAATCCTTCCAACCTATGTAATGGTATTATGAAATTTTCTTACAAATGAATTTTTCAGTTTCACGTTGTTGTCTATTAGTTGAAAGCATGCAAGATTCAGTCGCTTGATTTTGGGATTCAAGTTTTGGGATTTTTTTATTAGGGCTTTTTTATGTATTCAGGTAATTGATATTCACCAAGCAGATGCATGCAAGATTACTCCGGCCAAGTTTTCTGGTTCTAAAGAAGTAGAGGCTCTTCATTTTTGTAAATTAGTAAGTCAATCTGTCTTCTCAAATTTCATCTCCCTGATTATAAATAAATATTTTAGTTTTCTGCTTCTGAAGGACTTTCTAATTATAAAAAAACTTTATAAATCACCTCTGTCTGTTAGGTTTTAGAGATTAATTTTGGCTGCTTCTTTTGTTGCAAACATAACTATATGGAAGTTTTCTTATAACCGTTATTGTGTACAATAGTTTCTGCAATTGATTGTTATGTTCCTTGTGGATGAAGCATGCATTGAGTGAAATTAACTTGGAGTCTTGAGACTGTCATATTCCTTATTAAAATTATGAGATTGCTAAAACTGAAAGTGCATATATCTGAATGCATAACACCGCTGGGTTAGGACTGTGATGCAGATGTAAGATATACTTCCTAAATTTGCTTGTATAGGCGCTAAGCCTTTCACTTTGGCATGTTATTTCTCTGCAGTCGATCGTCTGGTCGTGCTGGAAAACCTATTGTTAAGTGGACTGAGGTTATTTCAATTTTTTATTCCCTTTCCTGCCTCCCAAAAGAAATGTACATCTACTGTAGATTATTACTATTTGATTGCTTCCATCAAGGCCTGTTTTCTTTTTGTTTTGCTTTTTGGGTACCACCTCTGTGTTTTGATAATGTCTTTGGTACATAGTTGGTTCCAAAATCAACAGAAAGATGCACCCAAAAACATGTGCTCCCAAAAGTTAGCCCTTCAAATGGGACTAATGGAATCTCTCAAATGCCAAAAGGTTTGTTGCATAAATGCTTACTGCTTCTTTTGTCCAATAATTATGCAAGGTTCATTTATTTGTTTGCTTTTGAAGAAATGGGTTATGGAAAGCATGTGGACTAAATTAGTATTGAACTCATGATGCCTTGATATCAGAAAATATTATTGGTGCATGTAACGCAATATCTTCTAACTCCGAAAAAAGGATTCAATAAGATATAATAATAAATGCAAATTGAAGCAAAGAAACATTGAAGGCTTAATCACTTTTAATAATTATATGTGACCGAACTGAACTACTTCTTGCTATGAGCAGATAGAGACAGGAATAATAACTAAAAGATCATCATCATTAATTATCAACCAACAAATGGCCACTTTACTTCCCAACGACTAGAATATTGCTCCTTACAGTTCTTTCCCTTCATTGGGTTATATTACTTCTCATAGTCTTAATAATCCACAAGTATATATTACTATTTGAATATCTATGTATATATGCATGCTTATATTTTGTTTAGTTTTGGACTTGAAATGTTAATGTCATGGCCTGTTTTCTGTATATTTTCTTTTACTTGCTGTTTGATTCATTTTCTTGCTTGTTTATTCTCTTATATCAATGATGAGTAAGGAATAGTACTTTATATTGTAACTAAAATGATGTCCACCAGTCTTCTAAAACGCATTTTGCATTTTACTTTTGGAGTATTCATAATATTACTCTCTTAATATTTGGAGTTCATTAATTTTATGTATTCAACTTTGGTGTTGGGTTTCTTGGTTATTTGGTCTATATCCGTATGCTGGGAAGCAATGTGGACTCAATGGCAGATGGAGGAAAGGAGGTTATCAAGTATGTACAAATTGCTTCTTGACAAGCCAAACGTTTACTTTTTTCTTTATAATTGTCTTGTTATGTACATATTTCATCACATTTTTAGGATTGGTATTGTAAATTCACTTGATTTTTATGCTAAAATTTAGTTGATAGTCTCAGTTCCTTAGTTTTTAATGTGCATTCTCTGATGCAACTTACTACCCTAGACAAGCTATTTTCAATCTTTTTGAGATTGAGTTGGGTGATATCTAGAAATGCAGTAGAGTTTTAGCATGCTAGAAGAGTTGGTTTGCACTAGCACAGTAAGACAATTTCAAAGATAATGGCAGAAATTTTAAAGAAACCACAACGAACATTGATTTCCTATGCACTCTGCTATTGGATGACAGCCAACCTCTCTCTCTCTAGCTTTATTTTTCAGGTTTACTTGAAAATCGTTGTCTCTCATTATGTGCATTTGTTTGTATAGCCCTCAGGTTTCTTACGATACCTTCCTCTTTTTCCTTAATCATTAATACAGCTATGTTTTAAAAAATGAATTGTTTTAGGTGTTGTGTGGATCCTCAGCTATTATGGGTCTTATTTTATGCGTTCTTTGTACCATAATTTATTTTATATTGGGTCTTATCAAGTATACTTGATCAAAAAGTAATAGTCTAGAAGAATAGAATTGTACCTTGTTATTTATACTTGAGTTATTTATTTTACCTTTGTTATTTGTTATTTGATATTTGATATTTTGTTTGGTAATCCTCTAACCTCTAAATTATTGATGCATGTTTTTGTTTTAGATTTATTCACCTCGCTTAGACTCACCTCCTCAAAGATGGATTTGTTTTGCACATGGATTGCTATTCTTTCTCTATGAGGCAAATGATTAGAATTAATTCAAGTTGTGAAAGTCATGTTGTTTCTTCTTAAAAGTGTATTGATGTTCCATTTAAATACTTGGTGTTAATTATTGTTTTGTGCTACTAGGAATTGGTTAGCTAGCTAGACATTCAAGATTTTTTCTTTTTTTTAAATGTAACCTCCATACAATCAAGACCTGCATGTATCAGTTTATAATTGTGCTTTTTAATTTTGCTAGATTTATATATAGACAAAGTCTTTCTCTTAATAACCCCTTCTTTTATAATCTAGTTTGTAGCATTTTTCTTGATATATTCTCCTTTGTAGGCTATTGAATCAAAATCTAGTTTTTTTTTTTAGATGTTTTGGTAGTCATTATTTAGAATAATTATCACCTATTAAAGGAAAGCTTATTAAGGTATATAGTCTCACAAAATATTAGTGAAACAAAATCTGGTTCACTATTATTATTATATTATTATTATTATTATTATTATTATTTTTCTCTAAAAGACTATTTGCAGCGAGTTAATATCACTGCATATAGTCTATTAACTCACGGCGAATAGTCTTATCCCAACTACAATTTCGAAGCCAAAGTCTTTTACCCTCTCGACTTAAGTGGTGAAAGGTTGCCAATCGCGTTTTTAAGGCTTTTTGTGGCGAATTAAAGTCTCCACAAAAAGTCTTATTTTTTGTAATGTATATGTATAATATTTTATACATTAATATACAACGTAAATTAATTACAATTTATATTTTATGGTCTAATACTAATAGTCTAATTATTGTTTTGAATTTTGTATCGTACCGAAATAGTGATTGGTACAGAAATTGAGTCTGTTTCGTACCGATCCAGATTTCGACCGTACCGGCCATGTGTATTGACTTGTACTGGATTTTAAAATTTTACTTTTTTTTTCTTTTTTTTTTTATCCTAATTTAGACTAGATTATTTACATATATAATTATATATATAATGTATTCATATATTAACTATTATTTTGAAATATAATTTAAATATATTTTTATATATATAAATTTTTTTTATGTATAGACTATTTTGAAACGGTACACGAAACGGTACTAGTACCGAAATATTTTGTTTTAGTATCTTGATTGGTACGCTTACTAGTACAGTATTCAAAACATTGAGTCTAATACTATATTACTATTAGTAATATATTTTAAGTCTACATATAAATTATTATACTAAATAATTACTTATAAAATAATAAGATAATAATACTAATACTTTTTTTTATAAGAAGTAATACTAATATTATTAGTATTAATATATTAATACTATCACGATCAATGATATAGTTATAAAAAATTGAACTTACTATAAGAAATATTAATATATAATTATTCGAATCACTATAACTAATACTAATAATTTAATATATTAAAATATATTAATTTAAAACTGAACCGAAATCGATAAAACCAATACTACCAGTTTTAGGGAATAATTAATGTATAATTAATTTTAAAAAATATAAAATTAATGGTATCGATTCGACTCTAAATGTTATCCAAAATGGAACTAAATCGACCTGATTATAGCCCTAATGATCGCCCTCTAGTGAGCGTGATTTGTCGGAATATTTTCTCATAAGATCAGGTTCATATTTAGGCCAGAGAGGTCAAATTAATCATGATGAGAGAAGTGGGGGCAGGTGCTGTATGGTTTGAATGGACGTCAACTTCACATGAAATCTCTTGCTAATTAAGATAGAATATCATCGACATGATGCAATTAATGGACGCCAAGGGGACGATTAGGCCCGCGGTTTTCATTTTACTATAATTCGATTTCATGAGATAAAATTTATAAGATAAAAGTATTCTATATATATATTAATCTTCTAGCTGTAAATATCTATTTTATTATAATAAGTGATTATTTAATATTCATTTAACAGATTTTCTTATTTTCTATTAACTTTTCATTTTTTTTCGTTAAATTTAACAGCCATATAATACTAGATATTCAAAACATTAGATATACTCTAAATTTAGATGAGATTAGTTAGATATATAATTTAAATTTAGATTAGGTTAGAAAGATATAGAATTATAAATTATATCTAAATTATTATGAATTTAAATTTAAATAAATTTTAAATTAAATCTAAATTATATTTATAAATTTAGAATTAGAATTATATAGAAATTAAATTTATATATAACTTAGATATGACTTAAAATATAATTGAAATTTAAATCATATATAAATTTAAATTTAGATAAATTTTAAAACATATATATATATATGAATTTAAATAATGTATATAAATTTAGATAAATTATAATTTTTCTGTTTTCTTTATAAATCATTTATAAATTATATAAATTATCTTTATAATAGAGTGGTTAGCATATATATATATATATATATATGTGTGTGTGTGTGTGTGTGTGTGTGTGTGTGTGTGTGTACTTATCATATATATATATATATATATACATATACATTGATTAGAAAATAAATATTTGGATTGATCATTACCATTTTCTTTTTCAAACTCCATTGAACTTATATTATGTTTATATGTATTCTATTACAATAAGTGACTATTTAATAATTACTTAACGAATTTTTTCATTTATTTTATTAAATTATTTTATTTTTTGTTAAATTTAATAGCCACTTAATAATATATATTCAATTTATAAATGATAGATTTAAATTAGAAATAGTAAATTTATCAAAGTTATAAAAATTTAGTTAAAAATTTTGCTAGAAATTCATTGATAGTTCTACCCCAAGAATTTCTCGATTGTTAGAATAATTGCGTACAACATTATTATAGATGTTTTAGTTAAACTTAATCACTAATATTAGTCTCTTTGATTTCCTTATCTCCCGATCCCTCCAAAACTATTTCCTTAATGGAATGATTATAGTAGTGCTGCTCTTTCTTCCCTTCTTGAAAAGATTAAAAAAAAATACTGATTAAAAATCTATTATATAGAAATCTATTTATATCAATTAATGATATATATATATTTCCTTTTAAAAATAAAAATTGGCCTGCAACCTTTTGATGTTGAGAAATTGACTAAAAAATTAAATAAATGACACATTTAAGTCCGAAGAATTTAAAAATGGATATTGAAAACAATAAGATCTATGCATTATTATATTTTCAATCACGTTGAGGCTTTATGGGTAGTTTCCTAAGGATTTTGTTGTGGGGCGAATTTTAATCAAATTTGATTAATGAAACTCAATCGATAAATTAGGTTTACTTTAGACAAGCCATTACGAATACTCTAATAAATCAATTGTGTTTCATTAATCAATTGATTTTTGGATAATAATTTTTGGAAGGATGAGTGTTTTGAATTCAACTAGATTTAAATTTGAAGTGATATGAAGTTATAAAAAATAACGGTCACTTAATGAATTTTTTTATTTTTCATTAGAATTATTTGTTTTTATATTAAATTTAATAACCACTTAATAGTACATATTCGATATTATAAAATATGGATACAAACAAGCTAGATGGCCATAATATTTGAAATTAACCAACACACGTATATATTAATGGACATTATGAAGGGTTATCCTGTCTATTTCAATAATAAAAAATATATATTCATATCTGATGGCAAATAAGTAATATATAATTAATCTGAAACTAAAGTCTTTTCCCTTTTTTTTTTCTTTGGGCTATCATGTCTATTTTAATAAAAAAAAATATTCATATCCAATGACAAAAAAGCAATATATAATTAATCTGAAACTAAAGCCTTTTTTCATTTTTTTTTTCTCTTTTTTAAATAGTAATTTATTGAATTTTGTACTAAAAAATTATAGAATTTAATAAAGAAATTATAATATAGAAATAGAAATACTCTAACTATAAAAGAATTGCACAAAAATAATTTTACAAATTGATGTGATTTGATTTTAAAAAAAATGTAAAATAATTAAATTTAAATTTGTTTGTCAACTACATTTACGATTACAATTATTTGAATAAAATATTATTTATTTTAAATTTTAAATTCATTATAAAATTTTAAATTCTAATAATAATATTTTGTAAATAAAATTATAATAATTATTAAATAGTTATCTTTCATCACTTAACGTTTACTTTTACATACTTCTTTCAATGTTGTTAAGATATTTTCATTTTATTATCGGTCAAATATTTGTTAGAATTTATATTTTTTATAAAAATTATATTATTTATAATTGTTTCACTAAATTAGCAAAACGTACTTTATACGATACTCCTCTCTAGTATAAATATATATGTATATAATTAGTTGCTATATATCCTGATGAACTCATCAATATTATCTAATAATATTGCAGTATTAAATTTTTTAAAAATTATTTGTAGTCCATTACTTTATAATTATCATGATCCTACTATATATTGTATATGAATAATAACATGACTCCAACTCCTAACTGATCAATATAATTATGTGATAATATAAATAAAAAAGCCATTCAAATTTCAAACTCCAACCCTAATTCCCACGAAGCCCTAAGATATATAATTAGAAGTAGAAACAAACTCTTCTTTAGTCATTCATGATCATGAAGATACATTATTTACTACGGAAACGTTTATGAACTTCATCATGATCACCTCTCTCTCTCTCTCTCTCTCTCTCTATATATATATATAGCTCTGATCTCCAAAAATAAAGCTTCATTGATCTCTTTTCGATCTGCATTAATTAGTACTCATGTTAAGGAAACATGGACATGATTTCCGGTAGCATGATGGGCTTCTGTTTCGGATCCGTTGATGTGCATGATCTTCGTTTAGCGATCGTAATGCCTCTGGGAATCATCCTGCTCCTAACCCTACTCACACACCTTGTTTATTTTTTCTGCACCCGCCTTTGCCCGCCTGCAAGATCTCGTCGTCATCATCGTTCCCCACAAAATGGGGATCAGCAAATTCGAGACTTCGTCGCCATTGAAGTTGGGCTTGATGAAGCAGTTCTCCGAAACTTCCCAAAGATCCTCTACTCCGAATACAAACTCCAAAATGGCAGCTCGGCTGCTGCTTCTTCTTCTTGTTCCATATGCTTGGACGATTATAAAGAAAGTGACGTGCTGCAGTTGCTGCCTGATTGTGGCCATCTGTTTCATCCAAAGTGCATCCATCCTTGGTTAAGTAGGCATCCCAATTGTCCACTATGCCGGAATACGCTTGTCCCAGTTCCAAACACAACTCTCTCTAGATCTGATTGATAAGGACGTACTGCCTCTTCAGTACTACATCATGTACACTACGACATCGACTCCTCTGATCAACACTAGATTTCAAGTGATACTTCTATCAGATTATAGCAAGAGTAATTAGAAGATTGAAAGATACGAGATTTGTTGTTGGTTGCATGAGAACAGATCAGCTTTGTGAAAAGTACTTGTGATTATCAGTAATTTGATCAATTCATAACTATCACATGTACAGTTATAAATGCACATGATGACCTAATTTTCTGGGGTGCCTTGAGCTATAGAATTCTGTTTATTTATTTATTTATTTATTTTTGTAGAAGACGCGGGTACTCAATTTTATTGATAAATCCTCGATCAAACCCTAATTTTTGGTTGAGGAATATTAAAAAGAGAATTTATTTCTTTTAGGACTTTTGTAATAGTTAACAACATTCATGAGACTTTAATTTATTAATTCATTTCCCCATGTTATACTTTTGGAACAAATGTTCAAATTTACTTTTACGTGATCATGTGGTATCGGCCAACTCTCTCTTGTACAAATATTTGTGAAGAGAAGGTTGAAACTATCGGTACCGGTCATATCCTAGGTAGGCTAGAATTGTCCATCTTGGAAGGATTGCTGGATGGAGTACGGTACTGGGAAAATTCGAAGTTACTTATTACTATGTATATATATACATATATTAAAAAAAATACTTATTTGCCATCAACTATTTTATATTAAAATAATTATTTTCTATCAAAATGAGTTTATTTTTATTATAAATAGTCATTATTGTCACAAATAATCGATCCGTACAATTGGATGCAAATATAAGAGTATTAGTATTAGTTCCATCAAAATCTTCTTCAAAATTTAATGGAAATTACAAAGTTGATGAAAAGTCAATACTTAAAATAATCCTACATTGGATTCATCAAAAAAAAATAAGGAAAATAAATGAAGAGAATAAAACACAAATACTTTTAGCTTGACTTTTGAATAGTAATTTTTCAAAAGATTAATTAGAAATTGAAGATACAAGATTAGTTAGAGCATTAGCATTAGATTGGTTATAAATTTTCTTTAAAAAGTATAAATTTGCATATATATATATATAAAATAAAAAAAATCTTATCATATTTGATTAAAAGTGGAGAATTTGAAGAAAATTTTGAATTTATTATTTACTTTTAAAGAGTAAAAGAACTTTTATTTCTTTTTTTTTTCTCCCAACTTTTAATCAAATATGATAAGATTTTTTTTTATATGTATGTAAATTTATACTTTTTTAAAAAAAAAAATAACCAATCCAATGCTAATGCTCTTAACATTAGTTACACATATTAGTTTTGATGAAATGTACTTGTGATTATCTTGGTAGCTGGATTGCTGGATGGAGTGCGGTGGGAAAATTCAAAGTTATTTGCGATCAAACTGTTTTTGTTAAAATAATTATTTTTTTATTAAAATGAGTTTATATTTATTGTAAATAGTCGTTACCATGATCACAAATAATCTATCCGTACACTTTATAATGGATGCAATTATGGATTGTTGCTTTAATCTGATAAATCATTAAAATTTAATTCTGCACTCTTCTGTCATGGAAAGCTGAACATGCACGTTAAAAGCTGGGATGCAGATATGGTGGCACAGTACAAATTGCCAAATTAAGGAAGCTCTGCATCAACCGTCAGAGCAGAGATTTGAGATAATGGGACACATATTGAGCATCTGGCTTTTGATCATAATTAAGTAGAAGATTTCGCTCTCCCACTAAATGCAAACAATCACAGATTGCCATGACGGAAAACAACACAAATTGTAATGTAAATTTATTGATAATAGAAATTCAATTTAGATTAATAATTCAGAATTACGAGTGGATCAAGTGGAATAACAAGTGTTCAGTACATCCTAAAGAGTGCAATTTCATGTGAATCGATCATCAGTCAATGCTTGATTAATCCTACAATAGTACTAATTATATCCCAAATCCAACTTAATTTCCTAGATCACCCAAGAACGACAAATCCCACCAAGCAAATTTCAAAAGCCAAGCGAAAGATAATTTCAAAAGAACCCACCCCGAACCTTCCACGCTCCATTAATGTTGCCGTAGACTTGTCATGATCAGTACTGGCCGGCGCCGGAGCACCAACTTCTGGAGGATATCCATAATTAGGTGATGTCGATGGCGCCGCCGGGCTTGGAACTGGAGGAGCTGGCCGTGAAGGCGATGAAGATGGAGGAGCAGGAAGCGGAGAAGGTGACTGAGATCCGTTAATGGAGGAACATCCGTGCACCTTGACCGAAACCTTCAGCCCAAGCGCACAGTAGTTGGAGAAGTTGCTGATAAAATACAAGACACCTTCCTCGGTGAGTTGAAAATTTGCAGGACCAAAGTTCATGACCTTAAAGGGGTTGCAGGAGGTGCAACTCTCGTACTCGTGTCTTGACACTTGAATCACATCGTTTTCTCCCGTTTTGAAATTAAAACCTACATGATGATTAATAATCAGATTAAGATAATTAGACACAAGATCAAAAACATTGGAGTAAGGCCAGATGTACATGGGTGTAATCAGTGCAACTAGCTAGCACATCATGATCAGATCAATGAATGGATTATATATATATATATATATAATATGTATGTCATGTATAGATCAAGAGTGCTACACCTACAAAAAGATTAAACGAACATAATTTCACAAAGGGGCTCGGCCATCTTGTGAGCTGATCTATATTATAATAAAAAGTAATTTACAATCGAGCATATCAAAATAAATCAGTTTGTTTGATGGAGTCGGAGTAACTGAGAAAGTCGCCGGAGCGGAAGAAATTGGAGGAGGACCAGTTGGCGTAAAAAGTTGGGCATGGTGGAATGGACCAGACAGAGCCAACTTGGTAATATCGGACGCTAGATGAGGTGCAATATGCAGATGGGCATCCAGGGGAGCAAGCCGATATCAAACCAAAGAACTGAACCCATGCCACCACCATAATCAGATGATGATCTAACTGAATAAAAGGGTGATGATCTCTCATAATCATCAGCCTAGCCATTGCATATATGATATTGAAGATTGCTAGCTAGCTATAGGATCAATATCAGAGAGCTAAGGAACCAAAGATAAGATCAGAATATGCGGTGCGTATGTGCTTCTGCCGTTTAGGGTCCAGACAATGAATGGGTTTTTAACAGAGTTGGAAATTAGAATTAAGAATGATCGTAGTACTCATGTAACGCCTGATCACTAACGTTGGAAGTTAATTAGAAAGTATAACGTATTTTTAGCAGTTAATTAATACACGTGTCAATATATAACGGGCCTAATTATTATATCAAGGTGATCTAGGAAAGTGTAGAAAATTATCTAGTCTCTCATCTCAATTTTCATGCTCCAACGCTGGCCTGATCATCTGCCCAACCTCCAATCCAAGTTTTTGTACAGAAGTACCGATCATAAATAGAGTACTATATATATATATATATGTATGGTGGTTTTAATTTTGGAATTAAGCAGCAGTTTCAATTCATTCAATTGTCCGAATGCAACGACTTTTGGTAATGAGACGTTGGGTTTTTGAGGCGAATCCGTTAATTTTTTTGTAATTCGTTAAAGGCCAATCCATTAATTAAGAAGAAATTATGTTCTTCAAATCTCTCCATGCAATGCAATTAAGTGAGAAAAAAAGATTTACCCAATAGATATTCCCGTCCTAATTAGGTCAGATGTTTAAACACAAGTTTCATGTTTCCAAGAAAGAAAAACGAAAAGAGAACCAAAATAATCTGAATAAAGATTGGAGACATCATTAATCTTGATCATGATCAAATTAAAGCAACATAGTTCCCCAATCCCAGGCGCAAGAATCAGTAGGAGTAGATCTCATCATCGTAAATTGTTCAAGCCTGCTCCCCACTTTCCATCGCATCTCTTGCAAAGCACTCATGTAATGCTCCATCTCGTCCAACTCCATATTCTCATGCACCGGCTCTTCCCACCACAAGTAGTCGCCATTTTTCTCCATCTTCTTCCTCTTCACCTCCTCCTCTATCTCCTTTAGCCGCTTCTTCTCCCTTTCCAACTCCCTTTCCAGCTCCTCCTGCACCTCCGCATATTGTCTGTACATCAACTGATCCGCTGCAGCCCCATTATTATTAACGTTACTAATTAGGTTCTGATCGTGCAGATCAGTCGACGAACTCATGTGCGAGAAGGATGCATGATTTCCGGTGAGATAGCGGTCGAGGACTGTTTCAACATCTGGGTGTCCGAAGCAGAAAGCGTTATTATGCGGGGAGAAGACGATGATGGCCACTTCCGCGCCGCACAAGACACAGAGCTCACCGGCTTTCTTGAAGAGGCCGGCACGGCGCTTCGAGAATGTTACCTGTTTTTTGCTTTCCTCAGCCAGTTCCTTGATTTCTATCCTTTGTCGGCCTCTGGTTTTCTTGCCTTCCCTCATCTTCTTCTGTATAACCATGGCGGCAGATCATGAATACATATGATATTATGACAAGGAGATCATGGTCTAAAACAGCATATATATATATATATATACTAGGAAAGAGCAACGTGCAAAGTTTGTCTAGTTTAATCATGCGATTCTTTTTAAAATACACTATCAAAATATAGCCACCATGCATGTGCATACATCTAATTATGGATACAATGAATGAAGAAAATGCATGCATGACAATTTGATCGACATAATGAATACATATATATATATATAATATATATATATATTTATATTCATTATTGAACTTAACGGAATATTGATTGGGATTTAACGGAATATTCGCTTGGGATTTAACAGAAAAATAACAAGTTACTGTTCATAGTTATATATGTATATATACACATACGCACACATATATACGTAGACCTCAAATAAATCAAACTTAAAAAAGAATTGTAAATGGACTTAACTATCATAAAAGAATTGTTACTGGGCTTAAACTGAGTTTTTCAACTTGTATTCTGTCTAATTTGAGGTCAAAGTTAATGTTAATAAACTACTTATTAATTAAACCAGCCGGATTCGGGCTGCTCACGCAAGCAATGTATTTGTTCTTAGTCGTCAATTATAGTCAAACATATTCTCACTAAGGAAAGTGGCATGAAATCGAGGAAACTAAGGTAAATCTAGAGTTCAATGATGTCACACAACTTTAGACTCCTTGTTTCTCCCTCTTCCCCAATGCTCCTTGCAGTCTCAAGCTGATTGGGAATTCATCTATCCATAGGATTAATAAGCATAAGTTAGCATTTTCAGTATAACCGAGCCATGACTTTTCATTGTACTGTCAGGATACCTCAAAAAATGCAGAGGTCTGCAAGACGCTGGTGAACCTCTAACGAAGACTCTCTCTCACCTCTGCATAAAACCAACAGCTATGTTGGAGTTTAGAGCCATAAATAAAGACAGAATAAGCATAAAAAGTGCTAAATACAAAATAGTCAGATGATATAATCTTAACCTCGGAAGAATTTGGTTAAATTCAAACCAGATACCTTCATCTTGATTACAACCGCATGTACGTACATAGTTTTTTGTCAGCATGTATTCCCTTTTTTAATTCTGATAGATCAAAACCAACAACAAAAATTACGAATAATATTTATAGAAATATGAAAGGAACTGCTAAAACAATGAAGAGAAAATAACACTTTAAAACCCACCCCATATTAACGGACGAATCAGCATATAATTAACAATAAAAAACACCAAACCAACATTTAGAGATATTCATACACAATTATGAATAATAACAGGGCAAAACTATCTTCGGCAAAAGTAATGCCCAAATCACCCAAAGTTTAAAATGTGGAAATCAAGTTCAGTTTCTCTGTAAAATAGGGGATGTCAAATAGTTCCTGTAATGTCAAATAGAACTCACTCCTATTGCCATCTGTGTTGTAGTTGGGAATTTTGTAGTTGATTCCCTTGAGAAAGTATTCACATAAATTGAGGAAAGCCCACCTGCAAAAATAGCATGTTAGCTGAAGTAATTAGTTGCTTTATGTTCAATCGTGCAGATCTATTTATCTGCACCTAAATCTTTGGATCTTGTTTAAACTTTATAGCAATCTAAGGTAGCATTGTAGAAATAGGTAAAGCTAACCATGTACCTATGGTATTCAGAACTATGTATGTACATTTACGTTGCCGAATGTCTTCCCACTACATGTAATGGGACCACTATCCATTGATCATGTCGTTCTTTTTTTACAAACATATAAGCGTAGTTTACAAATCCCCTCTTTTTTATAAACCGCCAATATGATTTGGCCTAAGAATCCTCATATTTCACTCATAGATATCACCGTTTGATCTGCTAAACATCTAATTAGAGAAAATAAAACCATAACTCGAAGATTATAACTTCAGAATGATGCCAATAAAAAAAATAGAATAGAAGAAACCCAGTTCATCAATTCAGCTAAAAGATGCCTTGAGTAGGCTATATTCAAGTTTTTATCCAATTTCGTGTAAAAGATAAATAACTTGAGGAAAATTCATCACAATACTTCAAAATAAAGCACGCGGCTCAACACTCCATCGACAAAAAAACCCCTTAGAAGTTTTTCCCGTATTGTTTATAAAAGTGATGACTGCTTCCATTAGTATGCCAATCACAATTCCGGTCCAATATCCACCAATGTGCCTTAACCCACGAAAATCAGGCGGTAACCAAAAATTTCAACTCAAAAACCAAAGAGAGTGAAACCCAGAGTATTGCCTAACCAAATCGCATGACAGGGAGATTATATATCACCCCCAAAGCAAGACCATCCATTGACAAGAAAAATTAAGACTTATCCAAGAAAATAAAGAAGATAGAACACTCACCGGAACTCTTCTCATTGATTTACTCTTCAATGATATCGTCTTCCCTTTGTCCAATATGCAGTGGAGTTGTTGAATGAGGGTTTATCGGGAGGGAGTGAGGGAGAGAATGTAAAGAGGGAATATATGTAAATCAGACGAAATTGCAGACAAAAGAGAAGACGAAAAGAGAGAACATTTATTTTCGGAGAGAAAGAGAGAATATGTGAATAGGAATCGGCGCTCGGGAAGTGATAGGACTTTCCTTTCTCATAAATTTCCTTTTACAGTGGCAAGAAGAAGGATCATCATCGCTGCTGCATAAAAGTATGGCATTAATTATGCTGCAACTTAATTAGGAATTAATTAAGTGAGATGAACGGGACGGACTCGAATGGACGGCGTTAACTTTAACGGAAAAACTGTTAAAACAAAGTTATATAATATTAGATTACCTTTATTCAAGGGTACGTGCCAATTACCCATAATTTTGGTTCTAAAAGATTCTTAATTGAATATCCTTTTAAAGATTCTACATAATTCAATATCTTTCTCTTTTGTTAATTGTGAAAATCTACCATTATTAATGTCTGAGAAATCTTGACACTATTTCAAAGTGATGAAGAAAGAAAAGCTCAACAACA
The DNA here is from genome assembly GCA_036898215.1 of Platycarya strobilacea. NCBI lineage: Eukaryota > Viridiplantae > Streptophyta > Magnoliopsida > Fagales > Juglandaceae > Platycarya > Platycarya strobilacea. Next base: position 33,685,624 of record CM072551.1, on the reverse strand, counting down.
GTGCAACACGACACACCCAAATTTAATTGGGCAAAATTATAGCAAAGGTTTGCTTGTAATTCCATGATTTGCTCTTTATTTTTAAAAACAAAAAAAAAATCCAACTATGTCGGTCGGTTGACTACGCTAGCTCCAATTCTTGTTGATATAATTTCCTATTATGCAAAAAAGAGAAATGATATTTGTACTCTTCATTTATAATTTTTTTATTTATTTTTTAATTTTATTTAATGATTAAGAATATAAATATTAATAAAATTATATTTTTTAGAATTTTTTTTAATAATTAAAAATATTTAAAAAATACTTGAAAAAAATAATAAAAAATTAAAAAGTACTGTTGTAATAATAAATTATAAAAGTATTATAAAATGGGTCATACGTCTATCATAACTCTTCAAAAAATAATCAAATAGAGAAAAAAAGGGCCATGTTCATGATAGAATTCGGCTACAATTCATGATTTTAAATTGATCTATAATTTCATTAATTCCTATGTTTTTAGAACAAAGCGATTTTGAAAAGCTTAATTTATGCATGAGACACGTTTCATGCATGTCATCTAATTAGGGCAAAATTAAAATTAGAATTAAAATTGTGGGTTTCACTTTATGTATTTTTCTCTCACTTATCTTATTTTAAATTTGGATAAAAACTCGATATGAGTCAACAAAATATTAATAAACGGATGCACAAAACTTCATGTATTGTAAAAAAACTTGGGATGCCAATAGAACAATTGAAAGCTGAAATTTTACGGTCCAAAGGTCAGAGGTGTACATACAAGGTAAGAAAAATTTTATATACTCCACCATCAAACTTTCATCTATATCCTATTATATATCAGACGTGACACATTTATCACTATTTAAATCATCATTTATTGAATAATTATTTATCTTCCATTAGTAATAAATATGCGACATATTACATAATAAAATAAAAATAAGATAATGATATAGTATATAGCATTACTTAAATATAGCATATGTATGGTCCGTGCCACAATATATAGTAGCGATCAATTAGAGAGTATCCTCCCCAATTTTAGTAGCCCAGGCCTAACACAAAAATCTCTTTAATTAGATAAATATCTTAGTTACAAAGAAACTTCATAAAAATAAACGTATAAATTGGCATGATTTGATGTAATACATTAAATTATAAAATTATTTGTATTGTGAATAGACTTAATACATCATATGAAGCCATGTTATTTGTACATTTATTTTTATAAAAATATCATTGTGGCTGTAGCACTTCTCTTATTATAATTAGGTGAAAACTGGACCATCATGCTTAGTGTGTACATTAATGATCCAATTTCGTCACTTTTTAATCACAATATATATAGAGGAGTATTATAGACATAAAAAAATTACATAAAAAAATTTTAAAAAAAAATGTAACTACATCTAATCTATTAGGTTAACTTTATAATCTAATGTATTACATCAAAATACACATTATAAGAAAAATCGGTATTAGTGACTAAACATTTACAACCAAAAAATTTATTTGTAATTAAAATAAACTAATAGCAACTAAAATAAATTATTTGTGACTAATAAATAGTAATAAATAAACAGATTTCTGATAGTAACGTCACTTTAATTTAAATTTACCTTTGTATAATTTCTTTAAATTTAAAATATTTCTCTATCAAGTATTAATATATAATATAATAAATTAGTAATAATTAAATAAAATGGTCGATAGCTAGTGACCTTGTAGCATAATGACATTTGTTTAATTATCTTTCATCATCATGAATATTAATGGATGCTCTTATGCATGCTCTTTCTAGTGAATTTGCTCTTTCTAGAGGAGAGCAAGTTCTTATGCACGCTCCTAAGCATATATAATCCCTTATTGAATAAAAAAATAATCTAAGAAAAATGAATTGGTCGTTATTTTGAAAATTCTGAAAAATTTTACATTATTCAAAGTATTTTCATTGAATTATGTATTTGTAAATGCATAAAAAATACAAGTTTATACATTTTTTAAAAAAAATTAATCATATTTGATTAAAAATAAAAAATTTTAAAGATTTTTAAAGAATTACTATTCATTTTTTCAAAAAAAATATTTATATTTCTTTCTTCTACTTTTATCTCTTTATTTTTAATTAAATATAATCAAAAAAATTTAAAATATACAAAATTATTCTTTTTATATATTTATAAATACATAATTCAATAAAAATGCTCTCCTTCAAATTATCATCAAATCCCAATATTTAAAAAAATTAAAATTAAGAAAATTTGGCGAAGGTCATGAAGAATTCCACTCAAGTAGTTAGTAGGGCCCGCCAAAAGTATGACCGTTATAGCCACTCCACGGAAGCTTCACATGATACTTTGTCTATCGCACACGTGTCCCTTCTGGTGTTTTTCACCCGTAGGATCCACCCAATCCTTCTCTATCCCCACGACGTTTTCGAATTTTAAAATGCGGCGACAACTTTCTAGCCGTTGTAATCTACTCTCTCTCTCTCTCTCTCCGTGTCCAAACACCACCTTGGGGACCGAAAAAGAAGTCTCTTTTAGCTCTATGCTTCTCACTCATATATCATCAGCTAAGAAACCCCCCTTCTCGGGCTTTGAATATTCCTTGCCCACATTAGATTTTGATACTTGAACTTCGAGAGAATGAAGGGAGTTATCAGGGGAAAGCTGTTAAAGAAGCTCAAGTCGATTCGACCTATTGGGTATCTGAAACCAGATCGAATTCTTCAAGTAATTGCATTATCAGAAGAGCATGCTGAGGCTTTTTCGATTAATAAGGATCCCAAAGTTCAGACAGAATCGGTCTGCAATGAAGTGGAGCCGAAGAAGGCAATACAGAGCGGTGTGATAGCGCAAGAGCCTGACATTATCGATGTGGCAGAGCTTATGAGAGACCTTGAAGATGATTTTGACGAGGATTTTGACAACAAAGAGAACATTGTGCAGCCAATGGAAGCAGAAGACCCGGTTTATTTCCATAAAAAAGAGAACTTGCTGAGATCGGAGCCCGAATTCAGGAAAAACAGAGCTTTGGAACCGTCGGAATTGGGAACTGATTTGTGCCGACAAACCCCTTTATCGGAGATTGACATCTCGTCTTTCCGGCGGCCGGACTTGAACTCCAGCACCCTCTTCGACCCAAACTTACTCGCCGCCTTTGAGGAAGCGATGAAAGAGCATATTCGAGTTACTGAATCAGAGAAAATAGCCAGAATCGAGCAAGAGAGCGTTGAAAAGAAAGAAGAAGAAGAAGACGAGGAGCCCCCATTAAAAGCACGTCGCATGGACGAAGAAGACAACCCGCTTTTAGGCTTTGAAGAGAAGTGCCCGCAGGGGGGTACAGACTCGGTAATCTTCTACACGACGACGCTTCGAGGGGTAAGAAAGACGTTCGAACAATGCCAAAGCATTCGCTTTCTTTTAGAGAGCTTTCGGGTACTATTCTACGAGCGAGACGTGTCGATGCATATGGAGTTCAAGGAAGAAATGTGGAGGCTTTTGGACGGCAAACCACTTCCGCCGAGGCTTTTCATAAGGGGGAGATATATCGGCGGAGCCGAAGAGGTTTTGACGTTGCACGAGCAAGGGAAGTTCCGGCTGCTTTTTCAAGGGGTTCCGATGGATAACTCCGATTGTGCGTGTGAAGGGTGCGCCGGAGTCCGGTTTGTGCTCTGCTTCAACTGCAATGGCAGCCACAGGGTTGTTGATGATGACGGACAGTCGAATAAGTGCGAGGTGTGTAATGAGAATGGCTTAATTATATGCCCCCTTTGCTGCTGAAAAAAAGCATTTGAGATTGCTATATAATTTGTTGTGTATGTATTACAATTTGAGTGCCTATTATTGTTTTTGTAGTTTATTTTTCTTTGGGTGCTTTGGTCATTCTTTCTATTCATTTGGGGTGCTGTGCTACATTCCTTGAAATATGAACATTCTTTGGCTACATGTATTAAATTGGAAAAAATCAGTTATAAGTAATTCTACACATCAATACGCAATCATCCAATGTGATTATTCAAAAAATCAGACTTTTATAAAAATGATATAGATTTAAATTTTAGATATGAAAGTGGCGACATTAGTACAGATTCGCAAATTCACTTGTAGGTAACAAATCCCAATTAATTGAAGGTTTTCATAGCTTTGCCAAGTAAAATTCAAGGAGAATAAATTGAAATTGAGCATTTGCTTTTGGAAGCTAAAGCAGCTTCCATTTTGTTTTGATAATGCGTCGTCCATGAAAACTGAGAATCTTAGATGGAAAATCTTGGAATTGGACACAGCTGTTAAAACTACTCCAGTGATTATATCAGATTTGCAAAGAATCGAGCATCTCTAAGCATCACCGTTCAACCATCTATCGGTCACGTAACAAGCCCAGAAAAGTTTCAGAATTGAAAGCATTTTCCTGTGTCATCACAAGATATTTCAGGGATTTTGCTACGTACTAGTATATTCAGACTGATCTGCATACTAATACTCATGCCTTCGTATCCAAAATTCAAATCTACATAATTTTCATTAAAGTCTCTTTCTGACCAACCACATTTGATAGACGGTATTTAGCGCTCAGAATTGCTTACAGCTAGACTTTTTCATATTTCACGCTTCCATATTTCACACAAGGATTCTACGCCAAAATCCTTTACAATAGAATAGACATTCACTGGAAAAGAGAACACCTAATACAAATAAAGAGTTAAACGAATTTGGAGAGCGAATTATACATCATCATCTAGTCGCATAATTGGCATACAGTTTTTCTTGACAGCAAAATCCGATCCAAACACAACCCAGTCATACTTAAATAAGTGGGTATGAAATAAAAATAAACTCCCCTCATTAATAATATCACCACATCCTACCAAATGAAGTTCCAAATCCACTCCTTGTAATCTATTAAACTCCAACCTTCAGTTGCTCCAAAGCAAAGGTAAAAGCATAATAAAGAAAATATTGACCGGACATGATCTGTCGTCCATCAGTATCTCCTGGCATAGCGATCCATAAACCTGCCAGACGGGCACTCATATGCAAGATGTCCACGTCCACCACAGTTGTGACAGATCATCAAGGGGCCCATGCAATCCCTGCTCATATGACCCAGCTGCTGGCAGTTTCTGCATACAATGTCACGGTAACCACCACCACCACCACCACTGCTGCGACCACCACCACCACCACCACCACCACCACGCTCGCCAATAATGTTGGATTTTGGACACTGTCTAGCCACATGCCCTGCTACATTGCACAAGTTGCAGATGGGATCATTTGGGCAATCTCGTGCCAGGTGACCTGTCTTCCTACAATTGTTGCATGCCTTCTCATTTGTACAATCAACTGCAATATGACCCTGCTTATAACAGTTGTTGCAAAGCCTCAAGTCCCCAGGAGGTAGTGCAGGAGCTGAGCACTCTCTAGCACGATGTCCAGCCTTACCACAGGTGTGGCAGATGCCCTCATTTGGGCAATTGCTGGCCATGTGACCAGGTTCTCGGCAGTTCCAACATAGCGACTTTGTAGTGCATTCTGAAGCAATATGCCTGAACAGACAAACATATCAATATTGAATGAAAAGCCACAGTTAAAAGATACAAAAATCAAAAGGGTTAACAACACCATTAGATGAGGCAAATTTTATTCCCATGAGGTCCTTGCTCTCCATTCATTAGCTAGAGATACTGAAACTCTAAGAACTCCAAGCTCCACTAATGTAACATCCAAACCTTTGAATTCTTATTCTCGTCCTTTTACGGATCACATCATTTTTCATAGAGATTGGCATAACTTATGCTCTATTTCAGGTTAGTTAATCAACAAAAGAAAAGCTACAAGGGGGCCACCCAAGTACAAGAAAGTGCAAGTATACAAGATATGCACTTAATCAACAAAAGAAAAAAAAGTGCATGAAAGTCCTGAAAACTAGAAACAGAATAAACACGAGCATTCATCAAAAGATAAAGAGAATGGATCGAGAAAGCCCTAAGCTAATGTGTCATCCTCTCATAACCCTAGAAATAAAAATGATATGGTGTTGGTTGCTATTGAAAAAAGTGGCGTTACACATCAATGATATGCTTCAAATAATTTTTTTTTAAATGTAGTGTTAGGTCAAAGGCCTCCATTGTTTATAAGCTGATAAGGGTAGCTGAAAAGATGAGGCAGAGGTTGAGGCAAAATTGAAGTAGAGCAGAAATGGAGCAGCAGCAGGCAGAATTTGATGGGGGTGGTGAAAATAGTGTTGGTGACACAATAAAGGTAACACCATATGTGCCTCATGATTTGATTAATGACACTGGCTTAGGCAGTGATAGTGGCAGTGGCTCAACGGCGAAGATGGAGCAGATGGTGTGCAGATAAACATGGTGAAGGTGTTGGTAATTTTTGGAAGGAGTGCCGGTATCTAAAATGCAATGCAGAGGCTGCAATAGCTATTTGCTGTGGGGATTGACGTAGGATGAGTTTAGGTTTTCAGTGGTTACATTGTCTGTAACAGCAGCTGAAGAAAGTTGGTTAAGTTAGAGGTGGACGTGGCAGCGTCAGATGCGGTAACAAAAAGTCTATTATAACTTGCAGATATCAGGTCTACACGTTTGTAGGGAAAGCATAAACTGGCTAATCTCAAGTGTTGGAATGATGTATACTCTTTCGGAAATCATGAAAAACAAACTAGGACTGTGAAATGAGTAATGCCTTCAAGTACAAACACAAGCTTTAACTTTGATGAACATAATGTATCAATCAGAAAGCAGATCAGAAGTTTACTTACCCAGGCAGCCCACAATTGTGACAAATTGCCACATTAGGGCATTCTCTAGCAAAGTGACCTGGACGTTTGCAATTCTTACAAAGATTGTCGCGGCTGGAAACAAAACCAGATACAGTAAATTTTAAATAGCAAATATGAAATAGTAAAATCTACATCTAAATTTTGCTGTTCCTATAGAGTAGAAAAGCATTACATCACAATAAATCTTGATATTCTTTCTTCTTTCCTAACTTTTTTATGAGTTACTTAAGTTTTATCAATGATCAAATTAGGTGTTGCTCGAGTGCCCAGGTTGTACATGAGATACATCCAAGCTAACAAAAAAGCTAAAACAAACAAATATTGATATTCAGCAAAAGAAGCCAGCTGGCATATTATTGAATACTACTGTATGCTCATGAGAGCAAGAAAGGGGCGTGTGTGTTTGGGCACAAGTGGGGGGCTTGGGGGGGGGGAGAGAAATACACATAAAATATATATCATCAAATAAAAGTATGCAGTGGGATTTCATTTGAAACATAAACTACACCGAGTACACATTGCAAATCTGAAACAATTCAAGGAAGATCCATATGGTTTATAGGAGGTCAACATATGTATAACCCAGCATATAAATTTTAACATTCAAAATCCTTATTTGTGAAGCAAAATTTGGGGAAGAGGAACGTTTCTATAGCCTCGTGTGTTATCACCGTCATGTGGTGACATCGGAATTGGCACTGGTCTTGAAAATTACAATATTTCCAAACAATATTTGAAAACAAAGTAAAAGCACATGAAAGAACGTTATAAAAAATGAACTTTAAAGGTCTTAAGGATAAATTCAAGTATCAGTCTTGTCAACCCAAACAGAATGATAACTACACACCGAGATTGTCTGTAGTGATTCAGTGGAGCATAGAGCTTACTTTTTCTTCCCTAGCACACTAATTATGCAGAAAAAAATAAATAATAGTTTTTATAAGTAAAAGAATAAAATAAACAATACATATTCAAGAAACCTGAAACCACCCCGACGTGAATCTCTCCTGTAAGGTGCATCACGATAGGAAAAGCGATCGGAACGGATCTTACGATCCAATGGGCTCCTGCTCCTGCTCCTGCTCCTGCTCTGGCTGCCTGAACTCATATTTAATATTCTCCCTAACAACACCTACCACCACTGAATTGCCGAAATTCCACCACCACAACACCACACAGCCGCCGCTTCCTCCCTGTCCACATAACAACCACACACCCATGATCATATCCATGTGTCCATACCAAACCCCTTTCAGCTCCAAAATAGTAAACACCAAACCCCAACAGCAAGTAACATATAATTTTCATAAGAACCATCGCATTGCAACGAACACCACTGCATGCAGCACCCAAACATTGAGAACCCAGTTCCTCAACCACACCCTTCATTAGAAATTCAAGCATCCCTTGGAAACAGTCAACCTTCAAAATTCAACACCAATCCTATATAGATCGACTGGATTCAGACTCAAAACTTCTTATGAAATTGAAAAGTAGAAAGCGAGTAAGAGGGTGGGACGAGTTCTTTATTTGACACAAGGGAGAGAATTTTCAAAGGTATGCATCACCATGGTTTTAGAAACTGGACCATTGACAGACCAAGAGAAGTGAGAGGCTGATGACTACAAGTAATTTAGTTCACACAAATTCGCATAAACGCATTCAAGTTGGTAGATTTTACTAAAAACCTGGAAATTTTTCAAATAAACTATTGAAACTTAAATAATCCTTCTCAAAGGCATAAACAAACAAAGAAAGTCCCAAATTTCACAATTCCCAACCATCATCAGACAGGCTGCCATCACTAAAACACAATTTCCAAGCACAAAGCAGACTAGCGGCAACAATGACAACAACAATCGACATCGAAAGAACCGCCATCAACAACAACCAAGACCTAATCTTAAGTTTATGAAATATAAAGAGCAAGAGGAGTGATATATTAATGAAGGAGTGAACAGAAACGGGGATAAATTTTGAATGAGAAATAAAATAAAATAAAACGTTACCCGAGATGGCAAATAGCTCACGGAGATATCAGACAGCAGATAGCCTCAAATAACTGAGACCAGCTTCTTCAAGAGCGGTGGATTTTTGTGACAATTAGGGCTGGGATGCGACGGAGGCGACCGGGGGCTGACGGCGTATGGAGGGTAGGGTTTGAGAGAAGATGAAAAGGGGAGAATGAGAAGGAAGAATGATCGGGGAGATAAGGAGAAGAAGGCTTCTCGCGTGGGTGGCCTGTTATGGGACGAGCTTGGACTTAAGGCCTTGGGCCTATTTTAATTATTTGTTGTAAGGGCTTTAGCCCAAATAAATTTGTAAGGGCTCCAGCCCATTTGTTGCGTTGTTATTATTTCTTATTCTCACCGTCAGTAACAATACCAGTACTTACTACATTTTTTTTTTTTTTTTAAGGAACGCTACTTAGTATTGTTAGTTACAGAAAAATGAGAGTTATTGGGGATTTGCCTTTATGTTAAATACAATATTGAAATTCCTATTTGTTTTCTCTAATCTCTCTTTCTGGAGGCCTCTCATCCTTAAAGTTGAGACTATAATTCCAACTTAGTTGCTTAAGAGCATTTTTATCTGGTGTCCTAAAATTCTAAAGTCTTCAAATGTTGAGAAAAAGTTTGAGAATTTCACCAAACACCTCTCATAACATTCCCTATTTTGTGGTTTTCGAATAGGGTTGATATAGTGGATCCTCATATTTGGAGATCTGCTCTATTCATCCCCTCATTTGATCGTTGGCTACCTTCATCGTTTTAGCCTCTCTTGCATTGTGACCACAATCGACGACCTATTCACCTCCCTCTCACCACTATAATTGAACTCCTTTTTTTCGCATTCAATTTCTTCCATTTTTTTGGTTCCTCCAATCTCATTCATATCTTCCGACTTTTCGACTTTCTCCATGGATTTGTTCTTCTCCATCTGTGATCCTCCATGGCTACTTGCACCAAGGTTCTCTATTCCATTTGACCCTTTATGTGGTTCTAGAATGAGTGGACCTTGAGATTTAGAATTCTCAAAAACACCCTAGATTTCTCTCGCGTTTTGCTTCATTTATTGATTTCTGCTGTGTTCTTAGTGGATTTAGACAGTTTCTCTAATGATTTATTGGACTTGTGATCTAAATTGCACCGAATTAGCCTCTTTCATGCTATGCTATTCTTTCAATGTCGTGTTTATATTTGTTCTTATGTGGACTATTTCCATTATATGCTATGTTTCAATGCAATTTTCTGGTGATTTCGGGTTGGACTTGTGATTCCTTCATGCACGGGATTGGCCTGTTTCAATGCTATGCTATCCTTTCAATTTTGTGTGTATATTTTCATGATATGGCATGTTTCCATGATATTGGGCCATTTCAATGATTGCTAGGCTATTTGTACATGTTGTGTTTCCATGCTATGCTATGCTTCAATACTATTCTTTCAATGCTATGCAATGTAAGGATTGTTTCCATCCTATGCCATGTTCCAAAGTTATGTTCTATTTCTATGCTATGCTTGGTTTGGTATGATTCAATATCATGATATTGTTTCAATACTTGGGTTGGTCTGTTTAGATCCATTGCAATTGTTTCAATGATGTGTTATGTTTCAATGTTATGTTGTTTTTCTATACTATGCTATGTTTAAATGCATTAGGTTGGTCTATGTAGACCTATCGCTATTGCACAATTTGCTGTGTTATCTTTTAATGTTATGTTATGTTTCCATGCTATACTATATTTCAATGCAACGAGTTGGTCTGTGCAGACCCATTGCCATTGTTTTAATATTGTGTAATGCATTAATGTTAAGTTGTGTTTCCATGTTATGCCATGTTTCAATGCATTTGATTAGTTTGTGCAGATCTATTGATATTGGGCTATTTGTTGTATTTTTTGTTTCAATGTTATGTTATGTTTTATGGATATTCTATGTGTTGTGTTATTCTAATTTAGTTGTTGTTGTTGGATCCTTTGCAATGTTTGGTATCTCTAAAGGGGCTACATGTTCATTTCTTAAGTTGTCATGATGGTCTTATAGTGGGGTCAATTCAAAAGTGTTAGTAGGACCCCATTAATATGGCGGGATAATTCTCACCTAGATGACCACATTGCAGTTTGTGGTACTTTTCACAAAAGGCAATCGGGGTTTGGGTAAGATTTTACAACCATTTGATGTTCGGCTCCTCGAGTACGCATATTGTCGATGGATAAATCATTATGAGCTCCATTTATTTATACATTCAATATAAGACATTGAATGAGAATACTCTAATTAGTATTATTGTGATTTGCATGCTGTTTGGATTGGTTGTTTATGTTTTGTTGATTTGTGTTATGTTGTGGTAGATAAGTAAAACCAAAACTAAATCCTATCATTTGTGATGATGACAATACTTGGTGGGGACATAGAAAATTTATGGTTGTTTCCTCAATGGTTAGGTAACCTAAAAGGCTAATAAGTAGTGACAATCGGTTGTTACAGCCATTCGAGAGTGGCCAAATTTCCTATATGGTACCACTTTGTTCTTAAGCTGGCGATGAAGAAATCATGATCTCTATTTTTAAAAATATGGTATGATATTGGTTGTTGACCCACTCGAATGTTGTGGATAGGTGTTATATTTTGGAAATGCTGACTATTTATCTACAAATGTAAAACATATTCAAAAATAACATTATCTAATACCTGGTTCAAGTAGTAGCACTACCAATATCTCACAGTCAAAAAACTATCGTCACACAATGTGTTATTGTAGTAATAAAGCATCTCGATAGCCTGCTCATACTGGGGATAATGAAAGTTGCCACTTCTTCGGGTGCATAAATTGTGAGGTAACCATCCAAACCATCGACTCCAAAACATTTTTATACCATTATTGTCATACATCGAACAATAATAGATTTCAATACTTGTTACCTCCACAAGCTTGCGGGCTTTCTATTGGTATGATCCTGAAATGCCAATATATGGGAATAAGATAATTAATTGGTTAAAAACCGATATTCATAAGATATAAGTCTCAATAGATATTCAAAGCGCTAGACATCGGCTTGAAATTGAATTAGAAATACGGAAGAGGAGATTGGACAAAAAGACATTGCTTATTGTGCATTCGATGTCTGGTTATTTGATATCGCTATGTATTTTCAAAAAATTTGAATAATCTAATGCTACATATAATTTTTTGTTTTGGGATTGAATTGTTCTAATTTGATGTATAATTATATATGTTATTTTTTTCTATTCATGTGAGACATGTAACTTGTTTTTTTTTTTTTTTACTAGTTTGAAACAACGATAATTAATTGTTGTTAATATCGTAATATTTTTTCACTATTATTGTACCGATTTACAAAAAAAAAATATCAATAATAAAATTTATGTAGAAGTCAATATTGCTTATTCTAAGAAAAAGACAAAATAGATAGTTATTAAGATTGTAAATAGAAGTGAGAGAAAAATAATAAAAAAATATATAAGAAAATAATATTTTAAAGAATAAAGAATATTTAGGAAATGAGGTATAGAAAGATTTTAAAAGATTAGAAAAATTTAGGATAAAGTTTATGAAAATGTATATTCTAATTAAAATTAGGCAACTTTATGGAAAATGAGATGCGAATGCTCTTTAATAAGATTTCCTAACTAGGAGCTAATGGATCAAAGCTCAAGTTTTGGATTGATACAACTAGGGCTAGCCAGATTTAGGCCCGGTTTGAATTTCAAACTCTTCTCAACTTATCCTCATTTCATTATTATAATTTTTTAATTTTTTATATAAAATACAAATCCTTATACACATTTTTTAAATTACAATATACCTTTTTTCCAAATCCTAATTCAACTTTTTAAATTTTAAAATAATAATAATATTAAAAAATAAACTAAATTCATCTGATTTTATCTCATCTTCAAATCTAAACAAGGTCTTAGCCTTGTCTTGTGAGTGTCTTTGCTTTTCTATCTAATGTCATCGTGTGAGGTAATTTTACGGCTTTTTATATTTCAATTCTTCATAGAGTAATACTATATACAATCATAGAGTTACAAATGGCGTATAATCGCTTATAGAAAAAATTGGGATATATATTCTTTTTTTTTTCATGTGAGTCTCGTATATATTCTTTTTGTTTTTAATAATTATACGTCACTTATAAATCTACAATTGTATCTATAACTCTTCCTTTAAAAAAAAAAAAAAGAGACCAAACATTTATAACTTTTTTACAAGTCAATCTCTCTCTTTTTGGATTGAGCAAAAGTTAAGAGAGATCGTCCTTCTAGATTACTAGAGTGGTTAAATGATACCATAAATCAATAACAACCGACTTAAATTTGTTGGAAATCTACAAAATTGATCAATGAAAAGAGTGTTGTCATTCTTCACCTTCTTAAATCATGTTATCCCTTGCCCACAGTTATTGATATTGTATATTTTTAAAGAAAAATGTTAGATCACTCGAATATATCTTTCGAGTAAATCTTCCGATATAAAATAATAATAATAATAATAATTTTATTAATGATTAAAGAAATATTTTTTTAGTGATATTGTAATTAAAAAAATTAAGAATAAAAAAATAAATGAAAAAAATTTACCTTCTCAAGACAATCCAAGCTACATCCTATAGAAGATGTAGCACTACTCTAATTTAAATGATTCATGCGTCAATCACTTAAATAACATGAGTCTTAAAAACAATCGAGACCTTATATTATGTCACATCAACGTGTTCAATTAAAAATGGCAAGCTTTATGATCAGGATTAGTATTTCTCTAATAAAAATTGTGTTAATTGCAAGCTACTAGAAAAGAGAGATTCTATTTACAATTTTGAATGAGAGATTATATGTGCAGTCTTATTAATATGGAAAAATTTTAAATAAAATTATATTTTACAATGATGTTACTGTATTTAAAAAAAAAAATTAAACATAGGCTTGAATGAACAATCTCGATTTGAAAATTATATGTAGAGTAACTCTTACATGAAAACCACAAGGAAGGCAATTTGCTAACATGAACAAGGGAGTCATTGCAATAATTTAAAGGAATGACATCAAAATGAAAAGAATAATTTTTCTTGCAGTCCATATTTAATAGACTACATTGCAATTTACATAGAAATGTTCCTATTTTATGATTAAATAAAATAAATTTTTCAAAATTTTTAAATTTTTTATTTCTAAATAAAGGTATTTAAATTAATCTTATTCTAAAATAAGAATTTATTTATTTATTTATTGCTTAAACTGTAAATGAATTTAATTTTTTAGACGGTAAGTAGTATTGCTCAAATGAAAAGGGTTATTAGAGAAAAATCAAGCCAAGAAAAGAGCTCACGCGAAGTGATCAATCCCGGCAACAATGGATGCGTGCTTTTCTATTTCAGCGTTATTACTATAAAGAGAAAAAAAAAGATTAGTTTGACACTGCATCAGAATTGAAACGTTTGAGTTGGATGTTAATATTTACGAGGAAATTGTTAATAAATAGAAGTACTTATCACTGTAAACAGAGTCATTTACATAACCCAATCAGGAATGGGAGATTGACCTTTTAGAAAAAGAATAGAGAAAAAAAGAGACGCAGCTCCAAAACATGTAATTCAAAAGGGAGAGGCTTCCATTTCCTTGCTTGCTTTACAATTAGAACTGGAAGCACCACCAAGAAGAAAAACATGAAAAAGAAAAATGGACTTTCTTTTCCGGGCCATTAACTTACGAGTTTTGCTATATACAACCACTTTTGCATACTCTTTGCCTACTCTACTGATGTGATTAGTCAAACAATCATTTTCGCGTACTCTATACGCAAAAATGACTGCACATAGAGTTTATGTTAACATAAACAGCCCCACAAGAAAAACAGGCAGAACATATGGTTAGCATGCTAAACCTTTCTACACTTCGAAAGAAGTCCCTGGGGTATCTGTCAATGTGGTTGCTTGTGTAACACCTGTTTCCTCGATCACCGGAGATTCGGCCATCGGGTGCAAAAACCGGGTGTAGTGGAACTCAATTTGTAGCCTGTGATGAAAAGTTGCCGATCCCATCAAGCCCTTCTTGATATCAACCTCTAATTCCCTTATGGGTATTGCAGCCAAGAAGCTCTTAATATACTCCCTGCATGATTCCTTCCCCCTACAAACTACCTCTTCTTTCTCACTCTTCTCTGACTCAATTGATTGGACTAATAGAGTCCCTTCAGCTGAAGTTTCCTGGCCATTTTTAGGCTGCACCTTATCACTAGTTGGTTTTTCATCCGATGCTTCACCTTCATTTGATAATCGAACAATAGTTGTGTCTTTATCAAATTTGAGGATGTATGCCTCATTGCATCCTTCATAAAGCCTCTCCCCCAAAGTGTCGATGATATAGTAAGCATCCTCCTCCACCTTTAGGACAAAGAAGTGGTCATTCCAACATACAATGAAGACCAAAGGTTCGTCATTGCTCGAGCAGTTTGATGCAGAAAGGCTAATCTCATCCCAAATGTTGTCGAAGGACATGGCACCATGTAGAAAGTCAAAATCCTCCTCTGCCAGTCCTGCATGGAAGAATCCGATAAAGGACTTCTCTGGAACTACAGAGAGTGGACGGATTTTAGCTTGGAGAATGGTCTCAAGATCAAAGTGTTTGTCAGGAAATTGTTCTATGTAGGCTTCATTCTCACAAAGATTTCTCCATTCTAATGATCCGTCTCTAATTAGCCTGTCAAACTCAGATTTGATGGGAGTTTCATCTCGGTTGGAATGCAACCAATCAGCAACAACTGCGACCAGAGCTGTACATGCACTCTCCCCAGCAGCACGCTCATTCCTCTGATCAATTGATGCAAAGAAGACCTGAGTTTGGAGCTTCAATTGTCTGTCACGACATGTTACTTCCTTGCTCTCCCAACTACCTATGGCAAATTTGTCATCACCAAATTCAGATATCGATGATCCCTCAGAACTGCAACCTTCTTTCTTGTGCCACTGCCAGAAACATTTTTGTTAGGAGGACAAAAACCTTCAAATAATTTTATTTTATTTAAAGTGAAAGAAAGAAAAGAACAACAACAACAATAAACATGGGGTACTTGTGGACAGAAGAGTTAAGCAAAAGGTTTGATACTTACCCAATAACTGGATTCATCAGAGGAGGTAAGCTGCCTACGATCATGATCGATATCATCCCCACCTTCCTCTTCGTAATGTTTTTTCAGAAGAGGCTCCCCCCTGGCTTTACGAGACCTGAAGCTTAGTTTTCTCTTCTTCCAAGAAAGGATATTCCGCTTTGAATTTTGCTGCAAGTTTTGCTTGGAAATTGATGCATGTGAACTCTCAAGATAATAGCATCCAACATCCAATTTACTGTTGCTGTAGTAGATCATGAATTCATCTTGACCATCATTTCTCGAATTGGAGTATGATAACCCTCTGGCACCAGCGCAGTTTGCTGAGGCCAGTGTTTCATAACTGCATGGTTGGATACTAGAATCATCCTTACTCTCTTCTGATTGCTCCTCAGCATCACCATCATTAGGTGAATCTCCATAAAAGGGATAATTGCACTCAGGATCTGTGCTTCTGTCAGAGCACCGGCCATCACTGCTCTCTTCTTCAGGCCTTGCCTTCTTTGCTCTTCCCGCTGAGACATAATCTGTAAACGTTTTCATTTTTCTCAGACCAGCTTTAAGAGCCGAAAACTCATCTTTCTCAGTTGAGTGAGTTTCTGCATAACAGGGTGACATTGGAAGGCACACTATTGATTTCTGCACCTGCACCGTCTCCGAAGGTTCTAGAGCAGTTATCCATTCCAATAAACTGAGAGATAACTGCATTATGGATGAACATAAGATGACATAAACAAATTCTCCATTAACAAACATCAAGGAAAGAGATCAACAATAAGAGAAAAGCATACAGAAATCACACTAAAAATTTGTACAGGCACTCACACAGAGTGAGGGACCGATCTCAGTGGTGCAGCCAGGGACTTTAACAGAAACATTTATTTGAATCTCTTTTTTGTCAGCTGCAAAAGCATGTTCTGCTAAGTTCAATGATGCAGTTCCAACAACAGGAATCTTGTTCTTGGACCCTTCCTTCATACCCTAACAATTGGGAAAAAAAAAAAGGAGTATAAGCAACAAACCAGTTAATCAATGAGAGAATAGAATGAAACTCCAGAATCAACATTATAAATTAGACATATATGGCCCTTAAAACTGGTCGAGACAAATTTAAACATTCAATTAAAAAGTGGAATACTGTAGAATTCATGGCAAACCTCAGACCAAGCCACAAATTTTCAAAATAACACCTATGCATGGTACCGGTCTCAATAGGGCTCCAATAAGATGATGACGACGATGATAATGATGGATAAGCATGTCCAAGCTGCTAGCACCCTGTTCCTCATACTGTTATAGTCTAAATCAAGAAAACTGACCCCATTTTGGAGCAGAGAATATACCGGCTTATTATTCATAGAGTCAAACATCTGGATGAAAGTAACATCTAGTGACCCAGATGTAAAGCAGTGACCACAAATCTCACTGCTGATAGTTAAAAAAAAATGCTACAGAAATTTCAAACTACAAAAGGATCAACACTAAAGGTAGCACCAAATTCACATACACACGCATCCATTTAAAATGACAGGAAATAGTCCATAAACTAAAAGTATAATAAAATAAAATGTATGCACGATCACAGCTATCCAAACATGACTACAAGTCAAAATTTTCAATTCCACCGGTGGCGACCGGCGCCGGTGGGGGGCGGAATAATTATAAAAAGACGACAAACTTACATTGAGCACTGAAAATGAGACCTCCCATGGAAAAAACACACCCTCCTTGTTGGACGAGAAACTACACAAACTCCGAAACCCCTCGTTCCACTCCACCACCCCATCATCTCCAACGCCCACTTCTTTGGTGAAATTTCTCTTTACAGAGCGTCTCAACGAACTCAAAGCTCCTTTCTGACCTTTCCACTTAATCTCACACACCAATGCCTTTTCTCTCTCGGATTGAGCTAAACATAGACCTTCGATCCGGTGAATGAAAATTATGGCTTCGAATTTCTTCGATGGCAACGGGGGCCGTGATGGCCACCGTATCAGCTTTACCACCATTGGCTACGACGATGGAAGCCAAAGATTTTGTGGAATTTGAGCAAGTTTTGGGTATTGGAATTATGGAAAAGAGAACAAAGATTTGTAAAGATAAGAGAGTCTGAGAAATTTGAGGCAATGGGTACTGAACATACAGCGGATAAAGATAAAAGTTAAAATAAAATAGGCTCTGTGATACGGTTTGAATTTAGAAATGAACAGAGGATGAAAGGGGTTGGAGTTTTCGGGATGTGGCAGAGAAACCGTTAATGGAGATAATGACAACTAGATTTCAGAGTTTGAAGGGAGATTCAAGGAGAGAATGAAGGGTGAAACCGTGAAAAGCTAGCAATATATATATATATATATATATATATATATATATTATTGGAAATGCCGTTTGTCATACAGAATCCGAGAGAGAGAGAGAGAGAGACCGGCACTGCAATTTACCTAAGAACCAACGTCTCTCTTTCCACCTTCGAAATGGTTTTAGCAAATATGTCCTTGCATTCTTGTTTATTTCGTTGTCAAGTTGTCAACTCTCTCTCTCTCTCTCTCTCTCTCTCTCTCTCTCTCTCTCTCTCTCTCTCTCTCTCTCTCTCTCTCTCTCTCTCTCTCTCTCTCTCTCTCTCTCTCTCTCTCTCTCTCTCTCTCTCTCCGTGTTTCTTGATTATTTTCTTTACTCTTTCTTTTAAAACTCTTATCTTTTTTTGAACTTTTCTAAATCTTTTATCTAGTTATCTTTAAGAGATATTAACGTGTAATTATCGCCTAAGGATAAGGGTAATGATAAAACACTATCATTAATATATTTTTGTTATAAAACTAAAAAAAACTAATATTGTAAAAGAGAAATAAGAAATTCTCTCTAAAACTCTTAAGAACTGAAACGTTCTTTCTCTCTCTATATTTTCTTATGAATTTCATTACAACCGAAACCCCTATTTATAAGTTTTGAAATTACTATACAAGTTACTATGCAAGTCACTATACAAGTCACTATGCAGAATTTAAAATAATAGTAGTGAGATCATTCACATAATTTAGTGGTGGGATAAGGGGCGACTGCATTTCGTTCGTTCATTACAATTTTTCAATTATTATAAATAAATCTTAATTTTACAAAACTACTATGGTTTTTTATACAACTGTGAAATAGTTGTAAAACTCTTCAAATCTCAACATAGGATTAATTAGGAGTGGTTTGTGTTGTAAATTTATATCATCTCATTTCATTTCGTGGTTTTAATTCATTTCAATTATTTATTAATTTTTTAATTCATCTTAATTATACATTTTATTATTATTCATAGCTTATTTCATCTTATCTCAATCAATTTAACTTTTTCAATTAAGGTGGTTCATGTTTTTTAAAGTTTGAAATGAGTTTTATAAACTCAGTTTACAAGATTTGCGCAAGTCTATTAAATAATAAACATTTAACTGACTCGCACGAAGTTTTAACAATCATTTGTATTTCTTCTCAAAAAACAAAAAAAACAATCATTGTATTTAATATTATTCTTCAAAGTTTATTTACGAGTTACAATAATATAATGTTTACTTTTTAATTGATGGCAAAGATATATACAAAAGTCAATAATAATAATAATACTAAAGTACACTCGTGTAGATATCATTCGAGAGGAGCAAAGTATAAAATATGTTTCTTAATTTAGTGAAGTGATAATTTTTAAAAAAATGATGTGATTTTATAAGAAAATAAATTTTGATAAATAATTAATGCATAGAAAAAAAATAAATGTAAGTTTTAATAAATATTTGATGAGTAATAAATGAAAATATCTTAACAACGAAATAATTATATAAAAATAAATCATAAACTAGAATAAAAATTAGAATAATATAAATTATAAATATAACTAGTAAACCTACTTCACATTATAAAGGAAATATATATATATAAAGAGAAGTGTAAAATAATTAAGTTTTAAGTCATATATATATTTATATATAATATAAATTATAATTTATATAAAATAATGTTCTATTATAATTTATAATGTGGAGTAGGTTTACTAATGTTATAATATTATATTATAATTTACATGTTATATAATTTATAATAATAATATATTAATTATTTATAATTTGCATGTTATATAAATTATTTATATAATTTATGTTATTTAATCTGAATCTTGAGTGAATATTGTAGATGATGAGAGAATGATAACGTCAATTATAAGAAGATTGAGTTGAACTTAAAACTGGATATTGGTTTTAATATGAGGAGGATAAGAGTTTTGAATTTGATTATATTTGAATTTGAAATATTTGATTTAAGAATTTGAATCAGGAGATTAAATTTTAAGTATTACATCATTTCATAATTAAGATGGATCGACGGATAAAATTAAATTTAATAAAAAATAAGAAAATTTAACAATAAAACAATAAAACAATAAAACTCGTTAAATAATTATATATTATAATAAAAAGATATTAAAAACCTATGTTTCGGTATTAGCAAATAAAACAACAAATGTACACTGAAAAAGCAATTAATATAAAAGAAAAGAGTGTCGCTATTCTTTTCTTCTTTCTTTTTTTCCCAAAGTGTGACTAAAATGGTTCCTTCAAAAAAAAAAAAAAGAATAAAATGGTTGTTTTTGTATGATAGGAGGTGGAAAATATGCAATCCAAGCTATTGGTATCTCAAAGTTTTGAAATAGGTATTTCACAGCATTCAGTCAATAGAAAGATACATAGTGCAACTGACTTGCTATACACTTGATCACCTTTCACTCACTCCTATTTTGAAATTGTCAAATATGGACAAGTTTCGTGCTCCATGCACTTTTAAAAGCTGTAAATCCTATCGTTGACTTCTATATATATTTTTTTTAATTATAATAAGTATTTATCTAACAACCGTAAATTTTTTTATTTTTCCTTAAATTTCTTTATTTTTTTATTAAATTTTAATTTTATCCATACATCCATCTAAATTTAAAAGTAATGTGTTTGTTAAAATTTAAACTCTTAATTTAAACTTTTTAAATCAAACACTTCAAATTCAAAACTCTTATCCTCCTTAAATTGAAACTAACACTTAATTTTAAATTCAACTCAATCTCCTTATATCTACGTTATCATTTTCTATCATTTATAAAATTTACACAAGACTCATATTAAATAGTACAAATTATTCAAATTTTTTAAAATTTTAAAATAATATTATATTTAAAATAATATTATTATAATATTTTATTCAACTTTTAATATTTATTTTAATTTAACTTATTTCATTTTAACTGACCATCTAAATAATATTTTAGATGGTTGCAAAATGACAAAATGAACCAAAAAAAAAAAAAAATTGGTGTATGTTTTGAATAAAAGAATTGACGTGACACGTCCCAACACCATATCAACATATAATGACATGTACATTTTTGTTTTATAAGAAGTACTCTCAATAATTTTTATATCCTATCTTTTAAAATATAGAGATTTTTTAGGGTTCGACCGACCTCCTCATTAAAGGTAACCTGCCGTCTTTGATAGCGGTGGGCGACACCGCTCACCCCATTGAGACCGACGGGTTTCAGCGAGTTTACCTTTTCAACGGTGAATTCCGACGAGTTCCAGTGTGCCCCACGAAAACTTATACTCGAAATGGGTCCAATATCCGATAAAGTGGGCGGTGTCACCCACTGCCCATTGGAGGCGGCGAGCTGCAGCCAAGGCCGAATGTCTTAGAATTCATCTCTATTTTATTTTTTTATTTTGTTTTTTATTATATTTTTATATTTTTATTGTGTTTTTTATTATGTTTTATTCATTTTATTTTTTATTATATTTTTTTATTGTATTTTTTTATCATATTTTTTTATTATATTTTTTATTTTATTTTATTTTATTTTAGTGTATTTATCATCAAAAGTAGTCCAACTATCGTAACTGTCGTTGGGCTGCTTTTGACGCTGGGGGCAGCCCGACTGGTCCCCAGTGTCTCTCTAAAATATATCACTAATTTTTTTTATATATTAACTTTTACAATATATTATCCATCAACTCATTTATTCCTTCTCTATATTATTTAAATATTATATTATTTAATAGTCTGATGGGGAAAAAGTGCAATGAGAGCAACTATTGTGAGAAACAAAATACATGAAAAGAAATAAAATTAATAAAATATGTTTTTATTTTGCTGTCATATAGCTGAACATTGTAGAAAAATGTAATATATATATAAAGATACATAATCAATACTATTGAATAATGATACATGTATAACTTTTTTACAATTATGTATACAACCACGTATTAAAATAAGAGTATTTATATAAATTGATGTTAATTTTATAAATTATTTTACAAAAATACCCTTTATTTATACATGATTGTAATAATGATTATATGTCTATCACTACTCTAATTTATTAAAGGCAATTTTGAATCATTGAGAGTGCTCTTACATTTTCCATACAAAAACGCCATACCTAAAAAAAGTAAACATCGTTCCTAAACTTGTCCTGCAAAATTAGGGGAAATATGGATCAAACAGAAAACACAATCCCTAAATTAGACATTGCCTAAATTTGTTAGGGGAAAGAGTCTGTTTGACTTTTTTTTCATAAAACAGAAAGGACCCAAGAAGAGGAGAAACAAAAGATCACTAAAGACTGGGTCATTGCAGAAAAAACGTGTAGAATATCTTCTTGAAAGGTGTAACCATGACAGTAGTATGTGTTAAATATTTTTTGTTTTGTTTTTTCTTTATATTTTTTTTTATCACTGTTAAATATTTTTAAAAAATTAAAAAAAATCACAATACTAATAAAATATATTTTTAATCATTATATAACAAAATTTAATCTTACAGTTCAAGAATCTCAATCGAGATTTTCATTTGTAAGAGTAGAATTATTCTTCGAATTTTTTTTTTTGTTTTTTTATCCATCTGAATTTTTAAGATACATCATTGAAGAATAATTTTCGGGTAGCATTTATCACAAAAGTGATAACTCAATTAGTATGAATTTATATTTTATATTCTCAAAGCCAATTTGAATAAAATGTAAGTCCAAATTACTTATAATAATAATGCCTAAACCAAAATTTTTGACACTTTGATGGGACAGAGGTGGTAGGTTCACCGTTAGACAATAATTATAATTCAAATTGAACATTTTATAATAAAGAGAGACTTCTATAATCATGCTGAGAGAATATAATTACGTTGTTCTTATTTTTTTTAGAAGAGAAAAAAAATAATGTTTAATATTTTGTTTCTTTATTTTTTTATTAAAATGCAATAGAGTATGAGCAGAATAATCCGTAATGCGTTTGGATTGCCATTAATTTCAATCACATCATGATTTTATATAAAGTAATGTTAGATATAAGTTTTTAAATCAGCAAAATTCTTTCATAAAATTCACTTATATGGCCTACGTTTTTTTTTTAATAAAAAGTAGACTTTATGATTAATAATAATAATAATTTTCTTTTTACATTTTTTAATAATTAACTCCATTTTTCATAGAGGGTCTACGTGAATCTTGTATATTTAAAATTTGCGTAATTTTTTATAGATTAGGTTTACATCTATAAAGAAGTTTCATGAAATAAACTTATAAATTGACTTTGTTTTCATAAGTACTCTCATTTTATTTCATTTTATTTCATTATTATTATTTTTTAAAATTTTTGTACAAAATAAAATAAAAAATTCAACATTTTTAAATCTCAAAACAACTTTTTAAAATTTTAAAATAAAATTAATGTTAAAAAAATATTTTATTCAATTTTTAACTTTTATCTTATTTTATTTATGAAAACAAACTAGACTTTGATTTTATGTGATACATAAAATATATTTTATAATAAAAATAATTTTATAGTTTAACATCAAATCAAGTAATATCATATGTGAGTTCACTTTATAAAAAAACTATGACTAAACTATTTCTCTTCAGTTAAACTTTACGACATCATCCATAAGAAATTGATGAAACATTAATTAAAGATGAATGCCATAATATCTTTTTTTATTTCCAAAACAATATTTATTCATGAATTCATACAACACACTTACAGAAAAGACAGATAACTAAAAAATAGCAAACTCATATTTGATTCTTTCCAAACCCATAGCTACCATTCCGCACTGGAGGTATATATATACATATGGCACGCTGTGCTTTCACTATTCTAAATCATTACCAAAAATTGAAATTTTTTGCTATTTGAATGAGGTATAAATTATAAATATATAAGTTTGTACAAATTTTATATCAATTAACGTATGATTTGTTTTTATATATAAAATGAGATAAAATAACATAAAAATTAAAAAGTAAATAAAATATTTTTATAAAATATTTTTAAATATTAATTTTGTTTTAAGATTTAAAGAAATTGAATTATTTATTTTATTTTATATGAAAATTAAAAAAAATAATAATAATAAAATTGTTTGTAAAAATAAATCAGGCTTAAGTTCTTTTATACACAAATTTGATCTCATTATAAAAAATAGAATAAAAAAATCTATAAAAAATCATTTTTTATTTTTTAATGAAATATGCATTTTTATATAAATAAAAAAAATGTACAAAACTTATATACTTATCTATGCACCATTTCTCTTTTTTAAGTAATTATGATCAACTTACCAAATTTTTAAAAAAATAAAGTAAGAAAAAAAAATAGAGAACGTGAACCGACTATTCTGCATAATGACATCATGATGCCTACAAGGCTACAACCGACCAAACCCACCGGGCTTCAAATTTTGGTGGTACGTGTTTATTTTATTTTATTCCCTCCTTTCGTCCACAAAGCCAAATGGCCCAAATCATACGTCTATAGTCACATAAAGAATAAAGATGTTTTAATGTTTTTTTTTTTTTCTCTTGGGGTTTGATCATGATCCAACTTTTTATTTTAATTAAATCAGGATATGACTTTAACCCTTACACATTGTATCCACGAAGTGAGTGGACCCTTCAGTTCGGCTTTACTAAAATTCTTACACAAAGTGGGCAAAGCAATGAATAAAAATATGGCAAAATCTACCACACATTGATAAAATGAAATGTGCCCCAACAAGACCATCATTTCGAGTTGACAACGAAACAAATCTTTTTGGTATTCAAGATTGATCAAAGCTACCGTTGTGGTGGAGACTCGAGAGTTCTTTCTCTTTTCTTTTTCTACTTTTTCGACCTTTTGTTTGGAAAACAAACATTGCAAAGTTGACATCGGACTTGCTCGACTTTGAAAACAATTGGGAGGGGAATAATAAATCGGCTTGCATATATATATATATATATAGGGTGCATTTATTTCAGGAAAGAAACATATAATTTGACAAAAAAGAAAGGAAAATCTTTGACTTTAACCCTTACACATTGTATCCACCATATCATATACAGTTGGATTAGGTACTAATATAAAATTATATAATACAGAAACCCAAAGGTCAACCAACTTGTGTTGCCCATATTAGGATTGCATTTGCAACCCATCACACTTGTGGAAACTGTTGTGCATCAATGCATCATAAAAAAGTCAAAAGCTTCAATCCTACATAGCATTTGGAGGTATAGATTGAATGCATTAAGCTATCTAGAAGTATAAGTTTTTGAATCCCATAACAAAACAAAAAAAATACTTTAGCCATAAAAAAATTACATAAGTAAATTCACCAACTGTTGTTGCTTGATGTGGTATGTTAGATTCTAAAATTACTTTTATTATTAAATAAATCTAACGGATTTTATAAAGTCACGTCAGTTTGTAAATTTTCTTTGTGTAATCTCTTTGTATCTATAACAGTTCTCATCTCATAAAAGGATGCTAATCCACATCTTATTTCAAGAGGCAATGCAATTGGATATCAGAAATAGTGATGATGAGTGCCATTCATGGAGTCATAGCTTCAGCTGCTCAGTAAGTCAACAATGGCAACAATGAACAAATGAGCAAATCCACGGTCCCAAAAGCTAGTGGACTCAGCTAACTAGCATTGATATGTAAATAACTTGAGAATTGAAGGACACTATATCTAGCCTGGTCCATCGATGGCATTCCTCAATTGTCTTACAAAACTATTTCTTTTAAATATAGCATGCACCACTTAGCAGATAGGACACATGACTAAATTGGACACTGAAATCCCTTTTATCTTAACTACCTTTGGCGGACTTGTTTTCATTAATGAATGTGCCAACTGATTTGAACCATCGCATGAGATTCCTGTGATCCTTCACATAAAGCCAAGCTTGAAGAAAAGGAAAGAGATCCTCATTTATTCCTCGCTCTTCTATGTAACTGTGAAGTGCATCTCGCATACTTTCATCAAGGTCTCTGTCAATATTAACAAACATTTCAGGCCAAACATAGATCAATTTGACAACACATGGGGATACTAATTTGAGAGAAGACACAACCAAAACTAAGATATTTGATGTTAGAACATGCAAGGACCATGAATTGTACAAGACCAACCATTAAACGGAACCCTTTGAGCCACTTCAATGAAATGGAAAATGAAAAAAGTTTTTTTTTTTTCCAACTAGAAAATGAAGAATGTTAAATCAAGCATGCATGCATAATTCATATGTAAGTCGAAACATACATCATATTGTTTCTTTATCATTTGCGTTGCATTTATAGCAACTCCATACTGAATATGGTAATATCTCAGCACAAAGACCACCCAATACAAAGCTTCTTGATAGGCAAGGTAAAAACACTCACACACCCGTATGAAACTGAACCAATGACCTCACCTTCCACACTTGGTTATGGAATTGACAAGATGAGATCTAGTCCAAAGAACAATGGCATCAGCCGATGCTAATTTAAGAGAATGGGTGAAGTATAGAAAATGTTTAGGAAGTTTCAGATATGGTTAAAAATACTGCACACATTATTATTGAATACCCAAGGAAACATTTGATATATTCAACTATCTTCCAATATATATGCAATAAGAGTATGGTTTGCTTCTTGAAATATCCATGCCACATCGTTTTACAAGACTTTTTGATCATACACTTTTTTTAGACCGTTTTATCTTGCAGGCTTAATGGGCCTTTTGGTCTATCTTTTGTGAGCATCCTTTGTGGAAGAGATTTACCCCGGCCCCTTGAGGCCCCCTTAAAATATAATCCCAACTCCAGTAGTAATATATTTTTCAGACACATCTCAACAATGTTGCCCCAAATGAAAAGAGAGCCTGTTTCCCATGTTTTGAAAAAAAATTACACTGTTCTCAAACGAAATCAGTTTTATTCAGCAACTGCCAAACATGATAATAAATATTGCCAATAAACTCTTAACTCATCTGTCACCCCCTCCACCGGACTCATGTATAACTTATCTTAAAAAAGAAAAGATAAGAAAAGAAAAGGTGACAATACTTTCTGGTGAGTTTCTAGAACAAAATCCCAGGTCTATCCTCTTTTAAAGCAAACGCAGTTTCAAGTCTTTTATCTTTCCTTTCATAGCTCACTACTAGCCACCCTACAAACATCAACATAGCTGCAAAAGATGGACAAAGTTTAGCGATCAAGGGAAATTAAAGAGACGTCCCCATTTTTCTCATAAGTTGAGGAAGATTTTATTCAAGAACACAAATGGCATAGCCCAAGTACGCTCTCCCAAGTCTTATAGTCACATTTTGCACCATTAAGTGATATTTTCCTCCAATCCCTCATCCCAACAAGATATCTTCACTCCATTTACCGTCTTCCTCAGAGCTCAATCCAATTTAAAAATATACACTATACTTACCCAAAACAAAAAGTAACTAACTAGTCCTTAACCTCATTTGAACCTCCGGAACATAGTCCAGGGCACATAGGGCCTTGTAACCAAATCTTACTTTTTGGAAACAAATCAAATAAACATATAACAAGCATGAAACTCAAAGATTTAAGGCAATCTATACAAGGGAACCTATCTAGAATAGGCTCGCACAAAATATCTGTTTGGACATCATGCATATGACTAGTATCAATTCTGTTACATGCAATCCCTTAAGCGTTGTTAATATGATCGCTCAAGCCTCTAGAGAACTTCCTCACTGAATTGGTTAAAATCAACAGATTCTCCACGCCGGTGTGAAGGAATCACTCCTTGCTCTCAAGTAAGAGAGTTTTAAGTTGAAACTGCTATACTGCACCATTGAAAACATTACGATGCCTTCAGCTCCCCACCCAAAAATAACCCCAGATTCTCGCTAATTTTTATTATGTCGACTAATCGTAATTAAAAAAAGTTTCGCTTCTACCACTTGTCATTTTAAAAAGATCCTATCTTGAGAATGCCAACAAGGTAATTGCTCTATATAGAAAAAGCAAAAAACAAGCACAGATTGAAAAAAAGGATGAGTTTTTACTCACTCGAAAACCGGCCCAGTGTACTGAGCCGGAACGATGAGGAACCCTGAGCTCTCAGCCTTGGGCCGCATTGAAATGGAGTGAATTCCCAATGCGTCTGGATACAACCCGCACAAAAAGTGCAACGAATCCTGCTGCCCTGACTTCGACACGTCCACGTGAAGAAACAACTGATTAATGCTATCATCCCCATCATCTTCACCAGCGCCACCGGGGATTATATTAGCCAATCGCATCACGGAAATGCTAATTTCTTCGTGGTCACCATAGCTCCGCTTGAGGACAGGACCACTGCCGTCCAGCGCGCCTTTCACGATAGTGAACGGCGAGGGAGGGCTCACCTTCTGTGTCGCAAATTTCAGATTTCACAAAACAATTAAAATCAGTCAACGTAACCTACATAAACTCAACTAACATTTCATTGCATCCATATAGAAAATTGGTTTTAGAAAGAAGGAACTCACATCTCTAAAACCCTACTAAAGCCTCTTTCTAGAGCCGTACCCTGCGAGAGGGTCTATATGAATGTAAATATAATTGAGCGAGATTGATAGGGGTTATTACAGTAGGAGGGGACATCTTGGAGACTTCCAGGTAGTGATCTTTGAGGGAGCGCAGGAGCATGGAGTTGACGGCGGAGGAGACGTTGGTTGAGTGACGGCAAGCTATTGTGCGCCATGGGTGGTGAAGTACACTGCCGGTTGCGGCTGCCAGTACTTTCCTCCACATTGCCCGTAAACTGTTCGGCGTTTTGCTGCACACAAGATGGAGTTCGGAGCTTCCCCAGTCGCAAAATAAATAGTGTGCAGGAGCGGCTCAAGCTTCGAAGGGTATCAAGGTAAGGCCTCCACTAAAAGCATTGATCTCATAAAATAAATTATTAAATTTTGATAAAAAGTATAATTTAAATTTAATGATTTATTATTAGAAAGTTAACTAAAAAATATTTTTATGTCATTTTTTACATTTTTTTGTGTCATATTTGATTGAATATAACCATTTTTTTATATATATATATACAAATTTATACTTTTTATCAAAATAAATTATAAATTTAATAATTTATTTTGATGAAATCAATATTAATACTTCAAGGTTCCACCAATCCGGAACAGAAAATTAAAGAGAAATGATAATTGACGCTTTTATTTTGAAAAATTAAATAAGTTTGAGATTCATTTTAGAAATTTATTCATTTATAATAATAAATCTCATTTTCTTTAAAGAAAATATGCAGAATTCGCATATTCTAAAATTATATCTTGTATTAGTCTTAATAAAACCCAAAAACCAATACCAATAAGATGACACTTTAGTTAAAGATAATAATTTTTCATATAGATATTTCAAATTTATTTATTTTTTCAAAAGTGTGAAATTTGCACACAATGAAATTCCAAATATTCTAGAGCAAATAAAAGGCATTGTTAAAGAAACTAAAGAAAGCCCCCTAAAAAGATTAGTATCACAAAAATCCTAAATTTGATGCATTTTTAAAAAAAAAAAAACTACGCCCATAAAAAGATGTAAAAAATTGCAGCATAAAAAACAATTAATAGAAAACAAGAGGGTAAACAAATTAAATAGCATGACTTGTAAATTTGATGTTAATAAACCACATTATTGTAAATTTTCAGAAGCTTTCTGAACATTTATGGGACACTTTTTACGGCCATGGTTTTGGAGGTTCCCTTTCGTAATGGCAAGAAAGAAAGAAAGATACGGTTTGAATTTCTGTAGGCCTTTCGTTAGGCTGCAAGGGAAGCTTTTATGCACCACGCGCACAGATGTTATCTACACCCAGCTTCTATGAAATGTACGTAAATCCGGAATTGGGCTAAGATTGAATTTGTTTCGCAATCCAGCCTTCCTAATTTCCAGTTCCATTCGTGTTCTGCAAATAGTCCTTTCCATTTTCTTTTCTTTTTTATTTCTTTAATTGAAGTTGACGTGGAATTGGAAACTCGTTCCTGCACTTGCGCAAAGATCCCTGCCTGTAGCATAACTCAAAAAAATATGTCCACATAAAGATAGCCTCATCACATATTCGGGCAAGAGAAGTGTCATATTGAGAGTAATCTGTTTCCTTAAACAGATTCAGGCCCTTCTCTATTTATGTTACAAATATGAGTACACATATCACCATCAACGGCATAGTTGCCAACCTCAAAATCCTATGGAAGACTAAAACTAGTCAAGCACAAATCCTCTCAGATTTACTAGGAACGATACAAAATTGTGAATACTTAATAATGACTGCATCGCAACCATGCATACAAGAACAATTGTGTGAGGGAAGAGAGCATCATCAGATTTTGCAACTTACCAGGCTCATTTATCTTTTGCCAGCACCAATCAAATCCAGGTGACCAACAGAAACACCACTCTAGCTTTTGACCTTCTACCATTTTTTTTAATTATTCGCCCATCAGTTACAACATTAGCCCCTGAAAAGAAAACCGGTTGCTGTAATGGTCCCTGCGTTTATTTCTTCCGATTCTTGTTGCGATTAACTCTGATAATTTTTCGACCAGACTTGTCCCCACCACCAGCACCCACTGAGAAGCTCCCTCCTAAACTGTTTGTAGCCTGAAATGGAGGCTGGTTCTGTGAGGTGGCTGAACTCTGTTGGGCTCCAAATTGAAATGGATTATTGAGTGCTGATGGAGTTGTTGAACCAAACACAAAGCTGGATTGAGGAGGTGTGACAAGAGGTTGAACAAATACTGGAACTGTGGGCGTGGGTGCTTGGAAGGTATCCTCCGCCATGCTGTCCTCCATATTCATTTGATCATTATTTCCTGAGGAAGCTGAATTAAATGTGAACCCTGAATTAGGTTTATCAAGGACAGGCTGTGATGAGGGAGCAGCCATAGCCGAAGCGAATGAGAAAGTGGAACCAGATGATGCACCAATAGACGATCCAAATGCAACAGGTGCACTGCCAGTAACAGAAGCAGGTGTAGATGCCGCAAATGCAGTAGATGCTGCAAATGAGAACCCAGGCAAGGGAGATGTAGCTGCTGCAGCAGCTGTAGATGCTGTGAAGGGAAACACAGTTGCGGACGATTTAGCAGCAGCAGCAGAAGCTGTAGATGCTACAAAAGAAAACCCAGTCGAGGGTGATGTAGTAGCAGGAACAGAAGCTGTAGATGCTGGGAAGGAAAACACAGATGAGGGTAACGTAGTTGCTGGAACAGAAGCTGTAGATGCTGGGAAGGAAAAGCCAGTTGAGGGGGTTGTGGTTGCAGCAATAGAAGCTATAGATGCTGAGAAGGACGAACCAGCTGAGGCGGATGCAGACTTAATTGCTGAACCAAAAATAGGAGACTTTGCAGGCAGCCAACTGGAACCAAACAAGCTTGAAGTAGAACCATCTATGGCACTACTGGAGTTTGCCTCAGGAGAGGAAGCGGAACCTGAATTGAAAAGTTTGGGAGTAGTAGAAGCAGAAAACAGGGAACTACCAGAAGAGAAAGCTGTATTCCCAGCCAATCCAAATGAGGGCGCAGACGAACTGAATTGCAGGGGCATGCTGTTGCTAAGAGATGAAACCCCTGTCCCAGCAACTGATGCCTTTGCACTTTGCACAGATTCACTGCCAGTGCTAAAAACAGAAGGACCTGATTGATTATTAGCTGTTGAAGTAGTGGCTGCAGCACCAAAAGAAAACATGCTACTCCCTGAACTGGCATTTGCAGCAGACATGCCAACAAAGGGAGAGCTCTTGAGATTGCCAAAGTTGGTCTCTGGCCTCGTCTTGGCTGCTTCTGATTCTACTCCAGAAGTATCTGTTACTGGTGACACTGAAGTTAATGGACCAGTAGATCCGAATTTGAAAATAGGAGTCGCCAGGAATGAAGGTGCTGCTACAGAAGGGGTAGAAAGACTGACACTGCCATTAATGGACGGTAAGGCAGTGGTGGGGGTTGGGGCGCTGCTGTTGCTGCCACTGGTGGAAGTAACAGTGAGTGTAGAGCTATTGGATAAACTCTGACTGAAAACATTATTAAAAACAAGAGGTAGAACGGGGGAAGATAATGAAGAAGGGCTTAAGGCAAGAGACCCATTATTTAAGGAAGAATTATTGGCACCAATACTAGACGTATCCGTCGGTGATGATGCAGCAAATGTAAGTGCAACTTCTGCTGTCCTAGAAGTGACTCCAGCATCTGAATTATTCTTATTATCAGCTTTATCCAATTCAGGTACTTTTGGTACAGAATTAGTTGTACCAACAGTTAAAAAGCTGCACATGAAGATGCAAAAGAATTCCAAGTTCTCAGGTTCATGAAAGATCAAGTACTCAATGTAAGACTACTAGCTCTAAATCTAAGAAGTCAAATGTAATGTTTTGGGAAATTATTTGTGAAAGCCCGGGCATGCAAGCCCATTAAAAAAATGTGGGGCCTCACACGAGAATTTTCTGGTGGGTCCCACTTTTTTGTTCGAAGGGCTTCCTGGGCTTGCACGTCTGGGGCTTATATCTAGCATTACTATAATGTTTTAGACACCAGGCTTTGACTTAGGTAGTCAAATTGATGAAGAGAAAACTGCATAGAAGGCCTCAAAAATTGAAGAAGTAACTAATGCAATCTGTAGCCCAAGTTCCAAGTAGTAACTAATCGACATATATGCAATAAATCAATGGTCACATATTTCAAACAAGACAAGCGCCCCTCCCTCCCTCACCCCTTAC
This sequence comes from Platycarya strobilacea, assembly GCA_036898215.1. Taxonomy (NCBI): domain Eukaryota; kingdom Viridiplantae; phylum Streptophyta; class Magnoliopsida; order Fagales; family Juglandaceae; genus Platycarya; species Platycarya strobilacea. Next base: position 33,652,616 of record CM072551.1, on the reverse strand, counting down.
AAAAAAAAGTTTAAAAAATACCTTTCACATGATTAGTACTAACAGATATACATACCTGTTTGAGATTTCTGGTTTTTGACCTGAACAAACACCAAATTTGAGACTAGTGGATTCACTAGCTGAAGACGAGGAAGAAAATATAAACTTCGGAACGTTGTCAGCACTTGAAACAGACAAAAAGCTAGCAACTTGGGACGTAGCATTTGGTTCCTTGGATGAAGCAACTTTATCTTCCAAGCCATGCATATGAGGAGCAACATTTAATTGCTCTGGTGACACAGATTTATCAGATGTCAAGGTTGGCTGTGTCACTTGCAGAGAAGGTTGGACAGCCATGTTAGTAAAAGTGGCATTTGGAAAGGCAAAGCCAGTCTTTTCAGCAACTACAGGGCCATCAGAAGATAGCAAATCATTTTTTTGGTTCAATTCAGAATTTGAAGGGGGCTTAAATCCCATCAGAGATGGAGGCTCCTCCAGCGTTACAGCTTTAGCATCATGAATCTTACTCCCCACCACAGAAACATCAACTTTTTCTCTCTCTTCAACCAAAGGGACAACCGCTGCCCCACCGGGAGAGTCATCATCCAGCTCAAAATAATCCTACAAAGCAGATCCATAGCAGTAAATCTTTTTGATGGTTCATGAAAGTGATGCATTCGAAACCTCTGAGGAATGTACAAACCGATCGTGCAATGTAAGAAACTATTTAATTTTGGATTCCTAACATCATCAATAACCATAAGTTTGATAAAATAATAAGCATTTGATTCGTATCTGACAGGATGGCAGAAGAAGCCCGTTGACCATACATTTATCAAACAATACTCAACATACACAGACCAAAAGATACATGACAAAAAACACATACCTCATGTGCACTCATCTGAAAAGCCTGTTTCTTTTGTGGAGGAAGGGAAACAAAGTTCATCATTGCAGAATTTGTAGTCTTGACACTGGGCAAGGTGTCCTTGTTTGGAGATTTATAATCTATGCAGTTCACTACAGAGACCGACCTGTCAAAAGGAGCAACAAGCTTCACCAGGGATTTTTCATCTTTGTTTTGCCTTTGAGAAGTGGTGTCTAGAGCATCGGGTAATGACGTGTCAAGTGATACATCCAATTTTCTATTGTCTCGTACATTCTCCAGATATTTAGGTGATTCTACTGTCTCTAGGCTCCTGAGAGCTCTTCCATGCAACATTGATGGTGACAACTTAGTGGGCGAGCCATCCCTCACAGAAACTAACTTGAGGTAAGATGATTTCTCTTTTGGTGAAACCAACTTTTCAAGTTGCTGCAATATTTTTGAAGCCATCTCACTAGACTTGGTTGGAACAGGGGTAAAACTTGAATCTGGCACACGGTTATCTCCATTTTCTATCGACATCTTTGTCAAGTTCTCCTTAGATTTTTCCAATAAAAGTGACTTCTGCGTTGAAGATGAAGGATATTGAGCAGCACCAGGAACGACTCCACTATCAGAAACTGGCAAACTCAAGCCTCTAGAAGATAAGAGACTGGGTTTATGACGGATTCTACGTATAGGACCAACAGGTCCTATATCATTGTACGAGACTGAACTTCTGCATTTCAAAGCCTGCAAAGAGAAAGATGACATATTCAGTGATATGATCTTGGTGGTGAACACCATATATAGACCAAGTGTCTAATGATCAGTGGGGGTACCCCTTGTCCAGAGCCATAAAGTTTATTCTGCTCCCATGCAGATGCAGCCGGAGATGATGAAGAAGGCCCATCATAAGCAACAATGGGCCCAACACCCTGGAATGAGGAAAACAATATAATAACAACATTTTTTAATAAGTAAACAATATAAGAACATAAATCTAGAGCAAGATTGACATTATAAAGAGAGTTATATCCCCTAGCATGTAAACCTTGTGGGTAGAGGTTGGATGAACTCTGGAATATGGAGTTCGACCCATGCTGTATATTGCAGATTTCCCTCGAGATCTAGGTGTTGTAAAACCATTTTCAGGATACCCAGCATTACCAGGAGACCAGGGCACAAGTGGCATAATGGACGATTTTGGTGGAAAAGGTTGACTGCTTATCATATTGGACTCTTCCCCATATGCTTGATTGCGAATACCAAGCATTGATGGTGATACTTTTGAAGGCCTACTGCCCATGTAAGCTTTTGCAAGCTCTGCAGGTGAAGCAACATCCTCATCAAGGACCTGAAGACATTTTTAGCCACTACATGTGAAAGAAGTGCAAACAAATAGATGCTTTACTTATTGTGAACTAGGGAATCATAAACAACCATGAAAAGCAATTCTTAATGTGTAAACCACATGAAAAATCACAGAGATTATGAGCAGTTTTTCTCACTCTTGAACTAATGACAGGGGTTGAAATGAGGCTGCTCCCAATCGTATTTTCTAAAGCTTGAGCGATTACAAATTCCTCCTTTCTATCATTAGAGACCACTGGCTCTGGTGGAATCACTTCAGGCTTTTTCTCTTCATGCCCAATAGGTACATCATCAGTTTTTGAATGCAACAAGGCTGTCAAACGATCAATCTCAGATCTGCATAGCAATTATCAAAGATGTGCCAATTAAAAAAAGGGATGCATCTGCATGACATGAAAGAATATTAACTGCCAAAAGGGATAATAAAAATCCGATTTTAGCAGCATCGGAATTAGATGATGCACCAAATAATTTCTCCATTGTATCTCTCATATTTAGATCAAACGCAAAGACATATTGCACAAACTGTACAGATGACCATGTGATGTAGATTATTAAGGGTCCAAGGTTACAAATCTACAAATCAGGAAGTGTTTTGAGTAAGACACCACTATTAATTTTACAAAGATTACCTGGTAAAGGTCTTCTGCTTTAAAATTTGCTCAAGCTCAGTCAAGCCGCCTCTGTCAGAACTACTACTTGGTTTGTCACCACGATCAGTGGCTCTTTGTTGCATACCAGGAGAATCCTTTACCGGGAAATGCACATAAAAGACAGACACATCAACAAGATACACATGGCACATAAAAATACTGTGGAAAAATCAGCCTTCTGAATCTAGATATATTAAATGTCAAGTTACAGATCAACAATATATATATATATACATACACTAAATGTCAAGTTGTATACACATTGTTCCACTTAGGCCCCGTTTGGATACAAAAAGTGTCTTATCTGACCTCATCTCACCTCACCTCATCTCATTATTACAACTTTTCTAGATTCCAACACAAAATATAATAAACAACTCAACTTTGTCAAACCTCAAAACAACAATAATATTAAAAAATAATATTCTAACAATATTTTATTTAACTCTCATCTCAACTCACTACCCAAACTGCACTTTAAAGAATAAAGCCTGCTGGACCAAATGGATCACAGAAGAACAGAAACCAGTCAACATTGAGACAGACTATAAATAAGTTGCATACCCGTGCCTCAAAAACTGAAATAACTACTAGAATAAGAGATCCTATTGTTTTGTCGGCAGGAGGTTTGGAAGGTTGCACAATAGGATCTCTTCCAGAGAAAAAACAAATATCAGCTATACATGTAAGCAACAGGTTGACCCTACCTAATGTGAACTGTAGATTACCCTTTGTAACACCTCAGTCCCACACTCAAAAATAAAAGAAAGGAGATGCTCTTTACCACTTTACCTTTTTACTTTGTTCCAAAACAGTAAACTCCGTAACTAATCGCACAACCATAGTAATAAAAAAAAAATAGAAAAACAGAAAAGAAGTTTACTTTTCAGAAGGGTCTCAGAAGAATGAGCCATGTGAATCTGTGACCCTTTTTGGTTGGGGGCATTTTCTATTTATTATATAATTTTTTAATCAGTAAACAAGAATTTTATTGATGAGAGAAATAGGCATAGCTCAAGTACATGGGTTTTCTTATAAATAAATCAATCTTATTAAGAGCACAAAGTGGCAGAAATCCAAGTACATTGGGTGTAAACAAGAGAAAGCACCCTGTTGTACAGAGGAAAAAGAAAAACAAGGGTCACATTTGATGCTTAAAGGACCTATATGGTAGACAATGGGAACGAACTGTGTTCCACTACTTACGGAACCAAATACCTGTCAAGGCGGAATTTGGTCCCAAATATCTGGTACCACACAAAGGAGGCTTCACCAAATCAACCAACCAGAAACTTTTAGCAATGAAGCTTATTAGAAAAATTCAAATTTGCAACAATTTTATCTGTAACTACTTTTTTCTGAAATCAAAAAAATACACTATGGCATCGGAGCGAAAAAAGAAACCTGATCACAAGCAAGGAGTAATATATAGCATTTCGACTTACTGTGACAACTGCTTCATGGTGCTGATCCCTTGCATCCTGGTGATTATCCCTAACTTCCTGCTTTGCTACTGAACAAACATTACATTCATATTGCATGAGGTTACAATATAACAGAAACCAAGAAGAAATCAAACATTATTATAAAGCAACTAAGAAGAGAGAATATAACATTATCATACCGTACAAAAGATAAAAAAATTACAGCAACCAATTCCCAGAAAAAGCATCAAGGAATGACTGAAATCAAAGAAAGCAACATATTTGGGAAAAAACAGACAATGATCACCACTTTAAATTAGAATTATAAGGTCCTTGGACTACATGTTGAGCAAAAAATAAAAGCAAATCTATCATTTTATGGTTGAAGTTTCAGTAAAAATTAGGCTCACATGTTTAGCTTGTGAGTGAGCTTTCAGAAACACTAATATCTAACTTGACCTTAGCATTCTATCATAGAAAATTCCAACAATATACAGTATGTCAAATATACCATTATAATGGTCATCAATAAGAGAAAATGTATGATCCTTTAAGACGAGATGGCCACAGTTAGCAATTTTCACACTACTGCATTGTTGAGATACCCCTATTGATGATAATTATAGTTGGTGTATGGGATCCTACAGTACTTGAAAATGAAAAGTTCTTACTCTTTATAATGAATTCAATGGGGTTCCAACTGCACCATTTTATAGAGTGTGACCCAAATATGGCTTGGCCTTCCCTTGAAACGTTACAATTGCACAGTTGCATTATTAGAGGCAACTCTCTCACTCCCGTGCGTGTGCACACACCAAGATGATCAGAGGGCCAAGAAGAGGTCTAAACCAATCACTTTCAAGTCTAAATATCCTAAAATATGAAGATTCATTGCCTTTATTCTAGTTCAATATCGTGAAAAATGCCTAGAATTTGGACGGCCAAATTAACTACATTCACTACTTTTCCACATGAGATTAGTACAAATCAAAATTTTCGACAACAGAGGACAGGACTTCAAGAAATATAAAATAATTCGAAAATAAGTCTCAGTTCAAGGATAAATAATTCAAAATGCAACGTATTTGCGTATGTACATATATCTACGACGAGCGAAGAAACCCTACATAGGTCCCAAGACAAAGTAAGCTACTTCCACAACACCAAACGGGTACCAATAAAAGAAAGAGACCTAAATATGAACTGAAAAAATAATGCCTTCAAATAAAAATTAGAAAAAAAGGAATCCATATAAAGTAGAGAGCCTCTAGCTCCCACGTTAAACCCTAAAAACATGCCCCGAAATGAACAACGACCAATAACGATAAATAGCTTGCGACGCAAGGAAAACTAACCTGAAGTGGAAGGCTGCGTCTGCGGCTGCTGAAGTGGGGGCGGCGGCTGAGTGAGTCGCTTGCGGAAGACGGAGGAGAAGATCCGGTGGGCGCTGGAGGCAATGAGCCTCTGAGCCGGATCGACGAGCCGGGAGAGCCAACCATTGCGGTTGTTGTTGGCGGTGCCGGCGATGCTGGGATTCCTCAGGGCCGTAGGCGGGCGGTCGTACGGCGTCGTATGGGTGGTCCTCCTGAATGGCCGCTTCCGAAACTTGCCGCCCGTACCCAATCCGTCTTCCGAAACGACGTCGTAAGGATTACCTTCGCGCGTCGTCTCCATACGAGAGATAGAGAGAGCTAGGGTTTGGAATTTAGGAAGAAAGAGAGAAAGAGAGAGACGGGGGGGAAAGCAGTATTGCCCGGAGCGAGAAAATGAAAGAAACGAGTAATAAGATATTCCTTCGGAAAAAATACGATATAGTAGCGAAGAGCGAATAATCCCTTATTTGATAATTGGCCTTTCCTTTCTTTTCTTTTTTTTTTTTTTTCTCAGCTGATAATTGGCCTTTCATTTAAATGGCTTGTTTTATATGAATTTTCCAAGTTTGTCTCTTAAAATTTATGATTTTCAATAATCCGGTTTAAATTTTTATTTATTTATGATCAAATTTATAAAATTGTTCAAAATTATATTTTTTTATTAATATCAAATATTTGAAACAGCTCCCAACTAATATCAAAATATTTAAAATGTATCATATTCTATCAAACTATATTATACAAAAAAACTTGTACACTCTACACATCAAAAAAATTTAAATTTAAAATAAAATAAAAATAAAAATTATATTTTTAAATAGATGTACATGATATGTAGACTTTTGTTTACTATTCTATTTCACAATGATAAGATTTAAATAAAAGTTAACATTAGTCATATAATAATATTTTTAATATAAAATATAAAACGTTTTAATTATCATCTCTCTTAATAAATTGATAAATAAAATTATTAAAATCCGTAACACACATTTGCTGTTGCTTTTTTTCTTCTTATAAGTAACACATGTATGCTGTTGTTATGATTGTAATAATGACTTAATTTTTTATATATTTATTTTTTGAAAAAAAAAAAAAAAGAGAAGAAGGAGGAGAAGAAGAAGAAATAATTGGCCATGGGAGCGTGTATGGTGGGGGCCCCTCAAAGAGTGGGATATGCCGATGGAGGAGCGTGTGATTCCTTGTTACATTATTTAAGGCCTAAAACTCTGGACAGAAAATGAAATGGTGGGGAGTTGGGGTGGTGGGGTAAAGGCATGCACAAGCAATGAATGGATAAACTATTTAATGCTCAAGAAAAGAGGGGCATCCCACTTCTCCACTAGCTCTACCACTTATATATCATTTAGTTATATATATATATATAAGAAGATTATACAAAAAAATATTTATAAACTGATGAGACTTCATAACACATATTAAATTTATTTTATAATAAAAATAACTTGATATATCACGTCAAACCATATTAGGTAATTTCTTTGTATAATTTCGTTAAAGCATTTTCCTATATCTAATAATGCATTTCATTATCATGAGGAGGGAGATGATGCATGATATGAAGAGATGATACTGTTGGTGATTTTTTTGACAAATAATTCGTTATCATGAGATTTTCTTTATTTTAGTAAAAAGATGATACTGTTGGTGATCAGATTTAAACCATGAAACCCAAGTTAATTTTACCAAAATATGAATCAGCATTCAGCACCAGCCAATGCTTTGACGTGCTCTCTCCCTCTCCAAACTTTCCCTCTATAGTTTTACACATATATTTCCTATATATATATATAAATATAAAGAATTATTTGTCAAAAAAATCAAAATTTTGACATTCCAAATGGACCTTACCTTGGTGAGGTTACACACCAAAATAATAATAATAATAATAATGTCACATGTAATATATAATACCAAAAATACAAAGGAGCATACAATTTTGGTAATCCATATGGTATGCAATACAACTAAAAGGGTTGGTGTAGTTGCAAAACACAGAGCACATGAAACTCTGAAAAAATTCAATAACTTTGTTTTTCTCTCTTAGAAAGGCATTGGTGCACCTTAGATGAGCACCTATGCTCCTACCGTACAATCTCTGATCTCATAAGAGGTTGAAGCAAAGAAGAAAGAATGAAGAATCTCACCACTGCCTATTCCAACTATAGTCTTAGAGCTTCTTTAAGCCCGATGCTGAAAGTATGTTCTAGGCCCTTCTTACCAACAACTGCAGCATTTCCCTTTTGCATCATGGCAACAAACTCATTGTAATCTATGCGTCCATCCTGCAAAATTAATACAAACAATTTCTTTTTTGATTAGTAATCGAGATTTTGTTGAAGAACGGAACTCTAAAGGCATAGCTCAAATAGAAACAAAAATCACAGGCAAGCATGATGCATCAGAAAGTCACTGGAAGGCTGCTGACTAGGCTGCTGACTAGGCTGCTGACTGCAATTAAGTAATTTACTATACATAAGAAAGGAAAGTCTGATACACGGTGCAAGCCATGTCAATGGCACTAGGGGAGTTCTAGATAAGGTCGTAGCCTATAGCTCTTTCCCATCGGCATCAAATGCAGCCATATGCTTGATAGGCTAAAGCAGTTTACCATTTCAGCAAAGAAATGGTCCATGCAGAAACTAAAACTAGTGAAATCTTTTATTCGCTATCTTTTGTAATTAACAATGAAATCCTTATTTCAACCCATGTAACACCCCAATGAAAGGTCTAAATCACATAGTCTATACTCCAAAAGGATTAATCAATTATACAATTAGAGCCTCATTAAAATCTTATAAAGAGTAAGAAGTTCTCATTCTCAAGCAATATGGGATCTCATACACCACCTACCATTATTCTTATCATATGAGATATCACAACCCAACCCTCACTCCGAATACCTAGTCACTATGATGGGATGGCCTTAACTTCATCTAACACTAACTTATTTTCATGTGGAAAACCATTAGTCATATCCAACTTAAATTATTTTCAAGCATGCAAGTCAACATAAAGAAGGTGGTTAGGTTTTGGACAAGCTTCTACTGCATCAAATTGTGGTTGCCCTAAGCAAACTAGGCCATGCTTTGCTGAGTCCAATTCTAAAACAGGGGTCAATATATCCTTGACTCAAACTACCTATTCATGTAAGGCAACAGAGATTGATCTTTCGATAAATTTCATTTTTAAATGTAGAAGTATGATATAAAGTAAATACTCACATTGTCCTGATCAACTTCTTGGATCATTTCTTCAAGGCGAATATCTTCTATCCCAAAATCCTCACAAGCCTTTTGAAGCTCATCAGGAGTGATATAACCACTTCTATCCTTGTCAAAGTACGAAAAAGCTGCAAGTAGATGATCTTGTCTCTCGATTTTGTTCAGATGCAGTGTTGCAGCAATGAACTCCCCGTAATCAATGGTTCCACTGTTATTTATATCTGCCTGCAATTCAGTCGTGTAAGTGGATTAAAAACATAATTCATTTGTGCAGCATTATTTCATCGCCTCATGACAGCATGCAGGATTCCCACAAAGGCAGAAACACAAACTATTTTCATAATCTTGCCAATTTCAACAAGACTAGAGAGGTTCTCAAGCAAAGCTCCCATGTTTTATAAGAATAGAGTACAGTGCATCGAGGTCTTCATATTTATAATATAACAGAAAGTTTATACCCCCAAGGTAATAATAACCAGTAGCCCAATCATCCATGGCTAAACCAAGCTTATCCACATAATAATAACATATTAAAAGAGCCACATTATAATTACTCGAGTTCATTTCTATAATGATGCATGCTTTTTAGTAAGAGCGGCAGCATATAATCGACCCGTTAATCCAACATGAACAAAATACAAAATTAGCAAATTTAAATTTGATGTTAACGGTGTCAGATCAAAACAGGTTGACCCATTAAGACACGATTCATTAACGGGTCACTAATAAGTCAACCCATTTAACCCGTTAGTGACCTATTTAGATCAAAGTTTTGAATACAGTACCGGTGAGCGTACCGGTCAAAACACTAGAACGAAATATTTCGATACCGGTACCATTTCGTGTACCGTTTCGGGATAATCTATATAAAAAAATTATATATATAGATACATATATAATTATTTCAAAATAATAGTTAATATATGAATAATTATATATATAAATATATATGTAATTAGTTTAATATGAATTGAGGTAAAAAATAGCAAAAAAATAAAAAAATAATAATAATAATTGAAGGCTGAAATCGGAAATCCAATATGGCCGATACGCGACCAGTACGAGGCTGATACCGACTGAAATATTGACCGGTACGGCCGGTATAGATCGGAACGGACGATATTTTAAGCAAAATGGTACACATGCAAAATATGTACCGGAGAACCGGCCGGTACAGCATGTTTCGGCCATACCGGCCGGTACAGTACGAATTTAAAAACACTGATTTAGATCCATTAGATTTTTTACTGAAAATTACAATTATATTCTTTTTAACCTAAAAACAAAAATACTCTAATCCTATTTCGTATTTCCTAACTTTATCTCTCTCGCAATTCTCAGTTGAGTCAGTTCTCACGAGTCACAACCACCTCTCACACTTCCTCTGAATTGTAATTTTGGTGTTTTTATTGTTTGGATTGTAATATACTAATGTAGTTAATTTTATATTTTTTTAGAGATATTGTGATTTTACATTTTATGTAAAATTATGTTAATCAAATCAAATGAATTATTTGATCAATTTAACCCATTTAAATAAACGGGTTAGAAACGCGTTGACACGGGTAAAAAGGGTAGAAACGCGTTGACACGGGGTAAAAAGGGTCATGCTATGTCGAAATATTTTTAATTAATTTATAACCGGTCATATCATGTTAACCTGTTATCCTTTTGAGTCATGTTAGGGTTTGGAAATCTGACTTATTAAGCTTAATGGGTCATGATCAAGTTGACCAATATTGTATAATATACACGATACCAACATGATCCTTTAACACGATTTGTCACCCCTACCATGTATCAATAATATGAGAATGAATCTTTACTGTATTCTACCCCTTTCCTTGTGGGGGCATCAAGAGCCACTTTAGACCCTCCAAACATTGTGACCAACACCTAAAATTGAAGGAAAAGAAAATAAATAATGAGAATCTCTTGACCTTATATAATGTGTTAAGGGGAAAGATAAACTTTTAATTCTCCAACTAACGTGGGCTTTACACTTTGACCCTAACTACCCAAGATTGACACATTGCACTTCCAACTACTACTAATTGTCGCGAGCACGCACACATGCACACGGGATTTTGGTTTTATATTTTATACTCAGAGACCTTTTTCTTTCCATTCCCCCTAATAGCATAATATCAATGGGGAAACCTTTTGAAGCATTTAGCAAAAAGACTTGGATCCAAATTCATCTAATACTTACGGCTTGCATCAGATCATAAATTTCAGATTCCTTAAGATTAGCTCCTACTCTTTTCAAACCAGCCTTCAGTTCTTCAAAACTGATTTGACCACTTCCGTCTGTGTCAATCATCTTGAACATTTCTGTTAGGCCAGCTATTTCTTCTTCAGATAAGTTCTCTGCAATGACCTGCAAAGAACAAAGATAGCGAGAAAAAAAATGACATCACTCAGTCTAATAGAAATTCAAACAATATTTTCAACATGAATTATGTACTGTATTGCTTCTGATTATTAATTTGTGCAGAAACTCTAACGATTCAGCTTTTCAATGATCTTATTTTCAAAAGCCTTCAGCTTTCAAAACACACTTACTCTAAGAGCCATTTTCTTGAGCTTGTTCATAGCAGAAAATTGCTTCAGGCGACTTAAAACAGCAGAATCAAGAGGCTTGTCGGGAGCAACTCCATCAACTTGAACCCAGGGATGACCTGACAAGCATTTAAACTGTAGATGAGCTACAACAAGAAAACCCTTGCCTGAAACATTCCATAAATATTATAGGATTTACATATACACAAATAATAATGATGGTTCAAACAGCTAAAGCAGATGACATGTCGTTTTAAAGGATTTAAAATTTTGAAAAGGGAAAATAGAAAAGGACAAGATCCTTTGAATGGAATTGCATATGCAGGAGTCTCATATAGCAAATCCGGGTTACAAGACAATAAAACCACATCAGTAGTAGATATCTGTCAAGATTTTCAAAGGCGTCTCACTTTGAACAACAAGTCTGCTCTGTTTCATCATTGAGGATAGAAAAAGCAACATTACTACGACATCGAATAAACTCTCATCTTTCCTTCAATATACCATTCATCAAGGCTCACAATAAAAGCCTTGGAAGGGAAACATTACACAAACATTCGTCAGCCACAGTATTTGTCATTATTATAGATTGATAGGTTTTTTATAAGTGAATTCATTTCTGACTCCAGCACCACATTCTTCAAGTTTAATACTTCCATTGCTAAAAAAATTTGAGTGTATCATTGACAGTCCAAGAAAAAATTTGTTGCAAAAAGGAATAAATGTATGACCATGAAAGCTCCAAAGCAAAACCATTCAAAGATGAGTTTTGGAGACTCCATGGGACATACATATTCCAATAGAAACAGTTTGTATTCGACCCCATCCCTAGATACGAATCAAATAACACCTACTTGTCTGAATTAATCAATCAAAATACAAAACAATTATAGACTCACACAAAACTTCATGAGCGGTGAGCCGCCTTCTAGGATCTCGAACAAGCATTTTCGTCACTAAATCTTTTGCACCATTGGAGATACTGGGCCATGGGTTAGATGAGAAATCAAGTTCACCATGCAGGACCTGTTCAAATATCTCTTGTTCCGCTTCTACACGATCATGACAAGGACAGAGAAGAATGTTGGGAAGAAAGGAAAATTAACAAAAATTTATAACATATTCACATATATGCAGACACCCATACAGGAAAATTTCAAGAAATAGCAGATTCCAAGCTTCTTACCTGCCCAAAACGGAGGCACTCCGCATAATAGAATGTACAGAATCACTCCAGCACTCCAAACATCTGCTTCTGGACCATAATGCTTCCGCAGAACTTCCGGTGCAACATAATATGGGCTTCCAACCACATCAGAAAATCTTTCACCTAAAAGGGGAAAAAACTTAGATGACAGAAAACTCAAATGGATTGCTCCAAGTTCTATGAAGTATCAAAGAAGCAAAGCAAAGAGTGGTGGAGCAGTTAAGCTTATAAGGAGTTATACACTCGACCGCAAATTAACTAATCAATTCAAAAAAATTTAAAAATGAGTATAAAAAGTCGAAAACAGGCTTATACCAGCAAGTAAAGCAGTATCATTACACCATATTTGATGCATCTGAATGTAAATGTGTTCTGTAACGCTTAAAGTGAACATTATGTCATATGCTCTACCTATTTATTTACGAACATAAATCATGCATGAAAAATAGGTTAGTATTATCTTATCCATACTTTCTGTGAGTCTGTGACCATGAATTACATCACTTATAATTGTCATAATTTTGGTGATTTTACAAAATCAATCTAAATAGGATTGTATGTAATGTTTAAACTGTGAAATTGGTGATTGAAAACAATTGGCAGATATCAAACAAGCAACTTGGAGTAGTCACGAAATAAGAATGTTGTGCAGGTGTTTTATAATTTATACGGAGAGCAAGTAGAATACCATGCCCCCCTTAATACAGAATTATCCCATCATCACTAGTGGAATCTCATCCAACTATCAATTTTGAAACACTTTTAAATATCAACTCAAATAATTTTCAGAAGTACTACAGCCATATGAATTTACCTGGTTTAAAGAATACCGATAACCCAAAGTCAATTGTTTTGAGAAGTGAATCCTCTTTATTGTTGACAAAGAGAAAATTTTCTGGCTTAAGGTCACGATGCATCACTCCCAGCGAATGACAAGCTTCTAGAACCCCAACTATGGTTCTAGTAAGCTCAGCTGCCTTTCTCTCTGTGTAATGCCCGCGCTTAATAATCCTATCAAATAGTTCACCACCCGCACATAGTTCCATCACAACATGAACTGCCACTGCATCTTCATAAGCCCCTTTGATAGATATAACATTTGGATGCCCCTTCAGATGGTGCATTATCTGAATTTCCCTTCTCACATCCTCAACATCTTCTTCTGTTATCAACTTCCTCTTTGCAATAGATTTGCAGGCATATTCTTCCCCTGTTGCCTTCTCCACACATAGAAACGTTGTCCCAAATTGCCCTTGTCCTAGTTTCTTTCCCAAACTGAAAAATTCCTTTATATTACCAGTTTTCGTCTTCAAAACCTCAGCATGAAGACCTGCACTAGCCACCCTCTTCATATGTGGGTTCTTCTTGGCTTTTGTAGGTTGCACTGGTTCAGAGTTTGGAATTGTCACTTGTTCTGGGGGTTTGTTTTGGGAGTTTGGAATTGTCACTTGTTCTGGGGGTTTGTTTTGGGAGTTTGGAATTGTCACTTTTTCTGGGGGTTTGTTTTGGACCGGCAAAGGCAATTCGGGTTGATGCATTGTCTCATTGACTGTTTCTCCATTAGCATCAGGAGAAGCCGAATCATCAGGCATCCGGGTTCGCCACATTGCGGCAGAAACCGATTGGAAGAAACCATTCTTAGAAATGCTAGGTCCAACACAAGTATTCCCCATATGGCACTAAACTGATTTCTTTATAATCTCCCTACTTTTAACACCAAGATCTAATCCCACTGGATGTGTTAACACCAAACATGTTGGATCTGAACTTAACGACCTGGGTGACATATGTAAGTCAAACACCCCTTGTATTTTTGTCTAAACTTAATAGAGATAATAAAATCAATCTTGAAATATAGCATGTGATATGAACCGTGAATCAGTACAAAACGAAAAACAAAATAAAAAAACGGAAGCATTACTCACCGAATTTGGAAATTTCTTCGTGTCTTCAGTTGCCGACTTCATCCATACAAAGATAACAAGTGCACAAATGATGTAACAGTAAGATGAACAAATTAAGGACACCCAAAGAGGCCAAAATAAGTCAAAATCATTATTGACCAAAGATAAAATCCAGAAATATTACAACAACAAACAGAAAGAAGTAATTTCCCTCAAATTATAGGATCTCAGCACCAGCAGGAATAAAACAAACCAAACCGAGCCAACCAAACTGAAAGCCGATCAAAATTCTTCAATTTTCCACAAAAACCATAATAACCCAAATGAGCAAACAGTAAGGAACGGATAAACAAAGTCGAGAAGCTGGGAAAGAGGAGAAAGGGACCTCTGGTTTACCAGGTCTCTGGAATGGGATGTTGAAAAAATAAATAGACTACAGTAGTGCCGGCTTTTAGTGGGCGTCTCTGTGCAGAAATGCGGGCTTTATTTGTATTTTTTTTTTTTCTCATTAATGTTATTAATTTCAATCAACCGGGCTAGTCGGCTGATTGTCTTGCGGAAAGTCGTTGGCTACCTGAACCCACCATTCTCAACTTTTTTCCCAGCGACGGTTTTAACTGTTATAATGTTTTTCTTGTTTTTTTCTTATTATATTATGTTTTTCTTTTTAGTATTGTGATACTTATAAAAATAATTTTAT
The DNA here is from genome assembly GCA_036898215.1 of Platycarya strobilacea. NCBI lineage: Eukaryota > Viridiplantae > Streptophyta > Magnoliopsida > Fagales > Juglandaceae > Platycarya > Platycarya strobilacea. Next base: position 33,637,330 of record CM072551.1, on the reverse strand, counting down.
AAATTAATGTAATTTTATATGATTTATTAAATTTAATTTATAATAAAAATAATTCTATAATATGACGAACTATATCCAACCACATCCATCTATAAAAACATTTTTATATAATCTTTTTGTAATTAAAATATTTTCTTTAATTTTTTCTATCTTTGAACTCTAATGTTTTTCTAATAAAAAATCTTATTCACAAGTGGCACTTGTCTGATCTGATCCGGTAATTATAGAAGATATCTTGTAGATGATTAATCAGGACAAATAACACTGAAAATCTTCATGAAGAATAACACGAAATTTTAATGAAGTTCATCACCAATGAAAATTGCACCCCATTAGGCTAATTGAGCAACTTGGGAATCAAAAGGTGTATTTCTATTTTGGCGAAGTACTTGTTTTTGTCTTGAATGAGTGGACAGACTCCAAATTAAGTCACGTTTGAGTATTTAATATCTAGATGTATCTATAAATTATAATAATAATAATAATAATAATAATAAAATTATTTGATAAGCTCCATAAATTTATCCCATTTAAACTGATTATTAGTGTAAAATGTACTTTTTAACTCTTTTTTCTTTTCTTTCAACTTTTTTGTATACACCTTTACACATTTTTTAAAATTAAAAAAATATCCCATTTTACAAATAGGAAATGATAATGGCCCTATTGGGAGGTTCCGTTTTGGGGGCCGTTCAAATTTTTTGTAGTTTTTTTTTAATTTAATGATTAAAAAAATATTATTTAAGAATATTGTGAATTTATTTATTTTTTAAAAAATATTTAAGAGTATTTAAAAGATAATGCAAAAATAATAAAAAAATACACTAAATGAGCACAACAAGTAGACTCTCCATTAACATCTTACTTTACAAATAATTACTTTTTAACTATTTAAAAAAATTAATATATATATATATATATAGCAGTAACTTTGAGGGATTGAATTCATGGAATCATTAAATATCATTTTTCTTTAAGTTAAATTACTTTATTGGATTTGAGAAATGATAGATAAAAAAAAATGATAATATTTTAAAGTTTTAAAATAGAATAATATTACAAATTATATTTAAAACTTGAAAAAATAATATTATTTTTTATATTGTATTTAAGAAAATTATAATAATTAAATAATAATTATACGAAAAACTTAAATATTTAAATTGAAAATTATGCTACGTTTGAGTGATGTTTGGCACGAAAATATCGAGAAAAACGGATTTTTCTAAAGTTCATCAAAGCAAATTTTGTTTTCGCACCTCGTGGCTCGTTCTATATGGTTTTGTTTATGGCAATGAGGGACCAATACTTGAGTTATCTGGGAGGTAGAAGCATATTGCTGCATGACGTTTCGACGCGGTTTTAGACTTGAGACAACGGGCTGCATGTCCCACCCTTAGTCACGATTCATATGGACTACGTATATGAGTACAATTCATGATTCAACTCTTTTTTTTTTTTTTTGAAGAATATTTTTATTGGATTGTTTAAAATTATATTTTAAAAAATATAAATTTATACATTTATCAAAAAAATTTGATTATATTTAATTAAAAGTAGGAAAATAAAAGTGAGAAAATAGAATAAAAATACATTTTGTAAATAATAAAACTAAAATTTTATATAATATTAGCCAAATTTAACAAAAATTTTATTTTTATTGTTCACTTTTAAAAACAAAAAGTACTTTTATTCTCTTTCTTTACAAACTTCTCCTAATTTTTAATTAAATATGATCAATTTTTTTTATATGTGTGTAAAATTATATTTTTTAAAATTTAATTTTGGATAATTCAATAAAAATGTTCTTATCTGTCTCATTTTATCTTATCTTATTTTATCTCATATGAGTGTTATATATATAAATATACATTTGTTGTATGAGAGAAGAGATGGGTTAAGGCTTAAAAAAAAATGTCATGTGTTGAATAATACCGCATGCATGCAATCTTGAAAGTACTTAATGAGATTAATGGTTTTATATTTTTTAAACATAGGGATGACTGGATGAGAAGTTTGAACTTGGTTCTTCTATTTAAAAATAAGACCAGCTTATATCATTTGGTCTAAAGGATTTGATTGTTTGGAATTATTTTTAATTTAAAATACACTACAAAAAAATAGACTTTTGTAGCTATTTAATTACGACCAAGTGACTATTTGTAACTAATTTTGGTTGTAAATAATCATTTGATCGTAATTAAATGGTCACAAATAAACAGTTTTATTGTAATGATATGTTGACATGTACTTAGACATTATTTGAATATCAAAAACATCTTAACTTGTCTCAGATTTCATCTAATTATTTTTAATTTTTTTAATAAAAATAATAAATAATTCAATTTTTACAAATATTAAAACAAAACTAATATTAAAAAATTATATTTTATTTAACTTTTAATTTTCATACCATCTCAACATTAAAAAAAAAAAAAAGAATCTGTCGATGAGCTTGAATTTGATTCACTTTAAATTATTAATATTTGTTAGGATTTGTTCAATTTTCAATAGGGATGAGATGAAAAAAATTAAATAAATACAGTTGTAATTGGCTGCATGGCTAGGATTTCCAACCAGGATAACCCCGCGAAGTTTCAAATAAATGGGTATTCACATGATGTTTTTAATTCTTTTAGAAAAATGTAGTTGTAATTGTGTGAAATCATGACGTAAATACTTTAAAAAAAACTAATATATAAAAAAAACTAATAAAAAAATAAATATTTTTTTTATTAATAAACTCTATTCTTTTTTTAAATGACTGTACAATATTTATACCCTCTACAATTATATATAAAATTACTCTTTTTTTTATCCATCACATGAAAGTTAAACTACCTTACCAAAAGAATGGAACTTTGTCACGTAAATGATAAATTTTCCATGGCAGGCAAACTACCATATAATTGGGTTACGATTTATTAAACTTGTTTCTATATTTTAAGGTCCCATAAGATTCCTTGAATGCACTTAATGCAAACCATTTTTAACTCTTTCAACCATCCAAACATATCAACTCAACTCAACTCAACATCTAGATGTAGCCTAAAAGATGTAAAAAGATAGCATGTGAAAACCATTATAATTAATGCTGAAATTCACATTATCAAAGGGCAATATTTCATAATATGAGGTATAAAAATTACACATATCTCTCCTAAATATTAAAAAAATTGGATAAATTAAAAAATAAATAAATACAGAGCATGAATAAAAAGGGTACAAAGTACAAACAGTTTCTACGAGAACTCCGCTGCATTCACTTAAGTAGTTGTAGTGTCTTTGTTTTAGATCAGACCAAGAACGTAGAAAATAACTCTGTTCGTAATGACCCGAACGTGCGTGTTTGTGGGTCTTATATTAAGATTTATTGTCATTTAAAGTTGTTGGTCTTTACATGATTTTAAGTCCACTACCTGCCCACCTCTCATTTTATTACAATAATTATCACATGAGACCCTCAACAGTCTACAGCATTCAAGATAAAGAAATAATAATCAATAGCTTGTCTAGGATTAGAATTAGGATTCCTTAAGATTTCTTTGTCCCAAATCTTCAACATTTTGGTTAATTGATTTTTTTGGTTTTAAAATTCACAAGATATTAATAAAAAAATATAAAACTATACTAAAATGCACTCAATCTCAAAGTTGTCCTAAATTAGACTTCAATCACAAACTAATAATGTTTGGATTGAGAGTTTAGTTTTGTCCTATTTGAAAAAATTTAATAATAAATGCTTCATTTTGAATGAAGGTAGAGATAGTTTTCCTTATTTGAAAGATTTAGAAATCGTTTGTCAGAATATAATTAATTAATTATTTGGTTATATTGTAGGCTTCATATTTATAAGTTCAATGAATGAAATTATTTATATAAAAAAAAATGTTTGAGTTGACTCACTCTGGCCTCTGGGTCTGAACCCAACTCAGTGGGTCACATTCCAAACACGCAACTAATGTTTACATGTTTCCCTATCCTAGAAGTGATCCTCTCATCTTAAAAAAATCACGTGGGCTTTTTCTATTGGCTACAGAAGCCACTCTCTAATATTGAGATGGATTTACACCACCACAAATTATCAAGCTGAATTGGTGGAGCAGAGACTGCCAACTGGGTTAGATAATTGCATGAAAATCTCCCTCTTTCATTTTCACCAATGAGAATAGAGATATAGATCACATGAGATAAGGGTCCCCTACTGCCTCCGACACTATAAAAGACGGCACCCAACTAAGGTCATCCTCACTCAAGTACACCACTCTCTTCCTCACATTGCTTGCTTTGATTTTGAAGTTCTGAACTTTCTTTTCAGACCGATGGCTGCTTCAACAATGGCCCTCTCCTCTCCTTCTCTGGCTGGCCAAGCTATCAAGCTTGCTCCCTCCTCATCTGACCTCCTTGGTGAGGGAAGAGTAACCATGAGAAAAACTGGTGGTAGGCCCAAGCCCGTCTCATCTGGAAGCCCATGGTATGGTCCCGACCGTGTTAAGTACTTGGGCCCCTTCTCTGGTGAGCCTCCATCCTACTTGACAGGAGAATTTCCCGGCGATTATGGTTGGGACACTGCTGGACTCTCAGCCGACCCAGAGACGTTCGCTAAGAACCGTGAGCTCGAAGTGATCCATTCGCGATGGGCCATGCTTGGGGCTCTTGGTTGTGTTTTTCCCGAACTCTTGTCTCGCAATGGAGTCAAGTTCGGTGAAGCTGTTTGGTTTAAGGCTGGAGCTCAAATCTTTAGTGAAGGTGGGCTGGACTACTTGGGAAATCCAAGCTTGGTCCATGCTCAAAGCATTCTAGCCATTTGGGCCACACAAGTGATCTTAATGGGTGCAGTCGAGGGCTACCGTATTGCTGGTGGGCCACTTGGTGAGGTGACAGACCCAATATACCCAGGTGGGAGCTTTGACCCATTGGGCCTTGCTGATGATCCAGAGGCATTTGCAGAGCTCAAGGTGAAGGAACTCAAGAATGGAAGATTGGCCATGTTCTCCATGTTTGGGTTCTTTGTCCAAGCCATTGTGACTGGCAAAGGACCATTGGAGAACCTCGCTGACCATTTGGCTGATCCAGTAAACAACAATGCTTGGGCTTATGCCACAAACTTTGTCCCTGGAAAGTGAGAAAAGCAGTAAAAGCTATGGCATCATGTACAAGAGTGTGAGAAAAAAGTGTTGCTTATGATGTAATCCAATGGAGAATGCATCTGTACTTGTGAAATTAATTTTAAATAGAGCAAAATTTCTTTCGAAATAGGCCTATATCCTTTGATTGCATGTGTACTTAAGTCCAGTGTTCTATGCTTTGCCGAGTCTTAAGTGCTTGATCATGATCCATCACCCTGCCTTCTAAGATTTGTCAGCAATCATCCTGATCCAGTTATGAGATAGGCAGGAAAAGTCTATCGGCAAGGGTCTCAAGAAAAAGAAAATAAAAATGAGGCAGCGGAACACTACAACAAGTGAACATAAATCTCAAAAGCAGCATCTAAAGAATTGAGGGAAAAGGTAAAACAGATGTTAGATACAGTCTAAGAGTTTCAAGCGCATTCTCTTTGAAAAAAAAAAATAGAGTTTATTATTTAAAAAGAAAAAATCAAGTGTTCCAGATTTACTTACTTTTCTAAAAAAGAATGAATAGAACTTGCATAAAGTGAACATCATTTCAAAATAGGTTAGTAACTTATAAATGCATCTATCATATTGCAGTAACAAATAATCATTATCTTATCGGTACATCCTGGTCTAAAAGATTAGCTGTTGTGAGATTACTTTTAATTTTAAATAGGTTGACATATGCTAAGTAGTAAGGTTCCATTTGGATATAATAATTATTTCATCTCATCAAAATAATGTTATCATTTTGAGATTTGAAAATTTATGTTATATATTATATTTTATATAAAAATTTGAAAATTTTTATCTCATCTCATATTATTTTGATTCACTTTTTATTAACATTAGTCCGGATTTTTTCATTTTTTATGGGAATTAAAAAAAACGATAAATTAAGATCATATTTGGATGGTAAAATGAGACGAAATGATTTTAAATGAAAGTTTAATGAAATATTATTTTTTAATATTATTATTATTTTATAATTCAAAAAAGTTGAACGATTTATTATATTTTATATATAAAAAATCATAATAATTTTATGAGGTAGAAACGTTTTCAAACGGAGGCTAAGTTGTAATTTGCTACATGGTTAGGTTTTCCAACCAGGATAACCCACGAATTAGTTTCAAATAAATGGGTATTCACATGATGTTCTTAATTCCTTTCTTCAGCGCATGAAAGTTAACCTACCTTACCAAAAGAATGAAACTTTGTGTAAATAAAAAAATTTTCCATATTAGAGCACTCCCAATAAAAGAGGTAAAATGTAAAAAAAAAACTGTAAAATAGAGGTAAAATGTCTCCAAATCATGCTCTAATAGAGCATGTAATTTATACTCTAAATGAATTCGTGAACAGTGATCCCGCTACATGTAGCAGGACACTGTTGACAAGATAAACTTATTTTATTGTTTCTCTCTCTGAAATCACATATCTCTTTCTTCTGGTCCCAAATCAACATTGCTCTATTGTCGTTTTCATCGTTGTTGCTCTATTAGGTTTTTCGATAGGGTTTGGTTCATTGTCGTTGGAGTGTGCTTTTTCGTTGGAGTTTGCTATATTTGTTTCTCAAGAAAAGGTCAAGAAATTCCTAGTGCTGATTCGTCGAGAGAAAGTGAAAGGTCGAGATCAAAGCAAAACTCTAACTTTGTTTAGTTCGTGGGAAAGCAGCAAGATTAGAGCAAAATCCTAGCTCTGTTTGGTTCGAAGGAAAGCAGAAGGTCGCAAGAAAAAATTGAGAGAGAGAAAGAAAAAGAGGCCGAGATGTAAATGAATAAAATAAGAATATTAAAATAATATAGAGAAAAAATAGATTAGTTGATGAATGACCTATTGTAGAAGTGAGTAGATAAAATAGAAAAGGTGAATTTTGGTTATATATTTTAAAAAATAAAAAAGATAGTGTCCATTGAGAGTACTTAGAGTAGTCCCAACGGAAAAGGTAAAATACATTTTCTTGTAAAATTTGAAGGGTTTGCACCAAAATGAAGCTCCAATGGACTCGCTATTCCACCCTTTATTTTAAAGCCGTCTACAGTGATTCGTCTTGGGCTAGATGTAGTGATTGACTCTTCACGAAGGTAAATCTTTTTTCATTAATTGTATTCATGCACAACGCGATTTCTAGTTATGGGTGATTTTGGTTGGAGGGTTTTGGGTATTTTGGTTGGGGGTTTCATCACTTAGAGCTTGGAGGAAGGAAAAATAAGTGATTTTGATTTTCTAGGGCTTCCTTGCCAAAAACTATGGCTATCATTTTGGTGGATTCCGTTGTTGTCAAAGCTAGGATTGATAAGGGGGAAGACGAAGACAAAACCATTTTTGATTGGGTAATTTTCTAGGGTTTTGGCATGGGGAAGACAAAGGATTTTCAAGACTGGTTTTGATTTTCTTGGGTTTAGGTTTTGGGGAAGACAAAGACGAGGGATATTCAACAGACTGGTTTTTATTTTCGATTTTAATTTTTTACGATTTTGATTATAGAGAAAAAAGGGTATAAAATATAAATATTTAAAAGATATAAATAAAAAATAGATTAACTGATGAATGACAAATTGTAAAGATGAATAGGTAAAATTTTTGTAGTTCATTTTGAAAAAAAAAATAAATAATCCATTCGGAGTGCTCTTAGTTAGGACTATGAGTATGAATAAAAATAAAATGCCAATTAGGACTTAGTTTCACACACCTTCGTGTCTAGGACGCCCACCAGCCACCACACACAATATCGTTGGGATCAATGGCGTTGGCTCTCTTTGTATAGACCTTTAGGTCCTCTCCAGGTACCGCGGATGTGTTGCACGCGCCGGTATTACCCGTAGTGGTCCATCGCCGGCTATTTGTCTCTATTTTTAGATATTATTCTATGTTCTCGCTTTCCATAACTAAGAATCAAACGAAAATAAATATGAGAGTTCTCTACAGTCAGCCTAGACCAATACGGTGGAACATACACCTCTTCATTGTGGTTTCCAGTCGCAAGTCGCAACTATATAATTTGTTCATCAAACTATAAAAAACAATCTCCAAGCGATCATCTCTTATGAGATCTCGGTATGAGCCAATCTTTTAGCTCCGGTTACCTCTTTTTATTTTTCTTTATATTGTGTGTTGGTTTTTTTGAAAGATTGTAGGGGACTCCCACCCCATTAAACTTGTGTATTGTAATCATTAATTTTATCTAATAATATGTTAAATTTACCGAGAAAAATAAAAATAAAGTGCCATTTATTAACACACAAGACAATTCACCAAGCTACTCACCATGTGAACAAACGGCTACAAACAAAGAATACTTTCCATAAATAATGCAGCCCATGAATCATGCAACGACTAATTGAGTTTTCCTTTTCTACAAACATTGACTTATGTATTCTAGGTTTTTTCTATCGTTACACATACAGTCATACTCATGTATTGATGTAATATGCAAATATAAATAACAACAGACTCTCAAACACTCTCTCACGTTTGAAGAGGTTTTTCATCAAACAACTTGCTAGCACTCTTCTCACCATTCACTCCACCCTGTCGAACTTTTTCTTTGCTTTAGATCAGCCCAAGAACGTATAAAATAACTTTGTTCGATCGTCGTAACGACGGGACGTGCGTGCTTGTGCGTCTTATATATGTTACCACTACCTGCCCACCCCTCATTTTCTTACAATAATTATCACATGAAACCCTGTACAGCATTCAAGACAAATAAATTATAATCAATAAACTTGTTCAGGATTAGGTTTCTTTAAGATTTCTTTGTCCCAAATCTTCAACGTTTTGGTTAAATTGATTTTTTTTTTTTTGCTTAAGGTTGACATAAAATTATAAAAGAAATAAAAACTATACTAAATTGCAGAGTCCCAACAATTGCACACGATCTCAAAGTTGTCCTAAATTAAGACTTCAATCACAAACCAATGATGATTATTGATCTGGGCAAACAGAGCAAAATAACTCACTCAGACACTCACTTTGGGGCTGAACCTAACACGCAATGTTTACCTGTTTCCCTATCCTTTAGACGTATGTGGTCAGAAGAGAGTGATCTTCTCATCTAAAAAAATCGCGTGGGCCTTTTCTATTGGCTATTGAAAGCCACTCTCTAATATTGAGATGGATTTACACCACAAGAAATTATCAAGCCGAATTGGTGGTGCAGAGACTGCCAACTGGGTATGATATTTGCCAGAAATCTCCCTCTTTCATTTTCACCAATGAGAATACAGACATAGATCACATGAGATAAGGGCCCCCTACTGCCTCCGAGACTATAAAGACTCCACCCAACTAAGGCATCCTCATTCAAATACCAGCCCTCAACACACCACTCTCCTCCTCACATTGCTTGCTTTGAAGTTCTAAATTACTTTCTTTTTCAGACTAATGGCTGCTTCGACAATGGCCCTCTCCTCTCCTTCTCTGGCTGGCCAAGCTATCAAGCTTGCTCCCTCCTCTTCTAACCTCCTTGGTGAGGGCAGAGTAACCATGAGAAAAACTGCTGGCAGGCCCAAGCCTGTCTCATCAGGAAGCCCATGGTATGGCCCCGACCGTGTTAAGTACTTGGGCCCCTTCTCTGGTGAGCCTCCATCTTACTTGACAGGAGAATTTCCCGGCGATTATGGTTGGGATACTGCTGGACTCTCAGCTGACCCAGAGACATTCGCTAAGAATCGTGAGCTCGAAGTGATCCATTCGCGATGGGCCATGCTTGGGGCTCTGGGTTGTGTTTTCCCCGAACTCTTGTCTCGCAATGGAGTCAAGTTCGGTGAGGCTGTTTGGTTCAAGGCTGGAGCTCAAATATTTAGTGAAGGTGGGCTGGACTACTTGGGGAATCCAAGCTTAGTCCATGCTCAAAGCATTCTAGCCATTTGGGCCACACAAGTGATCTTAATGGGTGCAGTTGAGGGCTACCGTATTGCTGGTGGGCCACTTGGTGAGGTGACAGACCCGATATACCCAGGTGGGAGCTTTGACCCATTGGGCCTTGCCGATGATCCAGAGGCATTTGCTGAACTCAAGGTAAAGGAACTCAAGAATGGAAGATTGGCCATGTTCTCCATGTTTGGATTCTTTGTCCAAGCCATTGTGACTGGCAAGGGACCATTGGAGAACCTGGCTGACCATTTGGCTGATCCAGTAAACAACAATGCTTGGGCATATGCCACAAACTTTGTCCCTGGAAAGTGAGGAAAGCAGTAAAAGCTGAAGTATCATGCACAAGAGGGTTTGAGAAAAGAGTGTTGCTTTTGATGTAACTTATTGGAGAATGCATGTGTACTAGTAAAATTAATTTTAAATAGAGCAAAATGTCTTTCCAAGTGGGCCTATTTCCTTTGATTGCATGTGTACTGAATTAAGTCCAGTGTTCTATGCCTTGCCAAGCCTTAAGTGCATGATCATGACCTATCACCCTGCCTTCTAAGATTTGTCAGCAATCATTCATTTAGGAGATAGGCAGGAAAAGTCTATTGGCAAGAGTCTCAAGAAAAAGACAATAAAGATTAGGCAACGGAACAATACACCAAATGAACAATACAACAAACAATAAACAGAAGTTAGCAAAGTAATGTGTAGAGTTCACTATTTTATTTTATTTTATTATAAATATGCTAGATTTACTTACTTTTTCTAAAGAGAGCGTGTCGAAATTGCATATCCTTAAGACTACAAATATCATTTATCGTAATTTAAAAAATATTTATCTATCCCGAAACTTAGAACCATCTTGTCCAACACTATGTTATCATCAGCTATTTTAATAATAAAAGGTGATGTGTCATGTGGCCATGCCTTGCACAAACAGAATAATTACAATTCCAAGAAGATACAAAATGCAAAAGAACAGAATTCACACACACATAATTACATTTAAGTACATTTTTTTTTCACCTTCCAAGCCATGCATGAATACAAATGAATTTGCAATTTTAATAATTTTATTTCATACTTTTTTTTTTCTTTTTATTGAGTGATAGACATTTCGTGGTCCATCTAAATCAACAAAATCAATTCCCCATCATCTCACCAACTAAAATTGGACAACTAGGCACTGCCCTTATTCAGACATAAATCTAATACAAAAGTCTTGTGCAAGGAACCTTCCCTTCCCTTCCCTTCCCTTCCCTTCCATTGCAATCATGCATTAGAATTTCAGCATTGACAAGGGTCTCAATCTGCAGCAGCCAACAGTGGTGAAAAATGGAAGTTATTGAGCAATACTTTTTTGTTTTGTTACTGAGCAATATTACTTATGGTGTGCTGGTTTATTGTAATGTGTTGCTCTTGAATTTATTTAGTTATTTATTTTTACAAATTTACGTCTCAATAATCAGCAAAGTGTTCTTGAATAGAATTGAAGAACTTATAAATAAGACCCACAAACCCATCACTCCCAGACATTTTGACTGGAAGAGACGTTCTTTTAGAAAATACTCTAGTTATAAAGTGATTACAAAAAATTAATCACACAAACCGATGTAGCATGATATGGTTTGTCAGATTAAAAAATTATTTATTATAAAGTAGATCCAATAAATCATTTGAAGTCATGTCAACTCGTTGGGCTATTTTGTATAAGTTCTTTATGGTTGTAGCACTCCTCTGTTCTTTAATAAGCAGAAAACTTTGTTGTAATATTTCAAAGGCACAAAAGGTGGGGGTGGAGAACCAACAAACGCTTCAAAATATTCGAAGGAAAACTTACCTTCTTCTTTGAAGTGTTCTTGTCGAGGCATGGGAAACTGGCATTTTCTCATCTTTTTTCAATGGCATGAGGTGAAATGAGATTCTTGTCCAAAGGCCCCAAGCATCCGACAAGCTACTTCAAGCAATGTTGCTGCATGATAACAATATTGATAATTAATTTATTAAATATAAGTACTTAGGCCAACCATATCTTTCTCATGAATAAAACAAAACTATCTGCCGATCGAAAGCAACTTTCTAACATCATTTTGGCTATGAAAGCAACATTTCTCCAATAAATAATTGCAGGACTTAATCATGAACAGGCCACTAACAATATCATATTCCATGCAAATGCTTTTGAGTTGATGGTAAAGTCTCAATTTGACAATAATGAGGGTCAGATTGCATCTGGGTGGTCCAAAAAAAATATATATATATATTGATATTCTCCAATCGAGTCAATATGGGGTTTTTCTTTATTCAAAGTTATGGTATACAAACATTCGACTGAAGTGTCTTTCTCTTTGGTTGCTGCCCCCCAAAGCAGTTCCGTAGTCTACTGATTGGACTACACAAACCTATCTTTCCAAACTATATATGAGAAGTGTTACTACACTCATAAAAAGATTCTACAAAATTAAACTCAATTAAACTCACATAATGATATAATTTCGTATAATTCGTTAGATCTACTTTACAATAAAAATAACTCTATGATATCACATCAAATATTTTCTTTTTAGGCCGTTTTCTACCATAAAATAGATGGCACAAATTATTTCCACCGGGCAATACATGAAACTTCAATCTTAATTCTTAAAAGTATTAACCTTATTTTTCAGTTTCCTACCCAACAATATATGCAAGAAATGCATTCTAATTGTTGATTTATCCTTCAGAGAAATGATCCAACCGCATCGGATTCTTTTTGTGTTGTCTGATTTTAACCTTATTTAAACTCAAAAAGTCTAATTCCAAACCTATATTCCAAGGAACCAAGTTTGGTTTCTACAGTCATGAAAGGTAATTGGACCACTAATTAGGACAGCTACGAGCTCTGAGTATTTGACCAAATCTGACCCACCGACACACAAACACACGGGCTCACTAGAATTCCCTATATATCTATAATTCACCCTTCACCCAAACCGAAACATCCGACACCGATATATCGCCGATACTATAATCGAGATAGGACAGAAAAATTGGCGAACGTACCTCTCCTGGGTTTTGCTGCGACTTTAGCAGTAGCATGCGAAACAATTTTGGTCTCCGCTTCCGGGAACAGAACCCCGTCAATCCCTTGAACCGAAATCCTCCCGTCGATGTAAATATCGGGATCGAACAAGTACGCCGACCCCTCGCCATGGCCGAACTTCACCGACCCATCGGCCTCATGGGCCATTACCTTTTCCGGCAACCGCAGCGTGTCGTACTTCACTTTCCCGAACCTCCTCACCGCATTGTACATGCTCTCCTCCGTCTGATACTCCGGTATAATGTGGTAATACAGTATCTGTTCCGGCGCGCCTGGCTCGCTCAATTGGTCCGTCGTCAGCTTAGCCAATGCCTCGTCGTTCGGAGCCAAGACTGTTATTACGTACCCCTCCGACACGAGCTTTCCCATTTCGGTGGCTAAGGAAGTGAGGTTCACTAACATATCGGCCATTTCATTGTACCCGCCGTAGTGTAAGAGGGTGTGGATGAAGTCTTTGACTTGTTCGATGCCGTTGAAGTGGTGGTGGGGCCCACCGGGGCCTGGCGCCGGAGCTGGGGCTAGGGACGGACTGGGAGCCATGGCATCGTAGATAGGGAGAACTGGCGGCGAACCGGGTTTGCTTGGTGGCGTGAGTTTCTTGTTCTTCAATCGATTTGTTCTGGGGTCGATTTCCGGAGCTCCTTCTGGTTTGATGGCCGAAATTGATCGAAGGCTCCGGCGGTTGTTGAAATCTTGCTGCACGGACTGTGGGATTAACAGCCGTTCAATCCCGTGGATAACGCCGTCGGGACGGTTCACGGCGTGCGGGTGTATCACCCTTGCGGAACCCACGAACATCTCACCGGAGCCCTGACTCGTTAACTTGACTGGGTCGCCGGCGAGGGAGTAATGGAGACTAGACTCGGCGGCTAACTCGGGCCATTCGTGTAGACCAATTCGTTTGGGGACAATGTGGGACAGCAAGAGGTTCTGCAGGGACATGACGTTCCCGGGTTCGAGGAGGAAGCTCTTGAATTCTGGGTCGAGACCGCGCTCGAGAGCCTCATTCATGGGGGCGAAAATGGTGATGTTGTGGTGGCCCACCTCGTCTTCGAGTGTCTGCAACAGAAGGGCCTTCTCCACGAGCTCGGCGAGCTCTGTATAGTGGGAGTCGAGGAGAGCAACGAGGACTGAGTTGGAGTTGACATGAGGCGAGCGAGTTATTGGGTTCTCTGGCATTAATGCATGAGCACCGGATAGGAGATCGGCGGAAACTGCAAGAACGAGGAATGAAAAGAAGACGAAGAGCTTGGGAAAGACTTCCATTGCAAAACCGAATGAATAATAATGAAGTTGGTGAGTTGCAGAGAGGAAATAAATACAAACAAAGAGCTTTATTGGCTTCAAAGTCGAGATTGTTTTTCTTTGGCAAGCTGTCTCTAAAATAAAGTCGGTCATGGAGTACTGTTCGTGCTTTTGTTCAGACAATCTAATTCTGATTTGACAGAATTGATTAAAATTCGATCAGGTGGCGGATAAAAAATAATTTATAAAAATTTATAAAAATCGATAAAAAATTAAAAACATCACTATTTGAGTCTTATTTCAAATTTTACTCTCTTTCTTTTCTTTTTAATTTAATAATTAAATAAATAGTTTTTACAAATATTATAATTTTTAAAAAATATATATTTAAAAACAATAAAAATAATATAAAAAACAAAAAAATAATAACCTAGCAAGTCTCAAATTGGAATCCAAATAACGAAAACTGTAACAATTCCTTAATTTATCGCTCAAGTGATTACGAATAATTAAAAATATATTTAAAATAAAAGAAGGTTAAAAAAAAAAAAAAGAATAAGATCCAAATCTTAAATTTTTATTATAATCATATTTTTTCATAAATTTCATAACCCCACGTTAAAACGATCATTCAAATGGTAAATTTAAGTTGGTCAAATAATAATACTAAAAAAATATACAATCAAGTTTAACTGAGAATTTAACGTAAACCTTATTATTTTATCCAGATTATGTCCTATTTAATTGATCTTACACGTTTGAAGCTTGAACGAAGTTTTGGCCACGTTGTTACTTGAATTAATCTATTTTTATTTTTTTATTTTAAATTCACATATTTTTAATAGTTTAATAAATCTAATATTTATTAAAGTTTACGTTAAAAATAATAAAATTAAAATTAAAAATGAAGGCAATAAGACTTAATACGAAATAAAAATTACAAATTGACTGAGAGGAATTTTTAAACTTTTATTTTCTCAAAGATTAAAGTACCGTCAACTATGTATAAAGAATTTCTTTTTATCGTTACTATATCATAGATTATATCTGTAGATCATTTTTTTTTACTAAATATGTGATGTATAAATAATAAATAGAAGAATTTTTTTAATTTAATAAAAAAAATCAAATGTGATGTATTGTGTGATAAAAGAATGATAAATAAAATGACTTGTATATGAATATAAAGAGACATTTAAGATTTTAGTGAGATATGATGAGGTATTTTTAGATGATAGTTGAATAAAATATTATTATAATATTATATTTTAAAATTATTTTTATGATAAAATTTAAAACAATAAATTATAAATTTAAAAAAATTAAATTATTTATTGGGCGGCTACTACCTAAATAGTACAACTCAAATGTACTTCTAGTGCATTTTCATCCTTTTATTTTTTTTCATTTTTTTCTCATTTTAAAGTATTTTTAAAAAATATAAAAACAATTAATATACTTATAATCACTTATTTAATTATTAAATAACAAAATTAAAAATTATGAGGTGTCAAAATAAATAGGCATAGTAGACTTATTTTTATTTATTTTATTTTGTATAAAAATTTAAAAAGGTTATAATGATGAGTTGGAAAATTTTTTTGATTCAAATATGCCTAAATTGTAGTTTAGATAATGAATTAAAATGAGATAAGTAAAGATAAAAATTTAATCAAATATTATTAAAAATTATATTTTTTACTAAATTTTATTTAAAATTTTAAAAAAATTATAATAATTAAATAAGATAAAATAAATTAAAATGATTATATTATCATCATCTCTAAAGAATGGCTTATATACACACGTGGAGACAACATTATTATTGCAGTTGATGTTGTTATTATTTTTATGTGATACAATGAGAGTGATAGGGACATTGCCGGGTGCTAGAAGCGTTTGTTTGTAGGGAAAGTTTGTATTCACTTTTCAGATATTGTTACAGAGGGGTAACTGGGAAGGAAGGAACGTGGAAACCGTTGTCTTTGTACCGACTGACTACTGTTCTTTGGAAAGCTCCTCTCCTGATATTATTTTCCCACATCCATATTTGAAAGCATCCAACGTGACAACCTACGCACGTATGAGTGCTGTAAAAGAGGAAAGTCCAAAAGTTAATCCCATCCAAATTCATTTCCAATTTTGTAGAATTGTCTATTCATGGTCCTCTAGTCTGTAATTTTTACGAAATGAATAATATCTTTTATTAATTATTATTATAAATAATAAAGTCTCAAGGAAACGAGCTAAAAAATAATATATTATTGTGGTTAAAGTATTAGCATTAGACTCATCAAATATAAATTTGATAATTTTATTTAAAATAATTTTATATTAGATTCATCAAAATTCACGAATTCAAATTTTGAATTACAGTATTTGAACATTATTTTTTATATTTGAAAAATTACTATTCATTTATCAAAACATATTTTTATTACTTTTTAATACATATGTTGGATGAATAAATTATATATATTTATTGGTTTCATAAATTGTATATTATATTATTTTGATAAATCTAATAATGAATCCAATATAGAGTTATGGATATACAGGTGTTGATTTTTCATCAAATTTATAATTTTCATCAAATTTTAAATAAAATTTTGATATAATTAATGTCAATACTCTTAGAAGCACTCAAAGCCAACCCTATTAATACTAACCCAATCTTTTCTTTATTTTTGTTGCTGGGTCAATAAAATTATCTCCACTTATATGACGGATTCTAAGTACGTCAAACTTAAATACCCCAACTTCGACCCTTATGCTCAAATCCCAACTTCATAAAAAAGACCCAAAATCTATTATTTATGGGAGCATGGGTGAGAATGAAACTTTCCTCGTCTATTCTCAGGACACCATATTCAATGCTATTTTTTTACGTGCGTTCTTCCATTTCTACAAACTTCCCCACTATATATGTTGATGTAACTTCTTGTTCAAGGATTGTTTAGGAACACATTGTGGCTAGCATACAAAAGACATGTCGATGATGTTAGGTTGAGATAATTTTCAAATCCCACACAAAATCAGCTATTAAGGCAAGTTTTGTAACCACTAATTTCGAACAGATAAATAGAAAAAAGGTGGTTAGGTCTATTAAAGATAAGAGAGAAAGAACTGCGAGTTTGATGATAATGATTTTTTTTTCCTCAATAGATCTATTTTATTTAAACCCCATTTTTAGAGCTTTTATGGATTTTTTACTTCTATAATAATCATCCTCTATTTCGAATGACTTTGTGTCATATTCAATGCATTCGATCTTGTTAGAGATAGGACCTTAACATATGGTGAGGGCCATTCGGCATCACATTTAATAAGGTTAATCCAATTGGGAATAGGATCCCGACCAGCCTAACTTTCCTCATCAATGCAGCTAACATTATTGGGACGACGATTTGTATACACGTTGGGCCTGCACTGCCTGGCAGAGTCCATAGGTTGTAAGAACAATAGGCCAAAAGAACTTAGAAATAAGGGTCCAAGCAAGCCTACTACAAAGGAGCTCAACCAGTGGCCCATCCCCATCTCCGATCCCAGTGCATTAGTGGGACCAGGACCGCTTAGGATCATATCCCCAATGGAACAAATGCATTAAATACGTTTGAGAGTGGCTTCCTTCGATTCTTGGCACGAGCAATCGCATTAAATGTCGTGTCTTGCCATTTGGGACACAAATAAAAGCATATTAGTGACACGAAGGAGAGCGGGAGATTTTGACAAATAAGACTCCTCATTTTTGTTTTTTAGAGATTAAACTCTATGATAACTAATTTTGGCATTAGAGGTTATCTGACACTAGCCACCCTTTCCTTCTCCCTCCACAGGTATTAGATAGAGGTGCCATAGGTATTAGTGATAAGGACCTCGGTCAAGTCCCGATTACCTAAGGGATCCTCCTTGCATGGTTGTTCTCTCCAATGACTGAGATGGATTCCAATACTTAGTGATGGTCACGTGGATAAGGAAAAGGGTAAAGTGAGGTTAAGATATTTGTGGAGCAAAAAGTTAAGTGTGTGGGAATGAAGGATTCGGCTAGATGGGAAATGAGGGCCACGACAATAGGAGTATAAGGCTTGAGCGAGATTGGTAATGAGGGCCACGACAATAGGAGTAGAAGGCTTGAGCGAGATTGGTTAAGTGTTTAGGGTTTGAGTGGCCGAATAGAGCTATGACAAAGGTGAAGGTTTCGGCCAAGGGTACGGTGGGTCTTTTGGATTAGGGTTTTGGTCTTGCAAAGTAATTTGATGATTCCTAAAATTTAGGAATTAAGAGGTGGCACTAGGGTTTCGACAATGACACTTTGGGTGGAGGCCAAGTATGTGTTGACCATGTGAGGGGAATATTTGATTGAGTCAATTTCTTGATCAATTGACCAATCAATTTAGGAAATGGAAGATATGGTGTGATGATGTGGTAAAGTGGAAATTCGGCTAGGACAAGGATGAGGTGGCCAAATATGTTGGTTAGGATAAGTGGGTGAGGTTTTAAATTTGAATTATTTTGAAATGGAATGAATGAGGTGGCCGACCTTGGGAGCCTTGGAGTGGTTGAGATATGCTAGATATGGAAAGAGAAATATTTGATTAAGGTGAGTTAATTATGGGAATATATGGAGGGATTAGTAACCGATTAGGTTCTTAAGGTGATGGGGGCATTTTAGGCAAATTGGCAACAGGGTTACCTAGGGTTGCCGATTATGATGTAGTAGTTTGGATGATGTAGGGCTGCCGTTTGGGGTGTTTGGACAAAGTAAAAATTGATTAATCTTCAAGGCACAAGAGAGATCAATCAAGAAAATAGATGATCATTCAATGCACAAGATGGACACACCAATGACAAATCACCACTGGTGGTTCGGCTAGCACTTCTTCAATCACACCAACAATCCTTCAAATGATGAAACACAATTGCTCACACACACATGGTATTTTCGAATTCCACAAGTGGTGTGGAATTCGGCTTTCACTCAAGAACACTAAGACTCAATTCTCAAATCCACCAGTTGTGTGAATTCGGCCTCACTCACTCCAACACACTCCAACAATGATCAATTAAACAAAAAATCAACACACAACTCAATAACACCAAGAACTCGAAAACACAATATTGAATAACCTTAGAATATTATTAATAAACTAAAATGTTAAAGATAAATATGAAACATACCGATTCAGGAATTGTACGACATGTTCCTTTCCAAATGGATTCACAAATTATACCATTTGAAACCTAAGTGCCTAAATACCAATGAATCCAACCACTAGGTGAGTGGCCAGCCTAACCTTTTCTCAAGAGTAAAATTCAAATGTCAAATGTCCAAATATGTGAAATGAAAACTTAAAAGTTCTTTTATATTGTCTTACAACTTGAAAACCCACAATAAGTCCATGACTAAAATAAGTAAATTATTAAAGCGTCCAAATGCAATTAAATAAATAAATAACATAAAATAAAAGATGATAAGCATCGAAGGTGGTATGGCCATGGTTTGCATAGGCCCATGGTGGGTTATGGTGCTGCAATGTCCACGGTTGTGCATGTCTACGTGGCGTCTGATAATGTCTGCATAGCGTGGTGGGGTGCCATGTGGTCGTCGGGTGATGGGTATGGCATGGTGGCATGCATAGCAGGCTGCCAGGCTGAGGCTTGATGGTGGGCACAGGGTGGTGCCATACTGTGGTGGTGTGGCCCAGTCAAGTTGCTCGGGCGGTGGTCCTGTATGGCCCGGGCTGGGTGCCGGGGTGATAGGCATGCATAACCCAAGCTGGCGGTCTGGGCGCTGGGTGCTACATGACGCGGGCTGGTGCCGCACGCTGGATGACATGCGTGATGTGCATACCACTGACCTGTTTCGCAAGGCATACGCTGAAGAGCATGCCTTGTGGGCATGTCACTAGCCTGCTCTGCAAGGCGTGGGTTGGTGCCGCGTCCTGGATGACGTGCTTGTGAAGATACGCCACTAACCTCGCTAGATGGTACTGGGGCGCGTAATTAATGCGCGCATGATGGGGCGCAGGTGCACATGCATGCATGCACATAGGTGAATACGCTATGGGGCGCACCTATGTGCATACTCTGTGCGTGGCTAGTAGCCTCCATGGTATCCTGCTGCGTGTCAGGGTCTGAGCCAAGGCATGCATGCAGCCTAACCAAGTGACTGTCCTGACCCTCTAAGACTTGAGTCATGGCCTAATCCTGAGTAATTCTCCTTAAAGTTCTAACAATTAGACAAAGATTACGGTGGACGACTGCAAAACACACCTTAAAAAGTATATTGCTTGCCACCCCCTTTATGAGCCAGCCTAAGTCTCTTTCCTCTCCTTTCCTACTTGTCAAGCCACATGCCTGTAGTTTTTGCGAAGTAGGTTGGCTTGGCCTGGCCTAGTTGGGTACAAAACTCCCTTTCACCTATGCTCTAGCTCGATCACCATCATCCTCTACTCCCAAGGCTTCTCGATCATAGTCGTGCATCCTGAGTTTAATTCTCTAAACTCTTTAAACCACCTTGATTTTAGTTTGCTTCCATACTCGATGGTTTGTCTAAGACTAATGTCTTAACTGAAGATGCTTTTGCCACCATTTTGGCTCTTAGAAATAACTTTGAAACTCCATTTTAGTGATACATGGAGCAGATCATGTTGAAAGCAGATTAGGATGATCCCCAAGATTGGGTTGCTTGTGTTGTTTATGATGGGTTCATGCATTTCGCTCGAGCTTTGGCTAACCATATGAAACTTCTCGTGATTAGTTTGCGTACAAATGTGACCGCCTTGTTGCTTTCCTGTGCTCTCTTTCCTTATCTTCATGAACGAGATCATGACTCTTTTCAAGCTAGGTATGTCTAGATTTACTATTATTAAAAATTTAAAATCAAGCAATAATATTGAAAAGACGTCTCTTTGCTAAGTGTAAACTCCCTATACCTTGAACCAGTTTACAAGAGAAAAATAACTAAAATAGCATAGCATTAATATGCCTAATTAATGTGCTGGGCCAGAAAAAATTGTCCACAAGAAGATTACAAAATCTAGTTGAGATAGTGAAGAGATACTGAAAGCATAGTGCCTACGGTCCGTGATCGCTGATAATAATTTTCTTTAATCGTGGGTTTCTAATTAACATGGCATTTTAGACATTTGATTTTCACAGGATTTGATTTAGCATCTCTCTCTCTCTCTCTCATATATGGACATAGCCAAAACACCTAACTAATTGTATATTTAAAGCAAGAGTGGAAAAATGATCCCATCTTTTCTATTTTTTTCCAGGTAAATAATATTGTCTCCACTTAAGTAACAGGTTATGTGTCAAGTCCAAGTGCCTAAGCTCCACCCTATTATGCTCAAGATTAAGGACCAACTAGCATCCATGATAGAACATCCATCAGCCTTATTGGAGCTGAGAACCATGACAAGTGCAACTAAAAATGCTTCACCAATAATATTGAACACAATGCACTTGCTTGAAAACCAAACATTAAATAGAGGTTCATAAATATTTCCAAGCTTCAATATTTTCCATAGACCCTTTTCACAAACTAGCTTCAGCTACCTCTAGTTCACTTTTAGAGGAAGATACTTGTTGCATTTTGTGGCTAGATAAACAAGCCCCAGAGTCAGTTATTTAAGTAAGCCTTCATAGCATGGCAAGCATGGATGAGAAGGAGCTGCTTGAGATTGCATGAGGCCTGGCTAACAGGAGTAACCTTTTTTGTGAGGGGTTAGACACGATTCAATTGGCAAGTCTGGGATTTGAATGGGTTGAGCCTTTGCCCTAGAGTTTCTGGGGAAGTGTATAAGGGAGAGGTTGCATTGTAAAATGTGCACTTCTAAAGCAAGCATTGGTGTATTTTGGGTAAAGCCTTTGCCCAAGAGTTTTTTAGTGCACGATATTGCATCATGCATGGAAGGTGGTGTTGGAGGATTTTTTGGAGAGAAGGAAGATAAAGAGAGTTATTAAAATTTTAATGAGCTAATGACAGATGTTGAAGGAGTGGAGATAAGACATAGAGCAAAGGATTTTAAGAAAACAACCAATCTTTGTGTTAGGGATGATGGTTCGTCATTCGTTGCCTTGAATGATTTTTTTAATAATCATAATAAAATTGCTAGTTGTCCAAGAGTTTCACATTCAATAAATTACAAAGTTGGTAGGTGGGTCTTTCTCATTATGAAACTCTAACAAACATGAGGGGATAATGATAAGAGAGAGATTTTTGAAGGCATGTGTTCAATCTGTCTGTTACACCAAGTTGTGCACACATTGATTTTGGTGTTGGTGAATATTTTGAACTTTCCATACATCAAAGCTGCTAAGAAGGTGCTTAATGTCTTTGATAATTGACTACTTGAATGAAATGGTACAACATTTATTGTCATTTTGATGTTAAATTGGCCTACGAAGTATTCATATAAAGAAATACTAAATTATTTTATTTTTTATTTTTATAAAAAGTATATTTTACTACGTCTCAGTCATTGATATATTAAACATTATGAAATTTGAAATTCAGAATTTTTATTTCAAAAATAAAATTAATATTGTAAATAAAGTTATAAGTTCATGTGATACTACTCTTATTGAAATATTGTATTGAGGAAATCTATTTATAAGCCTATTTTTTAATGCACTCATTACATTACTGACATCGAAGTTTTATACATCAACCGTGTTAAAAAATGTTAAAAGTATTTTTAGACCAAATGACACAAGGTTTACGTCATATTTAAATACATAATTTAGATGAAATGAAATAAAATGAGATTATATATTTTGAATAGTTGTGAGATTTTTTCATATGAAATTAGATTAGATAAGATAGTTTGTAAAAAAAAAATATTTCAATATTAAGATAAGATAAGATAATTTTAATTTTTTAAAATTTAATAAATAAATCCTATTTAACATTTTGACATTTGAGATGTGTAGTTTTACTAATTGTTATCAGAATTATTGGAATGTGTTTAAAAATTGATAGATGAAATGACTTGACATTTTAGAATTTGATTAATAGGTGATTGACAATTGAGTTTTTGGCACTTGAGATTATGCTTTTTACAATTTTTTACTGTTTATATAAAAAAATTGAGATGAATTTAAAATATATAAAAAAATAATATACTAAAATATATTGATGTTTTATTTTATTTTTTAAATATAATGAGTCTCATAATAAATAGTGTGATAAAACATCAACTTATGCGTAACAACATTTTGTTATGAATTATTAGGAGTCGGCAGCCGCTCCTGTCCCACCACTAAATTATGTGAATGATCCCACCACTATTATTTTAAATTCTGTATAGTGACTTGCATAGTAACTTGCATAGTAATTTCAAAACTTATAAATATGGGTTTCAGTTGTAATGAAATTTATAAGAAAATATAGAAAAAGAAAGAAAATTTCAGTTCTTAAGAGTTTCAGAGAGAATTTCTTATTTCTCTTTTGCAATAGTAGTTCCT
The DNA here is from genome assembly GCA_036898215.1 of Platycarya strobilacea. NCBI lineage: Eukaryota > Viridiplantae > Streptophyta > Magnoliopsida > Fagales > Juglandaceae > Platycarya > Platycarya strobilacea. The sequence continues at coordinate 33,613,546 of CM072551.1, read as the reverse complement.
TTTTTTAATTTTATAACACGTTATCAGCACAACGGTTCTACCAATTCTGAAGCTAGTGGCCTTATTCCTCTGAAAGTTTTTCAATATATTATTTGAAGTCTTTAATATATTTTATTGATGATTATCTGTGTGAATTTATAAATATGAGATACACATATTTATTTTTATTATTTATATGTGTAGAAAATGACAAATCTTACAAAATTAGAATTTGTTGCTCTTGATATATCTGGGAAAAATTATTTATCCTGGATACTTGATGTTGAAATTAATCTTGATGCAATGAACTTGGGAGAAACTATTAAAGAAGGAAATCAAGCATCCCTGCAGGAACGTGCTAAAGCAATGATTTTCCTTCGTCACCATCTTCATGAAGAATTGAAAACTAAATATATCACAGTAAAAGATCCCTATATTTTGTAGAATACTTTAAGGGAGAGGTATGAACACCAGAAGACTGTCATTCTCCCAAGAGCTCGTTCTCAATGGTTGCACCTGAGGTTGCAAGATTATAAAAGTGTTAGTGAGTATAATTCCGCACTTTTTAAAATAAGTTCAGTATTAAAATTATGCGGTGAGAAAATCACCGATGATGATATGCTAGAGAAGACTTATACTACATTTCATGTCTCGAATGTGCTCCTGCAGCAGCAGTATCGAGAGAGAAAGTTCAAGAAATATTTTGAACTTATATCATGTCTTTTAGTAACTGAGCAGAATAATGAGCTCTTATTAGAAAGCCACCAGTCACGCCCTACTGGCTCAATATCATTCCCAGAAGTGAATGGTAATAGGTTTGCATCATTCCCAGAAGTGAATGGTGCATCCTTTAGAAGAAATCGGGGGCGTGATCGTGATAGGAGAAATTATAGAAATGTTGGTTCCAGGAATGACAACATTAAAATGGATAATAATATACCATATCACCAGAAGTTGTACAATTCAGAAAGGGGTAAAAATCCTCAGAATAATTCTTCAAAGAAAAGTGAAGAGGTGTGCCATAGATGTAGAATGACTGGACATTGGTCACGTACCTGTCGTACGGCCAGGCACTTAGCTGATTTATATCAAGCTTCTATTAAAGGAAAGAATAAAGTGCATGAAACAAATTTAGTAGAACCATCAGATGATTTATTAGATTCAGTAGATGTAGACGTTACTCATCTTGATGTATCTGATTTCTTTAATCATCCTGATGGTAGTATTGAACACTTAATTGGAGATGGAAGTGTTCCACTCAATTAATGTATTTTCTTTCTATCAGTAATAAAAGTTTTGTATATTTTGTAGAATCATGGATCACATTGATGAGCTTTTTATCTCTGAGTTGAATGATAAAGATATATGTCTGGCTGACAGTACTACAACTCACACAATTCTCAAAGAAAAGAAATATTTTCAAAATCTAACACTAAGTAAAGCCTATGTCCATACCATATCAGGTTCATCAGATTTAATTGAGGGCTCTGGAAGAGCTTATATTGTGTTGCCTAATGGCACCAAATTTTGTATTGATGATACTCTATTCTCTTCACAATCCAGAAGAAATTTATTGAGTTTCAAAGATATACGTCGTAATGATTACCATATTGAAACGACCAATGAATGCAGTAAAGAGCATCTTCTTATTACTAAAACAATATCGGGCCAGAAGCTCGTATTAGAAAAACTGCCTGCTCTATGTTCTGGATTGTATTATACAAAAATGAAAACAATTGAATCATATGTGGTAATGCACCAGAAGTGTATTGACCCTAAAGTATTTATGACTTGGCATGATCGCCTTGGATATCCAGGTTCTATAATGATGAGACGAATTATTGAAAATTTGCATGGGCATCCCTTAAAGAATCAAAAGATATTTCTACCCAATGAATCTCCGTGCACTGCATGTTCTCAAGGTAAGTTAATTATTAGACCATTTTCCTCAAAAGTCATTGTTGAATCTCCATCCTTTTTACGAAGGATTCACGGAGATATATGTGGGCCTATTCATCCATCAAGTGGACCATTTAGATATTTTATGGTTCTAATTGATGCATCTAGTCGATGGTCACATGTTTGTCTTCTTTCCACTAGAAATATTGCATTTGCTAGACTTCTTGCTCAGATAATTAAACTACGAGCACAATTTCTTGAGTATCCAATTAAGACCATTCGATTGGATAATGCAGGTGAATTTTCATTTCAAGTTTTTGATGATTATTGCATGTCAATAGGAATAGATGTTGAACATCCTGTTGCCCATACACACACACAAAACGGTTTAACTGAGTTTTTGATCAAAAGGCTTCAACTAATCGCTAGACCTTTACTTATGAAATCAAGACTACCTATTTCTGTTTGGGGACATGCTATACTTCATGCAGCATCTCTAATTCGTATTAGACCATCTGCATATCATAAATATTCTCCATTACAGCTTGCATTTGGTCAACAACCAAATATTTCTCATCTTCGTACTTTTGGATGTGCTGTATATGTTCCAATTGCACTTCCACAACGTACAAAAATGGGCCCTCAACGTAGACTTGGGATATATGTTGGTTTTGATTCTCCATCTATTATTAGATACCTTGAACCCCTTACAGGGGATATGTTTAAAGCACGTTTTGAGGATTGTCATTTTGAGGAATCAAATTTTTCGTTAATGGGTAAAGAAAAGTGGGTGCCTGAAGCACAACAAGATATTACTTGGGATAATAAGACCCTATCTCATTTTGATCCTCCTACAAATGAATGTAAACAAGAAGTTCAAAAGATTATTCATTTGCAAAATGTTGCAAATCAGTTATCGGATGTATTTACTGACACTAAAAGTGTAGTAAAATCTTATATTCCTGCTGTTAATACTCCAGTAAAGATTGAAGTCCCTGAAGGATAAATTGTCAAAGCAGCAATAGGTGAATCTAAAACACGCCTGAAGCGTGGAAGATCTATTGGTGCAAAAGACAAAATTCCCAGAAAGAAAAGAATACAAAATGAATTTGGTGTTCCTGAAGAACACGTACCCACAATACAGGCCACAAATATAATTGGTGCTCCTAAAGAACTCAAGTCTTCTATTCAAGAACCTCCTGAAGAGGAAACTCCTGAAAAGTATAAATCTCCTAAAAAGGGACCTCCTGAAGAGGTGTGTCATGAAATGTTTTCCCCTGAAGAGGAACAGGTACCTGAAAATAATGAGATCTCAATACATTTCATGAAAACTGGAGAAATTCTGGATAAAAATAAAACTGTTGTCGACAACATATTTTCATATAAAATGGCCCTTGACATTACCAGAAGTAATGAAGAAAGTGAGCCAAAAAGCGTCGAAGAATGTCGACGTAGAAATGATTGGCCAAAATGGAAAATAGCTATTGAAGCTGAATTAAATTCGTTAGCAAAACGAGAAGTATTAGGACCTGTTGTCCAAACACCAAAGGGTGTGATGCTTGTTGGATATAAGTGGGTATTTGTACGAAAACGTAATGAGAAAAATGAAATTGTGCGGTACAAAGCACAGATTGTCGCACAAGATTTCCTGCAGAAACTCGAGATTAATTATGAAGAAACATACTCTCCCGTTATGGATGCAATCACATTTAGATTTTTGATTAGTCTGGTTGTTACAAAAGGATTAGAAATGCGGTTGATGGATGTGGTCACTGCATATTTATATGGATCCTTAGACCATGACATATATATGAAAATCCCTGAAGGATATAAGATGCCTGAAGCATCTACAAGTACATCTAGAAATATGTACTCAATCAGACTACAAAGATCTTTATATGGATTGAAGCAATCCGGACGCATGTAGTATAATCGCTTAAGCGAATATCTATTGAAAGAAGGATTTGAGAATAATCTTATATGCCCATGTGTTTTTATTAAGAAATCAGATACCGAATTTGTCATTATTGCGGTTTATGTTGATGATTTAAATATTGTGGAAACTCCTGAAGAGATATAAAAAACCGCTATATATTTAAAGAATGAATTTGAAATGAAAGATCTTGGCAAAACAAAACTTTGTCTCGGCCTGCAGCTCGAGCACTTGCCAAATAGAATTTTTATTTATCAATCCATGTATACTGAGAAAGTCCTAAAACATTTTTATATGGACAAATCTCATCCCTTGAGTACTCCAATGATTGTTCGAACACTTGATGTGAAGAATGATCCATTCCGTCCTTGTGATGACGATGAAGAAATTCTTGGTCCTGAAGTACCATATCTCAGTGCAATTGGAGTTTTGATGTATTTTGCAAATTGCACTCGATCAGATATTACATTCTCAGTTAATCTGTTTGCAATATATAGTTCTGCACCAACTCGAAAACATTGGAATGGCATTAAACATATCCTTCGTTACCTTCATGGTACGATTGATATGGGATTATTTTATCAACGTAGTTCAAGTCCAGAATTGAATGGATATGCAGATGCATGTTATCTTTCAGACCCACACAGAGGTAGATCTCAAACTGGATATTTATTTATTTATGGAGATACTGCTATATCATGGAGATCTGTTAAGCAGACACTATCTGCTACCTCTTCAAATCACTCAGAGATCATTGCTATTCATGAAGCAAGTCAAGAATGTATTTGGTTGAGATCAGTTATTCAACATATCCAAAAAAAGTGTGGACTTCCCATGAACAATAATAGCCTAACAATCTTATATGAAGATAATACTGCTTGTATCACTCAAATCAGAGGAGGATATATCAAAGGTGACAGAATCAAACATATTTCACCTATATTCTTTTATACTCATGAACTTCAAGAGAAATGTGAAATTGATGTCAAGCAGATACGATCTAGTGATAATCTAGCAGATTTATTCATAAAGGTGTTACCAACTTCCACATTCAAGAAAATTGTACATAACATTGGAATGCGAAAACTCAAAGATCTTTTATCATGCACTTTTCAAGGGGAGTAAATGTGCTGATTGTACTTTTTTTCCTTCGCTGAAGTTTTGTCCCACTGGGTTTTGCTCTGCAAGGTTTTAATGAGTCAATCTTAAAACACTTGTGGATACATAAGAAGACTGTACTCTTTTTCTTTCGCCATTGGTTTTTCTTCCAACTAGGTTTTTACTTGGCAAGATTTTAACGAGGTAGATTTTTTATGGGTGGTCATTCAAGGGGGAGTGTAATGAATCAGTCGGCAGCCGCCCCTGTCCCACCACTAAAATTATGTGAATGATCCCATCACTATTATTTTAAATTCTGCATAGTGACTTGTATAGTGACTTGTATAGTAACTTGCATAGTAATTTCAAAACATATAAATAGGGGATTCAGTTGTAATGAAATTCATAAGAAAATATAGAGAGAGAAAGTTTCAGTTCTTAAGAGTTTCAGAGAGAATTTCTTATTTCTCTTTTGTAATAGTAGTTCATTTCTTTAATTTTATAACATATTTTACTTTATTACATTGTCATATTGTCTCAATCGTCATAATAGACTTTAAATATGAAATTAATATTATGCAAAAGAGATATGTTAATAACATTTTCATTTTTATTGTAATAATATAAAATTAACAATTAACAATTAGATTAACTCTCAACCTTTTAAAATAAAATTCGAGTAAATGAAAAAATAACAAACAATATTTTTTAAAAATCCCAATAATGTAAATAATTAAGAAAGAAATACTAATTCCCTTTTTGTTGTTTGACGAGGAAAAAGAAAAGAGAAATTTTAGGGTTTGGTTCGCCGGGGGCACACCAGAGGTTGTCGGAGCTTACCGTCGCAGGGGTGGGGTCGCCGGCTCCCTCGGATCCCGATAAGCTGACCGGTGTTGCCCATCGCAGTCGGCGCCCGCCAGTACGGGCTGAGTGTGACCGAATTTACTATAAAAATTCATCTTTATTTTATTTTTTATTATATTTTTTATTGTGTTTTTTAAATTTTATTATTTTTATTATATTTTTAAATATTTTGTTATTATATTTTATTATATTTTTATAAAAAAAATTAAAAGAAAAGGGAGAGGGCTGTAAACGGCTGCACCCAGCGCCACCCAAAAGAAAAATCCGGAAAACGGTAATTACCGTTTCCTCAGCTCCAGCCTACGCACTGTGAGTAGCGTTGTCTCCAACTTCTCCTCCAATGGCTCTACCCATCCGTTGCTCCCATTACACTCCACCGTTGGCTCCTTCATTCCCTGCTTCTTCTTCAGTTGTTAGATTCTTTCCCCCCAATTTCCTCCAATTCACGCTTCCTACCCTCCGCCCCCTCTGTTGCCGCTCGTTCCACCGGCGGCCTGTCACGGTCGTCACCGCCTCCCTATCTGCCGTAGATTCTCCAGCCACTTCCGGTAGACAAGAGGAGAAGAAGCACCTTCTCGAAGTCAAAGAACTGACGGCCGTGATTGCGGAATCCAAGCAACAAATTCTCAAGGGCGTTAACCTCTCCATCTATGAAGGAGAGGCATGTTAAAATAATTTTTCTGTTGTGCTTAATCAATTAAATAATTTTATGTGTTTTGTGTTTGATGGTATGTTTTGTGCGAGTAGGTTCATGCAATTATGGGAAAGAATGGTTCTGGGAAGAGCACACTGGCAAAGGTTAGAACTTTCTATTATCTCTTGTTGAAGGAAACGAATGTATATATAATTATGTAGCTCTGCCCAAGACAATATGGTCCATTCGCATGCCTAAGTACAAAGGAAGATGAAGTAAAACCAATTTCATGCTATAGAAAGAGAAGGGAGATTATAAAATGGATAAGTGATTCTGATCCATGCAAAATACAAGTTTAAAAAAAGAAATCGTGAAGCTTCTTACTTTGAGTTTGCGCAGTGCCCGTTTTAGCTCATTTCCCAATCCGATTTGCATTTGAAGGAATCTTAAGGTTCCATCCCATATCTTCGGGTGAAAGGACACTCATTAGAATATATGGTGTATGGCTTCCATCTGATTCCTGCAAAACACACAGCTAACATCTCTAGTAATTCGCCGATGCACCTGCATAGCTCGGGTTGATAGACTATTAACTGTGGCGAGCCAATATATGACGCTTTCTATTGGTATAGCTTTTGAGAACTGCATAAGCTTCCGCCAATCAACCATAGGCAGAATTCCTTTAATTGCATCTATGTAGCTGCAGACGGATATTTTGCAAGTTGAGATGGTAAACTTCGACCCAATTCAACCCCATATAACCAGCTCTGTATCTCCACCTAGGCTTTAAAGTATGCAGGAGGCAAGATCATATTAATCAAAAGGCTTGAAACTTCAGTATTTTGGGTATTTGGCTCCATTATGTGAATTCACATGCTCATGTTTCATTTTGCCTTCAAACCAAGGTTTCAAAAGTGCTTCTGAAGCCTTTTAAGATGAGTTTTTGGTTTCAAACACCTAAAGCAAATTACTGATTTCCTTTTTCTTTATCACAAAAGCAACTCTCAGGGAGATCTTATACATTGTAGGTTCTTGTTGGCCATCCAGATTATGAAGTTACGGGGGGTAGTGCAGTATTCAAAGGGGAGAACTTGCTTGACATGGAACCGGATGAAAGGTCACTTGCTGGGCTCTTTATGAGCTTCCAGTCCCCTATTGCGATTCCTGGTGTGAACAATATTGACTTTCTGAATATGGCTTATAATGCTCGGAGAAGAAAACTGGGTCAGCCGGAGCTTGGACCGATTGAGGTTAGATTCTCAGCAAGTGCCTTATCCTTGTTTATCATTGAAGTTTCTATAATAAATTGCAATCACATGTCATTTCGGTTACATATGTGTTTCTATCATTCTATGACCTAGGCTATAGTGAAAAGTATACTCGTGGTAGAAGTTTTTTGTTTTTGGTAAGTAATAATCTTTATTGATTGAATGCAACTAGGCAAAGCCCATGTACACATGTGATATACAAAAGAAACACCTAGTTACACTCTAGTAATCTGAAAAAAACTCAAAAACTCAGTAACATTCAATCCCTTTAGTACAATAGTAGAAAACCATTGAACCAAAGAAAATACAAAAAAGTTCCATATTTTCCCCATGGTCCTCTCTTTGTTGTTGAAGCGTCTCTCATTTCTTTCTATCCATAGGCACCATAATAAGCATAAAGGGATCATTCGCCACGTCGCAGCTAGCTTAGCACATTGATGGTACCTTTTCCATCATGCTAGTAACTCCGCAACCCTCTTGGGCATAACCCAAGACAAACCAGCCCTCCTAAGTAGTCCATTCCATAGCTCCCGTGCCATATCACAATGCAGAAAAATATAATCGATTGTTTCCCCACTTTTCTTACACAAGTAGCACCATTCCACAACAATTAATCCTCTTTTCCTTAAGTTGTCAGCCGTCAAAATGGTACCTAGAGCCGCTGTCTACGTAAAAAAAGCGACTTTAGGTGGCACCGGGGCTCTCCATATGGCCTTCCAAGGAAACACAATTGGCTGGTGGTCTTGCAATACCTTGTAGAAAGACTTGATTGAAAACTTTTTGTTTCGGGAGTGTGTCCACTTCATTCTATCCCTCCCGTTACCTCCAACCTACCTAGAGTAGATGAAGCTATAAAAATATGCTACCTCATCCACTTCCCAATCCTGAATATTTCTTGAAAAAGTCAAATTTCAACACATTGTGTCTGTTAGAGGCACTGAATTCCTGAATAACTACCTTGTATATTGATGACTATGGCAGTGTGTATTTATACATTTTACAAAAGAATCAATTTCTATTACAAGAGTATAAAAAATACAAGAGAGTAGAAAATAACAAAATTAATAAAAGACTATTCTAACCCTGTTTTACATGCGAGGGTATATGGTTAATATGCCCCCGCGAGTCCATTGGGGTCTCAACCACAGTAAGACTCATCCTAAGCGAGGTAAATCTATCTTATACAAGTGGTTTGGTAAGGACATTAGCTAATAGGTCCTTTGATGAACAGAAACAGAAAGAAACTTTGAGGATATTGGTAGCCACGCGGTCACAAACAAAGTGATAGTCAATGTCTAAGTGTTTGGCTCTTGGATGATAGACCAGATTGGCTGAGAGGTAGGTAGCTCCAATGTTGTCGCACCATAGAACGGGGGGCTGAGAAAGGAAGATACCGAGTTCTCTGAGCATAGTTTGTAACCAGACCAACTCGGCAGCAGTGGTGGCAAATGACTTGTATTCAACTTCAGTGTTGGATCGTGCAACTGTTTTCTGCTTCTTTGAACTCCAAGATATGAGATGTCGACCAAGGAAAATACAAAAGGCACCAGTAGAACGTCTGTCATCTGGGCATCCTGCCCAATTAGCGTCGATGTAGGCCTGAAGAGTAAAACTGGAAGAGGAGTTAAAAAACATGCCATAGTTGATTGTGGATTTGAGATACCGAAGGATCCTCTTCACAACAAACTAGTGTGGTACTTTCGAACAGTGCATAAACTAGCACACTTTATTCACTGAGAAAGCTATGTCAGGCCTAGTCATAGACAAATATTGCAAGTCTCCCACAATGCTTCAAAATAATGTAGAATCGGAAAGCTCAGTAGAATCAAATTTGGACAGATTGAGGGAGGCTGCCATTGGTGAAAACATAGGCTTAACAGTGAGCATGTTACCTCGAGTCAATAACTCTTTAATATATTTTCGTTGGGACAAGAAAATTCCATAATCAATATAATTAATTTGAATTCCAAGAAAATATGAGAAATGGCCAAGATCTTTTATAGGAAAAGCTATTGCTAGAGCATTAATCAGACTATCAATGGCTTCTAGTTTGGCGGAGGTGATAACCATATCATCAACATAAATCAACAGGTAAATATGTAAATCACCAGAATGTAGAATAAAGAGGGAGGGATCAGCACAAGAGGCTGAGAAACCATAATCTGTGAGCCAAGTACTTAACTGTGCAAACCAAGCTCTAAGGGCCTGCTTAAGACCATAAATGGCCTTGTTGAGTTTGCACTCATAATGAGGGTATTGTTTATCAATAAAATCCTGAGGTTGCTTCATAAAGACATTATCAGTCAAAGAACCATGTAAGAAAGCATTCTGTATGTCTATTTGGCACAATGGCCAACCACGACTAACAACAATAGATAAAAGCAGCCGTGTGGTGGTTGCCTTCACCACAGGGCTGAATGTCTAATTATATTCTAGACCAAACAGTAGGTGGTAGCCTTCAGCGACCAAGCGGGCTTTCCTTCGAGCAAAGGACCCGTTAGAGTTCAGTTTGGTCTTATAGATCCACGACAACCAACAACATTAAGGTCATGTTGGCTTTCCCAAACTATCTCATCATATCTGATCTCATCTCAAATTCATTATTACACCTTTTCAAATTCTTATACAAAAAAAAAATTCAATTTTTTCAAATCTCAAAAAAAATAAAAAAAATATTACAATAATATATATTTTTTTTCAACTTTTATCTCATCTCTGAAAACAAACAGGGCCTAAAACTAGGGTTAGGAAGTACCAGAGTCCAAATATTGATTTCAGTCAAGGTTTTAAATTCAAGGGACATCGCATCATACCAGACAAGATGTTTGGAGGTAGCGGAGAAACTGGTGGGTTCATCTGGAATCTCCATGGTGGTGCTAAAGCAATGACGCTGCGGATATGGTACAGTGCCATCAGTGACTTGACGAAGATGCAGAGAGTTGGTATGATTTCGAGTTATGATCGAAGACCGAGGAGGAAGGAGATTGTGAGAGACATGTCGAGATGGACCAGAGGAAGGTTGAGAGATCGAGGAATTAGAATGAGAAGAAGAAGAAGTAGTGGAACTCGAAGAGAGATTAGGGTTTGTTACAGAAGGAGTAGGATTTGGCGGAGAGAGATTAGGGCTAGTGGGAGGGGGATTAGGGTTTGTGGGAGGGTGGGCGAATGTGTTTGGGTTACAACTAACAGAGGTAGGTATCAATTTGCTAGGGTTACGAGTGTTTTGAAGGATAGTTTGAGTTGGATCGGGCTGTGGGCCGAGTCCTAGAATGGACAGCGTTTGAGTGAACAAAGGGAGTGCAATAGAGGTAGGTGTCTGGGCCTGAGAAGGTGGTGTGGGCTGGACCGTGGAGTAGGGAAAGAGCTCTTCATTGAAGAGAACATCTCGTGAGATGTAAATTTTTTTGGAAATGGGCTCAAAACATTTGTAGTCTTTGTGAGATAGGCTATAGCCCAGAAAACTGCAATGAGTGGAACGAAAATTGAGCTTGTGTTTGTTATAAAGTCTGAGATTGGGCCAACATTGACACCCAAAGATTTTCAAAAATGTGTAATCGGGATTTTTATTGAAAACTTTGAAATGAGGTGATTCATTATTGAGAACCTTGGATGGAAGTAAATTAATTAAGTACACGGATGTTTCAAAGGCTTCAACCCAAAATGTGAGAGGGAGGGAAGAATGGGCTAGAGTTGCAAGCCCAGTTTCAACAATATGTCTGTGTTTTCGTTTTACTAGGACATTTTGCTGATGAGCATATGGATATGAAAAACGATGATTAATTCCAAGTTTGATGCATTGAGTGGTTATGGGCTTGAATTTGAGTCCGCCATCAGTTTGAAGATTGATTAATTTTGTGTTAAATAGATGTTCAACACAAGCAAGAAAAATGGGAAAAAGTTGATGAACATCAGATTTTAACTTTAAAGGAAAGATCCAGGTGTATCTGGTATAGTGATCAATGAAAGAAGCATAATATTTATATCCATTGTGACCATAAGTCTGCTCTTACGATTTCTAAGGGCCGAGAACAATTGGGCCCATTAGAGACTTAAGGCAGACTGTGACACTTAGCAAGAGGACACAATAAACACTTAGAAGTAGGTTGATTGTGGAGAATCGGCAAGCAATTGATGCGTAGAACAACATAGACGATATCTAAGGAAGGGTGGCCAAGACGGTGATGCCATTGGGAGAGAAAGGCTCGCTCGCCGAGATGGGTGGAAGCAGAGGTGATTGGAGACTAATTTATTGCCGGAGGAAAAGCGTAGAGGCCGTTCTTAGTCGGTAGGTGATGAGGCACCTCTTGGTCTGAGAGTCCTTCACACAGACATAAGTCGCGTGAAACTCAAAAAAACAATGATTATGAAGACAGAATTGAAGTATAGAGACAAGGTTTTTTGAAATTTCAGGAACATGAATAAGGTTACGTAATTTATAGGAGGAAGAGTTGGAGTTAAAGAAGCCGTCACTAGGATTTTGAATCAGGAGGCATGAACCGTCACCTATGCAAATTGCTTCAGAACTACCATAAGATTCACTGGAGAGATTGAGGTTGCTGAGGTCATAGGTAAGGTGGTGTATAGCCCCAGAATCAAAATACCATGTGGGATCAAAAGAAGAGAAGGATGTGGTGTTTTGGTTTGGGTTAGGGTTTGGAGAGGCATAGTTTGCTGAGAAGGAGGTTGGAGGTTTTGTTTGGTAGGAACGGTTGAGTTGGTGTCGACATTGGAGAGCAGTATGGCCTTGTTTGTTACAAACTTGGCATGTTGGGCGTGTTTGAGAACCAGGTGTTTGAGGAAATGTCCCAGCCGATGCATGTCCTCCCCGTCCATTTGAGCGACCTCTCCCTCGACCCTGTCTACCATCACGAGGGTTACCACGACCCCTTTGATCACGACCACCATAAGAGCTATAATTAGTAGAGAATTCAACAACATTTTTAGTAGATTGAGAGAGTATTATTTCATGAACCAACAAAAGCTGATAGAGTTCTATTTTTTTTTTTTTTTGATAAGTAAAAAGCTGATAGAGTTCTATTAAAGTCACAGGATCAGATCTGGTGGTAATAGGGATAACAATGGGTTCATAAGCTGGACCAAGTCCATTGAGGAGGTAGGTGACAATTTCCTTATTTGGTAAGGGATTACCAGTGGTGGCTAATGTATTAGCGAGAAGCCGGGCTTTACCAAGGTAGTATGTGATGGACATATCTCCCTTAGACAAGTTTGTAAGTTGAAAATGCACTTGGTACTCCTTGGCTTGGGACTATGATGAGAAAAGAGTATGAAGAGAGTCCCAAAGAGCACGGGCAGTGGTTGATCTAAGAACATGGCCAAGAATGGAGTCAGACAAGGCAAAGAAGAGCACACTAAGAACAAGTTGGTCTATTCTCTTCCAGGTAAGATACTCTGGGTTGGTTTTTGGGGTTTCCTCTGTTTTGAAAAGAAGAAATTGGGTTGGGGATGGAATTGTTCCATCTACATATCCATAGAGATATTTTCTTCTAAGGTATGCAGAAATCTGAACTTTCCATAGCAAGTAATTCTTAGTAGTAAGCTTAGTTGTTACTACATGAGAGAAGGAAGAAAAAATGGAGGAAGAGGGCTAGGAAAGAGAGGAAGTAGGCGTAGCCATGAATCAAGGAGACTGCTAGTCAGAACAACTTTGATACCATGTTAGAGGTACTGAATTCCTGAATAACTTCCTTGTATATTGATGACTTTGGTAGTGTGTATTTATACACTTTACAAAAGAATCAAATTCTGTTACAAGAGTATCAAAAATACAAACAAGTAGAAAATAGCAGAATTAATAAAATATTATTCTAGCCCTTTTTTATATTCGAGGGTATATGGTTAATAGTGTCATTGTTGCGACACAATACATCGGATACAACAACATTTTGGTTTTTCACTAGGCTGAAAACTCTTGGAAATACAGCAGTAGGGCCCTCTCTCCACACCATTTATCAAGCCAGATTCTTGTACCATCCCCAACCTTAAAATTTATGTGTGTTGCAAAGCCCTTCCACCCCTTCTGAATAAACTTCAAAAGACTCACTGAGTTAGAGCATATTTTGGCAGAACTGAGTAAGTTTGAACATGCCCTGATATTTAAATTATCTGAAACTTGAAGAGAAGAGAAAAAAGGGTCGGAATTGGGAACACGAAATGTATGGATATCGATAAACTTGCCTCCCAATGATGGGGTACTTTTCTGTTTGAGATAAGCTATTGCAGAAGCTTGAACCGGAATTAATTCTGTTAATCAGAATATATATTGTGTTTCATATGGCCAGTCCCGATCAATAGATGAGGATCCATAGAGCTGATCTCAATTTAATTTGACGAAGGCTTAGTTGAGTTGGGTTGGGTTGGGTTTTACAATCATATGTACTGGTGGTTTAATACTGGTTAAATTTCGTGGAACGTGGAACTTTGACTGGAAGAAGATAACTGCAAACTTTTTTGCCTGGAAAATTAAACAAGAAAGGAGCTAAAACAGTGGCTATTAGTTTGTTCTCTGTAGAATTTTTGGGAAGCTCCATTGTTAAATCTCTTGAAGGATGGTGAAACTGATTGGGCAACGTCCTTTTTCCATATTATGTATAATGAGATTCTTAATTTTTAAACAGATTATGGTTATTTGGTTGATCAAATGTGGAGCTTAGACATACAGAACTGATTTTATAATCACCTTCAATCACTAATCACATTCCATGGCCACTTCAAACTTTTAGATTCTTCTATACACAAATGTTATCTCCTTGCCCGATATGTGCGTTGTTGCATTTATATGACTATGTAGATCTAATTCTGATATATAAGATGGTGTTCGTCCTGTGTACATGGGCTATATTTTCATCAATAAAAAGTCCTTCATTACTCAAGAAAATAAATAATAATTAGATGGAAAATTTTGTTTGAAGTTATTTTGGATGGTTACTCACCTACTCAAGAACTGACATTGTTTTGTTCTTGCAGTTCTATGCTTACATTTTCCCCAAGCTTGAACTTGTGAAGATGAAGGCAGACTTTCTTAATAGAAATGTTAATGAAGGATTCAGTGGTGGTGAAAGGAAGCGCAATGAAATTTTACAACTTGCAGTATGAATACTTCAATATTTTTATCTTCAATATGTTTTCCTTGGGCTATCTTCTATATCTTGTTATCTTAACTAATATGTTACCGTCGTTGTGGAAGAAGAACTTAATATTCCACTATATCAGAAAAAGGATTACATTCCCCTTTATATAGACGATAATTCTCATCTAATTTCTAGGGATATTTACAACTTACCTAGAATAGAATTAAATCCTATCTAAAACAGAAAGCAATAAACATGGAAACTTCAATCTAAGGATGTGGTAACAGGCTACCAGAATCCCTAAAATCGTGGAACCAAAACCATGATCTGTTAGCTGTAGATTTCCTCAATCTCAGCCCCTAACAACGCAGACAGATCATCAAACTAATTAAATCTTCCAGTAATTCTACAGTTACTTTTTTATTTCCAAAATGATAGGGGGCAGCCCACACACCGGCAGCCCCCTCACAGCTACAGTGCAGCTAGCACAGCTCTTTTTATTAAACTTTTCCATTGTGGCTTTGACAGTCACATTTGTTTTTCTTTTCTTTCTTTTTTTTTTCCAAATTTTTTAATTCTGTTCGATCTTGATTCAGTATTATTTATTCCATCTCTCCTGTGCTAACAGCCTTTTTTATATCTAGGTTCTGGGTGCAGATTTGGCCATCTTGGATGAAATTGATTCTGGACTGGATGTTGATGCACTTCGAGATGTAGCAGAATCAGTGAATGGGCTTTTGACTCCAAAAAATTCTTTATTGATGATTACTCATTATGAGCGTCTTCTGAATTCTGTAAAGCCTACATGGATCCACATCATGGTATGTCATTCAAAGATCTTGGAGAATTAGTTGCTTTTGTTTGGGTTTGAGGTTGTCTAGGAGAGGAAGCGGGATTTGATGGGGCATTGCCTTTTCCTCTGTTGTGGAGGAATTTTAGATTGTCATTCTATATGAGTCTCTGCTTTGCATGTATCTGGATTTTATGAAGACAACGTGAATTGGTAGTTTTAGTTAAGAAAAAATAGAGGGTAGGTAATTGAGAGAGGTTGGGAATGGGTGCAGATCAAGTTGAGCATTGGCTGGCCTCTAACTCAGCTCAAGATATATATGTATGTATATATATATAGAGAGAGAGAGAGGGAGAGAGAGAGAGAGAGAGAACACTTGGCTCAAGTAGTAGCTGCAGCTCTAGGTTTGGTCTTTGCTGTTGCCTAGGCAATGGCTCAGTGAAGGCAATGGTGAAATTCTAGATTATGGACCATATCTTCAAGTGCCATGGAAACCAGAATGGCTTCATTTTGTTTCCATCAGAATTTAAAAAAAAATAGAATTTTTTTTTCATTTTACTATGATATTGTTGCATTTGAAATTATTGCAGCACTTTGATGTTTCAAGCTATGCTCTACATTCAACTTGTAAAAAGAAAAAGGAAAACTGTACTCTAAACTTGATAATTTGATAGTCATAAATCCAATTTTGGTGCACTGTACTAAGGCACGCTCCTGCTATTGAAATGGGTTTTAAATAGTTACTGCTTATTTATTCTTTATCTATGCCTCCATTCAATTGGCTTATATTTTGAATACATGGCTTTCAGGAGGACGGGAAAATTGTGAAGACAGGAGATTTTTCAATAGCAAAACTTCTGGAGGACGGAGGGTATCAAGCAATTTCTTCAGCATAACTGCATGGCAATTGATGTTGGTATTCTTTCTCCCTCCCTCTCCCCGCCACTTAGCAACATTTAGGTCAAACTTTCTGATGCCAACAATTCTCTTGCAAGCGTCCTGATTCATCTATCTTAAGGCTCATGAGAATTTCCTTATGACAAATGCAGCGATCCTCATTTTTAAATTGGGCTTAACAGGATTTGTGCATCAAGAGGCGGATTTGTAGCTTCTGAGACCCAGGTTGCAGCTGCCGGCCATCAAAATTTCACTCCTGGTGTTGGCTATATTGTCAGATTATGTATCTTCACCATGCCTAATCTTCAATTTACATGCCGCTTTGTGTCAAAACTTAAACTGATTGCTCTCTAACATTACTGCATCTCCGAGGAGAGACACTGCAGAATTTATCACAGGAATTTTATCCCAGCAACATATTATGTTTTAAGACTAGTGAGAGATAACAGCCATACTTCATGATGTATGTACGACTATATTAGTCTTAGATGCTTCTTGGGCTGGTCTTGCTGCGGAGTAAGAAATTTTTATTGATGGGAAATCTCTATCCACGAATATCTTTTATAAGGTTTAAACGGATGCTGCTACCGCTAGTAATGTTAGTGCTAGATTTAGGCCCCGCTTGGATTCAGAGATGAGATGAGTTGAGATGAGTTTAGATGAGTTTAATTTATTTTTTAATATTATTATTATTTTGGAATTTGAAAAAGGTGTATTGGAAATTGAAAAAGGTGTATTGGGAATTGAAAAAGGTGTATAGGAATTTGTGTTTTATATAAAAAATTATAAAAATATAATAATAAAATGAAGATGAGTTGAGATGAGCTGAGCTCACCTCTGAATCCAAGCGGGGCCTAATGTGTTTGTTCTCGTTTTCGGTTCTTTTTTTGGGCCCATTATCTTTCAATATTGGGTTTAAGGCGGTGTGACCCATGAACTCCGGAAATGACCTTTTTCATGGGTGTTGATCCAGGTGATGAAGCATGGACGGTACTACTAATAATCTATCCCATATTAGATAAAGAATTTCACATGTTGGGCCAGAATCTAAATCCACAGAAGATATTCAAAATTGAGTGATGCATTAGCTATAAAGAGATTTTATAAGATTAAAATTACAAAATGTTAGCTTGATGTAGTACCTTGAATTATAAAATAGATATAATATATTATATAAAGTGATGTTAGTTTGTGGGTGTATTTTTATGGGCTTTTTTTTTGTTCTGACGGTAACACTTATCTTGAAAATTTAAAAAAATATAAAATAAATGTGATTTGTCATTTATTGATGTAGCTTTTGAGAATAATCAAGTGGATTATTTTATTAAAAAATAAACATTTTAGTTACTAAGAGATTATATAAAAATAAATCTATAAAATAAATAAGAGATTATATTTATTTTTTAATAAGTTTGACATTTCTATTTAAAAGGTTCAAGAAAAATTTAGATTCGAAATTCCGATGAACACCTCTAATAAAAATTATGTAACTTGATACAATACGTTAGATTATAAAATTACTTTAATGTAAATTAGATCTAACATACCACGTGAAGTCACGTTAATTTGAAAATTTTCTTTTACGTAATCTCTTTATATCTATAGTAGTTTTTTTATTAAAAGGGTGTATGGATAAATTCATAGACTCGGTCACTATTATTGTCCAAAAATGGCGCAGATCGAAAGAGAATAAAGATTCATTCCTAGGACACATTGAAGTAGCGATTGGGCATCGATGAATGTGGTGTGTTCCCGATAGTGGTCCAGTGTGGCTGTATGATACCCATTCGTATGTCCATGGAGGTGTACAACAATAATAATAATAATAAATGAGACACAATTTTACGTGATTTAGCAAAGTCAACATTCATGAAATTTTGGAGGAGAATTTTCATTATAATATGCTTATTTATAGTCTTTATTGACTTCTCATCCTCACTGTACAGTAGATATTTAAGTTTCGCTCTCTAATTTTCTCTTTTCACAATAGTATTTTTTTTGTGAGGTTGAAGAATAAGAAATCCTCAAGAAATTTGGCCAAAAGAGTCACCGAAATCATGTATGTCCCTCTCTTTTATCTCCACCCTCTTTACTTTATGTCATTTTCCCTTGCGTTATGTCAATTTATCAATTTTATTCTTTGACTTGTTATCTTTCCCATGTATGAAATACTGTACTTTTCATGCATTTGTCTTATTTTTTTCTCCCACCTTGCCTCTCTCTTGGGGGGTCTCTCAATAAATTAGGTTTAAGAAAATTCATAGGTTAGGAGAAAAATCCCCTCACAACTATGCATTTGTGGATTCAAATATCATAAATGGCGCCACTATTAATGTCTTATTTCACACACGTGTGAGCCTATATTTTAGGAGCTTAGGACTTTTAGGCTTGGGCCTGCACGAACATTGTAGAAAAATGCAAAGATAGGAGAGAGCAGTCTTAAAGGCTCGGGAGTCTCTAATGCATTGGAGCTTTAGAAGCTTGAGTACTATGAAAGTATAGATGATAAAGTGTCTAGAGTTTTCTCGTACTTAAAAGTTTACTATTTATATCTAGAGCCTCAGGAGTTAGAATATGCCTATCCTCATATGGTTCTTAGTCTCTAAAATATTCCTTAGTCAAATTTTTTAATGTGGAATGGCCTCTACGGTGATGTTATTAATATGAGGTATAGTCTAAATTGTGGTATCATTAATACGGTATGATTCCCTTGTTTACTTATTTTTGCTATCATTTTTGATTGCCTGCTGGTGTTTTCATGTCAAAAGATAAAAAATTTTAATTTATTCCTTTTTGACCAATTGGATGGATACAGAAGTACTTGGTATCGTTCGGAAGGTGTTCCAAGATGACAGGTTCCATCCCTGGTGCTATCTCCTATCTAGTATGGGTCGTGATGTGTAGCATCTTATGTAGAGTTGTCCTAAATTAGGCTTTCTTATTTTAACTTCTTCTTTTATTTAGACTAGGCTTTATCTCTTGGGTACTTGAAGGAAATTCTCATTACACATTAGATAATGATTGCTTAGAATTAGAGTTGTCTCGGATTTAAATTTGGGCCCCGGCTTTTCCTTTGGGGATTGGGCCTGGAGTTATTGGATGGGTGTTGCTGCGTGGTTTTGGTAGTTTAATGCAACGGGCGAGGGTCCCCTTGTCAATTGTGTATTTTCCTTGGAGTCTTGGACCTTAAGCCACTACAGACCCTGAACTAGAAGAATAGAAAACCCCTCTTTCTCTCTCTCTCTTTTGCCCCTTTGTTTTCATGAAATTCCCAACCTGTTCCATTCTCGGACTAAACCAAAAGTCGGCCCCCATTTCTACGTTCACTTTCTGCTAACTTGCAGACGAGCCCTCTTTCTCTTTCTCTTTCTCTATCCCCCTCCTCCCCCCTCTCTCTCTCCCTCTCTCTCATATTTTTTTCTTTTATCCGAGCAAGCTCTTTCAGGATTCGTCGATCGGACGGGCATCAATCCGACCAACCATGACTCTGATCACTCCTCCACCGTTGGATGTAATTCCCAAATTCTCCCTCTCCCTCACTCTCTCTATGCAATTCAATTTTGATCCCTAAAGCCACTCTCGTTCTGTGTATCGCTAGCGCGGTGCTGTGCTTAATCGGCGTCCGGTTTCTGCCGTCTCTGCTCGCCCACGCTTAGTTGCTGGGGTTTTCTGCACCAGATCCGAGCACTGGGATTGACCATTTTTTTTTATTGATTTTCGCAGCAACAGCAGCAGCAGCAGGACGATGATGAGATGCTGGTCCCGCACACGGAATTCCCCGAAGGTCCTCAGCCCATGGAAGGTAACGACTTCAAATCGCCTTTTATCGACTTTCTGAATCCTTGTACGTTTCCCAAGAATGTGGTCGGAATTTGGAGGAGGGCCGGAAACTCTTTGTTTTCCCGTTCCGTTCCGCGTTTGCTCCGAGTCTCTGACAGTTAGTTGATGTGCGATTGAATCACTGTCTTCGGTCTTCTAATGCCTATGCGAGTGATGGTTTAACGTTTATCGGTTTTGCTGTTTTAGTTGCTAAGCCGAGGAAACGAAAGAAAAGGTCGAATATCTATAATAGATATGTTTAAGTTCTTTTGAAATGTTACGCACCTCAATTTGGAATTATCTATTTTATTAATTTCTGAGTCATCCTCGGTGTTATGGGGAAGTAATTCGGCCACTGGTACCGAGCATTTAGGGTTTATGTTGAAATTTCACTTTTTGCTATTTATTTGATTCGTTTTTACTTTTTGTTTACTTAATGCAAATACTTATACTTGGTTCTGGGTGGCAGCCCCCACGTTGGGGGTGGTTGTTTTTTCAGCGTCGAAATTCAAATCTCTTATCAGGCATAACTATGACAATTGATTATATTCAATGTTCTTAGAATATAATATTGGAGATATGTAATATCTAAATTACTCCTGTTATTTTTTCTTCTCTCAGTACATGAATGGAGACATTGTGTTTGATTATTATTTTTGGTTATTTATTTTAGTAGCACAAGCAGAAACGGCCAATACAGTGGATGCTCAGGCCGTGGATGATCCACCTTCAGCAAGGTTCACATGGACAATTGAGAACTTCTCGAGGCTTAATGCCAAGAAGCTGTACTCTGACGTTTTTTTTGTTGGAGGCTACAAATGGTATTTTGATATTCTTTTTTTACGTTTTTAACATCTCTATATCATTTGTGTTTGATTATGTTTGTTTGCTGATGGTTATGATCTGTGTTTCATTGATCTTGGCAGGCGGATTCTAGTCTTCCCAAAGGGGAACAATGTCGATCATTTGTCTATGTATCTAGATGTTGCAGATTCTGCAAATTTGCCATATGGGTGGAGTAGATATGCCCAGTTCAGCTTGACTGTTATCAATCAACTACATACTAAGTACTCTATTAGAAAAGGTACTTTCTGCACTTACTTTTTTGATTAGTTATAAGAGATATTTTATTTCAAGTAAATAGGCATAGCCCAAGTACATAGGGAGTATACAAATGAGAGACACCTATTTACAAGCTAAATATGACAAATTAAAACAAAACAAAACAGAACATTCATTCCCATCCTTTACAAGGTTTGAAATCCAAAATCTGAAAGTATTATGAAAAAAATCCTTTTACTCCTCCAAAGCTTGTTCACAATTATCAAAACATCTTCCATTTCTTTCAACCCATAAGCACCTCAGGAGGTATAAGGGAATGATTCTCATAATAGCAAGTTTAATTTCTTTCCCAACAATTCCTTGCAAATTGCGAAAACATTCGACGTGTGCATGGGCATCACCCATGAAAATCCAGCCCAAACAGAAATTGCATTCCAAAACCATGTTGCCACCTTAAAATGCAGAAAAAGATGATCAATGGATTCACTGCTCTTTTGCACATATAACACCATTCAATTGCTTGAATACTTCTCTTCCTCAAATTATCAATGGTCATAATTTTTCCAAGGGATACTAGCCAACCGAAAAAAACAACTTTACTAGGCACCTTTGATCTTTAAATATTGTTCCATGGATAATTCTTAACCTCATAACTAGTTAGGGCCTTGTAATAAGAACTAGTTAAGAGTTCAAGTTCCACCTAGTCAAGTGGGAGAAGGTGTGTCGTGAAATACGGTGGTTTGGGGATTAGAAATTTGAGGTTTTTTAATCAGGCACTTCTTAGCAAATGGCTGTGGAAGTTTAATAAAGAGCCAAACGCCCTATGGGAAATGGTAATAGATAGCAAATATGGTGGTACATTGGGAGGTTGGTGTACTAGAGAAGTGAGAGGGCCCTATGGAGTGGGGTTATGGAAATGTATAAGGAAAGGGTGGGGGGCTTTTTTCAACGTCATACAAGACTTCATGTGGGCACAGGTTCTAGGATCAAAATTTGGAAGGATGCTTGGTGTGGTACAAGGGCCTTACAAGATCTTTTTTCGTCACTTTTCCAGATTACTAGTCCTCCTGAAGCAAAAGTGGAGGAGGTTTTAGGGATTTTGGGAGGGAAGGTTCATTGGCACATCAACTTCAATCGGCTGGCACAAGATTGGGAGATGAACATTTTAGCAGCATTTTTTAGTCTAATTTATTCCATACGCCTGAACAGTTAGAACGAAGATGGTTGGGTGACACCTGCAGGGAAATGGGTTTTTATTGTTCGTTTTTTCTATAAAGTTCTCACACAAGCACCTGACGCACAGCTTCCTTGGCGGCAGCTTTGGAGGAATAAAACACCTCCCAAAGCTTCATTTTTTGTGTGGACTACCTCGTGAGACAAGACTCTTATCACGGACAACTTGAGAAAAAGGAGGGTAGTCATCACTAATTGGTGCTGTATGTGTAGAAGAGAGGGTGAGTCGGTGAATTATTTGTTGCTACATTGTAATACAGCTAGGATGCTTTGGAATGAGGTGTTTAGAAGATTGGACCTAGCTTAGGTTATACCGGAGTTTGTTGTGGAAACCATGGCGTGCTGGACCTCTATCTATGGTTTGCAACAGATCAAAGTAATATGGAAGATGATCTCTACATGTATTATGTGGTGTCTATGGCAGGAGCATAATGATCGGACATTTGAAGACAAGGAAAGATTGTTAGAGGAGTTAAAGATTTTTTTTTTAGAACCTTATGTACTTGGTCTACTGCTATGAAATTTAATGGCATGGACCTACATGATTTTCTTGCTTCTAATGTCCTTTTGTAATTGGCATGGTCCTTTAATACTTTGTAATTGGCATTTATGCCCATTCTTTGATTAATAATACTTATTTACTTATCAAAAAACTAAAAAAATAAGAACTCACGGAAAATCTGGAATTCTTAGAATGCAACCACAACAATTTTTTATTTTTGATAAGTAATGCAACCACAACAAACTATCTTCTTGGTTCTGAACAATCTTCTTCTCATATAACTATCCCAAAAAATCTGAAACTTCATTAGCTTCCCAATCTTGGATATCTTTTGCAAATTCTACATTCCAACAAATCAAGTTGTTGGAGATAAGAGTAAGAATCAGCAATGGCAGCCCCTTTGTTGTTAGCAATCCTGAAAAGATTGGAAAAAACATCTTTGAGGAGAATTCACACACCAAATATCATGCTAAAAGTAAATCTTAGCCCCATTCCCCACTTTAAGTTTAGTATGTTTAACAAAAACATCCAATTCCTTTCAAATAAACTTCGATAAACCCACTCCAAACGGCCCTCAAACTTCTTTTGAACACCAATTTCCTAATGATTTTTCATGAATTTCATTCACAATATTTTTCCATAGAGCATTATTCTCAAGCTATCTCCAAAACCATTTACTAAGGAGAGCTTTATTGAAATGTCTTAGGTTTGCACACCTAAGCCTCCTTGAGATACCGGAAGACAAATCTTATTCCAAGTTATCAAATGGAACTTTTTTTTTTCTCCAGTTCCATCTCATAGGAAATTCCTATAGAGTCTCTCAATGGTTTTAGCAACCCCAACTGGTAATGGAAAGAGAGATAGAAAATAAGTGGGAAGGTTAGACAAAGTACTCTTAATAAGAGTAACTCTATCCCCTTAGACAAATATAGCTTTTTCCAACCGGCTAGCCTTCTCCTAATCTTCTTAATCACGCCATCCCAAATAGCAATTGATTTATGGGGAGCTCTCAAGGCTAAACCAAGATATTTCATAGGAAGTGCCGTAATCTTGCATCCCAAAATGTTGGCCAGATCTGAGATGTTGCTAATCGAACCCACAGGAACAATTTCAACTTTGGATAAATTGATTCTCAAATTAGAAACAGCTTCAAAACAAAGAAGAAGAGCTCTCAAAGCCCGGAGATGATATCTATTGCTATCACATAAAATAAGTATATCATCAGCGAAGAGCAAATTAGAAACTGTAGTAATGCCATGGGACTCATTTCCTACCTCGAAACGCGACTTAAAGCTACCTCCAACAGCCGCATCAATCATACGATGCACTTCGGGCGCTGCTGTGCTTACAGCTGCTAGAAATCTAAAATGTGAATGCATAGAACTATATAATTCAGTGTAGAGGTAGAACAGCTTAACTATTGTACCAACCTGACTGCTCATGACGCATTTTTGATCAGTAAAAGATAAGTTTTATTAATAGGAATGAAAAAGGCATAGCCCGTGTACACGGGAAGTATACAAAAGGACTGCTCATGACACATACCAAGAGATAAAGGGGGGAGCTGTTGACAAGAAGGTGGAAATTATTTTATGGGTTGTCGTAAATTTAAAAAAAAAATATGAATAAACTTTTTTTGATAGGTTAAAAAATATAAACAGTGTCACAAATCTGCATATAGTTTCTTCTATTTTTGTGCTTCAATGGCTGAGTTTGCCTTCCCCTTCATGGGGTAGGGTTGTGCCTTATGCCTTTGTATGTGATGATAATTAATATCCTCTTGCACCTTGCAGAAACACAGCATCAGTTCAATGCGCGTGAGAGTGATTGGGGTTTCACTTCGTTCATGCCTCTTGGTGAATTGTATGACCCTAGTAGAGGTTATCTCGTAAACGATACATGCATAGTTGAAGCCGATGTTGCCGTACGTAGGGTTGTTGATTACTGGTCACATGACTCAAAAAAGGAAACTGGTTTTGTTGGACTTAAAAACCAAGGAGCTACATGCTACATGAATTCTCTTCTTCAGACACTCTACCATATTCCTTACTTCAGAAAGGTTAGCTTGGTTTCTCTTTGTACCTCGTCTTATTACTTGTAATCTATAAAGATACTTAATTTCTATGATTATCGGCTTCAGGCTGTGTATCATATGCCAACTACTGAGAATGATATGCCATCTGGAAGCATCCCACTGGCTCTGCAAAGTTTATTTTACAAGCTCCAGTATAGTGACACCAGCGTAGCAACAAAAGAGTTGACAAAGTCTTTTGGTTGGGACACTTATGATTCATTCATGCAGCATGATGTGCAAGAACTGAACAGGGTTCTTTGTGAGAAACTTGAAGACAAAATGAAGGTACGTAGAGGTTTTAGGATGTTTAACTCTGCACCTTTTCTTATATGTTCGCGGGTGATTTAAATTGGATTTTTCTTATTGACACAGGGAACTGTTGTGGAGGGTACAATACAGCAGTTATTTGAAGGGCACCATATGAATTATATTGAGTGCATCAATGTGGACTATAAGTCAACTAGAAAAGAATCATTCTATGGTGCATATCTAAGGTTATAGTGAATTTCTATTTTATTACAGATGGACTTAGTGTGCTTATGGATCCTTTTGGTATTTTTAGATCTTCAACTTGATGTAAAAGGGTGTCGGGATGTATATGCTTCTTTTGACAAGTATGTGGAAGTGGAACGTCTTGAGGGTGATAATAAGTATCATGCTGAACAATATGGTTTACAGGTAAATTCCTCTTAGATGGGTGGACTTCGTTTGTTTTAAATATTGCCTTGTTGTTTCCTGAGGATTTAAGTCCTTAACAAATCTTCATCTTGTCCCCTTATTGTCGAAGTGTAGGCCAGGTAATTTGTCCTCTTACCACCGTTTTCTTTGTGTAAGATTGGATTCTTCTAAATGCAGCTGCCATTTGTTCCTTTTTAATTGATTGCCTAATCAAGAGGTGATTTTTGCTTGAATGACTATTTCCTTAGGATGGTTTTGAAAGAAATTTTTGTATGTTCGATCTTTCAGGATGCTAAGAAAGGTGTTCTGTTCATTGATTTTCCGCCTGTCCTTCAACTTCAGCTAAAACGGTTTGAGTATGATTTTATGCGCGATACCATGGTAAAAGTGAGTAGTGGAGTGGATCCTTTTTCTTGGCTGTTATGGTATTCACAAAATTTCTATGCATGCTTTGCGTCTTTCATTTTGCCATATTGTTTTAGATTTTTAACACATGGTTATGTCGATTTGCCTTCAAACCCTGTAACCGTAATTACATCTCTTCCACTGATTGCCAACAGATAAATGACCGGTATGAATTTCCCTTGCAACTTGATCTGGATAGAGAGAATGGAAAATACCTATCGCCTGATGCAGACAGCAGTGTGCGCAACCTTTACACTCTTCACAGGTATTAATAATATCTCTTTGTTGGATTGTGATGTATGCAATGACATTTATTGGACAAAATATTTGCTTTATTTGAAAACTTTTCTCCAAAGTTTCATAGATCCAACATAGAAATTGTACTGTTGCATGTGAGCTATTTGGAACATAGGCTGGATGTACTGCATCATGCATGTGGATACTTGTGAATAGTGAGTGGGACACTACTTTAGGCATGAAAATGGTTCACTATAGAGCATGGATAGAGACATGACATTCTGATTGTATTGCACATGTACACGATAAGAATTTCTAAAATTTTCATTTTAACTCATCTAGTTTGAAATCTTAGGTTCTAAAAGTATGGTAATGAAGGCATATTTATTTAACCACTTTCCTTATAAAACCATTCCCCTTCTCAGTAATGTTTATTTCAAGCATGAGGCTAAAAAGGGCATTGCATTAAAATTTGGACTTTTGAATATGATTGGAGTATTGATTGGTAGTTAGATGGAGGACTTTTCAGTATTTAATACTTATATTGAAATATCCACCTGGTGCTTACAATGTGTGAATGGCTGGTATGATTTAGGGGTGGTTTGGATTGGGAGTTGAGATAATGATCGCAAACTCATCATTACACTTTTTCAAATTTCCATACAAAATACAAATCTCAATTCAACCTTTTCAAATCTCATTTCAACTTTTTCAAATTTCAAAACAATAATTATATTTAAAAATATTATTTTATTCAACTTTTAAAATTCATCTCAACTCATCTTCCAATCCAAACCACTCCTTAGGGCATGTTTGGACACTTAGAGTATCTCAGAATTTTGTGAATAGTAGTGAAATGGTTTCAATGAAGATGTTTTATCGCATTTTGGGAAATGAAAGAGAAAAAAATGAATAAAAATATATAAAGTACGTATAAAAAAAATATTATAAAGTATTTCTGATAAGTAGTAAGAGAATGTTTATTGCCAAGTAAATAGGTAGGCCAAGTACACAGGAAGTATACAAGAGAAAACATCTAAATACAAGCTAGAAATTTTTTTTTTTTATAGGTAATCATAGAAATTTCATCGATAGAAATAGGCTAAGCCCAAGTACATGAGTAGTATACATGAGGATTAGCTAGAGGTTACAATCGAAAGAAGGATTCAATGAACATTAAGACCGTTACGAGGTAGGGTTCTTGTCCATAAAAGCAAATACAAGCTAGGAACTAGAAAAGGCTAAAAGGAAATAAAGAAGATATCTTTATTCAACACGAGCCTTTGGATACACAAAGTACTAAAGAAAAACTCCCTAATAAGATATATTTTTTGTTGATAACTAATAAGAATTTTATTACCATAAAAAGGCATAGCTCAAGTATATAGGAAGTATACAAGAGGATATACCTACATACAAAGACTAAAAAGATAGAACAAACAAGAATAACTTCAGCACATCATCACCATTTGTTACATTAGCTTTAGCCCAACTTTATGTCTATGGGCTAAGACTAATGTAATGAATGGTGATAAAAAAAAATTGGGTATAAAAAATTCTAAAACATTTAATCGGGCTTTACTTTGAAAGTGGTTATGGAGGTATAATATGGAACTAGAAGCTTTATGGAAGTTGGTGGTTGATTGCAATTATGGAAGCTTATGGGATTATTGGTGTACTGAAGAGGTAAATGGGGCTAATGGTGTGGGGGTTTGTACATTCGGTGTGGGTGGGGTGATTTTAATAGCCAAGCTAGATTAGTGTTGGGGGGTCCTGAATAAAGTTTTGGAGGGACATATGGTGCGGTAATGGGTTCCTAAAGGATTCTTTTCCAAATATTTTTCTTGTGGCTCATAATCAAGAAGCTTCATTAGCTGACTTTTCATGCTTCGATCTTAAGACCAAGTGCAGTGGAATGTTACTTTTAGTAGAACGACACAAGATTAGGAAGCAAATAGGTTTTTTTCATCTTACTATATTTTGTGAAGCCAAATAGACAGCAAATCAATAGGCTATGGTGGACTCTTGTGGGTAAGGGCACTTTTTTGGTTGAAATCTTTCTACAAGTCCCTCACACATTCATCAAATGTTCAGTTCCTATGGAGGAAAATTTGGAGGAATAAGGCGCCTCCTAAAGCAGTCTTATTTACTTGGACAGTAGCTTTGGGGAAGATTCTGACCATCGATAATCTGTAAAAGTGATAGGTAGTTATTCTAGACTAGTGATGTATGTGTAAGAGATCCGGCAAGACAATGGAACACCTCTTGTTACATTGTGAGATAACTAGAGCCTTGTGGATCAAAGTGTTTAGCCGAGTAGAGTTATCTTTTATAATGCCTACAACGGTGGTTGAACTACTAGTTAGCTGGACACTTTCGTGAGGAGTCCCACAAATCACAGCCATGTGGAAGATGATCTCGATCTATTATGTGGTGCATATGGCAAGCACATAACGATTAGACTTTTGAAAACAAGGAGTAGTCACTAGAGAAACTTCTTTCTATTTTTTCGTATTTTATTTCTAAGGGCCATAGCTTTAGATTTTAATGGCTTAAGTTTTCATGACTTTCTAGTTCACAATACCTCAACTTGGATAGGTCTTATCTCTTGTTAGTAAAGATTCTCACAACAGATAACTTAAGGAAAAGAAGGATTATTATAGTAGACTGGTGTTGCATGTGCTGTAAGGGGGGAGAGTCGGTTAACCATCTTCTGTTATATTGCGAGATTGTTAGGGCGCTCTGGAATGAGATTTTCAATCGATTGAACATAACTTGGGTCATGCCAGAGACGGTGGGAATAGCAGTGGCGAGTTGGCCATTTATGCGAGGTAGACAGATTAAAGCGATGTGAAAGATGATTCCCATTTGCATTTTATGGTGTTTTTGGTAAGAGCGCAATGAGCGAACGTTTGAAGACAATGAGAGATCTCGAGAGGAGCTGATAGGTTTTTTTTTTTTAACTCTATGTACATGGGACCATTACCTTGGACTTTAATAGCATGAACACCACAATTTCCTTGTATCTAATGTGCCTGCTTGATGGGCCATTGTATTATTATTATTTTTTTTTTGGTGTTTTGCCACCTTTTTTATTAAAAACTTTTACTTACCAAAAAAAAAAAAAAATCTCTTGTATAACATCTTATGTACTTGGACTTTGCCTATCTTTATCAATAATTTTATCATTTACCTATAAAAAAAATAAAATGAATGGTGATGATGTGTTGAAATTATTCTAGTTTCTTCTATCTTCTTAGTAGTTGTATGTAGATATTTCTTCTTATATTCTTGTATGCTATGGGTTACGCCTTTTCATGGTGATATTCTTTTTTTTTTTGACAAGTAAAAAGATATATTATTTCAAGTAAATAGGTATAGCTCAAGTACACGGGGTATACAATTGAGAAACACCTATTTACAAGCTAAACAAAATATTAAAGCAAGGCATTACATTCAAACTTGTCCCTTACAAGGTTTTTCATCCAAAAGCTGAAAGTACTAATAAAAAGTTCCTATAACTCCCCTAAAGAGCGTTCACCATGAAAAGGAATGGTGATATTCTTATTAATTACTAAAGAAAAGACTCCCCAAGCTCACCCATCAAGTGGTCTCTATCTTCGAAGCATTGCCCATTCCTTTCCAACTATAAGCACCAAATCATACACGAAGAGATCATCTCCCACACGGCAACAATTTGATGTCTCCCCTTAAAACCTTGCCAACATGCAAAAAGATCCACCACTTGTTTAGGCACGACCAAAGCAATACCCGTCCAACAAAAAATCTCATCTCACAAAGTCTTAGCCAATTCACTATGAAGAAATAAAATGGTCAATAGATTCACCATCTTTCTTACACATGAAGCACCAATCCATGACAAACAACCCACGCTTTCTTAAATTATCCATGGTCAAAATTTTTCCTAGAGACGTAAACTAGCAGAAAAGTTCTACCTTACTAGTCCCTTACATCTCCAAATGCATTTCCAGGGGTATTTATTTATTTTTTATAAGAAAACAAATTTTATTGATCAATGAATAGGCAGAGCTCAGTACAATACTCAACAAGAAAACAAATTTATGCCCTAACTAAAAAGGTGCGATAGATACAAGAGAATCATGTAGGTCCATGCCATTGAAATCAACAACAATAGCCTAAGTACAAAGAGTTCTATAGAAGAAAGCTTTAAGTTCCTCCAGCGATCTCTCCTTGTCTTCAAACGTCTACTCATTACAATCCTGCCACAAATACCACATGATGTGTATAGAGGTCATCTCTCAAACCACATTATTTTGTTGCATGCCTCTTATATTTGTCCAGCTGGCCAGTATTGCCACTATCGTCTTCGGCATAACCCAAGCCATCTCTAATCTTTTATATTTTTTGACACTGGGTGTCCGGCACATCGTCCCTACTAATCTTGGGGGTGCACAGGCCCTCAATAAGGAGTTTCCTACATATACGGTTAATTCAAGGAAAAATCTTCTAGTTCGATGTCCCTTAGAGTTTGTTTACACAGAGGATTTGAACTTTAGACATAGTGGGAGCATACTCCTAGGCCCAAGGTCTTTACCACTTGAGCCAACCCCTAGAGTTACCAAGCCAGCTTTAATCTACTGAACACCTCATGCCATAATATCTTTGCCTCCTCCTCACAAAGATATTATTATTATTATTATTTACTTATAAAAAAAAACATCTTTGCTGTCTCACAATGTAGTAGGAGATGATCTACCAACTCGCCTCCTCCTCTACACATGCAATACCAATCTCTAATGATTATCCTCCATTTCCTTAAGCCGTCGGTTGTGAGGATCTTACCCAACAAAGCTATCCATATGAAAAATGCAGCTTTGGGGGCGCCTTGTATCTCGCCTTCGCCAAAGAAAGTGACTATTGAGCTCGTGTTAGAACCTTATAAAAAGAGAGAGCCGAGAATACCCCTTTCCCTACGGGTATTTACCACAACCCATCCTCTTGCTGATTGCTCGATTTTATGGACTACAAAAGGCTGTAAAAATCAGCAAAGGAAATCAATGTTGTGCTGCCTGACAAAAATTGATATTTCATTGGATTTGCCCTCTAGATATCCCCATGACTTCCACTACTGAAGCATCTTTGGCACTTGAAATTTGGGAAAGTAAGGGAATGAATCTTGTAGAGCACTATTACCACACCAAATATCTTTTCAAAATTTAGTCATGGAGAACTCACCCAAATGAAGCCGAGTGTGTCGAGTAAAGACCCCCCATTATTTTCTTATGTGCTTCCACAACCTCCATAGGTCCCTCTTACTTCTTTGGTACACCACCTCCCATAAGCCTACATATTTGCACTCAATCACCAACTTCCATAGGGCTTTTGGTTCCTTATTGTATCTCCACAATCATTTTTCAAGTAACACCCAATTAAAATTTTTCATATTTCTAATACTCAAACCACCATCAGAGATAGGAAGGCAAACTGTCTCCCACTTGAATAAATGGAATTTGAACTCCTTCCCCATTCCACTCTACAAGAAAA
Source organism: Platycarya strobilacea (assembly GCA_036898215.1). Taxonomy (NCBI): domain Eukaryota; kingdom Viridiplantae; phylum Streptophyta; class Magnoliopsida; order Fagales; family Juglandaceae; genus Platycarya; species Platycarya strobilacea. The sequence continues at coordinate 33,581,560 of CM072551.1, read as the reverse complement.
ATCACTTTAGAATTTTTCAATTCGGAACACCACACTTGCAGGTATAGGGAAAAGGGATAAGAAATAGGTTGGTAGATTAGATAATGTACTATTAATCAAGGTAATCCTAGCACCTTTCGACAAGTACATTCTCTTACATCTCGCTATTTTCTTCTTTACTTTCTCAATCATTGTATGCCATAGAGAGGAAACCCTTGATGGAAGTCCTAGGTAAGTCATAGGAAAAGAGGCTATCTTACACCTCAATGTTTTAGTCAGCTGTCATATATTAAGAACATCTCAATTGACACCATCTATGATTTCTTGAAGTTCACTTTCAACCCAAATGCTACTTCAAAACAAAGGAGCAGGGCCTTCAATGCTCAAACCTGATTTTGATTGACCTCACAAAAAATAAGCGTCATTTGCAAACAACAAATGAGAAGTAATAATTATTCCCCTATCTGGGTTCCAATCGATTGGAAAAAATCCTCAGTAGCCTCTTCTAACACAAATAAGGAAAATAAGCTTCCCAAGAAGCCGACACCAAAAATCTGTCCAGCCTAGACCATGCCTTCCCATTGGACCACATATAATCCCCTTTGCCATTGGTAAATTGGTAAGATCCAACTAAAAAATGAAATCTGAATTGACATTCATTGCATGATTGATGTGAGAATGCCCCACTCAATCACTAGGAAACCGAGTAATACTGTAATGCCCTCCAAAATACAGAAAAGATTGCCACCTTTCCTGTGAAAAACAAATGGCTTGCTTCTTCCCATACTCTACGCTCCATATTCACCTTGCTAAGAAATATATCCAAACCCCAATAAAAAGATATAAACTTGAAAAATATGAAAGAAACAAAGAGAAAGAAACTTGTAAGATTATGGATTATTCCTGGCGAGAAGCGCGGGGAATATGAAAGACGAAGAGACATGAGAGAACAGATAATAGAGACGAAGAAACTCTACCATAGGGAAGTTATGGGCAAGATATTGCTTTTTAAAGTTAAGAAATATTATTATAAAGTTAAGAAATTATTTGAATATAATTTTTGTTTGAAGTTTGTAAAAGTTGTATTGATTTTGGTGTTTAATTTTGAAGTTTGTAAAAGTTGTATTCATTTTTGTGTTTGAATAATGATTAGGTAATGATTAGACGAAAAAGTTGAAAATTTTAAATTGAAAAGTGTTGTGTTTGAGTGATGTTTGTGAATTAAATTATGAGAAGTTTTGAGAATTCTCAGTGTTCACGCATGCCTTTATTTGCTCCACCTTGTAAGTTTATTGGGTAACTACTTTGAGTGTCAGTACCACAATGCTCTACCAATTAGCTAACTCTATTTAAACATTTGTTAAATGAATAAAAGGGAGTGGAGACATGTCTATTTAACTTTGTTGATTAAATTATGATGTTGATAATATAGCATGTTTTGGTGACTGCTATCTTTCTTTATTAACCCTTTACTGTGGAGTGCCATACATACATACGTACATCTATCTATGTATATATATGTGTATATATATTCTTGTGTCTAGTGTTCACCCCTATCATTGATTGCTTAGATATAGTCTCTACATTTTTTTACCATTTTACAAATTGTAACTATCCACTGTTTTGTTTGTAGTGTTTTGGTTCACAGTGGCGGGGTGCATGGTGGACACTACTATGCTTTTATCAGGCCCACCCTATCTGATCAGTGGTAATGCATAATATCGACAAATTTTTTGCTGCTTTTAGTACTTGTACTGCTAGATCATTATAATTTTGGAATTGCTGTTAAGCTTGTTAATCTTCTCTGAAGGCTAACAAGTATATGAAGCTTTAATCCTTTCTGAGCTCAGGAAGGTTTACGACTAATCAGAGACTTATCTCATTCTACTTTGGTGTTTTTTTACTCTTTCCTGAAAGAATCCTTTTATAGCTTTATTTATAATTTTCATAGTTTCCTGTACATATACTCAAGTAGCTTTTGTTTTCTGTGGTATTCATCCCTGATTTAATCAATACCTTGATGTTTTTCTCATTTAGTCAGATATCAATATGCTATGATTTGTTGTCTTTAGGCTTAAGTTTGATGATGAACGAGTGACAAAAGAAGATGTGAAGAGGGCGCTAGAGGAGCAGTATGGGGGTGAGGAAGAGGTAACATCTATCTGCATATTGGTTCTATGTAATTTCTTAGTACATTAGTTTTTATTGATAGTTAATTGATGCCTTCTGTTCTCTGCTACATGCAACAGTTGCCACCGGCAAACCCTGGATTCAACAACTCTCCATTTAAATTCACTAAATATTCAAATGCTTATATGCTTGTTTATATACGTGAAAGTGACAAAGACAAGATAATTTGCAATGTGGATGAGAAGGACATTGCAGAACACCTCCGGGTAATATGTTTAATATCTCATTATCAACCTGAAAAGTTTTGCACCTCGTTCGTAACAAAGTAATTTCTGCTTTGAACATGACATTCCAGATAAGGTTGAAAAAAGAACAAGAAGAGAAGGAGCAAAAGAGAAAGGAAAAAGCAGAGGCACATCTTTATACTATCATAAAGGTTACAGCTTTGAAATCTCGTGTGTGTGTGTGTGTGTGCTGCCTATCTCTCTCTGTTCTTGTTGCTTAAATGTCTATACAGCATTTATCAGTTCCATTGTTGCCTGTAGGTTGCACGTAATGAGGACCTACTTGAACAGATTGGAAGGGATGTATATTTTGACCTTGTGGATCATGAAAAAGTTCGTAGTTTTCGTATTCAAAAGCAGTTGCCCTTTAACCTCTTCAAGGTACTATTGATTTGTTATTTTACCTTATATTTTCTTATATTTTTATTAATTGGCACTAGGTTTCCAGGAACAAAGTCTGGACTAATCCCAGGGGTGCATAGGCCCTCGGCAAGGTTTTTTGCAAGGGTTTGAACCTTATACCTAGAGGGAGCATACTACTAAGACCAAGACTCTTACCACTTGAGCCAACTCCTGGGAGTTGTTGTTTTACCTTATATATAATAGATATTTGAATATATAGAGCTCAGTAGTGGACTATGAAGTGTTTTCATTGACACCAATGGAGTTTGAGATCATATTTAAGCTAATCATGGAATGTTTATATATGGAAGTGGGTGGGTATGTTCCGCTAATTTTTGTTATTCCATATGTTTGAACTGATGATGATCAATATTATTTAAGTGAAGTAGAAATTTACTAATAGCTTAGCTAGCCTTTCGTTGTTTCTTTTTTCAAGATGTTGCGGATTCAGTCAATCGTGGGTGTGGTTTATTTTATTTTATTTTTAATAAGTAATAAGAGAAATTTTATTTCTAGTATATAGGCATGGCCCAAGTACACATGAAGTATACAAATGAGAAACACCTATTTACAAGCTAAATGGTTTATTTAATTATTTGGTTTAGAAAGTGTGTGAACTCTGCACTCAGCAAAAAAAGAAGTGTGAACCGTGTACATATATATATTATCCATGTATGTTAGAATATCAGTCTTCAGAATAAAGCATATAAAAGTGACATTCCAACTGAAATCCTTAGGAATTTGATGCTGGACGTAATTGTGATAATCACATGGACAGTTCTATTAACAGTCCATTTTCTCTACCAATTTTTTTTCTCTCTCTCTCTACCTTGGGGCTGAATGGAGTATTCTGTTCTCTCAGTATCTTTAATTGTCTGCTCTGAATAGTTTTATTGGCAGTTTATTTTTATTTTTATTGGCAGTTACTTTATCTCTATTGGCTATGCTTGGTAAGCGGGAGTTTCTCGAGTATTCTCAAAATACTTCACTACTATTCTATTATTTTTCACCTACTTTTATTACTATTCATTACTTTTTCACTACTATTCAATATTTTATTATTACTTTTTACCTATTTTTTACTATTATTCACAACTCTTCTCGACACTTCTTAACATCCAAACCTAGCCTAAATGCTGCACTTGCTAGAGTATGGATAATAACATTTTTTGTTTCCTTTTTTCAAGCAGCAGTTCTGTTCTAAATTGTAAATGAGCTTTTTCATTTAATACATACTGTGGCTGGTGATGGTTATTTTGGATTTTTAATTGAGGTCAACATTAATTATTTAGCAGTTACTCTGGATGACCGCTTAACAGTTATCTTATATAAAAATATTCGCAGTTGACTGCAATATGATATTCTTTTATATGGTAATAAATATTACTTTTTTCTCAGGAAGATGTTGCCAAGGAGTTTGGTATACCAGTGCAATGTCAACGTTTCTGGTTTTGGGCAAAGCGCCAAAATCATACCTACCGGCCAAATCGACCACTGACACCTCAGGAGGAAGCACAATCTGTATGTACTTGTTTAGTTTTTTATGTGTCACAGTACACTGAGTAATGCTTTCGAAGTTGTGATCATTTGTGTATTAATCATTGTTTGACCTCTTGCTCTGTTCCAAAAATTGGGATGCGTTAAAGCAGATGAAAGTGGGGAAGTTGTTGAAATTGAACCCCTCTTTTATCTTTTAACTGCTTCAAGTGATGTGGGTGTACTGGGATTTGATTTTTTTATTTTATTAATTAACATCTTGAGGACCCAGGAGATGTCTAATGAATTGAGGAAGAACATTGTTTATTGTACCAGTTAGGGCTGTAAAAATAAACCGGAAAACCGGTCCGGACCGGCAGATCTGCTCCCAGTTTGGACCAGTCCGGTCCAGGATAGGTTCTTTGTTCTTCAAAACTGGTCAAATCTAGTCCGGAAGCGGTTCTACACCTTTTGGGACCGAATTATACTGAACCGGTTCACATATTTATATGTACTTTTAATGTTATATATAATATTTTTTTATGTTAGATATAATTTCATATATAATATAAATTATAATTTTATATAAAATAATGATAATTTAATTTATTATATATAATGTTATATATAAAATTATATATAATTTTAATTATATATAAAATAATGTTATATTGTAATTTATTACATAACATTTTAATCTCAAACATAGAAATTTATTTGATTATATATATTAAATATAAAACATATATAGTATACTAATTATATTTTTTGGCCGAGTAAATTCTCAACATAATGTTTTAATAAATTGGCACTTTATTATAATCGAAAAACTGGACTGAACCGGACTGGAGCCGATTAAAGTGGAAGAACCGGTTTAGGAGGGTAACCGGAGCCGGATTGATTTTTGAAAATGTAAAATCGGTGCATTTCGGTTTGGTTCCAAAATTAGTCCAAAACTGGATCAAACTAGACTGGTTACACTCCTAGTACCAGTTAAGGATTATGGAGATATTTGTAGTTGTACTAGTTACCAAGGGATAAAGCTATCAACACATGAAAAAAAAATGATTAGCATAGGTTAAGACGTAAAATAACATGGCTTGAAATTTGCTATAGTTTTGCTTACATATTTTGGGATATTGTGATTTGAAATTTGCTATAGTGGGCTTGCAAATCTGTATAATATTTTTCTGCATTATAGGTTGGACAGTTGAGAGAAGTTTCTAATAAGGCAAATAATGCAGAGCTAAAGCTGTTTCTAGAAGTAGAACTTGGGCAGGTAATGCTGTATATCCTATCGATGAGAGTTATCACTGCTGCATTGGTGGTTGTAGTCTGTTTTGTGCTATGGTGTTCTTCTTTGATAATTCTTTGTTTGTTCTGTGCTGTTTCCAATTTGCATCATCGTTCAGGATTTGAAGCCTGTTCTTCCTTCTGAAAAGACTAAAGAAGATATTCTGCTATTCTTCAAACTTTATGACCCTTGGAAAGAGGAGCTCCGGTAATTTCTCTCTTTCTTCCCTCCTCATTGGTACAGTTGTGTGAAGCAACTCATGCTTTTCTTCTATGATGGCAGATATGTCGGGAGGCTGTTTGTGAAGGGTAGTGGAAAGCCAGTGGAAATATTGACAAAACTAAATGAAATGGCTGGCTTTAGTCCTGATGAAGAAATTGTATTATATGAGGTAAGCTGTATAAGTTCTGTTTGTTGTTCAGCTGTTGAGTGCTGTTTTCTAGCTTTCTCAACTGCTTACTGTGCATGGTTTATTCTCTTCCGCCAGCTGTTAGCTTAAGCTGCATCTTTGATATTCAGGAAATAAAGTTTGAACCCAATATTATGTGTGAACGCATTGACAAGAAGGCCAGTTTTCGTGCAAGTCAGGTATATTTTATAAATGACTTGCTGCAAATGTTTTTCATTTCGAGGTGTCAGATGTTGTTGAATACTTTTTTTTGTTCATTGCCTTTTGCTCTACAGTTGTCCTCTATTGCAAATTACCACCTGATTTTCTCTACCATCTTATTTTTAGTTTCATTTTCTTTTTTCAGCTTGAAGACGGAGACATCGTTTGCTTTCAGAAATTTTCTCAAGTTGGAAGCAGCGATCAAACTCGTTATCCAAATGTTCCTTCATTTTTGGAATATGTGCATAATCGTCAGGTCTAGATGAATCTTGAATGTGGAGATCAAGATCTCCATGTTTTTATACTTGTTTAGCTTTTGCACAACTGTGGTTAGTGGTCTTGATGGTGCTGCTAACTTTGCATGCCATGTGTGTTGCCAAGTTCATAGGTTGATGGACTGACCCTCATTTTATAAATAGAGCAGTCTAGAGTCTGCTTAAAATTTTACCTTAAATGAGCCCAAATAATATATAATGGCAAATTGTAACGCTCCAATAGAAGGCTCAAACTGCATTGCTTATATTCTAAAAGCAATAAGCTAGTCAATGATATAATTGGAACCTCATTGGAATATTATAAAAAGCAATAACTTTTTCTTCCCAAGCAATGTGGGATCTCATAAACCATTTACCTTTATACATCATATGGGGTATCACACAAATAAAATGTTTGGAATTCTGCAAGACTATTCAATAATCATTATTTGTCAGTTAAACTGGCATACAGTGGTTTTTAATCAATCATTTGATTTGATCTTGACCAATTTAGTTACTGGGTCAGTTTGGTTACTCGACAAATCATATTTCCCCACTGTTTTATTTTGGCTGTATTTAGGCAGGTTGGCAGATTTTTTCCTAAACAAAATTGGTGGTTGGTATATGTTGGGTCAGATAAGTCGGGGTTCGGGTTAAAATTGTCAGGTCATACTAGAACCATTTGATAATTAAATTGGGTTCAGATTATCCCATTTTATTGGGCAATAAAATCCCTAACCATCTATTTATATCATCAGGCGTGTTTTTTTTTTTCATCACGTGTGGTTGCCTTCTGCCGAGTTTAGCTAATGTCTTTGGATGAAATGGCATCCTTTCTTTGCCTTAGAGAAAGAGTGTAGGGTGGGTAATGCATTTACTCTTCTGTGAGTACATGAGTTGTATTACCTATTAAAAATCATAGGAATAAAATTTTCTTGTTAAATAATAATAATAATAATAATAATAATAATAGCAACAATGTAATAGTTTTTGAGGCTGCTTATTAACTGTGGCAAAAGCATTGACATTGCTCATGTTCTTGTGACTTATTCTTAAAGCTACTCTGCTTAGACAGTAGGAGGGCCTATCCATCTTAAATTGCTTCTCAAATTTTTTTGTCGAATTGTAGGATTGCTTTCATGACCTCTGGGGGCTAAGCCTTTTGGACAACTCAGATTGCTAAATTTGTTACTGTTCTGTTGTACCAGTTTAATAAATCTTCTATGGTCATGTTTATATTGATCAACATGTTCGTTTTCCATGATGGTCTATCCACTGCAACAATACTGAGATACCCTACTGTGAATTAAATTGATTCTGGAAAATGTGTTCCAAGTTCACGTATCATTACTAATGGAATGCTTTAAGGAGATAAAATAGCGAAGTGCTGGCATATTTGTTTCATGTGTTTTCTGATTTCTATTGATTGATTAAAACTGACTGACTTTATAAATATTGATGCATAGGTTGTTCGCTTTCGATCTCTGGAGAAACCCAAGGAGGATGAATTTTGTCTTGAGTTGTAAGTTAGTCCTATACAGAGAACTTACTCTGCAGTTTCTCTCTGTTGGTGGGAATCAATTTGATTAATTTGTATTTTGTATAGCTCACGTTCTCTTTCTCTGGAATATTCTAGGTCAAAACTTAATAACTATGATGATGTCGTGGAAAGAGTAGCTCAGCATCTTGGCTTGGACGATCCATCCAAAATCAGACTCACATCTCATAACTGTTATTCCCAGCAACCTAAACCACAACCTATTAAGTACCGAGGAGTGGAACATCTATCTGACATGCTGGTCCATTACAATCAGGTAATTTATATCGTTGGTGTTGCTCTATTTTGGTCTTCTTACCTTCATATTTTTGGTACTTGGTATGTCCCAGTGGCTGATAAAAGTATGCGCTCTTTTTTCTTAGACTTCTGATATTCTCTATTATGAAGTATTGGATATCCCTCTGCCAGAATTGCAAGGCCTAAAAACTTTGAAAGTTGCTTTTCATCATGCTACCAAGGATGAAGTAAGTGTAGCCAATTCTCTCAATCAGCTCTTCTTTGATTGTATCATGTTTAGTATTGTACCACTTAATGAATTACTGTTTTTTTTTTTAATTTTAAAAAAAGGTTAATGAACTACTGGTGTTCTGTTGTCAGGTAGTAATTCATACAATTAGATTACCAAAACTGAGTACTGTGGGAGATGTTATTAATGATCTAAAGACGAAGGTAACCTCGCAACTTTGTTTTTGAAAACTAGATGTCTGTTTCAATTATTAGTGGAACTGTGCAGTATAAATTACTTTGGCATGCATTTAACGCCCCAATGAGAACATTTTCTCTTTAATCTATGATAGTCGTGAACTATATCCTAATGTTGCAATGCACCAATCAAAAGCATCACTTATGATTGTGCATTTACCTATTATTAAAAGCATCACCTAATATTGTGCCTTTACTTGGAACAGGTGGAGTTGTCTCATCCCAATGCAGAAATGAGATTGCTTGAAGTTTTCTATCACAAGATCTATAAGGTAATCTGTTATTACTTACAAAAAAAAAAAAAAAAAGATCTGTAAGGTTGTGGATATTGTTCCTTTTGAATAGAAATTCCTATTACAAGATCTATAAGGTTGAAGTTTTCTATCACAAGATCTATAAGGTAATCTGTTATTACTTACAAAAAAAAAAAAAAAAAGATCTATAAGGTTGTGGATATTGTGCATCCTAATATTCCTTTTGAACATTTGAGAACCCTAGAACATTGCTCCAAGAGGAGTTAGGCCGGCCACTCCATAGTGGTTAGGATTTTCATTCGGTGCTTCATGCACTTGGGCTTCTTGGGGTGCAAGTCGTGAATCCCCTTGAAGAGGATTTCTCCTTGCAATTCGTGAATAGGAGTAATCCACATCTATTTTGTTTTTCATTTGATTTATAAAAGTATTTCGAGGTTTATTCATTTGGTGTTTCGGTTTGGGAGTATTCTTGTTGTTCTTGAAGTTTGTTCTTGGTGTTTTTGTGATTGTGAGTTTGTGTGTTTGTGTTCTTGTGAGGCCAAATCCATACCACTTGTGGATTTGAGAAAGAGTGTGTGAGTGTTCAAGAGAGTTTCTTAATCCACAACATTTGTGAATTTTGAAATTCCCTAGAGAGTGAGTAAGAAAGTGTCTTGAAAACAAAAGAAAAGAAAGAGAAGTGTTGTGTGAGTGTTTGGCCGAATCCCTTGGAGTTTGGGAGAAGTTTTCGTGTTTTTTATTCCTTTTGAGTGTTCATCCTTTTTCTTGGGTGTTCATACTCTTTTCTTGAAGTTCCATTAGCCCCAAATACGAAATCATTCAGCCCCCAACAGCCCACACAAGGCAAGGCAACAAACACCAAGTCTAGCTAGGTGTGTTGCCCAATTTCGCCCTTCCAGCTTTCCCACCAACCAGCCATCAAACCCTAACCTTACTGGTCTTATTTCCATCATATTATCAGACCTAAATCACCCTAAAACACCCCTGGTCGAGCTCTGGTCGTGCCCCACAAAGCAGCCCCAAAACTTTCCTTCCAAACCACCACACTTGCCAAAACAGTTTTTCCACTTTCCAGATTTGCACCATTTCGGGTTAGGCAACTTACCTACCATGAAATTGCAATATTCTCTTCACCAAATCAGACCTTAACCTTCCATAAACACACCTGGACGTGGTCTGAAAGTTTCCCCCAAGTCAGCCACCTCAAACTCCTCCAAACTTACCAAACCGATCACCCCCACTTTTCAAATTAAACCCATTCAGCTAAGGCAACTTGCCTAGCTTGAAAATCCTCTCCTCCATCTCATCAAATCTGATTATTCTTTGCTCATTTGATTATTCAATACTTCCCTAATTGAATTAATCAAATTCCCAATTCTCCAAGTCAACCAAATCAAATCCCCTCCACTCACCAAAACCGGCCATACAATATCTCCATCAGAATTTGTATTATGTAAATATTTTAATAATTAATCACACAAATAATGCAACTACAACTTTCTTTATTCTAGTATACAAACTTTCATTTATAAATTTTGCATCCATCTAGCACTTGTAGGCTATTTGTAAGGATCTTGCCAACTTTAGTTTTCGAAGCTGCAACTTCATTTTGTTACTTTTACTGGTGATGATTTTTAGCATTTTGTCAACTATGATTTTTGGTTCTCTCTGCATTTATAACAGATTGAAAGCATGCTCTCTCTCTCTCTCTCTCTCTCTCTCTCTCTGTGTCCCGCTTGGTGTGGGGCCTTTATTCCATTTCTTTGTATTCATTCATTTCCTCTTCTTTTTTAGCACATTGAAATCAATTGAGCCTCCATAACCATTAAGCCATTAGATGTTGATTGAAAAGCCCAAGCTTCTAATTGTGACTCACTCCTTATCAGAAGAGAAAAAATAATTGCCAAACCTCCAACCTGCGAAGGCTTTCAAGTGTCATTATTATTGAACACGTGGTGTTTAAAATTATTTTACATCCCAATCAGAAGGATATTTGTTGGAAGTTTTTCTTGTCTGTCTACACCAAGATAAAAATGTGTTCTCGAACAAGATAAAGTACGGTTGATATGGGGTTGGTCAATGGAAAGATATTTGAAGGGGCTTGGTGGCATTTTTCAGACATACCAGATATGAGGTGGGCAATGGATCTAAGATGGAGTTTAGCTGGAGAACATTAATAGCTCAGCTGCTTAGGCCTCATGCAGACATACAAAACTGTATGCATAAGGGAAAGCTTCCATGAGGGCCTGTCACCACATCAAAATCATGCCAACCTCTAGTCTCTAGAGCCATCTCCACCTCAAGTCTTATACGAGTTGAAAAAATCCTCCATCCTCTCCTTTATGTTTCTCCCTAACCTCACCCCATGTAGCCTTTCTACAGGCTGTTCCATATTAGAACGCCACCCACCATAATTACAACTAAATTTGAAATGTACTACAGCTTCCACAAGGCCTCCCTCTCTTGTTTGTAATGCCATTATCACTTACCTAGAAGGGCATGATTGGACAAAAAGCAAGTTTCGAACTCCCAAATCTCCCTTAAAAAATTGGAGTGCACAAGTTGGCCTAGTTTATGGATTGAAGTTTAAACTCTTCACCTAGCGTGTTCCATAAAACCCTTGTAGCTTCTCTTGTGATTTAAAATGCAACACTTTTTATTATTCCTAAAAGAGGGAACACTGTCTATTGATTTTTAATCAAACTTCGCTTCTAAAATAAAATTGAATTTTCTGATGGGAAGTCTGGTTGGAGAGGGTAATTGCAAGGTGGTGGTTTTTTTTTTTGTGTGCAACAGAGAAATGAGGAAAAGGCAATAAATTTTTACGCCATAATTCCAATGGATTGACCCTTTTATCTTGTATATTGAATGTATATGCATAAATTTACTTTTAGAAAAATGTAGATGCACGAGGTTTGTATGTGTGTACTAGGCAAAAGCATGGAGTGCACATATTGCTATTTTGTGCACACTAAGTTCTGGGTTTGGGTTTGGGTTTGCTATAGCCTTCTTCTGAAGTTAACTAAAATTTGTCTGATGCGTCTTTAGAAATTACTACACGTTTTTATACTTATACTGCATCTTTTTTCTTTGCAGATTTTCCCACTCAGTGAAAAGATTGAAAATATTAATGATCAGTATTGGACATTACGTGCAGAGGAGGTAAGTTATATTTTGGCATGTAGATGATAGGGAGGTTTTACTCTGTGCGCCCGTGGTTTTTTTTTTTGTTAATTGTGAGTTTCTTGAACAAATCTGGTTCCTTGATTTGATTTTTTTGGAACTAGTTGAAATGATAAGACCCTGGACTGATTTTCTCGACTTATTAAAAGAAAAAAGAATGTATCAATTTAGAAGGCACCTCTGCCCTTGCCACTCTCCTTGTTTGACATGTAGGTCTTTAGAAATTCTTCAAAAGAACATCTTTGGCATCGGGTACTGGTCTTTGAGAAATGTCTAGACCCTGTGAGACCCTACTTATCACAAAAAGAAAAAGTCTCTTTTGGGTTATTACGTTATTTTTATAGATCAGAACATAAGCTCTGTGAGATCAACTTGTGGTGACCAATTCAGATTCTCAGATTTCATGATAGTAAAATTATCTCATAAATGAAAGTTTCCTTTGTGCATGAGATTAGAGTCTAATGTTGATTTCTTGTTGCCGCAGATTCCTGAAGAGGAGAAAAACCTTGGTCCTCATGACCGCTTAATTCATGTTTATCATTTTATGAAGGATACAGCACAGAACCAGGTAGTGAGTACTTTTGGATGACTATTTTTCATCCCTCTAGTTCTACGAGTTGTGTTTTTTTCTTATTCCCTTGGCATAGTTCTATGAAGCTATTTGCCACTTGGTTAACTAAAATTTACATATTCTTTTGCTTATTTTTTAACCCTTTTCTGTTGTCTTTTGCATCTAATAGCAGGTTCAAAATTTCGGGGAACCCTTTTTCTTAGTTATCCATGAAGGTGAGACATTAGCTGAAGTTAAAGTGCGGGTTCAGAAAAAGTTGCAAGTTCCTGATGAGGAGTTTTCCAAGGTATGTTCTTCATGTCTTCTAAGGTACTGTCATACTTGGGCAAAAACTCATCTCGTGTGTCACATTGTTTTCTATCACGTATATCTGATCTTGCACCATGCGGTTGTAGACCATAAGCTTAGCTTGTTTTTGAATTTTATCTCACCTTTTCTCATGCAACAATTGTTTCTTCAGTGGAAATTTGCATTTTTATCCTTGGGTCGTCCAGAGTATCTCCAGGACTCTGATATTGTGTCTAGTCGGTTTCAGGTGTGTCTATCTGCTCTCTCTCTCTCTCTCTCTCCAACACTAAACATGCCCACAGTAATTTGAAGCTGTTAGCCTTATTTCTCTGATTCACTTCTGATTTTGTAGAGAAGGGATGTTTATGGTGCGTGGGAGCAGTACCTTGGGCTCGAACACACAGACAATGCTCCTAAGAGGTCATATGCAGCCAATCAGGTATGTAATTGCCTTGCATTTTATTTCAAGGTCTCTAATTGTGTTGGGTATTAAAAAGAACTTTCTCAAAAGAAAGATGTTAAACAAATTAAAAAACAATCTGAAGTAATCAACCTTCCGCAATGATTAAGAGAATCAACAAAGATGATCGGGCTTACAACTCTTGCTTTCACCCAGTACACTGGCCTGTACTGGTAATGATTTTTTCAATACTTTAATTGGTTTGGGCTGGCCTCTCTTTTAGGTTAAGGCATATGGTGTTTCATTATAGTCTTTTGGCTTCATAATACTTGAGAGGTTTTCATAGCAAACGGAATTTACATTTTTTTTTTTTTTGGGGGGGGGGGGGTCCCCTAGCCAAATGAAGATGATGGTGCTAGTAATATATTTGGGGGGAGGGCCTCCCCTAACCCAATGAAGTTGATGGTGCTAGTAATATATTTGTAGTATTTGCAGCCTTTGTGGTGACTTTGCATCTCAATTTTGTAGAATCGTCACACATTTGAGAAGCCGGTGAAAATATACAATTAGAAAAAATGGATGTTTCTCCATTTCATCTGATGGTCCCAAAATATATGACACCCAACTTACACATGGAGTTGCAGCTCTGTGAAAAGAGTGATTGAAGCTTGCCGTCAGTTTCTCGGAGAGTAATAATTGGCCGTACACGTGTAACGTTTTTCTGTTGGGGATGAAGGAGGTGTTTAGAATTTTTAATTTTGATGCTATTTTTTGTTATACTTTCAGGCAACCATTTATAAGGTTAAGTAGGTGTCATTTTACCTATAAATCTATTGTAATCTAGTACATAAGATTTTTTAGGGTTGGGTGATGCATAGAGGGTGGGGGGTATAGGTGTGTTTCTAGTGTTAATTCCTATTTTTGTCTGTTCATCATCCTGTTGTGTTGCTTTTTCCTAGATGCATAAGAGGATAAGGGGTATGTGTAATATTTTTTTTAGTCTGGTTTCGAGGATTTGTGTGAAAGGAAACTACCGAAACATCCCTCGGGTACGCCCTCATCCCAAATTAACTACAAGAATCCTATCAATTATTTGATGATGCTTTTTCCCATTTTTTATTTTATTAATTTTTAAGTGGCTATTATTTATTATTGTCGCCTAAAGCTCATTCTTGCCTTAGCAATTATTATGTCTCATCCAAGATAATTATTATTTTGGCTAATGAATCAACTTTTGAAAAAGAAAAGAAGAACGTGTGAAAATTGGTTCATTTTGGTGCTCCTATAAAAAATTGCCTGGATTGGCCCTCTTTTTAACCCATTTTCCTCTAATGCTTGAAACTCTAATTTACATCTACAATGAACATAATAAAGTCTGTTATGTCATGACTATAGTTTTGAATTCTGTCTAGTCGAAATTTCTTTTTCCAGTTGAAAATTTTCATTTCAGTGTTCTGGCCGGAATTTTCCATTCCGGTGTAGTATGTTACTTTATACCTTCTTGTTTTGTTTTATTCTAAATTTTGGCTCGTCTCAGGCCATTTTGGTCAACTTTTGGCTGATATTTCGATTTTCGATTCTTATTCTATTTTGGACCCTTTTTGTAATTTTTTTTTATGTTCGAATGAGATTTTTTATATTTTAGATCCATATGGCATTTAATTAATGCTAGAATATAAAATGTATTTATATAATTTTAATTTTTTTGCAATTTTAAATGTCTCCTCATTTTCTCTTCTTTTTTTAATATTATTATTTTTAATAAATTCTATATTCTTTTATTTTTTTTCTTTAGTTGTTTTAAATCAAGTTTGTAATTTTTTTAGCGTACATTCATTTGGTAAATATCCAATTCTTCCATATATATATATATATACACAAATACATTATGCACACGAACATATTATATGTATATTTTTTAGTAGTTGGTAGTTTATTTATATATAATATATAATTAATTTTGAAATAATACGGTATTGAAATATTATATTCCAGTATTTAAATCAGAATAATTATCGGAACAAATTTTAAGTGATAATGCTATCATGTCCTCTTATTTTGACACTTTAATTTGACATTGAATGTATTTTAATTTTTTTAATATTTTATTTTACTTAATTTTAAGAAAGTGATTATTAGTGTATTGATTTTTTTTAAAATATATTTTTAAAAATATTTAAATATATTTAAAAAATATGAAAAGAAAATTAACAAAAAAAAATACTTTTTTTTAAATTTATTATTATTATTTTTTTATCATTTAAAAATATTTTTTAAAAATATAAAAAAAAATCAACACTAATAATTATTTTTTTAATTATTAAATAATAACATAAAAATAAAAATATATAAAATATCAAATTGAGTATCAAAATGAGAAAGCAAAGAATCATTTTCCAATTTTAAGATACTGGTCATAACTGTTAGGCTGCATTGCTTTATCAATGTTTAGAATTGGATTTTCCTATTTTAAGACAAATGCTAATGTTCTAAATGGTGCTCAACTTGAGTCTTAAAGGAGCAAACTGGGGTTTCCTCTTTCTAGAACAGTACCTCTGCAACTTCTTCGCAAATGACCCGTCTTGAGATAATTCATTGAAATATTTAAGGGTACGTACAATATTCCTATGGATGGTAAAGCAGAGTCTGAACAGTTAAAAAATGATTCTAGGTCCGAAAAAATAGATTTCATAAATGTTAAAGAACAACCCAAGTTCCCAAGTCGTGTTAAGTAACTCATTACCAAAACTTTTGTCAATAAATGCTTTAAACCGAGATCTGTCAAGATATGCAAGATCGATAAGTAAATCAACTATTAAAGTAAAAGTAGTAAAAATAAATTAGAAAGAACACATAGTATAACATAGTTTGACTCTAATGGTTTATATTTATGACAGGAACCTCCTCAGAAATCGATCTTGTTGATAAATCATCCAAAGCCAAAGAGTTTTTACACAAATTGCACTGGCTTCAAGAATAAGATGGCCGGAAAAAACCCTTGCCCTTTCTCTTGGAACAAACCCTAGCACCACTCACTAATTTTCACTTTTCTCTCACTCGATTGTTCTTTCGACAGAATACAAAGTGATCTCATTAACCCTAACAAATATCTCTCATCGCATATATATATATATATACAAATGAACCATATGCCAACATGTGTCTTGATCCAGCGGCCTTCATTCACCCTTATTAGAACACTTTAGATGAGATAGCATGCGCATATCACATGGCAACAACACAAGATAAGTATAAGGCATCTTGCTTATCACTGGTGTCTTCATATTATTTGTTGTATATACATATTATAATAAAGATGAATAAAAGACTTCGACATAACTAATATTCACATTAAGGGTTTTAGAATCAATGCGAGATGGGATTTGAGAGTGAGAGAGGAGAGAAAGAGAAGCCAAACCCAGTGTGGAATGTTGGGGTCAGAAGGGTTGCTGCCACCGAAGACAACCATCGACCACGATGATGACAAACGATGACGATGACTAGAGACAAATCTTGTTCTCGTGACAACACTTTCTCTCTTAGACACTAGCTTTCTTTGACTGGAGTGATTTTCATGTTTTTCGTCTATTTTGCTTTTGTTTTTTAATATTTCAGCTGACATGGCCCCAAGGTACCCAAACCGTGGTTGCCTATAGCATAATTGTTTAAAAAATAAAATAAAATTGTACAATTTATATATATCTTTATACTTAAAAAGTTGCTATAAGCAAATGAATATGAATGAACAATAGTTTTGTTTAATTTCTATCTTCCACTCCTATCCCTCTGTATCTAATCATGTTAGGGTTTTTTCATTTATTTTCAACAATTTCCATCTGTAGCAGCCAAAACCCATGTGAAATCAATTATCTTCCTCATAGCAACCTAAGCACAAACTCATCGTAAATCATCACAAAATCAATCATAAAAGGTAACAAAGATAAGTCCTCTTTTTTTCACCGTCAATTTTCCTTTCTTTTACCAATACACTTGAAGTCATTTGGACACTAGATGCAGTGCCAAAACATTTTTCGGGTAAAAAACCTATTTGAAGTCATATGTTCCCTCTCTCATGCTGCTTGATCTCACCAAATAAAACCATCATATTACCGAATCAAAATCCCACCATCACAACAACACTCCAAAATTTCAGAAATCCCACATATTTAGCTAGTTGACAGTTACACAATTTATTTGTATAACAAATTATTTTCATGTATAGATTACTTACTGTTAGCTTATATATGCATATAAGAAATTCAATGAAATGCAAGGAAATTTCCACAATCTCTTTCTTAACATGGTATTAGCCACATAATTGACCCTAACATACCTTTGCACAGCTTCCATGGCTTCCTCCTCTAATGATTCCTCCATTTCTTCCCCATAGCTCATTCACCCATCCAACTCACCCAGCCTCATTATTATTTTTGGCTATCTCACTAGAGACAATTTTTCCAAATGACAATGTGCTCTTCAAAGTGCTCTTAATGCTAAAAATAAACATTGTTTTGTTGATGGAACCCTTAAACGACCTTTTTCGAATACGCTCAATGGAGGAGGACCAAATATATGATCCTCACTTAGATTCTAAACACCATAACCCCTTATCTTGCCAACTTTCTAGACTACCACAATGATTCTCGAGATGTATGGCTCGAATCTTGAGTTGCATTTTTGTCATGGTAATAACGCACGTCTCTTCCACCTCAAATGAGAAATATTAAACCTACACCCAAATTAACTCTCAATCCAAGATTACTACAACAACATCACACAATTGTGGGATGAACTTGGCCCTTCAACCACCTACTATTGCACATACCTTAAAGAAAAGGGCTGAGGACGAGTGTGTTCCAATTTCTTTTGGGACTCAATGACTCGTTCACTGCCCTTCATACCAAATCCTCACCATTGATCCCTTCCTCCCCTCAACAAAGTCTTCTTCTTCATCCTCTTCCAAGAAGAAAAACAGAGACTACTCCATGTAACCCGTCCATCCTCAGAAACCATTGCCCTTGCTGCTAAAGTCTCCCATCTCGACAAACCACCCACGACACCGTTGCTAGCGTATCATCGGATACCCTTCTGGTAGAGAATCTTGGCAAAACCAGAAACCCTCCCTTCATGGAAAACCTTCTGATGCAGCTCAATTTGCAAGTGCCACTGCCAGTCCTATCTTAGGTCTTTCACTGGAAATCTCCTCCCTCGCCGATCTCTTCCTTTGACTCATGGCAGCATTGGATCATCGATATTGGCGCCATCGACCACATGAGCCACTACCGATCTGTTTTCTTGAGTCTTTGATTGCCACCCTTGGCTAGGCTCATTCGGCCACCCACGAGATAGAGTATTCCCGTTGAAGGGATAGGCTCTGTTATACCATCTGAATCCCTTACCTTAGAAAATGTCCTTTATCACCAAGTTTTTATCTTAATCCTTTCTCTATCCCTCATCTCACTAGTCATTTATCTTGCGCTAATGTATTCTCACGATTTTCTTAGCACCTTTAGTTGAAGAGGCTAATTGGAGTGGATGAAGCTTGCAATGAGCTCTACATTTTTCAATCCCAAAAATGCATTACTTTCTTCGTTTAGAGTATTGAGAATAAGACCTTATGATACTGCTGTCTAGGTCACCCTTTTAGTTTTATCATTCCTGCTATTTTTTATAGTCCATGTACCATTTATCATTGCGATACTTGTGCTCGTTCTAAACTCACCCATTTACACTTTCATGTTAATGCAAATAAAATTTTAATTCATTTTCATTGATTAAATTGTGATATTTGGGAAGGTTATCACACTGCCTCTATTGTAGAGCTCATTATTTGTTGACTATTGTTGATGATTTTTCACATACCATATGAATTTATCTATTGCGTTTTAAATTGGAAACTTTTAGTCACTTTCATTTGTTCGCTCTTGTCTAAAATCAGTATAAGTCCATGGTTAAAATTATTTGCACAGATGATTGTCAAGAATTCCTTTCAAAAAATCTTTGAACTTATTTTCATACTCACGACATTATTCATAAACATACATGTGTCGAAACTCCTCAACAAAATAGTGTTGTGAAACATAAATGGTGTTGCAGTACCTCTTGAATGTTGCTCGAAGTCTATGCTTTCAGGCACATTTACCTATTAGACTTTGGGGTGAATGTGTTGTTATTGCTGCCTACCTCATCAATAGGACACCTAGTCGGTCTCTTCAAAATCAAACTCTTTTTCAAATTCTTCTCAACATTACATCCATATACACTCATCTCTGTGTATTTGGCTGTCTTTCTTATGCTTAAACCGTCATTACTCATCGTGACAAATTTTTTCCCTGCGCATCCCACTACATCTTTATTGGTTATCCTAGTAACCATAAAGCTTACAAATTATACAATCTTGAAATCAACACAATTTTTTACTTATGTTATGTCACTTTTCATGAAGATCAATTTCATTTCCAACAATCTACCACTCTCCATTCTAGTCATTCCACAATTTCATCCATACATATCCCAGAAACTACTTGCCATTCTCCTCCCACCCCAACCACACATACCGACCCGACACCTACTTCCATTATTTCCTCTCATCCCTGTCGTACTATCACTCGTCCCGCTTATCTCTTAAATTATGTCTATCTTACTATTTCCATGGAGTCCACTGCTTCTTCATTTGTTGCACAGTCCTGAGGTACTTATCATCAGTTATCAACTTTTCTTTCATACTCTTATTTTTCACATGCTCATCTTTCATTTTTAACTACTCTTATTGTATTTGTTAAGCCTATTTGCTACTTTGAAGCCAAGCGTCACTCTTACTGGCGTGAAACTTTGGCTTCCAAGCCCTGTGCCCTTGAGAAAAACTCCACTTGGACACTTTAACCTCTTCCTCTCGAAAAAAAAAATCCGTCGGTTGCAAATGGGTTTTCAAGACCAAACTCTGAGAATACGTATTGAGCACTACAAGGCGCCAAAATTTATACTCAGGTCAAAGGTATAGACTATCATGAAACTTTCACCCTAGTGGCCAAGATGACAACCGTCCGATGTTTTCTAGCTGTTGCCACCACCAAGAATTGGATCGTTCATTAAATGAATGTTCATAATGCTTTTTTGCATGGTAAACTTGATGAGAAAGTTTACATGCAACCCCCATCAGGATACTGTATTAAGGGGACACACGTACCTGTTACCTTCGAAAGTCACTCTATGGCCTCAAGCAAGCATCTCAAAACTGGTTTTTGAAACTAACATTTGTTCTTCTTAATGTAGGTTTTGCTCAGTCTCAACTAGATCACTCTCTTTTTACCTTTCTCATCGCCACCAGTGTTCTATCCTTCTAGTATATGTTGACGACATCTTAGTCACTGGCAATGATCTCTCTCAAGTCAATTTTTTCAAGACTACTATTTTCAATCACTTCAAAATCAAGGATCTTGGATCCCTCAAATATTTTATTGGCCTTGAAGTTGCTCAATCATATTTGGGCATTTTTCTTAATCAGCAAAAATAGGCCTTGGATATTCTTGCTGATAGTGATTAACTTGGCTCTTGCCTTGCTTCTTTTCTAATGGAATAGAACCTCAAGCTCAATGACACTGATGGTGACTTACTTCTTGATCTGGCTCCCTACCAATGGTTAGTTGGATGTCTTATTTATCTCATCATTACTCAACCTGATATCATCTTTGTAGTCAACTTTCTCAGTCAGCTCATGCATGCTCCCAGAATCCCTCATGTGACAGCTGTCACTTGTGTTTTCCACTACATTAAAGGCATTCCAAGCCAAGACATCTCTTTCTCCTCTTCAAATGATCTTCATGCTCGTGTTTACACAAACTCTGATTGGGCCAATTGTCCCATTACTAGGCACTCGACCACTAGTTTTTTTTGTTATTCTTCGCTCTAGTCTCATTTCATAGCGCACTAAGAAACACTATAGCAGCCCGTTCCTCTACAAAAGTAGAATACCGTGCTATGACTGTCACAACCTATGAACTTGTATGGTTACAACAACTTCTCTGTGATCTCAGCATCTCACACAAAGGTCCCATGACTTTCTACTACGACAACCAATTCGCTCTCTACATTACTCATAACCTTATTTTCTATGAACGCACAAAGCATATAGAGGTCGACTGCCACATTGTTCATAACAAACTTCACTCTGGTCTTCTCACCACTGCACACTTGCCCTATTTTGAGCAACTTGTCGATATCTTTACCAAAGTTTTGGGAAGTGATCTCTTTCACCATCTATTTCACAAGTTGGATATTATGGATCTCCCTGTGCTAACTTGAGGGAGAGTATTACCGAATCAGAATCCCACAATCGTAGCAACACTCCACAATTTCAGCAATCTCACATATTTAGCTAGTTGACAATTACACAATTTATTTGTACAACAAATTATTTCCATGTATAGATCACTCACTGTAAGCTTATATATGCATGTAAGAAACTCAATAAAATGCAAGGAAAGTATTTCCACAATCTCTTTCTTAACACATCCTTTGTCTACTTTTGATTCATTGCTTTTCTTTTAGGACAATCCAAACTCTAACTAGAGCATTTTCAGTGCTCCTCACTACTTTTTGATTCATTGTTTTTCTTTTTAAGAAAATCTAGACTCTACCAGAGCATCGAATCATCACTACAAATCTTAGGCTATCTTTGTCAAGTTGCTTTAATTTTTTTTTTCTTCCATCATTTTTTTTCTAATTTTGAGATTTTCTTGTATGTTCATCCATACTTTTTTTAAAGGCTCACATGAGTTTTTTCTATTTATTTTTCTGCACAAGTGGTAGTAGCTAATAAGATCTTTATACTTTGAATTTCTCCTCTATTGTTGGCTTATTTCCAGAATGATTATTCATTAGTTACTCATATGTTTTTTTTTATTCTTAATTTCTCCTCTTGTGGTACCTTTCTGGCAGGTAAGTTTTGAGTAAATTTATTATGGTCTAAAACTTTATCCATGCATAATTAATACTTGTCCTTGGACTATTTTCTTAAGTTTTTGTGTTTAATTTTACCTTGTTATGATCAAATCTTTAGGTACCAGTAAACATGTTGTTTTGTAATGGGTCATTATTGAATAAGCATGATCAATTTGCAACATGGTAGCCCCAATATGTTTGCTTCTTCTCTGTCTCTCTCTATCTCCCTTCCTTCTTTGGGTTATTTAGTTTTGCTAATTAATTTGGATTGCGATTATAGACTATTAGAACAAGAATGATAGTTCTGATATGTGATTCATGGGGCTCAAACATAGTTGTGTGGATGCTGGTAAGCAGTGATATGCAAGACCCATCGGTGCACTACTAATGATTTACAAGAGTCGAAAGACTTTGTGAAGGTACTGAGGGTGCTTCTGTTTGATGGAGATGGCAATTGATCTACGGCTAAGATAAGATCAAAGCTTGAGGCAATGGATTACATTGGTTAGAGATGAATTTTCCTTTATGTTCTTAGCCTTTTTTAGAACGATTATCTATCCTAAATGAGAAGTTTCTATAAGATAAACGAGTATATATAACCAATTAACTGCAATCAAAATGATTATTTACAATGAAAACGGTCTATTTTTGTTATAAATAGTCATTTTGGTTATAATTAATTGATTATATATACCTATTTTTCTTATAGTGGCTTTTCCACTTTTCCTACATTACCTAATCTTCCATAACTGCATTGGTCCCCTATGCATATTTGCATTTGATTGTGTCCCGTTTATGTACATAATCTTGACTAAGGTTCTTTGTAAGCATGTGATTTGGCTTTTAGTCATCTAAGAACGGATAGATGGTAGTTGTGAAGATCCTAAAAAGGAATCAATTTCATGGAATAACTGCCTGAAAATAAGCATGGCACTTGTGCATTTTTTTCTTTTGAAGTAACCTAGTTTTGTTATTTTTGAGGCTTTTATTACATCTGATTTTGTTTTCTTTTGAAGCAATCTACTCTTAAGATAGTATTTTTTAATTTTAATTTTAATTTTTTAAGGTTTGTAGGTCTATTCATACGAATTCCAGATTCGGAAATCTGAATTTAAGGAATGAGTTATTTTTTTGAACCTCTTAAATGAAAATACCAAAATTATTAAAAATAAAAATAAAAACTGGGCCGAATTTTGAACATGCCTAAATTGGTTTGCATATTTCCACCCAATGTTAACATTTTTTTTACACTACAACAATAATTTCTTATAAAGTGATTTCTAAATACATTTTTGCTACTAACATTTAGTTTTATATGACTTACATCATTCTCTTCATTTTGGAGATTTTAATTAGATGTTTTGGCACTTTTTTGAATGAATTGTTACTGTTATATGCTTTTGTACAAATATTTTTTATAGAGCTATTTTATTCTTCCAATCAAACACTACATGGCATTTGTACCTTGCACGTATCACTCTTATTAATGTGTGTGTGTGTATATATATATATATATAAAGGAAAAATAATATTTCTACCTACAAAATTTACCAACAAAATCTATTGATTGTGTTTTTTTTTTCTAAATATCTAAGTATATATATATATTTTTTATTGAATTTGCGATTTTTTTATTTTCTTAAAATATTAAAAAGTGTTTAAAAAGTAAATGAACAAAAAAACAAAAGAAAAGAAAAATACCTGTTCGTGGATTCTAATCCTCAATGAAGCATCCCAGACAACCCTTGAGGGATTTGGTACTCGTTCTTTGGGGAATCTGCAACTCAGTCGCCTCACAAAGCCGTTGCTTAATAAGTTAAGAGAAATGAGAGATGTAGTCGTGGACTTGTAAGCGGCGTGCAGTCGTTTTGAAAAAAGTGAATATATATGGGACCCACATGAAAAAGTTAACTTTTTAAACTGTGGATCCCACTTTTTTTCCAAAGCGATTGCATGTTACTTACAACTCTACGACAGTATGTAGCATTACTCATAAGTTAAATCCATTTTGGAGTAGCCTGCGCCTGCCATGAGCCATCAATTAACTACTCCCTCAAGGGGTTTTTGTTGTCCGTTGATTTCTTATTAAATATTTTTAGATTTTTTTTTTAGTATTAAATATTTTTCTAAGGCTGTCATGGACATTAATTAATGAAAAATATTATTATGCGGTCTTACTTTATCCACTCATTTTGATTGATCATTTATTTAATTTTTATTTAATTTTTTTTATTTTATAATTAAGAAGGTAACTATTAGTGTATTAATATTTTGTTATATTTTTAAAAAATATTTGAAATAAAATGTAAAAAAATAAAAATGTTTTAAGATGATTTTTTAACATCTTAAAATATTATTAAAAAAAATACAAAAAAATCACAATATTATTTAAAAGCACTTACCTAAAAATCACGTGAAAAAAAAAAAATAGGAATCTTTAGTAGGGATCCAAGTAGAAATAGATAATATTTTTTAATGTATAAATTGAGGAAACATAATAGTGTTGAGTTATGGCTTGAATACATGCCTCCCCTGCATTCTCGCTCGAGCGAAGTTGATCCCGCTCGAGCGAGAGTCCAACCAGTGAGTTCGCTCGACCTTCGCTCGACGTCCAGCTCGAGCGAAGTGCAACCTGAGAGTTTGCTCGACCCTCCATCGAGGTCCCACTTGAGTGATATTCAGGCAGAGATTACGCTCGACCTTCGCTCTACAAGCAGCTCGAGCGAGATTGATCTAGCAATGTTCGCTCAAGCGAGTTTAACTCTCGCTCGAGTGAGATCGCATAAATATAAATATCGCGATCTCTTTTCTGCTTCGTCCCTGACGAACTCCCGAGCCCCCTGTTTCGCCGATGAAGAACAGAGCCCCCTTCCAGCTTCATTTCTTCTCCATTTTGTGAGTGGTTGAGTGTAAACACGTGAGGATTGAATGTATACACGTGAGGTGAGTGATTTCTATTGTAAGAATTTATTGATTCTCTCTTTGTAATCTTCATTTGATCATAGTGAAGTTTTGAGACGTGATGAGTGCACAAAAATGCACTCTAAATACTCTATTTAAATACTAAAAGAAATGAGAAAACAATGGATATAACTCATGTTAATAAAATTAATGGTAATTTATCTTGAGATAGATATAAGCATGATTTAATATATTGATGAGAATATAAAATGCCATATTTTCCTCTCTTAATGTTTAAAACTTTATTCTTATTTGATGCCTAAATATACTCATTATTCTTATATTTTGATTTAGGACACAAATGGAGACATTAGGAGCAAATGAAGATAATTGCGGAATTTTAGACAGTTCTGACATCTTTTCGTAATATGGGCATAACTCTCTCATCCAATCTCCGATTGAGCTGATTCAAGATGATCTAGAACCGAAAGAGAAATATCTAGAACTTTTATGTTTTATGTTTGAAGAGATATCCACTCAATCTAAGACAAAATCGACCATTAAGTGGACGCACCTGCACTTGACGTTCCTGGATATTTTTCAGCCACTTGCATCAAATCCAAATGTTATCATAATATTTTCTAGCAAGCACTCCTACACCAACTTGGAAATTCAATGATCAATTCAGATACAAGATGAAGTGCACTCAAGTTTCTTCAAGACAAATTATTTGACCACAAGATATTAAGTCATACAAGACAACTAATAGATAGAGAAGCAAAATTGAAACACTCAACCTACAAGCAAAATCCAGCTCATGCATGGTGGGAAAACAAATGATCAAAATGACAACTCACAAATCACTTGGATTCAAGAATGGCACATGGCAAAACAAGTTGAAATTGTGATGATTTTGTCATGACAACTTGCATAAAGGATGCTTATAAATAGAAGGGAGGAGTGTGTGTTCTAAGACCATGCTTAGTGTGCTTGGATGCCTTGGAAGATACATTGTTTTTGAGAGCTTGAGAAAAGAAAAGAAAAACCAAAGAAGAGAGAAGAAAATAATGGTTGGCTCTTCCATATTATCCCTTAGAGAATTTTTGTTGCATATTTTCAATATGTGTAACTAATTTTCTAGTAGAGCTAGGGATGAATTTGTATATATGATGGTATTTGTAATTGTTTTTGATTCATATATGTGTTCTTCAAATATTAAACTCTTTTGTTTAGTCATTCGAAATTTATTATAAATGTTTTCGTCACCAAATAATCTTAGAATTTATTTCATTTATAGATTCAGTCATGCTTTTTCTATTAAATGCAATAATCCTTTGATTATGTTTGATTCAATTGGTTATCTATTTTAATTTAATTCTCTGCTGCAATATTGCTCTATGAGTATATTGTCGACGTTGAATTTCTTTAATATCGATAACAATTCCTGTTCTTATATTGTGACGAATGATTTTTTGAAAGATTACATTTGATTTAAATCTGGTTATTAATGTTTTATTTTCCGATTGAAAATTTGGACATAGAATTTTCAATTGAGTTATTAATGAATCGAAAATAATTAAAATACCAATTATATACAAAGGATTCCCGATGCTTTACTTTTCGCACTCATCTAAATCTTTTTGTTAATTTCGTTACTTTTCTTCAATTTCTCAATCCATCTCCCTGTGGAATCGACACCCCAAAGCTATACTGCAAACGACCGCGTTATTCTTTGGGCGTAATCAAATTTTGGCGCCGTTGCCGGGGAGACGGTAAAAGAATTTATAGTTTTTTTTAGTAGTTTGTTAAAAAAAAAAAAAAAAAAAAAGAGCGGTAGCTTCGTTCATTTTCTTTTTAGCTTTCTGCATCTTTATTTTATTTTAGTTTTATTTTCGTAATTATTATTTTTTTTCAGTATTACGCTTTTCTTTACTTTGCATGCGCAGGTACAGAGACGCTTTTGGACGGTTTGCTAGTAGACCCGTGCTAGAATCAGATTCAGAATCTATTTTTTCTAATCGCTTGTTTGATAATTCTTCCAATTCTGATGCGATGAGTGAACACGTGGACCAACCTGTTAGAACCCTCCAGGATTATCTTTATCCCGCACGAACAGCCACACCATCCTGTATTATGTTCTCACCTAATGTTCGTCATGTAAATTTTAAAACGGGAATGATACAATTACTTCCGACTTTCCATGGTCTAGAAAATGAAAACCCCTATGTTCATATTAGGGAATTTGAGGAAGTAGTTGCAACATTTCACGGTCAAAATACCACTGATGAAACGGTAAGGCTAAAGTTCTTTCCTTTTTCTTTGAAAGATAAAGCTAAGAGTTGGTTGTACTCACTAAGACCACGGTCTATTGGAACATGGAGTGAGATGACTCAAGTGTTTTTCAATAAATACTTTCCCCAACATAAGACTAATGCTTTAAAAAGACAAATCTCTACCTTTGCACAAAAGGATAATGAGACTTTGTACCAGTCTTGGGAAAGATTTAAAGAATTACTGAGTATGTGTCCCCACCATGGATATGAGAATTGGCGCTTAGTGAGTTATTTCTATGAAGGCCTTACGCCCAGGGAACGTCAATTCGTGGAAATGATGTACAATGGAGAATTTTTACAAAAAAATCCCGATGAGGCCATAGAGTACCTCAATGAGCTTGCTGAAAAAGCTCATACTTGGACTGGACCTAGTGCTACTGATAGCACAAACAGGTCACGACCTACAGGAAACTTGAGTGGTGGTATTTACCATCTAAGGGAGGAGGATAACCTTAAGGCTAAGGTTGAAATGCTCACCAGAGAATTAGAGTTATTGAAAACTAAAAACTCAAAACCAACACACACGGCTAATCATGTAGAATCTTTTGGGCCATGTGTTGTCTGTGGTGGGATAGATCATCATTCCCAAGAGTGTCCTACACATACTAACATGAATGGTATGTATGAGGAACAAAGTAATGCTCTAGGTATGTACAAAAAGCCCTTCACACCTTACTCTGAAACCTACAACCCAGGATGGCGTAATCATCCCAACTTCAGCTAGAAGTCTGAAAACCAGCAGCCTGCACAACTCTCTAGATCATATCCTGCACCATACCATGCACCTCAATCTTCTAGAAATTCTTTAGAAGATACTTTGCATACTTTTATTGAAATACAGGGTAAGACTAATCAAAAATTTGAATATTTGATTATGCAAGTTGTTGAAGAAAATAAGGAAATCAAGAGCCAGGTGTCTAAAATAATGAGTTCATTGACTATGAATGAGAAAGGTAAGTTTCCTTCCCAAACTCAATCTGTACCTCATGGTCAACATATGGCACAAGGAGATCTGAAGGACGTAAACGCCATTGTGACACGAAGTGGTAAGTCTCTACGTGATCCAATAATAGACAAAAAAAAGGATGTAGAGAAAGATCAAGATAGCAGCAGTCTTGAGCTTCCCAAAAAACTTGAGGTAACAAAACCTGAGGAACCTGCGGTAACAAAAAGTCCTGGTAAGGTACCTTTTCCTCAAGCATTAAAGTCAAGTAAACAAACTCTAGATCATAACAATGATATTTTGGAAAATCTTAGACATGTAAAAATTAATCTTCCTCTTTTGCATGTAATTAAACAAGTTCCTACTTACGCAAAAATTCTCAAAGATTTGTGTACAGTTAAGAGGAAGCATTATGTGAAGAAGACTGCATTCTTGACAGAGCAAGTTAGTGCTCTAATTGAACAGTGGATTCCCCCTAAGTACAAGAATCCTGGATGTCCAACCATCACATGCAACATTGGCAATCATGAGCTTGGACAGGCCTTGCTAGATTTAGGGGCTAGTGTAAATTTGATGCCATATTCTATTTATTTGCAATTAGGATTGGGAGAAATCAAACCAACTTCTGTGGTATTGCAATTGGCTGATCGTTCAGTCAGAGCACCACGGGGTGTGGTAGAGGATGTTTTAATTCAAGTTGACAAATTTTACTATCCTGTTGATTTCTTAATTCTAGACACTAATTCTGCTGTAGAAACCACCTCTAAAATTCCATTAATTTTAGGTAGACCTTTTCTTGCTACTTCTAATGCTCTTATCAATTGCAGAAATGGATTGATGAAACTCTCTTTTGGCAATATGACTCTTGAGGTAAATATTTTTCATATTGCAAAACAGCCAGAAGAGGATGTCGAGTGTCATCAGACATACATGATTGACTCACTTATAGAAAGGGATGTTCTTACAACTCATGACTCAGATCCCCTTGAATACTTTATTGTTAATTCTGAATTTAATCCTATAAGTGATTCATCTGATGTATTTGACATTTGTGCTATTTTTGACAGAACTCATGATTATAGCACACAGGCATGGCAACCAAAGTTTGAGAAGTTGCCTGAAAAAAGAGAAAGACAGATTCCTTCAAGTAGGGAAGCCCCTAAAGTTGAATTAAAATCCCTACCTAAGGGTTTAAAGCATGTTTTCCTTGGTCCAGGTGATACTTTTCCCGTTATTATTTCATCTGAATTATCTGAGTCCCAAGGTGAGAAATTAATTCAGATTTTATGCAAATATAAATCAACCCTAGGATGGAGTATTGCTGATATAAAAGGCATTAGTCCCCTAATCTGTACTCATAAAATAAATTTAGAGGAAGGAACTAATCCTCGAAGAGACCCCCAGCGTAGACTTAATCCCACAATGAAAGAAGTTGTGAAAAATGAAGTATTGAAACTATTAGATGCAGGAATGATATATCCTATTGCTGATAGTAAATGGGTAAGTCCTACGCAGGTTGTTCCTAAAAAGTCAGGAGTAACTGTGATAAAAAATAACCTTGGAGAGTTAGTCCCTACAAAACTGGTGACTGGTTGGCGGATGTGCATTGATTACAGAAAATTAAATGCCGCCACACGAAAAGACCATTTTCCGCTTCCTTTTATTGATCAAATTCTTGAGCGGGTGGCTGGTCATCATTTTTATTGCTTTCTGGATGGTTATTCTGGTTATTATCAAATTGAAATTGCATTAGAAGATCAGGATAAAACTACTTTTACTTGTCCTTTCGGTACTTATGCTTTCCGCAGAATGCCATTTGGACTGTGTAATGCTCCAGCTACTTTTCAACGTTGCATGATGAGTATTTTTAGTGATATGGTTGAAAAGTGCGTGGAAGTTTTTATGGATGACTTGACTGTTTTTGGATCTTCTTTTGATGCATGTTTAATGAGTTTAGAAAGAGTACTGAATCGTTGTGAAGAAAAAGAATTGGTTTTAAATTGGGAAAAATGTCACTTTATGGTACCTTCAGGTATTGTTTTAGGGCATATTATTTCTTCCAAAGGAATGGAGGTTGATCAATCAAAAGTTGAATTAATCTCTAAATTGCCTACACCTAGAACAATCAAGGATATAAGATCATTTCTTGGTCATGCGGGTTTTTATAGGAGATTCATACAGAATTTTTCTGCCATATCTAGACCACTATATAACCTCCTAGCTAAGGATGCCCCATTTGAATGGACACAAGCCTGTCAAGAGGCTTTCAAAACATTAATTGGCAAGCTTACTTCAGCACCCATAATGCAACCACCTGATTGGAATTTACCTTTTGAAATTATGTGTGATGCTAGTGATTTTGCTGTAGGTGCTGTTCTTGGACAACGAAAAGAAGGGAAACCTTTTGTCATTTACTATGCTAGTCGAACTCTAAATAATGCACAAATGAATTACTCCACCACTGAAAAAGAGTTGTTAGCTGTAGTATTTGCTTTGGATAAATTCCGCGCTTATTTGATTGGTTCTCCTATCATTATCTTTACAGATCATGCAGCCCTTAAGTACCTTTTTACAAAGAAGGATGCTAAGGCACGATTAATACGATGGATTTTGCTTTTACAGGAATTTGACATCACCATCAAAGACAAGAAAGGAGTGGAGAACGTAGTGGCAGACCATCTTTCTAGACTCACATTCGAGGACACTTCTGACCACATACCAATCAAAGATGATTTTCCCGATGAGCATTTACTTTCTATTACTTCTCTACCATGGTTTGCTCATATTGTGAACTATTTAGCTGCAGGTGAAATACCAAAGGATTTTAGCACCCAAGACAAAAGGAAATTCATGATTGAGGTACGAAAATTCTATTGGGATGACCCTTACCTTTTCAAATACTGCCCTGATCAAATTTTAAGGCGTTGCATCCCTGATGAAGAGATTGCAAGCGTTTTGGAATTTTGTCATTCCCAAGCTTGTGGTGGCCACTTTTCAATGAAGAAAACCGCTGCAAAAATCCTGCAGTGTGGATTTTATTGGCCCACCTTATTTAAAGATACAAATATCTATTGTCGCTCATGCGAAAGATGTCAAAAGTTAGGAGCTATGACCCGTCGTAATATGATGCCCTTAAACCCAATTTTGGTAATTGAAATTTTTGACTGTTGGGGCATTGATTTTATGGGACCATTTCCTCATTCTTTTGGATATTTATATATTATTGTGGCAGTAGATTATGTGTCAAAATGGGTAGAGGCAGCACCTTGCAGGACCAATGATAACAGGACGGTAATTAAGTTTCTCAAAGAAAATGTATTATCTCGATTTGACACCCCACGTGCTATCATTAGTGACCGAGGTACGCATTTTTGCAACCGTTCTTTTGAAGCTTTAATGAAAAGATATGGGGTGATACATAAGCTTTCTACTGCATATCACCCTCAGACAAGTGGACAGGTTGAACTTGCGAATAGGGAAATTAAACAAATTTTAGAAAAAACGGTCAACCCAGATCGGAAAGATTGTTCTTTGAGACTAATCGATGCACTTTGGGCTTACCGTACAGCTTTCAAAACTCCCTTAGGCATGTCACCTTATAGACTTGTTTTTGGAAAACCTTGTCATTTGCCCGTGGAGCTCGAGCATCGAGCATATTGGGCCATTAAACATTTCAATTTTGACTTGGAAAAAGCAGGAAAATTTAGAAAATTCCAATTGACGGAATTAGAAGAATTGAGAAATGATGCTTATGAAAACTCCAAGATCTATAAGGCTAAAATGAAAGTATTTCATGATAAAAATATTTTGAGAAGAACATTTAAGCCTAATGATCGAGTATTTTTATATGATTCAAGACTCCATAAGCATCCAGGAAAACTTCGATCTAGATGGACCGGCCCTTTTATAGTAAAAAATGTTTTCACAAATGGGGCGGTAGAAATAGAAAATCCAAAAGATGGATGTATCTTCAAAGTAAATGGTCAACGCCTCAAAATCTTAATTGATAGACAAATTCCAGAAGTGGAAGACATTCCACTTATGGACCCAGTATATCAATCTTGACCATCTCCAGGTATGTTTTTCTTTTATTTTATTTTCATTCATTTTATTTTTGTTTATTGTTTACTTTATTTTGTTATAGGTTAATTTTATTTTGACAAATACCATCTTTGATGCCAAGCAAGTCACCCACATCCCACATCAGGTGTATTCTACCCTGTTTAGTTATTCAATTCTGATTCTTAAACATTGAGGACAATGTTTCATTTAAGTTGGGGGGTGGGAATATAAATCTGTTATTTAAACTCTGTGGCATATTTCAATCAATATATAAAAAATTGCCAAATTTTTTCACACAGGCATCTTTTCACACATGATACTCATGCTCATTCATAACCATCTTGGTGAATTCAACAAACCCATTTTAAATCATTTTGCTAAAACATCCACAGAGCCATTTATGCACTTCTCCAAACTTTGTGGTAATATGGTGA
Organism: Platycarya strobilacea; assembly: GCA_036898215.1. Lineage (NCBI taxonomy): Eukaryota > Viridiplantae > Streptophyta > Magnoliopsida > Fagales > Juglandaceae > Platycarya > Platycarya strobilacea. The sequence goes on along the minus strand of CM072551.1, from coordinate 33,548,562 downwards.
TTTGACACATGTAACTAAAGAATTATTTTGCTCAAGTATTCATGTGAATTTTGTGAGAATTGAGAGCTTACAAATACAGAAATTGTGATAAGTATCCATTGATCTGTTGAATTTGACACTTCTTTTGAGAATATCATTACATGGTTTGTGGTAAGATGGTGGATATACTTGGGATATGACGAAAGTCAACTTAGGATTAACGTTTGAGCCTTTCAAGCTGACCTTTTTCATCATAGACCCCTAGCAGCCAATTTTGAGTCAATATATACATATGGCCTTTTCTTTTCATATCTACATCATCCATACCTCTCCACATTGGAGTATAGCTTAGACACTATATTTTCCTACCATTTTACTTCCAAGTGTGTACTAGGTGTGAAATTATCATTTAAAAAAAAAAAAAAAAACCATGACAAAAATGGCATGGTGCTAGATGTGTCCATCAAATTATTCATGAAAGAGTTCATCAAATTGTAAAGACACCAGTGGCAAAAGAAGATGGAAAAGTGTACTGTCAAAAATCTAAAATATTGAAAAGTACATCAAAAGGAAAGTATAGTCTACTGAAAAATTTAACAGATTCCCTTTTGTGTATACTTGGAAGTTTTTGAAATCTCTTCACCTTTTCTTCTTATGAACCCCAACCCTAAACCACATTACAACCCTTTATGTTGATTTTTCCGATCCTAAGTATGCTTGTGGAAAGAATGGTGGAAATCTCATTTGTTAGTATTCCTATCATAAGATCAATGTTTACTTGTTACTTATATATAATTGGCTAAATTTCCATGAGAGTAAATGTACACCTTTGTCAACTCCATAGAGAGAACCCATACATGAAACACTTCTATACCCGTGAGTTATGGAGTTGAACCTTTTTACTTAAGATATTCTAATGTTGCATGTGTCGAAACCTCTGATTTGATAAAAATAGTTTGGAACACATACACACTCTGTGGATTGCTATATTTGAATTACTTGTGAAAGGGTTATTGAATTTCTAAGATTGTTTTGATATGTAAATTTAAAAAATGTGTCTTGATGGCCCCTATGTGTGATTTTCTTTGGTCTTTCTCATCATTTTGCATGAAAATTGCTAGGGACTAGCAATGAGTAAGTTGGGGGGTGTGATGAGTGCACAAAAATGCACTCTAAATACTCTATTTAAATACTAAAAGAAATGAGAAAACAATGGATATAACTCATGTTAATAAAATTAATGGTCATTTATCTTGAGATAGATATAAGCATGATTTAATATATTGATGAGAATATAAAATGCCATATTTTCCTCTCTTAATGTTTAAAACTTTATTCTTATTTGATGCCTAAATATACTCATTATTCTTATATTTTGATTTAGGACACAAATAGAGACATTAGGAGCAAATGAAGATAATTGCGGAATTTTAGACAGTTCTGACATCTTTTCGTAATATGGGCATAACTCTCTCATCTAATCTCCGATTGAGCTGATTCAAGATGATCTAGAACCGCAAGAGAAATATCTAGAACTTTTGTGTTTTATGTTTGAAGAGATATCCACTCAATCTAAGACAAAATCGACCATCAAGTGGACGCACCTGCACTTGACGTTCCTGGATATTTTTCAGCCACTTGCATCAAATCCAAATGTTATCATAATATTTTCTAGCAAGCACTCCTACACCAACTTGGAAATTCAATGATCAATTCAGATACAAGATGAAGTGCACTCAAGTTTCTTCAAGACAAATTATTTGACCACAAGATATTAAGTCATACAAGACAACTAATAAATAGAGAAGCAAAATTGAAACACTCAACAAGTTGAAATTGGATTCAAACGTACAAGCAAAATCCAGCTCATGCATGGTGGGAAAACAAATGATCAAAATGACAACTCACAAATCACTTGGATTCAAGAATGGCACATGGCAAAACAAGTTGAAATTGTGATGATTTTGTCATGACAACTTGCATGAAGGATGCTTATAAATAGAAGGGAGGAGTGTGTGTTCTAAGACCATGCTTAGTGTGCTTGGATGCCTTGGAAGATACATTGTTTTTGAGAGCTTGAGAAAAGAAAAGAAAAACCAAAGAAGAGAGAAGAAAATAATGGTTGGCTCTTCCATATTATCCCTTAGAGAATTTTTGTTGCATATTTTCAATATGTGTAACTAATTTTCTAGTAGAGCTAGGGATGAATTTGTATATATGATGGTATTTGTAATTGTTTTTGATTCATATATGTGTTCTTCAAATATTAAACTCTTTTGTTTAGTCATTCGAAATTTATTATAAATGTTTTCGTCACCAAATAATCTTAGAATTTATTTCATTTATAGATTCAGTCATGCTTTTTCTATTAAATGCAATAATCCTTTGATTATGTTTGGTTCAATTGGTTATCTATTTTAATTTAATTCTCTGCTGCAATATTGCTCTATGAGTATATTGTCGACGTTGAATTTCTTTAATATCGATAACAATTCCTGTTCTTATATTGTGACGAATGATTTTTCGAAAGATTACATTTGATTTAAATCTGGTTATTAATGTTTTATTTTCCGATTGAAAATTTGGACATAGAATTTTCAATTGAGTTATTAATGAATCGAAAATAATTAAAATACCAATTATATACAAAGGATTCCCGATGCTTTACTTTTCGCACTCATCTAAATCTTTTTGTTAATTTCGTTACTATTCTTCAATTTCTCAATCCATCTCCCTGTGGAATCGACACCCCAAAACTATACTGCAAACGACCGCGTTATTCTTTGGGCGTAATCAAGACGAATCCCTAGTGGATGTAAACTCAGTTGAGCTGAACCACTTAAATATTTGTGTTCTGTATTGTCTTTACTGTTTTACTTCTCTTAGTTGCTACCGTTGCATTTGATTTCATATCTGTGTTATTTGTTTTATCGGTTTATTCCCAACAAACTGGTAGAGCTATCTAGCTCCGTGAAGGACAGAAGGGATGGCCACAACCAAATTTGAAGTAGAGAAGTTTGATGGACATAACAGTTTCAGTTTGTGGCGCTTGAAGATGAAAGTTTTGCTACGCCAGTAGGGGTTATTCAAAGTTCTTGAAGAGAGGTCTGCTGATTTTCCTGTAGCGTCTATGGAAGATGAAGAGAAGGTACACAACACTATTTTATTATCTTTATCTGATGAAGTGTTAAGAGAGGTTGCTGGGGATGAGACTACTGAGAGTCTCTGGAACAAGCTTGAGAGCTTGTACATTAAGAAATCACGCATTAACCGGTTGTATTTGAAACAACGGTTATATACTCTCAAGATGAATGAGGGTTCTTCAGTGTCTGAACACTTAGATGAGTTTAACAAAATTGTTATGGATCTTATAAATGTTGACATCAAGCTTGATGATGAAAATCAAGTTTTAATAGTATTATGTTCATTACCTGCATCATTTGAGAATTTTGTAAATTCTATGCTATATGGTCGAGATACCATCTCCTTAGCTGATGTGAAGTCAGCTTTGAACTCGAAAAAGTTAAGGAACATGTATAGTGATAAGGGTGGTGAAACTCAAGCTAGTGGGCTGATTGTCAAAAATTCCTCCAATAGAGGAAGATCCAGTAATAAGGTTTCAGAAAAGGGTAGAGGCAAGTCCCGGGGGAAATTTAAGTCCAATAAGAAAAACGTCAAGTGTTATTACTGCTAGAAATTTGGACATTACAAGAGTGAGTGTACTAAGCTGAAGAAGAAGGAGGAATCCACGAGTTCCTCTAATGCCGTTATTGTTGCTGATGAATATGATGGTTCAGATGTGGTATTTGCAATCAGTGATTCAATCAGTCTGTTTAGTGACAAGTGGGTCATGGACTCAGTTTGCACTTTTCACATGTGTCCCGAAAGGGACTGGTTCATGACTTATGAACCAGTCAATAGTGGTTCTATTTTGTTGGGAAATAACACAACTTGCAAGATTGCGGGAATAGGTTCAGTGAAGATCAAGATGTTTGATGGGATAATTAGGACATTGACCAATATCCGGCACATTCCAGATCTGAAAAAGAATCTTATCTCCATGGGAGCCTTTAATTCTTTGGGGTTGAAGTACACGAGACAAGGTAGGGTACTGAAAGTCAGCAAAGGCTTCATGATTATTATGAAAGGAGATTAGAAAGATGGTTTATATTTCCTCTAGGGCAGTACTGTCAGGGGTGAAGTTGCAATTTTAGTATCTGATGAGGCAAAGTTAGATAACACTCGTCTATGGCACATGAGATTGGGTCATATGAGTGAGAAGGGGATGTCAATCCTCTGTAAGCAATGGTTGTTAGGGAATCAGAATTTAGGGAAACTTGACTTGTGCGAGCACTGCGTGTTTGGCAAACAGAGCATAGTCCAGTTTGCAACAGGGGTCCACAACATTAAAGGTATAGTGGACTACATTCATTTCGACCTATGGGGTCTATCCTCAGTTCCATTGAAAGGTGGAGAAAATTACCTGCTTACTTTGATTGATGATTACTCACGGAAGGTGTGGGTTTATTTTCTGAAGCAGAAAAGTGATGTCTTCAAGAATTTCAAGCAGTGGAAAGTTCTGATAGAGAACCAGATCGGCAAGAAGGTTAAACGGCTTTGAACTGACAATAGAATGAAATTTTGTAGTAGTGACTTTGATGAGTTCTGCAAAAATGAAGGGATTATCAGGTACTGTATAGTTAGGCACATTCCACAACAAAATGGGGTAACTGAACGGATGAACCGTACCCTCCTAAAATGAGCACACAATTTGCTTTTCAATGCCAGGCTGACTAAGGACTTCTGGATAGAAGCAGTCAACACAGCCTGCTTTCTAGTGAACCGTTCTCCAGACACAGCTATTAGTTTGAAAACACCTAATTAGGTATGGTCTGATGCACCTACTGATTATTTGAATTTGAAAATTTTTTGTTGTCCTGCATATTTTCATGTTAATGGTGGTAAACTAGAACCTAGGGTAAAGAAATGCATATTTATGAGATATGCTACTGGGGTAAAGGGATATAGGTTGTGGTGTACTGATCCCAAGTCACCCAAATTTGTGATTAGCAGAGATGTGAATTTTGATGAAAAATCTATACTTAATCCGAGAAAGGAGATTCTTGTGTCTACATAGAAGAAGGTGGAGTTACAGAAGGCTCTACAGAGGACACCACCTCAAAGTCAGGATCATGCTATGGCTGATGAGCATGATTTTAAGTCTGAGACTGAAGCACTAGTTGAGGAGCAATACAGTATAGCTACTAGGAGACAGAGGAGACAGATTAGACCACCTCAGAGATATGCTCAAGCAGACATGGTTATGTATGCACTCGCAACGGTAGAAGAAATTGTTGGGCAGGAGCCTTCCAGTTACTCAGAGGCTGTAAAGAGTATCGAGTCTGCTCAGTGGTGCTCAGCAATGACTGAAGAGATTAAATCTCTTCACAAGAACCAAACCTGGGATTTAGTTAAGTTACCAGCAAAGACGAAAGTTGTGGGCTGCAAATAGGTTTTCAAGAGAAAAGAGGGAATCCAGTCTGAGACAGATGCAAGATACAAAGCACGCCTAGTTGCTAAAGGCTACAGTCAGAGAGAGGGGATCGACTTCAATGAAGTGTTCTCTCCAGTAGTAAAACACAGTTCAATCAGAGTTTTACTAGCCATTACGGCTTTGTATGATCTGGAGTTTCAGTAGCTTGATGTGAAGACATCGTTTCTACATGGTAAGCTTGAAGAGACTATCTATATGCATCAGCCAGAGGGGTTCATCGTTGAAGGGAAAGAGGACCGAGTTTGCAGACTGAAAAAGTTTTTGTATGGGTTGAAGTAGTCGTCTAGGCAATAGTATAAACATTTTGACTTGATTATGATTGATCATGGCTATTTGAGAAGTAGTTATGATTGTTGTGTGTATCATAAACAAGTGCCTGATAAGTCTTTCATTCACTTATTGCTTTATGTTGATTATATGCTTATAGATGTTAAAAGCATGGTTGATGTTGATTTGATGAAAACTCAACTTAGAAATGAGTTTGAGATGAAAGACTTAGGTGCTACTAGAAAGATTTTAGGAATGGAAATTCACATGAATAGGAAAGCTGGGAAGTTGTACTTATTCCAGAGAAAGTATATTGAGAAGGTTCTTGGCAAGTTTGGAATGTCTAACTCCAAACCTGTAAGCACGTCGTTAGCGATGCATTTTAAGCTTTCAGCTTCCCTATCTCCCTAAACTGATGAGGAGGAACAGTTCATGGTAATAATTCCTTACTCTTGTGCTATTGGCAGCATTATGTATGCTATGGTTTGTACCTGTCCAGACATTTCACAGGCAGTGAGTGTGGTTAGCAGGTACATGGCTAAGCCTGGTAGAGTTCATTGGCAGGCAGTGAAATGGATTCTGAGGTACTTGAAGGGAATCTCGCATGTTGGCTTATTATTTGATAGAGATGTTAATCTCAGTTCTGATGTTGTTGGGTTTGTTGATTCTAACTATGCTGAGAATTTAGACAAGAGAAGATCATTGACAGGCTATGTTTTCACATTGTGTAGTTCTGCAATTAGTTAGAAAGCAACACGTCAATTAATTGTTACTTTATCAACTATGGAGGCAGAATACATGGCAGCAGCTGAGGCTGTCAATGAGGCCATTTGGGTGAAAGGGCTGATCATTGACCTGAGTTTTCAGCAGGAGGGGATGACAGTGTTTTGTGATAGCCAGAGTGCTATACATTTGACCAAAAATAAAATGTATCATGAGAGGACAAAACACATCGATGTCAGATATCATTTTCTCAGAGAAGTAGTTGCTGACGGTACATTGAGTATTCAGAAGATTGCTACTTAAGAGAATCCAGCAGACATGATGACAAAACCAGTTGCAGTACACAAATTCAAACTTTGATTGGACTTGATTGGAGTTCGAGGTTTCCATATCTCTTAGGGGATCTTTTGATGGGGTTGGTTTCTTTTGTTGATATTGGGTTTCAGTGAGGCTTTTAGGTATTCAAGCCAATGTGGAGATTTGTTGAGTTATGGCTTGAATACACGTCTCCTCTGCACTCTCGCTCGAGCGAAGTTGATCCTGTTCGAGCGAGAGTCCAACCCGTGAGTTCGCTCGACTTTTGCTTGACATCCAGCTCGAGCGAAGTGCAACCCAAGAGTTCGTTCGACCATCTCTCCAGCGATATTTAGGCAGAGACTATGCTCGACCCTCGCTTTACAAGCAGCTCGAGCGAGATTGACCTAGCAGTGTTCGCTCGAGCGAGTTTAACTCTCGCTGGAGCGAGATCGCATAAATATAAATATTACGATTTCTTTTCTGCTTCGTCCCTGACGAACTCCCGAGCCCCCTGTTTTGCTAACGAAGAACAGAGCCCCCTTCTAGCTTCATTTCTTCTCCATTTTGTGAGTGGTTGAGTGTAAACACATAAGTATTAAGTGTATACATGTGAGGTGAGTGATTTCTATTGTAAGAATCTATTGATTCTCTCTCTGTAATCTCCATTTGATCATAGTGAAGTTTTGAGACCAACCCCCAGTGGATATAAGTTCAGTTGAGCTGAACCACTTAAATCTTTGTAATCTGTATTGTCTTTACTATTTTATTTCTCTTAGTTGCTACCGCTGTATTTGATTTCATATCTGTGTTGTTTGTTTTATCGATTTATTCCCAAAAAATAGCTTCACTCTTAATTAATATAATAAGATGCTGTCACATTTAAAAGTCATTGAAGTTAATTTAAATAAAACGATACAAATTACAATGCCCATGAAGAACCTTCCTACATATATTCGTCGATGATGTGTATGTGGCCATGTTACTCAATTTCCAACAGCGTTCAGACATGGGATACTCCATTTATATGTGCCTTTCTCGTTCAAGAAACTCAGGAAGAGAGAGAGAATTGACCATGTTGGTCTTTATCTTGCTGAGTTTTTCATTCTCTGCATCCACTTCTCTTTTCATCACGACATTGTTTGTGATTAACTTGATATCCTCTGCTCATATTAGGTTCTCCGAACTACGAGGAAAGCACATGTTGTACTCCAAATTTTTTAATGCAATTTCTTCAGAATTTGGACGAGGAAAATGAGAGCAAGTTATTCTTTGTAGCAAAACCGGCATTCTATTTCTTAATACTCCCACGTTTGTTGTTGGTCTCGCATCCTTTCTGCTTTTCCCACCTCAGGATCTTCGAGTTTTATTGCACGTTTCTGCCATAACCCTTCATTTCTTCAAGAGAGTTTTAGAGGTATAATAATCTTCTCTCCCTTGTTTGATCTGATATATGTCACGGGCCTAAATACGTGGGAGGAGCAATTCAATAGAAGTGGGAGTTGCTGTATTACATTGGACAGTCTGTTGAAATGAAGATGAAGATGAAGATGAAGGAACTGGTAGTTTGTTAGTTAAAATTGATACGCACCATTTCAATAAAATTGTAGTTGTATTATGGATTGTAGCACGCACCATTTTAATAAGTGTTAGTATGTAGTTTTGTGTTGGGAGGCTGTAGTTTAGTGTTGATAAACATAAACAATGGCGTCGCTTCTTTGTAATAGAATAAACTGTTGTCGTGTGAATTCGTCTTTCCTGCCTATAAAAGTACATCTGTAGTTGCGAATGAGGGCAACTTAGACTTCAAAATCAAATTGATCTCTCTCTCTCTCTCTCTCTCTCTCTCTCTCTCTCTCTCTTTCCATCAATTTCTAGAGGGTAGTGAACCTCGAATTCACTGATTTGCTGTCGAATATTGTATCAATCTATAAGGTTCATCACAATTGGTATCACGAGTCACAAATGGCAGAAGGGAAGGAATCTTATGCTCAGATCCTGGAATCTGTTAATTAGCTCACACAAAAGCAAGATGTACAATAGAAATAAATTGAAGATACAATCGCTATTCTACTTCAACAGCAATAATCGAGAGTTAGAATAATGAAAAGAAGTTTACGGAATTGTTACAGAAGATGTCGAAGCTTTCTTCGTATGATCATTCTGAGCCAATTGATCATAATCTCGAACATGACAATGAGCCTGTACTAGAAACTGAATCGCTAAAGCAAGTTTGGGAAAAGATTATTGGTGATAAATCTGTAATGAAGGGAGTTAGACTTTATTTTCCAAGGTTCTCGGGGAAAAGTCTAGCAGCTTGGATTTATTGAGCTAATCAATATTTTTTTCTCCATCAAGTGCCTCCTAGTCAAAGAATATTTTTAGTTTCATTTCATATGGATGATGAAGCACTCATATGGTTCCAGTATGCGAATGAAGCTGGAACTTTCCGAACTTAGGAGTCTTTCACCAAAGCAGTACAAATTCACTTTAGATTATCAGCCTATGATGATCCTATGGAGGCTTTGATTCGTCTAAGGCAAGTGCATTTTGTTACATCATATAAAGCTGAGTTTGAACTACTTCTAATCGAATAAAAGGAGTAACTAATAGAAACAAATTAAGTTGCTTCTTGAGTGGCCTAAAAGATGAGATTAGGTTTCCAATTCGATTATTGAATCCTTCCACTTTAAATGATGCTTTTGCATTGGCAAAAATTCAAGAACAATCTTTATGGAGTGCTAGGAAGGTATGGAAGAATAGTTCTTATGAATCGCAACATTCGAGTTCCGAAACTTCTCTTCTTGAAACTCCGAAGCTCAATTCTGCCAAATTGCCTTATCAGAAGTTGAATGACAGTCAAATGCAAGATCGGAGGAAACGAGGTTTATGTTATTTCTGTGATGATAAGTGGCAGCCAAGAAATAAATGTGCCAAGCCAAAAAACTATTTGTTGAAAGGAATGGAGGTTCATAATTCTTCTGGTGATATTGTTGAAGAAGAATTGAGACTGGAGGAGTCCATTGATTAATCTGAATTGTCAATGGAAATTGCATCCATTTCATTACATGCTTTGAGAGTGGTGGCAGGTACTCTTAATGCCAAAACTATGAAAGTTGTTGGTTATATAAACAAAAGAAATGTTGTGATTTTGATTGATAGCGGCAGTACACATAGTTTCTTGGACTCGACACTTGTTTCTAAGTGTGGTTTATCTATTCAGCATGTACCTGTTATGTCAGTGAGAGTGGCTAATGAAGGTGTTTTTGATACCTCTATTAAAGTGCCTAAGGTGAATGTGATGATACAAGACATGAAGTTTGTAACAGATTTTTTCACATTTAACTTGGGAGGCTGTGATGAAGTGTTAGGTGTGAATTGGTTGTCATCTCTCGGGTCCATAATTTGGAATTTTCAGGAACTTCAGATGAAGTTTAATTATGAAAGCAAACAGATCTGTCTTAAAGGTCTAATTTCACTAGCTTCATCCATGGTTGATGATACGGAACTTACTATGGTTTCCAAAGTTGGTTCTAAGGGGTTTTGGTTGAAATTAATGTCTGCTGAGTCACTTGCAGATAATAGTCAGATTCCTTCAGAAATCAAGCTATTATTACAGTAGTTTGGCAAAGTTTTTGAAGAACTTACTGGCCTGCCTCCTAACCGAGCCCATGATCATCAAATTATTTTGAAAGAGGGATCCCTACCTGTGAATGTACGGCCATATAGATACCTTTATATTCAAAAAATAGAAATTGAGAAGATTGTCTCTGAATTACTCAAAACTGGTGTGATAAGAAGTAGCCAGTCACCATTTTCATCTCCAGTTTTGTTAGTAAAAAAGTCTTATAGATCTTGGAGAATGTGTATCGATTATAAGGTGCTTAATGAGTCCACTATTAAAGACAAGTATCCAATACTAGTGGTTGACGAGTTATTGGATGAATTGTCTGCCTCAACAATTTTCTCTAAGCTGGATCTTCGATCTGGATACCACCAGATTAGAATGAGGGCTGAAAATATCCATAAAACAGCTTTTAGGACTCATGAGGGGCATTATGAGTTCTTTGTGATGCCCTTTGGACTCACAAATGCCCTATCCACATTTCAAGCACTCATGAATGAAGTTTTCAAGCCATTTCTGAGACAGTTTGTTATAATATTTTTTGATGATATTCTAATCTATAGCAAAGACTTTGCATCGCATCTACTGCATTTACAAATTGTTTTGGAGACACTAGAGAAGCAACAGTTATTTGCAAAGAAGTCAAAGTGTCATTTTGCTTGTGATGAAATTGAATATTTGGGCCATATCATTTCGACAGCTGGGGTAAGAGCAGATCCCAGGAAAATTGAAGCTATGTTATCTTGGCCAATTCCAAAAAATTTGAAAGCACTAAGGGGTTTTTTGGGATTGATAGAATACTATAGGAAGTTTATCAAAAATTATGGTCAAATAGCAGCTCCTTTAACTTCCTTGTTGAATAAAGATGCCTTTAAGTGGTCTGATATGGCAACTCAAGCATTTGAGGAATTGAAGAGGGCAGTTACCAGTCCTCCAGTTTTGTGTTTGCCTGATTTTATTAAAGAGTTTGTTTTAAAATGTGATGCGTGTGGAGTGGGAGTGTGAGCTGTTTTGATGCAACATGGCAGACCTTTGGCATTTTTAAGTCTAGTTCTCGAAGGAAAAAACTTGCTGCTTTCAACTTATGAAAATGAGTTATTGGCCCTTGTGATGGCTATTAAAAAATGGAGGCCTTACCTCTTGGGGGCTTCTTTTGTCATCATCATAGTCTTAAATACTCTATTGAAGGTAAGGACTGATTCTCAGCAGAGGTGGATTGCTAAATTGTTGGGTTATCAATTCAGGGTAGAATATAAAAAAGGAGTGGATATTAAAGCTATTGATGCCTTGTCTCGAAAGGAGGTTCCAGAGGGAGCTGCCTTAATGTAAGCTATATCATTTCCTTCACTAGTCTGGTTGGAAGAATTGAAGGAGGCTTATAAGGCAGGTCAGCAAACTGAGACCCTTATTGCAAACTTACATAGTAGTGCTGCTGTTAGTTTTGTTTTTACTCTCAAGCATAGAATTCTCTTCAAAAATGGCAGAATTTATGTTCCAAGCAATGATGAATTAAAGTTGAAAATATTGCATTTTGTACATGCTAGCCTAACTACTAGTCACTTAGGGTTTCATAAGTCCTTGCATCGAGCTCGACAAGATCTTTATTGGCCTGGTTTGAAGAAAGATATTAAGCAATACAGAAGGGAATGTGAGTCTTGTCAGCGAAATAAAGGAGAGCAAGTTTATCCTGCTGGTCTTTTACAGCCATTGGCAGTTCCTGTTCGGATATGGACAGACCTCTTAATGGACTTCATTGAGGGTTTACCAATTTCAAAAGGGTATTCTGTCATCCTGGTGGTTGTGGATCGCTTATTGAAATACTCACATTTTATGGCTCTCAGGCATCCATTTATAGCTTCTAAAGTTGCTGCATTATTCTTTGACAATGTTTTTAAGCTAAATGGCATGCCACAAAGTATTGTGTCTGACCGAAGAGCAACTTTCATTAGATCCTTTTGGAAAGAATTGTTTAAACTGCAAGGGGTTACATTGTCATACTTATCTGCATACCATCCACAAAGTGATGGTCAGACCGAGACAGTTAATAAGTGCATTGAGCATTTTTTTAGAAGTTTTGCTGGAGATAGACCACGACTATGGTCTGAATGGCTGACTTTAGCTGAGTGGTGGTATAATACCACTCTTCACAGTTCTACTCAGCTCACTCCCTTTGAGGCAGTTTATGGAAAGTCTTCTCCAAAGTTGCAAGCTTATATTCTTGGAATCAGTTGATGAAGTACTGAGAACTAGAGATCAGATACTTTCTACTCTTAAACTCAATTTGGTAGCTACTCAAGATTGTATGAAGTTATTTGTTGATAAAAAGAGAATTGAGCATGAATATGAGGTTGGGGACTGGGTTTATTTGAGGCTACAGCCCTATAAACAACAGTCACTTGTGGCTAGAAGGAATTTTAAGCTTTCTCCCAGATTTTTTGGGCCATTTCAAATTGTTCAAAGGGTGGGACAGGTTGTTTATAAGTTGGATTTGCCTCATCACAGTTCAATTCATCCGATTTTCCACATTTCCTGTCTTAAGAGAAAATTGGGACAACACCATTCTTCACTCTCAGCTTTACCTCCAATGGGTTTTCAGGGTGAGTTAATGCCTGAGCTAGAGCTTATTTTGCAACGCCGTAGTAGGAAGCATAATAATTTTGCTGTGGTGGATGTTTTGGTGAAATGGAGAGGTGCTGCTCAAGAAGATGCTACTTGGGAGCCTTATTGGGACTTGTGTCAGCGTTATCCTCACCTTGTGGGCAAGGTGCTTTAAAAGGGAAGGGTATGTCACAGGCCTTAATACATGGGAGGAGCAATTCAGTAGAAGAGGGAGTTGCTGTATTGTATTGGGCAGTCTGTCGAAATGAAGATGAAGATGAAGGAAGTGGTAGTTTGTTAGTTAAAATTGATACGCACCATTTCAATAAAATTGTAGTTGTATTTGGATTGTAGTACGCACTGTTTTAATAAGTGTTAGTATGTAGTTTTGTGTTGGGAGGCCATCGTTTAGTGTTGATAAACATAGATGATAGCGTCGTTTCATTATAATGGCATTAACTGCTGTCGTGTGAATTCATCTTTTCCGCCTATAAAAGGACATCAACAGTTGCGAATGAGGGCAACTCAGACTTCAAAACCAAATTGATCTCTCTCTCTCTCTCTCTCTCCATCAATTTCTGGAAGGTAGTGAATCTCGAATTCATTAATCTGCTACTGAATATTGTATCAATCTACAAGGTCCATCACAATATAACTCCTATAGATACAAAAAGATTACCCAAAAATAAATATATAAATTGACGTGACTTCACATTATATGTTAGATCTGCTTTACATTAAAATAACTTTACAATTTGGCGTACCGTACCAATTATCTAATAGTTTTGTGGCTAAAATATTTTTCTTATTACATGCAGGAAAATAGTGCCTTTTTTTTCTATAATGAATTTTGCCTTGATTTTGTACTTTATCAAATGTGTTTTCCTGCTTGTATTGTATTTATAGGTCCTATTTGTCCACAAATATAGCGGTGGGATGGTTCTTGATTTTGCAATTGTCATCTCTTATGGTTACTTTGTGTCCTTTGCAAGCATGATCTATGCCCAACACTTGACACAAGGAAGTTCAGAGCCATCAGTTGACTTAAAGTATCTTGGAATTTTGCTGTTTCTTGTGGATATTATTGGCAACTTCTATCGCCATTTCCTGCTATCCAAACTGAGGAGGAAAGAGGGTGACAAAGAATATAAGATTCCTAAGGGTAATTTATTTAGCTTGGTGATATGCCCACATTATCTTTTCGAAATTATAGATCTACTAGGGATCTCATTCCTCTCTTAGACATTCTATGCATTCTGTCTCACACTAAGCACTGCTTTTTACGTGATAGCAAGAAGCTATTCCACTAGGAAATGGTACTTGTCAAAATTTGAAGATTTTCCTAAGGATGTTAAGGCTCTCATTCCCTATGTTTTCTAGAGTGTAAAGCATAGTTTAAATGCATGATTGCTTTTGTTGAAAAACAAATCTTACAATGTCAACATTCCTGTTACCAAACTTAAATATCATGATGTCGTTTGAATTTTATCTTATGATTCCCCAAGTCCTTTTTGTTTATATCAAATTGATTCTTCTGTTTGCATTTTATGGGATCTTCCTTCAAGGGTATTAGAGCATTAATATTGGTTCCATTAAAATTTCTTTCAAAATTTAATAGAAAGTACAAATTTGATTAAAAGACAACATCTCCACATTACCCAACATTAGATTCATTATTGGATTCATCAAAAAAAATAATATAATATACAATTTAGGAAACTAACAAACACATCTATAATTTATTCACCCAACAAACACATTAAAAGTTAATAAAAAATTATTTTGATGGATGAATAATAAATCTTCATATTTAAATAAGAGAAATGTTTTAGCCACAAAGAGATCCCACAAATTAAATATTATAAACTGATGTAGTTTCATGTGTTTTGTCAGATTATGAAGTTAGTTTTATTATAAAATAGATTTAATAAATCATATGAAATTACGTCAGTTTGTGAAATTAATTTTATGGAATCTCTTTATAAAATATACATCAAATTTGTATTTATATTAATTTTTGATGGAGTTAATGCCAATACTGTGAAGGTCAGAAATGCCTAGATAGAGAGAAGTTTCTTCTTCTCTCCCACCATAATTTTTACTGAATTGCAGTATGATTACTTCAAACTTCAAACTATAATAAGAGAGAAAGTGAGAGAGAAGAAGAACAAGAAGATTAGATTAAAATCGTATTCAAAAGATCATCTATCAAGGCCTTCTCAAGTTCTTGCTTTTGAGAGTTTCAGGTAAGAGAGAAATTGACCCATAAAATGATTTACAATATTTATTACGATACAATATTTAGACGCTATAGGACCCCTTATGTGACAAAAAATTCATCATTCAGTAGATTAACCATCATTATTAGGGATGGCACAAAATGAACATCAAACAAATTATCTTACAAGAAAAGGGCAGAGATAACATGTTAAAAGTCAAAGAAATGAAAAAATCTTTAGAGCATCCACTATTGAGAGCATCCATTGCACTCATAAGAAATACTTATGATAAATTTACTAATTTATCCTTAAACATTACTCATGAGTGTGATGGATATTCTCAAATAGTGGATACTCTTTAGCATTGCTCCAAAGAAATAGCCGTATTCAGAATTTCATTCACACTAATTTATTTATGGAAAATTATTTACAACTAACAATCTACTTCGCATATCATATTTTTTTTTCTTTTATTTTAAATATTGATATATGAATAATAAATAATAAATCTTAATTAATTTTAAAAAAATAAACTCAAAATTAATTTAAAAAAATTAATTTTTTTTTAAAATGTAGTGTGAAAAAGCTTAGAGTTGTATATCATTGCCCTTATTTATTGGTCGTTCTAGGCCCACCCACTGCTGGTAGCTGCCGCTGGGGTTAAATGCATTTCAATTTATTTATTTTTTCTTTATATGATTTTTTAACGTTTTAAAATAATTTAAAAAAAATCATAATAGTATTAAAAAAATACTTAATCACAGAACTAAAAAAAAAAAAATCAGCTCTCAACGGAATCCCCAAGACCCCATCGGTGAGCATAGCTTTTTCCTTTATTTATTTGAAAAATAAGAAAAAATGCAGTGTGATGTAACAATTGTATGAAGGGGGAGGGGAGGGGGAGAATATGAGCGGAAGCCAGGCTTCCGCATCCGTCCCTAATGTGTGAACGGTGATTTCCTAATGTGAACAGTAATTTTACTGTTTACATAAACAGTAAAACAGCTGTTTATATGAGAGACGGACGCGGAAGCCGTGCTTCCGCCCAGCACGCCCCTTTGATGCATTAACACAGCAGAAACCTAGAGAGAGAGAGAGAGAGAGAGACTTAACCATGGTGGTCTCCATTTTGCCGAGATTTATTTTTCCAGCCCCCAATTCTCTTTTCGTCACGGCGATGTCAGTGATTAGCATCACATCTTTAGCTTATACTGGGTACCTCGAAGTAAGAGGAAGGCACTTGCAATATTCCAAGTTTTGTAACGTAATTTCTACAGAATCTGGAACAACAAGAAAAGGAAAGCAGATCAAGCTTTCTAGCAGAACGGGCATGATGCTTCTTTATAGTCCTGCATTTCTTGCTGGTCTCGCCTCTTTTGTGATTTTCCCACATCAGGATCTCCGCCTTTTACTGCTTGATTCTGCCCTAACTCTTCATTTCTTTAAGAGGATCCTTGAGGTATAATTTTGTTTCTCTCTGGTTGAACGATATTGGTTAAATAATTAAACCTACTGTTTGGTTTAGATTTTTTAGACTCACAACAGACTAAGTAGATTTGTTTTTGGTTATTTTTGTGTAAAAATGGGAAGAAGCTCAGGTGACACTGACCCAGAACAGATTTTTTTATGCGTTTGCATCAGATTTTTCTTCCTTTATAATCAATATTCTGGGCAGATGTTATGGGTGATTTTGTGGTGTTGAGCTATTCGAGCAAATGACATAAAGAAACAAACCAAAGAAAGACAATGCTTTAGGGCCTCTTGTTGGGCCCTTTGAGATAGAAGTTTAGAACCATCTCATCTGGATTTGTACCGATGAGCAGTTTTTTATATTCAAATGCATCTTCATTTTATTTCTGACAACAGTAATAAATAGTAAAAAATTTCAATCTCTATTTTATTTATAATTTATAAATTTATTCTATTTATTTCGGACATGAAAGTTAACAAACAATAAAAAGCACACATCGATTAAAAAGTCAAGTGGGATCTACCGATTCATCCGAGCTTAAAAAGTCAAAATTATTTCATCTCCTGTCTAAATATACATTTTTCTACAAATTATCTTATCTCATCTAAAATAATCTCACTATTATTCAAAATATCTCATCTCAGACCTAAGGTGTGCTTTCATTGGTTTAAATGTTGTTTGTTTGTGATCTTTATAGGCACTCTTTGTACACAAATACAGCGGCTCAATGGTTCTTGATTCTGCAATTCCCATCACTCTTAGTTACTTCTTGTCCACGGCAACCATGATCTATGCCCAAAACCTAACACAAGGGGTGCCAAATCCATCTGTTGATTTGATGTATCCTGGAGTTTTGCTGTTTCTTATTGGTATAAGTGGCAACTTCTACCACCATTTTCTGCTCTCCAAACTGAGGAAGGGAGAGGGTGACAAAGAATATGGGATTCCCATGGGTGGTTTATTTGACTTAGTGATATGCCCACATTATCTTTTCGAAATCATAGATTTCATAGGAATCTCATTTATATCTCAGACATGGTATGGATTCTCTTTCACTCTGGGCACTGTTTTCTACCTCATGGGAAGAAGTTATGCTACAAGAAGATGGTACTTCTCAAAATTTGAAGATTTTCCTGAGAATGTCAAGGCTCTCATTCCATTTGTGTTCTAATATGTAAAATGAAACTCAGTTGAAATGTTATATCACGATGAGTTTGGACTTGTATAGTAAAGTTTCCTTGCTTTATTTTTCTCCATGTTTGAGTGTACTTGTAGCCACAACATCTTCTCACTTTGTTTATCTCATGATCTGGTAAGGACTGCCATACAAAGCTGTAACATCCAGTTCTGCCGCCACTTTGTTTTCCAAAATATTTTAATTTTTAGTTGTACAAAAGCCCGTTTGAATTTTTTATCATTATTTTGTTTTTTGTTTTTTTTTTTAAATTTCAAACCCATTTCTATATTTAGGATTTTAGCCTTTGTTTCGTTTTTGTTGTTAAATGTTTATTATTTATATCAAATGGACTCTTGAGTCCTAGCTCTATTAATTTTATTTTTTTTAGGGTTTCAATCATCTATATTCATAGTTTCACACCCATCTCTTACCTTAGGATTTTCATCAACAGTTTTACATACCACTATTGCACTCCATTGATCAAGCAACCATATATTTCTTATTTGGATTTTTTTTCTAATTTAACTCCCCTAGATCCTTACAGATTCCCATTCTAATTTCTCACAAAAAGTCTTTTGCTCAGCATTCAAGTAATCTCCTCCTTATTTTACTAGGGTTGCAACCACCTATTTTTTCACCCTATTTTGCTCGTCTCTTGCCGAGAACTCACAACAACACTGAATATTTATATTCTTATATTAAACTGTGTCGCATAGGCCTTAAACAGATCATGCATATATCGTTTATCTTCAATCGTGCCGTCGCGCCACCACAATGTGTTTTCTACTACCATCCCACCTGCATTATTCCTGCACCATAATACTTAGGCCTATGTGTTGCAATCACGGACGTAGGGCACCCCAAATTGCAGCCAGCCATATAAACCACCTGCGGTTTCTTGCCCTCACGAAAGTCACTGATGTTGAGTCCATGCATAGCCAGCAAAAATATCAGGCCAAGCCCACGAAAGCACCTGCCAAAAAGACAACAGCATTGTCCAACCACCGCAAACCCACCTTGTACCATTGCTGTAAACCGCATGAAAAAGGACCCCTGTTTTTATTACTCGAAATAGAGCACTACTTTTACCTTGCTACCACCTTTACAACCACTTCTACCCTGAGTCTATTACGTCGAAGACTACCTAGGGCACCTGGAAAATGTCGACAGTTCACCTAATACTGCTGCCTTGTCCCTCGCCCAGCCGCACGCCACTTTCTATCGGTAAGCCTCAGCCCTTGTTTGCTCTTTTCTCTCCGTTTTCTCTCTCACGGCTTACTCTCTCTGTATGTTTCATCTCTCACACTCATCGCTCTCTCACACTGTCTCTCTCTCGACCAGCCACCCAACTCTATCGTATCTCCACCAGTCCTTAGCCCCTACCTCTGTAAGCCTCTACCTCACATCCTATCTTGGTTCGTTTTTGTTTCCCTGTAATAACTCTTGTTTTTGTTCTTTACATGTTGTGTTTTCACTTTTTACGTGATGCTGTAGAAGTTTTTTTAGCTTATGAAATTGTAATTTATCTGCCCTCGCTTTACTACAAATTTAAAGAGTTTTAAAATGATATTTTTATGGGTTGTTTTGTTTCAGATCTACTGAGTTTGTTACTATCGAGTTTCTTTTCGAATGTTTTATGTTAAGAGTCTTAAGACAGTATTGGCTAAATGTTTTGGGTTGGGTCCGAGTTCTTTTTTATTTTATTTTATTTATTGTTTTGGATTTTAAGTTAGTTTCGGTACGTTTTAAAAATTATTTGAGTTGTGTACTTTTT
This sequence comes from Platycarya strobilacea, assembly GCA_036898215.1. Taxonomy (NCBI): domain Eukaryota; kingdom Viridiplantae; phylum Streptophyta; class Magnoliopsida; order Fagales; family Juglandaceae; genus Platycarya; species Platycarya strobilacea. Next base: position 33,528,881 of record CM072551.1, on the reverse strand, counting down.
TTTTATCCAGAGATTATTCTTTTAAGTGTGTTATGTTTTGATTTGTGAAAAAGGCTTGGCTTGAATTGGAATTTGGATTAAGTTATTATTAAGTGAAGATCGAAGTATTAAAGAATTTATAATATTTTAGAGTTTTGGAAGAATTTACTTCCAAGCATTTTGGGGGAGAGTTGTTATACATGGTTTCGAGAATATTTAGATATTGCGGAAGGATATTGGATTTATATCTCAGGTTCTATTTTTGAGGTTCGTGATCATTTGAAAATTTACACAGGTTATATGATATTTTATGGGTGAAGATTGATTTTGTTCGATTTTGTTGAGGATGCTTTTGAAAAGTTAAGAAGTCTAGGTAAGCGGTGTTTTTGTGCTTGGTTTTATACCAATTATAAATGGAGGTTGACTTTCTAAAAATTTATGCATGTTTTGTTATGAATGAGAATTTGAGAAAAATCAACTTCAGTCAGTTATTTGATTACTCATTAAGCTTATATGAAATAAAGAAAAATTGTCTGTCATGCATTGTGTAGATATGAGCTTAATTTTTGTCATGTTATTTCTGAAATGTGAAAAAAAAATCGATATTGAGAATTTGAAAAATTGTGCATTAATTTTATAAAAATGCTCTGATTTTGTTTTATTTATGTAAGAATTATTCGGAAAATATTTTAAAACTATATGTTTTTTCATAATTTTGAAAATTTTTGACATGGTATACTGGTTTTGTATCTAATTCTGTCTCTGCTCTACTCTACTCTGTTTAAGTTGGTACCAACTTCTCTGTTTCTGAGTGCACCCACTTAAGAAATAAAATGGTTTTTATGTGAACTTTCTTGTGTGCACACTCGAGACTCCAAAAATGATTAAAGGAAAGATCCATCTTTGTCTCTGTCTGGTTTGGTTATCGAGATTAGTACAACTCTATCACAGGAATTAAACATAGTCTTTACTTTATAAAATACTCTGTTTTGATATGATGATGATGCTCAGTTTTGTTATACCAAAATATTCAGTATTTCTTATGATTTAAAAATCATTGCTCTGTTACATATGAAAATGTGTTTGTTCTGCATATTAAAATTGAAGATTATTTTTGCTCTGCATACTGTACTTTAGAAAATACTCATGTTTGTACTCTCATATATGTCATCCGCTTATTGAATTAATAGTTCACCTCTTATCTCTGAATATTTTTTAAATGAGTTTGAATATTTTAGTCAAGAATCGGATTATGAAATATTGAGTGAGATGACTTAAGAATGGTTGATTAAGTATAGAAAACATATACAAATATTGATAAGGTTTGGTAAGGAAATATTATTGTATTATGGTGATTTAGCATTTTTGGAACTTATTGTTAACTCCCTATTCCAAAGCCAAGCTACTTAAAAAAAAAATTGTTTTAGATTTATATGTGCGAAATACCCATTTGATTTTTCTTACATTTTTTGTCAGATTACGAGCCTAATATATCTAGTTTTTTATTTTTTTGAAAAATAGCATTTTAGTGGGTTCGCTTGCGATTTTGTTTATTTCACTAAATGTTTTTAGATAGATTAGATGCTTTTGGAAACCTAATTTATTTACTGGATTTAGGCCATATTTTTTGTTTTTAAAATATTTGTGGCCTTTTTTTTTAGAAGATCCGTTATCATTTTCAAACATATTAGAATTAAAATTCCTTCATAATTATTTTAAACCCACATTTCAATTTGCACGTTTCCTTTCAGTAGAGTATTCATATCACGTTCTCTCTCCTTTATCTGCTGGTGTTTCTAGTTTTAAAATTTTCAAATACACATTTTACATTTCATCTTCCAGTTAAATCCGTAATGCACGCTCCATACTATCCTTCCCAGGGTTTTAACCATCTTTTAAGCATCGTCTCGTGCACGTAGAGAACCCCTATCAACGGCATCATTTGGTACATTCTACAATTAGTTTTTCCCGGCTGTTTCCTTTAGTTTTCGGGAGCCTGCATTTTTCTCCACCTCGATACCCACCTCTTTCCCTTATTTGCATGTTAGTTTTTCAATCAAAACTCTCTATACTGACTAAGTCACTCTGTTTTCCCTCTTATTTTGTTTCTAGGGTTTCTCACGTTGCTCTCTCTCTCTCTATATATATATATATATATATATATATATTACATGTAGTAGTAAGTAACCCAGATGAACTTGAGAAAACTGCCGTTGTGCAAACCCCCTTATCATATAACCACAAAGTCAAGCTCCTCCACACTGTCGTCCTTTCACCGCCACCAAGTTAGCATTGCGCAAGCCACCATGCGCCTTCATATAGTAACACCACTCCAAGCCGTAGACCGAGAGAAACCCAGCCACGGCAGTCTCTTACCCATTAACTTGCACCGTAACACCCTTATTTTTGACACTCGAAAACAAAGCAATCACCATGATCATTCTCCTCGCACCGCTCACACAACAACAGTCCCTCCAGGTCGTTGTCCCAACACTTTCACAGAACCACCAAATATGAAACCTTTCTTTGTTCAATCACCTCCCATAACCACGGCAAGCAACAACCCAAGCCAAGCCAAATGCCCTTGTTTTACTGCACCTGAAACAGAGTACCCAGCAACAAGCGCGATCGACAACAGTCCTTTATGGTAGCACCCCCACGTTTTCCCCCTCAACCATAAATGACACCGAACACCGGCTTTGCCCATCCATGCGAAACTGGCAACTCGCTACAAGAAGAATCACCTTAAGCCATCACCGTGAACCTCAAGATGTTGTAGCCACGTCAAAGCTTAGCCTTTGCAAGACCCTCACAGTTCTGTCCAAACATACGCTTCACCATAAATCAAACCTCACCAATCACTGCCTTTCCATCAGTTAACCCATGCTGGAAAATACCAATCTCATTGAAAACAACTTCTTTTTCATACACAAAAAATCAGAGTCCCTTGTTTTCCATTCTCTTTCTCACTCATTACTTGTTTCTCACGTACCTTGGGGCCACACTCAACGCCTTTGACCACTGCCCACCTCTTTGCTTTGCGTGCCATTTCCTTCTCTTGGTAAGCCTTCACTACTCGGTCTAGCTTTCTCTCATTAGTGGGCTTACTTTTTTTTGTAAACTACATTAGGCTTTGCACCTTCTTTACGTAAAGTTTCGTATTAACTGATAGTGCTAAAGTTTTGTTTTATAATCTTACCATTTTTGCCCTCCTGGTTTTAAAACAGACAGAATTTTAAAGTTTAAAAGTGAGCTTGTTTCTCACTGGATTACTTTATATTTTACATGTGTTTTGATAAGTTATTTTGAGGTTAAATATTTTGGCTTGGTTACACATTCTATTTTATTTTAGGCTTGAGTTTAAAGTATTTCGGATTCGCCTTTTTAAATTATTTTGGGCTTGAGTTATAAATGAATTTGGATCTGATAAGTGGTGTTGCTTTTTATGAAATGGATTGAGTTTTGATTTTTGTAAGAGACTTGATTTTGAGTTGGATATTTAGGTTAGGTATTTATTAAGTGAAAATCAAGGTATTGGAGAATTTTATTATATTTTAAGATTTGAGAGGAATTAGTAAACTCTAGTATTTTAAGGAGAATTGTTATTCAGAATTTTGAGGATGTTTAGATGTTAAGGAAAGATATCAGATTTTGTCTCTCAGGTTTTAGTTATGAAGTTTGTGATCAATTGAAAATTTACAGAAGTGCGTGATCATTTTTATAGGTGATTGATTTTTTGTTCAGCTATTGTGGAAAAATCTGAAAAACTAAGGAGTTCAAGTAAGCGAAGTTCATATGATTGATTTTATACTAAATGTAGACTAAGATTAATTTTATGAAAAATTGTATATGTTTTGTTATGAAACGAGAACTTGAGGCAAACCAACCTCAGTCAATTATTTGCATTACTCATTACTCATGAAGCTTATATGAAATGAAGAAAAATGTTTTTATCATGCATTGTGTAGACATGAGCTTAGTTTTTGTCATATTGTTTCTGAAATGTGAAAAAGAGCGATATTAATTATCTGAAAATTTGTGCATTAATTTATAAAGATATTCTGACTCTGTTTTGTTCTTGTGAGATCAATTTGAAAATATCTTGGAAATCTGTATTATTTTTAGTGACTCTGAAAACATTTGGCATAGTATACTGATTTTGTATCTGACTCTGTCTCTGCTCTGTTTGGGTGTTACTAATTTCTCTATCTCTGAGTGCACCCACTTTAGAAACAAAGTAGTTTTATGTGGATTTTCGTGTGTGCACACTTAGGACTTCGAGAATGAATAAGGGAAAAAGTCACCTCTATCTCTGCCTGATTTGGTCACCGAGATTAGCATAACCCTACTATGAGGGTTAAACATAATCTCCGCTCTGTAAGATGTTTTGTTTTGATATAATAATGATGCTCAGTTTTGTTATGCCAAAGTATTCTATATTTCTTATGATTTAAAAATCATTGCTCTGTTACCTATGAAAATGTGTTTGTTCTGCATATTAAAACTAAAAAATATTTTTTTGCTCTGTACTTTAAAAAATGTTCAGGTTTACACTCTGGTATATGTCCTCTACTTATTGAGTTGATAACTCACTCCTTATATTTGAATATTTTTTTTAGATCAATTTGAATATTTTAGCCAAGAATCAGATTATGAAATATTGGATGAGATGACCTAAGAATGGTTGATTGAGTATAAATAATTTATACGAATATTGATAAGGTTTGGTAAGGAAATGTATTGTATTTGGGTGACTTAGCATTTTTAAAATTGATGATATTGAAGAAATAGGTTTAAAAACCAAGTTTTATATGATATTTGGAAATTTGAAGCCTTTAATTATAGTGTGAATGTGAGTGTATGTGATAGGATGTAACTCTCCGACTTCTGCAGGATCGGAGTGTTACATCAATGATATTGAGGAAGTGGGTTTTAAAACTAAATTTTGTATGATATTTGAAAATATAGAATTTTTAATTATAATGTTGAATGTGAGTATATGTGATAGAATATAACCCTTCGACTCCTGCGGTACCGATGCGTCACAAAAGCCCAATGAGTTATGTCGCCAATTTCAATTAATTAACGAAGACTTGTACCAGTTGTCTCGACTCTACAGCATTTGGATTTTTTTATGAGTTTTGTACACTGACCTCATTTGGTATGGATTTTTATGCCATGTTTTTTCAATTTTATTTAATGAAAAGGCCAATTTCTGACCACAATCATGCAACTTCTTATCCAGTCGCCCAGTCGAATAAAGCCCACATGAGGTATAATCTTACCATTTATAGCAATCCGTTGTAGGAATTTTATTTGATATCAATAGAAAGATGACACCTTAGCCTTTGACCTAATGTCGGTCACTGGACTTTTCACGCTGCTGGTCGCACGCTGAAACAATCAACCGAATGTCGCATGATGCTGGCAGTTGCCTTTTGTGGTTTGAGCTATTGTCTCTTTGAGAGAATAATTCTTTGGCACAGTTATTATTACGCGATTTGAGTCTCAGAATCGAGATTTTCATTTCAAAAATAAATAGAAATAATCTATCTGTTGCATTCAAAAGGAACATAAATAACCAAAATGTTGAAGTTGCGAGTTAGGTTTCATGTATTGGTATATTAATGGTCGAAAACTCTCTTGAAGTGGACAAGGTACATGAGGTCTTTGATAAAAACAAAAGTGTGTTAATACACAAAACACATTTACACAATATATTTCATAGCAATATTGTAAAATGAGGATATTTTGTAAAGTAATATCACTTTTATAAAATATTTTATAAAATTATCCCTCATTTAACACATTATTATGAAATTTATTATAAAAAAATATTACATAATCATTTCCAAACAAAATCAATTAAATGAGGCTTATGTTTCACTTTCACCTAAAATCGTTTGCTGGTATGTTTTTCTTAACCCAAATTTCAAGGCATTTTGTATGCTTGTGTCAATAGTTAAGTACGACCTATTAGTATTATTGAAAATCTTTAACCTGAAAAGGTAAACCCAAAGCTTCGCAATTTGATTCTAAGCAACTATAGCTTACTTACAAATTAGGAATTATCTTGGCTGGGACAATCAATGCTGGAGGCATAGAAGTTTCGTCTAGGCATAAAGTATCAATCTTTAGAGGAGTTAAGTGAGGGAGGGTTAGGGTTTTCAAAAATTAATCTTTGGGGGAGGGAGAGACAGAGAGATGGAGGGCTTGAAAATTGAACAGAAGAAAGAAAATTAATATACATTTTCTCTTTTCATTCCTAGGAACCTACCAACGTTAATGAACAGAAGAAAGAAAATTGATAAAGAAGTTCAAAAGAAATTTTTACCTCGGTGCCGACAACCGAGACAGAGGAAGTGAACAACTGAATTTTTCATAGGAAAAGTGCAAATCCTTTAAAAAATATATATACAGATTGATTTTTGGCAACCTATTAAGACAAGCTTAGTTTCGTGGGAAGAGAAGCTAGGCACGAAGAGAATGAAGCTCAGCATGAAGAGAAACTCCATGAAGTCGAAGAGAAGCTCTGTCTCCCTGTATTTTTCTTATTTTCATCTTTCTTGTTTTCTCTTCTCAATATTTGTTAAAAAAATAAATTGGCTAACGTGGCATGCAGATTGCACCACGATTACACATAGCCGACTGTCCGCAGAATAACTCTTTTTAATCCATATTCTTGAAATCAACAAGACTAGACAAGATTGCCATTGGAACACCTTAAAATCAATTATTCAGACAACAATTTTCAATAAATATTTGCTATAAAATGATCTCATGTTCAAGTAGGCTGCAGTTCACGTGTACAATAAAACCAGGGCCCCCATCTAAGATAATTTAGCACACCAAATTCTCCCACTTGAACTAATTTAACAGGACATAGATTTGCAATGTTAAGTCTACTGTGGGGAACAGTGGGATACTCATCAAAAAATTTGGGGAACAATGGGATGCAATAGTTGCTTTGGAAGCCAATTGCCGTTGAAGCTGTTGCTTCTGTAATCTAACAGAAGCTAGTCTAATGACTAGTACTCATAAGCTAAGAGCATCTAGTGTACTTTCAAGTGCTAAACCGTCTACCAAATCCCATTAAGTCTTGTCGGAAGCCCCTTGATGCTGCGGCGTTTGTCAACATTTAAGGAAAATGGTAAGTACAACAATGGTGCAACAGATGGCCAATTCAATATACATAATCTTGATGTGGGTAAAAACTAAAAAGCCATACCTGTGAAATACAAAATTGCAATTACAGAAACTATGTTGGCAAGTATATATGGCTTTTGGCCTACACCAGCTGAGGTTGACCTGTAGAGTAAGTACATGGGTAAAAAAAAAAAAAGTTATTTCATAAATAGAAAATGATTATTTCACCAGAATGACATCAACAACATGAAAATATGCCAGTATGAAACCTCGGTAGATCTAATGATTCCTTGATGAAGCAATCACAAACTTAAATCAACAAAAAACAACTGTCACAAGAAATGAGAAGATAAAACTGCTTCACATCAGATGCTACAGAATATATATATATATATATATATATATATATGAACTCGGAGCAAATGCCATGTAAAAATAAACTGAATTTATCTACAAAAAGTATTCTTCATGTCTGTGATTGACTTCCAGAAAATGAGGAAAGAAACTGAAAGAAAAAAAACAAAGGGTTCATTTTTTTTAGCGTCAAAATCTTGTATTGAATAGATCTCTTGCATCCCAAGGTTCAGACACTATTCAAGAAGCCCTTTGTTGGATGTTCACACCTAATCCAGAAATTCTTTGGTGCTTAATGGACGTATCAAAACATGTGCACTTAATAGAAATTTACCTTGCCACAAGTTCCTTGACAGACTCAGTTGTGAGTCCAAACCCAAACGGGAAAAGCGGATCATAGTGTGAATCCCCGACATTCATTGGCAGTTGATCTACAGTTCTGAACCATGTTCTGGAAAGCTTTCCACTGAATCCATAGTCCCCAAAAAGGACATCAGTCACGCCCTGGCCCTCAGTTCCTGGTAACCATGCTGCCACCAGGGCATCAATTGAAAATAGATATGGTTGAATCACAATAGGTCTACCAGAAATAATGACAACCACGCACTTGACAGCTTCACAGACATTTTTTATGACGATTGGGCCAGGATCTGCCATAGTGAGGGTCATGCTATCCCCAAAACTCTCGGCATAAGGGTGCTCACCAACGACAACAATGGCATAGTCAAAGTTATTGGACTTGACAAATTCGCTATCAGGATTCTCATGGTAGACTATCTCTGTACTGGGGTCAACTGTTGAATTGATGGCTCCAAGGATGGTGGTTCCTGCCAATGAAAGGAAAACTGACATTTAACTTCAAAAAAGAATTCTGGCATTCTTATCCACATGGAAAATGAGAAAGACTAATGCTTTACCAAAAACTAATCAAATTGAATTAGAAAAGCCAAATATAGAACAGTAGCTATTACATCAACAAGACATGCTTTCATGAAGCTTACCAAACACCTATCTGCTAAAGAACCTTTAAAACCTTCAAGCATGGGGAAATGAATTCCACTGAGGTTCATCAGTCCCAAAGTCACTGAGACAAATCCATGCTAGCCAAGGGCAATCAACCCATATACAGAATATTTCTTTAACCATTAAACCAAGTTTTAGTTCATCTACGTCACTTATCGCATGCATCAAATGTTTATTAATACTGCCTGAATTATATACCATTTAGAAGAGTATTATCATTTTGAAACATTTTCAGTCTGAGATGCGATTATCCCTACTCATAGGCAACACCTTCACGTCTAATTTCCACTATTGAAAACTATCAGCAACCAAAAATTGATCATCCATATCATTGTGGCTCAAGTAAGAGATGCTAAAAATGGGACTTATGCCTATTCCGCATATATGAAAGAACACACCCCTAGTATAGCTGTTGTCTCTAAATCCTTGCCATGTGATTGTCCACCCACCACACTGATAACCCAAATTATCAGCATGACTACCAGCAACTAGGATCTTTGGAGCCTTCTTGGAAAGGGGTAATATAGTATTTGTTCCATTTTTCCCATTCTTCAATAGCACTAATGACTTCCTCACAGCTTCTCTTGCCAAGTCTCTGTGTGCCTAGTCAAGGAACAGGAAATTACATTTTGCTGTAAAGGATTTCACAAGATATTATGAATATTGACAATTTTGACAAGGAGAGGCCACAGAATTCATGAAACTGCATTTTGGCTGTAAAGAATTTTAGAAATTATTAGAATAAATTTGTTATGTGCTTTTGATAAGAGACAGTGCTTTTTGCTCATCTAAGTTAACCAAACCACAGTGCAAACCTATTTCATTGAGTAAAAGAGCAACTGAAAACTTATAAATCAACAAACTAAGATAAAAGCTGAGAACGGATTGACCGACCTGGCTTCCAAGCTCATTGACTAGGCTGAAATCAGTAAGTGGGTTCTCAAAGAGACCAATGGTGAACTTGACTAGCAAGATCCTTGCCACAGCATCATCAATGCGATCCATTGGGATAATGCTGTTCTTGACCAGGTTGGTAAGGTCATCAATGAACTCAGTATATTTGAAAGGAACCATGACCTGTTAAATATAAAGAACCAATCCTTTGGATTTTATGTTTACATAGTGTCATCAGGATTTTTTTTTTTTTTTAACAAGTATCTAGATTTGAATTTTGTATTGAATATAGTAAATCAGCATATAGTTATTTTATTGATTCTTTCCAAGATTTGTCCCAAAAGATAGCCACTGACCATGTCAATGCCGGCTCGAATCGCAGCTTGGACAGAGTATGAGTAGTTTGAATGCGGTGGGGAGGTAATCCTATCAACACCCTCCCAATCTGATATAACAAAACCCTGAGAGTGAACGACACATAAATGTTATCAGAATGAGGTACTGGAATCCAGATTGTATAGACAGAAAATAGAAGAACAGCTGAAGCAGCAGCCGCAAGAGGAATAACAACAGAAAAGTGAGGGAGGACAGCATAATGAATTTTAAGCTTCATTTCGAATCTATAGGTGAAGCAAGACCAAATAGACTGTGATTGTAACAATCTACTAAAATAAAAACGAAAATACAATGAAGATTGATGACAGAAAACATATGATATGGTGACAGTTTCTGAAAATGTGATCAATCATTCATAAAGGACTTTGTAGAAGACCTTGAGCATAAACTGACAGAGATAAATGAAGATGACCTACACGTGTAGTACTATTGATTGGACAAAATTTACCTATCAATTTACATGCTGCACAATCAAGAAAAATTTTCAAAAAAAAAAAAAAAAGTCGCCAAAAAGAAAATGTTGACAAGGATATGGGGAAAATCATAAAAGCTAGAAAGTGAATGGATGCACTTGAGAAGAAGCTCCATATACCACAAGACCAACGATTAGATGAATATGTAAGCGACTAGTTTACAATAAACAAGTCAAAAGCGTTGAAAGTACAAGAGAGAGTACATGAAAGAATATTGATATAGGGTCTATGAAGCTGAACCGATGCTAATTGTTTGACAAAGAATATGAATCTAGCTAAGGCTAGATTGTGAAAGAGGAGTCGTGAGGCTGTGGCTTATGCTTACCTCAACTATTTATCTAATGAAAGTGAGCATTTTTTTCACATACTGGCAGCCAAAGCCAGGTATTTCCCCCCTACCTCTATACCCATTCTTTGGGTACAAACATCATGTTACCGCTCTTCAGTGTCCATCTGATCTGGTTACTGTTGTTTAACAACAGAGAAAAAAGTAAAATAAGCATGTAAATAAGAGAGGGACATTAACCTTAAACCTAAGAGTGCCTTTCAGGAAGCCAGTAACTAGATCACGGTTTGCATGCATCTTTTCTCCATTCCAGCTTGAGTAAGAAACCATGACTGTAGATACACCTTTGATGATGGCATCAGAATAGGCAGGCATGTGAATGCTGAGCAACCCATGCCGGTCAATCACTGTGTTGTTCTCATTGATGCCCTTAGTTGTCCCACCATCTCCCACAAAATGCTTCACACAAGCTGCCACCTTTTTCCTGCAAGAAATTTATATATTATATCAGAGGAAATAATTAAAAATGACCCACGTGCTTTCTTCTTTAGTTTTGAGTCCTGGTAAGTACTCACTATCCAGTATTGGATTTTAGCTATGGAGTTACCGCCTCCTTAATTAATTAACAAGAATAAGAAATTATGAGAAAGACACAAAGTAACTCATTTTTTCCAGAAGAGTATGAGATGACTAAACAGCCACTTGATCATTTGGACCTCTTTATCACCAGAATGGACAAGCGGTTGTACAGTTTATGTTAGGTGAGAGAGGACAAGGAGTTGCTTTTACTGGACTATATTTGTGTTAAGCATTCCAAAGTTTCGTTGCTATATATGCAGTAACAACAAGAAGAAGACAATAGCACTAATAGTCCCAATTATATCGGCTTTAAAAAAGGAGAAAAAATGAGGAAATAAGAGCTCTTCCCCCCAAAAAAACCCAATAAAAAAGAAAAAGAAAAACTTTATAGTTGTTCTATAGTTCATACCTTCCACCAACAAATGGAACTCCTTTCCGAGAATCGGCAGGAATATCTCCCTGCAATCCAGGTATAATGTCCGTCATTTCTTGCACTATTTTAGGATCCTCACTGTAGCTTTCATAACACCGTCCCCACCTTGGATCTCTACAGACCTATCGTATATAAGAATATGAATCTTATAGTAGGAATTAATATACAACTTCAAGTGTGCAGTAAACTCGCTAAAAATTTATGATTTGATTTAGAAAATGCAGACTATCCTTTTACCGCAATGCATGGAGCAAATACATAAGGAATCCCTGTAGCTCTGACTTCAACAGCAGTTGCAGCACCAATCCTCCGCACCAGCTCAGAATCCCTATCCATCAAGATTTTATCTTAGGAATTCTACATATCTCCATTTCACTGTCTGCTTGGTGAGTAAATAGAAATAAACACTAAGTCGTGCAAAAATAGTTTTGTGTTAACATGATCCCTCTACGTTAAAAGACTATATGTCCATAAGATGGTACTTTATATCTCAACTGTTTCCATCAATATGATAGATATATTTCAAAAGAGATGCAATTTTAACAGGTATTGAACTGGTACATTTAAAAGGCAGTCATCCATAGAGATTTACAGTGAAGGCACTATCTCCTTGTGTGACCAATGCCATATCAAATTTGTTCTAACTAGATGCCAAATCATTTTCAAAGTCATACTTACCTCGTAGCTCCAAGACCAATGTTATGAGGAAATATTGTAGCATTGAAGACATTATTGTGTCCATGAACAGCATCAATGCCATAGATCATTGGAATGCCCAAACGCGTGGATAGAGACCCATTTTGATATTCATTAATCATATTAATCCAATCCTCTGCACTAGCCTTTGGAAGTGGCGCACTCCCACCCCCACTCAATACACTGCCTGCAAAAAGACCAAAGAAAGTTGCAGTCAAACACGTCTTATATGAATCCATCTTCATTGTCTTTGGTTCCCATAATTTTCCTAAATCTTCTTAATGGTTAACTTTCTTGGCCCCATATTGGCAATGTATCCTCCTATTTCAGTTTATCTTTGGACTCATACACATTTTTATCTTAATAAATAAATCACCATAATTATCAAAATATAATTATGTAAGCTACTTCAGTTTAGGAACATAATAGTATATAAAATAATGCAATTTTTAACTACTTTTTTGTTGAGCACTTATAACTCAAAAGCTCTATTCATTATCTAACTCCCAAACAATTCCTGTTGTCCATGAGTTTCTTTTTTCTGTTGTAAATCTCACTCGATTATTACTCATGCATACGTCTGTACTTGGCTATGCCCATTATTATGAAGAAAACATTTTGATCACCCATACACAAAAAAAAAAAAAAACCACTAACAGTTCATGTTAACTACTGATAAGAAATTTAAAAAAAAAAAAAAAAACACAGTTCATGTAACTCAATAGATTTGATATCATAACCAGAGAGGTTCCCACAAGTTCTCCACTTCCAACTTTATTGGAACAGAGATATGAAATGATTATCTTCAAAAAGAAAAACAAACAAAAAGAACTGCCACGATTCGGAGAAAAAGTGTAAAATATGGCGTAGGACCATCCAAAAGAATATTAAAATCGACAATTACAGATTTAAAACTAGATATTGATTAATGCCATAAACTCAAATGCACATATATTGAAAGACAACATTATAAGATTTGCGTTAAGTCCTTTTACCGATGAAGTAAGACTTCAAAACCCCAGGATTGGCCACAGTCCTATCAATCTGAACCATCTGACCAATCTTCTCCTCCAAAGTCATTCGACTCAACAGGTCCGCTACGCGAACCGCCACCGGCTGCCTTGGGTCTTTGTATTTCATGTACTGTGCATCTACCAATGAAGCCCACCACCACCACAGGCACGTTACGGCAACTATTTGGACTAGAACCCTAATCATCTTCCTTTTCCTTCCAGCTGATATCCCACATTAAATCAAAGAAACCCAAATATTCACAGTGAAAAAAAAAAATTATCTTTCTGTTTGGTTACAATGAAAAATTATAGAAATAAAGGACTTTAAGCTTATCTATCACAATTCCTTTTTCTGGTCCCATCCAGATATCCAGGAAAAGGCAAATAAAGCTCAAAAGCACAACATTCAGATTCAGCCTTGCCTCTTATTTTCTTTACCTTTCCTTAAGGTTCTTTCACCCACCAAACAGACTGCAGAAAACAGTTTCTGAGCAACAACGTGTGCGTGCGTATGTGTGAGAGAGAGAGAGCCAGCTTAGAGTTACAGAGAGCAGAATACAGAAAGAGGCTTTAGCCGAATGCGAGTGGAAGTGTGATTGAGGCTATTGAGCAGTGGGTAAACTGTGCAGGCAAAGAACGAAAAAGGAGTGGGACCTGATTTCGACACTATTGACTGTACACCGATTATGACCCTTTAATGGCGACATGTTTTTACAGCAACCAAGATGGGTTGATAATTGATTCTGCTCCCATCTCTCGTTTAGATTGGATACTATTCTGAGATGCGGAGACCCTTTTTGAACGAACAGCACAATGCTCTAAACCAGACATCAGAAGTTTGGAAAATGTTACTTCAAACAATTTGGCAATTTGCAGCTACTTTAGATTTTACCAGTAATTTTACAGTATTGAAATTTATTTTTAATGGAGTGACAGCTATATTGATTGATTGAAAATAAATATAAAATAATTATAATATATATAATAATAATATATATAAGTTTATCACTATCCCATAAGTTTTCACCTCTTTTTGTAGAGATAAGTAAATGCCAAGTACAGTGCCCAATGCCCGTGGTGGAACAGTCAAAATTCATAGGTTGTCACTTGCCAAAAATATTGCCAAAAATAACGAGTAATTTAACGCAGGGGTGCGTTTTTACTTCTTCCATGGCTTTGCGGATACATCTTATTCACGTGTGAGTGAGACGAAATATGTTTTACTTTCAACTCTCTTACTTACAGTCTGGAATGTTCTGTCTCTTTCAAAAATTGAGGCAGAAATAAGTCTCTGTTTAGTTTTTTCTCATTCTTGCTTTTCAATGTTTTCATGTAAAATCAATTCCATGTATGTCAAAGGGAATATTATCCTAATATTTTTCTATGCTAAGTGTCTTGAATTAAAACTAATATTTTTCTTCTTTTTTTTTCTCTTGTTTGCCATAGAAGCATTGATTGCAATGATCCATTAAACCATACTAGAAAGGTATGCGAACTCTTAAGATGCAAGTCATTGCATGAATGGTGGAGGCAATCAAAAGAGAAAATACTTTAATCACAAAATAATTATATAAAAATAAATTTAAAAATTGATAAGTCATAAAGTTATTTTTATTATAAAATAAATTTAATAGATTTTATAAAATCTCACTAATTTATAAATTTATTTTGTATAATTTTTTTTTATGTCTATAACAGTTATCATAAATATATATATATATATATATATTAAAGCTATTGAACCATTACCATTTGAAAAGTAATTCATTGATGGCCATTACCCAAATAGGATTGAAAGTACATAGAGAAACTAACCATTGAGCATTTCCTCATTGGCACGAACACAAAACTGCAGAAAACGAAGGTTCTGCACGTCAAGTCATTACACATTTAAATCAATATGATGATCTTTTAAATCACTTAAAAGTTGGTGATAACAAACAACATTTAACCTGATTGGACTCCATATGTTGCCTAAGAGACAGGATGCACAGTAGACAAGCAGATTGACTATTATGACCACTGATTCACAATGTACATCCAGGGCAGTTGCCAAAGCTGTCAAGAGAAAATAATTAAAGACAATCAGTTCACTAACTTGATTTCCATGAAATTTCTCGACGCCATTTTCTTTTCTGTTGGTGGAAAGTGCATTCTTCAATAATGGGTGTTTTCTTGTCAGCCACAACGAAATCCATTGTTGAGTGGGTGCTCTCTCTCTCTCTCTCTCTCTCTCTCTCTCTCTCTCTCTCTCTCTCTCTGTGATGAGGCTATTTATGTGGAACGTGAAGAAAGAAACAGAGCAGCCAAAAGCAGAGGAAAATTCCATTTTATGAAATCAGAAATCAAAAGTGGAGAAATTTATTTACCCGAATCTGAAATCGCCTTGGGAGGTGAAGTTTCAGCATCCCTCAGATTGCAGTACAAATGAAGCAAAAAGCATTCATTCTCATAAAGTAGAGCTATTGCAGCTAAAGAAATATTTAAATTCCAATCATGTCAAAACGTGGGTTCCAGGAAGAATTATACAGTTTTCATTCCGGACAATTGTGTCCTTCACATCTTCATTCTTTTATTTTTTGCCTTGGGGATATGTTTGAGACTTCAATAATGGAGACAAAAAAACATCAAAAATAAAATACTAAGTAATAATATGTCAACTGTAGCCAATGTTATCTGGAGAGCACCAAACCTGCCAGTCAATTACAAATACAGCATACTGGATTTAAGGGAAAGAATCATTACATCAGTTGTTGGTTCTAAAGCCTTGATAGCTCAGAGAATTTAGAATTGTATGGACTTCTCAGTCAGAATATCTAAAAGAGCAGTGCATTCATGATACCATTTGATGCGCGTATGAGAGAAAAAAAGGTCTTTGATTGGAACAACTCAAATATTTATAAATGAATGAAGGATTTAACAAAATAGTCCATACATTAACACAAATTGTTCTGGAAACTTTTTCTAAAGAATGGATCTTCAGCTGCTTTGCCTGGAAGGCTTTGTTGTTAGCCCAAAACCAAATGGGAAAAGAGGGTCATAGTGTTGATCCCCAACATTCATGGGTAGCTGATCTACTCGTTTAAACCATGTTCGAGCCAGCTTGCCAGAAAATCCATAGTCACCAAAAAGAGCATCAGCCACACCTTGACCTTCACTACCTGGGAGCCATGCAGCCACCAGAGCGTCCATTGATGCAAGATATGGTTCGATGACAAGAGGCCGCCCAGAGACAACAACGACAACACACTTGACAGCCCCACATACATTGTTGATTGTCCTCGGCCCGGGCTCAGGGAGAGTGAGGTTCAGGTTATCACCTTGGGTCTCAGCGTAGGGTTGCTCGCCCACTGCCACAATGGCATAGGAGAAGTCATTGGACTTGATAAAGGCAAGGTCAGGGTTCTCATTGAAGACCACCTGGGTACTTTGGTCCACAGTGGCTTTGATGCCATTAAGGATGGTGGTTCCTGTCATAAATGAATCATTCTATCAATGAGACAGGCTACTGAACTAGAAAGAAATGCAACATCAAAGTATGGATTAAGATCTCCCTATAGCTCTTAAATAACTTCAAGATGGAATTAGTAAAACTACAATAGTAACTTGAAGTAAATGATCCAAATTTTTGTCACAAATAGGGTCTATGTGGATAAAGAGGTATGAAACCATCTTACCCTCATCTCAATTCATCTCAACCCATCTCAACTAACAATCTCACTATTATTCACGAATCATCTACTTATAAAAAAAAAACAAAAACTATTCACAAATCATCTCATCTCATCTCACCATCCAAATGGGTCCTTGGTCACTAGGCACACATCTAAAACCACAATGAGGCAAAAGTTTCATATAATAAACGTGGTTTGCAGACAATCTGGAGAAATTCATATCATTAAAGAGAGAAGTAAAACATATGCTAAAAGGAAATATGTACCAGCAGTGAGGTCATTCCCGCCAAGTCCTTGCCATTCGATTGTCCATCCACCGCATTGATAACCCAAGTTGTCTGCATGGCTTCCAGCAACAAGAATCTTTGGCACTTTCTTAGGGAGAGGCAGTAGAGGCCCGGCTGCTGCAGATTTTCCATTTTTCAATAGCACAAGTGATTTCCTCACGGCTTCCCTCGCAAGTTCCCTATGCTCCTAATGAAAGGAGGAATCCGATCAGGTGATGCTTTGGCATTACAATAACAAAAAACCAAAGCTCAGTTTTGGGATATGATCTAGTTAACCTTGCTTCCAACTTGGTTGGCCAAACTGTTATCAGCCAGCGGGCTCTCAAAGAGACCCATGGAGAACTTAACCCTCAAAATCCTCTTCACAGCATCATCTATGCGGCTCATGGGAATGACATTCTTCTTAACCAGATTGGTCAATTCATTGATAAATTCTGGGTGGTTGTAACCAACCATGACCTGAATCATTTTGAAAGTCAGGCATCTCTCTTAACATGGCTTCTTAAAGATGCAAATTTACAATTGATGTAACGCCCTCACTTATGGCGTAGGAAAAATCTTTTTTCTTTTTCAGTTGCACATGGTGTATCTATGTCAGTGACTATATCCATGATGTCGGAGGTAAAAGCATGCTTCCCAACCAGTAACAAATAAAGTTAAGGAGTTCTCAGAAGTTTGGACCTAATTATGGAGACTCAGGGTACATGGCTAAAGAATTAGAAGTTTGTAAGGGAATAGGGGTATGTACAGCAGAAAGATTAGCCAAAAATCTTGGGACCGTGAATGAATTAATCTTTTGCTAATATTTGTTACCAACCATGTCAACACCAGCAAGAATTGAAGCTTGAACAGAGTATGTGTAGTTTGCATGTGGGGGATAGGTAATCTTGTCGATTCCTTCCCAATCTGAGATGATGAAACCCTGAAAGTATCATCCGATGATGAAACATTATTTATCTGTAATTTCTGTTAATCTTATTAAAATATATATATTTCCATATTATTTTTTTTTATAACTCTGAATATTGAATCAGAAAGTACCCTGAAGTGGAGTTTGTTCTTGAGAAACCCTGTCAGCATCTTATGGTTTGCGTGCATCTTCATTCCATTCAAACTCGAGTAAGATGCCATAACAGTAGCGACACCCTTAATAATTGAATCATAGTAAGCAGGCATGTGAATGCTGTACAACTCGTGCTGAGTAATAATGGTGTTGTTTTCGTTGATTCCTTTGACTGTGCCTCCATCACCAACATAGTGCTTTGCACAAGCTGCCACCTTGTCCCTGAATGCAATCTTAAATATAAGTATGACTTTAAAGTCAGTATTACTGGAACTGATTCTACTTTAAGTGACAAAGAAGCAGGCATATGCTTGATTAAAAGTGGCTTATAATTTGTTTATCCAATGTTTGGAGATTGTCGTTGTATGCAGTATGATAAACACGTTTAGCACAAATTGTTTTAACAAATAATGAAAAAAGATGTAAATTCTTACTTCCCACCAATGTAAGGATCTCCTTTTCTAGAATTTGCGGGGATATCTCCTTGCAAACCTCGGATGATCTCGGTCATCATCTTTACAATCTTGGGCTCTTCACTATAGCTCTCATAACAACGACCCCACCTTGGATCCCTGCAAACCTGCATTATTCAACAGAAAATAGGATCACCATCATTGAAGTGTTTAGGATCATCTTGAATAGTTGCATTGCATCCTTGTTAAAAACTTGTATTTACCGCGATACATGGAGCAAAAGCATATGGAATCCCAGTGGCTCGAACTTCAAGCGCAGTTGCAGCACCGATCCTCTTTAAAAGATCAGGATCCCTGCAGGTATGATCACAGAAAACGTAGATTAACTTGAGGTGTAACAGAATGATGAACTGATTGTCATTGACAAAACAAAATATGCTAGCTCCATTGGTTCATATTGTTCAAGTTTCACAGATTCCACAGAAAAACAAAAGGATGGCTATGCAATTAAGAATTTTTCATGGTATGCAAGCCTGAACTTGCCTGGTCACTCCAAGACCCACATTATGTGGGAAAATGGTCGCTTTATACACATTGTTGTGTCCATGAACTGCATCAATTCCATAAATCATAGGGATTCCAAGACGGGTAGCAAGAGCCCCTTTCTGAATTTCATTCACCATATCCACCCATTGCTCTGGAGAAGCCTTTGGAGCAGGCACACTCCCTCCACCACTTAATACACTACCTATACATTTTTCACTTTATTGTGAGTTTAAAGAACAATGAAAGCAATTATGGCAAATTCATATGTAACAGTAGAAGTTGAACACATTATAATCTATATACACATACCAATTAAGTAATCCTTCATCACCTGGGCAGTGGCATTAGCCCTTTCAATTTGAACCATCTGACCAATTTTTTCTTCCAGAGTCATTCTTTCCAAGAGATTTTTTATCCTAGCTCCAACCGACCGCCTTGGGTCCTTGTATCCCACATATCCTTGAGCTTCTGCCATTGATGACCAGAAACATATTGCCAAAAACAAAAGTCCCAAGGAAGGGATTGGAATTCTCGCCATCTTGGTCCCACTAAAATCCTGTAAAATTATGAAATAAGCAAAGGTGATGTGAAAGCTAAACGATGAGAAGCATTAACATTTTGTCAAGAGGTAGGGGTTCAAGGAATTGTTTATATATGGAAGAAAGTGAATGAAAGATCATGGAATCATTTGTTCAGTTTCTACTTTCTATCGAAAGTAAAAGATGATTATGCCATGAAAACCCAAGAAGCATGTGGAAAATACAATTACCTCCAAATATACAGAACTTCCAAAAGATCAAAAACAGAAAAAGATCACCAGAAAAGAAGGAAGAAATGTCAGAATGTGCAGCAAGATTTGAGGTTTAACCGCACATGGGTTTGAAGGTGGTGGGATATAAATGGGGAAGAAGAAGTGTAGCAGCTTCAAATAGGGTGTTGAAAAACATAAGAACAATCTGTTAAACGAGTCAGAGACACAGATTAGATCTTTTTCAAGTTGTTCTCCTAGAATATAGCGGGAAGTTGATGCCTTTGACTGTTAAACCTGTAACATAACCGTCTCCATACCTATCTAAATGGTTGCCCTCAAGCCCTCATTATCAAGTTTGGTGATTGCCAATGCCTAGGCCTTGATTTCCAAAGACGTGCAGTTTGATTTTCAATGAACATAATATTCTTTTTCTCTTAAAAAGAACATATTATTTTGCTCTTTTAATAGACAAAGATACATCCATTTAACAGACTTTTATATATGAGATAATCAGGTCACTAATTATAACTTTTTAGTAATAGATAAAATAGGAAAATAAATTACTATTTTCTAGGAAATTACTTGTATAATAAATTGTAAAATAATTATATCCATTGAATTATTCCAAATCATTTGATTTACAGATAGATGTTATTATTAGACCAAAACAGATATATATATATATATATATCATACTATTAATAGGTGAGACACATAATAAGATGGTACTTTATATCTCAACTGTTTCCACCAACATGATAGATATCTATTCAGAAGAGAAGCAATTTTAACAGGTATTGAACTGGTACAAAAAGGCACCTCAACCATAGAGATTTACAATGAAGGCACTATCTCCTTGTGTGACCAACGCCATATCAAAAGCACCATTCATTATCTGTAACTCCCAAACAATTCCTGTTGTCCATGAGTTTCTTTTTTCGGTTGTAAATCTCACTCGGGTATTACTCATGCATACGTCAGTACTTGGATATGCCCATTATTATGAACAAAATATTTTGATTACCCACATTAAAAAAAACACCACTAACAGTTCATGAAATTACTAATAAGAAATTTAAAAAAAAAAAAATCTTGTAACTCAATAGATTTGATACCATACCAGAGGGGTTCCCACAAGTTCTTCACTCTCAACTTTATGAGAACAGAGATATGAAATGATTTTCAAAAAGAAAATTAAACAAAAAGAACTGCCACGATTCGAAGAAAAAATGTAAAATATGGCGTAGGACCATACAAAAGAATATTAAAATCGACACATTGCAGATTTAATTACATAGTAGGCCATTTAAAACTAGTTATTGATTAATGCCATAAGATCAAATGCACATACATTGAAAGACAACATTAGAAACTTTGCGTTAAATCCTTTTACCGATGAAGTAAGACCTCAAAACCCCAGGATTGGCCACAGTCCTATCAATCTGAACCATCTGACCAATCTTCTCCTCCAAAGTCATTCGACTCAACATGTCCGCGACGCGAACCGCCACCGGCTGCCTTGGGTCTTTGCACTTCATGTCCTGTGCATCTGTCAATGAAGCCCACCACCATCTTCTTTTTCCTTCCAGCTGATATCCCACATTAAATCTAAGAGACCCAAATATTCACAGCCAAAAAAAAAAATTGTCTTTCTGTTTGGTTACTATGAAAAATGATAGAAAGATAGGACTTTAAGCTTATCTATCACAGGTTCCCTTTTCTGGATCCTATCCACATATCCAGGAAAAGGCAAATACAGCCCTAAAGCACAACATTCAGATTCAGCATTGCCTCTTATTTTCTTTACCTTTCCTTAAGGCTCTTTCACTAATCAAACAGACACTGCAGAAAACAGTTTCGGAGCAACAACGTGTACGTGCGTGTGTATATGAGAGAGAGAGTAAAGACAGAGGCTTCGAATGTGAGTGGGAGTGTGATTGCGCTGTCAGTAAACTGCGCAGGTAAAGAACGAAAAAGAAGTGGGACCTGATTTCGACACTTTTTTATTTTAAGAAAAAAAAGAATAGAGCCACAGACGAGGTTGACTGTGGTTTTATAAAAAAAAAATTAAATGAATGATGATATATTTTATAATAATATTTTAATTTTTCTAATTTTTTTAAATTATAAAAATATTAAGAAAATAGATAAAACACAAAACACAAAACACAAAAAAAAAATAAAAAATTAACAGACTGGGAATCCGGTCTATGGCTCTAGCAATGCTTTTTTACAAAAGTACACCGATTATAAGGAGTTTTTTTTTTAGTTTAGTTGAGTTCAATTTTTTTATAAATAATAATCGGTTGAAATAAAGTGAGTTTTATGGATTGAAATAGTAAAGTAAGTTTTATGAAATTATTTAAAATAGAATTTGAATATTAAAATAAATTTAAATTTATTTATAAAAAATTAAGATTGTGAATTTTTATATATAAAAAATGTTGAATTAAAACAATTGTGAATTTTATGTATGAAAAAATTTTAAATTGAGTTGAATTTAATAATTTAAAAATAAAATGTTTAGATGTTAGGTTTAACTTAAAATTAAAGTGAAGTGGATTAAAGTTAGATGAATTTGGCAACCAAACAGGCCTGGCAACATGTTTTTTCAGCAACCAATATGGGTTGATTCTGCCCCCATCTCTCCTTTAGATTGGATAGCATACTTAGCTGAGACCCTTTGAACGACCAGTGCACAGTTTTATGCTCTAAACCAGACATCGGAAGTTTGGAAAAATGTTACTTCTAACTATTTGGCAATTTGCAGCTACTTTAGATTTTACCAGCAATTTTACAATATGAAATTTATTTTTAATGGAGTGATAGTTATATTGATTGATTGAAAATAAATTAAAAAATTATAAGTTTACCAACATCCCATAAAAGAGCTGTCTGTGCATTCATGATAACATTTGATGCTTGTATGAGGGCAAAAAAAAAAGGTCTTTGATTGAAACAACTCAAATATTTATAAATGAATGAAAGATTAAATAAAATACTCTATACGTTAAAACAAATTGTTCTTGGAACTTCTTCTAAAGGAATGGACTTCAGCTGCTTTGACTAGAAGGCTTTGTTGTTAGCCCAAAACCAAATGGGAAAAGAGGGTCATAGTGTTGATCCCCAACATTCATGGGTAGCTGATCTACTCGTTTAAACCATGTTCGAGCCAGCTTGCCAGAAAATCCGTAGTCTCCAAAAAGAGCATCAGCCACACCTTGACCTTCACTACCTGGGAGCCATGCAGCCACCAGAGCGTCCATTGATGCAAGATATGGCTCGACAACAAGAGGCCGGCCAGAGACAACAACGACAACACACTTGACAGCGCTGCAAACATTGTTGATTGTGCTCGGCCCTGGCTCGGGGAGAGTGAGGTTCAGGTTATCACCTTTGGTCTCAGCATAGGGTTGCTCACCTACTACCACAATGGCGTAGGAGAAGTCATTGGATTTGACAAAGGCAGGGTCAGGGTTCTCATTGAAGACCACCTGGGTGCTTTGGTCCACAGTTGCTTTGATGCCATTAAGGATGGTGGTTCCTGTCATAAATGAAACATTCTATCAATGAGACAGGCTACTGAAATTGAAAGGAATGCAATACCAAAGTATAGATTAAGATCCCTCTGGAGATGGAATTAGTAAAACTACAATAGTGACTTGAAGTTAATGATCCAAATTGTTGTCACGAGTCACTAGGCACACATCTAAAACCACAATGAGACAAGTTTCATATGATAAATGTAGTTTGTAGAAAACCTGGAGACAAAAGAATTACTCAAAAGCAATCCCACAAATTAATCGGTCTGATGGGGTTCATTAGATTGTAAATTTATTTTTATTATAAAATATATCTAATAAATCAGATAAAACCACGTCAGTTAAATGTATACTAGAAGGGAATATGTACCGGCAGTGAGGTCATTCCCGCCAAGTCCTTGCCATTCGATTGTCCATCCACCGCATTGGAAACCCAAGTTGTCTGCATGGCTTCCAGCAACAAGAATCTTTGGCACTTTCTTAAGGAGAGGCAAAAGAGGCCCAGCTGCTGCAGATTTTCCATTTTTCAATAGCACGAGTGATTTCCTCACGGCTTCCCTCGCGATTTCCCTATGCTCCTAATGAATGGAGGAAATCCGATTAACTGGTGCTTTGACATTACAAAAACAAATAACCAAAAAGATCGGTTTGGGATAATTTAGCTAACCTTGCTTCCAACTTGGTTGGCCAGACTTTTATCAGCCAGGGGGCTCTCAAAGAGACCCATGGAGAACTTAACCCTCAAAATCCTCTTCACAGCATCATCTATACGGCTCATGGGAATGACATTCTTCTTAACCAGTTTGGTCAAATCATTGATAAATTCTGGGTAGTTGTAAGGAACCATGACCTGTATCATTTTAAAAGTCAGGCATCTCTCTTTACATTGGCTTCTTAAAGATGCAAATTTACCATTGATGTAACGCCCTCACTTATGGCAAAGGAAAATCTTTTTTTTTTCAGTTACACATGGTGTATCTATGTCAGCGACTATATCCATGATGTTGGAAATTAAAAGCATCCTTCCCAACCAGGAACAAATAAATTTAAGGAGTTCTCAGAAGTTTGGACCTAATTATGGAGACTAGGATCATATATGGCTAAAGAATTAGTTCTTTACAACTCTACAAAAAGATTTGTACAATCTCTTTATGTTTGTAACAGTTTTCTTAGCAAGCGAGAAATACTAAGCCATGAATGAAATAGATCTTTGACTAATATTTGTTACCAACCATGTCAACACCAGCTATAATTGAAGCTTGAACAGAGTATGTGTAGTTTGCATTTGGTGGAGAGGTAATCCTGTCAATTCCTTCCCAATCTGAGATGACAAAACCCTGAAAGGATCAACCGATAATGAAACATTACTTCTCTGGGATTTCCGTTAACAATTTTTTCAAACTCCAAATATTGAATCAGAAAAAAAGTACCCTGAAGTGGAGTTTGTTCTTGAGAAACCCTGTCAGCATCTTATGGTTCGCGTGCATCTTCATTCCATTCAAACTCGAGTAAGATGCCATGACGGTAGAGACACCCTTAATAATTGAATCATAGTAAGCAGGCATGTGGATGCTGAACAACTCGTGCTGAGTAACAATGGTGTTGTTTTCATTGATTCCTTTAACTGTTCCTCCATCACCAACATAGTGCTTTGCACAAGCTGCCACCTTGTTCCTGAATGCATTATTAAATATAAAGTATTGGACTTCAAATTCAGGATTGCTGGAGCTGATTCTAATTTAAGTGGCAATAGAACAAACACGTAAAGCTCAAATTGTTTGAAACAAATTAAGATCAAAATAATGAAAAAAGATATAAAAATTCTTACTTCCCACCAACGTAAGGAACTCCTTTTCTAGAATTTGCAGGGATGTCTCCTTGCAAACCTGGGATGATTTCAGTCATCGTCTTTACAATCTTGGGGTCTTCACTATAGCTCTCATAACACCGACCCCACCTTGGATCCCTGCAAACCTGCATTTTTCAACAGAAAATTGAATCTCCATCATAGAAAACAGCGGAAAAATAACAACTTTTTTAAGTGTTTTGGATTATCTTGAATGGTTGAATTGCATCCTTGTTAAAAACTTGTATTTACCGCGATACATGGAGCAAAAGCATACGGAATCCCAGTGGCTTGAACTTCAAGAGCAGTTGCAGCACCGATCCTCTTTAAAAGATCAGGATCCCTGCAGGTATGATCACAGAAAAATAAGATTCAACTTGAGGTGTAACAGAATGATGAACTGATTGTCATTGACAAAACAAAATATGCTAGCTTAATTGGTTCATGATTTTCAAGTTTCTAAAATTCCACATAACAACAAAAGGATGGCCATTCATTTAGAATTGAGAAATACTTTGACCACAAAGGAATTATACAAAAGTAAATCCACAAATTGATATGATTTGATGCAGCACGTCAGATTGTAAAACTACTTTTAATATAAAGTAAATCTAACATATCAAGTGAAGTCACGTCAATTTATGAGTTAATTTTTGTATAATTTCTTTGTGTCTGCAACAATTCTTGAATTGAGCCTGAATTTACCTGGTCACTCCAAGACCAACATTATGGGGGAAAATGGTTGCTTTATACACATTGTTATGTCCATGAACTGCATCAATTCCATAAATCATAGGGATTCCAAGACGTGTAGAAAGAGCTCCTTTCTGAATTTCATTCACCATATCTACCCATTGCTCTGGAGAAGCCTTTGGAGCAGGCACACTCCCTCCACCACTTAATACACTACCTATAAAATTTTCACTCTATTGTTAGTTTAAAGAACATTGAGAGCAATTATGGCAAATTCACATGCAGCAGTAGAAGTTGAACACATTATAATTTATAGACAATATAAAATTTATAATTGTAAAGTGTACAAGTATTGCGTAATCACTTTGAAGAAAAATGAGTAAAACATGAGACCCGCATAAAAACATACCAATTAAGTAATCCTTCATGACCTGGGCAGTGGCATTAGCCCTTTCAATTTGAACCATCTGACCAATTTTTTCCTCCAGAGTCATTCTTTCCAATAGATTCTTTATCCTAGCTCCAACCGGTCGCTCTGGGTCCTTGTATCCCACATATCCTTGAGCTTCTGCCATTAATGACCAGAAACATATTGCCAAAAACAAAAACCCCAAGAAGGGGATTGAAATTCTCGCCATCTTGGTCCCACTAAAACCCTGTAAAAATTTGAGAAAAAGCAAAGGTGATTGAAAGCTAAACAACGAGAACCATTAACATTGTGTAAAAATATGAAATCTAAAAGATGATTATGCCATGAAAACCCAAGAAGCATTACCTCCAAAAGATCAAAAACGGAAAAAGAAAACACCAGCAAAGAAGGAAGAAACCTCAGAACGTGCGGCAAGATTCGAGGTTTAACTGCAAACAGGGGTTTAAGGTGGTGGGATATAAATAGGGAAAGAAAGAAGAAGTGTTGCTTGAAATAGGGTGTTGAAAAACAAAAGACTAATCTGTTAAAAGAGTTGTTATCCTCGAATATAGCGGGAAGTTTATGCCTTCGACTGTTAAACGTGTCACGTAACCGTCTCCATACCTATCTAAACAATTGCCCTCAAGCCCACATTATCCGGTTTGGCTTTGATCTTCAGAGACGTGCAGCTTGATTTTCAATGAACAAAATATTCTTTTTCTCTAAAAAAAAAAAAAAAACATATTCTTTTTCTCTTTTCTAGGCAGAGATACATTCAATTATCAGATTTTTATATCTATGAGATAATCAGTTCACTAATTATAATATTTTTTACAATTTTTTTTAGTAATATATAAAATAGGAAAAAAAATTACTATTTCTAGGAAATTACTTGTTGAATATATTAAATTGTAAAATAATTATATCAATTAAATTCTTCCAAATCATTTGCATTTACAGTTACAGATAGATGTTATTATTAGAGCAAAACAGAAATATATACATGAATACTATTATTAGGTGAGATACATTATAAAAATATAATCCATTTTTTTCTCTCTTTTATTTTATTTCTCCTGATCTAATCTCTTACAACTCTACACAAATAAATAGATTATCTGCTATGAAAAATAAAAAATAAAAAAAATAAATAGATTTGGTTCATCTAGATTATGCATGATCTATTGACTCCTTCCAATTTTTTTTCTGCAATCTTTTAGGTGTGATCTTGTTCGTGCATATGCGAAATAAGAATACTAGCAATGATTTTGTTAAAAAATTTCTTCAAAAGATGTAATTTTACACATTTTTTAAAAAAAATTTATCATATTTGATTAAGTAGTCGAAACGGGACTAATAATCATATATATTAGAATTTAGCTAGGAGTCACCTTTTTTTCTCTCAAAGTAGCTAGGAGTCACTTGTAACCCAAAAGCCTTTTTTCCCTTCGAAAAAGTCTATAAAAATCAAAATACAAAGAACTCGTAATTAGATTCCAAATGAAATAAGTATTCGACTGAGATCTAATCTAATTCTTTGTTCAATTTGAAGAGTCCAATGTAAAGAAAGGTGACATAGCGCGCATGCATTAAATGCACGTGTAGGTTTTAATTTGCCCAAAAATTGATATAAATCAAATCTTATTATAAAGTCTCACATTGTTTGTATAACTCTCTAGAATTAGACCATTTATTTTAGTCATGTAATTAAAAAGATTATCAATATTTAATTTAAGAAAAATTATATTTAGTCCACCAAAAGAAATACAAAAAACCCTTTAATTTACGAACCAAGGGTGGTTTAATATCATACATATATAAGATTGTAAATCTTTTTTCTCAAGATAAATCAAATATAATGAATCCACTTCAATTCATTGTTTATTTTTATTCATTTATTATTTAAAAAGCTATCTAGCTAGCTACTAGCTAGCATAGGCTGACAGGTGGCTGCTTCGTGGATGTTGAGGTAATTTTAAATGATTTGTTAATAATATAAGTGAAAAATAGTAAAAATATTAATAAATAACAATAAAAGTAGTAAATAATTTATAAATAACAGTGAATACTAAACAATCAAATATGTTTAGATATTGAGAGTATTTGAGAGTATTTATGAATAATAATAATAAAATATTGAATAAAAAAAATAATGGATAGTAATAAAAGTAGATAAAAATAATAATAATAAAATAATAAATAATAGTAGAAAATATTTGAGAGTAGTTAGTTTCCAAACCTGTTTGAGACTCTGAGGCGATCTCAAATCACTCACTAATTAAACATAATCTGAGATTATTTGATTATATAAATGATATTAAATGAAATGAAAATTTTGTAAACAGTATTAAAATAATTTGTGCATAATAATGAAATGGGCTGGATTAAGATATTTTATGAGATTTTGAAAAATAAGAATAAAAAATTGAATAAAAAATTATAAAGTTAAAATAGTGTTAAAATCTGATTTTTTATATATATTTAAAAAAACTAATTGTTCTTATATTTTGTTAAAAGTTTAAACAAATTATGATGATTAAATAAACAACTTAAAAATTAAGAATAAAAAAATATTTGTGAAACCAATACCATATCAGGTAAGTATAACCCACTTCCACTTCAAGATCTTGACCGTTGGGATATTCACTTTCACACGTACGAGACAAATCCAATTGGTGTACGTACGTGAGCTAAAAATGGGCAACGTTTAGTTGCACTCTAAATATATATGCACATTTTTTTTTCTTTTTAAGTATTTTTTAAACGTCTTTAATCAGAAAAAATATATATTTACTAATAGTCAGTTTTTGAATCATTAAAAATTAAAAAAAAACAAAATAAAATATAAATTAATACATTTGATAGACATATTTGAGATCCATGAACTAATTCAAATTGTAAAAATATGTGGGACAGTTAAAAAAAAAAATTAAAAGGAGGTGTGCCGGTGTGCAGTGCTGTCCCCAGCACGCCTCAATTGGGATTAACCACACCGGGACTGGCGACCTTATCGTACTCTTATAAGCAGGTCCCAGAAAGTAAGGACATGCTGAGGAGAATCAACCGATGATCATCAAGAATGACATGATCAGTTGCAAATGGATGATAAATTTTTGGGTGGTAGACCGTTAAGAAAACATTTCCACGTGAAAATTACAGAAATTGTGTAGGATTAAAAAAAGAAAAGTACTGATATATATATAGTAGATCTCACAAAAATATATCTATAAATTAATATAATTTAATGTGATATGTTAAATTTATTTTATAATAAAAATAATTTTATAATTTAATATATTATTATATCAAATGCATCAGTATATAAATTTATTTTTTATGTCTAAAATATTTTTATGTAGATTAGATTATGTTTATTATTTTTTTATAGATGATTGCTACATATACAAACAAATCTTATAAAAATAATTCTACAAATTATTTTTTTTTTTTATTTTTTGATATGTTAAATCTATTTTATAATAAAAATAATTTTATAATCTAATAAATTATATCAAATTATATTAATTTATAATAGAATTATCTTTATACAATCAATTTATGGTTAAAGTATTTCCTTTTATATATATATATATATATATATATATATATATATGTAGCCGGCCTGCTAAGTCTAATTATGATCAACTCCCCAATATGGGGATTTAAATTTTAATGGAGAAAGCACCTGAAGATGAAGCAGCCGCATGTCCTATTCATTCGAGCCCCCAAAGATCAATATCAACTTGCATGCCTCTTAATTTGCATCATCATGTCGAGATCGCTGATCCGAACTTTTTTTTCACTTTTTGATCATCAGCAAGCAATCCGAGCCGAGTTGTCAACTTTCTTCTGATGATCTATCAATGCATGCCCAAGTAGTACTTATGGTGCAAAACTACTTTCCTTTTGTTATTGAAAACCCATAAAACTGAACTACTTTAGATAATCACCTTTCTCAATTTAATGTTGTCTTTAATAAATAATTATCTACTGGTTGCCCCCTAGAGGCGGCATGCACGCATTGAAAAAGCGTAGAAACCAAACAAAGAACCTTTTTTTCTTTTGTTTTGGTGGCTAATCAAGGTATCTTTGGCTTCATAATTTGTAGAGGTTATGCGGCCTGCATGACCATGCATGGAGTCATTTGAAAGCCCCCATTAAATAAAACCCCATGACATAGTAAAGGAATCTATAAATGAATTATATTTTATATATATATATATAATCAATTTTGTATATTGATCTTGATGTTCTCTACTAATGTGCCACTTATTTTATATTAAAAATTGATCCAATCAATTATATTAGTAAAGTTACATATAAAAAATTATGTAAAACTGATTGATGATCTACATAAAAATTGTGTATATACATGTAATATATGGGAAAAATTTTAGTTGTGAGCGATATTTTTGCATATCAATACATGCATTCATCTAATATTTTTATTCAAAAAATCAAATTTTGAAGAAAATGGTGCGGATTTAAATTTTGAATATAAAAGTAGTGATATTAGTATGCAAATCAATCTGCCAATCCGCTTCATCTTAGCAAATCTCTATATGAAGCCCATCATAACTTAACACTGCATGCAAAAACCAATGCAACAAAAAAGGAATAGTCTCATTCATAAGAAAACTCAAACCAGCATGATCATCCAATGATCTGTACGTACAGCTAGGCGCGTGTGAAAATGTATAAAATGGTATATATCCATAACCAGCAAGCATATATTTTCCATCCAAAAGCATCTGTTCGTGCAGAGATATCCACATTATAAAGATTTCAAAACTTAACGCAGCAGCTAGCAATGGCAACGAGGCAACGATCTCGTGGGGAAGTTACTGCCGTTCCACGACAATATTCTCGTCTCGTATACGAGGATTTTCAACCAAGATATGATTGGAAGGAAGAAGCAGCAGAAAATATTATAATTATTCATCTTCCTGGTGTGTTTAATAATACTTCATGACCAATCTGATCTGAATATATATGATCTTTTGTTAATTACGGAATATATATCTTCGTGTTTCTCATCAAGTACATGATGACAACCTCTGAACTTTCTCAGGTTTCACGAAGGAGAGATTGAAAGTCACGTACGTGAGTTGCTCTCGTACGGTAAAGGCTCAAGGAGAGCGACCGGTTGTAAACGATAGATGGAGCCGTTTCAATCAGAGTTTTCCAGTTCCAGATAATTCCGACACCGAGAAGATTCGCGCCAAGTTTCAGCATGGAGTTCTCTCCATTACAATCCCCAAGAAGATCGTAGCAAGAGTTGAAGAAGCTAAAACAACCCAGAAAATTCCAAGCTTTCAAAAGTCCCTTTCCCAATCAAAGAGTGATCAAAAGGTGCAAGATCAGGAGATTATTCCTCCTCCATTAATGGCCGCTTCAACTTCTGGGGTTGAAAAAAGGAGGAGGGAGGAGATCATAGCTCAGCCTGATCGGAGTCTAAAGAGAGTTGCCACCGAGCGAAAGGTGGAAAAGGGTAAGGAAGATCACATCTCTCCAAAACCAACGTCTTCAAATAATGCCATAGACGAAAGAAAATGGGTTGTGAAGACCAATCAATCTCGGGGCGGCTCTGAGAAGGACGTTGATCGCCAAAAGTCCAATGGAAAGAAAGATAGTGATAGAAATGGGAAGGCTAAAGAAACAGAAGAATCTGAGAAATATGTGGAAAAGAAAATGGTCACTAATGGAAAGGAAAATGGCGAGAAAAGCATGAGAGACAGCTTTGTGAAGCCCGAAATTAGCACAGCGCCAAATATTTCAGAGAACAGAGATCAGGATCAGGAAAAGAAAGTGAGATCTTCTGGGGGTAAGGTGGAAGATCAGGAGATGATTAGTAAGGAGGCGGATTTAAAAGCTGAGAAAGAGATTAATGTCATGAGAATAAAAACTGTGATGGATTCTGGTAAGCAGAGAGTGAATGGTGTAGCAAAGAGGATGATGAATAATGGAGAGAAGAGGCAGAGTCTGGTAAATATCGGTGCAGCAGTGCTCGTGATTCTGGCACTTGGAGTTGGAGCTTATCTCTCCTACATTTATCGCTCTAGATCTGGAATTAGTTCATCCGAATTAGAGAACTAGTTCTAATATTTCATTGAATTAATACCTATATATATGTATAAGCTTGACTTTGTAATTATAAAACTACATTATCTGAATTCATCCAGTATTACTGTGTAATATTGTATTTCTATCTGCAGGCATGCAAGAACTTGTATTAATTGCACGTACGTAAAAATGCACCGAATTAAGTTAATTTATTTGAATTTTCAGTGTGTCAATAAACCTATAAGAAAAATGCTTATTTATTTATGATAGGTTAACATTACAAAAAAAAAAAAACTGTTTACTTGTGACGAGACATTATTTCTAACAAAATAATTATTTTTAATTAAAATAAGTATATTTTTATCTCAAATAATTATTTTATTATAAATAATTAATTATAAATACTCATTTGTTATGAATTAACGAACGAAACGGCGCCGCCCCCTGTCCCACCACTAAATTATGTGAATGACCCCACCACTATTATTTTAAAATCTGCATAGTGACTTGCATAGTAACTTGCATAGTAACTTCAACGCCTATAAATATGGGCTTCAGTTGTAATGAAATTTATAAGAAAATATAGAGAGAGAAAGAAAATTTCAGTTTTTAAAAATTTCTTTTCTCTTGCAATAGTGGTAGTTTTATTTTTAGTTTTATAACACGTTATTAGCACGAGGTTCTACTGATACTGAAACTAATGGTCTTCTACTTCAAGTAAGTTTTTTAATATATTATTTGCAGTCCTTGAGATAAATATTAAAGGTAATATTTCTGAATATTACTTGATAAAATTTTATTTTTATTCTCATGATAATGTGAATATATTTCTTAAATTCACAGATTTATTTTTGTAATATAATGTCAAATATTGAGATTTATTACTATTGACATTTCTGAAAAATGTTATTTATCCAGGATCCTTGATGAGATCTATTTGGATATAATGATGAACTTGAAAGATACAATCATAGAAGAAAACCATGTGTCCCTAAAGGACCGTGCTGTATATCTCATGATGAAAAATCATCTTATGAAATAAATTAAGAGAGTGATATAAACACCAGAAGATGTAATCCTCTCAAAAGATCATTATGATTTATTGCACTTGAAGTTGCAAGATTTTAAGAGTGGTATTGAATATTCTGCACTATTTAAAATCAACTCAATATTAAAATTATACAGTGAAAATGTCACTGATGATGATATATAAAAGAAAACATTATTTTTCATACCTCGAATGTGCTTTTGCAGTAGCAATATCGAGAGTGAAAATTCAACAAATATTCTGAACTTTTGTTTTGTTTTCCAGTGATTGAGCTAAATAATGAGTTTTTGTTACACCAGTTACGTCCTATTAATGATATCGAATTTACACAATTCCCAGAAGTGAATAGAAACTAAGGGCGTAGACGTGGTAGAAAAATTATATAAGTGTTGGTCCCAAAAACGACAACACTAAAGATGATAAAAATATATCATATCACCAGAAGTGATCAAACTCAGAAAAGAGTAAAGGCCTTCAGAATAATTTTTCATAAAAAGATGAAGATGTTTGTCATAGATGTAATATGACTAAACAGTAGTCACGTACCTGTTGTACGGCCAAACACTTGATTTATTTATACTAAATTTTTATATATAAGCTTATTAATATTTCATCATGTTTTGAAATAATGAAATATTGGTGCCTGAAGTACGACAAGAAATTACTTGGGATAATAAAGTCCTGTTTAAATTTGATCCTCTTATAAATAAATGTGAACCAGAAGTTCAGAGGATTATTTATCTGCAAAGTGTTGCAAATCAATTACATGATGTATTTACTGACACTAAAGGTGTTGTAAAATCATATATTACTGCTGTTAATGCTTAAGCAAGAATTGAAATCCCTGAAGGACGAGTTGTTAAAACAGCAATAAATGAGTCTAAGATACACCTGAAGCGTTGAAGACCTATTGGTGCACAAGAAAAATAAAAATCGGTGCTCATGAAGAGACCGTATTTTCTGTATAAAATATAATCTTCCTGAAGAGTAAACCTCCTGAAGAGGTAACTCCTGAAGAGTGTAACTCCTGAAGAGTATAATTCCTGAAGAGAAAATTCCTGAAGAGTATAACTCCTGAAGAGAAAACTCCTGAAGAGTATAAACCTCCTGAAGAGGAACCTCCTGTAGAGGTGTTTCATGACATGTTTTCCCCTGAAGAGGAACAATGAGATCTCAATACATTTCATGAGTACTGGAAAATTTATGGATAGAAATAAAACTGTTGTCGACAACATATATGATAACACTTGATATTACCAGAAGTAATGAAGAAAGTGAGCCAAAAAATCGTCGACGAATGTCGACGTAGAAATGATTGGCCAAAATGGAAAGCAGTTATTAAAACTGAATTAAACTCGCTAGTGAAATGAGATGCATTTGGACCTGTTGTCCAAACACCAAAGGGTGTAATATTTGTCAGATATAAGTGAGTATTTATACGAAAGCGTAATGCGAAATGAAATTATGCGGTATAATTTGTCGCACAAGGTTTCCAGTAGAAACCCGAGCAATTATGAGGAAACATATTTCCTTGATATGAATGCAATCACATTCATATTTTTAATTGATTTGGTTATTACAAAAGGATTAGATATGCAGTTAATGAATGTGGTCACTGCATATTTATAAGCATCATTAGATTATTACGATACTTGAAGCATCTAATCCAAGTACATTTAGGAGTATGTACTTTATAAAGTTTCAAAGATTTTTATATGGGTTAAAGCAATCCGGACACATGTGGTATAATTGAATCAACGAGTATCTATTGAAAGAATGATTTAAGAATAATCCTATATGTTCATGTGTTTTATCAGAATCTGGATTCGTCATTATTGCAGTTTACGTTGATGATTTACCTTGTTAGAACTCTTGAAAAGATTACAAGGGTTGCTATAAATTCAAGGAATGCATTTGAAAAGGAAAGATCTTATTATTCAATTCATAGATGAGTTACAAGAATTTAAGACTTCTAGCCTCATCTCTCAAATGCATTTGCTCTTCATAAAGCAACATATCATCCTTATCTAAAGGATTAGGCAGTCGAAATGAAGAGGCAAGTAAGGATTTTAAATCCTTATTCTCCTGCTTTAATTCTGCAATTTTTTTGTCAGACTCTTGAACGAGTCGTTGAAGTACAGAAACCTTCTCGTTAAGCTCCTCAATCTCACGATTTTTGGATTGTAATCGGTTGGAAAATCCAACAATAGAGGAGGAGTATCGGGTGCCGAGAGTCACCAGCTCATAAACAGTTTCACGATCTGACTTATTAGCCAGATCATTTGCTTGCTGCAACATTGCACCTGCGGAAGATGCAGGATCAACTTGTAATTGAGGTGAAAGATACCTCATATGTTGATTATGAGAAATAGTAAAAGGAAATTGATGAGCCATTGGAAATTTGTAGAATAAGAATACAAATACAGATGAATTATAGATATGAGAAGAAGATTTGATGCGTACTAAATGAAACTAAAGACGGTTCTTATAGAAATGGAAATAAGAACAAGACAAACTATCATCTCTTCAAATCTCACTTTACAAGATATGCTGGATGCATAATTTCAAAAGCCAGCGAGATTAATTACAGCTATCCCTATTTTCTTGTAAACGCTGAACCTCTACCGTTAGCTGCTGTTGTTGACTTTGTATCTGAGCTCTCTCTCGTTCCAACTCTTCTACTTGTGTTTTCAGGTCACGAGAATACCAGTCTACAAGTTTCTTCAGCTCTTTGTTATCTTGTTTTAAATCTTTATTTTTTCTATCTTTAGTTGCAAGCGTTTGATGCAACTCAGATATGTGATTTTTAAGATGATCAACCTCACTCGTTCTCGCCAATAGCCTCTGTGACATGGTTGTAAGAGAGGCAGCATATTGAGCACTGAGGGTTCTTGATGCTGCAACAATTTCAGGATCAGATTTACTAGATAGATATATCTCTGCTCCTATCATGGTGTTTACAGTCTCAGGAGAAAATATAAGTGGTTGAGGTATAAAAGGTTCATGGTTTAAATCTGGGACATTAGAATTTCTATCAGACATAATATCGTTCTGGATGAACAACAACTGAATCTATGAGGAATGCGAGATCTTTTTGCTGGAGTAAACCAATGGTAAAATTGGTTATATTTAAACAACAACCCGAAACCTTCAAATCTCTTCAAGATCTCGTTTGTCCATAATGTCAAGCGGATTTGATTTTCCGCCGAACCGATAATATTAAACCTCAAAGCTTTTACAGCCTTTATCATACATAGATGGTTTCCAATGTTATTTCCGCCGTATATAAACAAGTTCTCCCTAATAACGCCGAATGAGGGGGAGAAAATTTTAGATGAAAATATTATTATACTCTCTCTAATGCATTATTTAGTTGGAGATCGTGTTTGAATTCTTAACTTGTTATATATACTGAAATCATATTTGCTTATTACTTGAAACACTAATGCATATTATCAGGGTGAGTTTAAGTATTATTGCAGGTATCAGATTTCTATTAAGTTTGTCAACCAGATATTATTTTTCATCTTCAAATCATTCAGAGATTATTGCAATTCATGAAACAAGTCGAGAGTATATTTGGCTGAGATCAACGACTCAACGTATCCAAGAAAAGTGTGGTATTTTGATAGCTCAACAATTTTATACGAAGATAATGCTGCTTGTATCACTCAAATCAAATGAGGATATATCAAATATACGATCAAATGATAATCTGGCAGATTTATTCACGAAGATATCACCAACTGCGATATTCAAGAAAATTGTGCAGAATATTAAAATGTGAAGACTCAAAAACTATTGTCATGCACTTTCCAGGGGGAGTAAAAGTCCTGAAGACTCGTGCTGATTGTACTCTTTTTCCTTCGCTAAGGTTTTATCCCATTGAGTTTTCCTTTGCAAGGTTTTAATGAGGCAATCTTAAAGCACTTGTGGATACATAAAGAGACTGTACTCTTTTTCCTTCGCCATTAGTTTTTCTTCCCACTGGGTTTTTCTTTGGCAAGATTTTAACAAGGCAGATTCTTTATGGGTGGTCATTCAAGGGGGAGTGTTATGAATTAACGAACGAAACGACGCCGCCCCCTGTCCCACCACTAAATTATGTGAATGACCCCACCACTATTATTTTAAAATCTGCATAGTGACTTGCATAGTAACTTCAACGCCTATAAATATGGGCTTCAGTTGTAATGAAATTCATAAGAAAATATACAGAGAGAAAGAAAATTTCAGTTTTTAAAAGTTTCTTTTCTCTTGCAATAGTGGTAGTTTTATTTTTAGTTTTATAACATCATTTTATTTATATTGTAATTCTCATCACATTTACAACCCTGCATGCTTGATAAGAGAATCTAGCTTATATATTACACAATTTAAGGATGTATTTTTTATTAATGCATGCACAATTTTCTCTCCACCACACTTTTTCACGATGGGAGTCCATTTTTTTTAGAAAAATGATAGATATAGTCATGGAGTTGCAAGCGACATGCAGTCGTTTTAAAAAAAATGAATATGTATAGAATCCATGTAAAAAAGTTAATTTTTTTCTAAAGCGACTACACGTCATTTGTAATTTTATAATTGTATGTAATATTATCGTTTTTTTTTTATAAAGAGTGCTCGTAAAATTTGTACATTTAAATTTTTTATATATAATTTTGAAAACAATGAGTGGCTACTGTAGAAGAATTTTGAACTTTATTTTTTCATACTTTATTTTTATGGGCCATAAAATTTTAGATTTTATAAATGGCCTTAATTTTCATGATTTTATTGTTTCCTCTGCTTCAACCTAGATTGATCTTATTTCTTGTATATCATCTCGTATACTTGGATTATGTTTATTTAAATTAATAACATCATTTACTTATAAAAATTAAAAAGTTATATTGTTAAAAATTATTGACTATTTGATAACTATATTTTATAGATCAACACTTCCAAACATACTATATTTGTTTGAAGGAGAAATGGCAATTATTTGTTTTTTTTTTTAATTATGGTCATATCTTATAAAGTTTGAAAATTGTAGTTATTTAAAAGTTGTGTGAATATTTTCACCCAACAGACTTTCAAAAGTCGAATTACTTTACACATGATTACCCAAAAAGCACGTTTGAGAGAAAATTGTGCCTATTTGGAGTTGCATTAGGAATTTAGGAGTTTTAAGAAATGTTTAAATACCCTTAAAAGTTTTTAATGAAAAAATGAGGTTGTTTGAATGTTATATATTAAAATATTTTTTAATTTCTAATAAGCTAAAAAGCATGTTTAAGAAAAATCATCAATTTTTTTCAAAACGTGTTTTTTAGAATAATCTAGATCATGAATATAGTTCTAATTTTAAAAAAACTTGTCAATAGATGCAAATACTCATACAACTTTTAAATAATGTTAACTTTTAAACTTTTAAGAATATAATCATAATTTCTAAAAAACAAATGATCGTCAATTCTACTTCATAAATATATTTTTAATTTATTTTCGAATAATCGTGACATGTTTAAAAGTGCTTTAATTAAACATATTATTACCAAAAAATAAATAACTTTTTAATATTATAACTTATTACTTAGGACATGTTTGGAATTACAATAAAAATATTAAAAAGTGTTTATTAGTCTTAAAAGCTCTTTGATGAAAAAAAATTAAGTTGTTTGAGTCATGTTACAATCAAAATACTTTTAAGTCTCAAATAAGCTAACAAGTAAGAAAAAAATCATCTCCTCAAACGTGTTTTTGTGATTATTATAAAATGTAATTTGAATTGTAAAAGACTATTATTAGATGAAAATACTTCTACAACTTTCAAATAATTACAAATTTTAAACTTTCAAAAATATGATCAAGTCTTTAAATAACTAAATAATTGTCATTTTTATATCATACACTTTTTTTATTGTTTCGAAACAAATATAACATATATTGTAAGTGCTTAAGTATATGATTACTGAACAATAAATAATTTTTTAATAATAAAACTTATTATTAATGTATGTTTGAGATTACGGTAGGAAATATAACTTATAGTTTTAGAATTTATAACTTATAACTTAAATAATAAACTCTATACTTCAAAAGTTTATTATTTGATAAATATGTATTAAAAATCTTTTAAAGTTAGTTAGAGTATTTTTTTAAAATATACAATTATCCTCAATAGTTTTTTTTTTAACTTCAATTTGGTGTTTTTTAAAAAAACAGGCTTTCACATTTTTTAGGTGATTAAATTATTATTTTTTATAAATTTATCAAACATATCATTTTTTCTTTAAAAGAGCTTTTAAGCGGCTAAAAACAATTTTGAAGCTTTTAAACTCAACCCTAAATATACTCTTAAACTATAAGTTTTAAAATTATAAGTTATATTTTTTACCACAATTTCAAACATGCACTTAAACTATAGCTTATAAGTCCTAAAATTATAAATTATATTTTTTCATTACGATTCTTTTTTCTATTTTTGTTGGGAGAGGGGAATTGAATCCAAGTTCTTCATTTTGAAAAATTGGATCTTGTGTCATTAAGTTACAAGCTTTGGCCAAAATGATACTTTTTCTCAAACATAATTTTAATTTATTTAAAATTAAAAGTACTTTAAACAAATCACTCAAACAATTTAATTTTTTCAACTAAACATTTTTTAGAACTATTTAAACATTTTTTAATATTAATCATCCAAACAACCCCCAAATAGGGGCTTATTCAAAAATTAAAAAAAAAATTGTCGAAATGCCCCACTTCGTTACTATTAGGGTTGGTAATATGTGAGACGACTTGTTAATCCAATATGAATACAATACAATAATAACAGATATAAATCAAAATAAGTTGACTCGTTAAAACATGAATTTTTAATGGGTTAATAATGAGTCATTCTCTTTTGACCCATTATAACCTGTTATGATTCGTTAAAAAAGTTAAAGTTAAAATTATATTTTTATACTTAAAAGTAAAATTATTAAAATCTTAATTTTGATATTTTTATTGTTTGGATTATAATTTGGACTTGTAGTTAATTTTATTATTTTTATAGATATTAAGATTTTTTTTAAATGATTAACTTCATTGCACATAAATCAACTAATACATGACTTGTCAAACTCAATATAAGGAATGACTACATCATATTCCTCCTCCATCCAAACAACTCTAGAATCTAAAGAAATAGCTAATTTTGCTGTGTAGCGTGCTGCTTGATTGTCCTCTCTCTTGATATGAGACAATTTCCATCGTGAGCAAGATGACATGACATACTATATATTTTCAATTAGTTGAGACCTATCCAGGGGCAATATGTGCTTGAGTCATTAACATCATCAATAACTTGTTTTGCATCTCCCTCAAACTCCACAAGTTGAAAATTCAATTTAAAGCATAAAGAAGATGCTCTAGCTAAAGCATAACATTCATCTAAATAAACTGAGTGAACACCAGTCATTTATTAGCTAACATGACTTGAATTTCACCATAGGTGTCTCTAATAATAAGGCTTATCCTTGCCTTTTGTTTTGAACTAATATAACTCGCATCAAAATTCAGCTTTAGGAAAGATTGTGCAAGAGCTTTCCAATGAATCACAACAACTTATTGATCTTAACTACCAGTTCTTGGAGTTGATTCTGGTATAGTATCTTTGAGAGATTACAGCCGTTTTTATAACTTCCTTTGGACTTTTGAAATTATTTTCAAAATCCAGCAAGTTCCTCATTTGCCAAAGTTGATAACAAATAACAACAACTATACTTTAATCCCCAATATCAAGCCTTAGAGTCACATATGGTCAAAAATCAATAAAATCAACAAACTATGTTTCCATTTTGCAAGAGCACTTCCTCTTTCCCCCAATAGATATTGTGATTTTAATATCTATATAACATTTTGTTAAATTTAATCAAGTTAAATAGATTAATTTTGAGTCTATTCAACCTATTTATATAAACGAAAAACTTGGATTAACTTAGAGGGAGTGGTATATGAACTCAGAGGCCAAAGTCGTTTGAGAGGACACCTTGGCGTGAATAGGACACCCCGAGCCTTGCTTTTGTTAGATTTGATAATTGGGAGCAGCGTAGGATGTTCAAGGAGATGCAGACACAATTGAGAAGGTTGCATAAGGATATGGAGGCAGTTGTACGTTTTGTCGGGCTCCTAAAAGAAGGTGATGAAGTGGGGGACATTTTGGTCTTTTAGCATTCGGGTAAGACCAAAGGAAAAGATAAAAGCCGTGTCATTTGGAGGCCAACTGGTAGGCCTAGACCGCGGCCCAAATCAACCTCAGTTGTGGGGAGCCAAACAGGAAAAGAGACTGGGCCTGCCAATATTAGCCTGGAGCCCAATGGCTTTAACCGTGTTAAGTAGGGCCAGATGGGCGAAGGGCCTGAGCTTTCCAGGCCCACGCCAAACCAAGCCCTTAAGTTTTCTGTTTTGCCCAGCGCAGGAAATAAACCTGGATCGGGGCAGATCCAGGTCTCTTTCAGAATCGAATCAAGACTTGTTCGCATTGAGACTCAACCCCAGCTGCTAGGTTTCATGTCGCAAATTGTGCCGACAGGGGAGGGGCCAGAAGGCGATTCTCAGAGGATGTCAATGGAGCGAATGACGAACTCTAGTGACAGAGTTTTAGTGCAGTGTGACTAGAAGACCTTGGTTAAGCTCGGCAAGCCACTTACTCCGTCAAAGACGTCACAGAAATTGCCGATGTAGGGAGGGGGAGAGACTTTCTCGCTGACAAACCAGTGCTTATATCTTGATTATTTTTGCAAGCTGACTAAGGACGAATTTGAGGATTTCTTTGAGCCTTACACTTCAGATTCCTTACAAGGATTAGAGAACATTTTAGTAGGGGAGAACTTCCAGCATCCCGAACCTTTGAATTATATTTTTCCTGATCATGGGTCAGATTAGGCTTTGCAAATGGTCAACGGGTATTTACAAATGGTGGGCATTGGGCGTGTGGGTTATGAGGAATTAATATTGGGTTTGTTTATTGCCATTGAAGTGGGTCACAAACTCAAGTGTAGAAGGGATTCTAAACAAGTAAAGGAACTAAAACAGCTAGAGTGGCAGATGAACTCAGAGGGACCTTCTAGTAAAGGAAGGGCAAAATAAAATGAGACAGCCATTTTTCGATGAAACAAAAGATGATGTCATGGAACATTCATGGTCTTAATAACGCAAATAAGCAATTGAGAATACGGAATCTAATTCAAGAATGGAAAGTTGATATAGTGTGTCTCCAGGAGATGAAACTGAAGGTTATTAATAGGAGAATGGTGCGAAGTCTGTGGAGTGGCGCTCATGTGGATTGAGTTTATATGGCATCCTCAGAAGCGTCAAGAGGGATTATTTTGATGTAGGATAGGCGG
Organism: Platycarya strobilacea; assembly: GCA_036898215.1. Lineage (NCBI taxonomy): Eukaryota > Viridiplantae > Streptophyta > Magnoliopsida > Fagales > Juglandaceae > Platycarya > Platycarya strobilacea. Next base: position 33,485,900 of record CM072551.1, on the reverse strand, counting down.
GTGGTAGAGAAATGGGAGGAGTTCATCGGACGCTACACGTTAGCATGTAAGTTTAAATGTGTATCTACTAATTTTTTGTGGACTTTTGCATGTGTTTTTGGTCTTAACCTAGAAGTATAAATAAGACTTATTTCGGAAGAGCTAGCTGGACTACACAGTTGGTAGGAAGTTTTGTGGTGTATTAGAGGTGACATCAACATCGTTAGATTCTCAAGTGAACACTTTGGGAAATAAGAGTGAGACAAGATAGCATGGATTTCTCAGAGTGTATTTTTGACGTAAACCTGATTGATCTACCACTCACTGGGGGGCCTGCTACTTGGTCGAATAACCATACGTCATTCGTGGCCTAGTCTGGATTGGTTTCTTGTCTCACCTGAATTGGAAAATCATTTCCCAGACATATGGCAAAAACGATTGGATCAGATTTCCTCGGACCACTTGCCTATCTTGCTTGATTGTGGAGGTTTTCAAAGGGGGTATCGCTACTTTAAATTCGAGAACATGTGGTTGAAATCGGAAGGTTTTGAATATCGAGTTAAATAGTGGTGGACTTCCTACCAATTTTATGGTTCCCCTAGTTTTGTTTGCAAGCAAGTTGAAGATTTTAAAGAATGACCTGAAAATTTGGAACACTCAATCTTTTGGCCTCTTGGGTAATAATAAGAATTCTCTCACAAGAGATATTTAGGTGTTAGAAAGGGTGCAAGAGGAACGACCTCTCACCCAAGAAGAACAAGCTCTGAAAACTACACTGGTGTCTAATCTTGAAATGGTGATTTTACATGAATAAGTATCTTGGCGTCATAAATCAAAGGCACTTTAGTTACGGGAAGGCGATCGTAACACAAATTTTTTTTTCATAGAGTCGCAAATTCTCATAGAAGAAACAACAATATTAATGTATTAAGGATTGATGGGATTGAATGCAAGGAAAAAGAGGTATTTCGAAACCACATAGTCAACTTTTATGAGAAATTACTCACAAAGTAGGAAGGTTGAAGACCTAATCTCGATGGCCTTGTTTTTTATACTATAGATCCAAATGATGTATCTCAGCTAGAACGGCCCTTTGAGGAGGAAGATGTACTCAATGCTATACGAAAAATGGATAGTGACAAAGGGCCCGGGTCAAATGGTTTCTCAATGGGTTTTTTTCAAGCATACTGAGAGGTGATTAAAGACAATCTGATGAGGTTTTTCCACGAGCTGTTCACGGTTGAAAAAACTGAGAAAAGTATTAATACCACATTCCTCTCTCTTATTCCCAAAAAAGTGGGGGCTATAGAGATTAAGGATTTTCGATCGATTAGCCTAGTGAGCGGAGTTTATAAGATTATTGCAAAACTACTTACTAATTGCTTAAGCGAGGTAATTGGAAAGATTATCACTAAGCCCCATAATGCATTTGTAAAATGTAGACAAATACTCAATGCGGTCCTAATAGTCAATGAATGTATAGATAGCAATATGAAAGCAAACAATACAGAAATTTTGTGTAAACTTGATATGGAGAAAGCATATGACCATGTTAACTGAAACTTTCTGATAAATATGCTCGATAGGTGTAGATTCGGGAAAATGTAGATGTACTGGATTAGGTAGTGCATAACTACTGTAAGATTCTCAGTGCTATTCAACAAATGTCCGGAAGGTTTCTTCCCAAACTCCTAGAAATTGAGACAAGGTGACCCTCTATCCCCATTATTGTTTGTGATCGTCATGGATGTTTTAAGCAGGACGATCTCAGCCCTAATGAATCATGGTGTCATTATTTGCAGATGACAGACTGATCCTTTACAAGGCTGATCGTGATCAGGTTCGAGCTTTGAAGGTTCTACTCTTTGTGTTTTGAAGCGGTCTCGGGTCTGAAAGTGAATTATGACAAATTCAAAATGGTATCGATTGGAGAAATTCGAAACATGCGAGGGTTGGCCACAACTCTTGGATGCAAGTTTTCTACTTTGCCCATGACGTATTTGGGGCTTCTGTTGGGGTCAACAGCAAAGGCGACCTTGATCTAGGATACAATAATTTAAAAAATGGAGAGGAAACTAGCTGGGTGGAAGATAATGTACTTGTCAAAAGGCGGCCTTGTCACTTTGATAAAGAGCACATTGTCCAACCTTCCTATTTACTTCATTTCGTTGTTTCCTTTGTCGGTTAGTGTGGTTGGTTGTCTAGAGAAATTGTAGCGAGACTTCTTATGGGGTGGTATAGGTAAGGAGTTCAAATACCATCTTGTCAAGTAGGAGAAGATCCGCTGTCCCATTTCAAATTGTGGTTTGGGGATCTGAAATTTGAGGATGTTCAACCGTGCGTCACTTGGTAAGTGGTTGTGGAGATACCACCAGAAACTAGATATGGGGAGGATTGGGGGGTGGAACACAAATGAAGTTAGGGGGTCAAGTGGAGTGGGACTGTGAAAAAATATTAGAAGTGGTTGGGAGTTTTTTCAGTGGCAAACGAGACTTTGGTTGGGAGTTGGCACAATAATTAAATTCTAGAAAGATGTCTTGTGCGGAGATAAGGCACTTAGTAACTAGTTTCCCTCCCTTTATCTGATAGCAAATGCCAAGGACATTACAGTAGCGGAGGTATTGGAGTTTTCTGGGAGACAGTTGCTCCGGAACATTAACTTCAATCAAGCGACGCAAGATTGAGAGTTGACTAGTTTTGTAGAGTTCTTTTGTCTCATGTACTCGCAATGACCAAACCTTTGGAAAGAAGATGGCTTATGGTGGACCCCTGCTGGGAGAGGTATTTTCATTGTTAGGTCATTTTATAAAGCTTTCACATAGGTTCCAGATAACCAGTTTTCGTGGAAGAAATTTTGGCGTCATAAGGCTCTCCCGAAAGTATCTTTCTTTGTGTGGACAGTAGCAAAGATTCTCACAACGGACAACTTGAGAAAAATGAGGGTCATTATTGTAGACTTGTGTTGCATGTGCCGTAAGGGGAGAGTCGGTGAATTACCTTTTCTTGCATTGTGAGGTAGTCAAGTTTCTTTGAGACGGGGTTTTCATCCGATTGAATTTAGCTTGGGTTATGCCAGAATCTGTGGTGGAGGCTTTGGCGTCTTGGACTACCTTACGAGGCACATGTCAAATCAAAACTATTTAGAAGATGATTCCCATCTGTATCATGTAGTATTTTTGGCAGAAAAGAAACGAGAAGACTTTTGAAGACAATGAGAGATCAAGAGAGGAGTTGCTTGTTATTTTCTTTAGAATTTTATGTATTTGGTTCATTGCTATGGATTTTCACAACATGAATTTTCATGATTTCCTTACAACCAATGTGCCTAATTTATAGGCCAGAAGAACCTTGTAACTGGCTTTTGTCCGTTCATTGTTTATTAATACATTTTTACTTATAAAAAATAAAATTATATAAACAGATTGAAATGAGATCGATTGTGTTGTGTTAAACTATTTCATAGTAATCATTAATAAGTCAAAATGATATTAAATGATCAGTTATGTTAATGTATTATATTATGATTTGAGATTTTGACACAAAAATTAACGAATCAGATTTAAATTGGTTCATATAATATAAGACTTTATTTGTTTTCAGAAATAAGATAAGATGAGATAAAAAAATATTATTTTAATATATATTTTTAATATTAATTTTATTTTAAGATTTGAAAATTTTATTTTGAGATTTAAAAAATTGAATTGATTATTTTATTTTGTATAAAAATTTAAAAAAATATAATAATAAATTTAAATAAAATAAGATAAAATAAGATTAGATAATTTGTAAAAACAAACAGTGCTACATGCCTTTACAAGTTACAATCGGTCTTCGTATGCTGCCCAAAACCTCGACTCTCTCACTTCACTGAACGCGGAACCGAAGTGAGCGTTTCTTCCTTTTGCATTCTGAACTAAAGAAACCGCCATGCCTCAAATTCCTCTTCCCTTAGAATGCGTAAGTCGAAGCCAGTAGTGGGTTTCCTTTTCGGATGTTCCCAGACAATCTCCAACAATCACATCTCCCTTTCAACCTCGCACGGTCGCCTCCACCGCCCTTTGCTTAGTCTCCTCCAACTCCTCCCTTCTTCTTCTTCTTCTTCTTCTTCTTCTTCTTCTTCTTCCATATCTAATGCAGGATTATCCGTTGCGAAGCGTGGTCTCTGCGTGTACGCAGCGGAGCAATTCTCTGATGACGAGTACGAGTGCGATTTCGAGAACAATAAGGTAGGTTTTCTTTCAACCTCTACCCCCCCAAACCGGACTGTTAATTTTTTTTCCAATGGAATTGATTTCTTAAATGGCTTTATGCGAGTGCTTTCATATTCCTTCTACTGCTTAAGCGGATAACCAAGAATGTTGATGGTTGGAGTAATGTTTTCGTTTGGTTCCATTTATAGAGTGGGAGAAAAATGGAATTTAGAATTCTGGGTTTTTAATCTTCTTCTGGGCTTAGGCGTGAGATAGACAAAGTTTCTACTTATATGACGCTGAAGAAAATGGCCAAGTTGTTTCATTTTTTGGTGCTATTTGTATTTTTCTTTCTCGAGGATACTAAGGCAACATGAATAAAAAAGGTAAAAGAATTTTATTTTCTGGATTCTTTATTATTTGGTCTCTTGCATTGGAAAGATGAAAAGAAATGAAAAGTGATGCTTGGAATGTTTTTCTTTTCTTTAGAAAATCAATAATGCAGCTGAAGTGAGCGGATTGGTTTGTGTATAACGCTCTGAATTTTAATTTTATGCTTCTCCTTCATCAGATGTTTTAGCATCTCTTGTTTTATGATTGGTATGGTATCTTTACCCCAGCAGGTATGTGGCAACCTTAGCCGTAATGTTCCAATTGTTAAGAAGGTTTCTATAAATTGGAATATAAATGTTTTGAACTTGTCTTTGGAAATAGACTTTCAAGTTGGTTATGATTTCTTTTTATTAAGTACAGAATAAGACATTTATGTTGGTTTTAACTACTGAAATATTATATGTTTGACAATGTTTTATTGGCAATGAGATAGATTGTAGATGTTTCTGAAAATTTAAAATTTGTATGAGGAGCTGAGTTTGGAGTGTAAAGTGAGAATCTTACTACCTGCCTTTTACGTATGTGCTGTATACATTTTTTCTTCCATAGATCATAGTCAAATTGCCCAGTCACCTACCCGGGTGGTGTAATCTTCATTATTGTATCACTTTCAAATCTGAGTTCAAGGTCTCTATTTGTGGGAACCTGCTGTTCTAAGACCATGTAGTGATTGTAGGCATCATCTTCAGTGGCCAACATTGATGAGTGGAAATGGAAACTCAGTCTGCTATTACGTAGTGAAAAGGAACAAGAGATTGTATCAAGAGATAAGAGAGATAGGAGAGACTATGAGCAGATCTCTAATCTTGCTAAAAGGATGGGGCTCTACAGGTAGGAAGCGCTATAAACTTTCAATTATACCATATATAATTTACCTTACACGTTGTTCATTGTATGTAGTGAAATATATGGAAAAGTAGTAGTTGCAAGCAGGGTTCCCCTTCCTAACTACAGGCCGGATTTGGATGATAAGCGGCCACAGAGAGAGGTAGTAAATCAATTGAAGAGCATTTGTCTATAGTACAACAAGTAGTGACATCAATCTAGACATTGACTTTGATGCTTAATCTATGTAGGTTGTAGTTCCACTAAGCTTGCAAAGGAGGGTTGAGGGTTTGCTGCAGGAACACCTTGATCGAGTCCAGTTAAGTGCGGGAAAGGTTGCCGATGGTTTGGATGATGCTAAATCCAATGATCAGGTTGAAAATGTGAATCTGGATGAGAATTCAGATTCTTTCCTAGATGGATCGGTTATGGAAAAGGTTCTTCAGAGAAGGAGTTTGCGAATGCGCAATATGCAAAGAGCTTGGCAGGTATAACTTGATAAACTGCGTTGTTTTTCCATAAAAAAGTTTTTTATATGGTGTCATCTTGCTACTTGGTATGAAAACTCATGGCCAGTTTCCACTTTTTTTGTTTTTGTTTTTTTAAATTTTATTTTTAATGAGGAATTCCAGCCCCATGCAAGGTGGGGGGTTGGGTGGATCTCCACCTAGTGAGGGTAAATTGACATTCCTGATAATGAAGTAATCGATTTAAAAAAACTAACTGATATATTTTGTTCTCAGATTTTTGCGAACTTTTTTTTTTTTTTGAAACAACAAGAAAATTGGTATGAAAATGATGTTTTGTTCATTACCAGTAGGCTCAATTGGTTTCCAGATTTTTTCTCTTTCGCTGATTCCAGCTTACGAGTTAATTGAGATAGTTTTATAACTATGCGAGGCTTGTTGGTGCCAGTGTAACCATGTGGGCATGAGATGCTGGCACCAAAACTTCTGATGCTTTAGACCAAAGTTTTGAATTTCATTTCAGTGACTGTTCCGTTTAAGGTACCGGATTGAAATATTTCGGTATCAATATGTTTCGGTGTACCGTTTTTGGATAGTCGTTTATAAATAAATTATGAAAGTTTTATATAAATAAATTAATATATAAAGAATTATACATCAATACATAAAAAAAGTTCAGTTAACATATACATATCATAAAAATAAGTCATATACTTAACATATAAATAAATTCTGTTATTAAAAAAAAATCCTATGTAGCGATGAGCTTGGACCATCTTCCAAAATTATCAATCCATTATTCTATGGACAACATAAATGTAAGAACTTTAAACCTTTTTTATTCATGATATTTTTTGTCACTATTATATTTTATATCCTGACATTTTACTTACACCATACACACTGACACGGCACAGCCCCTTTCCCAAGATTTTATGTACAGCACTTCAGCTATGCGGTCAGCTGGTCACCGAAAAACCAAGTTGCCTCTTGTTCTTTCATACGGACCTTTCATCTCACCGTTTTGGACCGAAGCATTAATTCCGGCAGGAATGGACAGGAACAGGCTGAAATGGCCAGAATTTTAGCCGGTACGGAATATCTACCTCAAACCATTCCGGTTACTGTTTCGGCACTGAAAATTCGGCCAGTCCGGCCGGAACGGAAATAAAAACTATGGTTTAGAGTCTTAGACCAGCCTTTCTGACTTTCACAATGGAAGTGAAAATGATGCCAGGAATATAAGTAGTGCTTGTTTCATTCCATTGAATTCCTATGGAGCCTGTGCTGGTTTTATATATCTGTGATGATGTGTGTCCGTGTGGCACAGCGCTGCATTTTTATTGTTTCAAAGCTGCCTTGATCTTCTGTTATCACCTAGGAAGTAGTGGCAGTGATTTGTTTTTTACTTTGCTCTCTATTCTAAATTTGTCGCCTTTATATCTACAGGAATCACCTGAAGGCAAGAAGATGCTGGGCTTCCGAAGGTCTCTACCTTCATACATGGAGAAAGAAAGGCTGCTCCAAGCAATAGCACAGAATCAGGTCTGACCTTGGAACATGTAGTCTCCCATTCAGCTATTTATGTATTTTCTTATTTTGTGAGAATTCCTGCTTGGTCTTCCTGCTTAATAATTTTGAGTGAGTTGTGGGTTTTTAAATAAAAACATGGTATATAAGTCGGAAACTCACTTTATTTTTTGGGTAAGTAAGAAGGATAAACAAAGTTGGGAGCTCACTTTTTTTCTTAATTAGGCGTTCAGTAAAACTAATGGCTACATTTGATGACTTTTCCACCTTTATTATTTTATATTTTAGGGGTACTAGCTAAAACAGCCGATTTTTCACGTTTCTTCAAAAAGCCTCCCTAGCTTTTCAATTTTATCAATTTATTCCCTAGGGTTTGAAAATCTAATTTTTTGGGCAAAAAAATGTTGTGGGACTGGCACTTTCTGAATTGGGTTCATTACGAGAAAGAATTACTTCTAGAACCTGCCTTTGTGGATGAGAAAAAACAGAATTGAGGGCATTCTCAAATTTTATCAATTAGATTCTTCCGTCCATTTTCAGTCAAAATACACAAACGACAGCCTTGCTACATTTATCTGATGCCATGTGGCACCGGCCACACATAAATTTGTTACTCGCCTGTTCTAAAAGGCTATAAAATTGCCACCTCAACTTAAAAAGAAGAAAATTTGAACCACTGCATAGGGTGTCCTCCAGAGAGCCACCCCACGAGGGTTGGCCTGTGAACAACCCCGCATGGATCACCCCTTAGTCACACTCAACAAGGTGAGGTGGTGTCTTTTTTCTTGTTTTTTGACCGCTAACCTAATGAACCTTTTGTAAAAGGGTGAAACCTTGGGGACTATTTTATTACTTATTCCCATATTTAAGTTGCATCTTCTGATTTTGCCAAGTGCCTTTTTTTTTATAAGATATTTATATTTATATACACATTCAATTTTAAATATTGGGCCACAATATGGAAGCTATTTCCTTGTGATATGCAATTTGGAATGCTTATGCAACGTTGCAAGAAATCAGTTATTTAAATTCCTGTAAAATCAATTGCTTCATGAACAGAAAATCATGAACATAAGCTCCATTAATGACTATAAGACGGGTTACTTCTTACTTATAAAAAATAATTGATGGAAAATATATGAAAATTTTATACATGAATTTATTTACTCATTTTTCCTAGCTATGAAAACTTTTAACAAGTTGTTAAAATGATAGGTAATAGTAATATCTGGGGAGACTGGATGTGGAAAGACCACTCAACTTCCACAGTACATACTAGAATCAGAAATAGAATCTGGTCGTGGATCATTCTGCAGCATAATCTGTACTCAGCCTCGAAGAATATCTGCAATGTCCGTTGCAGAAAGGGTGTCTACAGAGAGAGGAGAGCCTCTTGGTGAAACTGTGAGTCCTCGCCCTGGAAACACATGCATATACACAGACAATTATTAGAATTATACCTTTAGAATTGGAATTTTTTTTATTTCATCTTGCTGCTATATCACGAGATCTTTTGGTAGGTTGGCTATAAAGTTCGATTAGAGGGAATGAAAGGAAAAAACACCCATCTGCTTTTTTGTACTAGTGGTATTTTACTTCGGCGGCTACTGAGTGATCACAACCTGAATGGTATAACCCATGTCTTTGTTGATGAAATTCATGAGCGAGGCATGAATGAAGGTGAATTTCCCATTACTTTGATTTAAAATATCTGACTTGTTACTTAGAAAAAAAATCTGACTTGCTGAAGAAAAAACAGCATGATTTTACATTTTTTTTAATTACAGATTTTCTATTGATTGTGTTGAAGGATCTTCTTACACGCTGTCCGGATTTTACTTTTTTTTTAAATACAGATTTTCTATTGATTGTGTTGAAGGATCTTCTTACACGCCGTCCGGATTTGCGATTGGTCTTAATGAGCGCGACTCTGAATGCTGAACTGTTCTCTGGTTATTTTGGAGGAGCACCAACAATTCATATTCCTGTAAGCTGAACTTTTAGTTTGTTCACATTGTACATTGATTTGTGGTATTCAAATTTTTCTAGGTCATTCACTCTGAAGTCAAGTAATTATATTATTTATTTGTTTGGGGCCTAAAGGAAGGAGTGGTTTCAAGTGATTCGAAACTTGCTATATGATTGTTATTGTACTGGGTGTCTTTTCACCACGAAAAAGCTTGTGAGAAATGTTTATGTGAAAAGTTGCCTCAGAAAGACTGATTGTGCATCAATCTGTTTTTTTTTTTTAAATGACACTTCAATTTTCTTTTGGCCATTCTTAATCCTTTTAATATGTTAATTGAAACTATTTATTTTGTTATTGAAGGTTACAAGTGTGGGTGGGTACCCAAATATACTTCGCATGAGGCTGTTATTAGAAACCTGATTTCAGATTATTCACACCTGACTAAGCTCTGTCCACAAGCTATGGGGTTTGGAATTGAAACGCTGTAAAGACAAAATGAAAGGACAAAAGGAATATTCAAATCTGGTCTTTTTCATGTCTCAAACAGAGTTAAATTTGATAACAGAAACAATCAATAAGCTTTTCTTTGATATTGATTTAATCACATTTCAGTTGCTGGCACGATCTTGTTTATTCTTGTTAATTGGTCTTATTTTTATTTTACTTGTAAAAAAATTGAGATTAGGTTTGATCTTTTACTCTCTGAGTATATAAGAGATTCATTCATGTAAACTTTTCGCAATATGATCTGAATGCATTGTGTATATTCAGGGCTTTACACATCCAGTGAGAGCACGGTTTTTAGAAGATGTACTGGAAATGACAGGGTATAAGTTGACCTCTTTCAACCAAATTGATGATTATGGCCAAGAAAAAATGTGGAAAACACAAAGGCAGCTTGCACCACGGAAAAGAAAAAACCAGATTACTGCTCTAGTTGAGGTACATGCTATTCTGAAAAACTTGGATTTCACCTTATCCATTTAAACAAGTTTGTGAATTCTTGCAAGGGATGAGAATTCTTTTAATGTTTTGCTTTAGTTTTGTCTTTCTTTAGCTTTTATCTAGGTATTTTCTCTTTTATACTTCCTGTGTACTTGGTTATGCCTATTTACTTGGAATAAAATTTCTTATTAACTATAAAAAAAAGTTTGTGGATTGTGACTTGAAATTAAACTTTTTGCTAAAAGTTTTGGAATGGTCTTGTGGAATTTTTTTTTATAGGATATTCATCATCATTTTGATGGTTAATTTTTTTTACCATCTTTAAACCTCTATTTATAATTTTATTTTACCTTGTCCAAAAAAAAAAAAAAAAAAAAATCTCTCTTTGGGTCAATTTCAAAGTCCAATTTTTTCACACCATCTTATTCTGGAAAACATGGGAAAGGTTTATTGTCTCTAAAGTTTGTGTAGAACAATTCTGTCCCTCTCAATCTTATAGTTGGGGTATTTTCCACTGTAAAAATGACATGCAATGACCTTCTTATGTATGTTTGTATGTAGTTATGTCTGTGTGGGTGTGCTTATATAGAGGAGGGAGCCTTATATGGGAACTTTTATTTTTTGATAAGTAAAATTTATTAAACAAGGCAAAATCCAATTACAAGATTCACCATGACCTATCAATTAGGCACATTGGTTTCTAGGAAATCATGTAGGTCAATGCCGTTGAAATCCACGGCAATAGTTCAAGTACAAAGAGTTCTATAAAATAAAACAATCAACTCCTCCTTGGTTCTCTCCTTATCTTCGAATGTCCTCTCATTACGTTCCGACCAAAGAAACCACATGATGCATATGGGAACCTTATATGGGAACTTTTGGCTATTATATTTGTTGATTTGTTTGCACCAATAAAAAAAAACTATTTTTTTTTTATTTGTTTGTGCTGTATGACTTGCACAACTATAGGCTATTTGTATTTTTGAAACAGTCTCTTATCTGTCATGTCTTCTACCATATTGGTTGAGATAAAAGTATGCACCTTAATAGATCAAGTGGCAGTTCGTAAAAAGGAGAGATTTAATTGATCAGTAGTTTGTAATGATCTATTTTTGGTTGTTGAATATAATGGTTAGTACAAGCGGAGGAAACTGAAATGGAAATAAGTTGGATGTGCTCCTTTTAGTTGTATATAATGTTAGCATAAGTGGAGGAAACTGAAATGAGAGAAGGGAATAAACTGGAGTCATTTGAGTTTCCTTCACTTGCTACGGGTACCTGAAATGACTGCAGTTTATCTGCTTCAATTGAAAAAAAGCTTTTGAAGACCTAACTTTACTGTGGCAAATGCAGCCTTGTAGAATCTGAATATTTTATTCTTTCACAGGATGCTCTTAATGAATCAAGCTTTGAGAATTATAGCTCGAGGGTACGAGATTCTCTAGCATCTTGGATGCCGGACTGCATGGGATTTAACCTCATTGAGGCAGTTTTATGTCATATATGCCGGAAGGAACGGCCCGGTGCTGTCTTAGTATTTATGACTGGTTGGGAGGATATTAGCTGTTTAAGAGATCAACTCAAAGCCCATCCTCTATTAGGAGATCCTAACAGGATTCTGCTTATAACATGCCATGGATCAATGGCGACATCTGAACAGGTTGGTTCTCGTATCTCTTGCTTCCAACAAGGATCTGTAATTTGACAAAATCCTGAAGTTGCATTAAATTTCAGTCTGCTTGAAGTTCACCTTTGGACCCATGCTTCATTCAATTGATTTTATCACCAGAGGGTGGTACTAATTTAATTTATGATTTTTCAATACACAAATTTATACATTTCCGGCTCTAAGTACATGTACAAAGATGCAAGTTTTCATTTTTTAACAAGTCATTGATAGTGTGAAGTTTAAATCATAACTTGATTCTCTGGGGAGTTTTTAGTGAGGAAATCTCCTTTTTAGTTTTTTTTTTATAGGTAATTAGGAAGTTTTATTCATAAAAGTAGGCAATGCCCAAGTACACAGGAAGCATATATGAGAAGTACCTAACTAGTGTTTACACCCGGAAGTAGAAAATCATGGACATTTAGTCCATTAACAAAAATGGCCCCCGCCCATAAGAACAAAATATTAGAAAAGAAAACTATAAGTTTATTCATTGTTCTCTTGCGATCCTCGAAGCTTCTATTATTTCTCTCCTCCCAAATACACCAGCACATATATAGAAACCATTTTTTAAATCGCCACCACTTGTGAATGTCAACGGAGTCCACTTCTTTCCTTATATCAGCCCACAATTATTTCATTATTTCTCCATTCATTATTTTGTACAATTAGCATGCATTATTTGACAGATTATAGTTTACATGTATAGGGCTAGAATCATGTGGGGACTTATTTGCTTTCCATGTGTAGCACTCTTGTAAAGACTATATATAATATACAAAACTCAAGGCCAATCATTCGGCTATCACAAAATACTTGTTTCTTGACATGGTATCAAGAGCCGACTGCTAAGGTTCGTCTCACATTCGATTTTTTTTTCTTGGTTTTGGTATTTCTCGTGTTTTCTTGTGTTTTGTGCTGTGTTTGATAACCCGACGTCCAAGGTTCCTTGTTTTTGGCCTTTTGCTACTGGGTTGGTGTTGTTAGCAACGTCTGTTTTTGGGTTGGAGTTTGTCCGCATCTTCTTGCTTAGGTCTGACCATTTTCGGCTCTTCTTAGTTCAACTACGCTTATTTTTCCTGAAGAAGTGTTCTCGGCAGCCTCTATTCGGTCTTGGGGTTTCGGCAGCCTCTGTTTGAGGTTTTGGTTTTCTTTTTGGCAGTTTTGAGTGTAGGTGGCATCTCTGGCTGTCGACCACATCTTGGAAAAGGTGTTCTGTGCTTTTTGTTTCTCTCGCGTGGTAACCCAACTATATTGGTGCTTGCTTTGCTTTGCTTTTCTTTTCGGTTTTTCGGCTGATTCGGCACGTGAGTTCCTATTTTTTTAATCTTGGCTTTGACATTTCGACGTTTTGGCTTCTTTGTTTTGTCTCCTTTTGGCTCTAAGTACCGAACAGTAATATTTTGGTCCCTTCTCTTGTCTTTGGTTCTATTTGTTTACTAAGGATTCCGCACTTGTGTGTGTTAAGTTTATGGGCACAAATTACTTGGGCATTTTAGTTTGAACTTTTCCTCCAGGGAAAAGACCTTTGGGGTCATATTGATGGTATAGATGTCGCACAATCATCCACTTTTGACAAATTTAAGGATTTCGGGTTTTCTTCTTTATGGGGTTGTGCTTGATGCATGAATTTCTTGGCTTCTTGGTTCGGTGGAGCTACATATTGTCACCAACCTGCAGTTTCATCGCTCTGCTCAGTTCATGTGGAATTACTTGAAAAAGGTTTATCAATAAGATAATGATGCTCGTCGCTTTCAGTTAGAGTATGCGATTGTCCCGTTTCAACATGGCAGTCTTTCAATCCAAGACTACTACTCGGCCTTTCTGACTCTTTGGAACGAATATACTGATCTGGTTACAATAGATGTTCCTGATGTTGCTCTTTCGACCATTTAGAATCTTCATGCGACTAGTCAGCGTGATCAGTTTCTTATGAAACTACACTCGGAATATGAACCTATTTGCTTCTCTCTACTGAATAGATCTTCTGTTCCTTCTCTTGATGTTTGTTTTGGTGAATATCTTCATGTTTGTATCATAAGCACACAAAGTATATTGAAGTCAACTGTCACTCTGTCCGTGCAGCCTTTGAAGCCCGTGTTATCACTATTCCACATATTTCTATTGAATTACAAATTGCTGATATCTTCAACAAAGCTCTTACTGCCATCGATATTGCTTCCTAAGTAGTAAATTGATGCTTCTTAATCAACCCGCATCAATTTGAGGGGGGCTGTCAACGGAGTCCACTTCTTCCTTACTTTTGCCCACAATTATTTCCTTATTTCTCCATTCATTATTTTGTATAGTTTGCATACATTATTTGACATATTATAGTTTACATGTATAGGGCTAGAATCATGCTAGAACTTATTTGCTTTCCATGTATACCGTTCTTGTAAAATCTATATATAATATACATAACTCAAGGCCAAATCATTCGGCTATTTACAAAATACCTACTTTATAACGCCCCAATGAAAGACTTAAATCACATGGCCTATACTCCAACATGACTAGTTAATGCTACAATTGGAGCTCCATTAGAACCTTATAAAGAGCAAGAACTCCTCCATCCCAAGCAATGTGGGATCTCATACACCACCTACACTCATTCTTATCATATGGGGTATCACATACTTCCTGACAGTGAATTACCTTGGAGGCCTCTCCAACTTGAAAGGAAATCCACCACTCTTAGAGCCACGATCCATGATAATCCAATTCCCGCAAAAAAATTCATCCCACATGGTCTTGGCCACCTCGGAATGTAGAAGCAGATGTTCAACTAATTCTCCATTCTTTTTTTACACATGCAACACCAGTCCAACACCGTTACCCAACGTTTTCTTTTTATTATTCTGATATGTATAAAAATATATTTGATTATGATATGTAGTTATACCAATTGTGAATATGATACATGGTGGTGGTTGTTTGTGGCTGAAATATTCCTCAAGATATCAATTAGCAAAAGTGGCTTGCTTTATCTATTTGGTAGTATGTTTCAGTAGTGATGATATTTCAGAAGTGGCGCATGTTGCATACTCAAGAGGATTTATTCACCCATTGTTACTTGTTTTTGAGTATTCACCTGCCGTTACTTCTACAGCTAGTCATAATGTAAGTTGATTTTAAACAGTGAAAAAAAGCACTTACAACTTCCAAGCTACCAAATTGGTGACTAATGCTTGCTGCTTGCAAGGATTCATTGCACTTTAATATCATTGCAATTTCTGAAAACATATATTTTGTAGTGTACCTTTTTAATGGGAGTCCAATGATCATCTGTTACTTCATTATGAGATTCCCATGACCTTGTGGAATGAATTCTTTGCTTGCGTGGGGCTAGCTTTGGTGATGCCAAGAAGGGTGACTGATCTCTTAGCTTCTTGGAGAGGCCATCAGGGCAATTCTCAGATTACAGCAATATGGAAGACGGTTACAATATGTTCATGGTGGTGTATTTGGAGGGAGAGAAACGAAAGAAGCTTCTAAGATTGAGAGTGTCCATTTGAACTTAGGAATTTCTTTTTCAATACTTTACTTCATTTGTGGGTTGTAATTGATTCTAGTGGCATGAACTTTTAGAATTTCTTGTATTTTTAAACTAGCACGTGTAGGCGATATTCTTGTATATGTCCCTTATACTTGGGCTCTTGCCTATTCTCATGATCAATAAAATTTTGTTACTGAAAAAAAGGTGTACCTTTTGGAACTTTATTTTACCTTCCCTCTTGCTGATATCAGCTCATGTTTCTCTGTTTCTCATCATTTTCTGCAGAGACTTATATTTGAGAAACCACCAGCAAATGTCCGCAAAATAGTTCTTGCTACCAATATGGCTGAGGCAAGCATTACAATCAATGATGTAGTTTTTGTGGTTGATTGTGGAAAAGCGAAAGAGACTACTTATGATGCCTTGAATAATACACCTTGTCTGCTACCTTCTTGGATATCACAAGCATCTGCACGCCAAGTAAGTTTTTTCATATCCTATCCTATTTAACATTCGCTTCTGAAAGACTTTGAACTCATAATGGGTGATTTGTCCTTCTGTTTACCTTGTTAAAATGCATGCCATTAACCAAGTTAGAACTTGCATGTAAGTTTTTCCCCCCCTTTTGGGATGTGCATGTTACCTGATGTTGCATGCTTGTGAACATGTCTCTTTATGAGTAGGAGGCAGTGTTTGTTTGCATGGGTTTACATCTGGTTGTGTTTGAGGACTTGTAGTGTTGTATGACCTGGTAGCATTTCATGCTTGCTAATGTTTTCACTGCAAGTGATAGACTGGTTTGAAGAGAGGCTGCATGGTAGCACCTTTTCTGAAGTTCGTTGGGCCCTGTTCTTGCTGCATCTGTTAAATCTTCATTTAACAGTGACTTGTAGTGTTGTATGACCTGGTAGCATCTCATCTTAGAATATTAAAAAATTATATTCTACCAATACTTGTCTGTTTATGTACATGTAATGTGAAAATGGCATTTGATGTTTGATTGCAGAGAAGAGGTAGGGCTGGACGTGTGCAGCCAGGCGAATGTTACCACCTTTACCCCAAATGTGTTTATGCAGCTTTCTCCGAATATCAACTTCCTGAACTTTTGAGAACTCCTTTGAACTCGCTCTGCTTGCAGATTAAAAGTTTGCAGGTTGGAAGTATAGGAAATTTCTTGTCAGCTGCTCTTCAGCCGCCAGAGCCACGGGCTGTAAGTTATGCTGCTCATTTGAATGTCCCCTATTCTTTTACCAGTATCTTTTATGTCATCAATAAATTTTGAATGATGCTTTTT
This sequence comes from Platycarya strobilacea, assembly GCA_036898215.1. NCBI lineage: Eukaryota > Viridiplantae > Streptophyta > Magnoliopsida > Fagales > Juglandaceae > Platycarya > Platycarya strobilacea. The sequence goes on along the minus strand of CM072551.1, from coordinate 33,469,140 downwards.
ATATACATTTCTACTCGAGCCCCTCTAGTCATTTAAATTTGGTATTGTCATTTGGGAACCTCTTGAACTCCTGTTTCAACATCAGGAATTCTCTCGATCCAAACCATTCTCGTCATAATTTATCTTCTTTGTAGGGCAACAAGCATAGACTTTACTATTTATAAACCCCTCATACCAGGTTTTTGAGTTTGTGATATATTGCATACCTGTTACTGTTTTGCTTGCCCTAGCCATGCGAATATATTGTCTATCATGATATTTGAAGAGGCTTGACCAAACCCTTACATGTCCATGTCTAATATACTATGATAGCATTGGCATAAAGGTTTTGAATTCATATGAGGGAATTGTGAAACTTACTATTGAGTGATACTAATGGAGAGGGAGAGTGGCATGGACACTATCAGTAGAATTGGTGTATAATGAACACATGAAGTTTGTGCTCTTTAAAAGCCCATCAAGGTTGGGAAGCGGCCTCCTGTTGCCTCCTACCCTTCTCATTGGAAAAAAAAAAAAATAGTAGTAGTGATTTTCTACACGTTAGCAAAAAATTATTGCACCCTTTAACCGTAGTGTTTCACTTTTAGTGCAGGGCCTAGTTTGGATAGTGACATAAGATGAGATAATTTGTGAATAGTAATAAAATGGTTTGTGAATATGTTTCATGGGGTTTTGGGAAAGGAAAGAGAAAAATTTAAATAAGAATGTTATAAATTAAAATATTGTTAGAATATAATTTTCTAATATTACTTTTGTTTTAGGATTTGAAAAAGTTGAGTTATTTTTTGTATTTTGTTTGGAAGTTTGGAAAAATTGGAATAATTAGATGAGAAAGTTGAAGGTTTAAAATTGAAAAGTGTTTATGTTGGTAGTGTTTAGATATTGAGATGATATGGGATGAGATGAGATAAGTTGGGAGGACTTTGTTATGCAAACCATGCCTAAACCCTAGGAGTTAGCTCAAGTGGTAAAGGCCTTGGGCTTGGGTACATGCTCCGCTTAGGTCTAAGGTTCAAATACCCTTAAATTGGTCGAGGTACATTTATGGGAAACTCCTTGCCGAGGGCTTGTGCATCCTTGGGATTAGTCGGGATGTTATTCGCTGACACCCGGTGGCGGTGCCAATAAGAAAGAACTTATAGCGCAAACTATCGAAGACTCAATGCACTCTCCAACTACCAAAAAATGAAATATAGCAGCGTTGTTCAATTCTAGCCGTTAAGATGAAAGAAAAAACTTGACACCACAATCTCGACGGTAAGATTTTAGTACAGGGTTCACATTGCAACTTTATGTTAGTTGAGGGTGCAGTGTGTTAATTTGGTAGTTTGGGGTGCAAAGTGTAAAATACCTGTAGTTAGAAGGTATAAATTCTATTTACCATTTATTTTGTGATTCAATGTTTGGTCAATGGGACAAATTGACAACAATGGGATGACAGGTACAAAATGCCATCGATTTTCTGAAAATGATTGGGGCACTAGATGAGAAGGAAGATCTGACAAATCTTGGTTTGTCTCTTGGCTTTAATCTGGGAAGCTTTGTTGCTTAACTGTGTACTGTTTTTAATGTGGTCGATTTTCCTCACTCCTTTTAATATATAATCAGGAAAGTTTCTGTCAACACTTCCAGTGGATCCCAAGCTTGGGAAAATGCTAATCATGGGTGCTATCTTTCGTTGCTTTGATCCTGTTCTTACTATTGTATCAGGGCTTAGTGTCAGGGATCCTTTCCTTTTGCCCCAAGAAAAAAAGGATGTAAGTACAAAATTCAGCATGCTACCTCTTTGTGCATCGAAGTGTGTTCTTGGAAGATGGATAAATGTCAAGTACGAAGTTATTGATATTTGTACCAAACCTTCCATAAGTGTTGGGAAAAGAGAGACTCAACTTTTATCCAGCATTAATTATGAAGCTCATAATTTGCTTTCATATACTTTCTTTAGTTATGCCTCTTTACTCGATTTAATTAAATTTTTTCTTATAAAAAGAATATGAAGCTCATAATGCTTAGTTAGTATGAAGTTACCTAGTGGCACAAAGGATATTTACTTGAACATAATCAGGCTTCAATTTTCCAAGAAATGAATATCATATACTTTCAAGTAGTCAAAATGAAGTCTAAGCTCTATAAAAAGATCCATAGAAACTAGAAAGCGAACAGATGTAAATGAAGGTGAAAGTGTCTTCTTATCATATTGTGAGCTTTTGAAGCAGAAGTTTCCAAGAGGTTGGCAATCCCCCGGTCCCCCCGCACCCCCAACTTCAAGTAATTTGATTTATTGGTCAGAGCTTCTTTTCCTGCTCAAGTAACTCTAATTTCCTGCTTGACTCTTGATCAATGCATTTATGATCAGAGCCTTCTGAAAGAAAAGAAAAAATGCTTAGTCCTAGAACCTCCTGAAAGAGAAGGTTTATGATTGGGGAGGATTGACAGATACCATCCACACTTTGGGAAGCTATAAGTATCGTTGAGAATGGCATATAATGCTTGTAGGAACTATCAGAACAGCTGAAAAATCATTTTCTGATCAACAAGGAAAATAATAATAATAATAATAATAATAATTGTTCGTCCTGGTTGATCAGAGAATGATTTTCATCTATTTTAGTAGTTCCTACAAGCATTACATGCCATTCTTAGTTTATGAAAGAATAAACACTCTTACCATCCTTTGGTGCTCTGTTCATTTTTGTTATATGACGTTAGTGCTAGTAAAATTGAACTATATTTAATGAGCTTTGTCAACGTTCATGAATAGTTATCTTTATGTAGCCATTGTCGCATCACATTAAATTTTGGAGGAACACGTCATCTAATTTTTTTCTGTATGCCTCTCTGATTCAGCTAGCAGGGACAGCAAAATCTAGATTTTCTGCAAAGGATTACAGTGATCATATGGCCCTTGTTCGTGCCTATGAAGGATGGAAAGATGCAGAAAAAGAAGGATCTGCATATGAGTATTGCTGGAGGAATTTCCTCTCTGCCCAAACACTTCAGGCTATACATTCGCTTCGGAAGCAGTTTAGCTTTATTTTAAGAGATGCTGGCTTGGTAGATGCAGATTCAAGTATTAATAACAAATTAAGTCACAATCAGTCATTGGTTCGTGCAGTTATATGTTCTGGTCTCTTTCCTGGCATAGCCTCTGTAGTGGTATGGTTTCTACTTGAAATGTATGTACCACCAAATTTTAATTAAAAATAATTAGTTTAATAGTTGACACCGTTTTCTTACACTATGTGCAGCACAGAGAGACGTCCATGTCTTTCAAGACAATGGATGATGGCCAGGTTTTGCTCTATGCGGTAAGTGAAGTGGAACTTATTTAGCTGACGTTCAAGTATCTGCTTGGGTGCTTTAAAATCTGGTCCTACTGTTATTGGTGAAATGCTATCCATGTTAATGAAATACTGGTACAAATCTTTTTTTTATCAGTAAAAATATCATATATATCAATAGGAGTAATAAAGTACACTGGATGTATATAAGCAAACACCTAGCTCATATTAGAGAGCTCTTAATAACTCAAAAAGCCTGTGAAAAACTACCCAAAATACATTAAGTCTGAGTTGGAATAAAACACAACTCTCCAACCTCAACCTATTGTTTCTTGTAGACTAATACTCCACCCCAAACACCCTCTATGAGACCATCTTCATAATGCCCTCCCTTTAGGGGTGGTTTATTCTTTGAGTTTATTTGAATTGAATTGAGATAAATGTTGAAAGTTGAATAAAATATTATTAGAATATTTTATAATTATTATTTTTGTTTTAGGATTTGAAAAAGTTGAATTGTTTATTTTATTTTGTATATAAATTTGAGAAAGTTGTAATAATTATATGACATAGGATGATTTGAGTTGAGATGAACTCAAAAAACAAACTAGGCTTTAGCCTTCCCTTGACTTGAGCTACTGTCCTTAGCATCGTAGTTGATTGTCCAAGAAAGATGTTTCAACTCCTTGCTTTTGTTGAAACTTGATTTGGTATCACGCGAGTGGCTCGCCTCAATCACAGTGAGTAATGCTTTAAATTGGTCTTTGTGAGAGTCCCACGATATGCTGAATCTAATTAACCTTTTGCAAAAACTCAATCCGATGATGATTCAGCTATATTGTCTAATAGAGGAAGAGATACCGAGGGGACAACATCTTCCCCCAACATGGTTTCTAGTGGAACACCACGTCCTAAATATTCATCCTCGCAAGGCACCAAAGACAAACCCTTATTCAAATCCCATGCCTCCTTAACAATTCCATTGGTACCCTTCATTGGAGATTCTGGGTCGGCAACAAGTCCCTTCACCTTTGGCGATCCTGTATGTGCAACTTTGACGGACCCTACAGCTCCTTTAGACCTTGGCATTACACCATCATCTTTCAACTCCTACATAAGAGCCATAGTTTCTTCGGGGCTGATCAAGGGTGTAATACTAACTATCGGTTTTTCCTGTATCACCTGTGGCAAAGGGCACTCCATTACAAATGTCTCAACATCGAACCCACTTCAAATAACTCGGTTTTCCTTTTAACCCATTACACTTTCTTGATCTGGTTATAGGGACTGCCGAATCCAATTATTCGTTTTCCTTTATCTGAGCTTAAAGGATTTGGGCCTATCTTAGGCTTGTTTCTTATGGCCGTGTTGCCTCTAACTGAAAGCAAGTCTATTTTTGTAGACAAGAAAGCAATCTTTGCCTTCAACTCGACAAGCTGGGTTTCCATCTCCTTTATTGTTTTGTGTATCACAAGAAGTTGGTTCTAAGCTTGCGTAATTTGCAGACCACTTTCACAGTTCCCCTCACTCTGAGTCATCGAAGCTTGACCTGTCTTCAAGGCTGCCACATATGATTGCCTCACCACCATGGTTGTGCTTGGGTCTTTTTGTTTGAACTCCAAGTTGAAGTTCTCATGATCGAATGTCCTATTCTGGCTTTCCTTCCTTGACCCATCAACATAAAAGGAAAAAAAATATCTGCAGCTTTGCGTAATTCAACAGCAAACTTCTCCCAATCCTGACCTTCATACCCTTCAAGATTTTTTATTATTATTTTTATACGTAATAAAGAACTTTATTGATAAAAAATACCCTTCACGAATTACTACAACACTCTGTTGGCCTCCTCCACCATGTTCAATGACAGTTTGATATCTATCATGTACATTAGAGCATCGTTGAGCCACGAATGCTTTGTCCCTTCGTGCAAATTTTTGAGAATTCCGAATTTCTCCCCGCCTGTAATACTGCTTCCACCATAGCCACCAACCATCCTATACTATTACGGCCCATAGCTAGAGACCTTCTACTACTCTTCGCAATTTTCAATGGGACCTCCATGTTTAGGGTAAAAACTTAAAAACCTTTGATTCCACTCGAAATGGCACAACCTGATCCATGTTAATTTTAAGCTTAAGTTCATATGCAGGGGCTTCCCGAGCTTCATTCTTGACGAATGTTCATGTAGAGAACAAGCACAAACACAAGACAGATCTGGTGCACCGAAGAACACGGCTGAAGAACTACAGGACAGACAGATCTTGGCACGGGAGTACTCCCAACAAACTTGCTGGAGTCCAGCAACTCTTTATGTGTTGAGTCGTTGACAGCACAACCAACGGAGCCCAGCTGCGACAAGAAATAGAGTTGAAGAAACTGGAGATAGATCTTGGGGCCGAAGTACTCCTAGTAGACTTGCGGGAGTCCGACGACTTTTTCTGTGTCGACAACTTGACCAAAAGGAGCCGACTATGAGAGAACCTCAAAAGTCCAGGTCGCCAGAAGGATTGATGCCGGACAGCCCTCGACGAAGTTGCCAGGGCCCCTCGACCATGTCTGTGAAGGTGGTGAGGTGTCACTCGCTGGCTAGGGTGGTGAGGAGTGGCGGCGGGTTTGGGTTAGGGGTTTCTTTTCATAGGGTCTTCTCTCTCCTAGAAATCCCAAACGTAAATTGCCAACTTGTTAATTGAAATAATGATTACCGGTACAACTCTAATTTAGAGGGACCTTTTCTAGACACCAGTTTTGATGCCAACAAATGGTGACTTGCAGGATGAAGCTCCTTGCCATGGTTTTACAATTCTAGAATGTCAGCATGATACGTTCCTACGAAGATAATTATTATGGCAGATAATTAGGTGTAATGACTTTATTGTGTAAATAGTTGACTGACTTATGTGAAAATAGTTAAACACAAAGGTTTAAAATAGCAGTCAATTAGGTATAAATAGGTGTAAATATTTTGAAATACTTGTCTTGATAGCATTTTAGATGCCACCATTTATGGCAACAATTATATACAATTCCTCTATATAAATGAAAGGAAACCCTATGGAAAGGGCATTTAGACCAATTGACATGGTATCAGAGCCTCTCTGATTGCCGTGGCCTTAGTCTGAATCACTCGGTGCGATCTTTTGATCGCAATTATTGGAAGGAATAGCAGATAGACTGAAAAGTGATCTCTGCTCTTGGTGAAAGCAAGTTCACTCTTGCTTTTAGTGTGGACCAGTTGACATCTTCTGAGGTTGTTGGTGCCTTCTGTAGTGATTCCCTTCATGGGTTTCTTCTTGGTGGCTGGGTGACCAGTGTCTCTTTCTGTGGTGGTCGGCTGCTTCCAGTGCAGTTGACGAAGAGTTGCGAACTCTTCCTTCGGTGTGGACCACTTTTGGCGTGGCTTTGTTGTGGGTTATCGAAATTCTCTATTTTTAGAGAAGTGTCTTATGACTTTGTTGTGGTTTTCAGCACCATCAGTGCTCTTTGTGGGTGGCCGTGTGGTGGTCGACCAATTCTGGGGTGGCAGCTGACGGTGTTGGTAATTGACTTCCCTGAGATCGACTTCTGGTTTGTGGCTGTACCTTGCTATGCAGGACATTGTTATCACTATTTGCTGATTTTCTTTGTGCTGCTAATGAAGTTCTTTCCTTAGCTGATTCCTTTATGACTCTTAAGGAAAGAATTTCCTTTGTGGGCCGTGTTTTGTTCTTTGGCCTCTTGTGGACCAAGTGCTTAATTTGTGGGGCTGTGTTACGTGACTAATTTGGATATCTTTCCTTGAGTTGAATTTTGTGAGTTGAGTGCTTTATTGGTTGAAGCTTGTGGGGCCGTGTGTTGGTTTGTCTTGCGGTGCAGTAAAAGTTGATGAGGCAAAGTAAGGATTGAAGGAGCTAGGCCATGAAGTGGGACATGGGACTTGATGGTAGATATAGTACGTTTTGCATTGTTTGGTGCAGATTGCGGATGTGTTTAGGAAGATCTTAACATGACAACATCATCAGTTTCTTGTGGGCAAATTGATGCTTCTTGATCGATCATCATCAATTTGAGGGGGGATGTCAATTTGAGGGGGGATGTCAGCATGATACGTTCCTACGGACATAATTATTATGGCAGATAATTAGGTGTAAATACTTGACTTTATTGTGTAAATAGTTGACTAACTTATGTGAAAATAGCTAGACACAAATGTTAAAATTAGCAGTCAATTAGGTGCAAGTAGATGTAAATATTTTGAAATACTTGTCTTGATAGCATTTTAGGCACCACCAATTATGGCAACAATTATGTACAATTCCTCTATATAAATGAAAGGAAACCCTATGGAAAGGGCATTCAGACCAATTGACATAGAACATACTGGACTATAATATAAGAAGGTGTTGATGTATATCAGTTCCTGATTAGAGATTACCATGTATACTCTACTGAATCTGGAACATGTGCATCTTCAGGAAATTTTCAATTTTTGAAAGTTTGTGATAAAATGACAATTCTTTTGCTTAATTTTGCCTCCATTACGAAAATATAAGCAAGAAAGTCTCTCTTTGGGTTTATAATTATATATATTTTCTGCGACTGGAATGTGACCAAATGCTTGAAGGCTCCTGAATAATTTGTGGAATTTGCAAGTTGAAATTTGCATGTACATAACATTGATGGTAGATATTCACAGAATATGAGTACATTTAACAAACTTTAGTTACTACATTTTCACTACATGTCTAGATTTTTTTTCCTGACTGACATGACTCAATTAACAGTATGAGCTAGTATATCTTGAGAAATACATCCTCTTAAAATTGGAAAAGAAAAGATCTAAGCTCCTCCAGCGAATGTTCCTGGTCTTCAAAACATCAATCATTTCCATCATAATATAAATACAGTGGACCAAACATCAATAAAACGTATGGAGAGTAGGAAAGTACTTCGTTGGATATGGGGAGTGCCTGTTAATAGAGTCAATGTTGTGAGATAATGCTGCTTTACGCCAAACTATTGACTTTTTCCCCCTTCTTTAATCTCACTACTGTCTTGGTTTGGCACTGCACTGTTTTGCTTTCATATACTTATTTTGCTACATATGTTAGGTTCGGATGCATCCTATTCATTAATTCTAGAATGTCATCTCGTCATTCACTGCCAATTTTTAAATCTTTTGTATACTTACATCCATTTGGAAACATATATGGCCATCTATGTGGAAAATGCATGTGTATATATGCTTCTGTGTGTGTGTGTGTGCACGTGCTTGCTTCCCCGCTCTTTGCAATCTTTCTCCCTAAAAACTTTGCTGGATTTTCAATGCCTAAGTCCAGAATTTATGGGTTTTCTGTTGAATAAATGCTGGATTACGTGACAGCAACTGCGTGAGCTCCAGTTTGATGAAAAAATAAATTCTTGTTTGTTTTTAAGCTTTCTGTTAATGCCAGTACTTTTGGGTTTAATGACTTTCTTATCACTTATCAGTACTTTTGTTAACAAGCAATTGTTTGATATTTTTAATTGTTCTGCTTCAGAATTCTGTCAATGCCCGTTACCAGACAATTCCTTACCCATGGCTAGTGTTTGGCGAAAAAGTGAAAGTCAATACAGTTTTCATACGTGATTCCACTGGGGTATCAGATTCAATACTGATCCTTTTTGGTGGTGCTCTTAATCATGGTGTACAGGTGATTCACCTGTTGATTTATCTGTAGCACTTTCTGTTATGTCGAATGAGCTTTGATTCTGGGATTTTATTATTCAGAGTTTTCCTTTTTCAGGCTGGGCATTTGAAAATGTTGGAAGGTTATGTTGATTTTTTCATGGATCCTAGTTTGGCGGAGTGCTACACAAAGCTCAGGGAAGAACTTGATAAGCTTGTAAAGAAGAAGGTTAGGAGACCCATTAACTTCAGCAACATGTTGTATTTATTGCAATGTCCTACCTAATTCATATAATATGGACGGAAATTTTTGCTAAGACAAATACTCTAACTACAAAGTGATTACACAAAAGTAATCATATAAACTAATGTGGGTTGATATGGTTTGTCATATTGTAAATTTACTTTTATTGTAAAACAGATCTAACAAATCACATGAAGTCACATCAATTTGTAGAATTACTTTTGTATAATCTCTTTGTAGTTGTAGCATTCTTCATTTGCTAATAGAGTATATGCTTTGTGATAATGCCCTTGCGATGATGCAGCTTGAAGAGCCTAGCCTTGACATGCACAAGGAGGGGAAGTACCTCATGCTTGCGGTTCAAGAGCTTGTGTCAGGGGACCAATGTGAAGGGAGATTCGTATTTGGTCGTGAAAGCAAGAAGCCTAGGGAGTCTAATGACAGCAGATTCACAAAAGATGGAACCAATCCCAAGAGCTTGCTACAAACACTGTTGATGAGAGCGGGACACTCCCCTCCTAAATACAAAACGAAGCACCTTAAGACAAATGAGTTTAGGGCTCTGGTAGAGTTCAAGGGAATGCAATTTGTAGGGAAACCCAAGAAAAACAAGCAGCTTGCAGAGAGGGATGCTGCAATAGAGGCATTGGCCTGGTTGACTCATACCTCTGATGACGCTCGGGATGAAGACGATCACTCCCTTCCTGATGTCACTGACAACATGTTGAAGCTTCTTGGAAAACGGCGGAGATCAAAGCGCCGTTCCGGTTGATCATCTGTTTCGAAATTCTATACTTCTGAGCTGTTGCCTTCAACCATTTATTCCAAATCCGAGCCGCGCCAGCTGATGTTATGTTTCCAAATTCTATACTTTTGAGCTGCTGCCTTTAACCATTTATTCCAAATCCTTTGGGGTATTAATTTTAGCATTTATTCCGATTGCTCCAGTGGATCGATCGCTTGAAGCAAGTGTGCTTCCTTATTGCTTCCTAATAATTTACGTCCGGGTGAAGCCTGAGACAGAATGTGTCATTTATAATGAGGTATAGGGTTGGGTAGAGTTGGATGCAAAAGGTTGTAAAATATGGGATTTTACAATTTTGAGATTTTTTTGCGAGCTTATCTTTACAATTACTAACTGTAGGTAGTCATAGATACTGAATAACCTCAATTTTTATAAATTTTTTACTTATTTACAATTTCATTACTCTCTCATCAATTTCACAATTTTTTTAGATTTAATTCTTTATGCTATGAGTTAGTTTTTTTTCTATTAAGTAATAATTATGTTGTCGTTTGTCATCGTTAATAAAAAACAAATTTAAGTTATTATTTTTTAAAGATGGTAAATAAATGTTTTTATATTAAAGAACAAAGTATTATTAGTTTACAAAAAGAGTAAATACATATTCTATAATAAGAAATCTTGTATAAAAAAACTAGAATTATTCTTATATTTCGGAAAGCCACCCATGGTGCCCAAATTGTAGCAGAGCTAGGCCATTTTTTTTTTAAGAATTACAATTATTCTTACAGTTCTATTTTTTTTAGATATAAAAACCACAGTTATTATAATTTTTTAAATTTAAAATGTTGATTTAATATGTTTTCAAAAATTAAAGTAATTTAAGATCCTTTTCTAACAATTTAATTTTCAGGATATCTATTTTTAGCTTATTATTTTAACATACCATCCGCATTGTAGGTTGAAAGGACAAAAAATCACACAAAATTTTGAAAAAACAAAAAAAAATTCAAGACTAAATTTAATATTACTGCTGGCAGTGTGGCTTAAAATGTGGTGAACGCCATACTACTCTTTAGGAAAATGCTTTTGGGCGTTAGGTGCCGTTTGGATTTGAAGATGAGATGAGTTGAGATGAATTTAATTTATTTTTTAATATTATTATTATTTTAAGATTTGAAAAAAGTGTATTGAAATTTAACAAAAGTATATTAGAATTTGAAAAATGTGTATAGAAATTTATATTTTATATAAAAAATTATAAAAATATAATGATAAAATGAAGATGAGTTGAGATGAGTTGAACTGAGTTACGAATATAAACGGAGCTTACTGTGCTCCGTTTGATTGTCCCGTTTATTGTTTTTATTTTATTTTTTTAATTTTTGTTTTATTTAATAATTAAAGAAATATTATTTATTAATATTATAATTTTTTTTAAAAATATTTAAACATATTCAAAAAAATGATGTTAAAAAAATAAAAAAAATTAAATTAACACTAACGAGATTATGCAGTGGGGCACACTGACAAATCCCGTAGCATTGTCCTTCTCTTTAATATTACATAAAGAAAAATGATATATACACAATATAAATATATAATATATTTTATAATAAATATTAAAAGAAAAATAATTTTGTAAAGTATTGTAATTTGTGTTTATATAAAATATTTTATAGAATTACTTCTCATTTATTATTATAAAATGTATTATATAATTTTGTAGAGTGTATCAGACTATCAGTTCCCTACAGAAAATGCCTTCGACAGTCCTCAAATAAATGAAATCATTGAGGAAGCTTTTATCCATTTGAGCTCTTCGGGTTTCTTCTTTTAAGCAATGGCGATCACTCCTTCCCTCCACTTCACCTCCGCATCCCTCTCTCCTCTTTTCTCTTCCAAAACCCACGGCTCCCTCCTCTCTCCTTTCTCTCAACCTCAAATTTCCATTCCTAAACTTGACAGTTGCAGTTTTCTTAACGTTTGTTCCCGCCATATTTCCCCCTGTGCCGTGAATTTGAACTCTCGGATTGTAAAGGCCCAAGCCTCTCTTCAAGGGGAGCCCATGGTTCCCCCATTCAATGTTCTGATCACTGGGTCGACCAAAGGTTAGTCTCTGTGCTTCTGAATTCTCTTTCGTTTGAACTTTTAATGGTTTTTGAGTTTCTGCTTTGCTAACTTAGTACTTATCTTTTGAGGGGTTTTTTTTTTTTTTTTATAAAATATTTGTTAAATCCCATAGAATTAAACGTCTGTACTGACTTTTGAAATTAGGGAACGGATTTGAAATTGTCCACTCTTTTCCAAAAAATTCAGTAACGAAAGTATTCTTGGAATTTGTGTTGCTCCCATATCATATTGTATCAGTAGAGAATAAACCTTCTCGCATTTTTCAGATATTTTACTAGCCCTTTTCCATTTTTTCATATTGATAACATTCAGGAATAGGGTATGCACTGGCTAAAGAGTTTTTAAAAGCTGGCGACAATGTCATAATTTGCTCAAGATCAGGTATGGATTGACATAAATCTCCTTGATGAATAATTTGTTGCTGTAACGACAAAAACTATTTGGTCGAAGAAAATTTTCTCATACCATCAAGTTTGTCCTATATGAGAGTATTATGACAATTGGAGATATCATTATGAGACACAAAAAGAATGGATTTACTATTTAAGAGCAATTTTGAGAAATTTTTTTAAAAGGCACCAAAGAAAATTCATTTCATTAGTAACTTGTGAATGCATAAGAAGCTCACAGAGAGAGGTTTACAAATATATTGATAGACAGACACACGACAACGTCAACCAAGTTATTTTTTCATAAGTGACGACAGCAACAAAGTCTTAGTCTCCGTGCATGCTACTTTGGGGATAATCCAATTCCAATAGCAAGTAATACATGCTGAGAAATAATTAACTGAGTCATTCAATTAGTGTTGATAATGACTCTGGACTGGACAATAATTGGGTGATTATTTAATGCAGAAAAAAATAACATATATTCGAGATTTTGATCTTTTTTGAGGACTTTGTTTGTATGCTTTCATTTTCAGTTTCTGCAAATCCATCTCTCTTCATCACATTTCTCTATTTTACTTTTCATGGTATACCTTTTCCTGGAAGTAGAAACAGTCAAAACAGTCTCTCGTGCCACAAAAATGAGAGTGTTTTACTAATTTCTTTTATTGTTCCTGTTATTAGATTGTCATTCTAGTGGAATATTTTGCTTTTTCTGGTGAATTCAGTCCAATTGTACTATATTAAAGAGAGAGAAAGAGATGATATGACTTGAAAGTTTTTTTTTGAGCTTGCAATTCAAGTACCAAAAGACTGGTGCTTCCAGCTGCTTACTAATTCTTTGGACAGCTGAACGGATTGAATCTGCTCTTCAGAGCTTGAAAGAAGAATTTGGGGAGCAGCATGTGTGGGTACCTCCTCAGCGACCTTTTTTTTTTTAAAATTTGCCTTTGTTTTTGCTACTTAATATTCTCTGTGGCTGAAGCTTTTGTTGTACTTCTGCTGGTTGTGAATCACTTCCTCCTTTACAGGCTACCACATGTGATGTTACACAAGGACAAGATGTGAAGAATTTAGTTGCATTTGCACAAAGAAACTTGAACTACATTGATATATGGGTATTAATGTTAGATCTTTTGTCTTTGCTATCTATTTTATTGATGTTTAATTCTAACTATTGCTTCTCTTAATCTGGATAAAAGTATAATTTATGATTAAAATTTTTGGTGCTTGCTGTTGGAAATGGTTTTTAGCAGGACATCCATAGATTTCACTTGGTAGTATGGAACCTAAGCAAGCTTAGTATTATATAATGACAGATGCTGCTACCTTCGGGTATAAAATAACTTTCTTGATGACATTAGATTAGCCTTCACTGTCTTTTCAACAGTTAGAGGAGTGTAAATATTTCCAATAATCATGAAAAACCGAGTTGATAAGTATAGTGCAGTATAATAGCTTGTGAAGAAAACAATTCTTCAGCTAGAGGTCCACTATATATGCTCTATTAGTGGTATGGAGGGGGATCAGATTTATTTATTCTGTAAGGGTACCTCACAACAGCTTGTTAGTTATTTGCTTGGTTACAAGTTTATTACTTATTTGGCCTCTCCACCCACAAGCTTAAGGTTTTGAATTGGATGCGTTAACATGGTATAGAGCCTGATTGCATGGATGTGAGAGGGGTGTTACTTTATAGGTGTCTGTTTAGTTATGTGCTCTTATGTATTATTGGCCTCTTCACCTACTATCTTAGTCATTTGGGTTGGATTCTTGACCACCCATTCTTTTATTTTTTTGATAGGTAAGAGATAAATTTTATTAATGAGAATGAAAGAGGCATAGCATGTGTACACAGGGAGTATACAACAGAAACACCTAATTCAGCCGAAAATTTCTTTCTTCTCATTAGGATTTGATGCTATGGTTCAAAATTCCAGTGCTAACCCATGGTGTCAATGAGTTCAGCCCAAAATTTCCATTTTTCTCCTGTTAATATTGTTTTGAATTTGTGATGTAATAATCGGCTATAGATTCAGTTCTGTTATTACAATCTTACTCTGTTGAGAGTGATGCAGATTAATAATGCAGGATCAAATGCATATAGCTATAAACCATTGGCAGAAGCTTCAGATGAAGATCTTATGTGAGCTTTCATACACTTTTCCGTCCCACAAAATTTTTTCATCTTCTGAGTTGTTTATATTCTGGAGTTTTTTCATGCAGTGATGTTGTAACTACAAACACCCTCGGGTTGATGATATGTTGTCGAGAGGTAGATTTTCCTTTTCTCCTCAAGTGGCTTGTTTTTAGGGCTTTGTCAGACCTGAATGTTAACTTGTTCTTCAGGCAATAAACATGATGTTAAACCAACCAAGAGGGGGTCATATATTCAACATTGATGGGGCTGGTTCAGATGGAAGACCAACCCCTAGGTACCATTTTAGTTCTTCTAAATACTGTTGAAAGGAGTGGCTGAAACTTGTTTCTCTTTATGGATATTGATTATTTAATGCTTTGGTTTTCCGGGAATTTAGCCATCATATATGGTACAGAGTTGTCTCATATCAGTATGAATATGAATTGTAGCACCACGTTTATCCATCTATATAATAGTTATTGATATATTAAATTTTATAGAAAAAATATATATCCCCCCAAAAAAATCAAAGACTGCTAAGGAAGAACTATTGATAGATGCAGTTATGTATTCCGATATGATGATCAAAGAAAAGAAAGGTTTTCATAAGCTAATTTCTCAATTGAGAAAGCTTACAAATAAGAGTGAACAAATAAGAGTAGAAATGAAAGTTTCCCCCTCTTTGCTACGCTCGTCTCCCCTCGAGGAAGAGAGAGACAACAACAACAACTGAGAATACTTTCAGATATATCAGTTATCATGGTTGAGAAGAGAACTCGAACTTCTTAGTTACCTTTCCGTTCAATTAAGTTATCGAAAGCTGTACATTCCAATAGTGCTACTCATGTGAGATTGTTCGTGCCTCATACCCATGAGTCACTTTACTTCCTGATTGTTAGGTCACATATTGATAGCATATATTTTTTTTTATCTAATATTTTTTTTGCCAAGTGATTCTTTTGACTCATGCTCATTGAAGGCCTTCTTTGTTTCCATGAAAGGGAAACTGAAAAAACTTCTATTTGCTTAGTAGTTTTTTTTTGGGTGGTGGGGAATACAAGGAAAGCTAAGGTGAAACAGAATAACACCAAAACTTTTCGTTCCCACTTTCCTCTAGCATTATTGTGTTGACTCTTTTAGTGGTTCAGTTGTTTGAATGAAACTTTTTGGAAATAGACAAGGTAAAAGGCAAACATTTTTTTCAATAATCGAAAAAGGCAAATAATTAAAATTTGGAATTCTTCATTTTCCCCTTAAAAATGTGAGAATGCACGCACTCTACCCCCCCACCCCCTCTCTCTCTCTCTCTCACACCCACCCACCCACCCAACCCACTATGCGACTTCAATTTGCTTCCAACATCACCAGCACCACATAGTAACCTAAGGAATTTTGTTTTAGTCGGTATTGTCAACTTCATGTTGCTTAAATCAATTCTTTCACTAACCATAGTGAGCGACTGCCCTCCACCAAGCAGCCACTGGCACAGGCCCCTCCCCACCTTGTTAATGACACCAATCACAACCACCTTAGCCACTTTAGCTAACCTATTGGTAGTTTTAATTGAAATAGCTCTATGTTCATCACTGGGTATATCTATAGTTACGGACATGGTTCACCTGTGCGTGTGCCTGTGTGGTTTGCAGTTGGCTTTTTCAAGAATGCTTCAATTGCATCTTGCAAGATAATATCATTTTGTGAATCTTCAGATGACACGAATAGTTACCTTAGCCCGTCACATGTTCAAATCAAATAGCTGGGTAACATCATATTGTACCTTTTGTTTTTTGTTTTTGATAGATTTGCTGCATATGGAGCTACAAAACGAAGTGTGGTGCATTTAACAAAATCATTGCAGGTATACCGTCAACTTGTTTTGCAAGGCCTTAGGGCTATGGACTTAGATTAAAAGTCACTTGTGCTGTTCATTTGTCACCTTGCTTATTGTATCTTTTGCCTAGCTGCTTAATTAGTTTAGGTGCCAATCCTTGAACTGTTTCAGCAATAATATGTTTTGCTTCCTTATACCAAGTCAAGATTCAGCTTGTGATACAACTCATTTAGGAGTCTACTAAGAAACTAATCTGCTTGATCATGCGATGAAAGTTGTCACTATTTCACATGTTTTTCGGAAATGGTAACTGGAATGGTTCAAGAGATGCTTTTAAGTAATTTGTGGACTTGCCAAGAATTTTTTTTTGTACCATGAAAATCTTTGAATCTTTGATATATAATTGGCAGTTAAACCTTTATTTTGCTATTTGTTTGTCTTGATATAGGATTTTAGAAGAAAAATCCAAGTTGTAATACTAATTAGTTAGGACTAGTGTGTGTTCTTATTTTTATTATTACTTTTGGTAGAGGAGGAGGTGGTGCACCCCCTCCCTGTGGGCTGAATAACGAAACATGAGAAAGCAGTTGATATATATCTATTGTAAGTATGAATCCTGCTACAAGTATGTTGCAGTGGGGTAAAATTTGGCTCTATGGAACTAGCATGGTGATGCACGTTTTGATATCATAGGTTGATTAACATAGTAGGCCATTCCATTTTGCTGGGCAAGAGTGCCGGATGTTTTGGTTAAAAAGTGATATATGATTCTTCATAGTGAGATTTATATCACTCTGACTGGATGTGAGGAGATGGTATAATTTTGAATTTGCACTTCCCTTTGATCTCTTCTTCAGTCATCTTCTTCCTGCCTCTTTCTGTGTTTAATCTAAATTGGACAGATGAATGTATGATACTGTTTGAAATGATTTCTTTGTTTCTTATATGAATCTTGTTCTTTTTACAGGCAGAACTGCGGATGCAGGATGTTAAAAATGTGGTGGTGCATAATTTGTCGGTATGGTTTATTGCTTATTTAATCTTAACTTCATATGCTGATCATTGTTAGTGAAAGAGAAATTGCAAGAAAAGACACTCCACCATATCAAATCATTGAACAGAAATAGACTGCACACAAGTCACAACAAGTCACTACTGAGAGGCTAAGTTGTTTTCACAACACCTTGTGTCACTGGGCCAGCTCAAATTAGATTTGGACTTGGTGATGCTTAGGTGATGAAGAACGTATAGATGCGTAGATTAATATATAAATTTACTAGCTGTGAGTTTGTAACGTCTCCTAATGCTATATGTGCAAACAAAAACAGTATATAAGATTTTCTTTCTGAAAAACGAAAACATTATTATGCATTTATTGCATGTGGAAATCAAAATAAAAAAGAATATTGGTTTATCTTGCTTGGAATGCTGGTGAACTAGCAAATAGCCATATAAATTATCATTTTTTATCCCATAAAGTGGTAGCTGATACACAGTAACTATTGGACACAGAAAACTGGGAACTATAACTAATAAGTCGACCTAAGGGATTTTCTTCATGGTGAAAGATATTTATAATTAACTAGGAAAATTTTACTGTTCTTATTTGTAATAGATTATTGCAAATTGAGTGAATGACATAACAACACTTTTTTGAAGTCTTCAGGGTGAGAACAAAAAATTATGCAGTCTCATAATTTTGTGATGGTTTGCTGTACTATCTTTGTTGAAAGCTATTATTAGTGGATGCCAGATTGCTCCTCTAGGATTGCATTGCTATTGAAATTGAAAACCCGATCACATTCAGACAAATAAAAGTAGAGTGCTGAGCATTAAAATGAAATGCAAGTCAAGTGGTGGATTGATCCTCGTAGAATGCATTGCTATTGGCCTCGAAGACACAATCACATTCAGACGCATAAAAATAGTGCTGAGTAATAACACGAAATGCAAGTCAAGTGGTGGTTGGTTTTAGGCAATAGTTTTATGTTACTTAAAAAACCAGCTAACTGAAACACATGCATGTTCGATTTTTTAATATTTTGTTCAAAGTGACTGAAAAGGAAGCAAAGTTGGATTATTTTTACCGTGACAATGCATGATCCATCACTCTTGGACAAAAAAAAAGGTGAAGGATGCCAGGTAGGGTGCTTATGCCATGGGCTCAAAGAGGCCAGGTAGGGAGAAAGTGGAGAAAAAGGCCATTGCACTGATAGTAGTATAATCTAATCTCTCTTCCCTTAGGATCGATCATTCTTGCCAATCCTATGCTAATAAAATCAGGTGGAGTACTTGAGAGTTCTTAATGATTTATGCTGTTGAGCATGTATAATTGTGAGGCGAACTAGTGGTTTGGTTTTCGTAGCTTGCCTTGGACTTAATACAATTGATAGCGATGCCTCAAGGAGATGATGCATTGGCAATGATGTGACACATTTCTCATGAACGAGGGTATAGGAAAACAATAAAGGTTTGAAATAGAAGAAGCGTCCAAATATAATAGAAGAAGCGTCCAATTAGAATTGGTTTATTACTGCATCTTCTGGCAGGTTTGTACTGGGTTGGTGGATTGTAGTGCGATTTATTTGTTCTTTCTTTGTGTGTGCTCTAATTCATGTGTAATTTGTATCTACCTTTCTTTCCCCCATTTTACCTTTCCTTAATAGGTTAATGATTTATGACATTTACTACCGCTCATTTTTCAGTACACATTTAATAAAAACTGCCATTTGTCATCCTCTTGTTTTATCCATCCTTTCATCATCCCTTAGTCTTTTCTTTGGGTGTTGCAGCCTGGAATGGTCACAACCGATCTTCTGATGTCTGGTGCTACCACGAAGCAGGTTGAATAGAATTCTGTATATATATATATATATATATGCTCGCGCACACACACACACACACATAAATATAAATGTGCTTGTGTCCTGTGTCTTATGCATGGGCACATCTCTTCAACAGGATTTTGGCCCCTGAATAAACTTTCTCCCTTATTGCAGGCCAAGTTTTTCATCAATGTTTTGGCAGAACCTGCTGAAGTGGTATGATTCATCTATCATCTATGCATCCCTGTCATGAGTATTAGATTATCCATATGTTGATGGTCGTTAACAAGCCATTACTCATCAATGGTTAGTAAGTTTCTGTGATTGACAAAAATATTTTCCAATTAGTCAAACTAATGGTATAGATAGACAAACAAGTCAGTCAGGCTGTTGCAGTTAACCGGTATCATCCTTCTCTAAAATGTGAAGGTTGAAGAGGCATTTTGTAGGGGATAAAGAGTAAACAGTGTTTGGGTAGCAAGAAAATGTCGTCAATTAATGTAGATCAATTGAATGCTTTGCTTTGTTCATTTTCTTTTGAATTTACCCTTCTCTGGTTTTGGGAGTTCACAGGTTGCAGACTACCTAGTTCCTAATATCAGATCTTCTGTTGCAAATGGATCAATGAAGCCCACTTACATTCGTTTCCTCACTGGGATAAAAGCCTACTCCCAGATATTCTCAGTTAAGAAGTGAAAAAGTTGTCTTTCTTATTTTCTTTTGAGCTAACAACATATACACATAATTTTTTTCAAGAATTTATACCAAAAATTCATAGTATGGTTTTGTTCTTTCTATTTGCCTTGCTATACAGAGACTTGCTTTTGGTGCCAGAAGAAACAGATATGTGCTTGAAGATTAAAGTTTCAGAGGTCCATTTTTTGTTGTTGTATATCTTGTATAAACTACAGGTCTTCTTGTTGTAACATTGCCATTATCATTTTTCATTTTTGTATTCTTTACGATTAATCCAAGTAATTCAGGTAAATCATGTTTGTCCGTTGAGAATCTTTGTGATGATCTTCCTTTTTTTCTTTTTTTATTGGCAATTGGTGTCTGGTAACAAAGTCCCACATACTCATGTCTGGCCCAGCTTCTTCATCTGTCGTCCCCAAGACTAGGTCTGGATTTTGGATTCTGAATTTTATTGAACTTGTCAAGTAAAAATGTCAAAATTATTAAAAAATTAAAGAAAATTTCAAAATTAGGCTGAGCAAAATCCAATTTGGATGAACATGCCTATCCAATATCGTGAGCTATGAAGTACAAAATTTAAGAGAAAAAAATTGAAGAGAAATGTAATCTTTTATTCTAATTTTTATAAGAAAATATATATGCAATCGTGAATTGGGATACTACCACATAATCATTTTGAAAAAATTGAATAAAATATGAGATTTATATAAAAAAAATTAATTTTTTACTAGTAGATTTTAGTATTTTTCAAAATAGTTACGTGATTATTATATACTTACAGTTGTACATAGAATTACTCAAAAGTTATTTAAAATATACTACGTCAAACGCTATGACTGGCGATAATAAAATCAAAATAATAAACCATATGCGTGCGTGTATGCGTGTGAGAGAGATAATAAGTTTATAAAGGGAATTTACGTTCCAAATTTATCTAACTTTATGTGGTACTCAAACTGTAAAATCTATTTTATTGTAAACTAAATATAATGCATTTATAGTATACTGTATGATTTAGAGTTTTTTATTTTTATTTTTTAATTCTCGTTTATCTTGAATATACATACAAACGCTTATAAATGATAATGTGATTGACATGATTGACATAACATTAGCATCTTAAAATGATAATTCAGTGGAATAAGAGACGCTGGTTGAGGTGAAGATTTTCAATTCGAGCAGTCCCCACCCCACACTGTACTTGAAAATTCTCTGGCACGCCCGCCCGCCCGTCCGTGACCGAGGCCATAAAAAAGACACTGTACTTGTTTGTTTCATTGGTATGGAAAGGGGTATTGCACACTTTCTGGGCTTTTTTTTTTTTTTTTAAATCTTCTCCACGGGCAAAAATTCGATTCTGTGGCTTTCAGCTGCTTTCAGTTTCAACCCGTGAACCACTTGACGTAACCCAAGTTTGTCCTTTTTCTACCTACAATTATATATATATATATATATATATATCCACCTACAAAGAATGTGATATTCAATAATCAATGATAATGATAGATTTATTAGTTTTTATTATATGTTACTATTTTATAGTACATTCGAAATTTTTATTTTTATTATTTTATTTTAAGTATTTTTCTAATATTCTTAATAAAAAAATAGAAAATTATACAATTTCATTAATAGTTATTTTCTTAAATATTAAATAAAATAAAAAAATAAAATTTTTTAAAAAAAATAGTAAAAGAATGGTAGAAAGTAGTAAATCTATTATTATCTGTGCAAAAAAAAAAAGTCTATTGTTATCTATAATCAATTGTCGATTTGTTGTCCATGATATATATATATACACACACATATATGTGTGTCTTTGATATTATTTGAGTAACATTGTTAAGAAATGTTGTTGTCACCCTTGATTTTGTCATCATTAATCATATTTAATAATGTGATATATTTTAATGCACTGTTATAAATATAAAGAGATTGTATAAAGAAAAATTTATAAATTGATATAATTTCATAATATTTATTCGATTTATTTTATAATAAAAATAACTTTATAATGTGACATTTTACATCAAGTTATATCAGTTTGTTGGTTTACTTTTGTATAATTTTTTTATAACTAAAATATTTACTTATATTTTAAATAGCTTTTTTTTAACTGGCTCAAAATTATTGAAAATGACAATTTATGAAAAATAGTAGCATTGCTTTTTGATATTCTTTTTGTTGACCACAAGCTCCTTCATTATTCCTCCCAAACTTACTTCTAATTTCTTTTTTGTTCTTTTTTTTAAGGACCCATGCAGATAATGTGTGAAAAAAGGAAGACAAATTCTCTACATACATCTTGATGAGGTTGGACCTTAATCTACGTGAGAGAGTGGCCAACCCTATATGAGAGCGTGCTCTGCTGCTGCATGCATGCCCTCTATCCCTAGAGCATTTTGTTGTCAAGGGATCGAAGAGCATAGTAAACGAACTCCACCGCACGCGCAGAATTTTTATGTAAAGAGATTATATTTATTGTTATGTATTGCGTATTAAGTGTTATGTAATTTTTTTGATTTTTTGTAATAAATATGAAATTTATATATTAAAAAAAAATGATTTCGTTATATAGACCAAATAATACAGGACCAATTACTGATATGGACTCTCGAATACAAAAAACAGAAGGGAGATTAACTTTCATTTAAAAAATAAACTACACCTTATATATCTGGATTCTAGTATCCCCCACCCTCCAAAAAAATGCTATCATGTATCTAACATTACTCTAAAAGTTTGACATCCAATAACAAATACCAGAAGGGTGAAAGCTGGTTTATATATTATTGAGAAATAATTCTCACATTGTTTGTGGATAAAATTTTGAACATGCTTATAAGTAATATACAAATCTCTCTTATTAGACTAGTTTTATGAGATGAGTTAGCCTCATGAATTTCTATATTGTATTAGAGCCTGTCACAGGACGAATGTGAGCCCATACTACTTATTCCATGACAAGGATCAAAAAAATTACTGACCTACTCGTGAGGGAAGGCGTTGAGAAATAAATCACATATTACTTGTAGACAAAGTTTTGGATATGCTTATAAATTATGTATAAATTTCTCTCATTAGACTGATTTTATGAGATGAGTTAGATCCATAAATTTTTACATATATTTGCATTAATTCAAGCCTTATAATTCTATGTTTTTGCATCAAAGATTAGAAGAGTTTAGAAGAGTAGTGATCCCAAAATGACCTTCAGATGTAATATGACCGTAAAATAGAAGTAAGTTGGTTTTATGGTTGTCACTCTATCTTGGATAGAGTCTGATTATCTCTCAAATAAAAATTTGAAGAGGTTTATAATTGGAATTAGACAATATCGAACATTTTTAATGTATTAAAAAGTTTAGATGGTTATTAGTAAGTTTGTAATATATATTTTAAACCTAATTTTATTATTCATTATTAATAAATACAATTTGTCGTCTTCTTAAAAAAAAAAAAAAAGTAAATGCATAGTATGATGTTGAGCCATTGTCGGCCAAAAAAGGCGAAATATACTACAGACATGCATTCCCCCAAAAATGTTAGATCCGTTTCTCTTCTTTTTGTTGTAACCTGCTCGTTTCTGAACGTAGAAGACAAAGATGCATCTGCACCATAGACTGACAGTCTGACACCTATTTATATGTGTTTTTTATTTGTTATTGAACTTCTTTTACCATAGAAGTTTACATGACTGGTGTCCGTGTGGGACTCACTGTTGCAAAATCTGCATATATATATATATATATATATATCCTTTTGCTTTTTGCGTCATGGATCGAGAAGCACAGTATATACTTTGAAAAATACTGTTATAGTTATAAAATAATTATATAGAAATAATTAACAAATTTATTTGATTTATTAAATCTATTTTATAATAAAAATTATTTTATAATATAAAAAATCACGTCAAATCATATCAATTTATTAAATTATTTTTATATAATATTTTTGTAACTAAAATATTTCCTTAATTACTTTAAAACATCTACTAGTATAAGTAGAAAACTTTTTAATACTAATATATAAAACATGAGCCCCTGTTCACTGTGGATGAACAAAGCATGCATGATACTATAATATTCAATAATACCAATTGATAAAACTTATAATTTGTTATTATGTGGTGTTTATTTTTGTTTAGAAAAATGATTTATATAGTTTTAGAGTGTAAATTTTGCGTTTTAAAAAAACAAAAAAAAAATTATAAATAGTATGTTGTACTTTTTAAAATAGAGTAGGCAAAATTTCCACACCCTTAAAACTAAAATCTAGCCTCATAGACTTGTAGATATTTAATAAATGAAAATTTTTATACAGAAGCTTGCGCATCTTTCGCATTTACTAAAAAATGTGAATTTATTTATTTTATATATAAAAGTTTTTAATATATAAAATATGCAGATTTCTGTTTAGCATTATTCTTAATAAATTCATGTGATCTTTGTGTCCTATCTCATTAATTGTTTCTTTTTAATGGTATATATCTTTAATCATAAAGCTGGGTAAAGAAGGCCCAGAGTCGTTTTAAACTTTAATTACATGGGATGAGATAAGTGTATTTGAATTGGTAGATTTAGGTGAGTTAGACGAGTTGAATTTATTTTTTAATATTATTATTATTTTAAAATTAAAAAAATTGATAAAAAAAATTAAAAAAATTATATTTTATATAAAAATAAAAAATATATAATAAAAAATTTAAAATAAATTAACACCAACTCATCTCGTCGAATATATATGAAACTGAGGCTATGAGCTCCTCTTGACTTTTCTAGGGAATAAATATGCATTTAATCTCAAATTAATACGTGCGCATGCAGAGAAGATATACCCTAATAAATAAGTTGGTAAACACAAACAAAACAACAGGAGAGGTTCGGGCGAACTGGGTTTGTAAAACAAAAATAATGGAGAGAAGTCACGTCCAAGAGCACTCACTCACATGGACAGTGATATGTACTGTTCATATCACTATATAGATTCTTGTAAAAAAGTTACGTACTCGCCTAATTCTTACCAATTAGGAGTTGGCATCTCGTTTTCTGAGTTTGGTCATTGGTGTAAACGAACATGCTATCTCATTACCTGCAACGTCTAGTCATACCCAACACCTGGCTTTGAGTTTTTCTTTAGAGTTTGGAAATTTGTCTTCTTGTTGAGTAATTTCTATAACTTTAAGAGAGAGGAGAAAGAGTTCAATGGCGTGTCTGCAACTTTGGTTCTTCGAAAGTACTGTATCATACCCATTTCCTGTTTTTCCAACTTCCAACTAAGTTTTGATAGTTCTAATGGCAAACCCAGCTCTGTATTCATTTAATCTTCTTCTGCTGATTGTTTTTCTTTCCAGCCATCGTTCAAACCAGTTGCAACCCTCTCAAACTCAGAGTCTTCTGAAAATCCGGCAGATTCTTGACTACCCACTGGCTTTAAGTAGCTTTAGCAACACAGCAGACTTCTGCGGCATCGAACCAACTCCATATCTGACTCTAGCTTGCTATGAAGACAACATAACTCAGCTGCACATTATTGGCAACTATGGTGTTCCTCCACCGCCACAAAATCTCTTATCTGATACTTTCTTTGCCGCAATTGCTAGTTTATCTAGCTTGAAAGTGCTCTCTTTGGTTTCTCTGGGTATATGGGGGCCTTTGCCTAGAACTATTGGTAGTTTATCTTCACTAGAAATACTAAATGTAAGCTCAAATTACTTCAATGGTACTATTCCAGTACAGATTTCATCTCTGAAGAGTCTCCAAACTGTCATTCTTGATAATAACCAGTTTACAGGTCAAATTCCTGGTTGGATAGGTTCATTTCCTGTTTTGGCCGTGCTGAGTTTGAAGAACAATTCATTTAGTGGGATTATGCCAAATTCTGTGACAAATCTGCAGGCCTTAAGAGTGCTTGCTCTCTCAAGGAATAATTTGTCAGGGGAAGTGCCTGATCTTAGCAGCTTGACAAACCTTCAAGTTCTTGATTTGGAAGATAATTCTTTTGGGCCCCATTTCCCTAATTTGGCTCCCAAGTTGGTTTCTCTTGTGCTCAGAAAGAACAGGTTTGGCTTTGGCATACCTGCTGAATTAGGCTCCTATTATCTGCTCCAAAAGCTGGATCTTTCTTTGAATGAATTTGTTGGACCATTTTTTCCATCCTTGTTGTCACTGCCCTCAATTAATTATCTTGATGTATCGGAAAACAAGTTCACTGGGATGCTCTTCCAAAACATGTCTTGCAATGATCAGCTTACTCTTGTCAATTTATCCTCAAACCTTTTGGTAGGAGATTTGCCAACTTGTTTGCAGTTGGACTCCAGAAGCAGGGTTGTGCTTTATGCTAAAAATTGCCTCTCAAATGATAAAGATCAACAGCATCCTTCTGGAATTTGCCACAATGAAGCTTTGGCAGTAAACATTCCTCTACATGAGCAAAAGCATAGTAGACCTATTGCCAAAGCAGTTCTTACATCAAGTACAGTGGGAGCTATTGCAGTTCTTGGGATGGGTTTCTTGGTTATGAGGGTTTGCATTAAGGATTCTTCTATAAAAGCTCCAACAAGGTCAATTACCGAGCGTTTGTCTCCAGTAAACACAGCAAAATTACTTTCAGATGCAAGTAAGATATTTTTCTCAATTTTCTTCTTAGTTCTGAAGGAGGAGATTTTTATTGCTTTGTTTTACTTTGTTATTTTATTTTCTCTCTGTAATGCTTACAATTCAAGACCTTCCCTCCCCAACCTCTTCTTTATGCTCCATCAACTCCTTGTGCTCTAAAGTCTAAACCCAATCTCATCATAGTACAGATTCGAAATCTTGAGAGTCCCCTTTGCCTCTACTCCCTATAATATATGATGAGGTCAAAGAAGGCCTAGAAAATGGAGTTTCAGCCAATTTAGTTACTCCATCAATCGATATGAATGCCATTCAAGCTCCTCTTTAAAAGAAAAACAGTGAGAGATTGTTTTTTGTAGACAGTATTATTGCTTGTATTTCAGAATGGTATATCAGGTTCTGCTTTAACTTTAGCAGTATTGCCTGATAACTCTGTGTGCTGAGTTCTTGATTTTCAAATCTGTTTATGCATTTGACAATATGCCTGTTTCAAATCTTTTGTTTGCAGGGTATATATCAGAGACAATGAAGCTGGGAGCTAGCCTTCCTGCTTATCGAACCTATGCCTTGGAGGAGCTCAAGGAGGCTACAAATAACTTTCACGAATCGTCTCTCATAAGTGAAGGCTCAAGTGGTCAGGTACAGTTTTCATATAGTTAAGCCAGAAATGAAATCCCAATCATCTCAAGAAGTTTCTCATTATATTGTTGTACTTTTGTCCTGGAATTTAATAGAGAATATGGCCTAGTTGGGGCTGACTTGTAGAAAGGATTTAATAGCCAACATGTATTCTTTAGGACTAATGCAACTTGATAACAAACTTTCCTACTCAGTCCATGTCAATGAAAAAACTCCAATAGTTTGTTAAAATACTTTTATAGGTTTTGGATACCCAAGACATAAGTGCATATTTAACATGATATACTGCCTGTTTAACCTAGATAAAAAAAGAAAAGAAAGACTGCCCTTTTTTCAAGCTGTTACTAATGTCTCTCGAATGAAACATAACTTTTGGTAAAATGTGATGTGTTCTCTCACCCCAATGACCTATTGGATGAATGGGGGCGCCCAAAGTTGGTTTACATCAAGCATTTTACAAGAGAACAGAACTTTGCCACCTCTAAGTTCGCCCTCCTTTGTCAATGCTGTAACAGTAATTCGGGGATCAGGTAGTTTTTACCCGTTTAATGTAAAAAGTTTCTTTTCACATGTTTGTTGGAAGAAGTCTACTATGAAGATCAAGATTGCCACGAGTGTGAATAATCTTTGCTGTTTCCATTCCTTCTGCACTGCAGTAATTAAATACTGGTTTTAGAGGAGTCATTAGAGTTTTTTTAACCATTCGTTGCTTCTGATTCTGGAGATATATGCAAATTTTCTCCAATTAACAGGTACTGCTTCCATTACATTGTCAGGAATATAAAGGGATACTTTCTGATGGAAGTCTCATTTCCATAAGAAGCTTGAAAATGAGAAAGAGGCACAGCCCCCAGACATATATGCCGCAGATTGAGCTGATATCAAAACTTAGACACTGCCATTTGGTCAGTGCTCTTGGACACTGCTTTGAGTGCTACCAGGATGATTCAAGTGTCAGCAGATTATTTATCATATTCGAGTTTATCCCAAGTGGGACATTAAGAGACTACATCTCTGGTACAATCCATTCTCATTCAATCCTTCTACTAGTTACCTATATCCTGCAAATACTTTATTTGGTTAGAGAAGGAAGCCATAGTCATCAGTTCTTTTAGCATGAACCTAATCCAATCAGAATTCAATCCTCCGCAAATCGCAATCAAATTCTATATTCAAGAATCCAGTCTTACGCTTTGTTTGGAAACTGAGTTGAGTTGAGATGATTTTAGTTCTTTATGAATAGTAGTCAATTGAGATAGTGAAGTGAGTTTTGTGGGGGCCACCTAAGATGAATTTAGATGTGTTTGGATGTTAAGATGAGTTATAAATATTTATCAAAAGTTGAAAAGGTTATAGGTCCTTCGTGTAATGAGGTTTTGAGTTGAGATGAATTTAATAATTTGATAATTGGGTGCTTAGATGTTAGACTTTGCTTAAAATTTACACTGAACTAAGTTGATGTCAACTAAGTCTAACTTACAAATGCGGCCTAAAGTCTCCATCAGTTGGATATTAAATCTAAAACTTAGTTTGGCAGGAGTTGCAGGACAAAAATTTACTTGGACACAAAGAATAGCAGCTGCAATCGGAGTTGTGAAGGGAATTCAATTTCTGCAGACTGGGGTTTTTCCTGGATTATACTCAAATAACCTGAGGATAACAGACGTTGTTTTGGATCAGAATCTTCAAGTTAAGATCAGAAGTAATAATCTGCCTCAATTAGCTGAAAACAGAGGAATGGTATGGCGAAAGAAACTTTTTTTTACATCATTCAACTAAATATTCTTTCCTTGATGCTAAATTCTAATTCTCTCAGTTAAAATTTTGGGTTGAGTCCTTTAGGTAAGTGGAGTTTCATCTGCTGGACAAAAAGGAAGTATTCAGGCAAGGTAAGAAGATCTTCTTGTCCTAATTTTGCATGAAAACTACAGTGTTGCTAATGTAGTGCTCTCTCTCTCTCTCTCGCTCAGGCTACAACATGATGATAAGAATGATGTATATGACATAGGAGTAATCTTACTGGAGATCATTTTAGGAAGGACAATCATGTTCCATAATGAAGTTGGTATCATAAAAGATCTCGTGAGTATTTTCTTTCGTACCACAAAACAATATTTTACTTCAAAACTATAATATTATGACTAAGTTAATATGGCTACTTGCTTCTGCTACTTCCACAGGTACAAGCAAGCATAACCACTGATGATTCATCCCGAAGAAGTATTGCCGATCCGACAGTTCAAAAGGAGTGCTCCAGCGAATCATTGAAGACAATGATGGAGATATGTGTGAGGTGTCTGTCCAGCATACCATCCGTGAGGCCTTCTGTTGAAGATGTTCTTTGGAATTTGCAGTTTGCAGCCGCACAGGTTCAAGATTCATGGAGAGGAGATGCCCAAAACAATGAAGACTGAGCTGTGACATCCTCTATAGAAATGTTTTGCTTTTCACTTCCTAATGCACTTGCGGAAAACTCCTTAACGGGGGTCTGTGCGCCTCCAAAATTAGTCGGGATGCTGTTTTTGGACATCCGGTGCCAATATAATACATATATAAAAAAAGACTTCCTAATGTACGCAGGAATTAATGTGTAGTGTTGTTGTGACATATATGAGTCCAATGCAAATGTGATATTTTGAAGGAGTGAATATTGGGCTCAAGATTGGGTATTTGACGGGTTTTTTTGTTTTGTTTTTTTTAAATGTTATGAGTAAATGTGATGGCCATTGGCCATAGTTGGTCCACCAGGAATATTGGGATTTCAAGTTCATATGTGATAGCCCAAATCAATCATCCATAATAAAAGCTATAATTTTCATCATTCTAGATTTTGTCATTCTTAGTGGTTGTTCATCAAAGTGAGATATAAAACCATTTAAACTGCACCAAATGTGACTGGAGATAACAATATCTAGTAGAAGGATAATGATATCCTTACTACTTTTTTATCACCCTTTTACTGCTCTTTAGTGTATTTTAAATTTTTTATTTTTTTATTATTTTATTTTAAATATTTTTTAACGTCCTTAATCATTAAAAGCTTTGGAATGATTTCTCATTCGTTAATAATCTTTTTATGGAACATTTTACATTGCGGAGATGACTTGATTTGTTAAGTTTGGTTAGTAAAATTATTTCATTTCATTATTATGATTTTTTTTAAATTTTCATAAAAAATATAATAATAATTTTAAAATAATAATATGATAGTGATATGATATGATATAAGTTTTGATAGTGATATGATATAAGATGGTTTCAAATAAAAGTTTAATAAAATAATATTATAATATTATTTTATTAAACTTTTATTTGAAACCATCTTATATCAAATATTATTTTATTAAACTTTTATTTGAAACCATCTTATATCATATCACTATCAAAACCAGACACCATCAAACTCAAGATGCTCATTTTTTAGGGCAAACTCAAAAGTCATGACAATCAACAGTTTGATTTAGTGAAGCAACTTTTACGGTGTAATCAATGTGAAGAAACTAATTGGAAGTAGGACAGCATTTATTTAGAGGAAAATGAAAGGTTTCGTAAGGACTTAAAAAGTTTTTCAAAAATTGGATAGAAGTGCTTAAAAGAATTGTGAATAATAGAAAAAAAGAATATATATATTAAATAATAGTAAAAAATAATGAATAATTGTAAAAAGTATGTAAATAATAATAATAAAATAATAAATAATAATGAAATATTTTGAAAATACCTGATAATATTTACTTGACATAGCTAGCCTAAGGAGCAACTGAGGAAATCTCGAAGGTCAACCACTATATCGTAGGCATCTATGCCAAGTGAATGATAGTTAAAAACTTAAATGGTCCAAGCTGCACGAGTAGGAAGTGATCAACAAAGCCATCAAATTCGCCATAACCATGGCTATGGGGATTTACTGGGTTGCAATTATCAAAGGCATCTCAAATGTGCAGGACACCAAAAAGGGCTCAAATCAATATCAAGGGGTTGACACCAATGACCAAATCCATAAATAAGATATTCAGTGAACAAGTATATTTAAAAGAGTTATTCTACAATAAGTCCTCAAATGAGGATTGCTCATGTACAGTTATGTTTAATTATTATTATTATTTTAATTACAATAATATTCTTTTTCAATATAATACTTTTTCATCTTTTACCCTCATGCATCAATAGGACTGCACAGAGTCTCCCACTGAGGACTGCAAATAGAATTTCTCATCTTTAGAAGACACACAAGAGTTCCAATGCCAGGAGGAGAGATAAACAGGAAAAAAATTTTGAAGAAAAGAAGGGTGTCTTGATCGTAGCTGCTGTAATTTAGAAACCGTTCCATGGTATTTGGGGTATCAGTCCTCAAAATGATGTAATCTTGAATAATGAAAATTCTCTTGATGGAATTAAACTGAGATGAATGTGTAATCTATCACTTAGAAGTGTAATCTATTTTGGAACACTGGTTTAACAAGAAAATGCAAGAAGGGAGAGGGATGCCGCAAGACACTGCCATCTTCTAAACCAATGATCTCAAGACCTAACCTTAGCAGATGCAGAAACGATGGCATTCTGGTACATTTCATACAACATTGGCTTCCAAAATACATGGCCAAAAACATTGTGCATATATGTTAAACTACGCAAGTGTATTTTAAGTGCTTTCCTGGAAGGATTGACAGCGAGAAAAAGCAGCTGGGTTTGCTTTTAAAACGAGATCAGCATCTGATGTACGAGAACTGGTATCTGATTTTGATTGGGAAGCTTTAAAAATGCTATCTCTGATGCCGGGTTTGTCTTTTTCAGGCTTAATACCCAAAGTAGACCATATGGAACTCTTAGCAGCCTCTTCTGGGTCATCGATTCTCAGTGTCTTAGGTACCCAAAGGCTCCTTTCCTTTGTATCTTCAGCCTGTGGATTTGCATCCCTTGAATGCTTTCCCAAGGTCGGTGAGCTGTTACCTGAACAGCTGCCGTTGCTAGTAGAAGACGAAGCTGATGGGCTGCTGGTAGATCCAACCAAGCCGGCCTCCCAGCTTTGCATGCAACCCCAATACGGGGCAGGAAGAAATGAGAATGTTGGTGTACAGAAGCCGGAAACTGGCACCATCGGTGGAGAACCCATATGACCGGTATTAGAGATACTGCTACTGGATCCAAACACCATTGCATTCCAACTGGGGTTCCAATTATAAGCACATTGTGAAACAGGGTAACACTGCAGTCCATGAGTTGGAATGAAACTGTTGCAGTGTCCTGGGAGACCAACCTGCCTGAGTTCCTTTTCTGGAAATTCACAATCCTGTGGAGCAGCGGCTGCCAAGGACGAGCCAGATGGTAATGGCTTGTCACTACTATCCTCTGAAGCTGAAGGCCCAATTCCAACATTTTTCTTCTCGTCTTTGAGATTAAGAACATTTGTCATGGATTCACACAGCGGAGCATCTTTGCTAAACTCTGGTCCAGCACATGAGGGATGCTGGTTGCTGACAGAGCTCATACTGTCCGCTCTGGTGACCGACAATACGTTCGAGGGCTCCACTACCTGTTGATGTGGTGAAAATGAATGCTTATTCTTGCGCCTTCCAGCCCTGACAGGAACATTTCTAATTGTTCCTCCAGCTGTCCAATATCTCTGGCAATTCTTGCAAAAGTATCTAGGTTGGTTTACATTGTAATTGTTGAAATAGCAAAATTTTGTCTCCGAGCTGTTGCAGCGAGGACAAGGAAGGACCTTATTTGGCTTCTTTAAAGCCTTCCCTTGGCCACCTGCACCGCCTTTGCCAATTTGGTCTTGCTTGGAATTCCGCTCTACTTTGGCCCCGTTCTCTTGTGTAGGATTTTTGTTGTCAGTCTCTTCTTGAGTATCTAATTCTGAAGGACTATACTGCTCACAAGATGTTTCCATGAAAGGGTCATCAACTTCAGTTATTGTTGCTTCTTCACATCCATACTATAATTGAACATACAATTAAACAGACCAGTAGATCACTCAAATTGCCGAAGCTAATATTCTCATTAATACAGAATTTAAAAAAAAAAAAGACCAGCAACAGAAATGGAATCCTAAACCTCAGTTAGGCATGCAGTAACCACAACAATTTATGTAATCAAATCTAGCATGCCTTAGATGGATTTGGGTTTGTAATTCTTTAATAAAGACCATAGAGATAGGTAATAAAGACAACATTAACACTAAAAACAAGGTACGAAATCCCTGAATTCGGGGTACAAGTCTAACCCACCCAATATCACCAATCCATGTGTCATTCTTTATACCCAAAACCAAAGACACGCAATGAAATTGCCATCTTGCTTCCTTAATGTCTATTTCCTGTATCTTTTTATTATTATTATTATTATTTGTGCATTTTGGCCCGCTTATCTTGGCCCAGGTGAAATGCGGAACTGAGAATTTTCAGTTTCTTATTTCTTCTACAAAAGAAAAACTACAACCCATAATCGCATCACATCTTTCCCTGGACCCTCCCGTTCCCTTTGATTATTTAGTTGGAGTATCTACTTCTTCTTATTCGTGTTGACGATAAAGTAAACAGAAGCTCCTATGTATTATTTCAATGCAGATTTTTCAACATTCAAAGCTTAGCTTATATCAATGAATCTGAAATTGGAAAATAAATCAAGAATACAATCCAAAACCATGCAAGAATTCTGCGTTGAGTAACCAAAAGGCAAAAACAAAGTCATATGCTGCTGTTTCCAACAAAAAATAGAAAGCAACTTTTGGTACCGCCAAACAATCTAAGTTTCCGTAAATGGAAACAGACAATCTAAAGGAAGGAAAAAATCTATATACGAAGGCCAAAGGTGGAAGTGTCGGATTACCATGACTGTAGGAATTGACGGGGTCTGACGCTCCAAGTCGGAGCATTTTTCTGAAACCGATGGAACCCGAGAGTCCGTCACCGGAATATTCCTTCCGAACAGCTTAATGGCCGGATCTCCTAGTTGAGACATGGCCACGGAGAGCCAAAAAGGCTCCAAAAGTAATGAAACAGAGGAAAACACACTTTTAACCCACTACCGGATAAGGTAAGGTAATCTATCTTCTTCTTCATCTTCTTCTTTGTTTTATTATTTTTTGAAAAAAAATTCAATTAAATTAAGAAATAAAATACAAATTACAATAGTTTATCCAGTAGTGAAAGATTAATTAAAGAAAAAATAAGTAGCAGTATCTTAACATATAAATATATATATAATAAATAAATAAAAATTAGCAGTATTTTAAATGCATCCCGATTCAACGTTAAGAGTATATTAAATTTTAGCCTATATAACATATCGATTTATTTATTTTTTAATTATCGTAAGAAATATTGATTTAAATTGTTTCAACTTTCAAGAAAGCGAAGCGGTTCGATTGTTATTTATTGATTGAGTCCTTTTGGGTCTTGATAGAAGGAAGGAAATCTCATTTTTGTTCCAGAATAATTGGATACACTATCATTTTATTATTATTTTACAACTTTTTAATATACTTGATTTTTTTCTATTTTTTATCATTTTCTTTTAAGTATTATTTTAACAGTTTTAATTATTAAAAAAAATAAAAAAAATTTATTAATATTGACATTCTTAATAAAATTAAAAATTAAAAATTAAAAAAAAATCAAATATAAAAAAGTTGTAAAATAATTATAAAATGATAATAGGTCTATCATTTCTTAATTGAAAATGAAGGCCATTCGTTTTAACTCGCAATATAGAGTATTGACATTAGTTTCATCAAAATTTATCATTTAAAATTTATGAAAATTATAAATTTGCACACTTATTAAAACATTTTCATCATATTTGATCAAAAATAAAGAAAAAAATGGAAAAAATAGCATAAAAGTATTTTTGTTTGATTTTTGAATAGTACTTCATCAAATTTCATCAATATATCGAATTTCTTTTAATGTGTGTGCAATCTTATACTTTTTATCAGATTTTGATAAAATTAATGCCAATACTCTAATCAATTTGAAAAGGAAATTGATAGTCTTAGAACATCTCATTTTTTATTTTTTTGTTTTAAATTTTACTCATTTTAAAATAAAACCTCCTACATCTCATTCTTTATACTTTCCTTCATTTATTAAAAAAATATTTTACCACTATTTCTTTATTACATTACTCTTTTATCTCTATATCCATTTCCAACCTCCTACTATTTTTTTTTTTGTTTTTAATATTTTTAACTTTAATTAAACTTAATAAATTAAATACAATTATTTATTATGATGATATCCAATTTTAAAAATACATGGGACGTCATTATAAAATAATATATTAAAATCAAAGTTTTTCTATGTATTTTTTTTACTTTTTGAAGCGTATAGTAAGAAGAAATTTAATAAAATACCAAGACAAAGAAAGAAAACAAAATCTAAATAAATCATAATTAGAACCGAGTCTTTACATTACTTAGAATTCACCAAAATAATAATAATAAAAGTAGATTATTCTCTTTTGCGTTTATGTCTCTCTCCATCAAGTTTTAATCTATGCCTGCTCGTTTTTATCTCCATTTAGGCTTGTATCTTATGAAGGTCGGTTTTTAGTCGGGTCGTCCTCTTCTTTGCATACTTTGGTATGCCCGAGTCATACCAATAGAAAAATCCGCATGACTACCCAATCTACACGATTGACAATGAACAAAGAAAAAAAATTAGTTTAATATAGCAACGTCAAATCTAATTTCTTGAACAAAACAAATACATTGAACTATGTGAAACGATAGATTCCATTACCTCGTAGTTTTGGCAATCAAGAAATCGTCATCCCTCATTCTCCTTGGTATGTGTAGTCCGTCAGTATGCTTTAATACCATAATAGCAAATTAGGTATTTGACGCCAGTAAAATTTTTAGAGCGTGAGGATGTGGTCATGCTACCACCATAGGTCAACCTATTTGGTTTAGAATTTTTTTAATGTTTCGGGTTTTTACAAACGTTAAAAAATAGAGATAAGAAATTACCCAACTTATAAATGGGTGTGAGGTAGGTTTTTTTAAAAGCACAGTATGCGAAAGTCAAAGGAACATATGAACGGTTGCAAACCGTCAACCTTGGTTGCCGAGTAGTGGCCATTCGGGGTTGACAAATTACCCTGCCGTAATCAATGGGCCTTTGACCTAACTACTATGAATGATTATTCCACTCATCATAGTCGTACGTTAACTACTATCAAATCATTCCTGACAGATAAATAATTGATCACATCTTAGAGACATAACAAATAAGGCTACCAACTGTGGATGTGTCTAGGTAAACATATAGATCCCAACCACAATTAGATAACATGGATCTTAAATCTTACATAACATCATCAATATAAACATGGGTTCAGTATGTGCATATCACCACCCTCCTACTCTAGGCACACAACAATACTATAGGGGTCAATCAATGCCACGACAATACATCAATTTCCAACTTCAAAAAATAGGGGTACAACAACTCACGGCAAAAAAAGGGGTTAAGCAATACCAAGAATACAAATGAGATGCAAAAACAACAATATGGTACCAAAGTGTTGAAGTTAACATCACAACCCTTAACCAATGCCACGGCTTGGCACCAATAAAAGTAGTAAAAAAATATCAATAACAAGTTAACAACAAAATAGAAGTCAAGCAATACCAAGACATTGTATACCATAGGAGTACTGATATTGGTCTCACTAAATACCTTATCAATCATAAATTTGATGATTTATATTAAAAATAACTTCACATTGGTCTCATCAAAATGTAAAACTTAAACTTGAACTACAATGAAATTAGCCAAACTCTTCAAATTTGAAGGATCATTATTCACTCATCAAACTATTTATTTAATATATTTTATTTTCCAATCTCATTTCCCTGCATTTCTTTTTTTTTCTTTCTCTCTCTCGTTATTACCCAAAGACCCAAAATCAACCTTGCGTCTCCCAGAATAACACAACCCCAAAATCTTCTTCTTCGTTTCATCTTCTAGAAATTTAGTTGGTAGTTAACTATATGGCAGTTGAATTTTGTGTATGGTATTTGAATTTTGTTTTGCTGGAAGTTAGTTGTATGGCAGCTACATGAAATTTAGTGCGGCTGCTTTTCATATAGGTATCTACTTGACTGAATTTAAATGACGGCAGATAGCTACATATTAGCAATTGAATTTATATGAATTTAATAATGTGGTAGATTAGCTTGTATTTAGACACGGTTTGTATTTAGATTATCTTTATTATTTTAGTTTTATAAATTTTAGTTAAAAATAATAATTTAAGTATCAAATTAAATTATTAATTTACATATGGTTAGTATAATTATAAAATATGAAAAAACATTTAAAAATATTCTTTTAAAAAAAATATTATTATATTATTATTTTGATGAGTATAATGATGAGTCCAATGTAAAATTATAGATGTGGATGTGTGTGCTTCTTATTAAAATTGTACTTCTCATTAAATTTTAATAATTTCTTTAATAAGACCAATACCTATACTCTTAAGTCATAAACATTCACAATGTTCAAGAGTCCCTTATGAGTGTTGGTTTAAAAATTGCAAAAGAAGCTTGTTTATAAAATAATGTTGGTTTCTGTTAGTTCATGTTTTTAGTACGCTTTAACATCAAATAACCTTGATCTTGTCTGGTTGTTGGTGGTGTTTTAGTATCACAAAAAAAATAAAATTAACCCAAAAAAAATAGAAAAAAAATCAACTTTATGGATTTTTGGAGTAGTGGTAGAATATTAGACAGATTTTGAAATGGGACAAAAGTCTCGAGTTGGAGTTGTACTAACTAGGATGACTGAACAAAAGAATAGTGTGCAATGATCAGTTGTACTAACTAGGCAAAATATTAGACAAATGACATTCAACATTTGATACTTTATGAATTGCTATCCGATCCCCTACTACTGTTATCAACTGAAACAAAACATATTACCATTGAAAAAGAATTAGATACCTCAGACAAGAAAAGCACATTGGTATTGAAGTTAGATATGCAGAAAAAGATACAATAATTATCAGAAAAACTATGTCACTAAGCTTTGAATCAAAACTCAAAGAGTTGTCAAGTGCAATTACGGAAAATTAAAGCTATATTTTTCTATTGAAATAATAATTAAGCTACAACTAGTTGAATCCCCTACGGGAATTTAATAACCAACAACAATAAAGACAAGCAGCCATCAAATGGGTTTGGGAAAACCATGGAAAAACATTTACATGAAAACCCTAGACACAAACTTGAACATCACAAGGGTGTTATGGACTCTAGAATGGTAAGATGATCAAACCTTAACTCAAAAAATGCCAACAAATTTCGTAAGAGAAATAAAAATAAATAGTCATGAAAATAACCATCTACATAAAACTCTAGAAGAATCACCATTAATCACAGAGGTATGTTATCGGCTCTACGATAGTAAGAGGATCAAACCGTAACTTGAAGAATGCATGATTTCGCAAGAGAAATCAACAAAAACAACCACGAAAATTGTGAGATTGAGAGAGAGATGAAATTGAAGAGGGTTTGGAAACTTACCGGCGGGGTCTACTTCAATCGGCGAACAAAAACACAAAAGGGTCAATAATGGAGGTTTGCCAAAGTGGGAATGTCCAGCGAAGGAAAAGGTGAAGCGTCGAAAGAAGGATATAATAAAAACTAACTCACGCGCAGGACGACTAGGGATGATATGAGGGACTACAATAGCCCCTCAAATATGAAGGACTATTAATGAGTGTACAAAAATATATTATAAATATTCTAATATTGAATAAAATTATCAAAATATGAATAGTAATAAAAGAAAATAATTTATTTTATTGAATTTAATTTTTATTTATATTGATATATGTCTAAGAATATTTAATTTTTATTTACATTGATATTGTCTAAGAATATTTTTCTAATATTTTAAATCTTAAATATTATATTTTTGGTAGGCAAAGGATAGCTTGCAATTGGACCTCATCACTTTGGACGACAACATCACTTAACCTACTCTTGGATTCACTTCATTCATGGACCCGCGCGTATTTTACTCTCAAGGGCCGAACTTCAAGCTCCACTTCATGCTTGGGCGCACTAGAAATTAACTCGCATGGGCCCACGTTATCAAATTGCATAATAACTTCACTTATCATCCACCTGGGCCCTATACTAGATTTTGGATTCATCTAAACTTATGCATGAAAGGAAGCCGAATGTCTTTTATCTTAAAACTTCAATTAGGGGCCCACTTGCATTCATGGATCAAGAAAGCATTTCAAATGGACGGCACCTCAAGTCAAACTTTGGCCCGCTCGCGTGATTGCTTCTCAAATGGACGGCTCCACACCTTTTTTTTTATTTTTTTTTGACCTGGACGGCTCCACACCTAAAGGCACAAGACGCAACATTATATAAAAAAAAAAATCACAATATTAATAAAATATATATTTTTAATTATTATATAAAAAAAAATTCTCTTACATTCGGAAATCCCGTTTGTAAAAGAAGCATTTCTCATATATAAAAGTGTACATGACTTTTGTTTTTTCATTCTTTCCACTTTATTACCAAACGATGCTCTACTTTTTCACCTTAATTTTTGCTTTTTTTTTAGTGCATGTATGTGAGAGGTGTCGTTTAAAATTTAAATAGAATAATTGCTACGACACATATTAGAGTACTAACAATAATCTTATTAAATTTTTTCTTAAAAAAATACAAATTTACACAAATTTTGAGAATTTTGAAATATAGTTCACAAATAAAAAAAAAGTACAAATATTCTCTTTTCTATATTTTTTTCGTCTCAATATAAGACTATTTTTTTTTAAAGTGTACAAATTTATACTTTTTAAAAGAGAATTTTAATAAGATCATTACTAGTGCTCTTACTTTTGCAACAGGTGCCTTTCTTCCATTTCTACACCGCTTCCATTAATTTTGATTTAACATAAAAAAAAAAAATGTTAGGATTCCTACTTTAAAATTCTTACTTTTAAATCTCTCCTTGAAAAGTTCTACTTGAGGCTTTTTTATTAAAATTTTTTTATTTTACATGATTTTTATATAAATATTTTAAAATAATGTTGTAATTTTTTTCAAAATTTTTTAAAAATGTTTTAATATGTTAAACAATTCATATAAAAAAATTAAAAATTTTAATGTTTTTAGATATATGTTTTATTTACATAATTTTTTTAATATTTTAAACGATTTTTCAAAAAAATAAAATCATAATATTATTTTAAAATACTAATATAAAAATCATGTAAAATTAAAAACTAAAAAAAAAATGTTCCAATTAAAAATCCCTAAATAAGAATATAAAAATAAAGATCTCTAGCATTGTCTTTACATAAATTGTAATTGCCGCTATCTTTTTCGTTTAAAAGTATTATTCTTCACTTTTCATCGATCCATATCGCGTTAAACTTCCTTCTTTGCTTCTCAGTTCTCCACTTCTTCATGTAAATTTTCTCATGTTCAATCTTTTGCATTACATGTTTCTGATTGTTTATTCAGTTAACTATTTACATGCAATATTAGGTAATTGTTAGCAATAAATAAATTAAAAAAATATATTCCTATAAAATGTATTTCTGCTTCTACTGTTATTGCTGACTCTTTTACCTTCTAGCTTGTATTTTCTTTAACAAAAGTTCCTCCTATGCTGATATCTGAAAGAGAAAAAGTAGAATCAATAAAATAGAAACTTTATTTAAAAAAATTATAACTAAGGGGGAATTAGAGAGGCATGCATGTTGAAACAATTAAGAACTAACAAAATTCAATATATAGCAATACTGAAAAAAGGATCACAAACAGATAAATAAAAGAGAGAGGGTGAGAAATTCTAAATTTTATTCTATTTGTACCGATAGTATCACCAGATTCAAATTTGGACGTGCGAAACATGCATGCATGGAATAATAAAAACATCTATATGAGAAAGCCAAAGGATGAGAAACGACGAACCAAACATAAATAATACAAACAACCACGAAAAATCAAAAGACATTGTTATGGAGCATCCATACTCATTATATTCATTCTCATATAAACACTAACATATTATTGTTCATATGAAGATAAGTGTAATAAGTATGGATGCTCTTCAAAGAAACGGACACAAAGGGGAGGAAACCAACGCACATTCAAAAAAAATTTCTTCAAATTTGTATACATTCACTAAATTATATATATCCAGCATGATATAGAACTTAAAGGATTTGGCCTTGAGTATGGAACTTAACAAACTCAAAGGAATTCGCTTCGGGTATGGAACTTAATGGAGATTAGGGCTTCCTCTCTATTTGTTGGTCTAAATCCTTCAAAATATCAAAATTTGGGATTGGGCATTGGATTAAACACATAAAGAAAACCACTTTAACATTTTATTGATCTACACGGCTAAAAAGTAAAAGAAGAAACAAAAACAATAATATTTAGATCTATTAAAAAAAGAGAACAGAAGGACAAGAAGATTATTTGGAAGAAAAAAAAGGAAAAAACAAAAGAAAAGAGAAGATTGTTACACTACTGTACATAGAAAAAATAAAAAAACTCGATTTTTAGAAACATAATATGACGAATAACAACAAGAAAAAAAAAAGTCAAGAAGAAAATACATTCTCACATACTCAGATCTGAAAATTCACCTACACAGGAAGAAAAAAAAAAGAAGAAGAATAT
This sequence comes from Platycarya strobilacea, assembly GCA_036898215.1. Classification (NCBI taxonomy): domain Eukaryota; kingdom Viridiplantae; phylum Streptophyta; class Magnoliopsida; order Fagales; family Juglandaceae; genus Platycarya; species Platycarya strobilacea. The sequence goes on along the minus strand of CM072551.1, from coordinate 33,427,279 downwards.
TGATATCTATAAAAAAGAGTCCGATAAAAAAGCACAAAAAATAAATAAAAAACAAAAAATAAAGATGGATCACAAATGAAGAAATTTTATCCATTACTCTACACGGAAAGAAAAAAAAAACGGATCTTAGAAGAACACTGAGATTTGAAGACGATGTTCTAAAATATACAAAGACTGAAAAAACCCAAATATCCAACCAAAAAGTGATTGCAGCTAAAAAACAAAAATATTACAGATATAAAACAAAAATAATAAAATCTCGGATCTAGATGTGAGAAAATGAATTTCGGATTGGAAAGGTTGCAAATAAAAAATGAATGAAAAAATAAATTGATGAACACATATAAATAAGACAGATGAACCAGTATAGTATCTAGTACACAATATTCCATTGTTTCGTTCTGGTCTAAATTTCAGCCCGTTTCGATCATTTCGATCGAATTTCGGCTATTTCGAATTTCGATCCAAATTCTGGCCCCTATTCTGTTTTAGACTCTTTTTTTTCTTATAATTTTTTTGTGTTTGAAAGACATTTTTTTTAAAAGTTTAAATTCAGATGGTATTTAATTAATTTTAGAATGTGAAATATATTTATATACTTTGTAATCTTAAATGTCTTTTTTTAAATATCATCATTTTTTAAAATTTTATCTATTATTTTATTTTATTTATTTTTGTGTCTCAACTTAAGTTTGTATTTTTTCAACTTATACTAATTTTATAAATTTTTAATTCTTTCAATATGTACACATATACATGATACACACTTACACACACATATATATATATATATATATATTATATTAGTTTTAAATTTATATATACATATAAATATTTATGTATAATTAATTTAGGAACGACATACCAGAACGGATCGGTATTAAAATATTTTGGTCCAGTGCCTTAATACCTCAATCGAAATGGATACCAAAACAGAATTCGAAACTTTGCAGATGAGACCTCGTGAGTGTTATTCTTTTGTTGAGAGCAAGAAAAACGTGGGAAAGGGAACACGGAATGGTGTAAGGCGAGAGAAGAAGGAAAATGGGGAAAAGAAAGAGAAAGGAAAGAAGGGCCTGGAAGGGGGGAGGCTAGCGTAGAGATGGATTTATATGTGGATGAGATTTAGGGTTTTGTTGGGTTAGAACGACGCAGTTTTGAATTTTTAATAGGGTCACGGTCTGGACTTGTTTACTATTTTGGGATCGCATGCATTGGGTTTTTGGGCTTTAGATGAGAAAAAAAATGTTATATTTATAGATCTAACTAAAGACAGTTTATTTAAATTTGTTGAATTGCACATAAAATTATATTATTGATTTAAAATAATAAAAAATAAAATTTAGATTGTTGTAAAAATTTTATTCCTTTTAATTTTATATTCTGATAATTATCTCAAATTTAATAATTATATTTAAAAAAATAGAAGTTGTTAATGTCCTATGACAATTTTTTACTTTTTATTGTTATTGTAAACGAATAAAGATTAGATTGGGATTTCATTATACTTAAACAGTTGACATTGTAAGTCCTAAATTCAAATAAAAATATGATAAATTTAATTTAGAAGTACAAAGTATAACATATATACGTTCTACTTTAACTAATAAAAAAAATTATTTTCTCAATGTACCCCATTTTAGTCGTTATTAAGAGAAATATTAAAAACTTTAATTGACATGCATAGTATATTTTTAAAACTTCTTTTAGAAATTACTAATTTAAATATGTCAAATTGAACATTAAATATTATTACAAAAAATTCTGAAAAAACCTAATTCCAAATTCTATTAAATTTTAATCAATTATTAACAAAAATTTGTATTAAAAATTAAATCTTAATACCAAAAATTCTGGATAAAAGTAATTTTAAACTTTTTTAAATTTGAATCAATTTGTTAAAAAAAATTTGTAGATCTATTTGCATTTTTAAATAAATAAATAATATTTTAATAAATAATAACATATTGTTGCACTTATTATGTTATCTTTTAAAATATATTCTTCTCCAACAGATATTGTATTTATTTTGCTGTTCCTCAAACTGCTGCTTGCTTATCTGCTCTATTTCTACTATTCATTCATTTGTCCTCTACTTTCGGATATGTTTTATTATTATCCATCTAAATACGTGTTAATTTATTTATTCTATAATATTCTATGCATTTATTTCTGTATGATATTTTTATAAAGAGTGATGATACACTTACATCGATTTTTATAATTATTTTATAATTTGTAGTGTTATCATTTTTTTTATCAATTTTTTAAATATTTTTTTAATATTCTTAATCATTAAGAAAAAATAAAAATAAAATTTTTTTATTAATGTTCACATTTTTTATTACTAAGTAAAATTAAAAATTAAAAAAATTAAATACAAAAAAAAGTTATAAAATTGTTATAAAATTATTGTAAGTATATCATTTCTCTTTTACAAATATATCACATCGTAATTATTAATTCGAACTCTTCTCTATTTATCCTGTTTGTATTTGGATTTTCAATTGTGAATACTTCATTGTTATATTAGTTAGTTTCATGTGAATATTAGGCATACATTGAAACTTAGATGGTATTACTTTATGCTTTAAATATAGATACATGTAATATTGTTTATTTTTCAATGTATCAGTCAACGACATTATTATTTAAAAAAAAAAAATTGGATCTATTTTTCTTAAAAAAAATTATTTTTTTACACTTTTGAGTAACTTGTTGTCTAATATCTTTCTGAAATAAAGAAATTAGAGATTGATTAAAATGAAATAGAAATGGAAGATGAGAATTTGTGAATTGTGTGCGGTAGATTTTGAACTTTGCATGTGCTTGAACTTGGAATGTTGATTGGTGGTTGACTTGAATTAATGTCCTAATGTTGAACATTAACTTGCTATATATTCCATATAATTTTTTTCTTGTATATATTTTATACAAATATAATGTATATATTATTCTTGAAAATATGTTTATATTGCTCTTCATATATATAGATGTTATTTTGAAGATATTTTATAAAATTGCGCAAACGTGCCTTGCACGTTGAACTGCTTACTAGAATATATATAGAGAGAGATAGAGAGAAAGAGAGGTGGGAGTGAACAAACAAAAAGTACGATGTGTTTGGTGCCGCCAACTATTTCATAATTTTTCTTAAAGAATTTTTGTTAACTATCATAACTAAATTTTCTAGTAAAGTTAGAGATGAATTTACATATTAAATATTTTTAATTTATTTTTAATTCATACATTTTATTTATAATTTATTAAAATTCTTTGTTTTATCATTCTCAATATATTGTTGATGTTTTCTTCTCCAAATAATCATAAAGTTTACTTTGTTTATAGAGTAAACTATACTTTTTCTATTGAATGAAATATTTCTTTGATTATATTTCGATCAATTGATTGTCTATATTGATTTAATTTTCTGTTATAATATTGCTATGAGTACATTGTCGTCGTTAGATTTTCTCAATATGGATAACAATTTGAGTGATTTAAAAGTGATGAATGATTTTTCAAAGAGTTACATTTGGTTTAATTTTGGTTTATAATTCTATATATTTTGATTGAGAATTTTGGAATTGAATTCTCAATTAAGTTATCAATAAATTAAGATTAATTAAAATACAGGATATGTGCAAGGAATTCCCGATACTTTACTGTTTATCAAATTTGAATATTTTTTCCATTAATTAATTAATTTTATTTTAATTTGCATTTAAAATTATTCTCATATTAATCATTTAATTATTTTCTTTAGTTTTTTTTTGTATTTCTTTTGCTTATTTAATCAATCTTCCTATAGAATCAACACTCCAAGACTACAATACAACTAATACGTTATTTTTTAGGCGTAATCAACTACTGTATGTAGCCTATCTCATTTGGTGCCCCTCAAAAGAAGGCATCGATGTAGGGGTGTTTTGGGGGTAAATGATGTAGCCCATAAAACATCCAGTGCCCTCAAAACCTCAAAACACCCCTTATATTTTAGGGGTGGGGATTTTAGGGGTGGGGGACATTTGAGGCATCGAATGAAGGTGCTCTTGCTACCTCTCTACAATTAATTTACTATTTCTTTTAATTGTTTAATTTTTTTTAAAGTTTTTCTTTTACTTAATAATTAAGAAAGTAGCCATTAATGAAATTGTATATTTTTTAAATTTTTTCTTAATAATTAAGAATGTTAAAGAAAATTTTAAAAAGAAAAGAAAAGAAAAATAAATACATTTAAAGTAATAAACAAGAAGTGGTTAAGTTATAAGGGTATACTTTGCTGTGAATACGAGTTCAAAGTGTGAGAGTAAAGATGTTATGTTGCTCCGACGATTTTGGAGTTTTCCCTAACTGCTCCTAGTTGGTTTCTTTTCCCTCTCGTCACTACTGTTTTGTGGAGGATTTCTGTCGTATTTTCGGGATTTCTTTCGATTTTCTAGTGTTCGTTTGTCTAGTTTGATGGATCCGAGTATTGAAGGCTCGTGTGCTCGCCTGTCGCTGACGGAGCAAGAGGATGATACTATTGTTGTCCAGGATTCCCTGTTGGAGACTGTTGTTGCTCGCTTTGATCGATGTCTCCTTTTCAAACTCCTCACTACTAAGCATTTCAACAAGGAGGCCCTGAAATCTTCTATGCGCAAGGTATGACACTCTGGTAAACCATACATCATATGCGATTTGCTCCCAAATCTATTTCTTGTTGAATTTGAGGATAAGAGGGACAAGGATCGAGATACTCGTGAAGGACCTTGGTCCTTTGATAAGAACCTTGTCTTGACTAGTGATGTGGTCGGGCTACAATAAATTCACCAGATTGAGTCTTCGAGGCTATGTTTTGGATTTGTATCCACAATCTCCCGATAATGGTTCGTGATGCACAAATGGGGAAATCTATTGGAGAGGCAATTGGTACAGTGTTTGATATAGATGTCGAGGAAGATGGGTTGGCCAAGGGCGAATACCTGCGTATCAGAGTTCGGTTGGATGTCACTAAGCCCCTACTACATAGTAAGAAAACTTGTATCGGTTCATCTGATCCTATTTGGGTTGCTTTTACATATGAACGCCTGTCGAATTTGTGCTACCTTTGTGGTTTGCTGGGGCATTTGCAGTGTGATTGTGTCTTGTGGTCTGATACTATGGCAAGTATTAATGCATCAGATTTCCCACCATTCGCCATGAGAGTCTTAAATTGGAATACCTGAAGGCTTTGGAACCCTTGTAGTATTAGACCCATTTCTTACTTGGTCAAAAAACAAGTTCTTGATGTTTTGTTTTTGCAAGAAACAAAACTTAATGCTCGGAAAATGGAATTGTGTCGTGTTAGACTTCATTTTGCAAATTTTCTAACTGTTGAATCTTCTGGTAATAGTGGTGGCCTAACACTTCGTTGGATTGAGGATATTAATTTGTCTATTATAAATTACTCTCACTCTCATATCTCGAAAGTTATTGAGGAGGCTAGCAGGAAATGGTTTATTACAGGGATATATGGCCAACCTGATGCCTCTAAAAGACATGAGACATGGTCTTTGACACGTTCCATTCAAAGGGATCCATCTGAAACTTGGTCAATATTTGGGGACTTTAATGAGGTACTTTATCAAGGTGAAAAAAAGGGTGAAAGAGATAGGCCAGATCATTAGATTACGAGTTTCAGGAATCTGGTTGAAGATTGTGCACTCCGAGATGTAGGATTCACAGGATCTTCTTACACATGGTGTAATAAGAGGAAATGGCAGGCTGTGATCTTTGGAAGAATTGACAGGTTCCTTGCCAATTCAGCTTGGTGTTCTCTCTTTGATATGGCTTTTTTTTTTCCAATGGTTATTCAGCTTATTCAGATCATTTACCACTATGGGTGGATATCTTGGATAATAAAAAGCATCACCGAGGACCAAGGCCTTTTTGCTTTGAGGCGATGTGATTGATTGAATAAGCATGCTCACAGATTCTTGGTTAGGTCTCGAGAACCATAACACTTTGCAAGGGGTTATGAATAGTTTATCAATGTGTTCTTCTCAATTGCAAGTGTGGAATATGGCAAAATTTGGTCATGTGGGGGAAAGAATTACAAACAGTAAGACATAGATTACAAAAGGCACAAAGGAGAGCTCCTAATGAATTAAATGTTGAGGAAATTGGCTTGGCTGCTGCTTAATTGGATAAATGGCTTGCTCGAGAGGAAACCATGTGGAAGCAAAGGTCTCAGGCTCTATGGCTGGCTGATGGCGACCAGACTACTAAATATTTTTATGCTAAGGCTTTGCAAAAGCAGAAAAAGAATAGCGTCACTAAGTTACAAGATGAGGCTGGTACTTGGTTGGAAGTAGGGGTGGGCAAAATTTCCGAATTCCGAATTCCGTCCGAACTCCGCTCCGATTCCGACTCCGATCGGTGTCGAAAATCGGAGTTCAGAATTCGGAGTCGGAAATTTCCGACTCCGGATTCGGAGTCGGATTTCGGATTCGGAGTTAGGTTTTATACCGAACTCCGACTCCGAAACTCCGAAGTTTAAAAAAAAATAATAAAGATGCAAAACGACGTTGTTTTGCATCTTAATTTTTTTTTTTAAACTTAGCTAAACGACGCCGTTCCATTTAAATAGAAACGGCGTCGTTTAGGCTAGGGTATGTAAACGGCAACGCCCCACTGCCCCAGCTATTTCTTCTTCCTTCTTCTTCTTTCTTTCTTCTTCAGTTCTTCTTCAGTCTCGAGTCACCCTCAGCTCTCAGCCCTCGCCCCTCAGCTCTCAGCCCTGATCACTGCGTACTGCGTCTTACGCCGTTGCACACAAACAGACCCTCACATCTAGCCGTCCCCCCTCAGCCTGAGTCCACTCCCTCTCACCGTTGCCCCTTCAGCAACACTGGTCCCTTGCTCTCGCCGTTGCACCTCCCCTCACGGCCTCACCTTTCGAGCCGTTTTCCTTGCACGCACAGCCCCTCTCACGCATTTCTCACGGACCCACTGCCCAAGGTATTTTCTTTTCCTCTCTCTCCGTCGCATTTATTTACCTCATCGGATTCACATGAGCCAGTAGCCACGATTTGTAAATTTATTTATGATTTGCAATTTCTCAGTAAACCCTATATTTGTTGTTGTTGTTGACTTGTTGTTGTTGTTGCAATTTACTATTTGGTATTTACATAGTCATTACTCATTAATTTTTGTTCATTTTAATTTTTGTTGTTGTAAATTTGTTGTATTTGTGAATATGGTATTAGTTTTCTGATTTAGTTCTTTTTCTAGCACAAGGTGTTGGCCGCAAGACTAAGTTTTCAAATGATAAAAACATTGGCATTGAATTAGTCAAATACTAATATAGCTGATCTTTATTTAACTAAGAATACTAGCATTAGATTAGTCAATATATATATATTTTTTAAAAATATAAGTTTGCATACATATCAAATTTTTTTTGTCATATTTAATCAAATACGAGAAAATAAAAATAGGAGAAGGAAATAAAAATACAAGTTGTCTTTAAAAATGAATAGTAAAACTTTAAAATTCTTTAAATTTGAAGAATTATTATTTATTTTTGAAGACAACTTGTACTTTTTGCATGTAGCAATTTTGATTCTCGGAAAAGGTCGATCTGTAGACGGTGGTAGCTAGATCTTGGGTTTGAAATTTTAGGAGAGATCACGAGTTGAGGTGCAGCGTGGCTTTGAAAGTAATCTTAGGTGCAGTGTGCGACGTTTAAAATTTTAGTCACCGGCCCCAACGTCTTTTGTTAGAGAAAAAAATAAGATAAACTAAAGCGATGGAAAAAAAAAAGAATCATAATTGTGTTATATATGCATGAATACTGTCCCACAGCAATGCTTTTCCGAGAGAACACAATGATGAATAAAGAGATATATTATAGAATAATATTCCCTATATATTCTGCATGCATTTATGTAAGAAGAAATTAATATTGCAACCGTACGTTAAGCGTCCAAAATTAGTCATGATGAGAGTCACGGATAAGATTCAGTTATTGGTTTGATGCATTTATAATATGGATGCGTACGTTCTTAGTTTTGTTTAATTCTTCCAAGGAATGAATTTAAATAGAGTCAACAGAATCGCCGCAATATTATTAATTGTCGAAGTTATAAGATTAATTGATCATATTTCATCTTTTATCTAAAAACTCTTTTATTGCTCCATCGATCCATCTCATGAGCTATAAATTAAACTAACACTTTTTGCCAGTTTCTAGAATCCTGATCACAATAGCAACCCTCTCTCTCTACTATATGCTAACCAAATGCAATCATATTTGTCTAGACCAATATTGGTCATGTGGTGTATATGTGCATGTATTGACAATGGGATGGCCCAGGGCGGCTCATTCATTAGGCGAATTAGGCGGTTGGCTAAGATGGTTGCCTAAGGCCTCTTAATGAAAAATTTTAAACAAATATTAAAAATTTCATTATTTAAAATAAAAAAATTATTTGAACTAAATAAATTAATCTTAAAGTTAAAGAAAAAATCAATTATGCATTTTGTTAAAAAAATAATGTTAACAATGGATCCTAATTAAATACTCTGCAGATTCGATTTCACTTGGAAAAATCAAAAGTCACAATAAACTTGGAAAAATCAAAACCTTAATAAATGATTATACCTCTACAACCAAAAAATAACGTTACAATTCATCTATAAAAATAATCAAAACATAAAAACTCTTCTTTTATACCTAACGATTTTACTTATTTCTCAACTTCAATCTCTAATTTCGAACTTTGATTCCTCTAATATTTTGATCCATCTTACTTGTATTTGCCTTCAAGATCGCTTCAATCGTTGCATCGCAATATCACCATCGTTGCACTTCACTTGTGGCTTCGAACTCGAAGAAGGTAGTGACTGTGAGCTCGAAGAAGGCCGAAAGCAACGAATAGAACGTCAGAAAGGTAAAGTAACTTACAAATATTTCACCTATTTTTCAGTTTTAATTTTATATGTATTTTGTGTGGTTAAAAAACAGCCACATCGATATTATACTATTACTAACTTATTGTACTACACTGTGTCGCTGATCGCTGATGTTAAGAGTCTGAGACTTGACACTTGAGATTTTGTGTTTACGCTGCACAGATTACAATGATTCTTGTATTTACAAATTGTAATATACCTTGTATTGTTATATTTACAACTATTCTTGATAGCTTGTTTAAATGTTTAAAATATTGTAAGATAAACTCTGCTTGACAGTTTGTTCATTTTAATTTCTTAGAGGAGAGTCTGCACTTCATGTTGTTAGAGTCTTTCATTTACTCGATTTTGTCTTTCACCTTGTAGGGATTTTTATCATTTCATTGAGAGTAGAGTGTTGTTGTTTGGACAGTTATAGGGTTTTGTAATTTTATTGCATATATATATATATATATATAGATGCACTTCATGGCTCTTGCCTCTTCCTAATATTGTATTTTGCTACACTAATAACATTATAAATTTATAATTTTTAGGAATTTACTAATATTTTTTATATTATTATACTTGAATTCTAGGTCTACAATTACAAACAGATGGATCCCTCACGTAGTGCTAGTGGGACTCCGACTCCACATGAGGCTCCGAATCCGGATGGTGGGACTCCTTCGGCGCTCCACGCTGCAGCTTCGAGCCGTAGTCGGCTACCCTCCACTCGAGCACAAACCTCGTGTGCTAGCAGTGGATTTCCACTTCCAATCGACATAGAATTGGAAGTGGAAGATCCCGACCAGTTTATGGAGGAGGAGGAGATGGGCCTTGGAGACGATCCGATTCAGGATCCGGATGTACCAGTACACCCTACAGCTGCGAGGCCACCCCGTCCACGGTCAAATAAAAAAAGATCGTGGACATGGGAACATTTTGAGAAGGTTGAGGGTGGGGATCCCCAGAACCCACGGGCTGAGTGCAATCATTGTGGCGCTCGAGTTGGGTGTCATTCAAAAAGGCAAGGCACTTCTTGCCTTTCAGCACATCTGAACGGTTGCAAGCGCTACCAAATAGCGAAGGGGATGGCATCAAGAGGTTAGTGTCTTGCTAGTTGCTTTATATGCTAATTAGTTTTGTGATTATAATCCCATTTAATTTTCATTTAAGACTAATATTGGTAAGAAATTATCAAATACAGACGCAGGTGGGTCTCAGACTAATCTTAACTACGAGACTTCTACAGCCACTGATGGGACAGAGACACAGACAAGGAATCTAGTTGTCCCTCAATACAGTGAGAAGATGTTTCGTGAGGCGCTTGCGATGATGATTATAAAAGATGAGATGCCCTTTACCACGGTTGATAAGGATGGGTTCCGGTATTTTGTGAAGCTTCTTGAACCAAGATTTCCAATCCCATCCTGTTATACAGTGATGCGAGATTGTATGAAGATACATCTGAGGGAAAAGGCAGAAATGAAGAAGATGTTCTCCACCACCGGCCAGAGAGTGTCATTTACGACCGACACATGGACGTCGGTACAGAATACCTCGTACATGTGTATCACAGCACATTACATTGATAGTAAGTGGAATCTTAAAAAAGGATTATTGGATTTAAAGAAATAGTTGACCATAAGGGTGCATCGATAGGAGCGGAGATGGATGATTGTTTGGTTGATTGGGGCATCCAAAAAATATTGTGCGTTACAATTGACAATGCCGGTGCAAATGAGACCGCCATCGAATGGTTTATCCGAAATACGAGAGCGAGAGAAGATGTGATTAAAAATCACCAGTATATCCACATTCGATGCACTGCTCATATAATCAACCTTATTATTGGTGAGTCTTTCTGGTTTTAATTTTGTATTTTGTATTTTAATATTTTTATGATTAAAGTCTTTGAAAATAGTACCATTTTTTTTATTATTATGATAATTAAATATTTTTCAATGATGAAACAGTTAAGGGATTGGAAAATATAGACGACTCTATCAAGAGAGTTCGCAACATTGTGCGGTATGCGAGAGCTTCTCCCCAAAGGCTACAAAAGTTCAAGGCTATAGCAGAACAGGTTGGGATTGAGTCTTCAAAGATGTTGTGCCTGGATGTTCCCACTCGATGGAACTCCACATATCTGATGTTGGATGTGGCACTAAAGTACCAGAAGGCATTTGAGCGGCTAGAGATTGAGGATGGAGGTTTGAGGTATGCCTTACTGGAGCCTGATGGAAGGGGGCTCGGTCCGTCAGACAACATTGATTGGCAACATGTATCCAAGTTTGTCACATTTTTACAAATCTTTTATGACATCACGATGCGGGTTTCTGGATCTGCATATGCGACGGCAAACATGTGGTTTAGCAAGATCTCCATGCTACACCACCACTTGAAAGAAGGTTGTGCTGACCCGAGTGGATTGTTATCTGGTATGGCATCACAGATGCAGTCCAAATATGATAAATATTGGGGGCAAGTTGAGAAGATAAATAGATTATTGTTCATAGCGTCGATCCTCGACCCTCGATTGAAGTTGGCAGTGGTAGAATGGTGGGCAACAGAGGTTCTAGGGTCAGTGAAGGCTATGTCGTTTATCACAGCACTCAAGGCAGATTTGAACGAGTTGTACACCCATTACAGTGCCAGTAGTCCAGCTTCATCCTCACGAGCCATGGGTACCTCACATTCGAGTTCGAGCTCAGGACCAGCCACAGATGCTCGTTCTAGTCAAGCCAGTGTAGCCAGTCGATCCTGAGGCTTTAACGTCATGACGTCGTTTCATGCACGGTCATCGAGAAATCCATTGCAATGTACAAATGAGGTTGAATGATATTTACTGGCAGAGGTTGAGGAGCCTAGCGAGGAGTTTCAGATCTTGATTTGGTGGAGAGCTAATTCACCCAAGTACCCGATTCTCTCTCGCATTGCTCGAGATGTACTAGCCGTTCCTATCACTACGGTTGCATCTGAATCGGTATTTAGTACTGGAGGTCGGGTGTTGGATGCCTACCGGAGTTCATTGTCACCGTCAACCGTGGAGGCCCTCGTTTGCACACAAAACTGGCTCAGAGATGTACCTACTGGACTAGAGAGTATTGGCATCGATGCCGTGAGCTACAGACTTGAGTCAGGTAAACTTAAATTAATTTATATAATTCTTTTTAAATGATTAAAGTAAAAAGTTTATATAATTATTAAATTATTTCAATAATCTTTTTTATAACTTCATTTTAATAAATCTATTTAAATTTTAATTTATACTGTTTATAATTTTACAGATTTAGTTATCAACCCTACCATACTTGCCGATGACTGATGGAGCAACTATCGATTACGTATATTTTTTCTCTAATTTATAATTACTTGTTTCATGTTTGGTTAATTTTAATTTTTTTCATATATAATAATACATTTTATTTTTATCTTAATCTCAGGTAGACAGGTATGATTCTGTATAAGTTCCAACAAAAAAGTTCAAGGCTGCAGCAATTATTATTATTATTATTTTGTAACATCGATACGGGTCTCAACCGTCCCATTTAACCAGAGTCATCAGACTATCACTGAAACTTTAATTTATATTTTTTATTATTTTTTGTATTAATAGTTTAGAGTCCTAGACTTTTTTTTGTATTACTATTTTTTGTATTATGCTATAACGTTATTGGCTGGCATTAGCATTGTAATTACTACTTAGTACTTTGTATTTTTTGTTTAATTGTTTAAGACTAATTAGTACTTAGTAGTGAAAACTGAAACTTGAATAGATCAATAGTTGTGGGCTTTGTGGCAACTCAATTGAATCTAGTATCTAAATAGTAAATACTCAATTCGCATATCAGTAAATTCATATGACTATGAGATTTTAATTAAATATTTCTTTATATACGAAATTCATAAATTTTTAAAATTTTATAACTATATCTAAATTTATTATAATATTAAAATATATTAAAATTCATTTGAGATAAATCTCATAAAACTTATTTTATTATCTTAATTTATTTTTTCATCATTAAAAAAAATTTATTCTATCTCAAATCAGCTTCAACCATTAAATGTAGTTACGCAAGTTAAAATACAAAAAATTACTTCCTAATATCCTATCCATGCGCGCCGCGCCGTAAACCCAAAGAGATTATGCGGGAAACTCAAATATTTGGCTCCATTATCATAGATCGTGCACGTCAGAAGCTTTATGACTGATGGATTAATTACTTGCCAGTTGCCAAGTGACAAGTCTAAGTGGTTAAGAATGAAAATAGAGGTGAGGAAAGTATATTATTTTAACAAATAATAAGACAAAAAATAATAAATAAAGAATAAAATAATATTATTTTAATAGATGTGAAAAAGTATAGCTGTATAGGCATACATGTTAACTGTTAAGTAAGCTACTAAGCACGGTTAACTTATTTCTTCACAAACTTTACATCTCAATTGAACAAATGAGTTCATATGGAATATGTATGGCCCAATTGGAAGAATTTAGTTTCGGAATGAGTGTAATTTGGCCCATATCGAACTCGCCGAAGGAAACTAAATTCGGAGTTCCGATCGAAACTCCTATCGGGGTTCGGAGTTCCGAACTCCGATCGGTGTCGGCCTCCGAGAGTGTCTCGGAGTCGGAGTCGGAGTCCGTTTTTGACTCCGATGATTGTCGGAGTCGGAGTCGGAAACTCCGAACTCCGACAATTTCGGAGTCGGAGCACAGCTCTAGTTGGAAGGAGAAGACTTCTCTAACATATGGCCATTGTCTTGGATAGAATTGAAGCTAAAATTTTCGATGAGATGAATGCTATGTTGCTCGAGACTTATATTGCAGAGGAGGTGCATGTTGCTTTGAAAGATATGGATTTCTCTAAAGCCCCAAGACCTAATGGCCTATCCCCAATGTTCAATCAAAATTTTTGGCCTAAGATTGGAGCCTCAATTACTAAAGTTGTCTGCCATGCCTTGAATTCAGGTATCTTTCCAAAAGAGGTGAATCATACATTTATTCCTTTGGTTCTGAAGAGGAAAAATCCTACTAAGGTCACTGATTTTTGGCCTATAAGCCTCTGCAATGTACTTTACAAACTCATTTAAAAAACTGTTGCTAATCGAGTTAAGAGAGTTTTGCCTTTGATAATCTCTGAATCCCAATCTACATTTATACCTAGTCGGTTAATTTAAGATAATATTTTGGTGGCTTATGAAGTTCTTTATTTCCTATGGAGAAAGAGGAGGGGTAAACGAGGTTTCATGTCCCTCAAGCTTGATATGAGTAAGGCGTATGATAGGGTGGAATGACCATTTCTTCACGCTATGTTAAGGAAGTTGGGGTTCCATGAAAGAGTAATCCATCTTCTAATGAGTTGTGTGCAGAGCTCTTCTTTTTCCATACTCATCAATGGTTCTCCAACAGGACATATAATTTCTTCTAGAGGGTTGAGGCAATGTGACCCTATCTCTCCCTATTTATTTTTAATATGTACTGAAAGTCTTATTGGTTTACTACAACATGCAGCCACTTCCAAAGCAATCCGAGGAATACAAGTTTGCATAGGTGCCCTTTGATTGAATTATTTATTGTTTGCCGATGATAGCTTGGTCATTTGTGTTGCTAGTGTGCCGACAAACATCAAGCTACTTGAAATCCTAAAGTCATGTCAAGAGGCCTCGGGTCAGTTGATTAATCAGGAGAAATCTGCAATGGTGTTTTCCCCTAATACCAATGCAAGCATTCGAAGAGAGATTAAGCAGTTATGGGGCACAACTCAGGTTTGTCAATATGACAAATATCTTGGTCTACCTCCTATGATAGGTAAGTCCAAGAAGCTGTCCTTTGTAGAAATAAACACAAAGTCTGGTTGAAATTACAGACTTGGAAGGGAGATATGTTTTCGCAAGGTGGAAGAAAGATCCTTCTCAAAGCTGTGGCATTAGCTATTCCCTCCTATTGTATGAGTGGTTTTAAGCTTCCTTGAACTCTTTGCGCTGAACTTGAACAATTGATGGCTAGATTTTGATGGAGGTAAAAAATGAGGAGAGGAAAGTGCACTGACAAAGCTGGCAAAAACTGTATCAACCTAAAACTACAGGTGGTCTCGGGTTCAAGGACTTATTAGCTTTTAATATGGCTTTGTTAGCCAAACAGAGTTGGCGGTGCTACTGAACCAAGATTCCCTTTATGGCAAGATGTATAAAGCCATATATTTCTCAAAATGTTCCACTTGGAGGCAAACCTGGGGTTAAATCCCTCCTATGCTTGGAGAGACATATGGGAGGTAAAGAAATTATTTTTACAAGGTGGTCGATGGTCTGTTGGAAACGGTGAAAGGATTCGTATTCTGGATTATGTTTGGCTGCCTAGATATAAGGAATTGAGAAATGTGTGTCATCTACAGGTTCCATAAAATCCTTTGCTAGCTATTGAACTTGAAGGAAAAGTATCTACACTCATTGATACCAGTATTAAAAGATGGGACATCTCACAGGTATGAGCTCTATTCAATCCAATGTAACTGTTTTATTTTGCAACTTTATCCTAGCTATACTAATGGTGAGGATAGGTGGATTTGGGAGCATGAGAGGAGTGACTGTTTTAGTGTAAGAAGTGCATATCGACTTTTCAAGAGGTTATCTAATGGAAATGTGGGTGAAACCTCTTATAGTACTACTTAAAGGAAATTATGGAATTCTTTATGGAAGATGAAAATTCCTCATAAAGTCAAGATTTTTGCTTGGAGGGCATGTACGGACATTCTCCCATCAAAGGATAATCTGTTGGAGAAAAGAATTGCAGTTGATAGCTCTTGTTGTTTCTGCCATCATCAGTTAGAGACCAGTTTGCATGGTTTGATGTTATGCCCCTCTCTCAGCGATACCTAGGTTAGGCATTTTCCATATTTATTTCCTCAAACCCAGTTTACATTTTTTCTGAATGTTTCTAAGAAGGTTTTTAACAAAGATGTTGTAGATGGTTTGGCTACTTTCTTCCTACTGTCTTGGGATTCTTGGCATAGAAGAAACAAGATGATACATGAGGAGATCAATCTGCCACTGATCCAGGTAATTGAGTTTGCACTATCCAAGCGTGTCTCTTACAGTCCACACATCAAGCGGGTGGGGGTCTCTACTAGGAACCGTTATATTCATTGGTTTCCACCACCAAATGGGTGTCTCAAACTAAATTGTGATGGGGCTATATTCTTTGACCAAAACAGAACTGGTAGTGGGGCAATTCTTAGGGATCATAAGGGTGTTGTCATTTTAAGCAAAGGGGAAGATGAATTGTTGGAACCTGAGGCAGTTGAAGCCATGGCTATCTTGCGAGGCATCCAATTTTGTTTCTCTGTGGGTATTGAGCAGCTCTTAAACGAGTCTGATTGTTTGCATGTTGTAGAAGAGATTCAGGATGACTCGGAGTCTTGTGCTTCCATGCGAAATGTTGTGGAAATTAAAAGGCTCATGCAACGGTTCCCCTCCTGCCAGATTCAACATTGTGGCCGAGAATCTAACACAGTTGTCCATTTACTAGCCCAAAATGCCTAGACTACAAGTCCTTTACAGTTGTGGTGGCATTCGACTCCTACTATTTTTTTTATCATATTGTATTTGTTGATGGTTTATTTGTACAAACCATTGAGACCTTAGTTCCTCTCTTAATGTAATGCCTATTTCCAATTTTAAAAAAAAAAGTTATAAGGGTATCACTACCCATTTGAAAAAATCTATACATAATCCGATTCTCTTTCCAACACCACATTCTATGACATGGTGAACTCGGTGTAACCGCCATGTCACGATTTTTTACTTAAATGGCTTGAAAACTCTCCACGCAGAAAACCCATGCCATTTCTCTTTTGTTCATCATTCTCTTTTGCCAACTGACAGCACTTTCTCCTTTGTCTTTCTCCTTTGCCAGCAACAAACATGACTGCAAAAATTTTCTTTCATTTATTTCTCCTAGATTTTCTTTCATTTATCTCTCCTAGATTTGATCTATTTAAAAAAAAAAAATTAGCAGTATTAATTGTAATGAATTGTTTTTTTAGATATATGCACCCAATCATATATTTTTATTTAGAAAAAAAAAATTAATTACAAGCTTGCTTAATTGACACATCTAATACACTGCTAATATGAAAAGGTTCCACATCAATTAGCACAAGAGAAAAACTGATTTTTTATATTTATATTGAATTTTATATGTGCTTTATTACAGAAGAGCTGCAGAACTCTTCTTTTTAATTAATTAAATGGTTCCTTGGAGTGGGAAAAAGATGCAAGCTTTTGTGAACCTCGTACATTTTTTGTCAAACAGACTAGAGAGAGTGTAACTGGTCTGATTTGATCTAGTTTTGGCCATATTAATTAAATGGTTCCTTGGAGGGGGGAAAAAGATGCAAGCTTTTGTGAGCCTCGTAAATTTTTTGTCAAACAGACCAAGGAGAGTGTAACTGGTCTGATTTGATCCAGTTTTGGCCATATTTTAAAATTAAATCGGTATATATCAATTATAAGATTTGAATAACTGATACCACACCGATTATATTCTTAAACCGATATTTCCAGTTTTACAACAAAATTGAACCTCACACTAGCCTGATTCCTAAGCTGAACCTGTTTAGAGGACTTCTAAATACCCTCATGCTGAGTTTAGTACAAGACCAACCAAAAAGAGTAAGAAAAAAGAGTGATTGATACAGATATGCACTTGGATAACCTTCTTGCCATAAGATTTAGCCACCAGACATGTTACAGTCAGCCGCACCGAAGCACAACCAAACTCATTGCTGATTCAAACCAAAAAATAAAGTAGAACTGATTCCACACTCATCAAGGAAAGACACAAGTTGGTATCGAACTCTCATGGTAAAACTCATGTAACAAATGCCTGTTTTTTCTGTTGTAACCGAGGCTAATGTACATGGATTAACTTGATGAATACAACAAACAAAATACCATATCGCAAAAACGCTACCCTTCAGATGGCAATAATCAACACCCGGCAACCGAGAGAGATACCCGAATCAGCCTAAGAATAAGATACTTTACAAAAGAAAAAGGAGATGCAAACTGGAACAAAATCACCTCGTCATCTCCGGGGAGGATCCAGGATAGGATTCATTTCTATTTGTACAGCTCCCAACTCTCTCAGATTTCCAAACTTCTCAGCTTCCCTCGCAATCTGAATATCGCTAGGCTTATAGTATTGATAAAGATTCTTTACAACAAAACGAGGAATTAGGCCTGCGATAACGATTGCAAGCAAGCATAACCAAAATGTAGCGGAGCTTGCAACCTCAAAGATTGCCCTGTCATAATATATTGAAGTTGCACATCAGTCTCAAAAAAAGCAATATAATTTTAATACGTCTGCTCTATGTCAAAAAAAGGATGCATGATCTATTGTAAGCTTATGACTGCCGTTTTTTAGATGAAAGAACATGTAGTTTTATTTAAGAGTAATGCTACATACAGTCCCCATTTAGGAACTGCTAATGCAAGCCTAGAAAATTTTATCTTTAAAATTTTTTAAAATTACAATAATGTCTTTATCAAAATAGTACTTTTTCTCATTTAATAAAAGGCCTGCACATTCAATCCCCTAGTGGAGACTGCAAATACAATTTCTTCTTTTTTTTTTTAAAGTAAACAAACTTATTGATAAAACAGGCAAAGTCTAAGTATACTAGATGGTATACAATAGACAAGACCTATCTAGGTCGTAGATGGATTGAATTTCTCTTCATTTAAAACATATGAAAAGGTGCTAAGCTACCGTAGGTAGTCAGGGATCTTATTTTCGCCCGAGTAGTTAGGGGTTCAAGTCACATTCATAATTTTATATTTTTCTAACAAGTTCAAGTTATCGTTATAATTGAGAATGTAAACTAAGGGAAATAAGAAATGGAGTTTAAGATGGCATACATGCATGAAAAGATTAAAAAAAAAAAAACACAGGAAAGAATTTTTTTTTTTTTTTTTATCAAGGGTACCAGAAAATGGAGGGACTTTGCAGAACCAGCCTACACCATTAAATCCACAAATTTCTGAGGAATTTGGGAAGAACTCAAGTATGAAGATCGTGATTCATCATAGAGTTTAATGGTGTGCAACCAACGCCAAGTACTTATGATTAAGGCTTTATTCATTACTTTGTGAAGAATGGCTTTAGGAGTTTCAGTCAAGTAATTCATGAATTTCAGCCAGTACTATAATGATAATGTGTTGCACTATCAAATTTTTTTTAACAAAAACAAGTAATGCATGAGGTGTGTAACATAGAATTTCATTCAATTGCTTCCAAATGTGTTTCGTATTTTCAGGAAAAAAAAAGGAGTATACATGCCATTATCTCTTTGCAGAGAGTAAGAACTAATGTGATATGCAAGAGAAGAGAACTGACCAGTAGCCAATCAAGAAGGGTAAAGCATCAATGATGACAACACAAATGAAAGTCGCAACTATAGATCCCCAAATGGCTGCATGAGTAATCCAAGTCCACCTGATGACGTCCATGGCCAAGTTTACATTGACCAGAATAACCACTCCAAGTATCCAAAGATCTCCTAGACTTGATATATCAATGTTACTGCTCCAATACGCAAAGAGAGGGATAAAGAAAACAGCTGCACTTTGCCATAATGTGTCCAACATTGTTAACCAAAACAACTTTGCATTGTAGCACTCCTGTCTGTGCCCAGCCCCATAAAGCTGTGGATACTGTAGAAGAGTCCTCCTACTTAGATCCTTGTCAAGAATCCCAACTACAATTGTAGGAATGGAAGTATAGAGTACAGAATACAACATACTGCTCCATTCATTGATTGCAGTTGTCAAAGTGAAAGCAGTGAAGAGCACATACCTACACAAAGCACATGATAAAACTTAGCAATGGTGATAATAAGAACGCAGTCATTGAGATACATCTAGGTTTGAACACAAGGACCAAAATCCAGTTATCTTCATATCTATAAATTCTAGTTCAAAAGTGTCATTTCACCCATAAATTCACCAAGATTTTTAATGACAGGTCTTTCCAGAAGAGGAATGTGCAATTAAAAGACCAAGCACAATCACAAAACAATCTCTCACACCCCCCACCCCCTCTCTTTTTCCAGCTGAAGTGGGATAGAGACAGAGAAAGCTGAAACTTAGTTCAGCCTCTGCATAACAAACTCCAATAGATTTAACCAGCGATATGAGATGGCATATTTATGACGACAGGAACATTATAAGTGAAGAAAGAATCAAAGCAAATATAACTGCCAAATTACAACTCACCAAAATAAAACCATAACCATCACAGCATTCCTGTAAAAATTGTATAATATCATGTAGCCCATCCGCTGGTAATTCCAATGCCCATGGACCAATATAAGGGGAACTAAGAATCTAAACTGTCCCATTGCAAAATCTGATGCCATTACTGCTTGCCGACCCTCTTGGCCACTGATTCCAACTCCAACATCAGCCATTTGGATCATTGAAACGTCATTGGCACCTGTTATTGATCCAAGTAATATGTCAATAATAGGCATCGAAACTTAAGCAGGAAAACTAGCATTCTATCCTCTATATCTTTTGACTTTTTTTGGGAGCTTAAGTTATTGATCTAACATACCATCCCCAATGGCAAGTGTCATGTCAGAGGTCCTGTTCTTTACAAGGTCAACAATTCCAGCCTTTTGAAATGGAGCCACTCGACAACATAGCACCACAGAACATCTACTGGCCAATTGGAAGAGCTGCAACTCAAGATGCATGAGCTACATTAGAATATTACGACATCACCACGAACTAGAAGAGAGAGAGAGAGAGACTAGGTTTATAAGCACTTACCTGTTCTTCGAGTTCGCTGTCAAGAACATAAACAAGGCTGGTACCATCAATAATCAAGGCCACTGGAATTGAACCAGCTTCAGAACTTCCTCCAACATCACCTGCAACCCCAGCAATGGTCACAAGCTTCTTAGACATGACAATGGCATCTTCCAAACTCCTTCTACATGCCTCTTTAGAATTGCTATTAATTATTATCTGGGTCATCTTGCTTGTCAGGAGCTTAGAGGAGTAGCCAATTGATATGGCAGTTTCTTGCTTGTCCCCTGTCAAAACCCATACTTTGATGCCTGAGGTTCTCAGAGATTCTATAGCTTCTGGCACCCCTTGTTGCAGTTTATCTTCAATACCAGAGGCACCTAGTATGCAGAGATTGTTTTCAACACTGCTAGCAACCTTTCGAAGCAGAGCCGCTCTGCCAATTACAGCAGTGCTTGCAGCCTCAAAGGAAGAGTGCCATTGTTCGAATTTGGAAGCACTCAGTTCCCGCATCCCAACAACAAGGGTTCTCAAACCCAGTGAGGAGTAAGTTTGAAGATGGGCTTCAGTTGCCCGTATTATGCTTGTGTTCAAAGATCTATCCACCACGCTGAGCATGGTTGAGTCAGCACCTTTTACAAAGACTCTCACATTCTTGTCAGGGCACCCCAATATTACTGACATCCTCTTTCGGTCACTATCAAACTCATGCAAACCCAATACATCGAACCTGCAATGCCAATTATGAGAGAATTCATCAACAAGAAGAGATAATAAAGCTCATATCTTTTGAAAGAAAGCACATATAAAGATGATAGGTAGTCGGTTGGAGTAATCAAGTATGACTACTCGACCCACTGCAACTACATTGCCCAAAAGTTCCTTAACTGATACTTTAAAACTATTAAGTATAAATTAACTCAATATTATTCCAACCATTAAAAGCCACCTCTTGCTTCTGTTTGTATATTGACTGATTATGACAAAAGAAAAATAATTGAATGTCAATTGTTACTGAATTTGAAAAGAACATACAGGGATAGGGATAGAAGAAAGGAGAGAGAGAGAGAGTGTTCTAAGAATTCTGAAACCACTATAGACTAACCAAAATTTCCATCTAGTAAAAAATAAATCCAGCAAGAACAGCTGCAGCCACTCTGTCAAAGCTGTTCTAACAATGGTGTGGCCGTCGTAAATTCGTAATAGTCCTAGTCAGAGAAGTTGTGATGCAGAGTAAGGGGAAAATGAACAATAGCACGTCTAATTACCTTTGCCTCTCTCCTTGAATATCAATAACTATATGGCCAGAGGTTCGTTCTATGAGCATAAAACCATAGGTGGCAGCAGCATAAACCAATGCTTGTTCATCTGGCGACTCCCCTTGGTAATCTATTATCTTCACAGTGGGATCAGACGTGTCAACAACCAGAGGCACGATTGTATTGCAAGCTGCCAATGCAAGGAAGAAATCACCGACATGTTTGCCTTCCATTGTGCCATTTCCGCATTTCGATATTTGTAAAAGCTCTGGGTCAGTCTTTACCTTCATTTTTGGCCTTAGAACTTTCCCCTCCACTGATACCAAGTAAGGCAAAATAAGAAGAAAATGTTATGCCAATGTAAAAATAAATTCAGAAACATTAATAGATTATATTACAAGATAACAAAATGGTATTACCTTGAACAGAGTATCCTACTTGCTCAAAATTTGAACTCCGACCACTATAATCTTCTCCCCATATGCTTGCACATTGGAATTCCATCTTGTTCTCTGTAAGGGTGCCAGTTTTATCTGAGAATACATACATTACTTGCCCTAAATCTTCGTTTATATTCAAAGCTCTGCACTGAAATCTCAAATGTGATGCCTCATCATACATTTGGGCATCTCGGATCATGAAGTAAGCCTGACCAACCCGGACAAGCTCCATGGAAATGTACAGAGAAATGGGGATCATGATCTGGAAAACAATAACTGCCATGAGGAATGCGAAAAATGCCTCCATTCCCCACCCATAATAGTTATAGTCTTTTTGTCCTGCTTTGGAGAAGTTTCGTTTTCTGTAATATGGCAAGTAATCCAGCTCGTCCCTGTGGCTCAGCAACCAAACGATGGCACATACAGCGACAACCAAGCACAGACCAACAAGAAACATAGAAAGTATGATGATCTCAGAGTTCATATGGGTCTCAAGCCGACTCCTCTTAGATGGAGCTCCTGAGTTGTTGAGCATAGCTTTGGTGTCACGACCAGCATACACGATAACCCCAATTGCCCAATTAGTATTCTTCAGCTGACAGCCTCGAAGGACAATATTGGAGGGTCCAAGTGACAGCTTTTTTCCATCAATTTCCATGGTTGCATGAAACCCATAGATATTCCTATTTGGTTTTTCACACTTGATCAACCCACTATCTTTTCCTTCATCAGGCATCTTCAAGAGGGTCTCTTGTTTCGCATAGCGAGTTTTCAAATTTGACTCCCCATCCAAATTAATCGTCTGCACATATGCGACCCCAGTTGGGTCACTAGTCGAGAGCAGCACTATATCACAAGGAAGTGTTTCATTTGCTTGAATTCTGATGATTTCCCCAACTCGGAGGTCCTTCCATTTTTTCGGTTGGAACTGATCATTAACTAAAACTGATGCCAACATGTTGTTCTCAATTCGGTCTGACCGGTGCCGCCGATAGTCCTCGTATGCATCCTTCACAGCTGTAACTAACAGCACAAAGGCTAATGGCAAAATTGAAACTCCCCGGCCAAAAACAGCCAGCTGTGGGAGCTGATTCATCACAGCAATCACAAGAAAATATATGTATGCGACTCGATGAAATTGTTCAAACAAATTTCTAGGCAAAAATGTAATAAACGAATACTTTGCAGTTCTTATAGAGTTTCCCGCAAACTCATACCTCCCATTTGTCTTCGCAGGATCATTTATATAAATCAACCTCGCATCCTCATCACTGATTTCCTTCTGGGACATGCTAAGCGCCTCGGAATCAGCCCCTCTGGACCCACGTCTAACGGGCTTCGACCCAAAATCACCAAAACTCACTTCCCTGATGGAATTCCCGGCCGACTTGGATTGAATTGAAAAAACACTTGGTTGGGATGAGGAATTGAAATTGGATTCGACATTGGAGGAACTCCCAAATGGGTTTTTCGATTCCATCTCGGAAAAAGATCCGGGGCGGCCAGAATTATGTTTAGCTAGATCTAACAACACGGGTGCAGTATATATGTCTCGGGAATTTGGAATCCTCGGAGATGGGATCAAAAGGGGACGCTCAGAGGCCATGATCTGACGATTAGAGGCCTCTTGAACAGCAGATAGTTAACAATCACCCAATTCATGAAATACCTAAAAGGTTATTTCTTTTCCTTTTTTTTTTCTATTTTCGTTAAGTAAAGGGGCAAGAGGTGATTCGAATTTCGACCAATTGCCACGAAAGTTTACAACAACAGCAGAAATTTAAGACAAGCAGCAAACCCAGGACTAATTCAGTCGTGTATCATGTATGTACGAGAAACGAATAGGAAAAGACGGGCCTAGTTAAATATTTAGCTGGAGATGCTAGATATCAACTGTACAAACAGGAATTGAAAGCAAGAGAGAACCTTTGTTTTGCGCTAAATAAGGCTGTCAGAACTTATTTGCTCGTACACCAGGAAATGTTAAAGAGGGAGATAGAGAGAGTAATGCAGCAGAAGAGGAGAAGAGGGGAAGAGGGCTTTGAGCTGAGAGAGAGCGTTTCCTGGTGCCCCAATAATATCTAATTATGCGTGCTTTTGATGGGAAAGAAGAAGAATTGTAAAAGGTCAAAGGCATTGCTAGAGAGAGAGAGAGAGAGAGAGATGGCGGACGGGAGGGGCGGCGTTTGCCAAGAAAGTGGAAAGAAAGTCAGTCGTATTGGGGTGGCGACAAAGAAGGCATAAAAAAAAATATCATATAAAAAAAGAGAAATCGAAATTCTGTTTGTGTGTGAGCATGAGGAAAAAAAATGTAATCTTTCGAATGAAGAAAATATTTCGGAGGGAGATAAAACTTGGTCTCTCTAGAAGGACTGGTGGGGTAGAGATGATAATAGTAATTGAGAATTAAAGACTACAATTTTTGAATGGTAATGGATTGATTGTATGGATTTGACTGGACTTTCTTTTGTTTCCCTCTTTCGATGCTTGAAATCCAAATCTGTCGAAGGAGTTGGTCTTGTCACCATCTTCTTTCCTCCTTTTTTTTTTTCAATCTTATTTTTAAAATTAATAATTTAATTATAAATAAATTATATAAAAATAATATCACAAATTAATATAAATTAATACAATTTATTAAATTATAAAATTATTTTCATTATAAAATAAATTTAATAAATTATATAAAATCATATCATTTTATAAAATTATTTTTTTGTAATCTATTTATTTATGACCATAACAAGTCATATTGGAGCTGTTTTTTCCTTTTTATTCCTCTTCATTATTGTGTTCATACCTCAAGCCTTTTTCTTTTTCATTCAGCAACATCATAGAAGTATGCTTTGATGGCTTCTGGCTTCTGGCTTCTGGCTTCCTTCCTTTGTTACATTATATTTTGGAGTTACTTGGGCATCTTTCACATTTATGAGTTGATCTTTTCAATTTATCTCTTGAAATTTTTTATCCTAATTTTAGAATAGATTTTAATTTTGAAAAAGTACACTTTGCAACCTTAATTTATCAAAATTTTTGTATTTTACTTTCCAAACTATCAAAACCGACACATTACACCCTCGAGTTATTAAAAATAAATAGTTTACACCTTCATTTTATATATATTTATAATGAAGGTCATAAAATATTTATAAATGTCTTTCCAGAAATTCTGCTTGAGACACCTATATATCATTATCAACTCGATAGACAATCAACCCAATCATTTTTATAATTGATATGATTGACATACATATTTATCACGTCAATAATCACTACAAAAAATTAGTTATTTATAATTAATTATTTTTTATAAAAATAATTATTTTTTTATTAAAAGAAATCTGTTTTTATCTTAAATAATTATTTTTATCACAAATAATCTATTATAAATATATTTTTTTTAATAGTGAATGTTACGCGAATATACACTTGGGTGCCGAAAATAGCAAAGCTCAAATTTTTTAGGTGAGTACTGCAACTCTTTCTCTTGGGATCCCGCCCAGTGTTAAGATTTATTTTTTATTTTTTTGCATTTCTTTTATACATTTTTTTAACATTTTGTAATGATTATAAAAAATATAAAACAAACAAAATATTATAAAACTATATATTTTTAATTATTATGCAAAAATAAAATAAAGATAAATAAATAAACTTCACAATGGAAATTTTCAATCAAAAATCTTGTTTGTAGGACTATCATTTCTCTTTTTAGATTATATAAAATGGATAAAGATTTATTTAATAAAGGAAGACGTTGGGATACGGTCTGGCTACACCCCAGTGTGAATGCAACCCACCCCCTAAACCCCTATAATTTGTATAAAAATAGAATAAAAAATATTAAAAAATACAATCAAAAAAATAAAATTTATAAAATACAATAAAAAAAATACAATAAAATAAAAAAAATAAAAAAATATAATAAAAAATAAAATGAAGATGAATTTTTTTAAAAAAATTCGACCTCACCCAACCCCGTCGCCGTTGGCGGTGGCGGGCGATACTGCCTACCCTATCAGGATCGAAAGGAGCCGGCGATCTCACCCATACAACAGTGAGTCCCAACGACCTCCGATGTGTCCCCGACAACCTTAAATCAGAAAATGGGTCTCGTTCCGATGGGGTGGGCGGTATCGCCCTCCGTTGCCGGAGACGACGGGGGCTGCAATAGGGAGGGGGTTCCACCGAACCCCATGTTATCTCTTTAATAAAATCTACGGTTTGCTTCCATCAATGTTCACCCCCATTTAGAAGTGACAAGTGATGGCATCTTATATAAGGATATTAAAACAGATGGATAATCTTTCTCAGTTTCAAAATATCATATCATGACATAAAAGATTTTTTTGTGTATTTATAACTCTATATATATATATATATGCATAAACAGGTATGAAAGGACCCAAATTATCACAAATTTTAGTGAATTCTTTTGACGTGTATTAGTGTAATTACCCCTCTTCTTGAAACCATTAGTGGCGTTTACCATTATGATATAAAGAGGCAACAACCTAAAAGCGTCCCTCATCTCTTGTCGTACCAGGAAAATTTTGGCGAATAACTCTGACCTTTTTCCCACCATTTCTGGGTGGGGGTGAGTCGGAGCCAAAACCCTTTAATTTCTCCGGCCATTTCCTTTATATTTTTTGCTTCTTCTCCATTTGTTTTTTTTTGTCAGTTTTCAATCATTTTTTCTACCAGAGCTTTACTTTATCGATCTCCTATCTATCGACCCCTTTAGACCCTCACGCGCCACCCCACTAGCCTCTACAGTTGTCGATATACTAGTCAAGGGTGGGACTTCGTGCTTCCGATGGGTGAGTACACTGCATGTGCATAACGGTAGTTTGAAGAGGCTTTGTGGCTCATGCGTCCCCTGATAGTCTCTGCGGCACCTAGTCTTCCGATCCTCGCCACCTGTTCTCCCTCTCCATCGACGCATGTTGTATACGCACCGCTGCCATAGGTTGTCTGCCGGCAATCCGGTGTAGTCTCCAGCTTCTCTATATTCCTGCTTCCTCTAAACGAAGATTAAGTGAAAGTAAAAGTGGAAGTTTCTTGTAGTCTACCTAAAATAACATAGTGCATCACACATATCGTCTCTAAGGCTGTAGCCTTGCACCATTTTTAGGTGGTTCTTTCATTTTAGGGACTATGGGCCGGCGCTATTCTATGACGCTATTGCCCATATCTCGGAAGTTATTCTCTTGACTTCCTTCTTCGTATAGTATTTTGTGTCAGCTTTTTAAAAAAATTGTAGGGGACTTCCACCCTATTGAAATTTGTGTCTTGTAATCTGTTAGTTTATCTATGCAAATCTACTAAACTTGTCGAGAAAAAAAAAACCATTAATGATGTTTGCATGTATGCCTTAGTATACAATTGTTTATATCCAATTAGAAAAAACATGAATTATTTGGACTTAAAACGCACAGCTAATAAATGATATACATTCCACTTATTGAACATGATTAGGTTTTGATATAATAAAAAAGGATGACAAAGGATTTACCTACTTCATAAACATGATTAATATTAGATACAGTTTTAGAGTATACAATTCTAACATATTTATTTAAAATATATGAATAAATATTTTCATGCATATCTCAAACTTTCTTACTTTTTAAAAAGTAATGCGTAAAGCTTATGTATTCTTTGACACAATTTTTTTTTTTTTTTGTTTTTATAAATATATCTATAAAACGTTTTATGTTTTTACTTTTCCATTTATCAACTAGCATTTAAAATATAGTGAAATAATCTCATAACTACATAACGGGTTAGGTTTACCGAATAAATTGGTGCGTGACTCTAATGGATGTAGAATAAGTTATTTATGTTTCATTTGAACATATAATAATGGGTTTTCAATGAAGAGGTTCTTTTATTTTTGAATTAATAATGGGGAAGAATCGTTTAGCCTTCTTTAATAAATGATTCTCATATCTTTCCTACGTACATCAGACAAAAGTACTTAGATAACTACAACATTAAAACCAAAGACACTAATTAAAGGAAAAATAAATTACATTTTTATATGATTAAATAAGACAACCATGCATCATTGGTCTTTTAGACCATGTGCAAGGCCTACTTCAAATTTAACAATCCTTGAATAATACCAATAATAAGAGTCTAGCCCTTTTCTTTTAGAATCTGTTTAGGAATACAATTGTTCACATATATTTTTAAATTATTTCACTATTATTTATAGATCAATTAAAATTTTCAAAAATCTCGCCATAATATCTAGCATATAGTTCCATAGAAGATTTCAAAAACTAAAAATATTATTCTTTATTTTAACCCAATCTTGTTTGGATTTATCTCAATCTCATTATTATAATTTTTTCAAATTTTTATATAAAATATAATAAATAATTCAATTTTTTCAAATCTTAATTTTAATTTTTTTAAATTTTAAAATAATAATAATATTAAAAAATAATATTTTAATAATATTTTATTCAATTTTTAAAATTAATCTTATCTTATCTATCAATTCAAACAGGCCAATCTCTCCGTTCTCAATTATATCAGATGATGTATCATAATTTAAGTGACTTTTCGTTCAAATTGCTGAATTATAAAGTCATCCAAATGAAAACTAGCAATGCCACATGCCACATATAGTGTGTATACCTATGGACATAGAGAATCGAATGGAAGGTAATTAAGAATAATCGGCACTTGAAACACGTTTTATGTGCATCTACAAAATAATGCATAAGGTAAAAGGGTATGGACAAAGCTTGATTATTCTATTATATTATTATATGGAGAACAAGGAGATCAACTTTGACCATTCCAGTTTCCAGCGAAGAGAAGATGGCGTACTGTTGGTCTGACCACATCTCTGTACACAAATATGTTTGAATGACTGCACAGCCACGGCCAGTATTTCAATTCCCCACAATACAGCTATTATTTCAATTTCCCACAACATTTATTATTGTTCATTCCAGATCTCATCTCATTTAATATTTTTAAAGCAATAATTTACTCCCATCTTAATTATAATAAATTAATAAAATAAAATGGATATCATGATCATCTCCAAATATTATAATTTTATCAAATTTTACGAATTGTCACTTTTATGTATTCATTATACATTTCACTAATGTGATTAGTTACATTACTTTATTTCATAGAAAATAATTACTTTAATGCATGTTTGAAATTGAAGTTAAAAGTGTTTTTTATAGTTAGTTGTAATAGTTTTTTTTTTAAATATATAGTTATTTTTTGTTAAAAGTTTCAATTTAATATTTAAAAAAAAAAGATTTTCAACTTTTTTACGTGATTAAAGTATTTTATATAGATTTCCTATAAAAAAAGTTTTTTTTTTAAAATTTTTTTTTTTATAAATTTATCATACATATCATTTACCAAACGCAATCCTCTTAGTCACTCATATCAGTTGAGGATGTAGAGAATAACAAAAATTGCTGGATGTTAAATTCCTTCCGGTATTAAAGCCAATTATTCTGTCTAGTGGAAAATGAAGTATGCTAATTAAAAAGAATATCCAATGTAATCAAGAGCATATTGCTTATAAGACACTCTTATTTAATTCTCTATCGTATACCATTCTCAAAATCATATCCCACTAACAAAAGTATTATTTATCATCCTATTAACTGTCATCGCATAAAAATATGATAATAAATAATTTTCTAACTATTAAGAATCACATTAAATGTTAATAATTGAAAAAAATGATAAATATCACTTCAAACCCACTTTGAAAGTTGGATCTGGCCTAACCTAGCCCTGGCCTAGAGTTCGTTGTTAGTGGATTGGGTTTTAAATCTTTCAATTGGGCTTAATTTCATGCCCAAACCCAAATTCATGAACAAAGTTTTATTTTTAGAGTTCTAACTCTCTACAATCATTTTTGTATTTTTTGTATGCACTTTATTAATATGATTTATCAAAATAATTATTTTCTATTAAAAAAAGTGACATAATAAATCATATTAATAAAGTGTACAAAAAAAAAAAAACCGTAAAAATGATTGTATATAAAATTTTTATTATTTTTATTTTGTGTTTTTATTAAAATGAGAAAAGAAATGAAGACCTTTTCTTATGATAGATGATCCCTTGCTTGATTCCTTCTCTAACGCTTTTACAAACCTACTTTGAGTCCATGGAAGGGAAGGGAGAAGAATGAGAAGAACAAAGAAAAGCATAAAATTGACATAGCTATTTAATACCCATTATCTCTGATGTAATTTGTGAGAAAGTTGCTTGCAAAAATGTTTGAGTTACCGTACAATGTGACTTTTGAGTCTCTCAAAATGGAGCTTATGCAAATTCCCCATGCCCACCTGCTCATGATAGCCATTACTCTATTTTTGGTGGCCATATCTGCTACCTATTTTTATTTCCCCAAAAAACCCAAAGGTATGATCAATAGGTGTTATAATGTTCTGTATTAGGTATGATCAATTAAAACTGTTTGTGCAAACTGAAATTGGTACACTTTTAAATATGTGTAATAATATATCCATGAATATATACTTAACATAATAACTAGTAAATTTGATTTGAGCTTTCCATTTGGGATGTTACATCTTGGCTCAATGAGTAAGTTGGTTCCCTAGAAGTATAGATAGGAGGTGATTATTTTCAATTCTATCCACCGACTTAGTACTATTATAGTTTGAAACTCCAAGCTCCCAAGGGGGGAAGTGTTTATTTCATAGATATTACTTGCACTCAGGTTATTTTCTAAAACAGGAAATTATCAATTTTTCAAACCTATCTAATACCTACAAATTGGCAACTATTTCATATGCAAAAAAACAAACCTCCATTAATCAGTTTTCCTAAAATTTGTCACTCCATTTCACCTATCCCTACAAGAATGTCAACATCTAACCACTACTTCGAATTAGTTTACAAACACCAATAACATTCTTTACCTCATTTTCTAAAATCTTGTCATATATGGAAAAAAATGGATATCAAATTTCTAAAATAGATTTTCGTGCATATAGAAATTGTCAATCGTGAAGGATCCATGCATTTGTCAACTTTACTAAAATTGGATTATTCCTGATTCTTGATGATCAATATATTCTGTACTCCTTAATTATCATCATTTTTCAACTTGCATGCTAAAATATCAAAGTTGTCAATGTACACGATAAATTGTCAAATTTTAACAATTTGCAATATTTCTCATTATGATTTAGTTGTTAAGATTGTGCTATACATGTACTATTTTGCATTGAAAAAAATAAAAATATTT
Source organism: Platycarya strobilacea (assembly GCA_036898215.1). NCBI lineage: Eukaryota > Viridiplantae > Streptophyta > Magnoliopsida > Fagales > Juglandaceae > Platycarya > Platycarya strobilacea. The sequence goes on along the minus strand of CM072551.1, from coordinate 33,395,570 downwards.
TGACCAAATGTGTAAATTATCAAAATTTGATAGTGATGTCTGTTCAGGTTGTTTAGATCCTGACAAGTTCAAAGAATTCAAACTTGTTAAGAAAACTCAGCTAAGCCAGAATACTGCAATGTTCAGATTTAATCTTCCTACACCCACTTCAGTATTGGGTCTTCCCGTTGGACAACATATAATTTGCAGGTTCAAGTAGATTTTTTCAGTATCAAGATCTGAGAATTTCAATGCATTTGTCTTCTGCATAATTTTGATGTTTTGTTATTGTGCATAGACACTTCAAACTCTATGTTAATTTGATCAATTCCCAAAGTTTAATCTCACCAAGAAGTAAATCCTCAAAACTTAGTTGTCTATATATACAAATAATGGACATCTAGTTGATACGACAACTGACAAAAACTGAAACCTAACAACTCCTCCTTGGTTAAGTAGAGGAAAAGATAAGCAAGGTGAAGAAGTGATTAGACCATATACACCAATTACTTTGGACTCTGATGTGGGTTACTTTGAACTAGTTGTAAAGGTATATCCCATCATCTCCCTTCCATATATAAGAACATGTCTTTGCTCATTCATTTCAGTGTTATTCAGCAGAACTCGGTTTCTTATTTTGATTTTTCCTGTAAAAGATGTACCCTGAGGGAAAGATGTCCCACCATTTCAGAGAGATGCGAGAAGGCGATTACTTGGCTGTGAAGGGCCCCAAGGTACATTTTCTATCTTTTGGGAGATACCCACTTGTTAGTTATGGAAATGTTGATAGAGTGTTTAGAACTTCTATTACGCACATGGGGTTGACACCTTGAAGTTGGTGATAATAATAGGTATGAACTCCTGTTACCCTTCATTGTAGATTCTTGTAAAATATGGTTGCAAGGACTATGCAAATCATTGCAAAATCTTTCATAATCACATTATTGATTGTTGAAATGAAACTCTTACCATATTTGGATTTTTAACAACTAGTAGTGATGAATTTGCCTTCAAAATGTTGTGAACAAAATCATTTAAGCTACCCATTTTGGACCATTTCCACTTTGGTTCTACATTAGATCCTACCTTATTATCTTAAGCAATAGTGGGAGCTATAAATGTATGCTTATATCAGTTGGTATTATGTATTGAATACTCATTAGAACCAAGATTTTTCTGTTTTTGCATTTTATGAGTTAAATTTTCGTGCTTAAAAGGGGCGCTTTAAATACAAACTTGGCCAAGTTCGAGCTTTTGGAATGCTTGCTGGTGGTTCTGGCATAACCCCAATGTTTCAGGTACATGTGAGCATTTAAAAAGCAGAACTTCTTCTTCTTCTACTTCTTCTTCTGGTATTATTTGATCTTAATACTTATCAAGCATTTCTTTTTTGATTTAAAGGTTCTTATCTCTACTTCTCTCTTTCTTTGTTTCTTTGTCATTCCTTTTGTTTTCCAGCTCAGTCGAGCCATACTAGAAAATCGAAAAGATAAGACGAATGTGCATCTTATCTATGCCAATGTCACCCTAGATGACATTCTGTTGAAGGTAATTAGCTTGCTTCATTTTTTCCCTCATAGATAAGTGTGCAGTGCAACTAGTTTTTCTTTACATGATGAATTAGAAAAAAAATTGTTCAACCAAACGGATGGTACACCTGTCAGAATCATTTACAAAACCTTTGTAGCAGGGCACTCCAAATGGTAGAAACATAAATATGACAAAGCAAATTAAACAGAGAAAGACATCATTGGAAACAAACTAAATGTAATTGGAAACATCAACAGCAATTCCTTAGTTTTGACAAGAGTATAAATTTTTTTTAGAACTATATCTTATTAACCTTTTTATGCAATTCTTGCATATGAAAGAAGATGTACCACATATAAATAGAAATAATACGAGTGACTGAGTTTCACTTATAAGTTACATATGATAAACATGAGGGTCTTTATCATTTTACCATTTTTTAAATATCAGACACATTCAATATCTTTCTCCAAGTCTTTTAAGTTAATTGACTCTTGATATTCATTCTTTTCTTTGATATAGTAATGATGAGAGTGCATTTTTTTATGGACTTTCTGTAGAAAGAACTAGATGCCTTTGCTAGAGATTTTCCTAATCGTTTCAAAGTCTTCTATGTCTTGAATCAGGTCAGTTCCTTTGGTACAACATTTTCTTCAAATTTCTCTCTTTTTAGATGTGTTAAGGGAACACTTGCAAAAGGTATCCCCTTGATTTCAAAAATAAACAAAACAAAACAAAAAAGATCTCTCATTAATGTAAGTATGTGTCAAATCTTTATCAATGATGCTCACTCTATCCCGTAATTGCCAGCCTCCTGTGCCATGGAATGGTGGCATTGGGTTTGTTACCAAGGAAATGATTCAAACCCATTGCCCAGCACCAGCCCCAAATGTTCAGGTGTGTTTCTCAATACTTTAGCCACAAAAAGATTACACAAAAGCAATTTCACAAACTGATGTGACTTGATGTAGTTCATTAAATTATAAAGTTATTTTTATTATAAAACAGATCTAATAGATCAGTTAAAATCACGTCAGTTTGTGAAACTATTTTATATAATCCATTGTGGATGGAGCAGTACTATTTTCATATTGGTGTCAAAGTTCGTTCTCATTCTCATGACACTTGCTCCCTAACTTGCACTCCTCACTCGGCTAAAACTAAATATTTGCAGATTCTAAGGTGCGGTCCACCAGCCATGAATAAGGCCATGAAAGCTCACCTTGATGCACTTGGATACACATCAGATATGCAGTTCGAGTTCTGATTTATTGCCCTTTCTTTGTTCTTTCGTTTTCATGTGTTCTTATGTTCAATCGACACTCTGTGCTTTATCACTAAAAACAACATCACATAAAGGATGATTACTAAGTGTGAATTGAACAACTCGTTGAATAAGTTTACAATCAGAGAAAACTGTTTATAATTGCATGCCAATCGACAAAGGAGGAAAAAAAATACCAATTCTAATGTTTTCTGTTAATTATATTCCAAGGGATGATTGACTAGAAAATAGCGTCAAAATCACGAGGCAAGTTGACTTCCAAACCACCAAGGAAGCCTAAAAATTATAGGAATTCCACGAGTTGTACCTTTTTTTTTTTCCAAACCATTTCTCAGAAACTGAACAAAGGTCAAGGTTCATATGAATCATATCCCGTCAAGACCCTATCTCAATGTGAAGGCGAACCAAACGCTAACTCACAAGTTTTTTTATTCAGAGAGAGAGTAATTGAAGGTCTCATCATTTCGTGAATAGATAACTTTTTTTTTTTTTTTTTTGTTCTGGGGGGGGGGGGGGGGGTGTTCTTGACAACACAATATTTATATATAAAGATACAAATGCAGCCACAACCATTGGATTATACCTCTTGATTATTCAGTTGACAAGATTGGAAAGTTCATCCTTCTTACGTTTACAGCTTTCTCGTTGTATTTAAAGAAAATGCACGCCATCACGAGCATATATTGACACTGGTTTGAGTCAAGATTGATGAAGCCTTTTCCAACACCAAAAACGGAAGAAAATATGATGTTCTGTTTCAATTGCATCATCCTCAGACCAACTTTCATTAACTATTACCAAAGGAAATTTGAGAGGCTTATTCAGCCAATCTTTGAAGAAAGAGTTCATCGCCATGAACCTAAAAACCTGCCACAACCGGCGTTTATCCCTACCTATATCAGCACTCAGAAGCTTCTGCAGTAGTGTTGGCATTCTCTTGTTCAAAGAAGGGACGTTAGATGAATCCTTGTCTTCATTGTGAACAACAGACGAATCCTTCTCCTCTAGCCTCTGCCTCCTGGCAGGCCGATCTCTTTCGTTGCGTCTTCCCCTTTTATTAAACTTGTTTTGGAATCTCCACTTCTTAGTGAACTGCCTTTTGTTCTCTTCCCTTCCATGCCCTTGCTTCTCTGTATCTGACAGATAGTGAGGTGGTACCTCTTCAACTCCCAATTCAACTTGATTTGCTAAAATCTCCTTGAGTTGCTGAAAATTAATATTATTAGACATTTAATTCCATACAGGAAATAAGTTTATAGAAATATATATATATATATATATATGTATGTATAGCTGAAAACTAAAAGTAACCAGAAATAAAACTAACACAGACCAATGAGAAAATGAAATGCCAAGGTAAGTGGGGATGTTTTAGACATTTCTCTCTCCTTCACTTTCCCCCTTTCAGGGAGAGAAATATAGTTTCTACACATTTCATGAAAAAGCAATATATTATATACATGTTGATGTCATTTCCTGGGCTCTCTAATTTGACATTATGAATATGAATAGAGGGGGAAAGATTACCTTGAGTCCTCAGTCTGCCGAGGACCCTTAATATTTGAATATCTTTTATCCGTAAAATGAGGCTATATACAATTTTTTAGGGAACAAAAGAAGCAAAAGCAAAAAAACAAACAAACATAAACAGCATGGTACGTAAGAATTACCTACTTCAGAGTGAGACTGGAGATTGCCAAAGGAAACCCTACGGTATCATCTTGTGAGACATAAAAACAAGTTCCCTGAGCAATTATGGTTTGATAATAGACATATTGGTAGTGCTGAAAAAAAGAAGAAGACATAATGGTAGTGAATAATTATAAAGTACTTAACCACTTTCGACCTAAATAGGTCTTGTCTCTTATATACCATCTTGTGTTCTTGAGCTTTACCTATTCTATTAATACGATGTTTACTTATCAATAATAATAATAATAATAATAAAAAGGTATTAAAGAAACCTAAGCATAATAATAGCTTTGCAGCCTGCTTCTGCAAATGATAAACAAACCAACAGAACATTGATATCAGATGGAAAAACATGGCAGACAAAACATGTCCATGCACAGAAATTTGGTGACAAGTTAGATATTTTTTTAGAACTGCTATTAATTACTATTTCGGACAGCTAATACATTATATACATTCCATTTATTGAACATGATTTGGTTTTGATATAATTAAAAAAAAAAAAATATTGGCGAAGGGCCGCCTTATTTACTTCATAAATATGACTAATACTAGATACAATTTTAACGTGTATAAGTCTTGACACATTTATTTAAAACATATAAATGAATTTTTTCATGAGTATCTCAAATTTGCCTACTTTTTAAAAGGTAATGTGCAAGACTTATATGCCTTATGACTGTATACATTATTATTTTTTTCATGAATATATCTATAAAATGTTTTATCTTTTATTTTTCCATTTATCAACTAGCATTTAAAATATAATGAAATAATCTCGATCGCGACCACATAATGGGTTAGGATTACTAATTAGTTTGGTGCGTGACTCGATTGCACGTGGTAAATTTTTTTTTTTTTTAATCTTTTATTTGAACATATAAAAATGGGTTTTCAATGAAGAATTTCTTTCATTTTTGAATTAATAATAGTTTAGCTTTCTTTAATAAATGAATCTCGTATCTTTCCTACGTACATCAGACAAAAGTACTTAGATAATTACAACATTACAACCTAATACACTAATTAAAGAAAAAATAAATTACATTTTTATATGATTAAATGAGACAACCGTGCATCATTGGTCTTTTAGATCTAGACCATGTGCGAGGCCTACTCCAAATTTAATAATCCTTGAATAATACCAATAATAAAATTTTAGTTCTTTTCTTTTAGAATCTGTTTAAGAATACATGAATTATTCTTATATATTTTCAGACTTCACTATTATTTGATATTATTCATAAATCAAGTGACTTTTCATAGAAAATCTCGAAAACAAAAAATGTTATTCTTTATTCTGAATCTCATCGTTTCAATCATATCGTTGATGTGTTCAAGTGACTTTTCATTCAAATTGCAGAATTATAAAGTCATCCAAATGAAAGATAGCAATGCCTCATATATGTATGTGTGTGTACATATATATCTATATATATATATATATATAGTAGTTGGAATTGTAATGTGCAATGCACATTTGTCTAGTTGCGAGAAAAAATTATGGAAATAAATTACTTTCACTTAAAAGAATCAAAATATCATGTCAAGATGAAAAAAGCTATGTCTATTTATACAATGTAAATGAGGATAAAAAGTAAATTCTATCATCTGAATTTTAAGAATGCTATGTACCAAGAATAGTTTATTCCAAGAAGTAAAGAAAAAAGAAAATCCTAAAAGAAAAATAAACATCACATTTAATAGTCAAAGATTCTTAAGAAGTCGTCTTGTCTTGTATCATTAATTCTGAAACGATTTTAACAATTCAAAATGGTGCAGAAATTTCACATCTTATAATCTTCTCAACCAGAATTAGCACATTACTGAAAATTACCTCAAACTATATTTTAAGATAATTTTACAGAAAAAAAATCATAGGTACAATGCAATTATTTTTTAGACATTCAAAATAGATGTTATATAGTTAAGGTGACGCATACATCATAGAATTATGATATATCATCTGCATTATGAATTGAAATGACATTGGAATTTTTGTTGTGTTGGTTCATTAGTCGGATATCTTTAATAAGCTGTATAGTCCATTAATTTTTAGAAGTTTTGACTGCAATCTCTTACAAATAAGACAAATGATCCTTCATAGATTGAATTTTTAGTGATTGAAAATTAATACAGGAATGATATCTTTAATAAGCAAAAAAAAAAAAAAAAAAAATAGCAAACACTATAAATAAATATATTTGGTATTTTTTGTTTTAGTATTACAATTAGACCATATAACTTTTATTTCTTTGTTAGAAGAAAATTTGCTAAGCTGTTGAACAAAACTACATGAAACGCTAAGGTGCACCCCATGACTGAAAACACCCAACCCAAGCTAGTTCAAAGTCCAGATTGCGATCAGTTTGGTCTGGATTAGAGAGCACAAGTTGCAAACGTCTATTTGTTTGCATCACTTTCGTGGTTCAAGTTGTAACTGAGAACCACTCAAAATTTCTTCGTTAACAATTTTAACTCCATTCATATGCAAGTATAACATCACAAGATTATCATTATTGATACTCATAGAATTTAATTTCTATAGGAATGCTTAAAGAATTCGAAATTAACATATATTCTCTTGCAAGTGGAAATATGGTTCAAAATTCAAATAACTATTCAAAATGACATTGGAGAAGCGGAGTTATTACTAATTCTGTGTCAAAGCAAAATGAATATAACCCTTCTTCTGAAAAGAATTATGAATGCATACATTGAGAGACAGAGAGAGAAGGATTGGTGCTAACAAAATTTTGATAAATTCCAAATATGGTAAATAAAGCATAAGTAGAAGTGAAGAGATAATAACAAATACATATAAATAGCCAGTTGCTGTTTTGAAAGCCAAATATATGAAGTTCCAATCGTCTTTTTAATAATATCTTGTATATCCACTTGAAAATATATATGTTTAAATAAATAAATAAATAAATAAATAATTTTTCTTTCTTTTTATCAATCCAAGATTCAGTTGTTCAATCCAAGTTAGAGAACTATTAACATACTATATATCATCTGATATTATTTGTTATAATCTTTTTTAACTTAAATGAGAACTATTAACTTAACATATAGATGATCTTATTGTCTTTAATGGTGGGTTCATGCCATACATGAATAATAATGGTGGGGTTCATTCCATTTTTTTATCATACCATGCATGAAAGATACTTGGGCTTTTGTTTATTCCTACAATTAATCAAAACTTCTTTATTGATAAAGACAAAGGAAGGCATGAAAAAATCTGAAGAAACTAAATAATTTCTTGCTATTTGCTAGTATCACAATTTTGTTTTTAATGTTTTCATTTTGGTCTTAGTGCGTTCTTGGTTGAAATTGGAAAGTGAGTTCTCTATCTTTAAACTTGAGTGTAAAATGACTTTTTATTAATTTGATAAATATTAATAATGAATTTATATGTCCAAAACAAATCTTAGCAACTAATACATCAGACCATACAAGACAGTATCAATACTACAATACAAAGCAAAAATCAAGCAGTAGCTAGCAATTCAAACCCAACCTCAACACCAGCAATATGCAAACAACACCATTGGATAGGAAAATGAGTATAACAAACAGACCATAAGATTTGTTGATGTGCAGCCCAGAGCAAGCTCTGCAATTAGACCAAATAAAGTTTCTAGCAATTGTCCTATACCACCATCCACTTCCACATTGCTCGAGAACTATAAATAATAAAGGTAGAGCTATGAGTTGATATAAATAAAAGCCATGTATTATAGTTTTAATTTAAATAATTGTGGTTCAAAATCTAGAAATAACATACATACTGCAGTTGTGCAATGTTCGTCTGTTTGCAATAAAGACAATTGAATGTTTTTATTGTACTCATATCCCATTCCTTTGTGGCATTCAGTGCAAGACATGTAATAGAAAGTTTGTTGCAAATCCACGACAATGATTTTTGCTTTAATCCAAAATCTTGATTTCTACATTATATTTAATACACAGAATGATATTTTAATTATAAGAAAGTGCATATATTATATTATGAATTTTATACATAAGGAATGTGAATTTATTTTCAAATTGTTATTTTACTGTTAGAGGTTGCAATGATTTTAAAAGCCCAGCAACATCGTAGATATTAGTTATGGGTTGGATACTATTGGTTAAGGCAGACACATATGTACTGTGCAGGCAATTTTCAATAATGTCATCAAGTAATTGATAATTAATTGTTTCCCTTTAAATTAAAAAGAAAATTGAAATCATAAATAATAATCATAGAAGTTAGTAGAATTCATTTTCAAAGTCGTGAAAAATTCTAATTGAGTCAATTAATACAGTTTAAGTATACAAATGAATTTGAAATTACTAATTATGTCAAATAATAGAAACAGATTGAAAGTAATTAGAAAAAATATGAATTACCACTTTTGTAACTCCGCTGCATTAGGAACACGTTGATTAATTGTTATTATGCTTGCTGGACGAGACGAAAGAGATAGACCTATGTTGGAAAAACATATAAAAAATATTTGTAATGTATAATATTAAAAAACGAGAGTAATTATATTCAAGAGATAATACCACTGTAAGATCTAACTTTGAGTTGTGTGCCTAAAATGATAAGTTTTGCACCAATGATTTCATAAATCTTTTCACATTCCTTACGACAAACCGATCCCATATTGTTAAAAATATAGATTTGAGGCTACAATATTTAAGCAAGATATGTTGAAATTCACTTCATACAAATAAAATTAAATTTATTAAATCTGAAATTTTACAATAATATGCTAACAATTTAAAAAGAATTTTACCTTTAATCAATAAGAAGTATTTCTTGGATGATTATTGGTCCATGTGCCGTGTTGACCTCTCGAGGCAATTTAATGTAAATAGCAACCACCATTAGTTCTAAATAATTAAATTAAGTATTTATTTTTTAGCAATCAATTTGTATTTATAAATAGAAAATTTGTGTATATCCTCTATTCTATTCTATGATATAGTCATTTAGAATTAGATTTTTTCATGGTTCCAATTTTATGTAGCTATGATTTTTATTACGTATAATTGGCTTTGACAAAATACTGGCTGAGGTAAATATACGTCAACAAAATTTAATGTTTGGCCTTGAAATTTATTTATTGTCATTGCAAAATATAATTTGATAGGGAATTGTGTTCGCTTGAATGAGAACCCACTGCTTTCTTCAACATTTGGCAAGAAGGGAATCTTTGGTATAAAAACTTGTTTTCCATTGTAGTGGCCAACAACAATTTCTGCATTAATAACATTGTGATCAAATTTGCGACAAATAAGACGTGTTCCATTGCACAATCCTTCTGAAAGATTAATGTTTCTCAGCAACATGATAGAATAATTTTTTTAAACAACAATTCTTGAGGTGGAAGACCATTTGAAGTCAAGGTGTTTAAGAAATCCTCCATAATACACTGTTCAGATCTATCTATTGTTTCATAAAAACTATAATATCGCGTAATTTCACCAGGAAATATTTGAATGAGTATATCGTTTATTTTATCAACATAATTGTTCTTTGGCATTAGAATATCTTGATTTATAATTTCTGACAACCTTTTTGAATAGTTACGAATATTTCAAATACAATATTCATCAAATTATTCAAAGAATCAACCTCATTTTCATAAATAATAAGTATACTATCTGGAATTCTTATATTTTCTTCAACTGTGACTGGCATGATTCCATTGCCAACTTGGAGCAAATAATTTGAAAAGGTTGGATCTAATCTTACTAGCATATTTTTTGTTAATTCAATCTTAGTCGATGTAGGCCATAGGTATAAAGAAACTAAGCTGGCATCAATTTGCTATTATCTTATGGTTTTTCGAACCACGAGCAAAAATTGGCGAACATCGCCATCAAATACAATAACTTTGCCACCAAATGATAATTCTGAATCATTGATATCTTGTAACATTTTAGCCGATGCTTTTATGAATTATTTTCTAGATATAGGTGTTTAATCCCATATAATCAATCTTGCAAGACCACTTTGTTGCTGGTGATCTTTCTACTTTATGCATGGTTAAGTGGGTTCAGCTTCCTCAACGGAGGAAACTCTTTAGGCCCTCGCTTTGTATATCAGCAAATTCAGTACAGAGAGCCTGATTCATTGCTCGGCGTAAAGAGTTTGTTTCAGTTTGCCAACTCCGATGAACTCTAGGTAATGTCAAGATGAGAATGTATCTTTTTGGTTTAGATGAGATTCAAAATAATAGGGGTATGGGGATATTGATTGGGGCTTTTATTTATTTATTGTTGTTGCAATTAAGTATATGAGCTTGGTCGCGAGTCAGTACTCGGTGTTGGATGCCGAGCGAATTGAGAGGGTGGATGAAAACACGTTTAGGTGTTAGGTGTATAGGATTAAATTCTTCTCATTTGAGGTTTGTCCTGTTTTGCTTGTCAAAGTGTAGGAGCAACCCGATGGGCATTGCATTAGGCTCTTGTCCTTCAAGGTGTTTGCCATTTGGGTGTTTTCACTTTTTCCCCTTTTTAATAATCTTATGAGTGCTTTTGGGTTGAATCTTGTGTTACCTTTTCTAATTTCCGATTTCTAATTCTCTTTTTTGGGTGCAGCTTGAGGGTTCATCGATTGTTGCTGCATAGAATGACAATTTTGACATTTAGACACTTTTTAGCATTTGGTTCATGCATGAATGTTATCGGCACAAAATGGAATCAATTTGTAGAAGGAGAAAAAATGGCTTTGTATGTGTTAGAAACCTAGAACAAGATGAGTGCCTAAATATGGGATTTAGATATTAAAGGGAAAAAAAATATTGATTCAAGGTGGAGTTTGTGGGTACTAAAAAGAATTACCTTGACAATGATTATTTATTGTACAAGGTAACGGTATGAAAAAAATAGGTGTAGTATGTAGATTGAACTATCTGTAACTGGTGGAAGATTTTTATTTTGGGAAATACGTGTCCATTTTGATTGTCTCATAGAAAACTTGCACACAACAATATATATTTGATTCTTTTTTCAAAAAAATGGATATAAGAGTTCTCATAGACAAACCTTTGTTGTTTTTGAATAATTTGGTTTTTGTTTTGTTTTTTTTCAGGACTGCTTTGACATTGATTTGGTATGGGAATGCAGCTTTTATGGTGAACCAAATATCATGTGAGCGCAATAAAAGCAACTCGTTGTTGCAACAATGTAGTTCCTTATCCATGTGTAGGTCATTTTTTTAAGAGAAGAGCCGGTAGCCATCCTCATAGCGGCCTCGTCCAAATTTTATTAATAAAGCCCTCAGTTATGGCAGATGAATACCGTGGTAACATCATTACACTTGGGGGTTTACAAAAAATAATGCTATAAACTAACCCAAAACCAAGTATCAAAACAAGCCAACAAAAGTAAAAAGACAAAAGTCTAAACAAGCCTATAAGAAAAAACATCGAACTCTAAACAAGCCTAAATAAAAGAAAAGCAATTCTAAACAGACCTAGAAAGAAAACCAAAAAACGAAAGACTAAAGATGGAAATAAGGAAGACCTGTATAATCCAACTGCACAATACCTTTTAAAAATCGGAGAAGATCTTGATTATCATTACATGTAACATTCTTGCCCATTTCCCCTTCTCTATCAAGAAAATCTACCGCACTATTACCTTCTCGATATTGATGAACCACCATGAAATTTATTTCCTCAACTTCCTTACGCAACACCTCCCAGAAGTTCCAAAGATACCATAAGGGGTATCTTCTAGTGCGGATCCAATCTACAACAATCTGAGAATCACTTTTGTTGCCCAGATGACTAACATAAGAGGGGGGGTGAATTGAGTTGTATTTAAAAAAATAACAATTATAAATCAAATATATAATATAAAATATAAACAAAATATGAAACAACAATAAATATAAATAGTAAGAGTAAGAGAGAAGCAAACTCAGTATGTTAATGAGGTTCGGCCCCACTGCCTACGTCCTCGCCTCAAGCTACCTCTTGAGGATTCCCAAATCCACTATTCAATCTTCTTTAGGTGGAGATAGAAACCTATTACACCTTTGAGCAGCACCGCTCCAAAGAATCCGTGTAGAACATCCTCTACACTTCCAATCACCTTACACTTGGTGATTTAACTATTCCCCGTGTAGAACACCTTCTACACTTCCAATCACCTCACACTTGATGATTTAACTATTCCCCGTGTAGAACACCTTCTACACACACAAGGGTTATACACACCCTTTTACAAATACAAGAGTTGATAGTAGGTAGACTATCAAAGTACACTCCTCAATGAGTGAGATAGAAACAATACAGCGCAACCTATATCTCTCTCAACAAGAACAAGAATTAAGGCTCAAAACTTTAGAAAAGAGAGAATGAGAGCTTTGAAGAAATGATGCAAAACTTAGTAATAGATGTGTAAGCTCTTGTTGTGAATTTTACAAAACTCAAGTGAGCTATTTATAGGCAAATGAGTTTTCAATTTCAAATTTGAAAAGATTCCCATGTCAAAAATATCATCATTCACTTTTTAAAAATTTCAAATCTAATATTTTTACTTTTTGCATGTGACAAAAGGAGCACACTTTACTTTTCAAAAATTTCAAACATAATATTTTACTTTTTGCATATGACAAAAGGAGCACACTTTACTTTTCAAAATTTTCAAATAAAGACATCTACCTTTTGCATAAGTCAAGAAAATCATCCACCACTTTTGAAAATATTCAAATAAAACATGCACATGTGAAAGATGACAATCAATCATCTTAATATTTTCAAAATTCAAACTTTTAATCATGTCATACACATGTGAAAGATGACAATCGATCATTTTTCAAAATTTTCAAATTTAATTTTCAAAATATTCATGCATATGTGGAAAATGTATTTTAATGCTTTATGATAAAATATTAATTTTGAGCTTTAATCCTAATTTCAAATTTTTTAAGAGATTTACAAAATTACTCTATGATTTTAATATGAACTTGTTCCCTTCTTGCTCATACTTGCTTCTTTGATGTGCTTGATTATATTGTGTGGACAACTTGAGCTTGAGACTCCTTTATTCTTTGGATTCATTTGTTATCATCAAAATCCATTTGTAGATTTATATGAAACTTGAAACCTTGGGTTCAATAATCTCCCCCTTTTTGATGATGACAAATACTTGATAGAACCTGAAACCTGTATTAATAATTAAGCTCCCCCTGAGAATGCGCGTTAGTTTTTCAAGCAAAAATATAAATATAATTCCAAGCATATATAACAAGTTTAGCAATTTAAACAATATTAAAGTTCTAGTCTAAAACTTCTCCTCCTTTTGGCATCATTAAAAAGGAATTATAATTAACTCAATAAAATATATTCCTACAATAACCAATAGACAAATAAAACGCTGCGTTAGTAGAGACTGTAGAAATTATAACCACCCGTGTCCGACAAAACTTGCAAACGTTGAAGCCGAATTTTATCATCTCGATGCGGAAGAAGATTTAAATCCGCTTGATATTATTGACGAATTAGATGTTTCAGAGATTTGAAGATGAATAATTAAAATTATTCGTGTCCGACAAACGATAGAATGGCCTAAGTTCTGTTTCTCCATAACGATAGAATGGCCGAACAATTCTCTTCCACTAATGTTCTAGACTTGAATCAGGAACCCTTGACGCATCAACCATCAATCTTCTCTCCTAAGGCCGTCAATGCCATGATAGGAGCAGAGAACCGTTTTTCTAGTAAGAAAACTTTTGACAATGTGTGTCCAGCATATCTTATATTTCTTTTGACTAATAAGATTTGAAAAGACAATAGTTTGTCTTGTTTTTTATGCTATCTCTATAAAATCAGTTTTAAAGTTCATCCGATTTGCATCAAATCTTATTCTCATCTCTATAACTCATCTGCATTCTTTCAATATTCTCGCTTTAAGTTTTCAATTCATTTCTCAATGGCTCATTCTTCTAACATTCCTCTAGATGCATCCATGAGGTATTCTACATCTCAATCTCATGTCCTTTCTGCAACTACCATTGGCGCCATGTTGCAGCAAGAGAACAACAGTTTGGCTAATAAGCCAGACTCCGATGTTATCTACGACTTGGTGAGTCTCGGGACTCGCTACTCATCCTCTATTGTCGCTTTTTCCCAGCGGCTACAAGTCAAAAATCATGAGGTTGAAAAGCTTAAAGAACAAATTGTTGTACTTCAACGAATTGTTCAAGAGTCTTACACAAGGGAAGGAATCCTTCGGCAGAAGAATAAAAAGTTGAAATCTCTATTGGATTCTTCATTCCGCTTGCCAGTTCCCATGGATAGGGATGACATGATATTGTATGAAAGGAATGAGCGTCTCAAACATGAGGCTAAGAACCTCAAGTTTATGTAAAAGTATTTAAAAAAATATCTCTCTATTTTTATGAACTCTGATCTATCTTTCAAGAGATATTCATAACATGCATCATACCTATTTCTCTTCTAATCATAAATAGTCTATCTTCTGGTAGGGATTTTGTGAAAATGTCTGCCAATTGATCATGTGTACTAGTGAATTCTAATACAATATTGCCCTTTTACACATGATCTCTAAGAAAATGATATCTAATTTCAGTATGTTTGGTCCGAGAATGTTGTATTGGGTTTTTTTTTTTAAAGATTTATAGCACTTGTATTATCACATTTGATTGGAATGTGATTATACATAAGTTTAAAATCCTCAAGTTGTTGCTTCATGTAAAGAACTTGAGCACAACAACTACCCGCAGCAACATATTCTGCCTCAGCAGTAGATAGTGCAACAGAATTTTGTTTTTTTGTTTTTTACTAAACCAGGGAACTAGTGCACGACCTAAGAAATGACATGTTCTACTAAAACTTTTTCGATCATCTTTACAACCAGTATAATCGGTACCTGAATAACTAATAAGATCGAAAGAAGTGTGTTTAGGATACGATAACTCTAAGTCAATGGTATTGACAATATATCTAAAAATCCGCTTGACTGCAATCAAATGAGATTATTTTGGAAATGATTGAAAACGTGCACATAAACATACACTAAACATAATATCTGGTCTACCGACTGTCAAATATAATAAGCTACCAATCATACCTCGATATACCTTCGAATCAACTAGTTTACCGGATTCATCTTTATCAAGTTTAGTGGATGGGCTCATTGGTGTTCCAGTTTCCTTAGCACCTTCCATCCCAAACTTCTTCAGCAATTTTTTAATATATTTTGATTGATTGATGAATATCCCACTTTTTGCTTGCTTAATTTGCAATCCGAGAAAGAATATAAGCTCTCCCATCATGCTCATTTCAAATTCTTCCTGCATAGTCTTAGCAAAAACTTGGCACATATTTTCATTAGTAGCACCGAATATTATATCATCAACATAAATTTGAATCAAAAGAATATCATCATTTTCGTATATAATGAAAAGAGTTGTATCAATTTTTCCTCTTAAAAAGCCTTTTTCAATCAAGAAACTACTGAATCTCTCGTACCGCGCTCTAGGAGCTTGTTTGAGTCCAAATAGTACTTTTGTGAGTTTGAAAACATGATTTAGAGAAATATGATTTTCAAAACCTGGAGGTTGCTCAGCATATACTTCTTCATTTATAAAACCGTTTAAGAAAGCACTTTTAACATCCATTTGAAAAAGTTTGAAATCTTTATAACAAGCATATGTAAGTAGCATTCGAATAGTTTCTAATCTTGCGACTGGTGCATATGTCTCATCATAATTGATTCATTTTTCTTGATTGAAACCTTGGACCACTAGTCGAGCCTTATTTCTAGTAATGACTCCGGACTCATGTTTCTTGTTTCTAAAAACCCATTTTGTTCCAATAATAGTATGATTTTTGGGTTTAGGAACAAGTGTTCAAACATCATTTCTTTCAAATTGATTAAGCTCTTCTTACATAGCTAGAATCTAAGATTCATCAAGAAGTGCTTCATCAATATTTTTAGGTTCAATCTGAGATAGAAAAGCAGTATGATTGCAAATATTTCTAAGAGATGATCGAGTACTTACATCTCGTGAAGGTTCTCCTAGAATTTATTCCGCTGGATGATCTTTCACATATTTCCACTATTTGGTTGCATCTTGTACTAAGTCTTGATGATCTTTCCTTCTATTTCCATGATCTTCCCTTTTGATTTGTCTCCAAATATCATACATCATTTTTCTTTAGAAGTGAAGTCAATGAATTTAGTTTTGTCTTTTGTCACGTATCTTGAGCATCCGTTATCTAAAAATCATTTATTTTTACCTGTAGAATACTTCATGCATACCTACAAAAGCAATTAAAAAAAATTCCTGGTACCCAAGTTCTTTGGGTCCTTTATTTATTAGTATTAGAAGAAATAAGATTTTTAGGTACCCATATGGCCCTAATAGTCATTGTATGTTTTCTTTTAATAGGACAAGCAAAATAATTATGACAATTTCTATTACAAAAATTGCAAATAGCATGTGACATATATGAAGAACTTGAGTGATTATAATAGTATCCTTTTTTAACAAAATTATTTTTATGAAAAGAATTTTGAATATTGGATTTTGATGTAGAAGGATTATCAAATAAGTTTTTATAAAATTTGTATTTTTGTTTTGGCTTATATCCTAAGCCTGCCTTATCAAAAACACATCTTTGACTACCAAGAAGTTTTTCAAAATTTCTTTTTCCATTCGTAAAGTTTTCAATAATATTTTCTAAATCAGTTTTCTTTTTCTTCAACTCAAGATTTTCATCTTTCAAAACAATACTTTCTTTTCTTAAAATATCAATTTCGTTTGTTAAAGAAGAATTTTTCTTTTTCAAAACAGTATACTTGATACCCAATTTTTCAAATTTCTCATATACCTCTTTTAAAACATTTTGCAATTCTTCATATGAAGGATCTTCAATATTATCAAGATTTCTTACCTCAATATCATCTTTAGCCATAAGACAAAGATTTGCTGATTCTCTATTGCTTGCTTCACTATCTGAACTACTTGAATCATCATCCCACATAGCTTTCATTGCTTTTTTACCTTTGTTTCGATCTTTCTTTAGCAGAGGACAATCTGGCTTGATATGATCAGGTTTATTGCATTTATAACAAATTAAAGTGTCATTTTTACCTGAATCTTTCTTGGAAAACTTATTGAAGGATTTCCTTGGAGGAGTTTTATTTTTCTTTAAGAACCTCTGAATTCTTCTTACTATCATCGTAATTTATTCATCTTTGTTGTCATTTTCCTCATCTTCATCACTTTCACTTTCATGTGGAACAGCTTTAAGTGCCAAGCTTTTCTTTGACTTTCCTTCTTCTTCTCCTCTTTTCAATGTGTACTCATGGGTGATAAGTGACCCGATGAGTTCATTCACTTCGAGCTTCTTGAGGTCTCTAGTTTCAAGAATCGCTGTCACTTTTGATTCCCAACATTTTGGTAGAGAGTTGAGAATTTTTCTTACTATCTCCACTTTGGAATAAATTTTGCCAAGAGCTGTCAAACTGTTTATGATGTTAGTAAAACGAGTGTACATACTAGAAATAGATTCATCATCATTCATCTTAAACATTTCATATTCATGAGTAAGAATATAAATTTTTGATTCCTTGACTTGAGAAGTTCCTTCATAAGTAACTTTCAAGTTATCCCAAATTTCCTTTGCTGTAGCACAAGTCATTACTCTATTAAATTCATTACCATTGAGAGCATTATATAATAAATTCATAGTAGTTAAATTCAAAGTATAAAGTCTATCGTCTTCACGATTAAACTCTTCTTCTTTCTTTTTGACCTTTACTCCATCAACCACTTTTGTTGGAATATAAGGTCCATTTACAATGTATTTCCAGATTTCTCGACCATGAGCCTGAAGGAATATTCTCATTCTAACTTTCCAGAATGAGTAATTGTCTCCGCAAAAGAGTGGAGGCCGACTGCTAGATTGACCTTCACCAAATGAAACTGCAATGTTAGCCATAAAATCTTAACTCAAAAGATAGTTAATCTTATAATAGAGCTCTAACTCTGATACCAATTGTTGCCTAGATGACTAACACAAAAGGGGGGTGAATTGAGTTGTATTTAAAAAAATAACAATTATAAATCAAATATATAATATAAAATATAAACAAAATATGAAACAACAATAAATATAAATAGTAAGAGTAAGAGAGAAGCAAACTCAGTATGTTAATGAGGTTCGGCCCCACTGCCTACGTCCTCGCCTCAAGCTACCTCTTGAGGATTCCCAAATCCACTATTCAATCTCCTTTAGGTGGAGATAGAAACCTATTACACCTTTGAGCAGCACCGCTCCAAAGAATCCGTGTAGAACACCCTCTACACTTCCAATCACCTTACACTTGGTGATTTAACTATTCCCCGTGTAGAACACCTTCTACACTTCCAATCACCTCACACTTGATGATTTAACTATTCCCCGTGTAGAACACCTTCTACACACACAAGGGTTATACACACCCTTTTACAAATACAAGAGTTGATAGTAGGTAGACTATCAAAGTACACTCCTCAATGAGTGAGATAGAAACAATACAGCGCAACCTATATCTCTCTCAACAAGAACAAGAATTAAGGCTCAAAACTTTAGAAAAGAGAGAATGAGAGTTTTGAAGAAATGATGCAAAACTTAGTAATAGATGTGTAAGCTCTTGTTGTGAATTTTACAAAACTCAAGTGAGCTATTTATAGGCAAATGAGTTTTCAATTTCAAATTTGAAAAGATTCCCATGTCAAAAATATCATCATTCACTTTTCAAACATTTCAAATCTAATATTTTTACTTTTTGCATGTGACAAAAGGAGCACACTTTACTTTTCAAAAATTTCAAACATAATATTTTACTTTTTGCATATGACAAAAGGAGCACATTTTACTTTTCAAAATTTTCAAATAAAGACATCTACATTTTGCATAAGTTAAGAAAATTATCCACCACTTTTGAAAATATTCAAATAAAACATGCACATGTGAAAGATGACAATCAATCATCTTAATATTTTCAAAGTTCAAACTTTTAATCATGTCATGCACATGTGAAAGATGACAATCAATCATCTTTCAAAATTTTCAAATTTAATTTTCAAAATAATCATGCATATGTGGAAAATGTATTTTAATGCTTTATGATAAAATATTAATTTTGAGTCTTAATCATAATTTCAAATTTTTTAAGAGATTTACAAAATTACTCTATGATTTTAATATGAACTTGTTCCCTTTTTGCTCATGCTTGCTTCCTTGATGTGCTTGATTATATTGTGTGGACAACTTGAGCTTGAGACTCCTTTATTCTTTGGATTCATTTGTTATCATCAAAATCCATTTGTAGATTTATATGAAACTTGAAACCTTGGGTTCAACAACTTTCTATGATTACGTTGACCATATGGAGCCATTTGCACAATCTAATAATATCCAAAATCGCTTTCACTTTCACGCCATTATTCATACCTATACCATAGGAAGCTGAAAAGGCCCCTTTAACCATACTATTCCAATCTCTAATGATACCGCCTTCTCCCGAGTTTTCGAAATTTCCACGTCACTCCCATCGCAATTAAGCTTCACCCAACCTGTATCAATTTTTCCCAGTCTCATAACATTACTTAGCCTCTTCAAATTGAATTCTCCTAAAATCTTCAAATCATAAGTGGATAAATTACTTAAGGAGCCGATATTATTACCAGTAACTTTATTCAAACCCGAACACTCCTTCAAACAGTCACAGTTGTGTCATATTTTCCATCCACTCTAGCCTTGCATCTTCTCTTCCAAAGGCACCACGAGATAAGATAAGGAATTAAGCCAACTAGCATACCTTTAAAAGATGATTTTTTAGCATAATTGAATCATGTAGCTACTCTAATCTTCCACGGTAAATTATGCCTACATGAAATACCCAAAGCAATACTAGCATAAGACCAGACGTCAAGAGCCACGAACCCCATAGAAAAAATGTGGTCATCATTTTCTAGACATCTCCGATCACAATAGTCACAAGCAGAGGCAAGAGACACACCTTTGCTTTGAATGGAGCATCCACAGGCAAGCAATCAAACCAAATTCTCCATAAACAAATAGAAATATGTTTGGGTAACAACTTATGCCAAAACCAATCATGCCAAGGTAAATCTTGACCTCTTTTACGCACCATCTCTCAAGCTGTACTGGTAGAAAAAAGGCCATTAGAGGAAGGCTTCCACACAAACATATCCAGGCCAAGTATACTACTAGGCGGCATTTGTAATATTTCCTCCATGATCTCCTCACCAACCAACTCCCTAAGGATACCCTTATGCCAAAAATTATTAGTCCAGCAATCTTTAATACACATTTTGTTATTAGCAATATCTTTGACCCACATTGAGAGAAGGCCCGACGCCAACCAACGATCAATCTAGAAGGAAGCATTGCCACCACGCACCAGGACTTTCGCATTGTCCACACCTTTTGGCAACATATGAATAATCAATCTCCAAAATCTAGAATCAGTCAGTCTTGCATTATAAGAAGAAATATGACCATTTCTAAGGCATTTGGCATGGAAAAGTTCAGACCAAAGATAATTAGTAGATAGAATTCGATGGGCAAACTTCATATGAAGAAATTTTTGGATCTCTTTAAGGTGTCTCACATCCAACCCACCTTTTTTAGTAGGCATACAGATTTTACTCCACGACCGCCAATGATACTTTCTTTTACCATTTGTCTCCCCCTAAAGAAAATTTTCTGACAATGATTTAATGAGAGCCAACAAAATTGAAGGCACACTCATCACAGACAATAAGTGTATTGGTAAACTTGATAAAATATGCTTGATTAAAATCAATCTCCCACCTGGCGATAACAACTTGAATTTCCAATCGGCGATTTTTTCCTTACTTTTTCAATCAACGGTTCAAAAACTCGGGTTGTCAACCTACCTGAGATCAAAGGCACACCCAAATGGGTGATAGGAAACTTCCCTTCCTTAAAACCCGTAAGGTTCAGCAAACTCCTTTTCCGTGAGGTCGAGATCAAATTAGAAGGAAATATAGCTGACTTGTCTCTTCTAATTTTTTGACTCGACCATTTCTCATAAGTTTTAAATGTGTGCACCAAATTCCTAATCGACCTCTCACCCCCATTAGCAAAAATAAGAATGTCATTAGCATAAAGTAAATGTGAGACCAAAGGAGCACCAACCGTATGATGAAATTTTGCTACCTATCCTTCCTCAAAATTTTTCCTGAGAAGCCTCGTCAACAATTCTCCCATGATGTTGAACAAATAAGTGGAAAAAGGATCCCCTTGTTGTAGTCCTTGTGCTGATTAAAAATAACATTTAAAGGTTCCATTCATCATAACAGAAAACCATTGATTTTGCACACAATTAGCAACAAGCTAGCAATTTTTTTTTAGAAAAACCAAAGGCTCGAATCACATTCAGTAAAAATTCTCAATTCACCCTATCATATGCCTTGACCATATCAACTTTCACCAAAACATTACCACCAACAATTTTTTTATGCAAAGAATGAACCATCTCCTAAGCAAGAGTAATGTTTTTGAAGATACTTCTTCTAGGAATAAAAGCACTTTGTTCATGCGAGACTAACTTATCAAGAATACAAGTTAGTCAATTCACAATAATCTTCAAAATTTTTTTATAAGCCACATAACACAAACTGATAGGGCGGAATTTATCAAAGCTAGAGGGTTCTGAAACTTTAATATAAGAACAATAAAAGAGGAAGAATAAAATTCGATAAGAGAAGCGCCCCTGAAAATATCACTAGCGGCTTCCACAACATTCTCCTTGATAATATCCCAGCAAGAAATATAAATTCTGATCCAAAACCATTAGGACCCAGTCTATTGTTCTTTGGGATAGGGAAAAAAAGCTTGCTCGACTTCCATTTCAGAATGTTCCACGCATAGCCATCGATTCTCATCATCTGAAATTTCCTTCTCAATAAGCATCGACAAGTCACAAGTTTCCATTGTAGGCGACTCGGAATGGAAGTTCTGAAAAAATTCCTTAGCCTTCTCATGTACTTTTTTAACATTATTCAATACTCTCCCATCCACAAGAACCATTTTATTAACACGGCCTTTACTTCGTCTCTGAGTACTGACCGGATGATAAAATTTTGAGTTTTGATCTTCCTCAGTCAACCATTCTTTGCAATTTGGCCAAGGCGAGAGGCTTCCCTTTTTTTCCATAATTCAATCTTAGTTTAAATAGCCATAAAATCATCCTTGAGCTCCTCAAAGAAACCCATTTGGAGATGGTTTTCCAGCAAATCCAACCTCTTCTCCAGAGCATGTAGATTGGCATCCACTCTACCAAACACAATTTTATTCCATGCACGAAGCGCAATCTTAGTTCTTTTTAGCTAGATAGAGAGCTTTAAAAGCCTAGTCGCATCTTCCTACATATTCCAGGCTTCCTGCACGTACAAAGAGAAACCTTCATGCAAACACCACATATTAAAAAAGCAAACGGAGATGGCCCATAGGAATAAACAGGCTGGTCTGAGAATACAACCATCGGGCAGTGGCCAGAAGACTTGCGGCTCAAATACTTAAAATAAGCTGAAGATAAAAGATTGGTGAATGCATTATTCATGAGTACTCCATCTAGTTTTGCCCAACTTCTGGACACTCCCCCATGCTCGTTACACCAAGAAATGCTTTGACTAGAACTAGATAAATTCAAAAGACCACAACGATCTATACAATCATTAAACTCCGACATCGAAATTATAAGTCGAGGACTCCTACCAATTCTTTTTGAATCCCTACGAATAACATTAAAATCACTCATTACTAGCCATGGTTGATCCATGGATAGCCTCTTTTCTAAATTATGTCATAACTCTCTTCTATCAACATAAGAGCACTTGGCATAAACAAAAGTAACAATCACACGGTGATCATACCTTTTAAACCACCCAGTCACGGATTGGGACATGCAGAGCACAACTTCAAACCTATAAGAGATACTCCAAAACACCCACAACTTACCACCTTTATTAGCATTAGAAACATAACGATTAAAATTTAAAAAACGCCCAAGAGCAGCCATATGGTTTTTAGCAACAAAAGGTTTCGAAATTGCAAATAAAGAAACCTGAAATTTATTAAAAAGCTTTTTCAATCTTCCTTTAGAACTACCAAGCCCTCTAATATTCCAGTAGAATATTGTGTCAATCATAAGTTCAGTTTTTGAGCTCGGGTATGCACCCATTGTGATTTCCTTACTGTCTTTTCCTTCTCCATTGTAGATTTACCATTTGTCGAGTAATGATCTATATCAAAATCATATAATTTTTCTTTTCCCATCATCACAGGAATTTCGCCCTCTTCTTGATCAGATTCCGAGGCCCACTCCTGCTCCCCCTGAAGGCGGACAAGCTTACGAGCATCCGCCACATCATTCAGCACCTCTTCATGTGGCACCTTTGTATTAGGTACCTGCACCTGCGACTGATTTCAATTGGGAGGATCCTGCTTTTTACTATCACGCCACACTTCTTTGCAATCATTATCACTATCTTTGGCACTATTATCTAGCACTTTTTTCCCATTATCCACTTGTGAATCAACATAAACCTCATCAGCTTTATTTTCAACCATTGGCTTCTCCACCATAGCCTGTATAACCGGCTCACCTATAGCATGATGGGCAACAATAACCTCAGGAATTTGCTTCAACACATGAGACTTTTTTTTCAAAAATTTTACTTCCCTCAACCACACATTGCGAATTACTGGTACTAGCATCATGAATTCCCTTGGTATCCCTTTCTTCAAGAACCAGATTTGCCATCGATCCATCTTTAGTATTTTTTTTGCTGCCAAACCTATTTACCTTTCACACGTTCATCCTCCATCTGTTTAACTACAATCCTACAAACAATTGAAGTATGCCTTTGTCAAAAGCATTTCGAACAAAACAAACCAGGATTTTCATATTTAGCTTCCTGCCAAATACAATGCGACGAAGATAAAATGATAGAGAAACCTTTCACCGGCTCCATGGTCAAGTCCACTTCTCCATAAATCCGCACTCTAGAGGCACGGGTATGATTAAGCGTCACATTGTTAGTGCCAAGATAACAACCAGATTGTGTTGCTATAATCTGTAAAAAATTCGTTCCGTAGAGGTGCATAGGAAGACCAAGCAAAAAAATCTATTGAGAAGACAAAAAATGTTCTATTCCATAGTCCTCCCTTCACGTGCCTATCCATGCACAAAATCACGCTCGTTCTTCATATGAATGAGAATATTATAATCGTCCATGAAACTAATCGTCAAAATTTTCGTTAATCCCCGTGTTTTCACAATGAACAATCTAAATTTATCAATAGATGGTCGAACTTTCATAAACTTCAGTACCAATGCGAAGTGAAAATCTTCAACAACTTTGATCATCTATGATTTCAAAATTATGATTTCAACAATTTTGAAAGTCGGATTCTTCACTTTCGTCTGATTCATCTGTGCATAAAATTTCATCTCATTCCCAAAATGACATGCGTTCCTCACCGATGGAGAGGACATCTGGCGGTAGGCGTCATCCCAACCACCCTAGACGAGCAGAGAAACAAGAAAACGAACAAAATATGGAAATACCAAGAAATCTGAAAATTCCAGAAATAGAAAGATACAATCACCTAAAATTGCCTTATGTCTGCTCAAATACAGGCTAGCATTGTGTGTGCAGGTAATTTATTCTAGGTCTTTACCTTCATCAAGACCTGCTTCCTTTTGATGGATTTTTTTTAGCTTGGGTTTGTATTCTTCCTTGTAGTTTCTTTGTTGCCTGCTTAAAAGGGGTGATGTTTTGGTGTGGTGCTTAAATTTTACATGTGTACTGAGCTGTCCCTTTTCTTATTAACCATTGTGGTTTTGCTCATTGTCTCGACTAATTAAGTGCTTATATGGAGCTTCATCTCTATTTGATTATGGATCTAGATTCAGTAAGCGATGATGAAAATTGAACTATAATGTAATGCAAAATTCAACTTCAATTGCCATTTTAATAACTGTTATCTATATTATTTCCCTGGTTTGCAAATACAAGCATATGAACTAACTTATGCCTTTTAAAGCATTTTATTAGAGAATTGTAACGATCAGTTTTCATCCCATTGTTTATTTGGCAGTGCAATGGCATTGGTATGCTCTTCCTTCTCTTTTCTTTCTTTTTCTCAAAGGATTTCAGAATCTTGAATCTATTTTTCAAATGCACTTTTCAATAGAGATATATGGGTAACTTATTTTATTTTGGCATATAAATTAATATTATTATTATTATTGATGTGTATATTACTTTACCACATGTATGGTTTGATATATATCATTAATTTAAAAAGAATATATTATTTTTGTAAAAAAACTGTTTCATCGAACTAAGCAACACACGTTGCTCCCAACCTAGTGTATATATATATATATCAACTTCGATTCTCTTGAATGGAGAACTTATTTATACATATGTACATGTATTAAGAACAATCGATACTTGAAAGTTGAAACACATTTTTATGTGCATCTACAAAATAATGTATAAGGCAAAAGGGTATGGACAAAGCTTGATTATTTATTGCATTATTATTTGGAGGGCAGGGTGATCGACTTTGACCATTTTGGATAGGGGAGAGCTCGGTCCGGTTCGGTCAATCCTAGGCGGGTTCGATAGACTGGACCGGACTTATTCGGTCCAGGGTTTTCCCACCCTAGACCGGACCGAAAACCCATAGAACCAAACCAAACCGGTCCATTTCGGATCTGGGCCAGTCCATTCGGTAAAAAATATACACTTCACGTGTGCAATAAATCCTAAAACAAAATTAAAAAATATACACTTCACATGTGTAGTAAATCTGTCATTATCAATTTCACATATGCAGATAAAATAAAGATGATCTATTGAAAGAGAGTAAGAGAGATTGAGTTAGAGAGAGAGATAGACCGAATAGGATTTGCTGGGACGCTGGCGGTATGCCGGTGATTGCTGGGTGAGGCGAGATTGGGATTTGTAGTGCCACTGACTGCCGGGCGACGCAGGGAGTAGTGGCACACCGGAGTAGTTAGGGACTAAGGTTTTCAAAATGGAATGACCGAATGAGTTTGAACAACGAAGGGCGAAGGGCAAAGGTTAATTAAAAGGGTTGCGTGAAATAACGCCGTTTCACGCAACCCACTTAATAACTGTGTTCCAAACCCAGCACTGGATTGCGTGAAACGACGCTGAATTAGCTTTAAACGACGCCGTTTAGGGTTAAATTTGCACTAAACGACGCCGTATCTTGTAGCATTACAAGATTTTCAGATTTTTTAATTAACTTTCTAACATTCTAATTAACAAATAATATGTGTAATTAAATAATATATATTTTTTCATATTTGGAAAAAATATATATTAAATACCATATTAATTAAATATATATTATTTAATTACACATATTAAAATATATTAAACACATTATTTGTTAACTTAATTAGAATGTTAGAAAGTTAATTACAAATTAATTACAAAACAAGTTAAACCCCAATATAATATATATATATATATATAGTTATCATTTATACAATAAAGAATGTAATAATACATTGATATTACATAAATCATATATATATATAGTGATAAACTTAGTAGTTACTAGTTAGTATTTAGTATCAACTATCAATAGTCTAAGACTCTAATACTTTAATTTATAACTAACATGTTATAGTATTATAAATTGAAGTTATTTAACTAACATATACTATACTAGATGAGTAGATGTTATTAACTTATTTTAATACTAACATGTTATTTGTTAATTTAACTATACTAATTTAACTAACATATACTATACTAGATGTTATTTTAATACTCACAAGTCACATGTATCTACACTTATACATTAAAGATTATGATAATATATTAAAACCAATATACTAAATATATAAAGTTATAGACTTAATACTAGTCCAAATTTCCAATCCTATAATCTATAAGACTATAACTAATAAGTATAGTAACTAATTAACTATAGACTATAGTCTATAGTATATGACTCTATAGACTATGCTAGACTACTAGAAAAATTGATAATACTAATACTCTTATTAAACAATAATCTATGTAGTTATAGTAATTTGATAATACATTCATATTAAATATTATATATATATATTAGTTATAGACTCTAAAACTATAACTAACATGTTAATTGTTATAGTATTATAAATTTAACTAACATATACTATACAATTATAAATTTATACTAGATATTATTTTAATACTAACATGTTAATCTAACTATGCTAATACATTATACTATATAAACATATACATATACACTATACTATATTTATACTATAAGTTTATAACTATTAACTCTTACAATATGTTAATAAATTAAATTAATGCAATATATACTAAATTATTAATATGATATATTTAGTGAATTAGTTTTAATGTGTTATTGTTATTCTTAATGTATAAGTTAATTAAATAATATATAATATATTTAAAATATATATAAGGTAGGTTTGGTCTGGTCCAGGATGGAAAAGGCCTAGACCGGGACTGGGAAACCTACCCAGTCCAAGAATTTTGGACTGGGACCGACCGGGACCAGACTTGATGGTCTGACCATATCTCTGTACATGAATACGTTTGAATCTATGTTTTGAATTCCGTTCCGTTCCGGCCGGAACGGCCAGAATGTTTCGTTCCGATGCCTCAACCGGAACGGGATACCACCTTATTCCGTTCTAGTCCAAATTCCGGCCGTTCCGGTCAAATTCCGGCAATTCCGATCAAATTTTGGCCGTTCCGGTACGAATTCCGGCCGTTCCGGTCCCTATTGCGGTTTAGATTATTTTTGTATTTTTTTTTGTGTTTGAATGATATTTTTTTTTAATTTTAAATTTAGATGATATTTAATTAATTTTAGAATATAAAATATATTTATATGCTTTGTAATTTTAAAAATGTTTTTTTTTAAATATCATTATTTTTAATATTTTATCTATTTGTTTATTTTTGTATCTCAACTCAAATTTGTATTTTTTCAACTTCCAATCATTTTATAAATTTTTAATTCTTCTAATATGTATACATATATATGATACACACTTACATATATATATATATATGTTTTTATTCTATTAATTGTTAGTTTATATATATAAAAATATTTATTATAATATATAATTAATCCCGAAACGGAACACCGGAATGAAACGGAACCGAAATATTCCATTCCAGTGCCTCAACCGGAACGGTCACCGGAACGGAATTCAAAACTTTGGTTTGAATGCCTCTACAGCCGATATTTCAATTCCCCACAATACAGCTATTATTTCAACTCCCCCACAACATTTATTATTGTTCATTCCAGATCTCATCCCATTAAATATAATAAAGAGATAATTTACTATCATTTTAATTATATTAAATTAATAAAACAAAATGAATATAATGATCTCCAAAATAACATTATAATTTGATCAAAACTTTTATATGCAGATACTTTTACGTACTCTTTGTCCACTCCACTAATGTGATTAGTTACATCACTTTTCTTAATATAAAATAATTATTTTGGCCAATCACATAGTTGAGTACGCAAAAAATATATAAAAATGACTGTGTTCAAAGATAAAAGAGTGCAGGTATTAAAGCCAATTATTTATTAGTGGGAAATGAAATATGCTAATTAGAAAAATATCCAAAGTAATCAAGAGAATATTGCTTAAATGGCACTCTAATTTAATTCTCTATCATATATCATTCCAAAAAACATATCTCGCCAACAAAATTCTTATTTATCATCCTATTAATCATTATCGATATAAGAATATGATAATAAATAATATTTTAATTATGAAAAATCACATTAATGGATAATAATTAATTTTTTTTTATAAATATCACTTCAAGCCTACTTTGAAAGTTGGACCTTGCCTAACCTAGCCCTGGCCTAGAATTCATTGTTAGTGGATTGGATTTAATTAAATCTTCCAATTGGGCTTGATTTCATGCCCAAACCCAAATTCATGAACATGATTTTATTTTTAAAGCTCTACTACATATAATCATTTTTTGCATTCTGTTTATGCACTTCATTAATATGATTGACTAAAGGGATGCAATAAATCACATTTATAGAATGCACAAGAAAAACACAAAAATAACTATACATATTTTTTTTTTAATTTGTGTTTTTGTTAAAATGACAAGAAATGTGAAAGACATTTTCTTTTGATGGATGATCTCTTGCTTGATTCCTTTTCTAAATTTTACAAACCTACATTGAGTCCATGGAAGGAAAGGGGGAAGAATGAGGAGAATAAAGTAAAGCACAAAATGGACATGGTTATTTAATACCCATCATCTCTAATGTAATCTATTGAAAAGTTGCTTGCAAAAATGTTTGAGTTACCATACAATGTGACCTTTGAGTCTCTCAAAATGGAGCTCATGCAAATTCCCTATGCCCACTTGCTCAAGATAGCCATTGCTCTATCTTTGGTTGCCATATCTGTTGCCTATTTATACTTCACCAAGAAACCCAAAGGTATGATTAAGTCTCTTCTAATTATCCATAGATTGATAAAAGAAAATATAGGTGTTATAATGTTTTAACAATGTAAGTATTAGGTACTCTTGAAATACGGTCACATAATACCTTGTTCTATCACATAATATTGTCATGTCAATTAAAATTGCTTATGTAAATTAAAATAGGCACACTTTTAATTATGTGTAATAATATATGCTTGTAGACATTTCTCCATGAATATATACCTAACATAATAACTAAAGGGTTTTGTGTGATATCTCATTCTAAAAAGTGATGAAATCTCACATTATTTATAAATGAGAAGTTCTTATTTTTTATAATGTTTTAAATGGCTCTAATTGTATCAATAACTAGTTTTTTTTTGTGCAAAACATAATTTCCTGTTTTGGTTTATCAAGTTTTCTTATGGTTTTAAATTCCTTCTTTGCCAAACATATGATTGTTCTAGTGATGTCTGTTCAGGTTGTTTAGATCCTGATAAGTTCAAACAATTCAAACTTGTTAAGAAAATTCAGCTGAGCCATGATACTGCAAGCAAGAGGCATATATCATATGGAGGGAGAGGCTTTGGTATGGTATCAAGAGGCATAGATTATTAGACAATTATTTGATTGGGATATGTTGGTGCGTGCATTGATGGTTCATTTTGGGACAATGGCTTACAACGACTGTTTGGATGTATTGACTCGATTGAAGCAAACCACCATGATGGCTGCTTACACGGCTGACTTTGAGGCCGCATCAAATAGGGTTCACGGTTTCTCTGATCATCATAGATTGAGCTGTTTTATTAGTGGCATAAATGATGAGATATGGCTCCCCCTTCGTATGTTCAACCCACACAATTTAACGATTGCCTATGGATTGGAATGGATTCAAGAAGAGTGCCTAACTAGCCTCAAGAAAACTACCAAGTTTTCTATGGAAAATAGGTCTTTTTCTCTAGCCCTTTTTCATAGAAATCCTGGCCAGTCAAGTGAGAATAGCTTCATAAATCAGAAATACAATCCCCTGTTAAGAAGGTTTTCTTGACTTCGATGGATGAAAAAGTCGGAAATGGTTATGCTTCCATTGCGAAGAAAAGTGGAATCCTAACCATATTTGTGAAAAACCTAAGATCTACCTCTTCCAAGGCTTTGAAGAAAGGGAGGGAAGTGAAGATCATGAGGAAGTGGCGGCTGAATAAATCCAGGAAATATAAGTGTCTGAGCAGCCCGTGATTGTAGAACTAGAAATTTCTTTAAATGCCATCACAAGGACTCCTAGCCCTAAAACCTTGCATGTTAAGGGGTGGATTGGATCTCAACAAGTGGTCATTTTGGTGGATACAGGCAGCGGACAATTTTTTAGACCCTTCCATTGCTTAAGGTGCTAAGTTGTGTATGAATGAAACTAAAAAGATCAATGCGAAGGTCGCAAATGGGAAAATGGTGCGGGGATTCGGGCATTGCAGCAAAGTTAGCACCAAAATCCAAGGTATTGTCTTCCAACCTTCCTTTTACATGTTATCCTTAGGGGGTTGTGATGTTGTGTTAGACGTCGATTGGTTGAAACCTTTGGAAAATATTGTGTTGGATTTTGCACACTCCATTATGAAATTTTAGTATATGGGGAAATTTGTCCAGTGGTTGGGTTTGAAATTACGATGGTTGTCCATTAATGAAGGCAACAAGGCAATGCTTACTACTTTGTCTAAGGGTAAAGGAATATTTCTGCAATAAATTGTGGAGAAAAAACAGAATCAGCGTTCAATTTGGGGGAAAGAAGTGCAGAATTTAACCAGAAAATTCAAGCTGGTTTTTAAGTTGCCGAGAGGTTTACCACCCAGCCATAGGATCATAGAATTCCACTCAAAGAGGGTACCCAACCCATAACAACGAGATCCTATCGTTATCCCCATTATCAAAAATCTAAAATAGAAAAGATTGTGGTTGAACCATTAGACTCGGTTGTGGTGAGGCCTAGTACTGGTCTGTTTTCATCTCACATATTGTTGGTGCGTAAGGCGGATGGGAGTCGGTGGATGTGTATGGATTACTGGGGTCTTAATCAAGAGATGGTGAAGGATAAGTTTTCAATTCCTTTGATAGACGAGCTGTTTGATGAGTTGCATGGCTTGGTGGTGTTTTCCAAGTTGGACTTGTTGTTCAGATACCACCAAATCAGGGTAGCACTTGAGGATGTGCTAAATAGGGCCTTTAAGACACACGAGAGTCATTATGAGTTCCTCGTGATGCCCTTTCGGTTGACTAATGCCCCTTCAACCTTCAAAAGGTTGATGAATGACGTTTTTAGACCATATTTTAGGCGATTTGGGTTAGTATTATTTGACGACATTTTGATATACAACAAATGTTGGTCAGATCACATGGGGCACTTGGAAAAAGTTCTAGAAATCCTGCAAAAGGAACTAGCTTCATGCAAAATTATCGAAATGTAAATTCGCGGTGTCAGAAGTGGATTGCTTGATGCATGTCATAAATAAATAAAAAAGGAGTTATGGCCAATCCTTGCAAAATTGCCAGCATGTTGGACTGGCCCTTTCCAGTTAATATTGGACTGGCAGATCGAGAGTCTTATGCGAAGAGGAAGACAAGAAGTGAATTAAAGTGACTGAACTAAAGACTTAGATCGAAGTGAAGTGGAGTTGAGCTCGAGACACAACATTTCAATAAAGGGAGAGCTTCAGTCATGCTGGGCCACCAAAGGAGTCAATGGGTCTTGCTGGGACTTGTCTTAGGTGTCTTGGTATGGGCCTTACTCAGTTAATGAGGGAAGCATCTGAAATAAGATGTAATGGGCCCGTTTTGGTAAGTCACCAAAACGGGGCCTATAATCCTTTATTTTTATGTTTTCACAGTCTGGTCTTTTTATCATTGCGTAAGTTGTTTGGGAGTGGGGATATAAGCAGAGAGTGGAATGTGGAGGACTCATTCTTGACGTTTGGAGTTTAGCTAGCGGTAGAGAGACTGGAGGAAGAAGTGGGCCTCAAATCCCCTTCATCGTGGTTATACTTAATGAAATACAGTATGTTTCTTCATCTTCATGCTTGTTTTAGGGTTTTTGCATGGCTGTGGTTTCCTATTTATTATCGTGTTTTAAGTGTAAAATCTGTGAGAACCTTAACAAGTTCTGATTTACTGCCCTTCCTTTATTCTTTTGTTTTCAGGTGTTCTTATATTCAACCGACACTTTAACTCATGCTTTTGTCAATAAAAAACAGCTTCACATAAAGGATGATGTTGAACAACTGGTGGAATAAGTTTATAATCAGATAAAAATGTTTCTGATTGCAAAAAAATATATTATTTTTGTAAAAAAATTGTTTTGTTGAACTAGGCAACGTGCTTCTCACGTTACTCCCGACCTAGTATATATATATATATATATTTCTCAACTTCGATTTTCTTGAATGGAGAACCTATTTATACATATGTGCATGTATTAAGAACAATTGGCACTTGACAGTTGAAACACATTTTTATGTGCATCTACAAAATAATGTACATAGCAAAAGGGTATGGACAAAGCTTGACTATTCTATTGCATTATTATTTGGAGGGTAGGGTGATCAACTACGACCAATTCAGAGAAGAGAAGATGGCTTGTTGGTCTAACCATATCTCTATAGATGTATATGTTTGAATGCCTCTACAGCCAGTATTTCAATTCCCCACAATACAGCTATTATTTCAACTCCCCCACAACATTTATTATTGTTCATTCCAGATCTCATCCCATTAAATATAATAAAGAGATAATTTACTATCATTTTAATTATATTAAATTAATAAAACAAAATGAATATAATGATCTCCAAAATAACATTATAATTTGATCAAAACTTTTATATGCAGATACTTCTACGTACTCTTTGTCCACTCCACTAATGTGATTAGTTACATCACTTTTCTTAATATAAAATAATTATTTTGGCCAATCACATAGTTGAGTACGCAAAAAATATATAAAAATGACTGTGTGTTCAAAGATAAAAGAGTGCAGGTATTAAAGCCAATTATTCTATTAGTGGGAAATGAAATATGCTAATTAGAAAAATATCCAAAGTAATCAAGAGAATATTGCTTAAATGGCACTCCAATTTAATTCTCTATCATATATCATTCCAAAAAACATATCTCGCCAACAAAATTCTTATTTATCATCCTATTAATCATCATCGGTATAAGAATATGATAATAAATAATATTTTAATTATGAAAAATCACATTAATGGATAATAATTAAATTTTTTTTTTTTATAAATATCACTTCAAGCCTACTTTGAAAGTTGGACCTTGCCTAACCTAGCCCTGGCCTAGAATTCATTGTTAGTGGATTGGATTTAATTAAATCTTCCAACTGGGCTTGATTTCATGCCCAAACCCAAATTCATGAACATGATTTTATTTTTAAAGCTCTACTACATATAATCATTTTTTGCATTCTGTTTATGCACTTCATTAATATGATTGACTAAAGGGATGCAATAAATCACATTTATAGAATGCACAAGAAAAACACAAAAATAACTATACATATTTATTTTTTTTAATTTGTGTTTTTGTTAAAATGACAAGAAATGTGAAAGACATTTTCTTTTGATGGATGATCTCTTGCTTGATTCCTTTTCTAAATTTTACAAACCTACTTTGAGTCCATGGAAGGAAAGGGAGAAGAATGAGGAGAACAAAGTAAAGCACAAAATGGACATGGTTATTTAATACCTATCATCTCTAATGTAATCTATTGAAAAGTTGCTTGCAAAAATGTTTGAGTTACCATACAATGTGACCTTTGAGTCTCTCAAAATGGAGCTCATGCAAATTCCCTATGCCCACTTGCTCAAGATAGCCATTGCTCTATCTTTGGTTGCCATATCTGCTGCCTATTTATACTTCACCAAGAAACCCAAAGGTATGATTAAGTCTCTTCTAATTATCCATAGATTGATAAAAGAAAATATAGGTGTTATAATGTTCTAACAATGTAAGTATTAGGTACTCTTGAAATACGGCTACATAATACTCTTGTTCTATCACAGAATATTGTCATGTCAATTAAAATTGCTTATGTAAATTAAAATAGGCACACTTTTAATTATGTGTAATAATATATGCTTGTAGACATTTCTCCATGAATATATACCTAACATAATAACTAAAGGGTTTTGTGTGATATCTCATTCTAAAAAGTGATGAAATCCCACATTATTTATAAATGAGAAGTTCTTATTTTTTATAATGTTTTAAATGGCTCTAATTGTATCAATAACTAGTTTTTTTTGTGCAAAACATAATTTCCTGTTTTGGTTTATCAAGTTTTCTTATGGTTTTAAATTCCTTCTTTGCCAACCATATGATTGTTCTAGTGATGTCTGTTCAGGTTGTTTAGATCCTGATAAGTTCAAACAATTCAAACTTGTTAAGAAAACTCAGCTGAGCCATGATACTGCAAGGTTCAGATTTAGTCTTCCTACACCCACTTCAGTATTGGGTCTTCACGTCGGACAACATATAATGTGCAGGTTTAAGTAACTGATTCTGTCAGTGTCAATAATATTCATAATTGCAATGCATTTGCCTTCTGCATAACTCTGATGTTTTGTTGAAACATCAGAGTTGTGCAAAAATATTTACAATGTGCAGGTTTTTCACGAACACTTGAAAAGTTCTCTGAGGCTTTGAAACCTTCATCAAATATAGATTATAGGTGCCGAGAAGAAATTTTTGAGTCCTCTGTATAATGTCTGAACTATCTTTTGATAAATTGAGTTATTTGTTTGCTCATTTTGTCAATATCTCCAGTTAAGCTTATTGACTATGATTGTTCCAACAGTTTTTCAAACTCTCTTTATGTTGATTTTATCAATTCTCATAGTTTAATCTCACCAAGAAGTAAATCCTCAAAACTTAGTTGTCTTTATATACAAATAATGGACATCTAGTTGATACGATAACTGACAAAAACTAAAACCTAACAAGTGTTCCCTGGTAAAGCAGAGGAAAGGATGCCCAAGGTGAAGAAGTGATTAGACCATATACACCAATTACTTTGGACTTTGATGTGGGTTACTTTGAACTGGTTGTAAAGGTATATCCCATCATCTCCCTTTCATATCTAAAAGCATGTCTTTGCTCATTCATTTAAGTGTTATTTAGCATAGCTCAGTGTCTCACTTTGATTTTTCATATGAAAGATGTATCCCAAGGGAAGGATGTCCCACCATTTCAAAGAGATGCGAGAAGGCGATTACCTATCTGTGAAGGGCCCCAACGTACATATTCTATCTTTTGAGAGATAACCACTTGTTAGCCATGGAAATTGTTGATAGATTGTTTAGAACTTCTGTTATGTACATAGTGTTGGCACCTTACAGTTGGTGACAATATTATGCATGAACTCCAGTTACCCATCAATGCAAATTCTACTAGAATATGGTTGTGAGGACTATGCAAATCATTGCAAAACCTTTCATAATCACATTGTGGACTGAAATGGAACTCTTACCATTTGTAGGTTTTAAACAACTAGTAGTGATGAGTTTGCCTTCAAAATGTTGTGAACAAAATTATTTAAACTATCCATTTTGGACCATATCCACTTTACTTCTACATTAGATCCTGCCCTATTATCTTAAGCAACAATGGGACCTAAGTCAATTGGTATTTTGTATTGCATACTCATTAGAACCAAAATTTTTAAATTCTCTTTTTGGCATTTTATGAGTTAAATTTTCATTCTTAAAAGGGGAACTTTAAATACAAACCTGGCCAAGCTCGAGCTTTTGGAATGCTTGCAGGTGGATCTGGCATAACCCCAATGTTTCAGGTACATATGTCAGCATTTAAAAACCAAAACTTCTTATCAAGCATTTTGTTGATTTAAAGGCTCTTATCTCTACTTATCTCTTTCTTTGTTTCTTTGTCTTTCCTTTTGATTTCTAGCTCACTCGAGCCATATTCAAAAACCGGAAAGATAAGACCAATGTGCATCTTATCTATGCCAATGTCACCTCAGATGACATTTTGTTGAAGGTAATTTTCTGCTTCATTTTGTTGTCCCTTATAGATGAGTGTTCAGTGCACTAGTTTTTCTTTACTTGATAATTTAGAAAAAAATTTCTCAACCAAACAGATAGTACAGCTGTCGAATCATTTACAAGACCTTTGTAGCATGGCAATCCAAACGGTAGAAACATAAATAAGACAAAGAAAATTACATAGAGAAAGGCATCAATGGAAACAAACTAGTATAATTGGAAATAACAATAGCAATTCCTTAGCTTTGACAAGAGTATGAGATTTTCTTTTAGAACTGTATCTTATTTTACCCTTTTTCTGCAATTCTTGCATATAAGAGAAATGTACCACATATAAAAAGTAATAATTCATGTCATAGATTTTCACTTTAAGTTACATACGATAGACATGAGGGTCTTTATCATTTTACCATTTTTTCAATATCATACACATTCAATCTCTTTCTCCGAGTCTTTTAAGTTAATTGTCTTTTGATTCATTCTTTTCTCTGATGTAGTAATGATGAGAGCGCATTTTTCTATGGACTTTCTGCAGGAAGAGCTAGATGCCTTTGCTAAAAATTTCCCTAATCGTTTCAAAGTCTTCTATGTCTTGAATCAGGTCAGTTTCTTTGGTACAAGATTTCCTTCAAATTTCTCTCTTTTTAGATGTGTTAAGGGAACACTTGCAAAAGATATCCCTTTGATTTCAAAAAATAAAAATAAAAAATAAAAAAAGATATCCCCCTGGTGTAAGTATGTGCCAAATTTGTATCACTGATGCTCACTCTGTCCCATAATTGCCAGCCTCCTGTGCCATGGAGTGGTGGCATTGGGTTTATAACCAAAGAAATGATTCAAACCCATTGCCCAGCACCCGCCCCAGATGTTCAGGTTTGTTCTCTATTACTTTAGCTACAAAAAAATTACACAAAAGCAATCCCACAAATTAATGTGACTTGATGTGATTCATTAAATTATAAAATTACTCTTATTATAAAGTAAATCTAACAGATCAGATAAAAACAAATTAGTTTGGGAGACTATTTTGTATAATTACTTTTGGATGTAGCAGTACTCTTTTCATATTGATACAGAAGCTCCTACTCATTCTCATGACACTTGCTCTCTAACTTGCACTCCTCACTCGACTAAAACCAATTATTTGCAGATTCTGTATTGCGGTCCCCTAGACATGAATAAGGCCATGAAAGCTCACCTTGATGCACTTGAATACACATCAGACATGCAGTTCAATCTTTGTTAGAACCCCTAAGTGCAGATCGAGAGCCTTGTGAGAAGAGGAAGACAAGAAGTAAGTTAAAGGGACTGAACTGAAGACTTAGATTGAAGTGAAGTGGAGTTGAACTCGAGATGTAGCATCTCAATAAAGGGAGGGCTTCAGTCATGGTAGGCCGCTGAAGGAGTCAATGGGTCTTGTTGGGTCTTGTCTTAGGAGTCTTAGTATGGGCCTTACTTAGTTAATGGGGGGAGTCTATGAAATAAGATGTAATGGGCCTGTTTTGGTGAGTCACCAAAATGGGGCCTTTTATCCTTTATTTTTGTGTTTCACACTTTGGTTCTTTTATCATTGTGTAAGTTTGTTAAGAGTGGGGATGTAGGCAGAGTGTGGAATGTGGAGGACTCATTCTGGACATTTGGAGTTTAGCTAACGATATATGTTTATTCATCTTCATGCTTGTTCTAGGGTTTATGCGTGGCTGTGGTTTCCTGCCTATTATTGTGTTTTAAGTGTGAAATCTGTGAGAATCTTAACAAGTGGTATCAAGTCACCCTTCCTACAACCTATGGTTCCCTTACATTTCCAATGTATAGCTGCAAGCCATTCCATCACTCAGACAACCATACAAACCACAAATACAAGACAGAAATTACCCTTCAAGAAATCCATCTTGGACAAATATTCTAACCCGCAACCCAGAAATTACATTCCAGCAAATATATCTCAGCCAAAAAACTTAACCTGCAACCAAAAATAACCTAGAAATTCACAAAAATACACCCAGATATCACCAAAACCCAACCCATACTACCATGGTTGAGGCAACTCGTCCTAAACACCATCAAGAACAACTTCAACACAAAGTAGTTAGCCTGGAAGCTACTCACGGCAAACTTTGGCCAGGCTTGACAGCATCAATGAGGGGATGAACCACCTTAAAGAGATGGTTAAAACCTTGGTTAACCTCCATGTGAATACCCATAGAGAAGCCCCACCACCTGAAGGGCCCCATTTTCACCAGCCCCCACCACCACCAAAAAGGGGTTATTTCCACCCGCCTCCTCCACCTCTTGAAGGGGTTTATTTTTACGAGTATTGCTATATACAGCCCACTAAAGTGGACTGTATCGCAGTTCAAGGTACGAAATGACTAAAAGATTTCTCATTTTGTTAGTGAAATGACTGGATTGCCCTCAGCCTTCTTTAACCTAAAGCAAAACATGATTAAGCAAAAAGCAAAATTTTCCCTCTTCCATTCTTGCGCCTCCTGACCAAATCAGCACCATCACGACCACAACCCAATCTCCTCCACCATCAATGGAACAACCACAAACCATTCTCTTTTGTATGTCGTTGTTACTCTCTTGTGTTTGTCTTCTTCTTCTTTTTTTGAGTTTTGGACATACACTTGCTGGTTTTCTAGATTGTATCTCAGATAATGTCGCTTTAGGTTGGTTTTGGATGAATAGATTAGTTCAAATAAAACAGAGAATGTACCACCATCAAGAAGATATGACTTTGTTTCCATTGCCATTATTTCTTTGTTTGGTTTTGCTATGTATTTGAGCTTTTACCCATGGAAACAGATTGAAATAATAGCAGCATGCAAATGAAAACAGAAGTAAAAAAGTTTGTCGCAAAAAGAAACATGTTAATTTTGAATGGTAATGTAAGCCAAGTGTCTCCACCTGGAACAAAGTCAATTTTTTTTTTTTATATATAAGTAAAAATTAAAAATAAAATCAATTCTGTTAGGTATCTTAGCACATAATAATCAAACTCTTTTTAAATCGACTTCGAGAGATTGTAGTGAGATACACCCCTTTTTTAAATTTAGTAATGAGTGGTGGCAAATAGAATTTTTTATTATTCCATTCCACTAAACTACAGCTAACAACAAATTCAGCACGTAAATACCTTTCTAGCAACATCTGTTCTAAGCTTGTTCAGACCTGAGTTGTGGCCTTTAGTGAGAAAATAGAATTGTGTCATAAGGAAAAAAAGACACTTGGGACAGTTTTTTTATCTTTCAATTTATAAACTGGTTTGCATATCAAAGTACATAAACGTATTCTTTTTTGTCTTTTCCTTGCCTAACAGTACTAATTAATTAGTTTATTTATTTTACTTTCATGTTGTGCTTAAATATATCAAGATTGTTTTTTTATGGAGAAATGGGAAGAAAGCACATCGAAAGAGGAAGAAAGCACATCTACAAGGCAACTACTGCATGTTGTTCATTGTTAAGAGATGGTAGAAGACATAGTAGACTACTAAATTTTGACTCCCAAATGTTTGAAATTTGAAGACATTGTATATTGTTATGTTGACTATGTTCATAACTTCTACCTCTATTTTGGGGTCTTGTAAATTTGGTGTATTGTTATGACGTTGGATACTTTAATCATTTTATGGATATGAAGATATATAAATTTTGGTGATATTTCAAATTTAGTATTGAAAACATAGCGATTCAAATTGTCTTAAAGCATGACAACAGTTACAATATAACATAGGATATCACAATTTTAAAGAGTTTCATACACAATTATTGTGTTTATCCCTTGTACAATATTGACAAAAATGGTAAACGAATCTATTACAATAGTAACATCATTACATGGTTTGATATACATTTACTTAATCTATAATTGTTCTTGATTCGATCATTTTGGATGTCTTCTTTCTGTTTTTGAATCTCTACCCTTGCATGTTGCAATTCTTCCTCCCACTTTTGGAAACAACATTCTCTTTCGCACACAGCTTTTCCTTCATTTTCTATGTCAATATCCGCCCATAAAATGTACTTGCAGTATGGCCTTCCCTGAAACAAATAGCTTGTATAAATCATTGTGTGAAATTACAATGCCAACTACAATGCATACAGGAAAAGACTGATCAAGACCTTATGTTTCATTTTCATATGAAAGATCTGTAAGCCAAGATGACCCATGCTTAATATTTCCAGTGCAACAATATACAGAGAGAGGGCTGTATATGTTGATAAGTATTGATAATCACTCATAGGTAACCAGCATGCTTTTTATCTTAGTATCACAAAAGAATTTCACATATTGATAACTGATAGCTGACAAACTATCTACTAAAAAATGAAATATCGAGTGCAAAATGAATATTGGGTTCTAAAATCTAAAAGTACCTAATAAACCTTTCTTAGCAAATTATAGAATACAGACAGATACATTAATTTGGTTAAGAGCTGAAAGCTTTAAACCGGTCATGTCTAAAACTTTCAGACAGGTGCCTGATGAGTGCACAAAAATGCACTCTAAATACTCTATTTAAATACTAAAAGAAATGAGAAAACAATGGATATAACTCATGTTAATAAAATTAATGGCCATTTATCTTGAGATAGATATAAGCATGATTTAATATATTGATGAGAATATAAAATGCCATATTTTCCTCTCTTAATGTTTAAAACTTTATTCTTATTTGATGCCTAAATATACTCATTATTCTTATATTTTGATTTAGGACACAAATGGAGACATTAGGAGCAAATGAAGATAATTGCGGAATTTCAGACAGTTCTGACATCTTTTCGTAAAATGGGCATAACTCTCTCATCCAATCTCCGATTGAGCTGATTCAAGATGATCTAGAACCGCAAGAGAAATATATATAATTTTTATGTTTTGTGTTTGAAGAGATATCCACTCAATATAAGACAAAATCGACCATCAAGTGGACGTACCTGCACTTGACGTTCCTGGATATTTTTCAGCCACTTGCATCAAATCCAAATGTCATCATAATATTTTCTAGCAAGCACTCCTACACCAACTTGGAAATTCAATGATCAATTCAGATACAAGATGAAGTGCACTCAAGTTTCTTCAAGACAAATTATTTGACCACAAGATATTAAGTCATACAAGACAACTAATAG
Source organism: Platycarya strobilacea (assembly GCA_036898215.1). Classification (NCBI taxonomy): domain Eukaryota; kingdom Viridiplantae; phylum Streptophyta; class Magnoliopsida; order Fagales; family Juglandaceae; genus Platycarya; species Platycarya strobilacea. The sequence goes on along the minus strand of CM072551.1, from coordinate 33,353,303 downwards.
ATAGAGAAGCAAAATTGAAACACTCAACCTACAAGCAAAATCCAGCTCATGCATGGTGGGAAAACAAATGATCAAAATAACATCTCACAAATCACTTGGATTCAAGAATGGCACATGGCAAAACAAGTTGAAATTGTGATGATTTTGTCATGACAACTTGCATGAAGGATGCTTATAAATAGAAGGGAGGGGTGTGTGTTCTAAGACCATGCTTAGTGTGCTTGGATGCCTTGGAAGATACATTGTTTTTGAGAGCTTGAGAAAAGAAAAGAAAAACCAAAGAAGAGAGAAGAAAATAATGGTTGGCTCTTCCATATTATCCCTTGAAGAATTTTTGTTGCATATTTTCAATATGTGTAACTAATTTTCTAGTAGAGCTAGGGATGAATTTGTATATATGATGGTATTTGTAATTGTTTTTTATTCATATATGTGTTCTTCAAATATTAAACTCTTTTGTTTAGTCATTCGAAATTTATTATAAATGTTTTCGTCACCAAATAATCTTAGAATTTATTTCATTTATAGATTCAGTCATGCTTTTTCTATTAAATGCAATAATCCTTTGATTATGTTTGGTTCAATTAGTTATCTATTTTAATTTAATTCTCTGCTGCAATATTGCTCTACGAGTATATTGTCGATGTTGAATTTCTTTAATATCGATAACAATTCCTGTTCTTATATTGTGACGAATGATTTTTCGAAAGATTACATTTGATTTAAATCTGGTTATTAATGTTTTATTTTCCGATTGAAAATTTGGACATAGAATTTTCAATTGAGTTATTAATGAATCGAAAATAATTAAAATACCAATTATATACAAAGGATTCCCGATGCTTTACTTTTCGCACTCATCTAAATCTTTTTGTTAATTTCGTTACTGTTCTTCAATTTTTCAATCCATCTCCCTGTGGAATCGACACCCCAAAGCTATACTGCAAACGACCGCGTTATTCTTTGGGCGTAATCATGGGAATACAAATCTATTATTTAAACTCTGTGGCATATTTCAATCAATATATAAAAAATTGCCAAATTTTTTCACACAGGCATCTTTTCACACATGATACTCATGCTCATTCATAACCATCTTGGCGAATTCAACAAACCCAACTTAAATCATTTTGCTAAAGCATCCACAGAAAATTTTTTATGCACTTATCCAAACTTTGTGGTAATATGATGATTTGACACATGTAACTAAAGAATTATTTTGCTCAAGTATTCATGTGAATTTTGTGAGAATTGAGAGCTTACAAATATAGACATTGTGATAAGTATCCATTGATATGTTGAATTTGACACTTCTTTTGAGAATATCATTATATGGTTTGTGGTAAGATGGTGGATATACTTGGGATATGATGAAAGTCAACTTAGGATTAACGTCTGAGCCTTTCAAGCTGAGCCTTTTTATCATAGATCCCTAACAGCCAATTTTGAGCCAATATACACATATGGCCTTTTCTTTTCATATCTACATCATCCATACCTCTCCACATTGGAGTATAGCTTATACACTATATTTTCCTACCATTTTACTTCCAAGTGTGTACTAGTATGAAATTATAATTTAAAAAAAAAAAGAAAGAAAAAAAGAAAACCATGACAAAAATGGCATGGTGCTAGATATGTCCATCAAATTATTCATGAAAGAGTTCATCAAATTGCGAAGACACGAGTGGCAAAAGAAGATGGAAAAGTGTACTTAGTCAAAAATCTAAAAAATTGAAAAGTACATCAAAAGGAAAGTATAGTCTACTGAAAAATTTAACAAATTCCCTTTTGTGTATATTTGGAAGTTTTTGAAATCTCTTCACCTTTTCTTCTTATGAACCCCAACCCTAAACCACATTACAACCCTTTGTGTTGATTTTTCCGATCCTAAGTATGCTTGTGGAAAGAATGGTGGAAATCTCATTTGTTAGTATTCCTATCATAAGATCAATGTTTACTTGTTACTTATATATAATTGGCTAAATTTCCATGAGAGTAAATGTACACCTTTGTCAACTCCATAGAGAGAACCCATACATGAAACACTTCTATACCCGTGAGTTATGGAGTTGAACCTTTTTGCTTAAGATATTCTAATTTTGCATGTGTCGAAACCTCTGATTTGATAAAAATAGTTTGGAACACATACACACTCTGTGGATTGCTATATTTGAATTACTTGTGAAAGGGTTATTGAATTTCTAAGATTGTTTTGATATGTAAATTTGAAAAATGTGTCTTGATGGCCCCTATGTGTGATTTTCTTTGGTCTTTCTCATCATTTTGCATGAAAATTGCTAGGGACTAGTAATGAGTAAGTTGGGGGTTGTGATGAGTGTACAAAAATGCACTCTAAATACTCTATTTAAATACTAAAAGAAATGAGAAAACAATGGATATAACTCATGTTAATAAAATTAATGGTAATTTATCTTGAGATAGATATAAGCATGATTTAATATATTGATGAAAATATAAAATGTCATATTTTCCTCTCTTAATGTTTAAAACTTTATTCTTATTTGATACCTAAATATACTCATTATTCTTATATTTTGATTTAGGACACAAATGGAGACATTAGGAGCAAATGAAGATAATTGCGGAATTTCAGACAGTTCTGACATCTTTTCGTAAAATGGGCATAACTCTCTCATCCAATCTCCGATTGAGCTGATTCAAGATGATCTAGAACCGAAAGAGAAATATATATAACTTTTATGTTTTGTGTTTGAAGAGATATCCCCTCAATCTAAGACAAAATCGACCATCAAGTGGACGCACCTGCACTTGACGTTCCTGGATATTTTTCAGCCACTTGCATCAAATCCAAATGTCATCATAATATTTTCTAGCAAGCACTCCTACACCAACTTGGAAATTCAATGATCAATTCAGATACAAGATGAAGTGCACTCAAGTTTTTTCAAGACAAATTATTTGACCACAAGATATTAAGTCATACAAGACAACTAATAGATAGAGAAGCAAAATTGAAACACTCAACCTACAAGCAAAATCCAGCTCATGCATGGTGGGAAAACAAATGATCAAAATGACAACTCACAAATCACTTGGATTCAAGAATGGCACATGGCAAAACAAGTTGAAATTGTGATGATTTTGTCATGACAACTTGCATGAAGGATGCTTATAAATAGAAGGGAGGGGTGTGTGTTCTAAGACAATGCTTAGTGTGGGAGGATGCTTTGGAAGAACCATTATTTTGAGAGCTTGAGAAAAGAAAAGAAAAACCAAAGAAGAGAGAAGAAAATAATGGTTGGCTCTTCCATATTATCCCTTGGAGAATTTTTGTTGCATATTTTCAATATGTGTAACTAAATTCTCAAGGAGGGCTAGGAATGAATTTGTGTGTGTGATGGTATTTGTAATTTATTTTTGATTCATGTATTTGGTCTTTAAATATTAAAACTCTTTTGTTCTATTATTCTCAATTTATTTGTGATATTTTTTCGTCTTCAAATAATTATAGAATCTATTTCGTTTATAGATTCAGTCATGCTTTTTCTATTGAGTGAATTAGTTCTATAATTATGTTTGGAGCAATTGATTGTCTATATTGATTTAATTCTCTGCTGCAATATCGCCTCTTGGGTATATTGTCGTCGTTGGATTTTCTCAATATCGATAACAATTTATGAGAGTTAAGCGCGAAGAATGATTTTTTAAAGAGTTACATGTGATTTAAATTTTGGTTATTAATGTTATATCTTCCGATTAAGAATTTGGACATAGAATTCTTAATTGAGTTATCAATGAATTAAGAATAAATTTGAATACCACAAATACACAAGGAATTCCTTACGCTCTACTTTTCGTCTCATTTTTATATTTTTCAAATTACTCATTTAGTTTTAATTTACATCACACTCATTTAATCTTTTTGTTAATTTCATTACTGTTCTTCAATTTCTCAATCCATCTCCCTGTGGAATCGACACCCCAAAGCTATATTGCAAACGACCGCGTTATTCTTTGGGCGTAATCAGTGCCAGTATGCCATCCATGCTTCATAGAGTTGTCTGTTACTAATTAAAAACTAGGCATGTCCTTTTTTGTTACTAATTAAAAAGATGAAACCATTTATCCAAAAAACATTTCGGTACAGATTGGGCATGAACTCCTCGCCATAATTAATTTTTGTAGTATTACCAGCTTTAAGGACAAGGCTTACTTTATACCATCAACTTAGTGGGAAGCCATTCGCGCATTTTTACAAACAGGTAAAGTGCACATAAGGAAAATTAGAAACTCAAATAAAATTAATGAAGATCTTAACCCAAATTTACAAATTCACAAGTTCGTATGAATTCCCAGAACCAAACAACAATTACAATAAGAATTTCCAGAACACTACACCATGATTCACGAGAACCAAATACAATAGAACCACGTGATGTGAGTGAAGAGGGGAGAAAGGAATTTACGATTCTCCATCATGCAATGTGGAGGCAATCGACGAGAGGAGGGCGACGGCCAATGCGAGTTCTTCGTTTAGGTGGGCGAGAGCAGTACTCAACAAGAGTTCATGATCATGCCCCTTTCACAAGTGTTCATGCCCCCTTCGCCTATGTTTTAGAATCTCGACAGTACTCCTTTAGTTCTAATTTAAATGAAACGTAGAGTTTCATTTAAATGAAATGCTAGGTCCATTTAAATGAAACGCTGCGTTCTATTTAGGACTATATTGCAATCCACAATGTGGACTGCAATAAGCATTATTTTATTGTCACCATCGCCTGCAGGGGGATATTTTTGTCAACCTCCACCACCTCCTAAATGTTATTTATGCCATCACAATCATCACCACCAACACCATGAGGAGAGAATCTATCAACTTGAATTTTTAAAGCATCCCATTTTTTTATTTTTACGATCAAACACCCCTGGCCCAAAAATTGCTCCTCTCTTTATATCATATGGAGGGAGAGGCTTTGGTATGGTATCAAGAGGCATAGATTATTAGACAATTATTTGATTGGGATATGTTGGTGCGTGCATTGATGGTTCATTTTGGGACAATGGCTTACAACGACTGTTTGGATGTATTGACTCGATTGAAGCAAACCACCACGATGGCTGCTTACACGGCTGACTTTGAGGCCGCATCAAATAGGGTTCACGGTTTCTCTGATCATCATAGATTGAGCTGTTTTATTAGTGGCATAAATGATGAGATATGGCTCCCCCTTCGTATGTTCAACCCACACAATTTAATGATTGCCTATGGATTGGAATGGATTCAAGAAGAGTGCCTAACTAGCCTCAAGAAAACTACCAAGTTTTCTATGGAAAATAGGTCTTTTTCTCTAGCCCTTTTTCATAGAAATCCTGGCCAGTCAAGTGAGAATAGCTTCATAAATCAGAAATACAATCCCCTGTTAAGAAGGTTTTCTTGACTTCGATGGATGAAAAAGTCGGAAATGGTTATGCTTCCATTGCGAAGAAAAGTGGAATCCTAACCATATTTGTGAAAAACCTAAGATCTACCTCTTCCAAGGCTTTGAAGAAAGGGAGGGAAGTGAAGATCATGAGGAAGTGGCGGCTGAATAAATCCAGGAAATATAAGTGTCTGAGCAGCCCGTGATTGTAGAACTAGAAATTTCTTTAAATGCCATCACAAGGACTCCTAGCCCTAAAACCTTGCATGTTAAGGGGTGGATTGGATCTCAACAAGTGGTCATTTTGGTGGATACAGGCAGCGGACAATTTTTTAGACCCTTCCATTGCTTAAGGTGCTAAGTTGTGTATGAATGAAACTAAAAAGATCAATGCGAAGGTCGCAAATGGGAAAATGGTGCGGGGATTCGGGCATTGCAGCAAAGTTAGCACCAAAATCCAAGGTATTGTCTTCCAACCTTCCTTTTACATGTTATCCTTAGGGGGTTGTGATGTTGTGTTAGACGTCGATTGGTTGAAACCTTTGGAAAATATTGTGTTGGATTTTGCACACTCCATTATGAAATTTTAGTATATGGGGAAATTTGTCCAGTGGTTGGGTTTGAAATTACGATGGTTGTCCATTAATGAAGGCAACAAGGCAATGCTTACTACTTTGTCTAAGGGTAAAGGAATATTTCTGCAATAAATTGTGGAGAAAAAACAGAATCAGCGTTCAATTTGGGGGAAAGAAGTGCAGAATTTAACCAGAAAATTCAAGCTGGTTTTTAAGGTGCCGAGAGGTTTACCACCCAGCCATAGGATCATAGAATTCCACTCAAAGAGGGTACCCAACCCATAACAACGAGATCCTATCGTTATCCCCATTATCAAAAATCTAAAATAGAAAAGATTGTGGTTGAACCATTAGACTCGGTTGTGGTGAGGCCTAGTACTGGTCTGTTTTCATCTCACATATTGTTGGTGCGTAAGGCGGATGGGAGTCGGTGGATGTGTATGGATTACTGGGGTCTTAATCAAGAGATGGTGAAGGATAAGTTTTCAATTCCTTTGATAGACGAGCTGTTTGATGAGTTGCATGGCTTGGTGGTGTTTTCCAAGTTGGACTTGTTGTTCAGATACCACCAAATCAGGGTAGCACTTGAGGATGTGCTAAATAGGGCCTTTAAGACACACGAGAGTCATTATGAGTTCCTCGTGATGCCCTTTCGGTTGACTAATGCCCCTTCAACCTTCAAAAGGTTGATGAATGACGTTTTTAGACCATATTTTAGGCGATTTGGGTTAGTATTATTTGACGACATTTTGATATACAACAAATGTTGGTCAGATCACATGGGGCACTTGGAAAAAGTTCTAGAAATCCTGCAAAAGGAACTAGCTTCATGCAAAATTATCGAAATGTAAATTCGCGGTGTCAGAAGTGGATTGCTTGATGCATGTCATAAATAAATAAAAAAGGAGTTATGGCCAATCCTTGCAAAATTGCCAGCATGTTGGACTGGCCCTTTCTAGTTAATATTGGACTGGCAGATCGAGAGTCTTATGCGAAGAGGAAGACAAGAAGTGAATTAAAGTGACTGAACTAAAGACTTAGATCGAAGTGAAGTGGAGTTGAGCTCGAGACACAACATTTCAATAAAGGGAGAGCTTCAGTCATGCTGGGCCACCAAAGGAGTCAATGGGTCTTGCTGGGACTTGTCTTAGGTGTCTTGGTATGGGCCTTACTCAGTTAATGAGGGAAGCATCTGAAATAAGATGTAATGGGCCCGTTTTGGTAAGTCACCAAAACGGGGCCTATAATCCTTTATTTTTATGTTTTCACAGTCTGGTCTTTTTATCATTGCGTAAGTTGTTTGGGAGTGGGGATATAAGCAGAGAGTGGAATGTGGAGGACTCATTCTTGACGTTTGGAGTTTAGCTAGCGGTAGAGAGACTGGAGGAAGAAGTGGGCCTCAAATCCCCTTCATCGTGGTTATACTTAATGAAATACAGTATGTTTCTTCATCTTCATGCTTGTTTTAGGGTTTTTGCATGGCTGTGGTTTCCTATTTATTATCGTGTTTTAAGTGTAAAATCTGTGAGAACCTTAACAAGTTCTGATTTACTGCCCTTCCTTTATTCTTTTGTTTTCAGGTGTTCTTATATTCAACCGACACTTTAACTCATGCTTTTGTCAATAAAAAACAGCTTCACATAAAGGATGATGTTGAACAACTGGTGGAATAAGTTTATAATCAGATAAAAATGTTTCTGATTGCAAAAAAATATATTATTTTTGTAAAAAAATTGTTTTGTTGAACTAGGCAACGTGCTTCTCACGTTACTCCCGACCTAGTATATATATATATATATTTCTCAACTTCGATTTTCTTGAATGGAGAACCTATTTATACATATGTGCATGTATTAAGAACAATTGGCACTTGACAGTTGAAACACATTTTTATGTGCATCTACAAAATAATGTACATAGCAAAAGGGTATGGACAAAGCTTGACTATTCTATTGCATTATTATTTGGAGGGTAGGGTGATCAACTACGACCAATTCAGAGAAGAGAAGATGGCTTGTTGGTCTAACCATATCTCTATAGATGTATATGTTTGAATGCCTCTACAGCCAGTATTTCAATTCCCCACAATACAGCTATTATTTCAACTCCCCCACAACATTTATTATTGTTCATTCCAGATCTCATCCCATTAAATATAATAAAGAGATAATTTACTATCATTTTAATTATATTAAATTAATAAAACAAAATGAATATAATGATCTCCAAAATAACATTATAATTTGATCAAAACTTTTATATGCAGATACTTCTACGTACTCTTTGTCCACTCCACTAATGTGATTAGTTACATCACTTTTCTTAATATAAAATAATTATTTTGGCCAATCACATAGTTGAGTACGCAAAAAATATATAAAAATGACTGTGTGTTCAAAGATAAAAGAGTGCAGGTATTAAAGCCAATTATTCTATTAGTGGGAAATGAAATATGCTAATTAGAAAAATATCCAAAGTAATCAAGAGAATATTGCTTAAATGGCACTCCAATTTAATTCTCTATCATATATCATTCCAAAAAACATATCTCGCCAACAAAATTCTTATTTATCATCCTATTAATCATCATCGGTATAAGAATATGATAATAAATAATATTTTAATTATGAAAAATCACATTAATGGATAATAATTAAATTTTTTTTTTTTATAAATATCACTTCAAGCCTACTTTGAAAGTTGGACCTTGCCTAACCTAGCCCTGGCCTAGAATTCATTGTTAGTGGATTGGATTTAATTAAATCTTCCAACTGGGCTTGATTTCATGCCCAAACCCAAATTCATGAACATGATTTTATTTTTAAAGCTCTACTACATATAATCATTTTTTGCATTCTGTTTATGCACTTCATTAATATGATTGACTAAAGGGATGCAATAAATCACATTTATAGAATGCACAAGAAAAACACAAAAATAACTATACATATTTATTTTTTTTAATTTGTGTTTTTGTTAAAATGACAAGAAATGTGAAAGACATTTTCTTTTGATGGATGATCTCTTGCTTGATTCCTTTTCTAAATTTTACAAACCTACTTTGAGTCCATGGAAGGAAAGGGAGAAGAATGAGGAGAACAAAGTAAAGCACAAAATGGACATGGTTATTTAATACCTATCATCTCTAATGTAATCTATTGAAAAGTTGCTTGCAAAAATGTTTGAGTTACCATACAATGTGACCTTTGAGTCTCTCAAAATGGAGCTCATGCAAATTCCCTATGCCCACTTGCTCAAGATAGCCATTGCTCTATCTTTGGTTGCCATATCTGCTGCCTATTTATACTTCACCAAGAAACCCAAAGGTATGATTAAGTCTCTTCTAATTATCCATAGATTGATAAAAGAAAATATAGGTGTTATAATGTTCTAACAATGTAAGTATTAGGTACTCTTGAAATACGGCTACATAATACTCTTGTTCTATCACAGAATATTGTCATGTCAATTAAAATTGCTTATGTAAATTAAAATAGGCACACTTTTAATTATGTGTAATAATATATGCTTGTAGACATTTCTCCATGAATATATACCTAACATAATAACTAAAGGGTTTTGTGTGATATCTCATTCTAAAAAGTGATGAAATCCCACATTATTTATAAATGAGAAGTTCTTATTTTTTATAATGTTTTAAATGGCTCTAATTGTATCAATAACTAGTTTTTTTTGTGCAAAACATAATTTCCTGTTTTGGTTTATCAAGTTTTCTTATGGTTTTAAATTCCTTCTTTGCCAACCATATGATTGTTCTAGTGATGTCTGTTCAGGTTGTTTAGATCCTGATAAGTTCAAACAATTCAAACTTGTTAAGAAAACTCAGCTGAGCCATGATACTGCAAGGTTCAGATTTAGTCTTCCTACACCCACTTCAGTATTGGGTCTTCACGTCGGACAACATATAATGTGCAGGTTTAAGTAACTGATTCTGTCAGTGTCAATAATATTCATAATTGCAATGCATTTGCCTTCTGCATAACTCTGATGTTTTGTTGAAACATCAGAGTTGTGCAAAAATATTTACAATGTGCAGGTTTTTCACGAACACTTGAAAAGTTCTCTGAGGCTTTGAAACCTTCATCAAATATAGATTATAGGTGCCGAGAAGAAATTTTTGAGTCCTCTGTATAATGTCTGAACTATCTTTTGATAAATTGAGTTATTTGTTTGCTCATTTTGTCAATATCTCCAGTTAAGCTTATTGACTATGATTGTTCCAACAGTTTTTCAAACTCTCTTTATGTTGATTTTATCAATTCTCATAGTTTAATCTCACCAAGAAGTAAATCCTCAAAACTTAGTTGTCTTTATATACAAATAATGGACATCTAGTTGATACGATAACTGACAAAAACTAAAACCTAACAAGTGTTCCCTGGTAAAGCAGAGGAAAGGATGCCCAAGGTGAAGAAGTGATTAGACCATATACACCAATTACTTTGGACTTTGATGTGGGTTACTTTGAACTGGTTGTAAAGGTATATCCCATCATCTCCCTTTCATATCTAAAAGCATGTCTTTGCTCATTCATTTAAGTGTTATTTAGCATAGCTCAGTGTCTCACTTTGATTTTTCATATGAAAGATGTATCCCAAGGGAAGGATGTCCCACCATTTCAAAGAGATGCGAGAAGGCGATTACCTATCTGTGAAGGGCCCCAACGTACATATTCTATCTTTTGAGAGATAACCACTTGTTAGCCATGGAAATTGTTGATAGATTGTTTAGAACTTCTGTTATGTACATAGTGTTGGCACCTTACAGTTGGTGACAATATTATGCATGAACTCCAGTTACCCATCAATGCAAATTCTACTAGAATATGGTTGTGAGGACTATGCAAATCATTGCAAAACCTTTCATAATCACATTGTGGACTGAAATGGAACTCTTACCATTTGTAGGTTTTAAACAACTAGTAGTGATGAGTTTGCCTTCAAAATGTTGTGAACAAAATTATTTAAACTATCCATTTTGGACCATATCCACTTTACTTCTACATTAGATCCTGCCCTATTATCTTAAGCAACAATGGGACCTAAGTCAATTGGTATTTTGTATTGCATACTCATTAGAACCAAAATTTTTAAATTCTCTTTTTGGCATTTTATGAGTTAAATTTTCATTCTTAAAAGGGGAACTTTAAATACAAACCTGGCCAAGCTCGAGCTTTTGGAATGCTTGCAGGTGGATCTGGCATAACCCCAATGTTTCAGGTACATATGTCAGCATTTAAAAACCAAAACTTCTTATCAAGCATTTTGTTGATTTAAAGGCTCTTATCTCTACTTATCTCTTTCTTTGTTTCTTTGTCTTTCCTTTTGATTTCTAGCTCACTCGAGCCATATTCAAAAACCGGAAAGATAAGACCAATGTGCATCTTATCTATGCCAATGTCACCTCAGATGACATTTTGTTGAAGGTAATTTTCTGCTTCATTTTGTTGTCCCTTATAGATGAGTGTTCAGTGCACTAGTTTTTCTTTACTTGATAATTTAGAAAAAAATTTCTCAACCAAACAGATAGTACAGCTGTCGAATCATTTACAAGACCTTTGTAGCATGGCAATCCAAACGGTAGAAACATAAATAAGACAAAGAAAATTACATAGAGAAAGGCATCAATGGAAACAAACTAGTATAATTGGAAATAACAATAGCAATTCCTTAGCTTTGACAAGAGTATGAGATTTTCTTTTAGAACTGTATCTTATTTTACCCTTTTTCTGCAATTCTTGCATATAAGAGAAATGTACCACATATAAAAAGTGATAATTCATGTCATAGATTTTCACTTTAAGTTACATACGATAGACATGAGGGTCTTTATCATTTTACCATTTTTTCAATATCATACACATTCAATCTCTTTCTCCGAGTCTTTTAAGTTAATTGTCTTTTGATTCATTCTTTTCTCTGATGTAGTAATGATGAGAGCGCATTTTTCTATGGACTTTCTGCAGGAAGAGCTAGATGCCTTTGCTAAAAATTTCCCTAATCGTTTCAAAGTCTTCTATGTCTTGAATCAGGTCAGTTTCTTTGGTACAAGATTTCCTTCAAATTTCTCTCTTTTTAGATGTGTTAAGGGAACACTTGCAAAAGATATCCCTTTGATTTCAAAAAATAAAAATAAAAAATAAAAAAAGATATCCCCCTGGTGTAAGTATGTGCCAAATTTGTATCACTGATGCTCACTCTGTCCCATAATTGCCAGCCTCCTGTGCCATGGAGTGGTGGCATTGGGTTTATAACCAAAGAAATGATTCAAACCCATTGCCCAGCACCCGCCCCAGATGTTCAGGTTTGTTCTCTATTACTTTAGCTACAAAAAAATTACACAAAAGCAATCCCACAAATTAATGTGACTTGATGTGATTCATTAAATTATAAAATTACTCTCATTATAAAGTAAATCTAACAGATCAGATAAAAACAAATTAGTTTGGGAGACTATTTTGTATAATTACTTTTGGATGTAGCAGTACTCTTTTCATATTGATACAGAAGCTCCTACTCATTCTCATGACACTTGCTCTCTAACTTGCACTCCTCACTCGACTAAAACCAATTATTTGCAGATTCTGTATTGCGGTCCCCTAGACATGAATAAGGCCATGAAAGCTCACCTTGATGCACTTGAATACACATCAGACATGCAGTTCAATCTTTGTTAGAACCCCTAAGTGCAGATCGAGAGCCTTGTGAGAAGAGGAAGACAAGAAGTAAGTTAAAGGGACTGAACTGAAGACTTAGATTGAAGTGAAGTGGAGTTGAACTCGAGATGTAGCATCTCAATAAAGGGAGGGCTTCAGTCATGGTAGGCCGCTGAAGGAGTCAATGGGTCTTGTTGGGTCTTGTCTTAGGAGTCTTAGTATGGGCCTTACTTAGTTAATGGGGGGAGTCTATGAAATAAGATGTAATGGGCCTGTTTTGGTGAGTCACCAAAATGGGGCCTTTTATCCTTTATTTTTGTGTTTCACACTTTGGTTCTTTTATCATTGTGTAAGTTTGTTAAGAGTGGGGATGTAGGCAGAGTGTGGAATGTGGAGGACTCATTCTGGACATTTGGAGTTTAGCTAACGATATATGTTTATTCATCTTCATGCTTGTTCTAGGGTTTATGCGTGGCTGTGGTTTCCTGCCTATTATTGTGTTTTAAGTGTGAAATCTGTGAGAATCTTAACAAGTGGTATCAAGTCACCCTTCCTACAACCTATGGTTCCCTTACATTTCCAATGTATAGCTGCAAGCCATTCCATCACTCAGACAACCATACAAACCACAAATACAAGACAGAAATTACCCTTCAAGAAATCCATCTTGGACAAATATTCTAACCCGCAACCCAGAAATTACATTCCAGCAAATATATCTCAGCCAAAAAACTTAACCTGCAACCAAAAATAACCTAGAAATTCACAAAAATACACCCAGATATCACCAAAACCCAACCCATACTACCATGGTTGAGGCAACTCGTCCTAAACACCATCAAGAACAACTTCAACACAAAGTAGTTAGCCTGGAAGCTACTCACGGCAAACTTTGGCCAGGCTTGACAGCATCAATGAGGGGATGAACCACCTTAAAGAGATGGTTAAAACCTTGGTTAACCTCCATGTGAATACCCATAGAGAAGCCCCACCACCTGAAGGGCCCCATTTTCACCAGCCCCCACCACCACCAAAAAGGGGTTATTTCCACCCGCCTCCTCCACCTCTTGAAGGGGTTTATTTTTACGAGTATTGCTATATACAGCCCACTAAAGTGGACTGTATCGCAGTTCAAGGTACGAAATGACTAAAAGATTTCTCATTTTGTTAGTGAAATGACTGGATTGCCCTCAGCCTTCTTCAACCTAAAGCAAAACATGATTAAGCAAAAAGCAAAATTTTCCCTCTTCCATTCTTGCGCCTCCTGACCAAATCAGCACCATCACGACCACAACCCAATCTCCTCCACCATCAATGGAACAACCACAAACCATTCTCTTTTGTATGTCGTTGTTACTCTCTTGTGTTTGTCTTCTTCTTCTTTTTTTGAGTTTTGGACATACACTTGCTGGTTTTCTAGATTGTATCTCAGATAATGTCGCTTTAGGTTGGTTTTGGATGAATAGATTAGTTCAAATAAAACAGAGAATGTAACACCATCAAGAAGATATGACTTTGTTTCCATTGCCATTATTTCTCTGTTTGGTTTTGCTATGTATTTGAGCTTTTACCCATGGAAACAGATTGAAATAATAGCAGCATGCAAATGAAAACACAAGTAAAAAAGTTTGTCGCAAAAAGAAACATGTTAATTTTGAATGGTAATGTAAGCCAAGTGTCTCCACCTGGAACAAAGTCAATTTTTTTTTTTATATATAAGTAAAAATTAAAAATAAAATCAATTCTGTTAGGTATCTTAGCACATAATAATCAAACTCTTTTTAAATCGACTTCGAGAGATTGTAGTGAGATACACCCCTTTTTTAAATTTAGTAATGAGCGGTGGCAAATAGAATTTTTTATTATTCCATTCCACTAAACTACAGCTAACAACAAATTCAGCACGTAAATACCTTTCTAGCAACATCTGTTCTAAGCTTGTTCAGACCTGAGTTGTGGCCTTTAGTGAGAAAATAGAATTGTGTCATAAGGAAAAAAAGACACTTGGGACAGTTTTTTTATCTTTCAATTTATAAACTGGTTTGCATATCAAAGTACATAAACGTATTCTTTTTTGTCTTTTCCTTGCCTAACAGTACTAATTAATTAGTTTATTTATTTTACTTTCATGTTGTGCTTAAATATATCAAGATTGTTTTTTTATGGAGAAATGGGAAGAAAGCACATCGAAAGAGGAAGAAAGCACATCTACAAGGCAACTACTGCATGTTGTTCATTGTTAAGAGATGGTAGAAGACATAGTAGACTACTAAATTTTGACTCCCAAATGTTTGAAATTTGAAGACATTGTATATTGTTATGTTGACTATGTTCATAACTTCTACCTCTATTTTGGGGTCTTGTAAATTTGGTGTATTGTTATGACGTTGGATACTTTAATCATTTTATGGATATGAAGATATATAAATTTTGGTGATATTTCAAATTTAGTATTGAAAACATAGCGATTCAAATTGTCTTAAAGCATGACAACAGTTACAATATAACATAGGATATCACAATTTTAAAGAGTTTCATACACAATTATTGTGTTTATCCCTTGTACAATATTGACAAAAATGGTAAACGAATCTATTACAATAGTAACATCATTACATGGTTTGATATACATTTACTTAATCTATAATTGTTCTTGATTCGATCATTTTGGATGTCTTCTTTCTGTTTTTGAATCTCTACCCTTGCATGTTGCAATTCTTCCTCCCACTTTTGGAAACAACATTCTCTTTCGCACACAGCTTTTCCTTCATTTTCTATGTCAATATCCGCCCATAAAATGTACTTGCAGTATGGCCTTCCCTGAAACAAATAGCTTGTATAAATCATTGTGTGAAATTACAATGCCAACTACAATGCATACAGGAAAAGACTGATCAAGACCTTATGTTTCATTTTCATATGAAAGATCTGTAAGCCAAGATGACCCATGCTTAATATTTCCAGTGCAACAATATACAGAGAGAGGGCTGTATATGTTGATAAGTATTGATAATCACTCATAGGTAACCAGCATGCTTTTTATCTTAGTATCACAAAAGAATTTCACATATTGATAACTGATAGCTGACAAACTATCTACTAAAAAATGAAATATCGAGTGCAAAATGAATATTGGGTTCTAAAATCTAAAAGTACCTAATAAACCTTTCTTAGCAAATTATAGAATACAGACAGATACATTAATTTGGTTAAGAGCTGAAAGCTTTAAACCGGTCATGTCTAAAACTTTCAGACAGGTGCCTGATGAGTGCACAAAAATGCACTCTAAATACTCTATTTAAATACTAAAAGAAATGAGAAAACAATGGATATAACTCATGTTAATAAAATTAATGGCCATTTATCTTGAGATAGATATAAGCATGATTTAATATATTGATGAGAATATAAAATGCCATATTTTCCTCTCTTAATGTTTAAAACTTTATTCTTATTTGATGCCTAAATATACTCATTATTCTTATATTTTGATTTAGGACACAAATGGAGACATTAGGAGCAAATGAAGATAATTGCGGAATTTCAGACAGTTCTGACATCTTTTCGTAAAATGGGCATAACTCTCTCATCCAATCTCCGATTGAGCTGATTCAAGATGATCTAGAAGCGCAAGAGAAATATATATAATTTTTATGTTTTGTGTTTGAAGAGATATCCACTCAATATAAGACAAAATCGACCATCAAGTGGACGTACCTGCACTTGACGTTCCTGGATATTTTTCAGCCACTTGCATCAAATCCAAATGTCATCATAATATTTTCTAGCAAGCACTCCTACACCAACTTGGAAATTCAATGATCAATTCAGATACAAGATGAAGTGCACTCAAGTTTCTTCAAGACAAATTATTTGACCACAAGATATTAAGTCATACAAGACAACTAATAGATAGAGAAGCAAAATTGAAACACTCAACCTACAAGCAAAATCCAGCTCATGCATGGTGGGAAAACAAATGATCAAAATAACATCTCACAAATCACTTGGATTCAAGAATGGCACATGGCAAAACAAGTTGAAATTGTGATGATTTTGTCATGACAACTTGCATGAAGGATGCTTATAAATAGAAGGGAGGGGTGTGTGTTCTAAGACCATGCTTAGTGTGCTTGGATGCCTTGGAAGATACATTGTTTTTGAGAGCTTGAGAAAAGAAAAGAAAAACCAAAGAAGAGAGAAGAAAATAATGGTTGGCTCTTCCATATTATCCCTTGAAGAATTTTTGTTGCATATTTTCAATATGTGTAACTAATTTTCTAGTAGAGCTAGGGATGAATTTGTATATATGATGGTATTTGTAATTGTTTTTTATTCATATATGTGTTCTTCAAATATTAAACTCTTTTGTTTAGTCATTCGAAATTTATTATAAATGTTTTCGTCACCAAATAATCTTAGAATTTATTTCATTTATAGATTCAGTCATGCTTTTTCTATTAAATGCAATAATCCTTTGATTATGTTTGGTTCAATTAGTTATCTATTTTAATTTAATTCTCTGCTGCAATATTGCTCTACGAGTATATTGTCGATGTTGAATTTCTTTAATATCGATAACAATTCCTGTTCTTATATTGTGACGAATGATTTTTCGAAAGATTACATTTGATTTAAATCTGGTTATTAATGTTTTATTTTCCGATTGAAAATTTGGACATAGAATTTTCAATTGAGTTATTAATGAATCGAAAATAATTAAAATACCAATTATATACAAAGGATTCCCGATGCTTTACTTTTCGCACTCATCTAAATCTTTTTGTTAATTTCGTTACTGTTCTTCAATTTTTCAATCCATCTCCCTGTGGAATCGACACCCCAAAGCTATACTGCAAACGACCGCGTTATTCTTTGGGCGTAATCATGGGAATACAAATCTATTATTTAAACTCTGTGGCATATTTCAATCAATATATAAAAAATTGCCAAATTTTTTCACACAGGCATCTTTTCACACATGATACTCATGCTCATTCATAACCATCTTGGCGAATTCAACAAACCCAACTTAAATCATTTTGCTAAAGCATCCACAGAAAATTTTTTATGCACTTATCCAAACTTTGTGGTAATATGATGATTTGACACATGTAACTAAAGAATTATTTTGCTCAAGTATTCATGTGAATTTTGTGAGAATTGAGAGCTTACAAATATAAACATTGTGATAAGTATCCATTGATATGTTGAATTTGACACTTCTTTTGAGAATATCATTATATGGTTTGTGGTAAGATGGTGGATATACTTGGGATATGATGAAAGTCAACTTAGGATTAACGTCTGAGCCTTTCAAGCTGAGCCTTTTCATCATAGATCCCTAGCAGCCAATTTTGAGCCAATATACACATATGGCCTTTTCTTTTCATATCTACATCATCCATACCTCTCCACATTGGAGTATAGCTTATACACTATATTTTCCTACCATTTTACTTCCAAGTGTGTACTAGTATGAAATTATAATTTAAAAAAAAAAAGAAAGAAAAAAAGAAAACCATGACAAAAATGGCATGGTGCTAGATATGTCCATCAAATTATTCATGAAAGAGTTCATCAAATTGCGAAGACACGAGTGGCAAAAGAAGATGGAAAAGTGTACTTAGTCAAAAATCTAAAAAATTGAAAAGTACATCAAAAGGAAAGTATAGTCTACTGAAAAATTTAACAAATTCCCTTTTGTGTATATTTGGAAGTTTTTGAAATCTCTTCACCTTTTCTTCTTATGAACCCCAACCCTAAACCACATTACAACCCTTTGTGTTGATTTTTCCGATCCTAAGTATGCTTGTGGAAAGAATGGTGGAAATCTCATTTGTTAGTATTCCTATCATAAGATCAATGTTTACTTGTTACTTATATATAATTGGCTAAATTTCCATGAGAGTAAATGTACACCTTTGTCAACTCCATAGAGAGAACCCATACATGAAACACTTCTATACCCGTGAGTTATGGAGTTGAACCTTTTTGCTTAAGATATTCTAATTTTGCATGTGTCGAAACCTCTGATTTGATAAAAATAGTTTGGAACACATACACACTCTGTGGATTGCTATATTTGAATTACTTGTGAAAGGGTTATTGAATTTCTAAGATTGTTTTGATATGTAAATTTGAAAAATGTGTCTTGATGGCCCCTATGTGTGATTTTCTTTGGTCTTTCTCATCATTTTGCATGAAAATTGCTAGGGACTAGTAATGAGTAAGTTGGGGGTTGCGATGAGTGTACAAAAATGCACTCTAAATACTCTATTTAAATACTAAAAGAAATGAGAAAACAATGGATATAACTCATGTTAATAAAATTAATGGTAATTTATCTTGAGATAGATATAAGCATGATTTAATATATTGATGAAAATATAAAATGTCATATTTTCCTCTCTTAATGTTTAAAACTTTATTCTTATTTGATACCTAAATATACTCATTATTCTTATATTTTGATTTAGGACACAAATGGAGACATTAGGAGCAAATGAAGATAATTGCGGAATTTCAGACAGTTCTGACATCTTTTTGTAAAATGGGCATAACTCTCTCATCCAATCTCCGATTGAGCTGATTCAAGATGATCTAGAACCGAAAGAGAAATATCTATAACTTTTATGTTTTGTGTTTGAAGAGATATCCCCTCAATCTAAGACAAAATCGACCATCAAGTGGACGCACCTGCACTTGACGTTCCTGGATATTTTTCAGCCACTTGCATCAAATCCAAATGTCATCATAATATTTTCTAGCAAGCACTCCTACACCAACTTGGAAATTCAATGATCAATTCAGATACAAGATGAAGTGCACTCAAGTTTTTTCAAGACAAATTATTTGACCACAAGATATTAAGTCATACAAGACAACTAATAGATAGAGAAGCAAAATTGAAACACTCAACCTACAAGCAAAATCCAGCTCATGCATGGTGGGAAAACAAATGATCAAAATGACAACTCACAAATCACTTGGATTCAAGAATGGCACATGGCAAAACAAGTTGAAATTGTGATGATTTTGTCATGACAACTTGCATGAAGGATGCTTATAAATAGAAGGGAGGGGTGTGTGTTCTAAGACAATGCTTAGTGTGGGAGGATGCTTTGGAAGAACCATTATTTTGAGAGCTTGAGAAAAGAAAAGAAAAACCAAAGAAGAGAGAAGAAAATAATGGTTGGCTCTTCCATATTATCCCTTGGAGAATTTTTGTTGCATATTTTCAATATGTGTAACTAAATTCTCAAGGAGGGCTAGGAATGAATTTGTGTGTGTGATGGTATTTGTAATTTATTTTTGATTCATGTATTTGGTCTTTAAATATTAAAACTCTTTTGTTCTATTATTCTCAATTTATTTGTGATATTTTTTCGTCTTCAAATAATTATAGAATCTATTTCGTTTATAGATTCAGTCATGCTTTTTCTATTGAGTGAATTAGTTCTATAATTATGTTTGGAGCAATTGATTGTCTATATTGATTTAATTCTCTGCTGCAATATCGCCTCTTGGGTATATTGTCGTCGTTGGATTTTCTCAATATCGATAACAATTTATGAGAGTTAAGCGCGAAGAATGATTTTTTAAAGAGTTACATGTGATTTAAATTTTGGTTATTAATGTTATATCTTCCGATTAAGAATTTGGACATAGAATTCTTAATTGAGTTATCAATGAATTAAGAATAAATTTGAATACCACAAATACACAAGGAATTCCTTACGCTCTACTTTTCGTCTCATTTTTATATTTTTCAAATTACTCATTTAGTTTTAATTTACATCACACTCATTTAATCTTTTTGTTAATTTCATTACTGTTCTTCAATTTCTCAATCCATCTCCCTGTGGAATCGACACCCCAAAGCTATATTGCAAACGACCGCGTTATTCTTTGGGCGTAATCAGTGCCAGTATGCCATCCATGCTTCATAGAGTTGTCTGTTACTAATTAAAAACTAGGCATGTCCTTTTTTGTTACTAATTAAAAAGATGAAACCATTTATCCAAAAAACATTTCGGTACAGATTGGGCATGAACTCCTCGCCATAATTAATTTTTGTAGTATTACCAGCTTTAAGGACAAGGCTTACTTTATACCATCAACTTAGTGGGAAGCCATTCGCGCATTTTTACAAACAGGTAAAGTGCACATAAGGAAAATTAGAAACTCAAATAAAATTAATGAAGATCTTAACCCAAATTTACAAATTCACAAGTTCGTATGAATTCCCAGAACCAAACAACAATTACAATAAGAATTTCCAGAACACTACACCATGATTCACGAGAACCAAATACAACAGAACCACGTGATGTGAGTGAAGAGGGGAGAAAGGAATTTACGATTCTCCATCATGCAATGTGGAGGCAATCGACGAGAGGAGGGCGACGGCCAATGCGAGTTCTTCGTTTAGGTGGGCGAGAGCAGTACTCAACAAGAGTTCATGATCATGCCCCTTTCACAAGTGTTCATGCCCCCTTCGCCTATGTTTTAGAATCTCGACAGTACTCCTTTAGTTCTAATTTAAATGAAACGTAGAGTTTCATTTAAATGAAATGCTAGGTCCATTTAAATGAAACGCTGCGTTCTATTTAGGACTATATTGCAATCCACAATGTGGACTGCAATAAGCATTATTTTATTGTCACCATCGCCTGCAGGGGGATATTTTTGTCAACCTCCACCACCTCCTAAATGTTATTTATGCCATCACAATCATCACCACCAACACCATGAGGAGAGAATCTATCAACTTGAATTTTTAAAGCATCCCATTTTTTTATTTTTACGATCAAACACCTCTGGCCCAAAAATTGCTCCTCTCTTTATATCATATGGAGGGAGAGGCTTTGGTATGGTATCAAGAGGCATAGATTATTAGACAATTATTTGATTGGGATATGTTGGTGCGTGCATTGATGGTTCATTTTGGGACAATGGCTTACAACGACTGTTTGGATGTATTGACTCGATTGAAGCAAACCACCACGATGGCTGCTTACACGGCTGACTTTGAGGCCGCATCAAATAGGGTTCACGGTTTCTCTGATCATCATAGATTGAGCTGTTTTATTAGTGGCATAAATGATGAGATATGGCTCCCCCTTCGTATGTTCAACCCACACAATTTAACGATTGCCTATGGATTGGAATGGATTCAAGAAGAGTGCCTAACTAGCCTCAAGAAAACTACCAAGTTTTCTATGGAAAATAGGTCTTTTTCTCTAGCCCTTTTTCATAGAAATCCTGGCCAGTCAAGTGAGAATAGCTTCATAAATCAGAAATACAATCCCCTGTTAAGAAGGTTTTCTTGACTTCGATGGATGAAAAAGTCGGAAATGGTTATGCTTCCATTGCGAAGAAAAGTGGAATCCTAACCATATTTGTGAAAAACCTAAGATCTACCTCTTCCAAGGCTTTGAAGAAAGGGAGGGAAGTGAAGATCATGAGGAAGTGGCGGCTGAATAAATCCAGGAAATATAAGTGTCTGAGCAGCCCGTGATTGTAGAACTAGAAATTTCTTTAAATGCCATCACAAGGACTCCTAGCCCTAAAACCTTGCATGTTAAGGGGTGGATTGGATCTCAACAAGTGGTCATTTTGGTGGATACAGGCAGCGGACAATTTTTTAGACCCTTCCATTGCTTAAGGTGCTAAGTTGTGTATGAATGAAACTAAAAAGATCAATGCGAAGGTCGCAAATGGGAAAATGGTGCGGGGATTCGGGCATTGCAGCAAAGTTAGCACCAAAATCCAAGGTATTGTCTTCCAACCTTCCTTTTACATGTTATCCTTAGGGGGTTGTGATGTTGTGTTAGACGTCGATTGGTTGAAACCTTTGGAAAATATTGTGTTGGATTTTGCACACTCCATTATGAAATTTTAGAATATGGGGAAATTTGTCCAGTGGTTGGGTTTGAAATTACGATGGTTGTCCATTAATGAAGGCAACAAGGCAATGCTTACTACTTTGTCTAAGGGTAAAGGAATATTTCTGCAATAAATTGTGGAGAAAAAACAGAATAAGCATTCAATTTGGGGGAAAGAAGTGCAGAATTTAACCAGAAAATTCAAGCTGGTTTTTAAGGTGCCGAGAGGTTTACCACCCAGCCATAGGATCATAGAATTCCACTCAAAGAGGGTACCCAACCCATAACAACGAGATCCTATCGTTATCCCCATTATCAAAAATCTAAAATAGAAAAGATTGTGGTTGAACCATTAGACTCGGTTGTGGTGAGGCCTAGTACTGGTCTGTTTTCATCTCACATATTGTTGGTGCGTAAGGCGGATGGGAGTCGGTGGATGTGTATGGATTACTGGGGTCTTAATCAAGAGATGGTGAAGGATAAGTTTTCAATTCCTTTGATAGACGAGCTGTTTGATGAGTTGCATGGCTTGGTGGTGTTTTCCAAGTTGGACTTGTTGTTCAGATACCACCAAATCAGGGTAGCACTTGAGGATGTGCTAAATAGGGCCTTTAAGACACACGAGAGTCATTATGAGTTCCTCGTGATGCCCTTTCGGTTGACTAATGCCCCTTCAACCTTCAAAAGGTTGATGAATGACGTTTTTAGACCATATTTTAGGCGATTTGGGTTAGTATTATTTGACGACATTTTGATATACAACAAATGTTGGTCAGATCACATGGGGCACTTGGAAAAAGTTCTAGAAATCCTGCAAAAGGAACTAGCTTCATGCAAAATTATCGAAATGTAAATTCGCGGTGTCAGAAGTGGATTGCTTGATGCATGTCATAAATAAATAAAAAAGGAGTTATGGCCAATCCTTGCAAAATTGCCAGCATGTTGGACTGGCCCTTTCCAGTTAATATTGGACTGGCAGATCGAGAGTCTTATGCGAAGAGGAAGACAAGAAGTGAATTAAAGTGACTGAACTAAAGACTTAGATCGAAGTGAAGTGGAGTTGAGCTCGAGACACAACATTTCAATAAAGGGAGAGCTTCAGTCATGCTGGGCCACCAAAGGAGTCAATGGGTCTTGCTGGGACTTGTCTTAGGTGTCTTGGTATGGGCCTTACTCAGTTAATGAGGGAAGCATCTGAAATAAGATGTAATGGGCCCGTTTTGGTAAGTCACCAAAACGGGGCCTATAATCCTTTATTTTTATGTTTTCACAGTCTGGTCTTTTTATCATTGCGTAAGTTGTTTGGGAGTGGGGATATAAGGAGAGAGTGGAATGTGGAGGACTCATTCTTGACGTTTGGAGTTTAGCTAGCGGTAGAGAGACTGGAGGAAGAAGTGGGCCTCAAATCCCCTTCATCGTGGTTATACTTAATGAAATACAGTATGTTTCTTCATCTTCATGCTTGTTTTAGGGTTTTTGCATGGCTGTGGTTTCCTATTTATTATCGTGTTTTAAGTGTAAAATCTGTGAGAACCTTAACAAGTTCTGATTTACTGCCCTTCCTTTATTCTTTTGTTTTCAGGTGTTCTTATATTCAACCGACACTTTAACTCATGCTTTTGTCAATAAAAAACAGCTTCACATAAAGGATGATGTTGAACAACTGGTGGAATAAGTTTATAATCAGATAAAAATGTTTCTGATTGCAAAAAAATATATTATTTTTGTAAAAAAATTGTTTTGTTGAACTAGGCAACGTGCTTCGCACGTTACTCCCGACCTAGTATATATATATATATATATATATTTCTCAACTTCGATTTTCTTGAATGGAGAACATATTTATACATATGTGCATGTATTAAGAACAATTGGCACTTGACAGTTGAAACACATTTTTATGTGCATCTACAAAATAATGTACATAGCAAAAGGGTATGGACAAAGCTTGACTATTCTATTGCATTATTATTTGGAGGGTAGGGTGATCAACTACGACCAATTCAGAGAAGAGAAGATGGCTTGTTGGTCTAACCATATCTCTATAGATGTATATGTTTGAATGCCTCTACAGCCAGTATTTCAATTCCCCACAATACAGCTATTATTTCAACTCCCCCACAACATTTATTATTGTTCATTCCAGATCTCATCCCATTAAATATAATAAAGAGATAATTTACTATCATTTTAATTATATTAAATTAATAAAACAAAATGAATATAATGATCTCCAAAATAACATTATAATTTGATCAAAACTTTTATATGCAGATACTTCTACGTACTCTTTGTCCACTCCACTAATGTGATTAGTTACATCACTTTTCTTAATATAAAATAATTATTTTGGCCAATCACATAGTTGAGTACGCAAAAAATATATAAAAATGACTGTGTGTTCAAAGATAAAAGAGTGCAGGTCTTAAAGCCAATTATTCTATTAGTGTGAAATGAAATATGCTAATTAGAAAAATATCCAAAGTAATCAAGAGAATATTGCTTAAATGGCACTCCAATTTAATTCTCTATCATATATCATTCCAAAAAACATATCTCGCCAACAAAATTCTTATTTATCATCCTATTAATCATCATCGGTATAAGAATATGATAATAAATAATATTTTAATTATGAAAAATCACATTAATGGATAATAATTAAATTTTTTTTTTTTATAAATATCACTTCAAGCCTACTTTGAAAGTTGGACCTTGCCTAACCTAGCCCTGGCCTAGAATTCATTGTTAGTGGATTGGATTTAATTAAATCTTCCAACTGGGCTTGATTTCATGCCCAAACCCAAATTCATGAACATGATTTTATTTTTAAAGCTCTACTACATATAATCATTTTTTGCATTCTGTTTATGCACTTCATTAATATGATTGACTAAAGGGATGCAATAAATCACATTTATAGAATGCACAAGAAAAACACAAAAATAACTATACATATTTATTTTTTTTAATTTGTGTTTTTGTTAAAATGACAAGAAATGTGAAAGACATTTTCTTTTGATGGATGATCTCTTGCTTGATTCCTTTTCTAAATTTTACAAACCTACTTTGAGTCCATGGAAGGAAAGGGAGAAGAATGAGGAGAACAAAGTAAAGCACAAAATGGACATGGTTATTTAATACCTATCATCTCTAATGTAATCTATTGAAAAGTTGCTTGCAAAAATGTTTGAGTTACCATACAATGTGACCTTTGAGTCTCTCAAAATGGAGCTCATGCAAATTCCCTATGCCCACTTGCTCAAGATAGCCATTGCTCTATCTTTGGTTGCCATATCTGCTGCCTATTTATACTTCACCAAGAAACCCAAAGGTATGATTAAGTCTCTTCTAATTATCCATAGATTGATAAAAGAAAATATAGGTGTTATAATGTTCTAACAATGTAAGTATTAGGTACTCTTGAAATACGGCTACATAATACTCTTGTTCTATCACAGAATATTGTCATGTCAATTAAAATTGCTTATGTAAATTAAAATAGGCACACTTTTAATTATGTGTAATAATATATGCTTGTAGACATTTCTCCATGAATATATACCTAACATAATAACTAAAGGGTTTTGTGTGATATCTCATTCTAAAAAGTGATGAAATCCCACATTATTTATAAATGAGAAGTTCTTATTTTTTATAATGTTTTAAATGGCTCTAATTGTATCAATAACTAGTTTTTTTTGTGCAAAACATAATTTCCTGTTTTGGTTTATCAAGTTTTCTTATGGTTTTAAATTCCTTCTTTGCCAACCATATGATTGTTCTAGTGATGTCTGTTCAGGTTGTTTAGATCCTGATAAGTTCAAACAATTCAAACTTGTTAAGAAAACTCAGCTGAGCCATGATACTGCAAGGTTCAGATTTAGTCTTCCTACACCCACTTCAGTATTGGGTCTTCACGTCGGACAACATATAATGTGCAGGTTTAAGTAACTGATTCTGTCAGTGTCAATAATATTCATAATTGCAATGCATTTGCCTTCTGCATAACTCTGATGTTTTGTTGAAACATCAGAGTTGTGCAAAAATATTTACAATGTGCAGGTTTTTCACGAACACTTGAAAAGTTCTCTGAGGCTTTGAAACCTTCATCAAATATAGATTATAGGTGCCGAGAAGAAATTTTTGAGTCCTCTGTATAATGTCTGAACTATCTTTTGATAAATTGAGTTATTTGTTTGCTCATTTTGTCAATATCTCCAGTTAAGCTTATTGACTATGATTGTTCCAACAGTTTTTCAAACTCTCTTTATGTTGATTTTATCAATTCTCATAGTTTAATCTCACCAAGAAGTAAATCCTCAAAACTTAGTTGTCTTTATATACAAATAATGGACATCTAGTTGATACGATAACTGACAAAAACTAAAACCTAACAAGTGTTCCCTGGTAAAGCAGAGGAAAGGATGCCCAAGGTGAAGAAGTGATTAGACCATATACACCAATTACTTTGGACTTTGATGTGGGTTACTTTGAACTGGTTGTAAAGGTATATCCCATCATCTCCCTTTCATATCTAAAAGCATGTCTTTGCTCATTCATTTAAGTGTTATTTAGCATAGCTCAGTGTCTCACTTTGATTTTTCATATGAAAGATGTATCCCAAGGGAAGGATGTCCCACCATTTCAAAGAGATGCGAGAAGGCGATTACCTATCTGTGAAGGGCCCCAACGTACATATTCTATCTTTTGAGAGATACCCACTTGTTAGCCATGGAAATTGTTGATAGATTGTTTAGAACTTCTGTTATGTACATAGTGTTGGCACCTTACAGTTGGTGACAATATTATGCATGAACTCCAGTTACCCATCAATGCAAATTCTACTAGAATATGGTTGTGAGGACTATGCAAATCATTGCAAAACCTTTCATAATCACATTGTGGACTGAAATGGAACTCTTACCATTTGTAGGTTTTAAACAACTAGTAGTGATGAGTTTGCCTTCAAAATGTTGTGAACAAAATTATTTAAACTATCCATTTTGGACCATATCCACTTTACTTCTACATTAGATCCTGCCCTATTATCTTAAGCAACAATGGGACCTAAGTCAATTGGTATTTTGTATTGCATACTCATTAGAACCAAAATTTTTAAATTCTCTTTTTGGCATTTTATGAGTTAAATTTTCATTCTTAAAAGGGGAACTTTAAATACAAACCTGGCCAAGCTCGAGCTTTTGGAATGCTTGCAGGTGGATCTGGCATAACCCCAATGTTTCAGGTACATATGTCAGCATTTAAAAACCAAAACTTCTTCATTTTCTTCTTCTTGTTAGTGTTCTAATTGATATTATTTGATCTTATCAAGCATTTTGTTGATTTAAAGGCTCTTATCTCTACTTATCTCTTTCTTTGTTTCTTTGTCTTTCCTTTTGATTTCTAGCTCACTCGAGCCATATTCAAAAACCGGAAAGATAAGACCAATGTGCATCTTATCTATGCCAATGTCACCTCAGATGACATTTTGTTGAAGGTAATTTTCTGCTTCATTTTGTTGTCCCTTATAGATGAGTGTTCAGTGCACTAGTTTTTCTTTACTTGATAATTTAGAAAAACATTTCTCAACCAAACAGATAGTACAGCTGTCGAATCATTTACAAGACCTTTGTAGCATGGCAATCCAAACGGTAGAAACATAAATAAGACAAAGAAAATTACATAGAGAAAGGCATCAATGGAAACAAACTAGTATAATTGGAAATAACAATAGCAATTCCTTAGCTTTGACAAGAGTATGAGATTTTCTTTTAGAACTGTATCTTATTTTACCCTTTTTCTGCAATTCTTGCATATAAGAGAAATGTACCACATATAAAAAGTAATAATTCATGTCATAGATTTTCACTTTAAGTTACATACGATAGACATGAGGGTCTTTATCATTTTACCATTTTTTCAATATCATACACATTCAATCTCTTTCTCCGAGTCTTTTAAGTTAATTGTCTTTTGATTCATTCTTTTCTCTGATGTAGTAATGATGAGAGCGCGTTTTTCTATGGACTTTCTGCAGGAAGAGCTAGATGCCTTTGCTAAAAATTTCCCTAATCGTTTCAAAGTCTTCTATGTCTTGAATCAGGTCAGTTTCTTTGGTACAAGATTTCCTTCAAATTTCTCTCTTTTTAGATGTGTTAAGGGAACACTTGCAAAAGATATCCCTTTGATTTCAAAAAATAAAAATAAAAAATAAAAAAAGATATCCCCCTGGTGTAAGTATGTGCCAAATTT
The DNA here is from genome assembly GCA_036898215.1 of Platycarya strobilacea. Classification (NCBI taxonomy): domain Eukaryota; kingdom Viridiplantae; phylum Streptophyta; class Magnoliopsida; order Fagales; family Juglandaceae; genus Platycarya; species Platycarya strobilacea. The sequence goes on along the minus strand of CM072551.1, from coordinate 33,324,502 downwards.
GTATCACTGATGCTCACTCTGTCCCATAATTGCCAGCCTCCTGTGCCATGGAGTGGTGGCATTGGGTTTATAACCAAAGAAATGATTCAAACCCATTGCCCAGCACCCGCCCCAGATGTTCAGGTTTGTTCTCTATTACTTTAGCTACAAAAAAATTACACAAAAGCAATCCCACAAATTAATGTGACTTGATGTGATTCATTAAATTATAAAATTACTCTCATTATAAAGTAAATCTAACAGATCAGATAAAAACAAATTAGTTTGGGAGACTATTTTGTATAATTACTTTTGGATGTAGCAGTACTCTTTTCATATTGATACAGAAGCTCCTACTCATTCTCATGACACTTGCTCTCTAACTTGCACTCCTCACTCGACTAAAACCAATTATTTGCAGATTCTGTATTGCGGTCCCCTAGACATGAATAAGGCCATGAAAGCTCACCTTGATGCACTTGAATACACATCAGACATGCAGTTCAATCTTTGTTAGAACCCCTAAGTGCAGATCGAGAGCCTTGTGAGAAGAGGAAGACAAGAAGTAAGTTAAAGGGACTGAACTGAAGACTTAGATTGAAGTGAAGTGGAGTTGAACTCGAGATGTAGCATCTCAATAAAGGGAGGGCTTCAGTCATGCTAGGCCGCTGAAGGAGTCAATGGGTCTTGTTGGGTCTTGTCTTAGGAGTCTTAGTATGGGCCTTACTTAGTTAATGGGGGGAGTCTATGAAATAAGATGTAATGGGCCTGTTTTGGTGAGTCACCAAAATGGGGCCTTTTATCCTTTATTTTTGTGTTTCACACTTTGGTTCTTTTATCATTGTGTAAGTTTGTTAAGAGTGGGGATGTAGGCAGAGTGTGGAATGTGGAGGACTCATTCTGGACATTTGGAGTTTAGCTAACGATATATGTTTATTCATCTTCATGCTTGTTCTAGGGTTTATGCGTGGCTGTGGTTTCCTGCCTATTATTGTGTTTTAAGTGTGAAATCTGTGAGAATCTTAACAAGTGGTATCAAGTCACCCTTCCTACAACCTATGGTTCCCTTACATTTCCAATGTATAGCTGCAAGCCATTCCATCACTCAGACAACCATACAAACCACAAATACAAGACAGAAATTACCCTTCAAGAAATCCATCTTGGACAAATATTCTAACCCGCAACCCAGAAATTACATTCCAGCAAATATATCTCAGCCAAAAAACTTAACCTGCAACCAAAAATAACCTAGAAATTCACAAAAATACACCCAGATATCACCAAAACCCAACCCATACTACCATGGTTGAGGCAACTCGTCCTAAACACCATCAAGAACAACTTCAACACAAAGTAGTTAGCCTGGAAGCTACTCACGGCAAACTTTGGCCAGGCTTGACAGCATCAATGAGGGGATGAACCACCTTAAAGAGATGGTTAAAACCTTGGTTAACCTCCATGTGAATACCCATAGAGAAGCCCCACCACCTGAAGGGCCCCATTTTCACCAGCCCCCACCACCACCAAAAAGGGGTTATTTCCACCCGCCTCCTCCACCTCTTGAAGGGGTTTATTTTTACGAGTATTGCTATATACAGCCCACTAAAGTGGACTGTATCGCAGTTCAAGGTACGAAATGACTAAAAGATTTCTCATTTTGTTAGTGAAATGACTGGATTGCCCTCAGCCTTCTTCAACCTAAAGCAAAACATGATTAAGCAAAAAGCAAAATTTTCCCTCTTCCATTCTTGCGCCTCCTGACCAAATCAGCACCATCACGACCACAACCCAATCTCCTCCACCATCAATGGAACAACCACAAACCATTCTCTTTTGTATGTCGTTGTTACTCTCTTGTGTTTGTCTTCTTCTTCTTTTTTTGAGTTTTGGACATACACTTGCTGGTTTTCTAGATTGTATCTCAGATAATGTCGCTTTAGGTTGGTTTTGGATGAATAGATTAGTTCAAATAAAACAGAGAATGTAACACCATCAAGAAGATATGACTTTGTTTCCATTGCCATTATTTCTCTGTTTGGTTTTGCTATGTATTTGAGCTTTTACCCATGGAAACAGATTGAAATAATAGCAGCATGCAAATGAAAACACAAGTAAAAAAGTTTGTCGCAAAAAGAAACATGTTAATTTTGAATGGTAATGTAAGCCAAGTGTCTCCACCTGGAACAAAGTCAATTTTTTTTTTTATATATAAGTAAAAATTAAAAATAAAATCAATTCTGTTAGGTATCTTAGCACATAATAATCAAACTCTTTTTAAATCGACTTCGAGAGATTGTAGTGAGATACACCCCTTTTTTAAATTTAGTAATGAGCGGTGGCAAATAGAATTTTTTATTATTCCATTCCACTAAACTACAGCTAACAACAAATTCAGCACGTAAATACCTTTTCTAGCAACATCTGTTCTAAGCTTGTTCAGACCTGAGTTGTGGCCTTTAGTGAGAAAATAGAATTGTGTCATAAGGAAAAAAAGACACTTGGGACAGTTTTTTTATCTTTCAATTTATAAACTGGTTTGCATATCAAAGTACATAAACGTATTCTTTTTTGTCTTTTCCTTGCCTAACAGTACTAATTAATTAGTTTATTTATTTTACTTTCATGTTGTGCTTAAATATATCAAGATTGTTTTTTTATGGAGAAATGGGAAGAAAGCACATCGAAAGAGGAAGAAAGCACATCTACAAGGCAACTACTGCATGTTGTTCATTGTTAAGAGATGGTAGAAGACATAGTAGACTACTAAATTTTGACTCCCAAATGTTTGAAATTTGAAGACATTGTATATTGTTATGTTGACTATGTTCATAACTTCTACCTCTATTTTGGGGTCTTGTAAATTTGGTGTATTGTTATGACGTTGGATACTTTAATCATTTTATGGATATGAAGATATATAAATTTTGGTGATATTTCAAATTTAGTATTGAAAACATAGCGATTCAAATTGTCTTAAAGCATGACAACAGTTACAATATAACATAGGATATCACAATTTTAAAGAGTTTCATACACAATTATTGTGTTTATCCCTTGTACAATATTGACAAAAATGGTAAACGAATCTATTACAATAGTAACATCATTACATGGTTTGATATACATTTACTTAATCTATAATTGTTCTTGATTCGATCATTTTGGATGTCTTCTTTCTGTTTTTGAATCTCTACCCTTGCATGTTGCAATTCTTCCTCCCACTTTTGGAAACAACATTCTCTTTCGCACACAGCTTTTCCTTCATTTTCTATGTCAATATCCGCCCATAAAATGTACTTGCAGTATGGCCTTCCCTGAAACAAATAGCTTGTATAAATCATTGTGTGAAATTACAATGCCAACTACAATGCATACAGGAAAAGACTGATCAAGACCTTATGTTTCATTTTCATATGAAAGATCTGTAAGCCAAGATGACCCATGCTTAATATTTCCAGTGCAACAATATACAGAGAGAGGGCTGTATATGTTGATAAGTATTGATAATCACTCATAGGTAACCAGCATGCTTTTTATCTTAGTATCACAAAAGAATTTCACATATTGATAACTGATAGCTGACAAACTATCTACTAAAAAATGAAATATCGAGTGCAAAATGAATATTGGGTTCTAAAATCTAAAAGTACCTAATAAACCTTTCTTAGCAAATTATAGAATACAGACAGATACATTAATTTGGTTAAGAGCTGAAAGCTTTAAACCGGTCATGTCTAAAACTTTCAGACAGGTGCCTGATGAGTGCACAAAAATGCACTCTAAATACTCTATTTAAATACTAAAAGAAATGAGAAAACAATGGATATAACTCATGTTAATAAAATTAATGGCCATTTATCTTGAGATAGATATAAGCATGATTTAATATATTGATGAGAATATAAAATGCCATATTTTCCTCTCTTAATGTTTAAAACTTTATTCTTATTTGATGCCTAAATATACTCATTATTCTTATATTTTGATTTAGGACACAAATGGAGACATTAGGAGCAAATGAAGATAATTGCGGAATTTCAGACAGTTCTGACATCTTTTCGTAAAATGGGCATAACTCTCTCATCCAATCTCCGATTGAGCTGATTCAAGATGATCTAGAAGCGCAAGAGAAATATATATAATTTTTATGTTTTGTGTTTGAAGAGATATCCACTCAATATAAGACAAAATCGACCATCAAGTGGACGTACCTGCACTTGACGTTCCTGGATATTTTTCAGCCACTTGCATCAAATCCAAATGTCATCATAATATTTTCTAGCAAGCACTCCTACACCAACTTGGAAATTCAATGATCAATTCAGATACAAGATGAAGTGCACTCAAGTTTCTTCAAGACAAATTATTTGACCACAAGATATTAAGTCATACAAGACAACTAATAGATAGAGAAGCAAAATTGAAACACTCAACCTACAAGCAAAATCCAGCTCATGCATGGTGGGAAAACAAATGATCAAAATAACATCTCACAAATCACTTGGATTCAAGAATGGCACATGGCAAAACAAGTTGAAATTGTGATGATTTTGTCATGACAACTTGCATGAAGGATGCTTATAAATAGAAGGGAGGGGTGTGTGTTCTAAGACCATGCTTAGTGTGCTTGGATGCCTTGGAAGATACATTGTTTTTGAGAGCTTGAGAAAAGAAAAGAAAAACCAAAGAAGAGAGAAGAAAATAATGGTTGGCTCTTCCATATTATCCCTTGAAGAATTTTTGTTGCATATTTTCAATATGTGTAACTAATTTTCTAGTAGAGCTAGGGATGAATTTGTATATATGATGGTATTTGTAATTGTTTTTTATTCATATATGTGTTCTTCAAATATTAAACTCTTTTGTTTAGTCATTCGAAATTTATTATAAATGTTTTCGTCACCAAATAATCTTAGAATTTATTTCATTTATAGATTCAGTCATGCTTTTTCTATTAAATGCAATAATCCTTTGATTATGTTTGGTTCAATTAGTTATCTATTTTAATTTAATTCTCTGCTGCAATATTGCTCTACGAGTATATTGTCGATGTTGAATTTCTTTAATATCGATAACAATTCCTGTTCTTATATTGTGACGAATGATTTTTCGAAAGATTACATTTGATTTAAATCTGGTTATTAATGTTTTATTTTCCGATTGAAAATTTGGACATAGAATTTTCAATTGAGTTATTAATGAATCGAAAATAATTAAAATACCAATTATATACAAAGGATTCCCGATGCTTTACTTTTCGCACTCATCTAAATCTTTTTGTTAATTTCGTTACTGTTCTTCAATTTTTCAATCCATCTCCCTGTGGAATCGACACCCCAAAGCTATACTGCAAACGACCGCGTTATTCTTTGGGCGTAATCATGGGAATACAAATCTATTATTTAAACTCTGTGGCATATTTCAATCAATATATAAAAAATTGCCAAATTTTTTCACACAGGCATCTTTTCACACATGATACTCATGCTCATTCATAACCATCTTGGCGAATTCAACAAACCCAACTTAAATCATTTTGCTAAAGCATCCACAGAAAATTTTTTATGCACTTATCCAAACTTTGTGGTAATATGATGATTTGACACATGTAACTAAAGAATTATTTTGCTCAAGTATTCATGTGAATTTTGTGAGAATTGAGAGCTTACAAATATAGACATTGTGATAAGTATCCATTGATATGTTGAATTTGACACTTCTTTTGAGAATATCATTATATGGTTTGTGGTAAGATGGTGGATATACTTGGGATATGATGAAAGTCAACTTAGGATTAACGTCTGAGCCTTTCAAGCTGAGCCTTTTCATCATAGATCCCTAGCAGCCAATTTTGAGCCAATATACACATATGGCCTTTTCTTTTCATATCTACATCATCCATACCTCTCCACATTGGAGTATAGCTTATACACTATATTTTCCTACCATTTTACTTCCAAGTGTGTACTAGTATGAAATTATAATTTAAAAAAAAAAAGAAAGAAAAAAAGAAAACCATGACAAAAATGGCATGGTGCTAGATATGTCCATCAAATTATTCATGAAAGAGTTCATCAAATTGCGAAGACACGAGTGGCAAAAGAAGATGGAAAAGTGTACTTAGTCAAAAATCTAAAAAATTGAAAAGTACATCAAAAGGAAAGTATAGTCTACTGAAAAATTTAACAAATTCCCTTTTGTGTATATTTGGAAGTTTTTGAAATCTCTTCACCTTTTCTTCTTATGAACCCCAACCCTAAACCACATTACAACCCTTTGTGTTGATTTTTCCGATCGTAAGTATGCTTGTGGAAAGAATGGTGGAAATCTCATTTGTTAGTATTCCTATCATAAGATCAATGTTTACTTGTTACTTATATATAATTGGCTAAATTTCCATGAGAGTAAATGTACACCTTTGTCAACTCCATAGAGAGAACCCATACATGAAACACTTCTATACCCGTGAGTTATGGAGTTGAACCTTTTTGCTTAAGATATTCTAATTTTGCATGTGTCGAAACCTCTGATTTGATAAAAATAGTTTGGAACACATACACACTCTGTGGATTGCTATATTTGAATTACTTGTGAAAGGGTTATTGAATTTCTAAGATTGTTTTGATATGTAAATTTGAAAAATGTGTCTTGATGGCCCCTATGTGTGATTTTCTTTGGTCTTTCTCATCATTTTGCATGAAAATTGCTAGGGACTAGTAATGAGTAAGTTGGGGGTTGCGATGAGTGTACAAAAATGCACTCTAAATACTCTATTTAAATACTAAAAGAAATGAGAAAACAATGGATATAACTCATGTTAATAAAATTAATGGTAATTTATCTTGAGATAGATATAAGCATGATTTAATATATTGATGAAAATATAAAATGTCATATTTTCCTCTCTTAATGTTTAAAACTTTATTCTTATTTGATACCTAAATATACTCATTATTCTTATATTTTGATTTAGGACACAAATGGAGACATTAGGAGCAAATGAAGATAATTGCGGAATTTCAGACAGTTCTGACATCTTTTTGTAAAATGGGCATAACTCTCTCATCCAATCTCCGATTGAGCTGATTCAAGATGATCTAGAACCGAAAGAGAAATATCTATAACTTTTATGTTTTGTGTTTGAAGAGATATCCACTCAATCTAAGACAAAATCGACCATCAAGTGGACGCACCTGCACTTGACGTTCCTGGATATTTTTCAGCCACTTGCATCAAATCCAAATGTCATCATAATATTTTCTAGCAAGCACTCCTACACCAACTTGGAAATTCAATGATCAATTCAGATACAAGATGAAGTGCACTCAAGTTTTTTCAAGACAAATTATTTGACCACAAGATATTAAGTCATACAAGACAACTAATAGATAGAGAAGCAAAATTGAAACACTCAACCTACAAGCAAAATCCAGCTCATGCATGGTGGGAAAACAAATGATCAAAATGACAACTCACAAATCACTTGGATTCAAGAATGGCACATGGCAAAACAAGTTGAAATTGTGATGATTTTGTCATGACAACTTGCATGAAGGATGCTTATAAATAGAAGGGAGGGGTGTGTGTTCTAAGACAATGCTTAGTGTGGGAGGATGCTTTGGAAGAACCATTATTTTGAGAGCTTGAGAAAAGAAAAGAAAAACCAAAGAAGAGAGAAGAAAATAATGGTTGGCTCTTCCATATTATCCCTTGGAGAATTTTTGTTGCATATTTTCAATATGTGTAACTAAATTCTCAAGGAGGGCTAGGAATGAATTTGTGTGTGTGATGGTATTTGTAATTTATTTTTGATTCATGTATTTGGTCTTTAAATATTAAAACTCTTTTGTTCTATTATTCTCAATTTATTTGTGATATTTTTTCGTCTTCAAATAATTATAGAATCTATTTCGTTTATAGATTCAGTCATGCTTTTTCTATTGAGTGAATTAGTTCTATAATTATGTTTGGAGCAATTGATTGTCTATATTGATTTAATTCTCTGCTGCAATATCGCCTCTTGGGTATATTGTCGTCGTTGGATTTTCTCAATATCGATAACAATTTATGAGAGTTAAGCGCGAAGAATGATTTTTTAAAGAGTTACATGTGATTTAAATTTTGGTTATTAATGTTATATCTTCCGATTAAGAATTTGGACATAGAATTCTTAATTGAGTTATCAATGAATTAAGAATAAATTTGAATACCACAAATACACAAGGAATTCCTTACGCTCTACTTTTCGTCTCATTTTTATATTTTTCAAATTACTCATTTAGTTTTAATTTACATCACACTCATTTAATCTTTTTGTTAATTTCATTACTGTTCTTCAATTTCTCAATCCATCTCCCTGTGGAATCGACACCCCAAAGCTATATTGCAAACGACCGCGTTATTCTTTGGGCGTAATCAGTGCCAGTATGCCATCCATGCTTCATAGAGTTGTCTGTTACTAATTAAAAACTAGGCATGTCCTTTTTTGTTACTAATTAAAAAGATGAAACCATTTATCCAAAAAACATTTCGGTACAGATTGGGCATGAACTCCTCGCCATAATTAATTTTTGTAGTATTACCAGCTTTAAGGACAAGGCTTACTTTATACCATCAACTTAGTGGGAAGCCATTCGCGCATTTTTACAAACAGGTAAAGTGCACATAAGGAAAATTAGAAACTCAAATAAAATTAATGAAGATCTTAACCCAAATTTACAAATTCACAAGTTCGTATGAATTCCCAGAACCAAACAACAATTACAATAAGAATTTCCAGAACACTACACCATGATTCACGAGAACCAAATACAACAGAACCACGTGATGTGAGTGAAGAGGGGAGAAAGGAATTTACGATTCTCCATCATGCAATGTGGAGGCAATCGACGAGAGGAGGGCGACGGCCAATGCGAGTTCTTCGTTTAGGTGGGCGAGAGCAGTACTCAACAAGAGTTCATGATCATGCCCCTTTCACAAGTGTTCATGCCCCCTTCGCCTATGTTTTAGAATCTCGACAGTACTCCTTTAGTTCTAATTTAAATGAAACGTAGAGTTTCATTTAAATGAAATGCTAGGTCCATTTAAATGAAACGCTGCGTTCTATTTAGGACTATATTGCAATCCACAATGTGGACTGCAATAAGCATTATTTTATTGTCACCATCGCCTGCAGGGGGATATTTTTGTCAACCTCCACCACCTCCTAAATGTTATTTATGCCATCACAATCATCACCACCAACACCATGAGGAGAGAATCTATCAACTTGAATTTTTAAAGCATCCCATTTTTTTATTTTTACGATCAAACACCTCTGGCCCAAAAATTGCTCCTCTCTTTATATCATATGGAGGGAGAGGCTTTGGTATGGTATCAAGAGGCATAGATTATTAGACAATTATTTGATTGGGATATGTTGGTGCGTGCATTGATGGTTCATTTTGGGACAATGGCTTACAACGACTGTTTGGATGTATTGACTCGATTGAAGCAAACCACCACGATGGCTGCTTACACGGCTGACTTTGAGGCCGCATCAAATAGGGTTCACGGTTTCTCTGATCATCATAGATTGAGCTGTTTTATTAGTGGCATAAATGATGAGATATGGCTCCCCCTTCGTATGTTCAACCCACACAATTTAACGATTGCCTATGGATTGGAATGGATTCAAGAAGAGTGCCTAACTAGCCTCAAGAAAACTACCAAGTTTTCTATGGAAAATAGGTCTTTTTCTCTAGCCCTTTTTCATAGAAATCCTGGCCAGTCAAGTGAGAATAGCTTCATAAATCAGAAATACAATCCCCTGTTAAGAAGGTTTTCTTGACTTCGATGGATGAAAAAGTCGGAAATGGTTATGCTTCCATTGCGAAGAAAAGTGGAATCCTAACCATATTTGTGAAAAACCTAAGATCTACCTCTTCCAAGGCTTTGAAGAAAGGGAGGGAAGTGAAGATCATGAGGAAGTGGCGGCTGAATAAATCCAGGAAATATAAGTGTCTGAGCAGCCCGTGATTGTAGAACTAGAAATTTCTTTAAATGCCATCACAAGGACTCCTAGCCCTAAAACCTTGCATGTTAAGGGGTGGATTGGATCTCAACAAGTGGTCATTTTGGTGGATACAGGCAGCGGACAATTTTTTAGACCCTTCCATTGCTTAAGGTGCTAAGTTGTGTATGAATGAAACTAAAAAGATCAATGCGAAGGTCGCAAATGGGAAAATGGTGCGGGGATTCGGGCATTGCAGCAAAGTTAGCACCAAAATCCAAGGTATTGTCTTCCAACCTTCCTTTTACATGTTATCCTTAGGGGGTTGTGATGTTGTGTTAGACGTCGATTGGTTGAAACCTTTGGAAAATATTGTGTTGGATTTTGCACACTCCATTATGAAATTTTAGTATATGGGGAAATTTGTCCAGTGGTTGGGTTTGAAATTACGATGGTTGTCCATTAATGAAGGCAACAAGGCAATGCTTACTACTTTGTCTAAGGGTAAAGGAATATTTCTGCAATAAATTGTGGAGAAAAAACAGAATCAGCGTTCAATTTGGGGGAAAGAAGTGCAGAATTTAACCAGAAAATTCAAGCTGGTTTTTAAGGTGCCGAGAGGTTTACCACCCAGCCATAGGATCATAGAATTCCACTCAAAGAGGGTACCCAACCCATAACAACGAGATCCTATCGTTATCCCCATTATCAAAAATCTAAAATAGAAAAGATTGTGGTTGAACCATTAGACTCGGTTGTGGTGAGGCCTAGTACTGGTCTGTTTTCATCTCACATATTGTTGGTGCGTAAGGCGGATGGGAGTCGGTGGATGTGTATGGATTACTGGGGTCTTAATCAAGAGATGGTGAAGGATAAGTTTTCAATTCCTTTGATAGACGAGCTGTTTGATGAGTTGCATGGCTTGGTGGTGTTTTCCAAGTTGGACTTGTTGTTCAGATACCACCAAATCAGGGTAGCACTTGAGGATGTGCTAAATAGGGCCTTTAAGACACACGAGAGTCATTATGAGTTCCTCGTGATGCCCTTTCGGTTGACTAATGCCCCTTCAACCTTCAAAAGGTTGATGAATGACGTTTTTAGACCATATTTTAGGCGATTTGGGTTAGTATTATTTGACGACATTTTGATATACAACAAATGTTGGTCAGATCACATGGGGCACTTGGAAAAAGTTCTAGAAATCCTGCAAAAGGAACTAGCTTCATGCAAAATTATCGAAATGTAAATTCGCGGTGTCAGAAGTGGATTGCTTGATGCATGTCATAAATAAATAAAAAAGGAGTTATGGCCAATCCTTGCAAAATTGCCAGCATGTTGGACTGGCCCTTTCCAGTTAATATTGGACTGGCAGATCGAGAGTCTTATGCGAAGAGGAAGACAAGAAGTGAATTAAAGTGACTGAACTAAAGACTTAGATCGAAGTGAAGTGGAGTTGAGCTCGAGACACAACATTTCAATAAAGGGAGAGCTTCAGTCATGCTGGGCCACCAAAGGAGTCAATGGGTCTTGCTGGGACTTGTCTTAGGTGTCTTGGTATGGGCCTTACTCAGTTAATGAGGGAAGCATCTGAAATAAGATGTAATGGGCCCGTTTTGGTAAGTCACCAAAACGGGGCCTATAATCCTTTATTTTTATGTTTTCACAGTCTGGTCTTTTTATCATTGCGTAAGTTGTTTGGGAGTGGGGATATAAGGAGAGAGTGGAATGTGGAGGACTCATTCTTGACGTTTGGAGTTTAGCTAGCGGTAGAGAGACTGGAGGAAGAAGTGGGCCTCAAATCCCCTTCATCGTGGTTATACTTAATGAAATACAGTATGTTTCTTCATCTTCATGCTTGTTTTAGGGTTTTTGCATGGCTGTGGTTTCCTATTTATTATCGTGTTTTAAGTGTAAAATCTGTGAGAACCTTAACAAGTTCTGATTTACTGCCCTTCCTTTATTCTTTTGTTTTCAGGTGTTCTTATATTCAACCGACACTTTAACTCATGCTTTTGTCAATAAAAAACAGCTTCACATAAAGGATGATGTTGAACAACTGGTGGAATAAGTTTATAATCAGATAAAAATGTTTCTGATTGCAAAAAAATATATTATTTTTGTAAAAAAATTGTTTTGTTGAACTAGGCAACGTGCTTCGCACGTTACTCCCGACCTAGTATATATATATATATATATATATATTTCTCAACTTCGATTTTCTTGAATGGAGAACATATTTATACATATGTGCATGTATTAAGAACAATTGGCACTTGACAGTTGAAACACATTTTTATGTGCATCTACAAAATAATGTACATAGCAAAAGGGTATGGACAAAGCTTGACTATTCTATTGCATTATTATTTGGAGGGTAGGGTGATCAACTACGACCAATTCAGAGAAGAGAAGATGGCTTGTTGGTCTAACCATATCTCTATAGATGTATATGTTTGAATGCCTCTACAGCCAGTATTTCAATTCCCCACAATACAGCTATTATTTCAACTCCCCCACAACATTTATTATTGTTCATTCCAGATCTCATCCCATTAAATATAATAAAGAGATAATTTACTATCATTTTAATTATATTAAATTAATAAAACAAAATGAATATAATGATCTCCAAAATAACATTATAATTTGATCAAAACTTTTATATGCAGATACTTCTACGTACTCTTTGTCCACTCCACTAATGTGATTAGTTACATCACTTTTCTTAATATAAAATAATTATTTTGGCCAATCACATAGTTGAGTACGCAAAAAATATATAAAAATGACTGTGTGTTCAAAGATAAAAGAGTGCAGGTCTTAAAGCCAATTATTCTATTAGTGGGAAATGAAATATGCTAATTAGAAAAATATCCAAAGTAATCAAGAGAATATTGCTTAAATGGCACTCCAATTTAATTCTCTATCATATATCATTCCAAAAAACATATCTCGCCAACAAAATTCTTATTTATCATCCTATTAATCATCATCGGTATAAGAATATGATAATAAATAATATTTTAATTATGAAAAATCACATTAATGGATAATAATTAAATTTTTTTTTTTTATAAATATCACTTCAAGCCTACTTTGAAAGTTGGACCTTGCCTAACCTAGCCCTGGCCTAGAATTCATTGTTAGTGGATTGGATTTAATTAAATCTTCCAACTGGGCTTGATTTCATGCCCAAACCCAAATTCATGAACATGATTTTATTTTTAAAGCTCTACTACATATAATCATTTTTTGCATTCTGTTTATGCACTTCATTAATATGATTGACTAAAGGGATGCAATAAATCACATTTATAGAATGCACAAGAAAAACACAAAAATAACTATACATATTTATTTTTTTTAATTTGTGTTTTTGTTAAAATGACAAGAAATGTGAAAGACATTTTCTTTTGATGGATGATCTCTTGCTTGATTCCTTTTCTAAATTTTACAAACCTACTTTGAGTCCATGGAAGGAAAGGGAGAAGAATGAGGAGAACAAAGTAAAGCACAAAATGGACATGGTTATTTAATACCTATCATCTCTAATGTAATCTATTGAAAAGTTGCTTGCAAAAATGTTTGAGTTACCATACAATGTGACCTTTGAGTCTCTCAAAATGGAGCTCATGCAAATTCCCTATGCCCACTTGCTCAAGATAGCCATTGCTCTATCTTTGGTTGCCATATCTGCTGCCTATTTATACTTCACCAAGAAACCCAAAGGTATGATTAAGTCTCTTCTAATTATCCATAGATTGATAAAAGAAAATATAGGTGTTATAATGTTCTAACAATGTAAGTATTAGGTACTCTTGAAATACGGCTACATAATACTCTTGTTCTATCACAGAATATTGTCATGTCAATTAAAATTGCTTATGTAAATTAAAATAGGCACACTTTTAATTATGTGTAATAATATATGCTTGTAGACATTTCTCCATGAATATATACCTAACATAATAACTAAAGGGTTTTGTGTGATATCTCATTCTAAAAAGTGATGAAATCCCACATTATTTATAAATGAGAAGTTCTTATTTTTTATAATGTTTTAAATGGCTCTAATTGTATCAATAACTAGTTTTTTTTGTGCAAAACATAATTTCCTGTTTTGGTTTATCAAGTTTTCTTATGGTTTTAAATTCCTTCTTTGCCAACCATATGATTGTTCTAGTGATGTCTGTTCAGGTTGTTTAGATCCTGATAAGTTCAAACAATTTAAACTTGTTAAGAAAACTCAGCTGAGCCATGATACTGCAAGGTTCAGATTTAGTCTTCCTACACCCACTTCAGTATTGGGTCTTCACGTCGGACAACATATAATGTGCAGGTTTAAGTAACTGATTCTGTCAGTGTCAATAATATTCATAATTGCAATGCATTTGCCTTCTGCATAACTCTGATGTTTTGTTGAAACATCAGAGTTGTGCAAAAATATTTACAATGTGCAGGTTTTTCACGAACACTTGAAAAGTTCTCTGAGGCTTTGAAACCTTCATCAAATATAGATTATAGGTGCCGAGAAGAAATTTTTGAGTCCTCTGTATAATGTCTGAACTATCTTTTGATAAATTGAGTTATTTGTTTGCTCATTTTGTCAATATCTCCAGTTAAGCTTATTGACTATGATTGTTCCAACAGTTTTTCAAACTCTCTTTATGTTGATTTTATCAATTCTCATAGTTTAATCTCACCAAGAAGTAAATCCTCAAAACTTAGTTGTCTTTATATACAAATAATGGACATCTAGTTGATACGATAACTGACAAAAACTAAAACCTAACAAGTGTTCCCTGGTAAAGCAGAGGAAAGGATGCCCAAGGTGAAGAAGTGATTAGACCATATACACCAATTACTTTGGACTTTGATGTGGGTTACTTTGAACTGGTTGTAAAGGTATATCCCATCATCTCCCTTTCATATCTAAAAGCATGTCTTTGCTCATTCATTTAAGTGTTATTTAGCATAGCTCAGTGTCTCACTTTGATTTTTCATATGAAAGATGTATCCCAAGGGAAGGATGTCCCACCATTTCAAAGAGATGCGAGAAGGCGATTACCTATCTGTGAAGGGCCCCAACGTACATATTCTATCTTTTGAGAGATAACCACTTGTTAGCCATGGAAATTGTTGATAGATTGTTTAGAACTTCTGTTATGTACATAGTGTTGGCACCTTACAGTTGGTGACAATATTATGCATGAACTCCAGTTACCCATCAATGCAAATTCTACTAGAATATGGTTGTGAGGACTATGCAAATCATTGCAAAACCTTTCATAATCACATTGTGGACTGAAATGGAACTCTTACCATTTGTAGGTTTTAAACAACTAGTAGTGATGAGTTTGCCTTCAAAATGTTGTGAACAAAATTATTTAAACTATCCATTTTGGACCATATCCACTTTACTTCTACATTAGATCCTGCCCTATTATCTTAAGCAACAATGGGACCTAAGTCAATTGGTATTTTGTATTGCATACTCATTAGAACCAAAATTTTTAAATTCTCTTTTTGGCATTTTATGAGTTAAATTTTCATTCTTAAAAGGGGAACTTTAAATACAAACCTGGCCAAGCTCGAGCTTTTGGAATGCTTGCAGGTGGATCTGGCATAACCCCAATGTTTCAGGTACATATGTCAGCATTTAAAAACCAAAACTTCTTCATTTTCTTCTTCTTGTTAGTGTTCTAATTGATATTATTTGATCTTATCAAGCATTTTGTTGATTTAAAGGCTCTTATCTCTACTTATCTCTTTCTTTGTTTCTTTGTCTTTCCTTTTGATTTCTAGCTCACTCGAGCCATATTCAAAAACCGGAAAGATAAGACCAATGTGCATCTTATCTATGCCAATGTCACCTCAGATGACATTTTGTTGAAGGTAATTTTCTGCTTCATTTTGTTGTCCCTTATAGATGAGTGTTCAGTGCACTAGTTTTTCTTTACTTGATAATTTAGAAAAACATTTCTCAACCAAATAGATAGTACAGCTATCGAATCATTTACAAGACCTTTGTAGCATGGCAATCCAAACGGTAGAAACATAAATAAGACAAAGAAAATTACATAGAGAAAGGCATCAATGGAAACAAACTAGTATAATTGGAAATAACAATAGCAATTCCTTAGCTTTGACAAGAGTATGAGATTTTCTTTTAGAACTGTATCTTATTTTACCCTTTTTCTGCAATTCTTGCATATAAGAGAAATGTACCACATATAAAAAGTAATAATTCATGTCATAGATTTTCACTTTAAGTTACATACGATAGACATGAGGGTCTTTATCATTTTACCATTTTTTCAATATCATACACATTCAATCTCTTTCTCCGAGTCTTTTAAGTTAATTGTCTTTTGATTCATTCTTTTCTCTGATGTAGTAATGATGAGAGCGCATTTTTCTATGGACTTTCTGCAGGAAGAGCTAGATGCCTTTGCTAAAAATTTCCCTAATCGTTTCAAAGTCTTCTATGTCTTGAATCAGGTCAGTTTCTTTGGTACAAGATTTCCTTCAAATTTCTCTCTTTTTAGATGTGTTAAGGGAACACTTGCAAAAGATATCCCTTTGATTTCAAAAAATAAAAATAAAAAATAAAAAAAGATATCCCCCTGGTGTAAGTATGTGCCAAATTTGTATCACTGATGCTCACTCTGTCCCATAATTGCCAGCCTCCTGTGCCATGGAGTGGTGGCATTGGGTTTATAACCAAAGAAATGATTCAAACCCATTGCCCAGCACCCGCCCCAGATGTTCAGGTTTGTTCTCTATTACTTTAGCTACAAAAAAATTACACAAAAGCAATCCTACAAATTAATGTGACTTGATGTGATTCATTAAATTATAAAATTACTCTCATTATAAAGTAAATCTAACAGATCAGATAAAAACAAATTAGTTTGGGAGACTATTTTGTATAATTACTTTTGGATGTAGCAGTACTCTTTTCATATTGATACAGAAGCTCCTACTCATTCTCATGACACTTGCTCTCTAACTTGCACTCCTCACTCGACTAAAACCAATTATTTGCAGATTCTGTATTGCGGTCCCCTAGACATGAATAAGGCCATGAAAGCTCACCTTGATGCACTTGAATACACATCAGACATGCAGTTCAATCTTTGTTAGAACCCCTAAGTGCAGATCGAGAGCCTTGTGAGAAGAGGAAGACAAGAAGTAAGTTAAAGGGACTGAACTGAAGACTTAGATTGAAGTGAAGTGGAGTTGAACTCGAGATGTAGCATCTCAATAAAGGGAGGGCTTCAGTCATGCTAGGCCGCTGAAGGAGTCAATGGGTCTTGTTGGGTCTTGTCTTAGGAGTCTTAGTATGGGCCTTACTTAGTTAATGGGGGGAGTCTATGAAATAAGATGTAATGGGCCTGTTTTGGTGAGTCACCAAAATGGGGCCTTTTATCCTTTATTTTTGTGTTTCACACTTTGGTTCTTTTATCATTGTGTAAGTTTGTTAAGAGTGGGGATGTAGGCAGAGTGTGGAATGTGGAGGACTCATTCTGGACATTTGGAGTTTAGCTAACGATATATGTTTATTCATCTTCATGCTTGTTCTAGGGTTTATGCGTGGCTGTGGTTTCCTGCCTATTATTGTGTTTTAAGTGTGAAATCTGTGAGAATCTTAACAAGTGGTATCAAGTCACCCTTCCTACAACCTATGGTTCCCTTACATTTCCAATGTATAGCTGCAAGCCATTCCATCACTCAGACAACCATACAAACCACAAATACAACCCAGAAATTACCCTTCAAGAAATCCATCTTGGACAAATATTCTAACCCGCAACCCAGAAATTACATTCCAGCAAATATATCTCAGCCAAAAAACTTAACCTGCAACCAAAAATAACCTAGAAATTCACAAAAATACACCCAGATATCACCAAAACCCAACCCATACTACCATGGTTGAGGCAACTCGTCCTAAACACCATCAAGAACAACTTCAACACAAAGTAGTTAGCCTGGAAGCTACTCACGGCAAACTTTGGCCAGGCTTGACAGCATCAATGAGGGGATGAACCACCTTAAAGAGATGGTTAAAACCTTGGTTAACCTCCATGTGAATACCCATAGAGAAGCCCCACCACCTGAAGGGCCCCATTTTCACCAGCCCCCACCACCACCAAAAAGGGGTTATTTCCACCCGCCTCCTCCACCTCTTGAAGGGGTTTATTTTTACGAGTATTGCTATATACAGCCCACTAAAGTGGACTGTATCGCAGTTCAAGGTACGAAATGACTAAAAGATTTCTCATTTTGTTAGTGAAATGACTGGATTGCCCTCAGCCTTCTTCAACCTAAAGCAAAACATGATTAAGCAAAAAGCAAAATTTTCCCTCTTCCATTCTTGCGCCTCCTGACCAAATCAGCACCATCACGACCACAACCCAATCTCCTCCACCATCAATGGAACAACCACAAACCATTCTCTTTTGTATGTCGTTGTTACTCTCTTGTGTTTGTCTTCTTCTTCTTTTTTTGAGTTTTGGACATACACTTGCTGGTTTTCTAGATTGTATCTCAGATAATGTCGCTTTAGGTTGGTTTTGGATGAATAGATTAGTTCAAATAAAACAGAGAATGTAACACCATCAAGAAGATATGACTTTGTTTCCATTGCCATTATTTCTCTGTTTGGTTTTGCTATGTATTTGAGCTTTTACCCATGGAAACAGATTGAAATAATAGCAGCATGCAAATGAAAACACAAGTAAAAAAGTTTGTCGCAAAAAGAAACATGTTAATTTTGAATGGTAATGTAAGCCAAGTGTCTCCACCTGGAACAAAGTCAATTTTTTTTTTTTTTTATATATAAGTAAAAATTAAAAATAAAATCAATTCTGTTAGGTATCTTAGCACATAATAATCAAACTTTAAATCGACTTCGAGAGATTGTAGTGAGATACACCCCTTTTTTAAATTTAGTAATGAGCGGTGGCAAATAGAATTTTTTATTATTCCATTCCACTAAACTACAGCTAACAACAAATTCAGCACGTAAATACCTTTTCTAGCAACATCTGTTCTAAGCTTGTTCAGACCTGAGTTGTGGCCTTTAGTGAGAAAATAGAATTGTGTCATAAGGAAAAAAAGACACTTGGGACAGTTTTTTTATCTTTCAATTTATAAACTGGTTTGCATATCAAAGTACATAAACGTATTCTTTTTTGTCTTTTCCTTGCCTAACAGTACTAATTAATTAGTTTATTTATTTTACTTTCATGTTGTGCTTAAATATATCAAGATTGTTTTTTTATGGAGAAATGGGAAGAAAGCACATCGAAAGAGGAAGAAAGCACATCTACAAGGCAACTACTGCATGTTGTTCATTGTTAAGAGATGGTAGAAGACATAGTAGACTACTAAATTTTGACTCCCAAATGTTTGAAATTTGAAGACATTGTATATTGTTATGTTGACTATGTTCATAACTTCTACCTCTATTTTGGGGTCTTGTAAATTTGGTGTATTGTTATGACGTTGGATACTTTAATCATTTTATGGATATGAAGATATATAAATTTTGGTGATATTTCAAATTTAGTATTGAAAACATAGCGATTCAAATTGTCTTAAAGCATGACAACAGTTACAATATAACATAGGATATCACAATTTTAAAGAGTTTCATACACAATTATTGTGTTTATCCCTTGTACAATATTGACAAAAATGGTAAACGAATCTATTACAATAGTAACATCATTACATGGTTTGATATACATTTACTTAATCTATAATTGTTCTTGATTCGATCATTTTGGATGTCTTCTTTCTGTTTTTGAATCTCTACCCTTGCATGTTGCAATTCTTCCTCCCACTTTTGGAAACAACATTCTCTTTCGCACACAGCTTTTCCTTCATTTTCTATGTCAATATCCGCCCATAAAATGTACTTGCAGTATGGCCTTCCCTGAAACAAATAGCTTGTATAAATCATTGTGTGAAATTACAATGCCAACTACAATGCATACAGGAAAAGACTGATCAAGACCTTATGTTTCATTTTCATATGAAAGATCTATAAGCCAAGATGACCCATGCTTAATATTGCCAGTGCAACAATATACAGAGAGACGGCTGTATATGTTGATAAGTATTGATAATCACTCATAGGTAACCAGCATGCTTTTTATCTTAGTATCACAAAAGAATTTCACATATTGATAACTGATAGCTGACAAACTATCTACTAAAAAATGAAATATCGAGTGCAAAATGAATATTGGGTTCTAAAATCTAAAAGTACCTAATAAACCTTTCTTAGCAAATTATAGAATACAGACAGATACATTAATTTGGTTAAGAGCTGAAAGCTTTAAACCGGTCATGTCTAAAACTTTCAGACAGGTGCCTGATGAGTGCACAAAAATGCACTCTAAATACTCTATTTAAATACTAAAAGAAATGAGAAAACAATGGATATAACTCATGTTAATAAAATTAATGGCCATTTATCTTGAGATAGATATAAGCATGATTTAATATATTGATGAGAATATAAAATGCCATATTTTCCTCTCTTAATGTTTAAAACTTTATTCTTATTTGATGCCTAAATATACTCATTATTCTTATATTTTGATTTAGGACACAAATGGAGACATTAGGAGCAAATGAAGATAATTGCGGAATTTCAGACAGTTCTGACATCTTTTCGTAAAATGGGCATAACTCTCTCATCCAATCTCCGATTGAGCTGATTCAAGATGATCTAGAACCGCAAGAGAAATATATATAATTTTTATGTTTTGTGTTTGAAGAGATATCCACTCAATATAAGACAAAATCGACCATCAAGTGGACGTACCTGCACTTGACGTTCCTGGATATTTTTCAGCCACTTGCATCAAATCCAAATGTCATCATAATATTTTCTAGCAAGCACTCCTACACCAACTTGGAAATTCAATGATCAATTCAGATACAAGATGAAGTGCACTCAAGTTTCTTCAAGACAAATTATTTGACCACAAGATATTAAGTCATACAAGACAACTAATAGATAGAGAAGCAAAATTGAAACACTCAACCTACAAGCAAAATCCAGCTCATGCATGGTGGGAAAACAAATGATCAAAATAACATCTCACAAATCACTTGGATTCAAGAATGGCACATGGCAAAACAAGTTGAAATTGTGATGATTTTGTCATGACAACTTGCATGAAGGATGCTTATAAATAGAAGGGAGGGGTGTGTGTTCTAAGACCATGCTTAGTGTGCTTGGATGCCTTGGAAGATACATTGTTTTTGAGAGCTTGAGAAAAGAAAAGAAAAACCAAAGAAGAGAGAAGAAAATAATGGTTGGCTCTTCCATATTATCCCTTGAAGAATTTTTGTTGCATATTTTCAATATGTGTAACTAATTTTCTAGTAGAGCTAGGGATGAATTTGTATATATGATGGTATTTGTAATTGTTTTTTATTCATATATGTGTTCTTCAAATATTAAACTCTTTTGTTTAGTCATTCGAAATTTATTATAAATGTTTTCGTCACCAAATAATCTTAGAATTTATTTCATTTATAGATTCAGTCATGCTTTTTCTATTAAATGCAATAATCCTTTGATTATGTTTGGTTCAATTAGTTATCTATTTTAATTTAATTCTCTGCTGCAATATTGCTCTACGAGTATATTGTCGATGTTGAATTTCTTTAATATCGATAACAATTCCTGTTCTTATATTGTGACGAATGATTTTTCGAAAGATTACATTTGATTTAAATCTGGTTATTAATGTTTTATTTTCCGATTGAAAATTTGGACATAGAATTTTCAATTGAGTTATTAATGAATCGAAAATAATTAAAATACCAATTATATACAAAGGATTCCCGATGCTTTACTTTTCGCACTCATCTAAATCTTTTTGTTAATTTCGTTACTGTTCTTCAATTTTTCTATCCATCTCCCTGTGGAATCGACACCCCAAAGCTATACTGCAAACGACCGCGTTATTCTTTGGGCGTAATCATGGGAATACAAATCTATTATTTAAACTCTGTGGCATATTTCAATCAATATATAAAAAATTGCCAAATTTTTTTACACAGGCATCTTTTCACACATGATACTCATGCTCATTCATAACCATCTTGGCGAATTCAACAAACCCAACTTAAATCATTTTGCTAAAGCATCCACAGAAAATTTTTTATGCACTTATCCAAACTTTGTGGTAATATGATGATTTGACACATGTAACTAAAGAATTATTTTGCTCAAGTATTCATGTGAATTTTGTGAGAATTGAGAGCTTACAAATATAGACATTGTGATAAGTATCCATTGATATGTTGAATTTGACACTTCTTTTGAGAATATCATTATATGGTTTGTGGTAAGATGGTGGATATACTTGGGATATGATGAAAGTCAACTTAGGATTAACGTCTGAGCCTTTCAAGCTGAGCCTTTTCATCATAGATCCCTAGCAGCCAATTTTGAGCCAATATACACATATGGCCTTTTCTTTTCATATCTACATCATCCATACCTCTCCACATTGGAGTATAGCTTATACACTATATTTTCCTACCATTTTACTTCCAAGTGTGTACTAGTATGAAATTATAATTTAAAAAAAAAAAGAAAGAAAAAAAGAAAACCATGACAAAAATGGCATGGTGCTAGATATGTCCATCAAATTATTCATGAAAGAGTTCATCAAATTGCGAAGACACGAGTGGCAAAAGAAGATGGAAAAGTGTACTTAGTCAAAAATCTAAAAAATTGAAAAGTACATCAAAAGGAAAGTATAGTCTACTGAAAAATTTAACAAATTCCCTTTTGTGTATATTTGGAAGTTTTTGAAATCTCTTCACCTTTTCTTCTTATGAACCCCAACCCTAAACCACATTACAACCCTTTGTGTTGATTTTTCCGATCCTAAGTATGCTTGTGGAAAGAATGGTGGAAATCTCATTTGTTAGTATTCCTATCATAAGATCAATGTTTACTTGTTACTTATATATAATTGGCTAAATTTCCATGAGAGTAAATGTACACCTTTGTCAACTCCATAGAGAGAACCCATACATGAAACACTTCTATACCCGTGAGTTATGGAGTTGAACCTTTTTGCTTAAGATATTCTAATTTTGCATGTGTCAAAACCTCTGATTTGATAAAAATAGTTTGGAACACATACACACTCTGTGGATTGCTATATTTGAATTACTTGTGAAAGGGTTATTGAATTTCTAAGATTGTTTTGATATGTAAATTTGAAAAATGTGTCTTGATGGCCCCTATGTGTGATTTTCTTTGGTCTTTCTCATCATTTTGCATGAAAATTGCTAGGGACTAGTAATGAGTAAGTTGGGGGTTGTGATGAGTGCACAAAAATGCACTCTAAATACTCTATTTAAATACTAAAAGAAATGAGAAAACAATGGATATAACTCATGTTAATAAAATTAATGGTAATTTATCTTGAGATAGATATAAGCATGATTTAATATATTGATGAAAATATAAAATGCCATATTTTCCTCTCTTAATGTTTAAAACTTTATTCTTATTTGATACCTAAATATACTCATTATTCTTATATTTTGATTTAGGACACAAATGGAGACATTAGGAGCAAATGAAGATAATTGCGGAATTTCAGACAGTTCTGACATCTTTTCGTAAAATGGGCATAACTCTCTCATCCAATCTCCGATTGAGCTGATTCAAGATGATATAGAACCGAAAGAGAAATATCTATAACTTTTATGTTTTGTGTTTGAAGAGATATCCACTCAATCTAAGACAAAATCGACCATCAAGTGGACGCACCTGCACTTGACGTTCCTGGATATTTTTCAGCCACTTGCATCAAATCCAAATGTCATCATAATATTTTCTAGCAAGCACTCCTACACCAACTTGGAAATTCAATGATCAATTCAGATACAAGATGAAGTGCACTCAAGTTTTTTCAAGACAAATTATTTGACCACAAGATATTAAGTCATACAAGACAACTAATAGATAGAGAAGCAAAATTGAAACACTCAACCTACAAGCAAAATCCAGCTCATGCATGGTGGGAAAACAAATGATCAAAATGACAACTCACAAATCACTTGGATTCAAGAATGGCACATGGCAAAACAAGTTGAAATTGTGATGATTTTGTCATGAAAACTTGCATGAAGGATGCTTATAAATAGAAGGGAGGGGTGTGTGTTCTAAGACAATGCTTAGTGTGGGAGGATGCTTTGGAAGAACCATTATTTTGAGAGCTTGAGAAAAGAAAAGAAAAACCAAAGAAGAGAGAAGAAAATAATGGTTGGCTCTTCCATATTATCCCTTGGAGAATTTTTGTTGCATATTTTCAATATGTGTAACTAAATTCTCAAGGAGGGCTAGGAATGAATTTGTGTGTGTGATGGTATTTGTAATTTATTTTTGATTCATGTATTTGGTCTTTAAATATTAAAACTCTTTTGTTCTATTATTCTCAATTTATTTGTGATATTTTTTCGTCTTCAAATAATTATAGAATCTATTTCGTTTATAGATTCAGTCATGCTTTTTCTATTGAGTGAATTAGTTCTATAATTATGTTTGGAGCAATTGATTGTCTATATTGATTTAATTCTTTGCTGCAATATCGCCTCTTGGGTATATTGTCGTCGTTGGATTTTCTCAATATCGATAACAATTTATGAGAGTTAAGCGCGAAGAATGATTTTTTAAAGAGTTACATGTGATTTAAATTTTGGTTATTAATGTTATATCTTCCGATTAAGAATTTGGACATAGAATTCTTAATTGAGTTATCAATGAATTAAGAATAAATTTGAATACCACAAATACACAAGGAATTCCTTACGCTCTACTTTTCGTCTCATTTTTATATTTTTCAAATTACTCATTTAGTTTTAATTTACATCACACTCATTTAATCTTTTTGTTAATTTCATTACTGTTCTTCAATTTCTCAATCCATCTCCCTGTGGAATCGACACCCCAAAGCTATATTGCAAACGACCGCGTTATTCTTTGGGCGTAATCAGTGCCAGTATGCCATCCATGCTTCATAGAGTTGTCTGTTACTAATTAAAAACTAGGCATGTCCTTTTTTGTTACTAATTAAAAAGATGAAACCATTTATCCAAAAAACATTTCGGTACAGATTGGGCATGAACTCCTCGCCATAATTAATTTTTGTAGTATTACCAGCTTTAAGGACAAGGCTTACTTTATACCATCAACTTAGTGGGAAGCCATTCGCGCATTTTTACAAACAGGTAAAGTGCACATAAGGAAAATTAGAAACTCAAATAAAATTAATGAAGATCTTAACCCAAATTTACAAATTCACAAGTTCGTATGAATTCCCAGAACCAAACAACAATTACAATAAGAATTTCCAGAACACTACACCATGATTCACGAGAACCAAATACAACAGAACCACGTGATGTGAGTGAAGAGGGGAGAAAGGAATTTACGATTCTCCATCATGCAATGTGGAGGCAATCGACGAGAGGAGGGCGACGGCCAATGCGAGTTCTTCGTTTAGGTGGGCGAGAGCAGTACTCAACAAGAGTTCATGATCATGCCCCTTTCACAAGTGTTCATGCCCCCTTCGCCTATGTTTTAGAATCTCGACAGTACTCCTTTAGTTCTAATTTAAATGAAACGTAGAGTTTCATTTAAATGAAATGCTAGGTCCATTTAAATGAAACGCTGCGTTCTATTTAGGACTATATTGCAATCCACAATGTGGACTGCAATAAGCATTATTTTATTGTCACCATCGCCTGCAGGGGGATATTTTTGTCAACCTCCACCACCTCCTAAATGTTATTTATGCCATCACAATCATCACCACCAACACCATGAGGAGAGAATCTATCAACTTGAATTTTTAAAGCATCCCATTTTTTTATTTTTACGATCAAACACCTCTGGCCCAAAAATTGCTCCTCTCTTTATATCATATGGAGGGAGAGGCTTTGGTATGGTATCAAGAGGCATAGATTATTAGACAATTATTTGATTGGGATATGTTGGTGCGTGCATTGATGGTTCATTTTGGGACAATGGCTTACAACGACTGTTTGGATGTATTGACTCGATTGAAGCAAACCACCATGATGGCTGCTTACACGGCTGACTTTGAGGCCGCATCAAATAGGGTTCACGGTTTCTCTGATCATCATAGATTGAGCTGTTTTATTAGTGGCATAAATGATGAGATATGGCTCCCCCTTCGTATGTTCAACCCACACAATTTAACGATTGCCTATGGATTGGAATGGATTCAAGAAGAGTGCCTAACTAGCCTCAAGAAAACTACCAAGTTTTCTATGGAAAATAGGTCTTTTTCTCTAGCCCTTTTTCATAGAAATCCTGGCCAGTCAAGTGAGAATAGCTTCATAAATCAGAAATACAATCCCCTGTTAAGAAGGTTTTCTTGACTTCGATGGATGAAAAAGTCGGAAATGGTTATGCTTCCATTGCGAAGAAAAGTGGAATCCTAACCATATTTGTGAAAAACCTAAGATCTACCTCTTCCAAGGCTTTGAAGAAAGGGAGGGAAGTGAAGATCATGAGGAAGTGGCGGCTGAATAAATCCAGGAAATATAAGTGTCTGAGCAGCCCGTGATTGTAGAACTAGAAATTTCTTTAAATGCCATCACAAGGACTCCTAGCCCTAAAACCTTGCATGTTAAGGGGTGGATTGGATCTCAACAAGTGGTCATTTTGGTGGATACAGGCAGCGGACAATTTTTTAGACCCTTCCATTGCTTAAGGTGCTAAGTTGTGTATGAATGAAACTAAAAAGATCAATGCGAAGGTCGCAAATGGGAAAATGGTGCGGGGATTCGGGCATTGCAGCAAAGTTAGCACCAAAATCCAAGGTATTGTCTTCCAACCTTCCTTTTACATGTTATCCTTAGGGGGTTGTGATGTTGTGTTAGACGTCGATTGGTTGAAACCTTTGGAAAATATTGTGTTGGATTTTGCACACTCCATTATGAAATTTTAGTATATGGGGAAATTTGTCCAGTGGTTGGGTTTGAAATTACGATGGTTGTCCATTAATGAAGGCAACAAGGCAATGCTTACTACTTTGTCTAAGGGTAAAGGAATATTTTTGCAATAAATTGTGGAGAAAAAACAGAATCAGCGTTCAATTTGGGGGAAAGAAGTGCAGAATTTAACCAGAAAATTCAAGCTGGTTTTTAAGGTGCCGAGAGGTTTACCACCCAGCCATAGGATCATAGAATTCCACTCAAAGAGGGTACCCAACCCATAACAACGAGATCCTATCGTTATCCCCATTATCAAAAATCTAAAATAGAAAAGATTGTGGTTGAACCATTAGACTCGGTTGTGGTGAGGCCTAGTACTGGTCTGTTTTCATCTCACATATTGTTGGTGCGTAAGGCGGATGGGAGTCGGTGGATGTGTATGGATTACTGGGGTCTTAATCAAGAGATGGTGAAGGATAAGTTTTCAATTCCTTTGATAGACGAGCTGTTTGATGAGTTGCATGGCTTGGTGGTGTTTTCCAAGTTGGACTTGTTGTTCAGATACCACCAAATCAGGGTAGCACTTGAGGATGTGCTAAATAGGGCCTTTAAGACACACGAGAGTCATTATGAGTTCCTCGTGATGCCCTTTCGGTTGACTAATGCCCCTTCAACCTTCAAAAGGTTGATGAATGACGTTTTTAGACCATATTTTAGGCGATTTGGGTTAGTATTATTTGACGACATTTTGATATACAACAAATGTTGGTCAGATCACATGGGGCACTTGGAAAAAGTTCTAGAAATCCTGCAAAAGGAACTAGCTTCATGCAAAATTATCGAAATGTAAATTCGCGGTGTCAGAAGTGGATTGCTTGATGCATGTCATAAATAAATAAAAAAGGAGTTATGGCCAATCCTTGCAAAATTGCCAGCATGTTGGACTGGCCCTTTCCAGTTAATATTGGACTGGCAGATCGAGAGTCTTATGCGAAGAGGAAGACAAGAAGTGAATTAAAGTGACTGAACTAAAGACTTAGATCGAAGTGAAGTGGAGTTGAGCTCGAGACACAACATTTCAATAAAGGGAGAGCTTCAGTCATGCTGGGCCACCAAAGGAGTCAATGGGTCTTGCTGGGACTTGTCTTAGGTGTCTTGGTATGGGCCTTACTCAGTTAATGAGGGAAGCATCTGAAATAAGATGTAATGGGCCCGTTTTGGTAAGTCACCAAAACGGGGCCTATAATCCTTTATTTTTATGTTTTCACAGTCTGGTCTTTTTATCATTGCGTAAGTTGTTTGGGAGTGGGGATATAAGGAGAGAGTGGAATGTGGAGGACTCATTCTTGACGTTTGGAGTTTAGCTAGCGGTAGAGAGACTGGAGGAAGAAGTGGGCCTCAAATCCCCTTCATCGTGGTTATACTTAATGAAATACAGTATGTTTCTTCATCTTCATGCTTGTTTTAGGGTTTTTGCATGGCTGTGGTTTCCTATTTATTATCGTGTTTTAAGTGTAAAATCTGTGAGAACCTTAACAAGTTCTGATTTACTGCCCTTCCTTTATTCTTTTGTTTTCAGGTGTTCTTATATTCAACCGACACTTTAACTCATGCTTTTGTCAATAAAAAACAGCTTCACATAAAGGATGATGTTGAACAACTGGTGGAATAAGTTTATAATCAGATAAAAATGTTTCTGATTGCAAAAAAATATATTATTTTTGTAAAAAAATTGTTTTGTTGAACTAGGCAACGTGCTTCGCACGTTACTCCCGACCTAGTATATATATATATATATATATTTCTCAACTTCGATTTTCTTGAATGGAGAACATATTTATACATATGTGCATGTATTAAGAACAATTGGCACTTGACAGTTGAAACACATTTTTATGTGCATCTACAAAATAATGTACATAGCAAAAGGGTATGGACAAAGCTTGACTATTCTATTGCATTATTATTTGGAGGGTAGGGTGATCAACTACGACCAATTCAGAGAAGAGAAGATGGCTTGTTGGTCTAACCATATCTCTATAGATGTATATGTTTGAATGCCTCTACAGCCAGTATTTCAATTCCCCACAATACAGCTATTATTTCAACTCCCCCACAACATTTATTATTGTTCATTCCAGATCTCATCCCATTAAATATAATAAAGAGATAATTTACTATCATTTTAATTATATTAAATTAATAAAACAAAATGAATATAATGATCTCCAAAATAACATTATAATTTGATCAAAACTTTTATATGCAGATACTTCTACGTACTCTTTGTCCACTCCACTAATGTGATTAGTTACATCACTTTTCTTAATATAAAATAATTATTTTGGCCAATCACATAGTTGAGTACGCAAAAAATATATAAAAATGACTGTGTGTTCAAAGATAAAAGAGTGCAGGTCTTAAAGCCAATTATTCTATTAGTGGGAAATGAAATATGCTAATTAGAAAAATATCCAAAGTAATCAAGAGAATATTGCTTAAATGGCACTCCAATTTAATTCTCTATCATATATCATTCCAAAAAACATATCTCGCCAACAAAATTCTTATTTATCATCCTATTAATCATCATCGGTATAAGAATATGATAATAAATAATATTTTAATTATGAAAAATCACATTAATGGATAATAATTAAATTTTTTTTTTTTATAAATATCACTTCAAGCCTACTTTGAAAGTTGGACCTTGCCTAACCTAGCCCTGGCCTAGAATTCATTGTTAGTGGATTGGATTTAATTAAATCTTCCAACTGGGCTTGATTTCATGCCCAAACCCAAATTCATGAACATGATTTTATTTTTAAAGCTCTACTACATATAATCATTTTTTGCATTCTGTTTATGCACTTCATTAATATGATTGACTAAAGGGATGCAATAAATCACATTTATAGAATGCACAAGAAAAACACAAAAATAACTATACATATTTATTTTTTTTAATTTGTGTTTTTGTTAAAATGACAAGAAATGTGAAAGACATTTTCTTTTGATGGATGATCTCTTGCTTGATTCCTTTTCTAAATTTTACAAACCTACTTTGAGTCCATGGAAGGAAAGGGAGAAGAATGAGGAGAACAAAGTAAAGCACAAAATGGACATGGTTATTTAATACCTATCATCTCTAATGTAATCTATTGAAAAGTTGCTTGCAAAAATGTTTGAGTTACCATACAATGTGACCTTTGAGTCTCTCAAAATGGAGCTCATGCAAATTCCCTATGCCCACTTGCTCAAGATAGCCATTGCTCTATCTTTGGTTGCCATATCTGCTGCCTATTTATACTTCACCAAGAAACCCAAAGGTATGATTAAGTCTCTTCTAATTATCCATAGATTGATAAAAGAAAATATAGGTGTTATAATGTTCTAACAATGTAAGTATTAGGTACTCTTGAAATACGGCTACATAATACTCTTGTTCTATCACAGAATATTGTCATGTCAATTAAAATTGCTTATGTAAATTAAAATAGGCACACTTTTAATTATGTGTAATAATATATGCTTGTAGACATTTCTCCATGAATATATACCTAACATAATAACTAAAGGGTTTTGTGTGATATCTCATTCTAAA
This sequence comes from Platycarya strobilacea, assembly GCA_036898215.1. NCBI lineage: Eukaryota > Viridiplantae > Streptophyta > Magnoliopsida > Fagales > Juglandaceae > Platycarya > Platycarya strobilacea. Next base: position 33,293,906 of record CM072551.1, on the reverse strand, counting down.
AAGTGATGAAATCCCACATTATTTATAAATGAGAAGTTCTTATTTTTTATAATGTTTTAAATGGCTCTAATTGTATCAATAACTAGTTTTTTTTGTGCAAAACATAATTTCCTGTTTTGGTTTATCAAGTTTTCTTATGGTTTTAAATTCCTTCTTTGCCAACCATATGATTGTTCTAGTGATGTCTGTTCAGGTTGTTTAGATCCTGATAAGTTCAAACAATTCAAACTTGTTAAGAAAACTCAGCTGAGCCATGATACTGCAAGGTTCAGATTTAGTCTTCCTACACCCACTTCAGTATTGGGTCTTCACGTCGGACAACATATAATGTGCAGGTTTAAGTAACTGATTCTGTCAGTGTCAATAATATTCATAATTGCAATGCATTTGCCTTCTGCATAACTCTGATGTTTTGTTGAAACATCAGAGTTGTGCAAAAATATTTACAATGTGCAGGTTTTTCACGAACACTTGAAAAGTTCTCTGAGGCTTTGAAACCTTCATCAAATATAGATTATAGGTGCCGAGAAGAAATTTTTGAGTCCTCTGTATAATGTCTGAACTATCTTTTGATAAATTGAGTTATTTGTTTGCTCATTTTGTCAATATCTCCAGTTAAGCTTATTGACTATGATTGTTCCAACAGTTTTTCAAACTCTCTTTATGTTGATTTTATCAATTCTCATAGTTTAATCTCACCAAGAAGTAAATCCTCAAAACTTAGTTGTCTTTATATACAAATAATGGACATCTAGTTGATACGATAACTGACAAAAACTAAAACCTAACAAGTGTTCCCTGGTAAAGCAGAGGAAAGGATGCCCAAGGTGAAGAAGTGATTAGACCATATACACCAATTACTTTGGACTTTGATGTGGGTTACTTTGAACTGGTTGTAAAGGTATATCCCATCATCTCCCTTTCATATCTAAAAGCATGTCTTTGCTCATTCATTTAAGTGTTATTTAGCATAGCTCAGTGTCTCACTTTGATTTTTCATATGAAAGATGTATCCCAAGGGAAGGATGTCCCACCATTTCAAAGAGATGCGAGAAGGCGATTACCTATCTGTGAAGGGCCCCAACGTACATATTCTATCTTTTGAGAGATAACCACTTGTTAGCCATGGAAATTGTTGATAGATTGTTTAGAACTTCTGTTATGTACATAGTGTTGGCACCTTACAGTTGGTGACAATATTATGCATGAACTCCAGTTACCCATCAATGCAAATTCTACTAGAATATGGTTGTGAGGACTATGCAAATCATTGCAAAACCTTTCATAATCACATTGTGGACTGAAATGGAACTCTTACCATTTGTAGGTTTTAAACAACTAGTAGTGATGAGTTTGCCTTCAAAATGTTGTGAACAAAATTATTTAAACTATCCATTTTGGACCATATCCACTTTACTTCTACATTAGATCCTGCCCTATTATCTTAAGCAACAATGGGACCTAAGTCAATTGGTATTTTGTATTGCATACTCATTAGAACCAAAATTTTTAAATTCTCTTTTTGGCATTTTATGAGTTAAATTTTCATTCTTAAAAGGGGAACTTTAAATACAAACCTGGCCAAGCTCGAGCTTTTGGAATGCTTGCAGGTGGATCTGGCATAACCCCAATGTTTCAGGTACATATGTCAGCATTTAAAAACCAAAACTTCTTCATTTTCTTCTTCTTGTTAGTGTTCTAATTGATATTATTTGATCTTATCAAGCATTTTGTTGATTTAAAGGCTCTTATCTCTACTTATCTCTTTCTTTGTTTCTTTGTCTTTCCTTTTGATTTCTAGCTCACTCGAGCCATATTCAAAAACCGGAAAGATAAGACCAATGTGCATCTTATCTATGCCAATGTCACCTCAGATGACATTTTGTTGAAGGTAATTTTCTGCTTCATTTTGTTGTCCCTTATAGATGAGTGTTCAGTGCACTAGTTTTTCTTTACTTGATAATTTAGAAAAACATTTCTCAACCAAATAGATAGTACAGCTGTCGAATCATTTACAAGACCTTTGTAGCATGGCAATCCAAACGGTAGAAACATAAATAAGACAAAGAAAATTACATAGAGAAAGGCATCAATGGAAACAAACTAGTATAATTGGAAATAACAATAGCAATTCCTTAGCTTTGACAAGAGTATGAGATTTTCTTTTAGAACTGTATCTTATTTTACCCTTTTTCTGCAATTCTTGCATATAAGAGAAATGTACCACATATAAAAAGTAATAATTCATGTCATAGATTTTCACTTTAAGTTACATACGATAGACATGAGGGTCTTTATCATTTTACCATTTTTTCAATATCATACACATTCAATCTCTTTCTCCGAGTCTTTTAAGTTAATTGTCTTTTGATTCATTCTTTTCTCTGATGTAGTAATGATGAGAGCGCATTTTTCTATGGACTTTCTGCAGGAAGAGCTAGATGCCTTTGCTAAAAATTTCCCTAATCGTTTCAAAGTCTTCTATGTCTTGAATCAGGTCAGTTTCTTTGGTACAAGATTTCCTTCAAATTTCTCTCTTTTTAGATGTGTTAAGGGAACACTTGCAAAAGATATCCCTTTGATTTCAAAAAATAAAAATAAAAAATAAAAAAAGATATCCCCCTGGTGTAAGTATGTGCCAAATTTGTATCACTGATGCTCACTCTGTCCCATAATTGCCAGCCTCCTGTGCCATGGAGTGGTGGCATTGGGTTTATAACCAAAGAAATGATTCAAACCCATTGCCCGGCACCCGCCCCAGATGTTCAGGTTTGTTCTCTATTACTTTAGCTACAAAAAAATTACACAAAAGCAATCCTACAAATTAATGTGACTTGATGTGATTCATTAAATTATAAAATTACTCTCATTATAAAGTAAATCTAACAGATCAGATAAAAACAAATTAGTTTGGGAGACTATTTTGTATAATTACTTTTGGATGTAGCAGTACTCTTTTCATATTGATACAGAAGCTCCTACTCATTCTCATGACACTTGCTCTCTAACTTGCACTCCTCACTCGACTAAAACCAATTATTTGTAGATTCTGTATTGCGGTCCCCTAGACATGAATAAGGCCATGAAAGCTCACCTTGATGCACTTGAATACACATCAGACATGCAGTTCAATCTTTGTTAGAACCCCTAAGTGCAGATCGAGAGCCTTGTGAGAAGAGGAAGACAAGAAGTAAGTTAAAGGGACTGAACTGAAGACTTAGATTGAAGTGAAGTGGAGTTGAACTCGAGATGTAGCATCTCAATAAAGGGAGGGCTTCAGTCATGCTAGGCCGCTGAAGGAGTCAATGGGTCTTGTTGGGTCTTGTCTTAGGAGTCTTAGTATGGGCCTTACTTAGTTAATGGGGGGAGTCTATGAAATAAGATGTAATGGGCCTGTTTTGGTGAGTCACCAAAATGGGGCCTTTTATCCTTTATTTTTGTGTTTCACACTTTGGTTCTTTTATCATTGTGTAAGTTTGTTAAGAGTGGGGATGTAGGCAGAGTGTGGAATGTGGAGGACTCATTCTGGACATTTGGAGTTTAGCTAACGATATATGTTTATTCATCTTCATGCTTGTTCTAGGGTTTATGCGTGGCTGTGGTTTCCTGCCTATTATTGTGTTTTAAGTGTGAAATCTGTGAGAATCTTAACAAGTGGTATCAAGTCACCCTTCCTACAACCTATGGTTCCCTTACATTTCCAATGTATAGCTGCAAGCCATTCCATCACTCAGACAACCATACAAACCACAAATACAACCCAGAAATTACCCTTCAAGAAATCCATCTTGGACAAATATTCTAACCCGCAACCCAGAAATTACATTCCAGCAAATATATCTCAGCCAAAAAACTTAACCTGCAACCAAAAATAACCTAGAAATTCACAAAAATACACCCAGATATCACCAAAACCCAACCCATACTACCATGGTTGAGGCAACTCGTCCTAAACACCATCAAGAACAACTTCAACACAAAGTAGTTAGCCTGGAAGCTACTCACGGCAAACTTTGGCCAGGCTTGACAGCATCAATGAGGGGATGAACCACCTTAAAGAGATGGTTAAAACCTTGGTTAACCTCCATGTGAATACCCATAGAGAAGCCCCACCACCTGAAGGGCCCCATTTTCACCAGCCCCCACCACCACCAAAAAGGGGTTATTTCCACCCGCCTCCTCCACCTCTTGAAGGGGTTTATTTTTACGAGTATTGCTATATACAGCCCACTAAAGTGGACTGTATCGCAGTTCAAGGTACGAAATGACTAAAAGATTTCTCATTTTGTTAGTGAAATGACTGGATTGCCCTCAGCCTTCTTCAACCTAAAGCAAAACATGATTAAGCAAAAAGCAAAATTTTCCCTCTTCCATTCTTGCGCCTCCTGACCAAATCAGCACCATCACGACCACAACCCAATCTCCTCCACCATCAATGGAACAACCACAAACCATTCTCTTTTGTATGTCGTTGTTACTCTCTTGTGTTTGTCTTCTTCTTTTTTTTTTGAGTTTTGGACATACACTTGCTGGTTTTCTAGATTGTATCTCAGATAATGTCGCTTTAGGTTGGTTTTGGATGAATAGATTAGTTCAAATAAAACAGAGAATGTAACACCATCAAGAAGATATGACTTTGTTTCCATTGCCATTATTTCTCTGTTTGGTTTTGCTATGTATTTGAGCTTTTACCCATGGAAACAGATTGAAATAATAGCAGCATACAAATGAAAACACAAGTAAAAAAGTTTGTCGCAAAAAGAAACATGTTAATTTTGAATGGTAATGTAAGCCAAGTGTCTCCACCTGGAACAAAGTCAATTTTTTTTTTTTTTATATATAAGTAAAAATTAAAAATAAAATCAATTCTGTTAGGTATCTTAGCACATAATAATCAAACTTTAAATCGACTTCGAGAGATTGTAGTGAGATACACCCCTTTTTTAAATTTAGTAATGAGCGGTGGCAAATAGAATTTTTTATTATTCCATTCCACTAAACTACAGCTAACAACAAATTCAGCACGTAAATACCTTTTCTAGCAACATCTGTTCTAAGCTTGTTCAGACCTGAGTTGTGGCCTTTAGTGAGAAAATAGAATTGTGTCATAAGGAAAAAAAGACACTTGGGACAGTTTTTTTATCTTTCAATTTATAAACTGGTTTGCATATCAAAGTACATAAACGTATTCTTTTTTGTCTTTTCCTTGCCTAACAGTACTAATTAATTAGTTTATTTATTTTACTTTCATGTTGTGCTTAAATATATCAAGATTGTTTTTTTATGGAGAAATGGGAAGAAAGCACATCGAAAGAGGAAGAAAGCACATCTACAAGGCAACTACTGCATGTTGTTCATTGTTAAGAGATGGTAGAAGACATAGTAGACTACTAAATTTTGACTCCCAAATGTTTGAAATTTGAAGACATTGTATATTGTTATGTTGACTATGTTCATAACTTCTACCTCTATTTTGGGGTCTTGTAAATTTGGTGTATTGTTATGACGTTGGATACTTTAATCATTTTATGGATATGAAGATATATAAATTTTGGTGATATTTCAAATTTAGTATTGAAAACATAGCGATTCAAATTGTCTTAAAGCATGACAACAGTTACAATATAACATAGGATATCACAATTTTAAAGAGTTTCATACACAATTATTGTGTTTATCCCTTGTACAATATTGACAAAAATGGTAAACGAATCTATTACAATAGTAACATCATTACATGGTTTGATATACATTTACTTAATCTATAATTGTTCTTGATTCGATCATTTTGGATGTCTTCTTTCTGTTTTTGAATCTCTACCCTTGCATGTTGCAATTCTTCCTCCCACTTTTGGAAACAACATTCTCTTTCGCACACAGCTTTTCCTTCATTTTCTATGTCAATATCCGCCCATAAAATGTACTTGCAGTATGGCCTTCCCTGAAACAAATAGCTTGTATAAATCATTGTGTGAAATTACAATGCCAACTACAATGCATACAGGAAAAGACTGATCAAGACCTTATGTTTCATTTTCATATGAAAGATCTATAAGCCAAGATGACCCATGCTTAATATTGCCAGTGCAACAATATACAGAGAGAGGGCTGTATATGTTGATAAGTATTGATAATCACTCATAGGTAACCAGCATGCTTTTTATCTTAGTATCACAAAAGAATTTCACATATTGATAACTGATAGCTGACAAACTATCTACTAAAAAATGAAATATCGAGTGCAAAATGAATATTGGGTTCTAAAATCTAAAAGTACCTAATAAACCTTTCTTAGCAAATTATAGAATACAGACAGATACATTAATTTGGTTAAGAGCTGAAAGCTTTAAACCGGTCATGTCTAAAACTTTCAGACAGGTGCCTGATGAGTGCACAAAAATGCACTCTAAATACTCTATTTAAATACTAAAAGAAATGAGAAAACAATGGATATAACTCATGTTAATAAAATTAATGGCCATTTATCTTGAGATAGATATAAGCATGATTTAATATATTGATGAGAATATAAAATGCCATATTTTCCTCTCTTAATGTTTAAAACTTTATTCTTATTTGATGCCTAAATATACTCATTATTCTTATATTTTGATTTAGGACACAAATGGAGACATTAGGAGCAAATGAAGATAATTGCGGAATTTCAGACAGTTCTGACATCTTTTCGTAAAATGGGCATAACTCTCTCATCCAATCTCCGATTGAGCTGATTCAAGATGATCTAGAACCGCAAGAGAAATATCTATAACTTTTATGTTTTGTGTTTGAAGAGATATCCACTCAATCTAAGACAAAATCGACCATCAAGTGGACGCACCTGCACTTGACGTTCCTGGATATTTTTCAGCCACTTGCATCAAATCCAAATGTCATCATAATATTTTCTAGCAAGCACTCCTACACCAACTTGGAAATTCAATGATCAATTCAGATACAAGATGAAGTGCACTCAAGTTTCTTCAAGACAAATTATTTGACCACAAGATATTAAGTCATACAAGACAACTAATAGATAGAGAAGCAAAATTGAAACACTCAACCTACAAGCAAAATCCAGCTCATGCATGGTGGGAAAACAAATGATCAAAATGACATCTCACAAATCACTTGGATTCAAGAATGGCACATGGCAAAACAAGTTGAAATTGTGATGATTTTGTCATGACAACTTGCATGAAGGATGCTTATAAATAGAAGGGAGGGGTGTGTGTTCTAAGACCATGCTTAGTGTGCTTGGATGCCTTGGAAGATACATTGTTTTTGAGAGCTTGAGAAAAGAAAAGAAAAACCAAAGAAGAGAGAAGAAAATAATGGTTGGCTCTTCCATATTATCCCTTGAAGAATTTTTGTTGCATATTTTCAATATGTGTAACTAATTTTCTAGTAGAGCTAGGGATGAATTTGTATATATGATGGTATTTGTAATTGTTTTTTATTCATATATGTGTTCTTCAAATATTAAACTCTTTTGTTTAGTCATTCGAAATTTATTATAAATGTTTTCGTCACCAAATAATCTTAGAATTTATTTCATTTATAGATTCAGTCATGCTTTTTCTATTAAATGCAATAATCCTTTGATTATGTTTGGTTCAATTAGTTATCTATTTTAATTTAATTCTCTGCTGCAATATTGCTCTACGAGTATATTGTCGATGTTGAATTTCTTTAATATCGATAACAATTCCTGTTCTTATATTGTGACGAATGATTTTTCGAAAGATTACATTTGATTTAAATCTGGTTATTAATGTTTTATTTTCCGATTGAAAATTTGGACATAGAATTTTCAATTGAGTTATTAATGAATCGAAAATAATTAAAATACCAATTATATACAAAGGATTCCCGATGCTTTACTTTTCGCACTCATCTAAATCTTTTTGTTAATTTCGTTACTGTTCTTCAATTTTTCAATCCATCTCCCTGTGGAATCGACACCCCAAAGCTATACTGCAAACGACCGCGTTATTCTTTGGGCGTAATCATGGGAATACAAATCTATTATTTAAACTCTGTGGCATATTTCAATCAATATATAAAAAATTGCCAAATTTTTTCACACAGGCATCTTTTCACACATGATACTCATGCTCATTCATAACCATCTTGGCGAATTCAACAAACCCAACTTAAATCATTTTGCTAAAGCATCCACAGAAAATTTTTTATGCACTTATCCAAACTTTGTGGTAATATGATGATTTGACACATGTAACTAAAGAATTATTTTGCTCAAGTATTCATGTGAATTTTGTGAGAATTGAGAGCTTACAAATATAGACATTGTGATAAGTATCCATTGATATGTTGAATTTGACACTTCTTTTGAGAATATCATTATATGGTTTGTGGTAAGATGGTGGATATACTTGGGATATGATGAAAGTCAACTTAGGATTAACGTCTGAGCCTTTCAAGCTGAGCCTTTTCATCATAGATCCCTAGCAGCCAATTTTGAGCCAATATACACATATGGCCTTTTCTTTTCATATCTACATCATCCATACCTCTCCACATTGGAGTATAGCTTATACACTATATTTTCCTACCATTTTACTTCCAAGTGTGTAATAGTATGAAATTATAATTTAAAAAAAAAAAGAAAGAAAAAAAGAAAACCATGACAAAAATGGCATGGTGCTAGATATGTCCATCAAATTATTCATGAAAGAGTTCATCAAATTGCGAAGACACGAGTGGCAAAAGAAGATGGAAAAGTGTACTTAGTCAAAAATCTAAAAAATTGAAAAGTACATCAAAAGGAAAGTATAGTCTACTGAAAAATTTAACAAATTCCCTTTTGTGTATATTTGGAAGTTTTTGAAATCTCTTCACCTTTTCTTCTTATGAACCCCAACCCTAAACCACATTACAACCCTTTGTGTTGATTTTTCCGATCCTAAGTATGCTTGTGGAAAGAATGGTGGAAATCTCATTTGTTAGTATTCCTATCATAAGATCAATGTTTACTTGTTACTTATATATAATTGGCTAAATTTCCATGAGAGTAAATGTACACCTTTGTCAACTCCATAGAGAGAACCCATACATGAAACACTTCTATACCCGTGAGTTATGGAGTTGAACCTTTTTGCTTAAGATATTCTAATTTTGCATGTGTCAAAACCTCTGATTTGATAAAAATAGTTTGGAACACATACACACTCTGTGGATTGCTATATTTGAATTACTTGTGAAAGGGTTATTGAATTTCTAAGATTGTTTTGATATGTAAATTTGAAAAATGTGTCTTGATGGCCCCAATGTGTGATTTTCTTTGGTCTTTCTCATCATTTTGCATGAAAATTGCTAGGGACTAGTAATGAGTAAGTTGGGGGTTGTGATGAGTGCACAAAAATGCACTCTAAATACTCTATTTAAATACTAAAAGAAATGAGAAAACAATGGATATAACTCATGTTAATAAAATTAATGGTAATTTATCTTGAGATAGATATAAGCATGATTTAATATATTGATGAAAATATAAAATGCCATATTTTCCTCTCTTAATGTTTAAAACTTTATTCTTATTTGATACCTAAATATACTCATTATTCTTATATTTTGATTTAGGACACAAATGGAGACATTAGGAGCAAATGAAGATAATTGCGGAATTTCAGACAGTTCTGACATCTTTTCGTAAAATGGGCATAACTCTCTCATCCAATCTCCGATTGAGCTGATTCAAGATGATATAGAACCGAAAGAGAAATATCTATAACTTTTATGTTTTGTGTTTGAAGAGATATCCACTCAATCTAAGACAAAATCGACCATCAAGTGGACGCACCTGCACTTGACGTTCCTGGATATTTTTCAGCCACTTGCATCAAATCCAAATGTCATCATAATATTTTCTAGCAAGCACTCCTACACCAACTTGGAAATTCAATGATCAATTCAGATACAAGATGAAGTGCACTCAAGTTTTTTCAAGACAAATTATTTGACCACAAGATATTAAGTCATACAAGACAACTAATAGATAGAGAAGCAAAATTGAAACACTCAACCTACAAGCAAAATCCAGCTCATGCATGGTGGGAAAACAAATGATCAAAATGACAACTCACAAATCACTTGGATTCAAGAATGGCACATGGCAAAACAAGTTGAAATTGTGATGATTTTGTCATGACAACTTGCATGAAGGATGCTTATAAATAGAAGGGAGGGGTGTGTGTTCTAAGACAATGCTTAGTGTGGGAGGATGCTTTGGAAGAACCATTATTTTGAGAGCTTGAGAAAAGAAAAGAAAAACCAAAGAAGAGAGAAGAAAATAATGGTTGGCTCTTCCATATTATCCCTTGGAGAATTTTTGTTGCATATTTTCAATATGTGTAACTAAATTCTCAAGGAGGGCTAGGAATGAATTTGTGTGTGTGATGGTATTTGTAATTTATTTTTGATTCATGTATTTGGTCTTTAAATATTAAAACTCTTTTGTTCTATTATTCTCAATTTATTTGTGATATTTTTTCGTCTTCAAATAATTATAGAATCTATTTCGTTTATAGATTCAGTCATGCTTTTTCTATTGAGTGAATTAGTTCTATAATTATGTTTGGAGCAATTGATTGTCTATATTGATTTAATTCTCTGCTGCAATATCGCCTCTTGGGTATATTGTCGTCGTTGGATTTTCTCAATATCGATAACAATTTATGAGAGTTAAGCGCGAAGAATGATTTTTTAAAGAGTTACATGTGATTTAAATTTTGGTTATTAATGTTATATCTTCCGATTAAGAATTTGGACATAGAATTCTTAATTGAGTTATCAATGAATTAAGAATAAATTTGAATACCACAAATACACAAGGAATTCCTTACGCTCTACTTTTCGTCTCATTTTTATATTTTTCAAATTACTCATTTAGTTTTAATTTACATCACACTCATTTAATCTTTTTGTTAATTTCATTACTGTTCTTCAATTTCTCAATCCATCTCCCTGTGGAATCGACACCCCAAAGCTATATTGCAAACGACCGCGTTATTCTTTGGGCGTAATCAGTGCCAGTATGCCATCCATGCTTCATAGAGTTGTCTGTTACTAATTAAAAACTAGGCATGTCCTTTTTTGTTACTAATTAAAAAGATGAAACCATTTATCCAAAAAACATTTCGGTACAGATTGGGCATGAACTCCTCGCCATAATTAATTTTTGTAGTATTACCAGCTTTAAGGACAAGGCTTACTTTATACCATCAACTTAGTGGGAAGCCATTCGCGCATTTTTACAAACAGGTAAAGTGCACATAAGGAAAATTAGAAACTCAAATAAAATTAATGAAGATCTTAACCCAAATTTACAAATTCACAAGTTCGTATGAATTCCCAGAACCAAACAACAATTACAATAAGAATTTCCAGAACACTACACCATGATTCACGAGAACCAAATACAACAGAACCACGTGATGTGAGTGAAGAGGGGAGAAAGGAATTTACGATTCTCCATCATGCAATGTGGAGGCAATCGACGAGAGGAGGGCGACGGCCAATGCGAGTTCTTCGTTTAGGTGGGCGAGAGCAGTACTCAACAAGAGTTCATGATCATGCCCCTTTCACAAGTGTTCATGCCCCCTTCGCCTATGTTTTAGAATCTCGACAGTACTCCTTTAGTTCTAATTTAAATGAAACGTAGAGTTTCATTTAAATGAAATGCTAGGTCCATTTAAATGAAACGCTGCGTTCTATTTAGGACTATATTGCAATCCACAATGTGAAATGCAATAAGCATTATTTTATTGTCACCATCGCCTGCAGGGGGATATTTTTGTCAACCTCCACCACCTCCTAAATGTTATTTATGCCATCACAATCATCACCACCAACACCATGAGGAGAGAATCTATCAACTTGAATTTTTAAAGCATCCCATTTTTTTTTTTTTACGATCAAACACCTCTGGCCCAAAAATTGCTCCTCTCTTTATATCATATGGAGGGAGAGGCTTTGGTATGGTATCAAGAGGCATAGATTATTAGACAATTATTTGATTGGGATATGTTGGTGCGTGCATTGATGGTTCATTTTGGGACAATGGCTTACAACGACTGTTTGGATGTATTGACTCGATTGAAGCAAACCACCACGATGGTTGCTTACACGACTGACTTTGAGGCCGCATCAAATAGGGTTCACGGTTTCTCTGATCATCATAGATTGAGCTGTTTTATTAGTGGCATAAATGATGAGATATGGCTCCCCCTTCGTATGTTCAACCCACACAATTTAACGATTGCCTATGGATTGGAATGGATTCAAGAAGAGTGCCTAACTAGCCTCAAGAAAACTACCAAGTTTTCTATGGAAAATAGGTCTTTTTCTCTAGCCCTTTTTCATAGAAATCCTGGCCAGTCAAGTGAGAATAGCTTCATAAATCAGAAATACAATCCCCTGTTAAGAAGGTTTTCTTGACTTCGATGGATGAAAAAGTCGGAAATGGTTATGCTTCCATTGCGAAGAAAAGTGGAATCCTAACCATATTTGTGAAAAACCTAAGATCTACCTCTTCCAAGGCTTTGAAGAAAGGGAGGGAAGTGAAGATCATGAGGAAGTGGCGGGTGAATAAATCCAGGAAATATAAGTGTCTGAGCAGCCCGTGATTGTAGAACTAGAAATTTCTTTAAATGCCATCACAAGGACTCCTAGCCCTAAAACCTTGCATGTTAAGGGGTGGATTGGATCTCAACAAGTGGTCATTTTGGTGGATACAGGCAGCGGACAATTTTTTAGACCCTTCCATTGCTTAAGGTGCTAAGTTGTGTATGAATGAAACTAAAAAGATCAATGCGAAGGTCGCAAATGGGAAAATGGTGCGGGGATTCGGGCATTGCAGCAAAGTTAGCACCAAAATCCAAGGTATTGTCTTCCAACCTTCCTTTTACATGTTATCCTTAGGGGGTTGTGATGTTGTGTTAGACGTCGATTGGTTGAAACCTTTGGAAAATATTGTGTTGGATTTTGCACACTCCATTATGAAATTTTAGTATATGGGGAAATTTGTCCAGTGGTTGGGTTTGAAATTACGATGGTTGTCCATTAATGAAGGCAACAAGGCAATGCTTACTACTTTGTCTAAGGGTAAAGGAATATTTCTGCAATAAATTGTGGAGAAAAAACAGAATCAGCGTTCAATTTGGGGGAAAGAAGTGCAGAATTTAACCAGAAAATTCAAGCTGGTTTTTAAGGTGCCGAGAGGTTTACCACCCAGCCATAGGATCATAGAATTCCACTCAAAGAGGGTACCCAACCCATAACAACGAGATCCTATCGTTATCCCCATTATCAAAAATCTAAAATAGAAAAGATTGTGGTTGAACCATTAGACTCGGTTGTGGTGAGGCCTAGTACTGGTCTGTTTTCATCTCACATATTGTTGGTGCGTAAGGCGGATGGGAGTCGGTGGATGTGTATGGATTACTGGGGTCTTAATCAAGAGATGGTGAAGGATAAGTTTTCAATTCCTTTGATAGACGAGCTGTTTGATGAGTTGCATGGCTTGGTGGTGTTTTCCAAGTTGGACTTGTTGTTCAGATACCACCAAATCAGGGTAGCACTTGAGGATGTGCTAAATAGGGCCTTTAAGACACACGAGAGTCATTATGAGTTCCTCGTGATGCCCTTTCGGTTGACTAATGCCCCTTCAACCCTCAAAAGGTTGATGAATGACGTTTTTAGACCATATTTTAGGCGATTTGGGTTAGTATTATTTGACGACATTTTGATATACAACAAATGTTGGTCAGATCACATGGGGCACTTGGAAAAAGTTCTAGAAATCCTGCAAAAGGAACTAGCTTCATGCAAAATTATCGAAATGTAAATTCGCGGTGTCAGAAGTGGATTGCTTGATGCATGTCATAAATAAATAAAAAAGGAGTTATGGCCAATCCTTGCAAAATTGCCAGCATGTTGGACTGGCCCTTTCCAGTTAATATTGGACTGGCAGATCGAGAGTCTTATGCGAAGAGGAAGACAAGAAGTGAATTAAAGTGACTGAACTAAAGACTTAGATCGAAGTGAAGTGGAGTTGAGCTCGAGACACAACATTTCAATAAAGGGAGAGCTTCAGTCATGCTGGGCCACCAAAGGAGTCAATGGGTCTTGCTGGGACTTGTCTTAGGTGTCTTGGTATGGGCCTTACTCAGTTAATGAGGGAAGCATCTGAAATAAGATGTAATGGGCCCGTTTTGGTAAGTCACCAAAACGGGGCCTATAATCCTTTATTTTTATGTTTTCACAGTCTGGTCTTTTTATCATTGCGTAAGTTGTTTGGGAGTGGGGATATAAGGAGAGAGTGGAATGTGGAGGACTCATTCTTGACGTTTGGAGTTTAGCTAGCGGTAGAGAGACTGGAGGAAGAAGTGGGCCTCAAATCCCCTTCATCGTGGTTATACTTAATGAAATACAGTATGTTTCTTCATCTTCATGCTTGTTTTAGGGTTTTTGCATGGCTGTGGTTTCCTATTTATTATCGTGTTTTAAGTGTAAAATCTGTGAGAACCTTAACAAGTTTTGATTTACTGCCCTTCCTTTATTCTTTTGTTTTCAGGTGTTCTTATATTCAACCGACACTTTAACTCATGCTTTTGTCAATAAAAAACAGCTTCACATAAAGGATGATGTTGAACAACTGGTGGAATAAGTTTATAATCAGATAAAAATGTTTCTGATTGCAAAAAAATATATTATTTTTGTAAAAAAATTGTTTTGTTGAACTAGGCAACGTGCTTCTCACGTTACTCCCGACCTAGTATATATATATATATATATATATTTCTCAACTTCGATTTTCTTGAATGGAGAACCTATTTATACATATGTGCATGTATTAAGAACAATTGGCACTTGACAGTTGAAACACATTTTTATGTGCATCTACAAAATAATGTACATAGCAAAAGGGTATGGACAAAGCTTGACTATTCTATTGCATTATTATTTGGAGGGTAGGGTGATCAACTACGACCAATTCAGAGAAGAGAAGATGGCTTGTTGGTCTAACCATATCTCTATAGATATATATGTTTGAATGCCTCTACAGCCAGTATTTCAATTCCCCACAATACAGCTATTATTTCAACTCCCCCACAACATTTATTATTGTTCATTCCAGATCTCATCCCATTAAATATAATAAAGAGATAATTTACTATCATTTTAATTATATTAAATTAATAAAACAAAATGAATATAATGATCTCCAAAATAACATTATAATTTGATCAAAACTTTTATATGCAGATACTTCTACTTACTCTTTGTCCACTCCACTAATGTGATTAGTTACATCACTTTTCTTAATATAAAATAATTATTTTGGCCAATCACATAGTTGAGTACGCAAAAAATATATAAAAATGACTGTGTGTTCAAAGATAAAAGAGTGCAGGTATTAAAGCCAATTATTCTATTAGTGGGAAATGAAATATGCTAATTAGAAAAATATCCAAAGTAATCAAGAGAATATTGCTTAAATGGCACTCTAATTTAATTCTCTATCATATATCATTCCAAAAAACATATCTCACCAACAAAATTCTTATTTATCATCCTATTAATCATCATCGGTATAAGAATATGATAATAAATAATATTTTAATTATGAAAAATCACATTAATGGATAATAATTAATTTTTTTTTTTATAAATATCACTTCAAGCCTACTTTGAAAGTTGGACCTTGCCTAACCTAGCCCTGGCCTAGAATTCATTGTTAGTGGATTGGATTTAATTAAATCTTCCAACTGGGCTTGATTTCATGCCCAAACCCAAATTCATGAACATGATTTTATTTTTAAAGCTCTACTACATATAATCATTTTTTGCATTCTGTTTATGCACTTCATTAATATGATTGACTAAAGGGATGCAATAAATCACATTTATAGAATGCACAAGAAAAACACAAAAATAACTATACATATTTATTTTTTTTAATTTGTGTTTTCGTTAAAATGACAAGAAATGTGAAAGACATTTTCTTTTGATGGATGATCTCTTGCTTGATTCCTTTTCTAAATTTTACAAACCTACTTTGAGTCCATGGAAGGAAAGGGAGAAGAATGAGGAGAACAAAGTAAAGCACAAAATGGACATGGTTATTTAATACCTATCATCTCTAATGTAATCTATTGAAAAGTTGCTTGCAAAAATGTTTGAGTTACCATACAATGTGACCTTTGAGTCTCTCAAAATGGAGCTCATGCAAATTCCCTATGCCCACTTGCTCAAGATAGCCATTGCTCTATCTTTGGTTGCCATATCTGCTGCCTATTTATACTTCACCAAGAAACCCAAAGGTATGATTAAGTCTCTTCTAATTATCCATAGATTGATAAAAGAAAATATAGGTGTTATAATGTTCTAACAATGTAAGTATTAGGTACTCTTGAAATACGGCTACATAATACTCTTGTTCTATCACAGAATATTGTCATGTCAATTAAAATTGCTTATGTAAATTAAAATAGGCACACTTTTAATTATGTGTAATAATATATGCTTGTAGACATTTCTCCATGAATATATACCTAACATAATAACTAAAGGGTTTTGTGTGATATCTCATTCTAAAAAGTGATGAAATCCCACATTATTTATAAATGAGAAGTTCTTATTTTTTATAATGTTTTAAATGGCTCTAATTGTATCAATAACTAGTTTTTTTTGTGCAAAACATAATTTCCTGTTTTGGTTTATCAAGTTTTCTTATGGTTTTAAATTCCTTCTTTGCCAACCATATGATTGTTCTAGTGATGTCTGTTCAGGTTGTTTAGATCCTGATAAGTTCAAACAATTCAAACTTGTTAAGAAAACTCAGCTGAGCCATGATACTGCAAGGTTCAGATTTAGTCTTCCTACACCCACTTCAGTATTGGGTCTTCACGTCGGACAACATATAATGTGCAGGTTTAAGTAACTGATTCTGTCAGTGTCAATAATATTCATAATTGCAATGCATTTGCCTTCTGCATAACTCTGATGTTTTGTTGAAACATCAGAGTTGTGCAAAAATATTTACAATGTGCAGGTTTTTCACGAACACTTGAAAAGTTCTCTGAGGCTTTGAAACCTTCATCAAATATAGATTATAGGTGCCGAGAAGAAATTTTTGAGTCCTCTGTATAATGTCTGAACTATCTTTTGATAAATTGAGTTATTTGTTTGCTCATTTTGTCAATATCTCCAGTTAAGCTTATTGACTATGATTGTTCCAACAGTTTTTCAAACTCTCTTTATGTTGATTTTATCAATTCTCATAGTTTAATCTCACCAAGAAGTAAATCCTCAAAACTTAGTTGTCTTTATATACAAATAATGGACATCTAGTTGATACGATAACTGACAAAAACTAAAACCTAACAAGTGTTCCCTGGTAAAGCAGAGGAAAGGATGCCCAAGGTGAAGAAGTGATTAGACCATATACACCAATTACTTTGGACTTTGATGTGGGTTACTTTGAACTGGTTGTAAAGGTATATCCCATCATCTCCCTTTCATATCTAAAAGCATGTCTTTGCTCATTCATTTAAGTGTTATTTAGCATAGCTCAGTGTCTCACTTTGATTTTTCATATGAAAGATGTATCCCAAGGGAAGGATGTCCCACCATTTCAAAGAGATGCGAGAAGGCGATTACCTATCTGTGAAGGGCCCCAACGTACATATTCTATCTTTTGAGAGATACCCACTTGTTAGCCATGGAAATTGTTGATAGATTGTTTAGAACTTCTGTTATGTACATAGTGTTGGCACCTTACAGTTGGTGACAATATTATGCATGAACTCCAGTTACCCATCAATGCAAATTCTACTAGAATATGGTTGTGAGGACTATGCAAATCATTGCAAAACCTTTCATAATCACATTGTGGACTGAAATGGAACTCTTACCATTTGTAGGTTTTAAACAACTAGTAGTGATGAGTTTGCCTTCAAAATGTTGTGAACAAAATTATTTAAACTATCCATTTTGGACCATATCCACTTTACTTCTACATTAGATCCTGCCCTATTATCTTAAGCAACAATGGGACCTAAGTCAATTGGTATTTTGTATTGCATACTCATTAGAACCAAAATTTTTAAATTCTCTTTTTGGCATTTTATGAGTTAAATTTTCATTCTTAAAAGGGGAACTTTAAATACAAACCTGGCCAAGCTCGAGCTTTTGGAATGCTTGCAGGTGGATCTGGCATAACCCCAATGTTTCAGGTACATATGTCAGCATTTAAAAACCAAAACTTCTTCATTTTCTTCTTCTTGTTAGTGTTCTAATTGATATTATTTGATCTTATCAAGCATTTTGTTGATTTAAAGGCTCTTATCTCTACTTATCTCTTTCTTTGTTTCTTTGTCTTTCCTTTTGATTTCTAGCTCACTCGAGCCATATTCAAAAACCGGAAAGATAAGACCAATGTGCATCTTATCTATGCCAATGTCACCTCAGATGACATTTTGTTGAAGGTAATTTTCTGCTTCATTTTGTTGTCCCTTATAGATGAGTGTTCAGTGCACTAGTTTTTCTTTACTTGATAATTTAGAAAAACATTTCTCAACCAAACAGATAGTACAGCTGTCGAATCATTTACAAGACCTTTGTAGCATGGCAATCCAAACGGTAGAAACATAAATAAGACAAAGAAAATTACATAGAGAAAGGCATCAATGGAAACAAACTAGTATAATTGGAAATAACAATAGCAATTCCTTAGCTTTGACAAGAGTATGAGATTTTCTTTTAGAACTGTATCTTATTTTACCCTTTTTCTGCAATTCTTGCATATAAGAGAAATGTACCACATATAAAAAGTAATAATTCATGTCATAGATTTTCACTTTAAGTTACATACGATAGACATGAGGGTCTTTATCATTTTACCATTTTTTCAATATCATACACATTCAATCTCTTTCTCCGAGTCTTTTAAGTTAATTGTCTTTTGATTCATTCTTTTCTCTGATGTAGTAATGATGAGAGCGCATTTTTCTATGGACTTTCTGCAGGAAGAGCTAGATGCCTTTGCTAAAAATTTCCCTAATCGTTTCAAAGTCTTCTATGTCTTGAATCAGGTCAGTTTCTTTGGTACAAGATTTCCTTCAAATTTCTCTCTTTTTAGATGTGTTAAGGGAATACTTGCAAAAGATATCCCTTTGATTTCAAAAAATAAAAATAAAAAATAAAAAAAGATATCCCCCTGGTGTAAGTATGTGCCAAATTTGTATCACTGATGCTCACTCTGTCCCATAATTGCCAGCCTCCTGTGCCATGGAGTGGTGGCATTGGGTTTATAACCAAAGAAATGATTCAAACCCATTGCCCAGCACCCGCCCCAGATGTTCAGGTTTGTTCTCTATTACTTTAGCTACAAAAAAATTACACAAAAGCAATCCCACAAATTAATGTGACTTGATGTGATTCATTAAATTATAAAATTACTCTCATTATAAAGTAAATCTAACAGATCAGATAAAAACAAATTAGTTTGGGAGACTATTTTGTATAATTACTTTTGGATGTAGCAGTACTCTTTTCATATTGATACAGAAGCTCCTACTCATTCTCATGACACTTGCTCTCTAACTTGCACTCCTCACTCGACTAAAACCAATTATTTGCAGATTCTGTATTGCGGTCCCCTAGACATGAATAAGGCCATGAAAGCTCACCTTGATGCACTTGAATACACATCAGACATGCAGTTCAATCTTTGTGAGAACCCCTAAGTGCAGATCGAGAGCCTTGTGAGAAGAGGAAGACAAGAAGTAAGTTAAAGCGACTGAACTGAAGACTTAGATTGAAGTGAAGTGGAGTTGAACTCGAGATGTAGCATCTCAATAAAGGGAGGGCTTCAGTCATGCTAGGCCGCTGAAGGAGTCAATGGGTCTTGTTGGGTCTTGTCTTAGGAGTCTTAGTATGGGCCTTACTTAGTTAATGGGGGGAGTCTATGAAATAAGATGTAATGGGCCTGTTTTGGTGAGTCACCAAAATGGGGCCTTTTATCCTTTATTTTTGTGTTTCACACTTTGGTTCTTTTATCATTGTGTAAGTTTGTTAAGAGTGGGGATGTAGGCAGAGTGTGGAATGTGGAGGACTCATTCTGGACATTTGGAGTTTAGCTAACGATATATGTTTATTCATCTTCATGCTTGTTCTAGGGTTTATGCGTGGCTGTGGTTTCCTGCCTATTATTGTGTTTTAAGTGTGAAATCTGTGAGAATCTTAACAAGTGGTATCAAGTCACCCTTCCTACAACCTATGGTTCCCTTACATTTCCAATGTATAGCTGCAAGCCATTCCATCACTCAGACAACCATACAAACCACAAATACAACCCAGAAATTACCCTTCAGGAAATCCATCTTGGACAAATATTCTAACCCGCAACCCAGAAATTACATTCCAGCAAATATATCTCAGCCAAAAAACTTAACCTGCAACCAAAAATAACCTAGAAATTCACAAAAATACACCCAGATATCACCAAAACCCAACCCATACTACCATGGTTGAGGCAACTCGTCCTAAACACCATCAAGAACAACTTCAACACAAAGTAGTTAGCCTGGAAGCTACTCACGGCAAACTTTGGCCAGGCTTGACAGCATCAATGAGGGGATGAACCACCTTAAAGAGATGGTTAAAACCTTGGTTAACCTCCCTGTGAATACCCATAGAGAAGCCCCACCACCTGAAGGGCCCCATTTTCACCAGCCCCCACCACCACCAAAAAGGGGTTATTTCCACCCGCCTCCTCCACCTCTTGAAGGGGTTTATTTTTACGAGTATTGCTATATACAGCCCACTAAAGTGGACTGTATCGCAGTTCAAGGTACGAAATGACTAAAAGATTTCTCATTTTGTTAGTGAAATGACTGGATTGCCCTCAGCCTTCTTCAACCTAAAGCAAAACATGATTAAGCAAAAAGCAAAATTTTCCCTCTTCCATTCTTGCGCCTCCTGACCAAATCAGCACCATCACGACCACAACCCAATCTCCTCCACCATCAATGGAACAACCACAAACCATTCTCTTTTGTATGTCGTTGTTACTCTCTTGTGTTTGTCTTCTTCTTCTTTTTTTGAGTTTTGGACATACACTTGCTGGTTTTCTAGATTGTATCTCAGATAATGTCGCTTTAGGTTGGTTTTGGATGAATAGATTAGTTCAAATAAAACAGAGAATGTAACACCATCAAGAAGATATGACTTTGTTTCCATTGCCATTATTTCTCTGTTTGGTTTTGCTATGTATTTGAGCTTTTACCCATGGAAACAGATTGAAATAATAGCAGCATACAAATGAAAACACAAGTAAAAAAGTTTGTCGCAAAAAGAAACATGTTAATTTTGAATGGTAATGTAAGCCAAGTGTCTCCACCTGGAACAAAGTCAATTTTTTTTTTTTTATATATAAGTAAAAATTAAAAATAAAATCAATTCTGTTAGGTATCTTAGCACATAATAATCAAACTCTTTTTAAATCGACTTCGAGAGATTGTAGTGAGATACACCCCTTTTTTAAATTTAGTAATGAGCGGTGGCAAATAGAATTTTTTATTATTCCATTCCACTAAACTACAGCTAACAACAAATTCAGCACGTAAATACCTTTCTAGCAACATCTGTTCTAAGCTTGTTCAGACCTGAGTTGTGGCCTTTAGTGAGAAAATAGAATTGTGTCATAAGGAAAAAAAGACACTTGGGACAGTTTTTTTATCTTTCAATTTATAAACTGGTTTGCATATCAAAGTACATAAACGTATTCTTTTTTGTCTTTTCCTTGCCTAACAGTACTAATTAATTAGTTTATTTATTTTACTTTCATGTTGTGCTTAAATATATCAAGATTGTTTTTTTATGGAGAAATGGGAAGAAAGCACATCGAAAGAGGAAGAAAGCACATCTACAAGGCAACTACTGCATGTTGTTCATTGTTAAGAGATGGTAGAAGACATAGTAGACTACTAAATTTTGACTCCCAAATGTTTGAAATTTGAAGACATTGTATATTGTTATGTTGACTATGTTCATAACTTCTACCTCTATTTTGGGGTCTTGTAAATTTGGTGTATTGTTATGACGTTGGATACTTTAATCATTTTATGGATATGAAGATATATAAATTTTGGTGATATTTCAAATTTAGTATTGAAAACATAGCGATTCAAATTGTCTTAAAGCATGACAACAGTTACAATATAACATAGGATATCACAATTTTAAAGAGTTTCATACACAATTATTGTGTTTATCCCTTGTACAATATTGACAAAAATGGTAAACGAATCTATTACAATAGTAACATCATTACATGGTTTGATATACATTTACTTAATCTATAATTGTTCTTGATTCGATCATTTTGGATGTCTTCTTTCTGTTTTTGAATCTCTACCCTTGCATGTTGCAATTCTTCCTCCCACTTTTGGAAACAACATTCTCTTTCGCACACAGCTTTTCCTTCATTTTCTATGTCAATATCCGCCCATAAAATGTACTTGCAGTATGGCCTTCCCTGAAACAAATAGCTTGTATAAATCATTGTGTGAAATTACAATGCCAACTACAATGCATACAGGAAAAGACTGATCAAGACCTTATGTTTCATTTTCATATGAAAGATCTGTAAGCCAAGATGACCCATGCTTAATATTTCCAGTGCAACAATATACAGAGAGACGGCTGTATATGTTGATAAGTATTGATAATCACTCATAGGTAACCAGCATGCTTTTTATCTTAGTATCACAAAAGAATTTCACATATTGATAACTGATAGCTGACAAACTATCTACTAAAAAATGAAATATCGAGTGCAAAATGAATATTGGGTTCTAAAATCTAAAAGTACCTAATAAACCTTTCTTAGCAAATTATAGAATACAGACAGATACATTAACTTGGTTAAGAGCTGAAAGCTTTAAACCGGTCATGTCTAAAACTTTCAGACAGGTGCCTGATGAGTGCACAAAAATGCACTCTAAATACTCTATTTAAATACTAAAAGAAATGAGAAAACAATGGATATAACTCATGTTAATAAAATTAATGGTCATTTATCTTGAGATAGATATAAGCATGATTTAATATATTGATGAGAATATAAAATGCCATATTTTCCTCTCTTAATGTTTAAAACTTTATTCTTATTTGATGCCTAAATATACTCATTATTCTTATATTTTGATTTAGGACACAAATGGAGACATTAGGAGCAAATGAAGATAATTGCGGAATTTCAGACAGTTCTGACATCTTTTCGTAAAATGGGCATAACTCTCTCATCCAATCTCCGATTGAGCTGATTCAAGATGATCTAGAACCGCAAGAGAAATATCTATAACTTTTATGTTTTGTGTTTGAAGAGATATCCACTCAATCTAAGACAAAATCGACCATCAAGTGGACGCATCTGCACTTGACGTTCTTGGATATTTTTCAGCCACTTGCATCAAATCCAAATGTCATCATAATATTTTCTAGCAAGCACTCCTACACCAACTTGGAAATTCAATGATCAATTCAGATACAAGATGAAGTGCACTCAAGTTTTTTCAAGACAAATTATTTGACCACAAGATATTAAGTCATACAAGACAACTAATAGATAGAGAAGCAAAATTGAAACACTCAACCTACAAGCAAAATCCAGCTCATGCATGGTGGGAAAACAAATGATCAAAATGACAACTCACAAATCACTTGGATTCAAGAATGTCACATGGCAAAACAAGTTGAAATTGTGATGATTTTGTCATGACAACTTGCATGAAGGATGCTTATAAATAGAAGGGAGGGGTGTGTGTTCTAAGACCATGCTTAGTGTGCTTGGATGCCTTGGAAGATACATTGTTTTTGAGAGCTTGAGAAAAGAAAAGAAAAACCAAAGAAGAGAGAAGAAAATAATGGTTGGCTCTTCCATATTATCCCTTGAAGAATTTTTGTTGCATATTTTCAATATGTGTAACTAATTTTCTAGTAGAGCTAGGGATGAATTTGTATATATGATGGTATTTATAATTGTTTTTTATTCATATATGTGTTCTTCAAATATTAAACTCTTTTGTTTAGTCATTCGAAATTTATTATAAATGTTTTCGTCACCAAATAATCTTAGAATTTATTTCATTTATAGATTCAGTCATGCTTTTTCTATTAAATGCAATAATCCTTTGATTATGTTTGGTTCAATTAGTTATCTATTTTAATTTAATTCTCTGCTGCAATATTGCTCTACGAGTATATTGTCGATGTTGAATTTCTTTAATATCGATAACAATTCCTGTTCTTATATTGTGACGAATGATTTTTCGAAAGATTACATTTGATTTAAATCTGGTTATTAATGTTTTATTTTCCGATTGAAAATTTGGACATAGAATTTTCAATTGAGTTATTAATGAATCGAAAATAATTAAAATACCAATTATATACAAAGGATTCCCGATGCTTTACTTTTCGCACTCATCTAAATCTTTTTGTTAATTTCGTTACTGTTCTTCAATTTTTCAATCCATCTCCCTGTGGAATCGACACCCCAAAGCTATACTGCAAACGACCGCGTTATTCTTTGGGCGTAATCATGGGAATACAAATCTATTATTTAAACTCTGTGGCATATTTCAATCAATATATAAAAAATTGCCAAATTTTTTCACACAGGCATCTTTTCACACATGATACTCATGCTCATTCATAACCATCTTGGCGAATTCAATAAACCCAACTTAAATCATTTTGCTAAAGCATCCACAGAAAATTTTTTATGCACTTATCCAAACTTTGTGGTAATATGATGATTTGACACATGTAACTAAAGAATTATTTTGCTCAAGTATTCATGTGAATTTTGTGAGAATTGAGAGCTTACAAATATAGACATTGTGATAAGTATCCATTGATATGTTGAATTTGACACTTCTTTTGAGAATATCATTATATGGTTTGTGGTAAGATGGTGGATATACTTGGGATATGATGAAAGTCAACTTAGGATTAACGTCTGAGCCTTTCAAGCTGAGCCTTTTCATCATAGATCCCTAGCAGCCAATTTTGAGCCAATATACACATATGGCCTTTTCTTTTCATATCTACATCATCCATACCTCTCCACATTGGAGTATAGCTTATACACTATATTTTCCTACCATTTTACTTCCAAGTGTGTACTAGTATGAAATTATAATTTAAAAAAAAAAAGAAAGAAAAAAAGAAAACCATGACAAAAATGGCATGGTGCTAGATATGTCCATCAAATTATTCATGAAAGAGTTCATCAAATTGCGAAGACACGAGTGGCAAAAGAAGATGGAAAAGTGTACTTAGTCAAAAATCTAAAAAATTGAAAAGTACATCAAAAGGAAAGTATAGTCTACTGAAAAATTTAACAAATTCCCTTTTGTGTATATTTGGAAGTTTTTGAAATCTCTTCACCTTTTCTTCTTATGAACCCCAACCCTAAACCACATTACAACCCTTTGTGTTGATTTTTCCGATCCTAAGTATGCTTGTGGAAAGAATGGTGGAAATCTCATTTGTTAGTATTCCTATCATAAGATCAATGTTTACTTGTTACTTATATATAATTGGCTAAATTTCCATGAGAGTAAATGTACACCTTTGTCAACTCCATAGAGAGAACCCATACATGAAACACTTCTATACCCGTGAGTTATGGAGTTGAACCTTTTTGCTTAAGATATTCTAATTTTGCATGTGTCGAAACCTCTGATTTGATAAAAATAGTTTGGAACACATACACACTCTGTGGATTGCTATATTTGAATTACTTGTGAAAGGGTTATTGAATTTATAAGATTGTTTTGATATGTAAATTTGAAAAATGTGTCTTGATGGCCCCTATGTGTGATTTTCTTTGGTCTTTCTCATCATTTTGCATGAAAATTGCTAGGGACTAGTAATGAGTAAGTTGGGGGTTGTGATGAGTGCACAAAAATGCACTCTAAATACTCTATTTAAATACTAAAAGAAATGAGAAAACAATGGATATAACTCATGTTAATAAAATTAATGGTAATTTATCTTGAGATAGATATAAGCATGATTTAATATATTGATGAAAATATAAAATGCCATATTTTCCTCTCTTAATGTTTAAAACTTTATTCTTATTTGATACCTAAATATACTCATTATTCTTATATTTTGATTTAGGACACAAATGGAGACATTAGGAGCAAATGAAGATAATTGCGGAATTTCAGACAGTTCTGACATCTTTTCGTAAAATGGGCATAACTCTCTCATCCAATCTCCGATTGAGCTGATTCAAGATGACCTAGAACCGAAAGAGAAATATCTATAACTTTCATGTTTTGTGTTTGAAGAGATATCCACTCAATCTAAGACAAAATCGACCATCAAGTGAACGCACCTGCACTTGACGTTCCTGGATATTTTTCAGCCACTTGCATCAAATCCAAATGTCATCATAATATTTTCTAGCAAGCACTCCTACACCAACTTGGAAATTCAATGATCAATTCAGATACAAGATGAAGTGCACTCAAGTTTCTTCAAGACAAATTATTTGACCACAAGATATTAAGTCATACAAGACAACTAATAGATAGAGAAGCAAAATTGAAACACTCAACCTACAAGCAAAATCCAGCTCATGCATGGTGGGAAAACAAATGATCAAAATGACAACTCACAAATCACTTGGATTCAAGAATGGCACATGGCAAAACAAGTTGAAATTGTGATGATTTTGTCATGACAACTTGCATGAAGGATGCTTATAAATAGAAGGGAGGGGTGTGTGTTCTAAGACAATGCTTAGTGTGGGAGGATGCTTTGGAAGAACCATTATTTTGAGAGCTTGAGAAAAGAAAAGAAAAACCAAAGAAGAGAGAAGAAAATAATGGTTGGCTCTTCCATATTATCCCTTGGAGAATTTTTGTTGCATATTTTCAATATGTGTAACTAAATTCTCAAGGAGGGCTAGGAATGAATTTGTGTGTGTGATGGTATTTGTAATTTATTTTTGATTCATGTATTTGGTCTTTAAATATTAAAACTCTTTTGTTCTATTATTCTCAATTTATTTGTGATATTTTTTCGTCTTCAAATAATTATAGAATCTATTTCGTTTATAGATTCAGTCATGCTTTTTCTATTGAGTGAATTAGTTCTATAATTATGTTTGGAGCAATTGATTGTCTATATTGATTTAATTCTCTGCTGCAATATCGCCTCTTGGGTATATTGTCGTCGTTGGATTTTCTCAATATCGATAACAATTTATGAGAGTTAAGCGTGAAGAATGATTTTTTAAAGAGTTACATGTGATTGAAATTTTGGTTATTAATGTTATATCTTCCGATTAAGAATTTGGACATAGAATTCTTAATTGAGTTATCAATGAATTAAGAATAAATTTGAATACCACAAATACACAAGGAATTCCTTACGCTCTACTTTTCGTCTCATTTTTATATTTTTCAAATTACTCATTTAGTTTTAATTTACATCACACTCATTTAATCTTTTTGTTAATTTCATTACTGTTCTTCAATTTCTCAATCCATCTCCCTGTGGAATCGACACCCCAAAGCTATATTGCAAACGACCGCGTTATTCTTTGGGCGTAATCAGTGCCAGTATGCCATCCATGCTTCATAGAGTTGTCTGTTACTAATTAAAAACTAGGCATGTCCTTTTTTGTTACTAATTAAAAAGATGAAACCATTTATCCAAAAAACATTTCGGTACAGATTGGGCATGAACTCCTCGCCATAATTAATTTTTGTAGTATTACCAGCTTTAAGGACAAGGCTTACTTTATACCATCAACTTAGTGGGAAGCCATTCGCGCATTTTTACAAACAGGTAAAGTGCACATAAGGAAAATTAGAAACTCAAATAAAATTAATGAAGATCTTAACCCAAATTTACAAATTCACAAGTTCGTATGAATTCCCAGAACCAAACAACAATTACAATAAGAATTTCCAGAACACTACACCATGATTCACGAGAACCAAATACAACAGAACCACGTGATGTGAGTGAAGAGGGGAGAAAGGAATTTACGATTCTCCATCATGCAATGTGGAGGCAATCGACGAGAGGAGGGCGACGGCCAATGCGAGTTCTTCGTTTAGGTGGGCGAGAGCAGTACTCAACAAGAGTTCATGATCATGCCCCTTTCACAAGTGTTCATGCCCCCTTCGCCTATGTTTTAGAATCTCGACAGTACTCCTTTAGTTCTAATTTAAATGAAACGTAGAGTTTCATTTAAATGAAATGCTAGGTCCATTTAAATGAAACGCTGCGTTCTATTTAGGACTATATTGCAATCCACAATGTGGACTGCAATAAGCATTATTTTATTGTCACCATCGCCTGCAGGGGGATATTTTTGTCAACCTCCACCACCTCCTAAATGTTATTTATGCCATCACAATCATCACCACCAACACCATGAGGAGAGAATCTATCAACTTGAATTTTTAAAGCATCCCATTTTTTTATTTTTACGATCAAACACCCCTGGCCCAAAAATTGCTCCTCTCTTTATATCATATGGAGGGAGAGGCTTTGGTATGGTATCAAGAGGCATAGATTATTAGACAATTATTTGATTGGGATATGTTGGTGCGTGCATTGATGGTTCATTTTGGGACAATGGCTTACAACGACTGTTTGGATGTATTGACTCGATTGAAGCAAACCACCACGATGGCTGCTTACACGGCTGACTTTGAGGCCGCATCAAATAGGGTTCACGGTTTCTCTGATCATCATAGATTGAGCTGTTTTATTAGTGGCATAAATGATGAGATATGGCACCCCCTTCGTATGTTCAACCCACACAATTTAACGATTGCCTATGGATTGGAATGGATTCAAGAAGAGTGCCTAACTAGCCTCAAGAAAACTACCAAGTTTTCTATGGAAAATAGGTCTTTTTCTCTAGCCCTTTTTCATAGAAATCCTGGCCAGTCAAGTGAGAATAGCTTCATAAATCAGAAATACAATCCCCTGTTAAGAAGGTTTTCTTGACTTCGATGGATGAAAAAGTCGGAAATGGTTATGCTTCCATTGCGAAGAAAAGTGGAATCCTAACCATATTTGTGAAAAACCTAAGATCTACCTCTTCCAAGGCTTTGAAGAAAGGGAGGGAAGTGAAGATCATGAGGAAGTGGCGGCTGAATAAATCCAGGAAATATAAGTGTCTGAGCAGCCCGTGATTGTAGAACTAGAAATTTCTTTAAATGCCATCACAAGGACTCCTAGCCCTAAAACCTTGCATGTTAAGGGGTGGATTGGATCTCAACAAGTGGTCATTTTGGTGGATACAGGCAGCGGACAATTTTTTAGACCCTTCCATTGCTTAAGGAGCTAAGTTGTGTATGAATGAAACTAAAAAGATCAATGCGAAGGTCGCAAATGGGAAAATGGTGCGGG
Organism: Platycarya strobilacea; assembly: GCA_036898215.1. Taxonomy (NCBI): domain Eukaryota; kingdom Viridiplantae; phylum Streptophyta; class Magnoliopsida; order Fagales; family Juglandaceae; genus Platycarya; species Platycarya strobilacea. The sequence goes on along the minus strand of CM072551.1, from coordinate 33,264,425 downwards.
GATTAGGGCATTGCAGCAAAGTTAGCACCAAAATCCAAGGTATTGTCTTCCAACCTTCCTTTTACATGTTATCCTTAGGGGGTTGTGATGTTGTGTTAGACGTCGATTGGTTGAAACCTTTGGAAAATATTGTGTTGGATTTTGCACACTCCATTATGAAATTTTAGTATATGGGGAAATTTGTCCAGTGGTTGGGTTTGAAATTACAATGGTTGTCCATTAATGAAGGCAACAAGGCAATGCTTACTACTTTGTCTAAGGGTAAAGGAATATTTCTGCAATAAATTGTGGAGAAAAAACAGAATCAGCGTTCAATTTGGGGGAAAGAAGTGCAGAATTTAACCAGAAAATTCAAGCTGGTTTTTAAGGTGCCGAGAGGTTTACCACCCAGCCATAGGATCATAGAATTCCACTCAAAGAGGGTACCCAACCCATAACAACGAGATCCTATCGTTATCCCCATTATCAAAAATCTAAAATAGAAAAGATTGTGGTTGAACCATTAGACTCGGTTGTGGTGAGGCCTAGTACTGGTCTGTTTTCATCTCACATATTGTTGGTGCGTAAGGCGGATGGGAGTCGGTGGATGTGTATGGATTACTGGGGTCTTAATCAAGAGATGGTGAAGGATAAGTTTTCAATTCCTTTGATAGACGAGCTGTTTGATGAGTTGCATGGCTTGGTGGTGTTTTCCAAGTTGGACTTGTTGTTCAGATACCACCAAATCAGGGTAGCACTTGAGGATGTGCTAAATAGGGCCTTTAAGACACACGAGAGTCATTATGAGTTCCTCGTGATGCCCTTTCGGTTGACTAATGCCCCTTCAACCTTCAAAAGGTTGATGAATGACGTTTTTAGACCATATTTTAGGCGATTTGGGTTAGTATTATTTGACGACATTTTGATATACAACAAATGTTGGTCAGATCACATGGGGCACTTGGAAAAAGTTCTAGAAATCCTGCAAAAGGAACTAGCTTCATGCAAAATTATCGAAATGTAAATTCGCGGTGTCAGAAGTGGATTGCTTGATGCATGTCATAAATAAATAAAAAAGGAGTTATGGCCAATCCTTGCAAAATTGCCAGCATGTTGGACTGGCCCTTTCCAGTTAATATTGGACTGGCAGATCGAGAGTCTTATGCGAAGAGGAAGACAAGAAGTGAATTAAAGTGACTGAACTAAAGACTTAGATCGAAGTGAAGTGGAGTTGAGCTCGAGACACAACATTTCAATAAAGGGAGAGCTTCAGTCATGCTGGGCCACCAAAGGAGTCAATGGGTCTTGCTGGGACTTGTCTTAGGTGTCTTGGTATGGGCCTTACTCAGTTAATGAGGGAAGCATCTGAAATAAGATGTAATGGGCCCGTTTTGGTAAGTCACCAAAACGGGGCCTATAATCCTTTATTTTTAAGTTTTCACAGTCTGGTCTTTTTATCATTGCGTAAGTTGTTTGGGAGTGGGGATATAAGCAGAGAGTGGAATGTGGAGGACTCATTCTTGACGTTTGGAGTTTAGCTAGCGGTAGAGAGACTGGAGGAAGAAGTGGGCCTCAAATCCCCTTCATCGTGGTTATACTTAATGAAATACAGTATGTTTCTTCATCTTCATGCTTGTTTTAGGGTTTTTGCATGGCTGTGGTTTCCTATTTATTATCGTGTTTTAAGTGTAAAATCTGTGAGAACCTTAACAAGTTCTGATTTACTGCCCTTCCTTTATTCTTTTGTTTTCAGGTGTTCTTATATTCAACCGACACTTTAACTCATGCTTTTGTCAATAAAAAACAGCTTCACATAAAGGATGATGTTGAACAACTGGTGGAATAAGTTTATAATCAGATAAAAATGTTTCTGATTGCAAAAAAATATATTATTTTTCTAAAAAAAATGTTTTGTTGAACTAGGCAACGTGCTTCGCACGTTACTCCCGACCTAGTATATATATATATATATATTTCTCAACTTCGATTTTCTTGAATGGAGAACCTATTTATACATATGTGCATGTATTAAGAGCAATTGGCACTTGACAGTTGAAACACATTTTTATGTGCATCTACAAAATAATGTACATAGCAAAAGGGTATGGACAAAGCTTGACTATTCTATTGCATTATTATTTGGAGGGTAGGGTGATCAACTACGACCAATTCAGAGAAGAGAAGATGGCTTGTTGGTCTAACCATATCTCTATAGATGCATATGTTTGAATGCCTCTACAGCCAGTATTTCAATTCCCCACAATACAGCTATTATTTCAACTCCCCCACAACATTTATTATTGTTCATTCCAGATCTCATCCCATTAAATATAATAAAGAGATAATTTACTATCATTTTAATTATATTAAATTAATAAAACAAAATGAATATAATGATCTCCAAAATAACATTATAATTTGATCAAAACTTTTATATACAGATACTTTTACGTACTCTTTGTCCACTCCACTAATGTGATTAGTTACATCACTTTTCTTAATATAAAATAATTATTTTGGCCAATCACATAGTTGAGTACGCAAAAAATATATAAAAATGACTGTGTGTTCAAAGATAAAAGAGTGCAGGTATTAAAGCCAATTATTCTATTAGTGGGAAATGAAATATGCTAATTAGAAAAATATCCAAAGTAATCGAGAGAATATTGCTTAAATGGCACTCTAATTTAATTCTCTATCATATATCATTCCAAAAAACATATCTCGCCAACAAAATTCTTATTTATCATCCTATTAATCATCATCGGTATACGAATATGATAATAAATAATATTTTAATTATGAAAAATCACATTAATGGATAATAATTAAATTTTTTTTTTTTATAAATATCACTTCAAGCCTACTCTGAAAGTTGGACCTTGCCTAACCTACCCCTGGCCTAGAATTCATTGTTAGTGGATTGGATTTAATTAAATCTTCCAACTGGGCTTGATTTCATGCCCAAACCCAAATTCATGAACATGATTTTATTTTTAAAGCTCTACTACATATAATCATTTTTTGCATTCTGTTTATGCACTTCATTAATATGATTGACTAAAGGGATGCAATAAATCACATTTATAGAATGCACAAGAAAAACACAAAAATAACTATACATATTTATTTTTTTTAATTTGTGTTTTCGTTAAAATGACAAGAAATGTGAAAGACATTTTCTTTTGATGGATGATCTCTTGCTTGATTCCTTTTCTAAATTTTACAAACCTACTTTGAGTCCATGGAAGGAAAGGGAGAAGAATGAGGAGAACAAAGTAAAGCACAAAATGGACATGGTTATTTAATACCTATCATCTCTAATGTAATCTATTGAAAAGTTGCTTGCAAAAATGTTTTGAGTTACCATACAATGTGACCTTTGAGTCTCTCAAAATGGAGCTCATGCAAATTCCCTATGCCCACTTGCTCAAGATAGCCATTGCTGCTGCCTATTTATACTTCACCAAGAAACCCAAAGGTATGATTAAGTCTCTTCTAATTATCCATAGATTGATAAAAGAAAATATAGGTGTTATAATGTTCTAACAATGTAAGTATTAGGTACTCTTGAAATACGGCTACATAATACTCTTGTTCTATCACAGAATATTGTCATGTCAATTAAAATTGCTTATGTAAATTAAAATAGGCACACTTTTAATTATGTGTAATAATATATGCTTGTAGACATTTCTCCATGAATATATACCTAACATAATAACTAAAGGGTTTTGTGTGATATCTCATTCTAAAAAGTGATGAAATCCCACATTATTTATAAATGAGAAGTTCTTATTTTTTATAATGTTTTAAATGGCTCTAATTGTATCAATAACTAGTTTTTTTTGTGCAAAACATAATTTCCTGTTTTGGTTTATCAAGTTTTCTTATGGTTTTAAATTCCTTCTTTGCCAACCATATGATTGTTCTAGTGATGTCTGTTCAGGTTGTTTAGATCCTGATAAGTTCAAACAATTCAAACTTGTTAAGAAAACTCAGCTGAGCCATGATACTGCAAGGTTCAGATTTAGTCTTCCTACACCCACTTCAGTATTGGGTCTTCACGTCGGACAACATATAATGTGCAGGTTTAAGTAACTGATTCTGTCAGTGTCAATAATATTCATAATTGCAATGCATTTGCCTTCTGCATAACTCTGATGTTTTGTTGAAACATCAGAGTTGTGCAAAAATATTTACAATGTGCAGGTTTTTCACGAACACTTGAAAAGTTCTCTGAGGCTTTGAAACCTTCATCAAATATAGATTATAGGTGCCGAGAAGAAATTTTTGAGTCCTCTGTATAATGTCTGAACTATCTTTTGATAAATTGAGTTATTTGTTTGCTCATTTTGTCAATATCTCCAGTTAAGCTTATTGACTATGATTGTTCCAACAGTTTTTCAAACTCTCTTTATGTTGATTTTATCAATTCTCATAGTTTAATCTCACCAAGAAGTAAATCCTCAAAACTTAGTTGTCTTTATATACAAATAATGGACATCTAGTTGATACGATAACTGACAAAAACTAAAACCTAACAAGTGTTCCCTGGTAAAGCAGAGGAAAGGATGCCCAAGGTGAAGAAGTGATTAGACCATATACACCAATTACTTTGGACTTTGATGTGGGTTACTTTGAACTGGTTGTAAAGGTATATCCCATCATCTCCCTTTCATATCTAAAAGCATGTCTTTGCTCATTCATTTAAGTGTTATTTAGCATAGCTCAGTGTCTCACTTTGATTTTTCATATGAAAGATGTATCCCAAGGGAAGGATGTCCCACCATTTCAAAGAGATGCGAGAAGGCGATTACCTATCTGTGAAGGGCCCCAACGTACATATTCTATCTTTTGAGAGATAACCACTTGTTAGCCATGGAAATTGTTGATAGATTGTTTAGAACTTCTGTTATGTACATAGTGTTGGCACCTTACAGTTGGTGACAATATTATGCATGAACTCCAGTTACCCATCAATGCAAATTCTACTAGAATATGGTTGTGAGGACTATGCAAATCATTGCAAAACCTTTCATAATCACATTGTGGACTGAAATGGAACTCTTACCATTTGTAGGTTTTAAACAACTAGTAGTGATGAGTTTGCCTTCAAAATGTTGTGAACAAAATTATTTAAACTATCCATTTTGGACCATATCCACTTTACTTCTACATTAGATCCTGCCCTATTATCTTAAGCAACAATGGGACCTAAGTCAATTGGTATTTTGTATTGCATACTCATTAGAACCAAAATTTTTAAATTCTCTTTTTGGCATTTTATGAGTTAAATTTTCATTCTTAAAAGGGGAACTTTAAATACAAACCTGGCCAAGCTCGAGCTTTTGGAATGCTTGCAGGTGGATCTGGCATAACCCCAATGTTTCAGGTACATATGTCAGCATTTAAAAACCAAAACTTCTTCATTTTCTTCTTCTTGTTAGTGTTCTAATTGATATTATTTGATCTTATCAAGCATTTTGTTGATTTAAAGGCTCTTATCTCTACTTATCTCTTTCTTTGTTTCTTTGTCTTTCCTTTTGATTTCTAGCTCACTCGAGCCATATTCAAAAACCGGAAAGATAAGACCAATGTGCATCTTATCTATGCCAATGTCACCTCAGATGACATTTTGTTGAAGGTAATTTTCTGCTTCATTTTGTTGTCCCTTATAGATGAGTGTTCAGTGCACTAGTTTTTCTTTACTTGATAATTTAGAAAAACATTTCTCAACCAAACAGATAGTACAGCTGTCGAATCATTTACAAGACCTTTGTAGCATGGCAATCCAAACGGTAGAAACATAAATAAGACAAAGAAAATTACATAGAGAAAGGCATCAATGGAAACAAACTAGTATAATTGGAAATAACAATAGCAATTCCTTAGCTTTGACAAGAGTATGAGATTTTCTTTTAGAACTGTATCTTATTTTACCCTTTTTCTGCAATTCTTGCATATAAGAGAAATGTACCACATATAAAAAGTAATAATTCATGTCATAGATTTTCACTTTAAGTTACATACGATAGACATGAGGGTCTTTATCATTTTACCATTTTTTCAATATCATACACATTCAATCTCTTTCTCCGAGTCTTTTAAGTTAATTGTCTTTTGATTCATTCTTTTCTCTGATGTAGTAATGATGAGAGCGCATTTTTCTATGGACTTTCTGCAGGAAGAGCTAGATGCCTTTGCTAAAAATTTCCCTAATCGTTTCAAAGTCTTCTATGTCTTGAATCAGGTCAGTTTCTTTGGTACAAGATTTCCTTCAAATTTCTCTCTTTTTAGATGTGTTAAGGGAACACTTGCAAAAGATATCCCTTTGATTTCAAAAAATAAAAATAAAAAATAAAAAAAGATATCCCCCTGGTGTAAGTATGTGCCAAATTTGTATCACTGATGCTCACTCTGTCCCATAATTGCCAGCCTCCTGTGCCATGGAGTGGTGGCATTGGGTTTATAACCAAAGAAATGATTCAAACCCATTGCCCAGCACCCGCCCCAGATGTTCAGGTTTGTTCTCTATTACTTTAGCTACAAAAAAATTACACAAAAGCAATCCCACAAATTAATGTGACTTGATGTGATTCATTAAATTATAAAATTACTCTCATTATAAAGTAAATCTAACAGATCAGATAAAAACAAATTAGTTTGGGAGACTATTTTGTATAATTACTTTTGGATGTAGCAGTACTCTTTTCATATTGATACAGAAGCTCCTACTCATTCTCATGACACTTGCTCTCTAACTTGCACTCCTCACTCGACTAAAACCAATTATTTGCAGATTCTGTATTGCGGTCCCCTAGACATGAATAAGGCCATGAAAGCTCACCTTGATGCACTTGAATACACATCAGACATGCAGTTCAATCTTTGTGAGAACCCCTAAGTGCAGATCGAGAGCCTTGTGAGAAGAGGAAGACAAGAAGTAAGTTAAAGCGACTGAACTGAAGACTTAGATTGAAGTGAAGTGGAGTTGAACTCGAGATGTAGCATCTCAATAAAGGGAGGGCTTCAGTCATGCTAGGCCGCTGAAGGAGTCAATGGGTCTTGTTGGGTCTTGTCTTAGGAGTCTTAGTATGGGCCTTACTTAGTTAATGGGGGGAGTCTATGAAATAAGATGTAATGGGCCTGTTTTGGTGAGTCACCAAAATGGGGCCTTTTATCCTTTATTTTTGTGTTTCACACTTTGGTTCTTTTATCATTGTGTAAGTTTGTTAAGAGTGGGGATGTAGGCAGAGTGTGGAATGTGGAGGACTCATGCTGGACATTTGGAGTTTAGCTAACGATATATGTTTATTCATCTTCATGCTTGTTCTAGGGTTTATGCGTGGCTGTGGTTTCCTGCCTATTATTGTGTTTTAAGTGTGAAATCTGTGAGAATCTTAACAAGTGGTATCAAGTCACCCTTCCTACAACCTATGGTTCCCTTACATTTCCAATGTATAGCTGCAAGCCATTCCATCACTCAGACAACCATACAAACCACAAATACAACCCAGAAATTACCCTTCAGGAAATCCATCTTGGACAAATATTCTAACCCGCAACCCAGAAATTACATTCCAGCAAATATATCTCAGCCAAAAAACTTAACCTGCAACCAAAAATAACCTAGAAATTCACAAAAATACACCCAGATATCACCAAAACCCAACCCATACTACCATGGTTGAGGCAACTCGTCCTAAACACCATCAAGAACAACTTCAACACAAAGTAGTTAGCCTGGAAGCTACTCACGGCAAACTTTGGCCAGGCTTGACAGCATCAATGAGGGGATGAACCACCTTAAAGAGATGGTTAAAACCTTGGCTAACCTCCATGTGAATACCCATAGAGAAGCCCCACCACCTGAAGGGCCCCATTTTCACCAGCCCCCACCACCACCAAAAAGGGGTTATTTCCACCCGCCTCCTCCACCTCTTGAAGGGGTTTATTTTTACGAGTATTGCTATATACAGCCCACTAAAGTGGACTGTATCGCAGTTCAAGGTACGAAATGACTAAAAGATTTCTCATTTTGTTAGTGAAATGACTGGATTGCCCTCAGCCTTCTTCAACCTAAAGCAAAACATGATTAAGCAAAGAGCAAAATTTTCCCTCTTCCATTCTTGCGCCTCCTGACCAAATCAGCACCATCACGACCACAACCCAATCTCCTCCACCATCAACGGAACAACCACAAACCATTCTCTTTTGTATGTCGTTGTTACTCTCTTGTGTTTGTCTTCTTCTTCTTTTTTTGAGTTTTGGACATACACTTGCTGGTTTTCTAGATTGTATCTCAGATAATGTCACTTTAGGTTGGTTTTGGATGAATAGATTAGTTCAAATAAAACAGAGAATGTAACACCATCAAGAAGATATGACTTTGTTTCCATTGCCATTATTTCTCTGTTTGGTTTTGCTATGTATTTGAGCTTTTACCCATGGAAACAGATTGAAATAATAGCAGCATACAAATGAAAACACAAGTAAAAAAGTTTGTCGCAAAAAGAAACATGTTAATTTTGAATGGTAATGTAAGCCAAGTGTCTCCACCTGGAACAAAGTCAATTTTTTTTTTTTATATATAAGTAAAAATTAAAAATAAAATCAATTCTGTTAGGTATCTTAGCACATAATAATCAAACTCTTTTTAAATCGACTTCGAGAGATTGTAGTGAGATACACCCCTTTTTTAAATTTAGTAATGAGCGGTGGCAAATAGAATTTTTTATTATTCCATTCCACTAAACTACAGCTAACAACAAATTCAGCACGTAAATACCTTTCTAGCAACATCTGTTCTAAGCTTGTTCAGACCTGAGTTGTGGCCTTTAGTGAGAAAATAGAATTGTGTCATAAGGAAAAAAAGACACTTGGGACAGTTTTTTTATCTTTCAATTTATAAACTGGTTTGCATATCAAAGTACATAAACGTATTCTTTTTTGTCTTTTCCTTGCCTAACAGTACTAATTAATTAGTTTATTTATTTCACTTTCATGTTGTGCTTAAATATATCAAGATTGTTTTTTTATGGAGAAATGGGAAGAAAGCACATCGAAAGAGGAAGAAAGCACATCTACAAGGCAACTACTGCATGTTGTTCATTGTTAAGAGATGGTAGAAGACATAGTAGACTACTAAATTTTGACTCCCAAATGTTTGAAATTTGAAGACATTGTATATTGTTATGTTGACTATGTTCATAACTTCTACCTCTATTTTGGGGTCTTGTAAATTTGGTGTATTGTTATGACGTTGGATACTTTAATCATTTTATGGATATGAAGATATATAAATTTTGGTGATATTTCAAATTTAGTATTGAAAACATAGCGATTCAAATTGTCTTAAAGCATGACAACAGTTACAATATAACATAGGATATCACAATTTTAAAGAGTTTCATACACAATTATTGTGTTGATCCCTTGTACAATATTGACAAAAATGGTAAACGAATCTATTACAATAGTAACATCATTACATGGTTTGATATACATTTACTTAATCTATAATTGTTCTTGATTCGATCATTTTGGATGTCTTCTTTCTGTTTTTGAATCTCTACCCTTGCATGTTGCAATTCTTCCTCCCACTTTTGGAAACAACATTCTCTTTCGCACACAGCTTTTCCTTCATTTTCTATGTCAATATCCGCCCATAAAATGTACTTGCAGTTTGGCCTTCCCTGAAACAAATAGCTTGTATAAATCATTGTGTGAAATTACAATGCCAACTACAATGCATACAGGAAAAGACTGATCAAGACCTTATGTTTCATTTTCATATGAAAGATCTGTAAGCCAAGATGACCCATGCTTAATATTGCCAGTGCAACAATATACAGAGAGACGGCTGTATATGTTGATAAGTATTGATAATCACTCATAGGTAACCAGCATGCTTTTTATCTTAGTATCACAAAAGAATTTCACATATTGATAACTGATAGCTGACAAACTATCTACTAAAAAATGAAATATCGAGTGCAAAATGAATATTGGGTTCTAAAATCTAAAAGTACCTAATAAACCTTTCTTAGCAAATTATAGAATACAGACAGATACATTAATTTGGTTAAGAGCTGAAAGCTTTAAACCGGTCATGTCTAAAACTTTCAGACAGGTGCCTGATGAGTGCACAAAAAAGCACTCTAAATACTCTATTTAAATACTAAAAGAAATGAGAAAACAATGGATATAACTCATGTTAATAAAATTAATGGTCATTTATCTTGAGATAGATATAAGCATGATTTAATATATTGATGAGAATATAAAATGCCATATTTTCCTCTCTTAATGTTTAAAACTTTATTCTTATTTGATGCCTAAATATACTCATTATTCTTATATTTTGATTTAGGACACAAATGGAGACATTAGGAGCAAATGAAGATAATTGCGGAATTTCAGACAGTTCTGACATCTTTTCGTAAAATGGGCATAACTCTCTCATCCAATCTCCGATTGAGCTGATTCAAGATGATCTAGAACCGCAAGAGAAATATCTATAACTTTTATGTTTTGTGTTTGAAGAGATATCCACTCAATCTAAGACAAAATCGACCATCAAGTGAACGCACCTGCACTTGACGTTCCTGGATATTTTTCAGCCACTTGCATCAAATCCAAATGTCATCATAATATTTTCTAGCAAGCACTCCTACACCAACTTGGAAATTCAATGATCAATTCAGATACAAGATAAAGTGCACTCAAGTTTCTTCAAGACAAATTATTTGACCACAAGATATTAAGTCATACAAGACAACTAATAGATAGAGAAGCAAAATTGAAACACTCAACCTACAAGCAAAATCCAGCTCATGCATGGTGGGAAAACAAATGATCAAAATGACAACTCACAAATCACTTGGATTCAAGAATGGCACATGGCAAAACAAGTTGAAATTGTGATGATTTTGTCATGACAACTTGCATGAAGGATGCTTATAAATAGAAGGGAGGGGTGTGTGTTCTAAGACCATGCTTAGTGTGCTTGGATGCCTTGGAAGATACATTGTTTTTGAGAGCTTGAGAAAAGAAAAGAAAAACCAAAAAAGAGAGAAGAAAATAATGGTTGGCTCTTCCATATTATCCCTTGAAGAATTTTTGTTGCATATTTTCAATATGTGTAACTAATTTTCTAGTAGAGCTAGGGATGAATTTGTATATATGATGGTATTTGTAATTGTTTTTTATTCATATATGTGTTCTTCAAATATTAAACTCTTTTGTTTAGTCATTCGAAATTTATTATAAATGTTTTCGTCACCAAATAATCTTAGAATTTATTTCATTTATAGATTCAGTCATGCTTTTTCTATTAAATGCAATAATCCTTTGATTATGTTTGGTTCAATTAGTTATCTATTTTAATTTAATTCTCTGCTGCAATATTGCTCTACGAGTATATTGTCGACGTTGAATTTCTTTAATATCGATAACAATTCCTGTTCTTATATTGTGACGAATGATTTTTCGAAAGATTACATTTGATTTAAATCTGGTTATTAATGTTTTATTTTCCGATTGAAAATTTGGACATAGAATTTTCAATTGAGTTATTAATGAATCGAAAATAATTAAAATACCAATTATATACAAAGGATTCCCGATGCTTTACTTTTCGCACTCATCTAAATCCTTTTGTTAATTTCGTTACTGTTCTTCAATTTCTCAATCCATCTCCCTGTGGAATCGACACCCCAAAGCTATAATGCAAACGATCGCGTTATTCTTTGGGCGTAATCATGGGAATACAAATCTATTATTTAAACTCTGTGGCATATTTCAATCAATATATAAACTTGAATTTTTAAAGCATCCCATTTTTTTATTTTTACGATCAAACACCCCTGGCCCAAAAATTGCTCCTCTCTTTATATCATATGGAGGGAGAGGCTTTGGTATGGTATCAAGAGGCATAGATTATTAGACAATTATTTGATTGGGATATGTTGGTGCGTGCATTGATGGTTCATTTTGGGACAATGGCTTACAACGACTGTTTGGATGTATTGACTCGATTGAAGCAAACCACCACGATGGCTGCTTACACGGCTGACTTTGAGGCCGCATCAAATAGGGTTCACGGTTTCTCTGATCATCATAGATTGAGCTGTTTTATTAGTGGCATAAATGATGAGATATGGCTCCCCCTTCGTATGTTCAACCCACACAATTTAACGATTGCCTATGGATTGGAATGGATTCAAGAAGAGTGCCTAACTAGCCTCAAGAAAACTACCAAGTTTTCTATGGAAAATAGGTCTTTTTCTCTAGCCCTTTTTCATAGAAATCCTGGCCAGTCAAGTGAGAATAGCTTCATAAATCAGAAATACAATCCCCTGTTAAGAAGGTTTTCTTAACTTCGATGGATGAAAAAGTCGGAAATGGTTATGCTTCCATTGCGAAGAAAAGTGGAATCCTAACCATATTTGTGAAAAACCTAAGATCTACCTCTTCCAAGGCTTTGAAGAAAGGGAGGGAAGTGAAGATCATGAGGAAGTGGCGGCTGAATAAATCCAGGAAATATAAGTGTCTGAGCAGCCCGTGATTGTAGAACTAGAAATTTCCTTAAATGCCATCACAAGGACTCCTAGCCCTAAAACCTTGCATGTTAAGGGGTGGATTGGATCTCAACAAGTGGTCATTTTGGTGGATACAGGCAGCGGACAATTTTTTAGACCCTTCCATTGCTTAAGGTGCTAAGTTGTGTATGAATGAAACTAAAAAGATCAATGCGAAGGTCGCAAATGGGAAAATGGTGCGGGGATTAGGGCATTGCAGCAAAGTTAGCACCAAAATCCAAGGTATTGTCTTCCAACCTTCCTTTTACATGTTATCCTTAGGGGGTTGTGATGTTGTGTTAGACGTCGATTGGTTGAAACCTTTGGAAAATATTGTGTTGGATTTTGCACATTCCATTATGAAATTTTAGTATATGGGGAAATTTGTCCAGTGGTTGGGTTTGAAATTACAATGGTTGTCCATTAATGAAGGCAACAAGGCAATGCTTACTACTTTGTCTAAGGGTAAAGGAATATTTCTGCAATAAATTGTGGAGAAAAAACAGAATCAGCGTTCAATTTGGGGGAAAGAAGTGCAGAATTTAACCAGAAAATTCAAGCTGGTTTTTAAGGTGCCGAGAGGTTTACCACCCAGCCATAGGATCATAGAATTCCACTCAAAGAGGGTACCCAACCCATAACAACGAGATCCTATCGTTATCCCCATTATCAAAAATCTAAAATAGAAAAGATTGTGGTTGAACCATTAGACTCGGTTGTGGTGAGGCCTAGTACTGGTCTGTTTTCATCTCACATATTGTTGGTGCGTAAGGCGGATGGGAGTCGGTGGATGTGTATGGATTACTGGGGTCTTAATCAAGAGATGGTGAAGGATAAGTTTTCAATTCCTTTGATAGACGAGCTGTTTGATGAGTTGCATGGCTTGGTGGTGTTTTCCAAGTTGGACTTGTTGTTCAGATACCACCAAATCAGGGTAGCACTTGAGGATGTGCTAAATAGGGCCTTTAAGACACACGAGAGTCATTATGAGTTCCTCGTGATGCCCTTTCGGTTGACTAATGCCCCTTCAACCTTCAAAAGGTTGATGAATGACGTTTTTAGACCATATTTTAGGCGATTTGGGTTAGTATTATTTGACGACATTTTGATATACAACAAATGTTGGTCAGATCACATGGGGCACTTGGAAAAAGTTCTAGAAATCCTGCAAAAGGAACTAGCTTCATGCAAAATTATCGAAATGTAAATTCGCGGTGTCAGAAGTGGATTGCTTGATGCATGTCATAAATAAATAAAAAAGGAGTTATGGCCAATCCTTGCAAAATTGCCAGCATGTTGGACTGGCCCTTTCCAGTTAATATTGGACTGGCAGATCGAGAGTCTTATGCGAAGAGGAAGACAAGAAGTGAATTAAAGTGACTGAACTAAAGACTTAGATCGAAGTGAAGTGGAGTTGAGCTCGAGACACAACATTTCAATAAAGGGAGAGCTTCAGTCATGCTGGGCCACCAAAGGAGTCAATGGGTCTTGCTGGGACTTGTCTTAGGTGTCTTGGTATGGGCCTTACTCAGTTAATGAGGGAAGCATCTGAAATAAGATGTAATGGGCCCGTTTTGGTAAGTCACCAAAACGGGGCCTATAATCCTTTATTTTTATGTTTTCACAGTCTGGTCTTTTTATCATTGCGTAAGTTGTTTGGGAGTGGGGATATAAGCAGAGAGTGGAATGTGGAGGACTCATTCTTGACGTTTGGAGTTTAGCTAGCGGTAGAGAGACTGGAGGAAGAAGTGGGCCTCAAATCCCCTTCATCGTGGTTATACTTAATGAAATACAGTATGTTTCTTCATCTTCATGCTTGTTTTAGGGTTTTTGCATGGCTGTGGTTTCCTATTTATTATCGTGTTTTAAGTGTAAAATCTGTGAGAACCTTAACAAGTTCTGATTTACTGCCCTTCCTTTATTCTTTTGTTTTCAGGTGTTCTTATATTCAACCGACACTTTAACTCATGCTTTTGTCAATAAAAAACAGCTTCACATAAAGGATGATGTTGAACAACTGGTGGAATAAGTTTATAATCAGATAAAAATGTTTCTGATTGCAAAAAAATATATTATTTTTGTAAAAAAATTGTTTTGTTGAACTAGGCAACGTGCTTCGCACGTTACTCCCGACCTAGTATATATATATATATATATATATATTTCTCAACTTCGATTTTCTTGAATGGAGAACCTATTTATACATATGTGCATGTATTAAGAACAATTGGCACTTGACAGTTGAAACACATTTTTATGTGCTTCTACAAAATAATGTACATAGCAAAAGGGTATGGACAAAGCTTGACTATTCTATTGCATTATTATTTGGAGGGTAGGGTGATCAACTACGACCAATTCAGAGAAGAGAAGATGGCTTGTTGGTCTAACCATATCTCTATAGATGTATATGTTTGAATGCCTCTACAGCCAGTATTTCAATTCCCCACAATACAGCTATTATTTCAACTCCCCCACAACATTTATTATTGTTCATTCCAGATCTCATCCCATTAAATATAATAAAGAGATAATTTACTATCATTTTAATTATATTAAATTAATAAAACAAAATGAATATAATGATCTCCAAAATAACATTATAATTTGATCAAAACTTTTATATGCAGATACTTCTACGTACTCTTTGTCCACTCCACTAATGTGATTAGTTACATCACATTTCTTAATATAAAATAATTATTTTGGCCAATCACATAGTTGAGTACGCAAAAAATATATAAAAATGACTGTGTGTTCAAAGATAAAAGAGTGCAGGTATTAAAGCCAATTATTCTATTAGTGGGAAATGAAATATGCTAATTAGAAAAATATCCAAAGTAATCAAGAGAATATTGCTTAAATGGCACTCTAATTTAATTCTCTATCATATATCATTCCAAAAAACATATCTCGCCAACAAAATTCTTATTTATCATCCTATTAATCATCATCGGTATACGAATATGATAATAAATAATATTTTAATTATGAAAAATCACATTAATGGATAATAATTAAATTTTTTTTTATAAATATCACTTCAAGCCTACTTTGAAAGTTGGACCTTGCCTAACCTAGCCCTGGCCTAGAATTCATTGTTAGTGGATTGGATTTAATTAAATCTTCCAACTGGGCTTGATTTCATGCCCAAACCCAAATTCATGAACATGATTTTATTTTTAAAGCTCTACTACATATAATCATTTTTTGCATTTTGTTTATGCACTTCATTAATATGATTGACTAAAGGGATGCAATAAATCACATTTATAGAATGCACAAGAAAAACACAAAAATAACTATACATATTTATTTTTTTTAATTTGTGTTTTCGTTAAAATGACAAGAAATGTGAAAGACATTTTCTTTTGATGGATGATCTCTTGCTTGATTCCTTTTCTAAATTTTACAAACCTACTTTGAGTCCATGGAAGGAAAGGGAGAAGAATGAGGAGAACAAAGTAAAGCACAAAATGGACATGGTTATTTAATACCTATCATCTCTAATGTAATCTATTGAAAAGTTGCTTGCAAAAATGTTTTGAGTTACCATACAATGTGACCTTTGAGTCTCTCAAAATGGAGCTCATGCAAATTCCCTATGCCCACTTGCTCAAGATAGCCATTGCTCTATCTTTGGTTGCCATATCTGCTGCCTATTTATACTTCACCAAGAAACCCAAAGGTATGATTAAGTCTGTTCTAATTATCCATAGATTGATAAAAGAAAATATAGGTGTTATAATGTTCTAACAATGTAAGTATTAGGTACTCTTGAAATACGGCTACATAATACTCTTGTTCTATCACAGAATATTGTCATGTCAATTAAAATTGCTTATGTAAATTAAAATAGGCACACTTTTAATTATGTGTAATAATATATGCTTGTAGACATTTCTCCATGAATATATACCTAACATAATAACTAAAGGGTTTTGTGTGATATCTCATTCTAAAAAGTGATGAAATCCCACATTATTTATAAATGAGAAGTTCTTATTTTTTATAATGTTTTAAATGGCTCTAATTGTATCAATAACTAGTTTTTTTTGTGCAAAACATAATTTCCTATTTTGGTTTATCAAGTTTTCTTATGGTTTTAAATTCCTTCTTTGCCAACCATATGATTGTTCTAGTGATGTCTGTTCAGGTTGTTTAGATCCTGATAAGTTCAAACAATTCAAACTTGTTAAGAAAACTCAGCTGAGCCATGATACTGCAAGGTTCAGATTTAGTCTTCCTACACCCACTTCAGTATTGGGTCTTCACGTCGGACAACATATAATGTGCAGGTTTAAGTAACTGATTCTGTCAGTGTCAATAATATTCATAATTGCAATGCATTTGCCTTCTGCATAACTCTGATGTTTTGTTGAAACATCAGAGTTGTGCAAAAATATTTACAATGTGCAGGTTTTTCTCGAACACTTGAAAAGTTCTCTGAGGCTTTGAAACCTTCATCAAATATAGATTATAGGTGCCGAGAAGAAATTTTTGAGTCCTCTGTATAATGTCTGAACTATCTTTTGATAAATTGAGTTATTTGTTTGCTCATTTTGTCAATATCTCCAGTTAAGCTTATTGACTATGATTGTTCCAACAGTTTTTCAAACTCTCTTTATGTTGATTTTATCAATTCTCATAGTTTAATCTCACCAAGAAGTAAATCCTCAAAACTTAGTTGTCTTTATATACAAATAATGGACATCTAGTTGATACGATAACTGACAAAAACTAAAACCTAACAAGTGTTCCCTGGTAAAGCAGAGGAAAGGATGCCCAAGGTGAAGAAGTGATTAGACCATATACACCAATTACTTTGGACTTTGATGTGGGTTACTTTGAACTGGTTGTAAAGGTATATCCCATCATCTCCCTTTCATATCTAAAAGCATGTCTTTGCTCATTCATTTAAGTGTTATTTAGCATAGCTCAGTGTCTCACTTTGATTTTTCATATGAAAGATGTATCCCAAGGGAAGGATGTCCCACCATTTCAAAGAGATGCGAGAAGGCGATTACCTATCTGTGAAGGGCCCCAACGTACATATTCTATCTTTTGAGAGATACCCACTTGTTAGCCATGGAAATTGTTGATAGATTGTTTAGAACTTCTGTTATGTACATAGTGTTGGCACCTTACAGTTGGTGACAATATTATGCATGAACTCCAGTTACCCATCAATGCAAATTCTACTAGAATATGGTTGTGAGGACTATGCAAATCATTGCAAAACCTTTCATAATCACATTGTGGACTGAAATGGAACTCTTACCATTTGTAGGTTTTAAACAACTAGTAGTGATGAGTTTGCCTTCAAAATGTTGTGAACAAAATTATTTAAACTATCCATTTTGGACCATATCCACTTTACTTCTACATTAGATCCTGCCCTATTATCTTAAGCAACAATGGGACCCAAGTCAATTGGTATTTTGTATTGCATACTCATTAGAACCAAAATTTTTAAATTCTCTTTTTGGCATTTTATGAGTTAAATTTTCATTCTTAAAAGGGGAACTTTAAATACAAACCTGGCCAAGCTCGAGCTTTTGGAATGCTTGCAGGTGGATCTGGCATAACCCCAATGTTTCAGGTACATGTGTCAGCATTTAAAAACCAAAACTTCTTCATTTTCTTCTTCTTGTTAGTGTTCTAATTGATATTATTTGATCTTATCAAGCATTTTGTTGATTTAAAGGCTCTTATCTCTACTTATCTCTTTCTTTGTTTCTTTGTCTTTCCTTTTGATTTCTAGCTCACTCGAGCCATATTCAAAAACTGGAAAGATAAGACCAATGTGCATCTTATCTATGCCAATGCACCTCAGATGACATTTTGTTGAAGGTAATTTTCTGCTTCATTTTGTTGTCCCTTATAGATGAGTGTTCAGTGCACTAGTTTTTCTTTACTTGATAATTTAGAAAAACATTTCTCAACCAAACAGATAGTACAGCTGTCGAATCATTTACAAGACCTTTGTAGCATGGCAATCCAAACGGTAGAAACATAAATAAGACAAAGAAAATTACATAGAGAAAGGCATCAATGGAAACAAACTAGTATAATTGGAAATAACAATAGCAATTCCTTAGCTTTGACAAGAGTATGAGATTTTCTTTTATAACTGTATCTTATTTTACCCTTTTTCTGCAATTCTTGCATATAAGAGAAATGTACCACATATAAAAAGTAATAATTCATGTCATAGATTTTCACTTTAAGTTTCATACGATAGACATGAGGGTCTTTATCATTTTACCATTTTTTCAATATCATACACATTCAATCTCTTTCTCCGAGTCTTTTAAGTTAATTGTCTTTTGATTCATTCTTTTCTCTGATGTAGTAATGATGAGAGCGCATTTTTCTATGGACTTTCTGCAGGAAGAGCTAGATGCCTTTGCTAAAAATTTCCCTAATCGTTTCAAAGTCTTCTATGTCTTGAATCAGGTCAGTTTCTTTGGTACAAGATTTCCTTCAAATTTCTCTCTTTTTAGATGTGTTAAGGGAACACTTGCAAAAGATATCCCTTTGATTTCAAAAAATAAAAATAAAAAATAAAAAAAGATATCCCCCTGGTGTAAGTATGTGCCAAATTTGTATCACTGATGCTCACTCTGTCCCATAATTGCCAGCCTCCTGTGCCATGGAGTGGTGGCACTGGGTTTATAACCAAAGAAATGATTCAAACCCATTGCCCAGCACCCGCCCCAGATGTTCAGGTTTGTTCTCTATTACTTTAGCTACAAAAAAATTACACAAAAGCAATCCCACAAATTAATGTGACTTGATGTGATTCATTAAATTATAAAATTACTCTCATTATAAAGTAAATCT
Source organism: Platycarya strobilacea (assembly GCA_036898215.1). Lineage (NCBI taxonomy): Eukaryota > Viridiplantae > Streptophyta > Magnoliopsida > Fagales > Juglandaceae > Platycarya > Platycarya strobilacea. The sequence goes on along the minus strand of CM072551.1, from coordinate 33,245,016 downwards.
AACAGATCAGATAAAAACAAATTAGTTTGGGAGACTATTTTGTATAATTACTTTTGGATGTAGCAGTACTCTTTTCATATTGATACAGAAGCTCCTACTCATTCTCATGACACTTGCTCTCTAACTTGCACTCCTCACTCCGACTAAAACCAATTATTTGCAGATTCTGTATTGCGGTCCCCTAGACATGAATAAGGCCATGAAAGCTCACCTTGATGCACTTGAATACACATCAGACATGCAGTTCAATCTTTGTGAGAACCCCTAAGTGCAGATCGAGAGCCTTGTGAGAAGAGGAAGACAAGAAGTAAGTTAAAGCGACTGAACTGAAGACTTAGATTGAAGTGAAGTGGAGTTGAACTCGAGATGTAGCATCTCAATAAAGGGAGGGCTTCAGTCATGCTAGGCCGCTGAAGGAGTCAATGGGTCTTGTTGGGTCTTGTCTTAGGAGTCTTAGTATGGGCCTTACTTAGTTAATGGGGGGAGTCTATGAAATAAGATGTAATGGGCCTGTTTTGGTGAGTCACCAAAATGGGGCCTTTTATCCTTTATTTTTGTGTTTCACACTTTGGTTCTTTTATCATTGTGTAAGTTTGTTAAGAGTGGGGATGTAGGCAGAGTGTGGAATGTGGAGGACTCATGCTGGACATTTGGAGTTTAGCTAACGATATATGTTTATTCATCTTCATGCTTGTTCTAGGGTTTATGCGTGGCTGTGGTTTCCTGCCTATTATTGTGTTTTAAGTGTGAAATCTGTGAGAATCTTAACAAGTGGTATCAAGTCACCCTTCCTACAACCTATGGTTCCCTTACATTTCCAATGTATAGCTGCAAGCCATTCCATCACTCAGACAACCATACAAACCACAAATACAACCCAGAAATTACCCTTCAGGAAATCCATCTTGGACAAATATTCTAACCCGCAACCCAGAAATTACATTCCAGCAAATATATCTCAGCCAAAAAACTTAACCTGCAACCAAAAATAACCTAGAAATTCACAAAAATACACCCAGATATCACCAAAACCCAACCCATACTACCATGGTTGAGGCAACTCGTCCTAAACACCATCAAGAACAACTTCAACACAAAGTAGTTAGCCTGGAAGCTGCTCACGGCAAACTTTGGCCAGGCTTGACAGCATCAATGAGGGGATGAACCACCTTAAAGAGATGGTTAAAACCTTGGTTAACCTCCATGTGAATACCCATAGAGAAGCCCCACCACCTGAAGGGCCCCATTTTCACCAGCCCCCACCACCACCAAAAAGGGGTTATTTCCACCCGCCTCCTCCACCTCTTGAAGGGGTTTATTTTTACGAGTATTGCTATATACAGCCCACTAAAGTGGACTGTATCGCAGTTCAAGGTACGAAATGACTAAAAGATTTCTCATTTTGTTAGTGAAATGACTGGATTGCCCTCAGCCTTCTTCAACCTAAAGCAAAACATGATTAAGCAAAAAGCAAAATTTTCCCTCTTCCATTCTTGCGCCTCCTGACCAAATCAGCACCATCACGACCACAACCCAATCTCCTCCACCATCAACGGAACAACCACAAACCATTCTCTTTTGTATGTCGTTGTTACTCTCTTGTGTTTGTCTTCTTCTTCTTTTTTTGAGTTTTGGACATACACTTGCTGGTTTTCTAGATTGTATCTCAGATAATGTCGCTTTAGGTTGGTTTTGGATGAATAGATTAGTTCAAATAAAACAGAGAATGTAACACCATCAAGAAGATATGACTTTGTTTCCATTGCCATTATTTCTCTGTTTGGTTTTGCTATGTATTTGAGCTTTTACCCATGGAAACAGATTGAAATAATAGCAGCATACAAATGAAAACACAAGTAAAAAAGTTTGTCGCAAAAAGAAACATGTTAATTTTGAATGGTAATGTAAGCCAAGTGTCTCCACCTGGAACAAAGTCAATTTTTTTTTTTATATATAAGTAAAAATTAAAAATAAAATCAATTCTGTTAGGTATCTTAGCACATAATAATCAAACTCTTTTTAAATCGACTTCGAGAGATTGTAGTGAGATACACCCCTTTTTTAAATTTAGTAATGAGCGGTGGCAAATAGAATTTTTTATTATTCCATTCCACTAAACTACAGCTAACAACAAATTCAGCACGTAAATACCTTTCTAGCAACATCTGTTCTAAGCTTGTTCAGACCTGAGTTGTGGCCTTTAGTGAGAAAATAGAATTGTGTCATAAGGAAAAAAAGACACTTGGGACAGTTTTTTTATCTTTCAATTTATAAACTGGTTTGCATATCAAAGTACATAAACGTATTCTTTTTTGTCTTTTCCTTGCCTAACAGTACTAATTAATTAGTTTATTTATTTCACTTTCATGTTGTGCTTAAATATATCAAGATTGTTTTTTTATGGAGAAATGGGAAGAAAGCACATCGAAAGAGGAAGAAAGCACATCTACAAGGCAACTACTGCATGTTGTTCATTGTTAAGAGATGGTAGAAGACATAGTAGACTACTAAATTTTGACTCCCAAATGTTTGAAATTTGAAGACATTGTATATTGTTATGTTGACTATGTTCATAACTTCTACCTCTATTTTGGGGTCTTGTAAATTTGGTGTATTGTTATGACGTTGGATACTTTAATCATTTTATGGATATGAAGATATATAAATTTTGGTGATATTTCAAATTTAGTATTGAAAACATAGCGATTCAAATTGTCTTAAAGCATGACAACAGTTACAATATAACATAGGATATCACAATTTTAAAGAGTTTCATACACAATTATTGTGTTTATCCCTTGTACAATATTGACAAAAATGGTAAACGAATCTATTACAATAGTAACATCATTACATGGTTTGATATACATTTACTTAATCTATAATTGTTCTTGATTCGATCATTTTGGATGTCTTCTTTCTGTTTTTGAATCTCTACCCTTGCATGTTGCAATTCTTCCTCCCACTTTTGGAAACAACATTCTCTTTCGCACACAGCTTTTCCTTCATTTTCTATGTCAATATCCGCCCATAAAATGTACTTGCAGTATGGCCTTCCCTGAAACAAATAGCTTGTATAAATCATTGTGTGAAATTACAATGCCAACTACAATGCATACAGGAAAAGACTGATCAAGACCTTATGTTTCATTTTCATATGAAAGATCTGTAAGCCAAGATGACCCATGCTTAATATTGCCAGTGCAACAATATACAGAGAGACGACTGTATATGTTGATAAGTATTGATAATCACTCATAGGTAACCAGCATGCTTTTTATCTTAGTATCACAAAAGAATTTCACATATTGATAACTGATAGCTGACAAACTATCTACTAAAAAATGAAATATCGAGTGCAAAATGAATATTGGGTTCTAAAATCTAAAAGTACCTAATAAACCTTTCTTAGCAAATTATAGAATACAGACAGATACATTAATTTGGTTAAGTGCTGAAGCTTTAAACCGGTCATGTCTAAAACTTTCAGACAGGTGCCAATATGCCATCCATGCTTCATAGAGTTGTCTGTTACTAATTAAAAACTAGGTATGTCCTTTTTTGTTACTAATTAAAAAGATGAAACCATTTATCCAAAAAACATTTCGGTACAGATTGGGCATGAACTCCTCGCCATAATTAATTTTTGTAGTATTACCAGCTTTAAGGACAAGGCTTACTTTATACCATCAACTTAGTGGGAAGCCATTCGCGCATTTTTACAAACAGGTAAAGTGCACATAAGGAAAATTAGAAACTCAAATAAAATTAATGAAGATCTTAACCCAAATTTACAAATTCACAAGTTCGTATGAATTCCCAGAACCAAACAACAATTACAATAAGAATTTCCAGAACACTACACCATGATTCACGAGAACCAAATACAACAGAACCACGTGATGTGAGTGAAGAGGGGAGAAAGGAATTTACGATTCTCCATCATGCAATGTGGAGGCAATCGACAAGAGGAGGGCGACGGCCAATGCGAGTTCTTCGTTTAGGTGGGCGAGAGCAGTACTCAACAAGAGTTCATGATCATGCCCCTTTCACAAGTGTTCATGCCCCCTTCGCCTATGTTTTAGAATCTCGACAATACTCCTTTAGTTCTAATTTAAATGAAACGTAGAGTTTCATTTAAATGAAATGCTAGGTCCATTTAAATGAAACGCCGCGTTCTATTTAGGACTATATTGCAATCCACAATGTGGACTGCAATAAGCATTATTTTATTGTCACCATCCCCCACCATTGCCTGCAGGGGGATATTTTTGTCAACCTCCACCACCTCCTAAATGTTATTTATGCCGTCACAATCATCACCACCAACACCATGAGGAGAGAATCTATCAACTTGAATTTTTAAAGCATCCCATTTTTTTATTTTTACGATCAAACACCCCTGGCCCAAAAATTGCTCCTCTCTTTATATCATATGGAGGGAGAGGCTTTGGTATGGTATCAAGAGGCATAGATTATTAGACAATTATTTGATTGGGATATGTTGGTGCGTGCATTGATGGTTCATTTTGGGACAATGGCTTACAACGACTGTTTGGATGTATTGACTCGATTGAAGCAAACCACCACGATGGCTGCTTACACGGCTGACTTTGAGGCCGCATCAAATAGGGTTCACGGTTTCTCTGATCATCATAGATTGAGCTGTTTTATTAGTGGCATAAATGATGAGATATGGCTCCCCCTTCGTATGTTCAACCCACACAATTTAACGATTGCCTATGGATTGGAATGGATTCAAGAAGAGTGCCTAACTAGCCTCAAGAAAACTACCAAGTTTTCTATGGAAAATAGGTCTTTTTCTCTAGCCCTTTTTCATAGAAATCCTGGCCAGTCAAGTGAGAATAGCTTCATAAATCAGAAATACAATCCCCTATTAAGAAGGTTTTCTTGACTTCGATGGATGAAAAAGTCGGAAATGGTTATGCTTCCATTGCGAAGAAAAGTGGAATCCTAACCATATTTGTGAAAAACCTAAGATCTACCTCTTCCAAGGCTTTGAAGAAAGGGAGGGAAGTGAAGATCATGAGGAAGTGGCGGCTGAATAAATCCAGGAAATATAAGTGTCTGAGCAGCCCGTGATTGTAGAACTAGAAATTTCTTTAAATGCCATCACAAGGACTCCTAGCCCTAAAACCTTGCATGTTAAGGGGTGGATTGGATCTCAACAAGTGGTCATTTTGGTGGATACAGGCAGCGGACAATTTTTTAGACCCTTCCATTGCTTAAGGTGCTAAGTTGTGTATGAATGAAACTAAAAAGATCAATGCGAAGGTCGCAAATGGGAAAATGGTGCGGGGATTAGGGCATTGCAGCAAAGTTAGCACCAAAATCCAAGGTATTGTCTTCCAACCTTCCTTTTACATGTTATCCTTAGGGGGTTGTGATGTTGTGTTAGACGTCGATTGGTTGAAACCTTTGGAAAATATTGTGTTGGATTTTGCACACTCCATTATGAAATTTTAGTATATGGGGAAATTTGTCCAGTGGTTGGGTTTGAAATTACAATGGTTGTCCATTAATGAAGGCAACAAGGCAATGCTTACTACTTTGTCTAAGGGTAAAGGAATATTTCTGCAATAAATTGTGGAGAAAAAACAGAATCAGCGTTCAATTTGGGGGAAAGAAGTGCAGAATTTAACCAGAAAATTCAAGCTGGTTTTTAAGGTGCCGAGAGGTTTACCACCCAGCCATAAGATCATAGAATTCCACTCAAAGAGGGTACCCAACCCATAACAACGAGATCCTATCGTTATCCCCATTATCAAAAATCTAAAATAGAAAAGATTGTGGTTGAACCATTAGACTCGGTTGTGGTGAGGCCTAGTACTGGTCTGTTTTCATCTCACATATTGTTGGTGCGTAAGGCGGATGGGAGTCGGTGGATGTGTATGGATTACTGGGGTCTTAATCAAGAGATGGTGAAGGATAAGTTTTCAATTCCTTTGATAGACGAGCTGTTTGATGAGTTGCATGGCTTGGTGGTGTTTTCCAAGTTGGACTTGTTGTTCAGATACCACCAAATCAGGGTAGCACTTGAGGATGTGCTAAATAGGGCCTTTAAGACACAGTCATTATGAGTTCCTCGTGATGCCCTTTCGGTTGACTAATGCCCCTTCAACCTTCAAAAGGTTGATGAATGACGTTTTTAGACCATATTTTAGGCGATTTGGGTTAGTATTATTTGACGACATTTTGATATACAACAAATGTTGGTCAGATCACATGGGGCACTTGGAAAAAGTTCTAGAAATCCTGCAAAAGGAACTAGCTTCATGCAAAATTATCGAAATGTAAATTCGCGGTGTCAGAAGTGGATTGCTTGATGCATGTCATAAATAAATAAAAAAGGAGTTATGGCCAATCCTTGCAAAATTGCCAGCATGTTGGACTGGCCCTTTCCAGTTAATATTGGACTGGCAGATCGAGAGTCTTATGCGAAGAGGAAGACAAGAAGTGAATTAAAGTGACTGAACTAAAGACTTAGATCGAAGTGAAGTGGAGTTGAGCTCGAGACACAACATTTCAATAAAGGGAGAGCTTCAGTCATGCTGGGCCACCAAAGGAGTCAATGGGTCTTGCTGGGACTTGTCTTAGGTGTCTTGGTATGGGCCTTACTCAGTTAATGAGGGAAGCATCTGAAATAAGATGTAATGAGCCCATTTTGGTAAGTCACCAAAACGGGGCCTATAATCCTTTATTTTTATGTTTTCACAGTCTGGTCTTTTTATCATTGCGTAAGTTGTTTGGGAGTGGGGATATAAGCAGAGAGTGGAATGTGGAGGACTCATTCTTGACGTTTGGAGTTTAGCTAGCGGTAGAGAGACTGGATGAAGAAGTGGGCCTCAAATCCCCTTCATCGTGGTTATACTTAATGAAATACAGTATGTTTCTTCATCTTCATGCTTGTTTTAGGGTTTTTGCATGGCTGTGGTTTCCTATTTATTATCGTGTTTTAAGTGTAAAATCTGTGAGAACCTTAACAAGTTCTGATTTACTGCCCTTCCTTTATTCTTTTGTTTTCAGGTGTTCTTATATTCAACCGACACTTTAACTCATGCTTTTGTCAATAAAAAACAGCTTCACATAAAGGATGATGTTGAACAACTGGTGGAATAAGTTTATAATCAGATAAAAATGTTTCTGATTGCAAAAAAATATATTATTTTTCTAAAAAAAATGTTTTGTTGAACTAGGCAACGTGCTTCGCACGTTACTCCCGACCTAGTATATATATATATATATTTCTCAACTTCGATTTTCTTGAATGGAGAACCTATTTATACATATGTGCATGTATTAAGAACAATTGGCACTTGACAGTTGAAACACATTTTTATGTGCATCTACAAAATAATGTACATAGCAAAAGGGTATGGACAAAGCTTGACTATTCTATTGCATTATTATTTGGAGGGTAGGGTGATCAACTACGACCAATTCAGAGAAGAGAAGATGGCTTGTTGGTCTAACCATATCTCTATAGATGTATATGTTTGAATGCCTCTACAGCCAGTATTTCAATTCCCCACAATACAGCTATTATTTCAACTCCCCCACAACATTTATTATTGTTCATTCCAGATCTCATCCCATTAAATATAATAAAGAGATAATTTACTATCATTTTAATTATATTAAATTAATAAAACAAAATGAATATAATGATCTCCAAAATAACATTATAATTTGATCAAAACTTTTATATACAGATACTTTTACGTACTCTTTGTCCACTCCACTAATGTGATTAGTTACATCACTTTTCTTAATATAAAATAATTATTTTGGCCAATCACATAGTTGAGTACGCAAAAAATATATAAAAATGACTGTGTGTTCAAAGATAAAAGAGTGCAGGTATTAAAGCCAATTATTCTATTAGTGGGAAATGAAATATGCTAATTAGAAAAATATCCAAAGTAATCGAGAGAATATTGCTTAAATGGCACTCTAATTTAATTCTCTATCATATATCATTCCAAAAAACATATCTCGCCAACAAAATTCTTATTTATCATCCTATTAATCATCATCGGTATACGAATATGATAATAAATAATATTTTAATTATGAAAAATCACATTAATGGATAATAATTAAATTTTTTTTTTTTATAAATATCACTTCAAGCCTACTCTGAAAGTTGGACCTTGCCTAACCTACCCCTGGCCTAGAATTCATTGTTAGTGGATTGGATTTAATTAAATCTTCCAACTGGGCTTGATTTCATGCCCAAACCCAAATTCATGAACATGATTTTATTTTTAAAGCTCTACTACATATAATCATTTTTTGCATTCTGTTTATGCACTTCATTAATATGATTGACTAAAGGGATGCAATAAATCACATTTATAGAATGCACAAGAAAAACACAAAAATAACTATACATATTTATTTTTTTTAATTTGTGTTTTCGTTAAAATGACAAGAAATGTGAAAGACATTTTCTTTTGATGGATGATCTCTTGCTTGATTCCTTTTCTAAATTTTACAAACCTACTTTGAGTCCATGGAAGGAAAGGGAGAAGAATGAGGAGAACAAAGTAAAGCACAAAATGGACATGGTTATTTAATACCTATCATCTCTAATGTAATCTATTGAAAAGTTGCTTGCAAAAATGTTTTGAGTTACCATACAATGTGACCTTTGAGTCTCTCAAAATGGAGCTCATGCAAATTCCCTATGCCCACTTGCTCAAGATAGCCATTGCTGCTGCCTATTTATACTTCACCAAGAAACCCAAAGGTATGATTAAGTCTCTTCTAATTATCCATAGATTGATAAAAGAAAATATAGGTGTTATAATGTTCTAACAATGTAAGTATTAGGTACTCTTGAAATACGGCTACATAATACTCTTGTTCTATCACAGAATATTGTCATGTCAATTAAAATTGCTTATGTAAATTAAAATAGGCACACTTTTAATTATGTGTAATAATATATGCTTGTAGACATTTCTCCATGAATATATACCTAACATAATAACTAAAGGGTTTTGTGTGATATCTCATTCTAAAAAGTGATGAAATCCCACATTATTTATAAATGAGAAGTTCTTATTTTTTATAATGTTTTAAATGGCTCTAATTGTATCAATAACTAGTTTTTTTTGTGCAAAACATAATTTCCTGTTTTGGTTTATCAAGTTTTCTTATGGTTTTAAATTCCTTCTTTGCCAACCATATGATTGTTCTAGTGATGTCTGTTCAGGTTGTTTAGATCCTGATAAGTTCAAACAATTCAAACTTGTTAAGAAAACTCAGCTGAGCCATGATACTGCAAGGTTCAGATTTAGTCTTCCTACACCCACTTCAGTATTGGGTCTTCACGTCGGACAACATATAATGTGCAGGTTTAAGTAACTGATTCTGTCAGTGTCAATAATATTCATAATTGCAATGCATTTGCCTTCTGCATAACTCTGATGTTTTGTTGAAACATCAGAGTTGTGCAAAAATATTTACAATGTGCAGGTTTTTCACGAACACTTGAAAAGTTCTCTGAGGCTTTGAAACCTTCATCAAATATAGATTATAGGTGCCGAGAAGAAATTTTTGAGTCCTCTGTATAATGTCTGAACTATCTTTTGATAAATTGAGTTATTTGTTTGCTCATTTTGTCAATATCTCCAGTTAAGCTTATTGACTATGATTGTTCCAACAGTTTTTCAAACTCTCTTTATGTTGATTTTATCAATTCTCATAGTTTAATCTCACCAAGAAGTAAATCCTCAAAACTTAGTTGTCTTTATATACAAATAATGGACATCTAGTTGATACGATAACTGACAAAAACTAAAACCTAACAAGTGTTCCCTGGTAAAGCAGAGGAAAGGATGCCCAAGGTGAAGAAGTGATTAGACCATATACACCAATTACTTTGGACTTTGATGTGGGTTACTTTGAACTGGTTGTAAAGGTATATCCCATCATCTCCCTTTCATATCTAAAAGCATGTCTTTGCTCATTCATTTAAGTGTTATTTAGCATAGCTCAGTGTCTCACTTTGATTTTTCATATGAAAGATGTATCCCAAGGGAAGGATGTCCCACCATTTCAAAGAGATGCGAGAAGGCGATTACCTATCTGTGAAGGGCCCCAACGTACATATTCTATCTTTTGAGAGATACCCACTTGTTAGCCATGGAAATTGTTGATAGATTGTTTAGAACTTCTGTTATGTACATAGTGTTGGCACCTTACAGTTGGTGACAATATTATGCATGAACTCCAGTTACCCATCAATGCAAATTCTACTAGAATATGGTTGTGAGGACTATGCAAATCATTGCAAAACCTTTCATAATCACATTGTGGACTGAAATGGAACTCTTACCATTTGTAGGTTTTAAACAACTAGTAGTGATGAGTTTGCCTTCAAAATGTTGTGAACAAAATTATTTAAACTATCCATTTTGGACCATATCCACTTTACTTCTACATTAGATCCTGCCCTATTATCTTAAGCAACAATGGGACCTAAGTCAATTGGTATTTTGTATTGCATACTCATTAGAACCAAAATTTTTAAATTCTCTTTTTGGCATTTTATGAGTTAAATTTTCATTCTTAAAAGGGGAACTTTAAATACAAACCTGGCCAAGCTCGAGCTTTTGGAATGCTTGCAGGTGGATCTGGCATAACCCCAATGTTTCAGGTACATATGTCAGCATTTAAAAACCAAAACTTCTTCATTTTCTTCTTCTTGTTAGTGTTCTAATTGATATTATTTGATCTTATCAAGCATTTTGTTGATTTAAAGGCTCTTATCTCTACTTATCTCTTTCTTTGTTTCTTTGTCTTTCCTTTTGATTTCTAGCTCACTCGAGCCATATTCAAAAACCGGAAAGATAAGACCAATGTGCATCTTATCTATGCCAATGTCACCTCAGATGACATTTTGTTGAAGGTAATTTTCTGCTTCATTTTGTTGTCCCTTATAGATGAGTGTTCAGTGCACTAGTTTTTCTTTACTTGATAATTTAGAAAAACATTTCTCAACCAAACAGATGGTACAGCTGTCGAATCATTTACAAGACCTTTGTAGCATGGCAATCCAAACGGTAGAAACATAAATAAGACAAAGAAAATTACATAGAGAAAGGCATCAATGGAAACAAACTAGTATAATTGGAAATAACAATAGCAATTCCTTAGCTTTGACAAGAGTATGAGATTTTCTTTTAGAACTGTATCTTATTTTACCCTTTTTCTGCAATTCTTGCATATAAGAGAAATGTACCACATATAAAAAGTAATAATTCATGTCATAGATTTTCACTTTAAGTTACATACGATAGACATGAGGGTCTTTATCATTTTACCATTTTTTCAATATCATACACATTCAATCTCTTTCTCCGAGTCTTTTAAGTTAATTGTCTTTTGATTCATTCTTTTCTCTGATGTAGTAATGATGAGAGCGCATTTTTCTATGGACTTTCTGCAGGAAGAGCTAGATGCCTTTGCTAAAAATTTCCCTAATCGTTTCAAAGTCTTCTATGTCTTGAATCAGGTCAGTTTCTTTGGTACAAGATTTCCTTCAAATTTCTCTCTTTTTAGATGTGTTAAGGGAACACTTGCAAAAGATATCCCTTTGATTTCAAAAAATAAAAATAAAAAATAAAAAAAGATATCCCCCTGGTGTAAGTATGTGCCAAATTTGTATCACTGATGCTCACTCTGTCCCATAATTGCCAGCCTCCTGTGCCATGGAGTGGTGGCACTGGGTTTATAACCAAAGAAATGATTCAAACCCATTGCCCAGCACCCGCCCCAGATGTTCAGGTTTGTTCTCTATTACTTTAGCTACAAAAAAATTACACAAAAGCAATCCCACAAATTAATGTGACTTGATGTGATTCATTAAATTATAAAATTACTCTCATTATAAAGTAAATCTAACAGATCAGATAAAAACAAATTAGTTTGGGAGACTATTTTGTTTAATTACTTTTGGATGTAGCAGTACTCTTTTCATATTGATACAGAAGCTCCTACTCATTCTCATGACACTTGCTCTCTAACTTGCACTCCTCACTCCGACTAAAACCAATTATTTGCAGATTCTGTATTGCGGTCCCCTAGACATGAATAAGGCCATGAAAGCTCACCTTGATGCACTTGAATACACATCAGACATGCAGTTCAATCTTTGTGAGAACCCCTAAGTGCAGATCGAGAGCCTTGTGAGAAGAGGAAGACAAGAAGTAAGTTAAAGCGACTGAACTGAAGACTTAGATTGAAGTGAAGTGGAGTTGAACTCGAGATGTAGCATCTCAATAAAGGGAGGGCTTCAGTCATGCTAGGCCGCTGAAGGAGTCAATGGGTCTTGTTGGGTCTTGTCTTAGGAGTCTTAGTATGGGCCTTACTTAGTTAATGGGGGGAGTCTATGAAATAAGATGTAATGGGCCTGTTTTGGTGAGTCACCAAAATGGGGCCTTTTATCCTTTATTTTTGTGTTTCACACTTTGGTTCTTTTATCATTGTGTAAGTTTGTTAAGAGTGGGGATGTAGGCAGAGTGTGGAATGTGGAGGACTCATGCTGGACATTTGGAGTTTAGCTAACGATATATGTTTATTCATCTTCATGCTTGTTCTAGGGTTTATGCGTGGCTGTGGTTTCCTGCCTATTATTGTGTTTTAAGTGTGAAATCTGTGAGAATCTTAACAAGTGGTATCAAGTCACCCTTCCTACAACCTATGGTTCCCTTACATTTCCAATGTATAGCTGCAAGCCATTCCATCACTCAGACAACCATACAAACCACAAATACAACCCAGAAATTACCCTTCAGGAAATCCATCTTGGACAAATATTCTAACCCGCAACCCAGAAATTACATTCCAGCAAATATATCTCAGCCAAAAAACTTAACCTGCAACCAAAAATAACCTAGAAATTCACAAAAATACACCCAGATATCACCAAAACCCAACCCATACTACCATGGTTGAGGCAACTCGTCCTAAACACCATCAAGAACAACTTCAACACAAAGTAGTTAGCCTGGAAGCTGCTCACGGCAAACTTTGGCCAGGCTTGACAGCATCAATGAGGGGATGAACCACCTTAAAGAGATGGTTAAAACCTTGGTTAACCTCCATGTGAATACCCATAGAGAAGCCCCACCACCTGAAGGGCCCCATTTTCACCAGCCCCCACCACCACCAAAAAGGGGTTATTTCCACCCGCCTCCTCCACCTCTTGAAGGGGTTTATTTTTACGAGTATTGCTATATACAGCCCACTAAAGTGGACTGTATCGCAGTTCAAGGTACGAAATGACTAAAAGATTTCTCATTTTGTTAGTGAAATGACTGGATTGCCCTCAGCCTTCTTCAACCTAAAGCAAAACATGATTAAGCAAAAAGCAAAATTTTCCCTCTTCCATTCTTGCGCCTCCTGACCAAATCAGCACCATCACGACCACAACCCAATCTCCTCCACCATCAACGGAACAACCACAAACCATTCTCTTTTGTATGTCGTTGTTACTCTCTTGTGTTTGTCTTCTTCTTCTTTTTTTGAGTTTTGGACATACACTTGCTGGTTTTCTAGATTGTATCTCAGATAATGTCGCTTTAGGTTGGTTTTGGATGAATAGATTAGTTCAAATAAAACAGAGAATGTAACACCATCAAGAAGATATGACTTTGTTTCCATTGCCATTATTTCTCTGTTTGGTTTTGCTATGTATTTGAGCTTTTACCCATGGAAACAGATTGAAATAATAGCAGCATACAAATGAAAACACAAGTAAAAAAGTTTGTCGCAAAAAGAAACATGTTAATTTTGAATGGTAATGTAAGCCAAGTGTCTCCACCTGGAACAAAGTCAATTTTTTTTTTTTATATATAAGTAAAAATTAAAAATAAAATCAATTCTGTTAGGTATCTTAGCACATAATAATCAAACTCTTTTTAAATCGACTTCGAGAGATTGTAGTGAGATACACCCCTTTTTTAAATTTAGTAATGAGCGGTGGCAAATAGAATTTTTTATTATTCCATTCCACTAAACTACAGCTAACAACAAATTCAGCACGTAAATACCTTTCTAGCAACATCTGTTCTAAGCTTGTTCAGACCTGAGTTGTGGCCTTTAGTGAGAAAATAGAATTGTGTCATAAGGAAAAAAAGACACTTGGGACAGTTTTTTTATCTTTCAATTTATAAACTGGTTTGCATATCAAAGTACATAAACGTATTCTTTTTTGTCTTTTCCTTGCCTAACAGTACTAATTAATTAGTTTATTTATTTCACTTTCATGTTGTGCTTAAATATATCAAGATTGTTTTTTTATGGAGAAATGGGAAGAAAGCACATCGAAAGAGGAAGAAAGCACATCTACAAGGCAACTACTGCATGTTGTTCATTGTTAAGAGATGGTAGAAGACATAGTAGACTACTAAATTTTGACTCCCAAATGTTTGAAATTTGAAGACATTGTATATTGTTATGTTGACTATGTTCATAACTTCTACCTCTATTTTGGGGTCTTGTAAATTTGGTGTATTGTTATGACGTTGGATACTTTAATCATTTTATGGATATGAAGATATATAAATTTTGGTGATATTTCAAATTTAGTATTGAAAACATAGCGATTCAAATTGTCTTAAAGCATGACAACAGTTACAATATAACATAGGATATCACAATTTTAAAGAGTTTCATACACAATTATTGTGTTTATCCCTTGTACAATATTGACAAAAATGGTAAACGAATCTATTACAATAGTAACATCATTACATGGTTTGATATACATTTACTTAATCTATAATTGTTCTTGATTCGATCATTTTGGATGTCTTCTTTCTGTTTTTGAATCTCTACCCTTGCATGTTGCAATTCTTCCTCCCACTTTTGGAAACAACATTCTCTTTCGCACACAGCTTTTCCTTCATTTTCTATGTCAATATCCGCCCATAAAATGTACTTGCAGTATGGCCTTCCCTGAAACAAATAGCTTGTATAAATCATTGTGTGAAATTACAATGCCAACTACAATGCATACAGGAAAAGACTGATCAAGACCTTATGTTTCATTTTCATATGAAAGATCTGTAAGCCAAGATGACCCATGCTTAATATTTCCAGTGCAACAATATACAGAGAGACGGCTGTATATGTTGATAAGTATTGATAATCACTCATAGGTAACCAGCATGCTTTTTATCTTAGTATCACAAAAGAATTTCACATATTGATAACTGATAGCTGACAAACTATCTACTAAAAAATGAAATATCGAGTGCAAAATGAATATTGGGTTCTAAAATCTAAAAGTACCTAATAAACCTTTCTTAGCAAATTATAGAATACAGACAGATACATTAATTTGGTTAAGAGCTGAAAGCTTTAAACCGGTCATGTCTCAAACTTTCAGACAGGTGCCTGATGAGTGCACAAAAATGCACTCTAAATACTCTATTTAAATACTAAAAGAAATGAGAAAACAATGGATATAACTCATGTTAATAAAATTAATGGCCATTTATCTTGAGATAGATATAAGCATGATTTAATATATTGATGAGAATATAAAATGCCATATTTTCCTCTCTTAATGTTTAAAACTTTATTCTTATTTGATGCCTAAATATACTCATTATTCTTATATTTTGATTTAGGACACAAATGGAGACATTAGGAGCAAATGAAGATAATTGTGGAATTTCAGACAGTTCTGACATCTTTTCGTAAAATGGGCATAACTCTCTCATCCAATCTCCGATTGAGCTGATTCAAGATGATCTAGAACCGCAAGAGAAATATATATAATTTTTATGTTTTGTGTTTGAAGAGATATCCACTCAATATAAGACAAAATCGACCATCAAGTGGACGTACCTGCACTTGACGTTCCTGGATATTTTTCAGCCACTTGCATCAAATCCAAATGTCATCATAATATTTTCTAGCAAGCACTCCTACACCAACTTGGAAATTCAATGATCAATTCAGATACAAGATGAAGTGCACTCAAGTTTCTTCAAGACAAATTATTTGACCACAAGATATTAAGTCATACAAGACAACTAATAGATAGAGAAGCAAAATTGAAACACTCAACCTACAAGCAAAATCCAGCTCATGCATGGTGGGAAAACAAATGATCAAAATAACATCTCACAAATCACTTGGATTCAAGAATGGCACATGGCAAAACAAGTTGAAATTGTGATGATTTTGTCATGACAACTTGCATGAAGGATGCTTATAAATAGAAGGGAGGGGTGTGTGTTCTAAGACCATGCTTAGTGTGCTTGGATGCCTTGGAAGATACATTGTTTTTGAGAGCTTGAGAAAAGAAAAGAAAAACCAAAGAAGAGAGAAGAAAATAATGGTTGGCTCTTCCATATTATCCCTTGAAGAATTTTTGTTGCATATTTTCAATATGTGTAACTAATTTTCTAGTAGAGCTAGGGATGAATTTGTATATATGATGGTATTTGTAATTGTTTTTTATTCATATATGTGTTCTTCAAATATTAAACTCTTTTGTTTAGTCATTCGAAATTTATTATAAATGTTTTCGTCACCAAATAATCTTAGAATTTATTTCATTTATAGATTCAGTCATGCTTTTTCTATTAAATGCAATAATCCTTTGATTATGTTTGGTTCAATTAGTTATCTATTTTAATTTAATTCTCTGCTGCAATATTGCTCTACGAGTATATTGTCGATGTTGAATTTCTTTAATATCGATAACAATTCCTGTTCTTATATTGTGACGAATGATTTTTCGAAAGATTACATTTGATTTAAATCTGGTTATTAATGTTTTATTTTCCGATTGAAAATTTGGACATAGAATTTTCAATTGAGTTATTAATGAATCGAAAATAATTAAAATACCAATTATATACAAAGGATTCCCGATGCTTTACTTTTCGCACTCATCTAAATCTTTTTGTTAATTTCGTTACTATTCTTCAATTTTTCAATCCATCTCCCTGTGGAATCGACACCCCAAAGCTATACTGCAAACGACCGCGTTATTCTTTGGGCGTAATCATGGGAATACAAATCTATTATTTAAACTCTGTGGCATATTTCAATCAATATATAAAAAATTGCCAAATTTTTTCACGCAGGCATCTTTTCACACATGATACTCATGCTCATTCATAACCATCTTGGCGAATTCAACAAACCCAACTTAAATCATTTTGCTAAAGCATCCACAGAAAATTTTTTATGCACTTATCCAAACTTTGTGGTAATATGATGATTTGACACATGTAACTAAAGAATTATTTTGCTCAAGTATTCATGTGAATTTTGTGAGAATTGAGAGCTTACAAATATAGACATTGTGATAAGTATCCATTGATATGTTGAATTTGACACTTCTTTTGAGAATATCATTATATGGTTTGTGGTAAGATGGTGGATATACTTGGGATATGATGAAAGTCAACTTAGGATTAACGTCTGAGCCTTTCAAGCTGAGCCTTTTCATCATAGATCCCTAGCAGCCAATTTTGAGCCAATATACACATATGGCCTTTTCTTTTCATATCTACATCATCCATACCTCTCCACATTGGAGTATAGCTTATACACTATATTTTCCTACCATTTTACTTCCAAGTGTGTACTAGTATGAAATTATAATTTAAAAAAAAAAAGAAAGAAAAAAAGAAAACCATGACAAAAATGGCATGGTGCTAGATATGTCCATCAAATTATTCATGAAAGAGTTCATCAAATTGCGAAGACACGAGTGGCAAAAGAAGATGGAAAAGTGTACTTAGTCAAAAATCTAAAAAATTGAAAAGTACATCAAAAGGAAAGTATAGTCTACTGAAAAATTTAACAAATTCCCTTTTGTGTATATTTGGAAGTTTTTGAAATCTCTTCACCTTTTCTTCTTATGAACCCCAACCCTAAACCACATTACAACCCTTTGTGTTGATTTTTCCGATCCTAAGTATGCTTGTGGAAAGAATGGTGGAAATCTCATTTGTTAGTATTCCTATCATAAGATCAATGTTTACTTGTTACTTATATATAATTGGCTAAATTTCCATGAGAGTAAATGTACACCTTTGTCAACTCCATAGAGAGAACCCATACATGAAACACTTCTATACCCGTGAGTTATGGAGTTGAACCTTTTTGCTTAAGATATTCTAATTTTGCATGTGTCGAAACCTCTGATTTGATAAAAATAGTTTGGAACACATACACACTCTGTGGATTGCTATATTTGAATTACTTGTGAAAGGGTTATTGAATTTCTAAGATTGTTTTAATATGTAAATTTGAAAAATGTGTCTTGATGGCCCCTATGTGTGATTTTCTTTGGTCTTTCTCATCATTTTGCATGAAAATTGCTAGGGACTAGTAATGAGTAAGTTGGGGGTTGCGATGAGTGTACAAAAATGCACTCTAAATACTCTATTTAAATACTAAAAGAAATGAGAAAACAATGGATATAACTCATGTTAATAAAATTAATGGTAATTTATCTTGAGATAGATATAAGCATGATTTAATATATTGATGAAAATATAAAATGTCATATTTTCCTCTCTTAATGTTTAAAACTTTATTCTTATTTGATACCTAAATATACTCATTATTCTTATATTTTGATTTAGGACACAAATGGAGACATTAGGAGCAAATGAAGATAATTGCGGAATTTCAGACAGTTCTGACATCTTTTTGTAAAATGGGCATAACTCTCTCATCCAATCTCCGATTGAGCTGATTCAAGATGATCTAGAACCGAAAGAGAAATATCTATAACTTTTATGTTTTGTGTTTGAAGAGATATCCCCTCAATCTAAGACAAAATCGACCATCAAGTGGACGCACCTGCACTTGACGTTCCTGGATATTTTTCAGCCACTTGCATCAAATCCAAATGTCATCATAATATTTTCTAGCAAGCACTCCTACACCAACTTGGAAATTCAATGATCAATTCAGATACAAGATGAAGTGCACTCAAGTTTTTTCAAGACAAATTATTTGACCACAAGATATTAAGTCATACAAGACAACTAATAGATAGAGAAGCAAAATTGAAACACTCAACCTACAAGCAAAATCCAGCTCATGCATGGTGGGAAAACAAATGATCAAAATGACAACTCACAAATCACTTGGATTCAAGAATGGCACATGGCAAAACAAGTTGAAATTGTGATGATTTTGTCATGACAACTTGCATGAAGGATGCTTATAAATAGAAGGGAGGGGTGTGTGTTCTAAGACAATGCTTAGTGTGGGAGGATGCTTTGGAAGAACCATTATTTTGAGAGCTTGAGAAAAGAAAAGAAAAACCAAAGAAGAGAGAAGAAAATAATGGTTGGCTCTTCCATATTATCCCTTGGAGAATTTTTGTTGCATATTTTCAATATGTGTAACTAAATTCTCAAGGAGGGCTAGGAATGAATTTGTGTGTGTGATGGTATTTGTAATTTATTTTTGATTCATGTATTTGGTCTTTAAATATTAAAACTCTTTTGTTCTATTATTCTCAATTTATTTGTGATATTTTTTCGTCTTCAAATAATTATAAAATCTATTTCGTTTATAGATTCAGTCATGCTTTTTCTATTGAGTGAATTAGTTCTATAATTATGTTTGGAGCAATTGATTGTCTATATTGATTTAATTCTCTGCTGCAATATCGCCTCTTGGGTATATTGTCGTCGTTGGATTTTCTCAATATCGATAACAATTTATGAGAGTTAAGCGCGAAGAATGATTTTTTAAAGAGTTACATGTGATTTAAATTTTGGTTATTAATGTTATATCTTCCGATTAAGAATTTGGACATAGAATTCTTAATTGAGTTATCAATGAATTAAGAATAAATTTGAATACCACAAATACACAAGGAATTCCTTACGCTCTACTTTTCGTCTCATTTTTATATTTTTCAAATTACTCATTTAGTTTTAATTTACATCACACTCATTTAATCTTTTTGTTAATTTCATTACTGTTCTTCAATTTCTCAATCCATCTCCCTGTGGAATCGACACCCCAAAGCTATATTGCAAACGACCGCGTTATTCTTTGGGCGTAATCAGTGCCAGTATGCCATCCATGCTTCATAGAGTTGTCTGTTACTAATTAAAAACTAGGCATGTCCTTTTTTGTTACTAATTAAAAAGATGAAACCATTTATCCAAAAAACATTTCGGTACAGATTGGGCATGAACTCCTCGCCATAATTAATTTTTGTAGTATTACCAGCTTTAAGGACAAGGCTTACTTTATACCATCAACTTAGTGGGAAGCCATTCGCGCATTTTTACAAACAGGTAAAGTGCACATAAGGAAAATTAGAAACTCAAATAAAATTAATGAAGATCTTAACCCAAATTTACAAATTCACAAGTTCGTATGAATTCCCAGAACCAAACAACAATTACAATAAGAATTTCCAGAACACTACACCATGATTCACGAGAACCAAATACAACAGAACCACGTGATGTGAGTGAAGAGGGGAGAAAGGAATTTACGATTCTCCATCATGCAATGTGGAGGCAATCGACGAGAGGAGGGCGACGGCCAATGCGAGTTCTTCGTTTAGGTGGGCGAGAGCAGTACTCAACAAGAGTTCATGATCATGCCCCTTTCACAAGTGTTCATGCCCCCTTCGCCTATGTTTTAGAATCTCGACAGTACTCCTTTAGTTCTAATTTAAATGAAACGTAGAGTTTCATTTAAATGAAATGCTAGGTCCATTTAAATGAAACGCTGCGTTCTATTTAGGACTATATTGCAATCCACAATGTGGACTGCAATAAGCATTATTTTATTGTCACCATCGCCTGCAGGGGGATATTTTTGTCAACCTCCACCACCTCCTAAATGTTATTTATGCCATCACAATCATCACCACCAACACCATGAGGAGAGAATCTATCAACTTGAATTTTTAAAGCATCCCATTTTTTTATTTTTACGATCAAACACCTCTGGCCCAAAAATTGCTCCTCTCTTTATATCATATGGAGGGAGAGGCTTTGGTATGGTATCAAGAGGCATAGATTATTAGACAATTATTTGATTGGGATATGTTGGTGCGTGCATTGATGGTTCATTTTGGGACAATGGCTTACAACGACTGTTTGGATGTATTGACTCGATTGAAGCAAACCACCACGATGGCTGCTTACACGGCTGACTTTGAGGCCGCATCAAATAGGGTTCACGGTTTCTCTGATCATCATAGATTGAGCTGTTTTATTAGTGGCATAAATGATGAGATATGGCTCCCCCTTCGTATGTTCAACCCACACAATTTAACGATTGCCTATGGATTGGAATGGATTCAAGAAGAGTGCCTAACTAGCCTCAAGAAAACTACCAAGTTTTCTATGGAAAATAGGTCTTTTTCTCTAGCCCTTTTTCATAGAAATCCTGGCCAGTCAAGTGAGAATAGCTTCATAAATCAGAAATACAATCCCCTGTTAAGAAGGTTTTCTTGACTTCGATGGATGAAAAAGTCGGAAATGGTTATGCTTCCATTGCGAAGAAAAGTGGAATCCTAACCATATTTGTGAAAAACCTAAGATCTACCTCTTCCAAGGCTTTGAAGAAAGGGAGGGAAGTGAAGATCATGAGGAAGTGGCGGCTGAATAAATCCAGGAAATATAAGTGTCTGAGCAGCCCGTGATTGTAGAACTAGAAATTTCTTTAAATGCCATCACAAGGACTCCTAGCCCTAAAACCTTGCATGTTAAGGGGTGGATTGGATCTCAACAAGTGGTCATTTTGGTGGATACAGGCAGCGGACAATTTTTTAGACCCTTCCATTGCTTAAGGTGCTAAGTTGTGTATGAATGAAACTAAAAGGATCAATGCGAAGGTCGCAAATGGGAAAATGGTGCGGGGATTCGGGCATTGCAGCAAAGTTAGCACCAAAATCCAAGGTATTGTCTTCCAACCTTCCTTTTACATGTTATCCTTAGGGGGTTGTGATGTTGTGTTAGACGTCGATTGGTTGAAACCTTTGGAAAATATTGTGTTGGATTTTGCACACTCCATTATGAAATTTTAGTATATGGGGAAATTTGTCCAGTGGTTGGGTTTGAAATTACGATGGTTGTCCATTAATGAAGGCAACAAGGCAATGCTTACTACTTTGTCTAAGGGTAAAGGAATATTTCTGCAATAAATTGTGGAGAAAAAACAGAATCAGCGTTCAATTTGGGGGAAAGAAGTGCAGAATTTAACCAGAAAATTCAAGCTGGTTTTTAAGGTGCCGAGAGGTTTACCACCCAGCCATAGGATCATAGAATTCCACTCAAAGAGGGTACCCAACCCATAACAACGAGATCCTATCGTTATCCCCATTATCAAAAATCTAAAATAGAAAAGATTGTGGTTGAACCATTAGACTCGGTTGTGGTGAGGCCTAGTACTGGTCTGTTTTCATCTCACATATTGTTGGTGCGTAAGGCGGATGGGAGTCGGTGGATGTGTATGGATTACTGGGGTCTTAATCAAGAGATGGTGAAGGATAAGTTTTCAATTCCTTTGATAGACGAGCTGTTTGATGAGTTGCATGGCTTGGTGGTGTTTTCCAAGTTGGACTTGTTGTTCAGATACCACCAAATCAGGGTAGCACTTGAGGATGTGCTAAATAGGGCCTTTAAGACACACGAGAGTCATTATGAGTTCCTCGTGATGCCCTTTCGGTTGACTAATGCCCCTTCAACCTTCAAAAGGTTGATGAATGACGTTTTTAGACCATATTTTAGGCGATTTGGGTTAGTATTATTTGACGACATTTTGATATACAACAAATGTTGGTCAGATCACATGGGGCACTTGGAAAAAGTTCTAGAAATCCTGCAAAAGGAACTAGCTTAATGCAAAATTATCGAAATGTAAATTCGCGGTGTCAGAAGTGGATTGCTTGATGCATGTCATAAATAAATAAAAAAGGAGTTATGGCCAATCCTTGCAAAATTGCCAGCATGTTGGACTGGCCCTTTCCAGTTAATATTGGACTGGCAGATCGAGAGTCTTATGCGAAGAGGAAGACAAGAAGTGAATTAAAGTGACTGAACTAAAGACTTAGATCGAAGTGAAGTGGAGTTGAGCTCGAGACACAACATTTCAATAAAGGGAGAGCTTCAGTCATGCTGGGCCACCAAAGGAGTCAATGGGTCTTGCTGGGACTTGTCTTAGGTGTCTTGGTATGGGCCTTACTCAGTTAATGAGGGAAGCATCTGAAATAAGATGTAATGGGCCCGTTTTGGTAAGTCACCAAAACGGGGCCTATAATCCTTTATTTTTATGTTTTCACAGTCTGGTCTTTTTATCATTGCGTAAGTTGTTTGGGAGTGGGGATATAAGGAGAGAGTGGAATGTGGAGGACTCATTCTTGACGTTTGGAGTTTAGCTAGCGGTAGAGAGACTGGAGGAAGAAGTGGGCCTCAAATCCCCTTCATCGTGGTTATACTTAATGAAATACAGTATGTTTCTTCATCTTCATGCTTGTTTTAGGGTTTTTGCATGGCTGTGGTTTCCTATTTATTATCGTGTTTTAAGTGTAAAATCTGTGAGAACCTTAACAAGTTCTGATTTACTGCCCTTCCTTTATTCTTTTGTTTTCAGGTGTTCTTATATTCAACCGACACTTTAACTCATGCTTTTGTCAATAAAAAACAGCTTCACATAAAGGATGATGTTGAACAACTGGTGGAATAAGTTTATAATCAGATAAAAATGTTTCTGATTGCAAAAAAATATATTATTTTTGTAAAAAAATTGTTTTGTTGAACTAGGCAACGTGCTTCGCACGTTACTCCCGACCTAGTATATATATATATATATATATTTCTCAACTTCGATTTTCTTGAATGGAGAACATATTTATACATATGTGCATGTATTAAGAACAATTGGCACTTGACAGTTGAAACACATTTTTATGTGCATCTACAAAATAATGTACATAGCAAAAGGGTATGGACAAAGCTTGACTATTCTATTGCATTATTATTTGGAGGGTAGGGTGATCAACTACGACCAATTCAGAGAAGAGAAGATGGCTTGTTGGTCTAACCATATCTCTATAGATGTATATGTTTGAATGCCTCTACAGCCAGTATTTCAATTCCCCACAATACAGCTATTATTTCAACTCCCCCACAACATTTATTATTGTTCATTCCAGATCTCATCCCATTAAATATAATAAAGAGATAATTTACTATCATTTTAATTATATTAAATTAATAAAACAAAATGAATATAATGATCTCCAAAATAACATTATAATTTGATCAAAACTTTTATATGCAGATACTTCTACGTACTCTTTGTCCACTCCACTAATGTGATTAGTTACATCACTTTTCTTAATATAAAATAATTATTTTGGCCAATCACATAGTTGAGTACGCAAAAAATATATAAAAATGACTGTGTGTTCAAAGATAAAAGAGTGCAGGTCTTAAAGCCAATTATTCTATTAGTGGGAAATGAAATATGCTAATTAGAAAAATATCCAAAGTAATCAAGAGAATATTGCTTAAATGGCACTCCAATTTAATTCTCTATCATATATCATTCCAAAAAACATATCTCGCCAACAAAATTCTTATTTATCATCCTATTAATCATCATCGGTATAAGAATATGATAATAAATAATATTTTAATTATGAAAAATCACATTAATGGATAATAATTAAATTTTTTTTTTTTATAAATATCACTTCAAGCCTACTTTGAAAGTTGGACCTTGCCTAACCTAGCCCTGGCCTAGAATTCATTGTTAGTGGATTGGATTTAATTAAATCTTCCAACTGGGCTTGATTTCATGCCCAAACCCAAATTCATGAACATGATTTTATTTTTAAAGCTCTACTACATATAATCATTTTTTGCATTCTGTTTATGCACTTCATTAATATGATTGACTAAAGGGATGCAATAAATCACATTTATAGAATGCACAAGAAAAACACAAAAATAACTATACATATTTATTTTTTTTAATTTGTGTTTTTGTTAAAATGACAAGAAATGTGAAAGACATTTTCTTTTGATGGATGATCTCTTGCTTGATTCCTTTTCTAAATTTTACAAACCTACTTTGAGTCCATGGAAGGAAAGGGAGAAGAATGAGGAGAACAAAGTAAAGCACAAAATGGACATGGTTATTTAATACCTATCATCTCTAATGTAATCTATTGAAAAGTTGCTTGCAAAAATGTTTGAGTTACCATACAATGTGACCTTTGAGTCTCTCAAAATGGAGCTCATGCAAATTCCCTATGCCCACTTGCTCAAGATAGCCATTGCTCTATCTTTGGTTGCCATATCTGCTGCCTATTTATACTTCACCAAGAAACCCAAAGGTATGATTAAGTCTCTTCTAATTATCCATAGATTGATAAAAGAAAATATAGGTGTTATAATGTTCTAACAATGTAAGTATTAGGTACTCTTGAAATACGGCTACATAATACTCTTGTTCTATCACAGAATATTGTCATGTCAATTAAAATTGCTTATGTAAATTAAAATAGGCACACTTTTAATTATGTGTAATAATATATGCTTGTAGACATTTCTCCATGAATATATACCTAACATAATAACTAAAGGGTTTTGTGTGATATCTCATTCTAAAAAGTGATGAAATCCCACATTATTTATAAATGAGAAGTTCTTATTTTTTATAATGTTTTAAATGGCTCTAATTGTATCAATAACTAGTTTTTTTTGTGCAAAACATAATTTCCTGTTTTGGTTTATCAAGTTTTCTTATGGTTTTAAATTCCTTCTTTGCCAACCATATGATTGTTCTAGTGATGTCTGTTCAGGTTGTTTAGATCCTGATAAGTTCAAACAATTCAAACTTGTTAAGAAAACTCAGCTGAGCCATGATACTGCAAGGTTCAGATTTAGTCTTCCTACACCCACTTCAGTATTGGGTCTTCACGTCGGACAACATATAATGTGCAGGTTTAAGTAACTGATTCTGTCAGTGTCAATAATATTCATAATTGCAATGCATTTGCCTTCTGCATAACTCTGATGTTTTGTTGAAACATCAGAGTTGTGCAAAAATATTTACAATGTGCAGGTTTTTCACGAACACTTGAAAAGTTCTCTGAGGCTTTGAAACCTTCATCAAATATAGATTATAGGTGCCGAGAAGAAATTTTTGAGTCCTCTGTATAATGTCTGAACTATCTTTTGATAAATTGAGTTATTTGTTTGCTCATTTTGTCAATATCTCCAGTTAAGCTTATTGACTATGATTGTTCCAACAGTTTTTCAAACTCTCTTTATGTTGATTTTATCAATTCTCATAGTTTAATCTCACCAAGAAGTAAATCCTCAAAACTTAGTTGTCTTTATATACAAATAATGGACATCTAGTTGATACGATAACTGACAAAAACTAAAACCTAACAAGTGTTCCCTGGTAAAGCAGAGGAAAGGATGCCCAAGGTGAAGAAGTGATTAGACCATATACACCAATTACTTTGGACTTTGATGTGGGTTACTTTGAACTGGTTGTAAAGGTATATCCCATCATCTCCCTTTCATATCTAAAAGCATGTCTTTGCTCATTCATTTAAGTGTTATTTAGCATAGCTCAGTGTCTCACTTTGATTTTTCATATGAAAGATGTATCCCAAGGGAAGGATGTCCCACCATTTCAAAGAGATGCGAGAAGGCGATTACCTATCTGTGAAGGGCCCCAACGTACATATTCTATCTTTTGAGAGATACCCACTTGTTAGCCATGGAAATTGTTGATAGATTGTTTAGAACTTCTGTTATGTACATAGTGTTGGCACCTTACAGTTGGTGACAATATTATGCATGAACTCCAGTTACCCATCAATGCAAATTCTACTAGAATATGGTTGTGAGGACTATGCAAATCATTGCAAAACCTTTCATAATCACATTGTGGACTGAAATGGAACTCTTACCATTTGTAGGTTTTAAACAACTAGTAGTGATGAGTTTGCCTTCAAAATGTTGTGAACAAAATTATTTAAACTATCCATTTTGGACCATATCCACTTTACTTCTACATTAGATCCTGCCCTATTATCTTAAGCAACAATGGGACCTAAGTCAATTGGTATTTTGTATTGCATACTCATTAGAACCAAAATTTTTAAATTCTCTTTTTGGCATTTTATGAGTTAAATTTTCATTCTTAAAAGGGGAACTTTAAATACAAACCTGGCCAAGCTCGAGCTTTTGGAATGCTTGCAGGTGGATCTGGCATAACCCCAATGTTTCAGGTACATATGTCAGCATTTAAAAACCAAAACTTCTTCATTTTCTTCTTCTTGTTAGTGTTCTAATTGATATTATTTGATCTTATCAAGCATTTTGTTGATTTAAAGGCTCTTATCTCTACTTATCTCTTTCTTTGTTTCTTTGTCTTTCCTTTTGATTTCTAGCTCACTCGAGCCATATTCAAAAACCGGAAAGATAAGACCAATGTGCATCTTATCTATGCCAATGTCACCTCAGATGACATTTTGTTGAAGGTAATTTTCTGCTTCATTTTGTTGTCCCTTATAGATGAGTGTTCAGTGCACTAGTTTTTCTTTACTTGATAATTTAGAAAAACATTTCTCAACCAAACAGATGGTACAGCTGTCGAATCATTTACAAGACCTTTGTAGCATGGCAATCCAAACGGTAGAAACATAAATAAGACAAAGAAAATTACATAGAGAAAGGCATCAATGGAAACAAACTAGTATAATTGGAAATAACAATAGCAATTCCTTAGCTTTGACAAGAGTATGAGATTTTCTTTTAGAACTGTATCTTATTTTACCCTTTTTCTGCAATTCTTGCATATAAGAGAAATGTACCACATATAAAAAGTAATAATTCATGTCATAGATTTTCACTTTAAGTTACATACGATAGACATGAGGGTCTTTATCATTTTACCATTTTTTCAATATCATACACATTCAATCTCTTTCTCCGAGTCTTTTAAGTTAATTGTCTTTTGATTCATTCTTTTCTCTGATGTAGTAATGATGAGAGCGCATTTTTCTATGGACTTTCTGCAGGAAGAGCTAGATGCCTTTGCTAAAAATTTCCCTAATCGTTTCAAAGTCTTCTATGTCTTGAATCAGGTCAGTTTCTTTGGTACAAGATTTCCTTCAAATTTCTCTCTTTTTAGATGTGTTAAGGGAACACTTGCAAAAGATATCCCTTTGATTTCAAAAAATAAAAAAAGATATCCCCCTGGTGTAAGTATGTGCCAAATTTGTATCACTGATGCTCACTCTGTCCCATAATTGCCAGCCTCCTGTGCCATGGAGTGGTGGCATTGGGTTTATAACCAAAGAAATGATTCAAACCCATTGCCCAGCACCCGCCCCAGATGTTCAGGTTTGTTCTCTATTACTTTAGCTACAAAAAAATTACACAAAAGCAATCCCACAAATTAATGTGACTTGATGTGATTCATTAAATTATAAAATTACTCTCATTATAAAGTAAATCTAACAGATCAGATAAAAACAAATTAGTTTGGGAGACTATTTTGTATAATTACTTTTGGATGTAGCAGTACTCTTTTCATATTGATACAGAAGCTCCTACTCATTCTCATGACACTTGCTCTCTAACTTGCACTCCTCACTCGACTAAAACCAATTATTTGCAGATTCTGTATTGCGGTCCCCTAGACATGAATAAGGCCATGAAAGCTCACCTTGATGCACTTGAATACACATCAGACATGCAGTTCAATCTTTGTTAGAACCCCTAAGTGCAGATCGAGAGCCTTGTGAGAAGAGGAAGACAAGAAGTAAGTTAAAGGGACTGAACTGAAGACTTAGATTGAAGTGAAGTGGAGTTGAACTCGAGATGTAGCATCTCAATAAAGGGAGGGCTTCAGTCATGCTAGGCCGCTGAAGGAGTCAATGGGTCTTGTTGGGTCTTGTCTTAGGAGTCTTAGTATGGGCCTTACTTAGTTAATGGGGGGAGTCTATGAAATAAGATGTAATGGGCCTGTTTTGGTGAGTCACCAAAATGGGGCCTTTTATCCTTTATTTTTGTGTTTCACACTTTGGTTCTTTTATCATTGTGTAAGTTTGTTAAGAGTGGGGATGTAGGCAGAGTGTGGAATGTGGAGGACTCATTCTGGACATTTGGAGTTTAGCTAACGATATATGTTTATTCATCTTCATGCTTGTTCTAGGGTTTATGCGTGGCTGTGGTTTCCTGCCTATTATTGTGTTTTAAGTGTGAAATCTGTGAGAATCTTAACAAGTGGTATCAAGTCACCCTTCCTACAACCTATGGTTCCCTTACATTTCCAATGTATAGCTGCAAGCCATTCCATCACTCAGACAACCATACAAACCACAAATACAAGACAGAAATTACCCTTCAAGAAATCCATCTTGGACAAATATTCTAACCCGCAACCCAGAAATTACATTCCAGCAAATATATCTCAGCCAAAAAACTTAACCTGCAACCAAAAATAACCTAGAAATTCACAAAAATACACCCAGATATCACCAAAACCCAACCCATACTACCATGGTTGAGGCAACTCGTCCTAAACACCATCAAGAACAACTTCAACACAAAGTAGTTAGCCTGGAAGCTACTCACGGCAAACTTTGGCCAGGCTTGACAGCATCAATGAGGGGATGAACCACCTTAAAGAGATGGTTAAAACCTTGGTTAACCTCCATGTGAATACCCATAGAGAAGCCCCACCACTTGAAGGGCCCCATTTTCACCAGCCCCCACCACCACCAAAAAGGGGTTATTTCCACCCGCCTCCTCCACCTCTTGAAGGGGTTTATTTTTACGAGTATTGCTATATACAGCCCACTAAAGTGGACTGTATCGCAGTTCAAGGTACGAAATGACTAAAAGATTTCTCATTTTGTTAGTGAAATGACTGGATTGCCCTCAGCCTTCTTCAACCTAAAGCAAAACATGATTAAGCAAAAAGCAAAATTTTCCCTCTTCCATTCTTGCGCCTCCTGACCAAATCAGCACCATCACGACCACAACCCAATCTCCTCCACCATCAATGGAACAACCACAAACCATTCTCTTTTGTATGTCGTTGTTACTCTCTTGTGTTTGTCTTCTTCTTCTTTTTTTGAGTTTTGGACATACACTTGCTGGTTTTCTAGATTGTATCTCAGATAATGTCGCTTTAGGTTGGTTTTGGATGAATAGATTAGTTCAAATAAAACAGAGAATGTAACACCATCAAGAAGATATGACTTTGTTTCCATTGCCATTATTTCTCTGTTTGGTTTTGCTATGTATTTGAGCTTTTACCCATGGAAACAGATTGAAATAATAGCATCATGCAAATGAAAACACAAGTAAAAAAGTTTGTCGCAAAAAGAAACATGTTAATTTTGAATGGTAATGTAAGCCAAGTGTCTCCACCTGGAACAAAGTCAATTTTTTTTTTTTATATATAAGTAAAAATTAAAAATAAAATCAATTCTGTTAGGTATCTTAGCACATAATAATCAAACTCTTTTTAAATCGACTTCGAGAGATTGTAGTGAGATACACCCCTTTTTTAAATTTAGTAATGAGCGGTGGCAAATAGAATTTTTTATTATTCCATTCCACTAAACTACAGCTAACAACAAATTCAGCACGTAAATACCTTTCTAGCAACATCTGTTCTAAGCTTGTTCAGACCTGAGTTGTGGCCTTTAGTGAGAAAATAGAATTGTGTCATAAGGAAAAAAAGACACTTGGGACAGTTTTTTTATCTTTCAATTTATAAACTGGTTTGCATATCAAAGTACATAAACGTATTCTTTTTTGTCTTTTCCTTGCCTAACAGTACTAATTAATTAGTTTATTTATTTTACTTTCATGTTGTGCTTAAATATATCAAGATTGTTTTTTTATGGAGAAATGGGAAGAAAGCACATCGAAAGAGGAAGAAAGCACATCTACAAGGCAACTACTGCATGTTGTTCATTGTTAAGAGATGGTAGAAGACATAGTAGACTACTAAATTTTGACTCCCAAATGTTTGAAATTTGAAGACATTGTATATTGTTATGTTGACTATGTTCATAACTTCTACCTCTATTTTGGGGTCTTGTAAATTTGGTGTATTGTTATGACGTTGGATACTTTAATCATTTTATGGATATGAAGATATATAAATTTTGGTGATATTTCAAATTTAGTATTGAAAACATAGCGATTCAAATTGTCTTAAAGCATGACAACAGTTACAATATAACATAGGATATCACAATTTTAAAGAGTTTCATACACAATTATTGTGTTTATCCCTTGTACAATATTGACAAAAATGGTAAACGAATCTATTACAATAGTAACATCATTACATGGTTTGATATACATTTACTTAATCTATAATTGTTCTTGATTCGATCATTTTGGATGTCTTCTTTCTGTTTTTGAATCTCTACCCTTGCATGTTGCAATTCTTCCTCCCACTTTTGGAAACAACATTCTCTTTCGCACACAGCTTTTCCTTCATTTTCTATGTCAATATCCGCCCATAAAATGTACTTGCAGTATGGCCTTCCCTGAAACAAATAGCTTGTATAAATCATTGTGTGAAATTACAATGCCAACTACAATGCATACAGGAAAAGACTGATCAAGACCTTATGTTTCATTTTCATATGAAAGATCTATAAGCCAAGATGACCCATGCTTAATATTGCCAGTGCAACAATATACAGAGAGACGGCTGTATATGTTGATAAGTATTGATAATCACTCATAGGTAACCAGCATGCTTTTTATCTTAGTATCACAAAAGAATTTCACATATTGATAACTGATAGCTGACAAACTATCTACTAAAAAATGAAATATCGAGTGCAAAATGAATATTGGGTTCTAAAATCTAAAAGTACCTAATAAACCTTTCTTAGCAAATTATAGAATACAGACAGATACATTAATTTGGTTAAGAGCTGAAAGCTTTAAACCGGTCATGTCTAAAACTTTCAGACAGGTGCCTGATGAGTGCACAAAAATGCACTCTAAATTCTCTATTTAAATACTAAAAGAAATGAGAAAACAATGGATATAACTCATGTTAATAAAATTAATGGCCATTTATCTTGAGATAGATATAAGCATGATTTAATATATTGATGAGAATATAAAATGTCATATTTTCCTCTCTTAATGTTTAAAACTTTATTCTTATTTGATGCCTAAATATACTCATTATTCTTATATTTTGATTTAGGACACAAATGGAGACATTAGGAGCAAATGAAGATAATTGCGGAATTTCAGACAGTTCTGACATCTTTTCGTAAAATGGGCATAACTCTCTCATCCAATCTCCGATTGAGCTGATTCAAGATGATCTAGAACCGCAAGAGAAATATCTATAACTTTTATGTTTTGTGTTTGAAGAGATATCCACTCAATCTAAGACAAAATCGACCATCAAGTGGACGCACCTGCACTTGACGTTCCTGGATATTTTTCAGCCACTTGCATCAAATCCAAATGTCATCATAATATTTTCTAGCAAGCACTCCTACACCAACTTGGAAATTCAATGATCAATTCAGATACAAGATGAAGTGCACTCAAGTTTCTTCAAGACAAATTATTTGACCACAAGATATTAAGTCATACAAGACAACTAATAGATAGAGAAGCAAAATTGAAACACTCAACCTACAAGCAAAATCCAGCTCATGCATGGTGGGAAAACAAATGATCAAAATGACATCTCACAAATCACTTGGATTCAAGAATGGCACATGGCAAAACAAGTTGAAATTGTGATGATTTTGTCATGACAACTTGCATGAAGGATGCTTATAAATAGAAGGGAGGGGTGTGTGTTCTAAGACCATGCTTAGTGTGCTTGGATGCCTTGGAAGATACATTGTTTTTGAGAGCTTGAGAAAAGAAAAGAAAAACCAAAGAAGAGAGAAGAAAATAATGGTTGGCTCTTCCATATTATCCCTTGAAGAATTTTTGTTGCATATTTTCAATATGTGTAACTAATTTTCTAGTAGAGCTAGGGATGAATTTGTATATATGATGGTATTTGTAATTGTTTTTTATTCATATATGTGTTCTTCAAATATTAAACTCTTTTGTTTAGTCATTCGAAATTTATTATAAATGTTTTCGTCACCAAATAATCTTAGAATTTATTTCATTTATAGATTCAGTCATGCTTTTTCTATTAAATGCAATAATCCTTTGATTATGTTTGGTTCAATTAGTTATCTATTTTAATTTAATTCTCTGCTGCAATATTGCTCTACGAGTATATTGTCGATGTTGAATTTCTTTAATATCGATAACAATTCCTGTTCTTATATTGTGACGAATGATTTTTCGAAAGATTACATTTGATTTAAATCTGGTTATTAATGTTTTATTTTCCGATTGAAAATTTGGACATAGAATTTTCAATTGAGTTATTAATGAATCGAAAATAATTAAAATACCAATTATATACAAAGGATTCCCGATGCTTTACTTTTCGCACTCATCTAAATCTTTTTGTTAATTTCGTTACTGTTCTTCAATTTTTCAATCCATCTCCCTGTGGAATCGACACCCCAAAGCTATACTGCAAACGACCGCGTTATTCTTTGGGCGTAATCATGGGAATACAAATCTATTATTTAAACTCTGTGGCATATTTCAATCAATATATAAAAAATTGCCAAATTTTTTCACACAGGCATCTTTTCACACATGATACTCATGCTCATTCATAACCATCTTGGCGAATTCAACAAACCCAACTTAAATCATTTTGCTAAAGCATCCACAGAAAATTTTTTATGCACTTATCCAAACTTTGTGGTAATATGATGATTTGACACATGTAACTAAAGAATTATTTTGCTCAAGTATTCATGTGAATTTTGTGAGAATTGAGAGCTTACAAATATAGACATTGTGATAAGTATCCATTGATATGTTGAATTTGACACTTCTTTTGAGAATATCATTATATGGTTTGTGGTAAGATGGTGGATATACTTGGGATATGATGAAAGTCAACTTAGGATTAACGTCTGAGCCTTTCAAGCTGAGCCTTTTCATCATAGATCCCTAGCAGCCAATTTTGAGCCAATATACACATATGGCCTTTTCTTTTCATATCTACATCATCCATACCTCTCCACATTGGAGTATAGCTTATACACTATATTTTCCTACCATTTTACTTCCAAGTGTGTACTAGTATGAAATTATAATTTAAAAAAAAAAAGAAAGAAAAAAAGAAAACCATGACAAAAATGGCATGGTGCTAGATATGTCCATCAAATTATTCATGAAAGAGTTCATCAAATTGCGAAGACACGAGTGGCAAAAGAAGATGGAAAAGTGTACTTAGTCAAAAATCTAAAAAATTGAAAAGTACATCAAAAGGAAAGTATAGTCTACTGAAAAATTTAACAAATTCCCTTTTGTGTATATTTGGAAGTTTTTGAAATCTCTTCACCTTTTCTTCTTATGAACCCCAACCCTAAACCACATTACAACCCTTTGTGTTGATTTTTCCGATACTAAGTATGCTTGTGGAAAGAATGGTGGAAATCTCATTTGTTAGTATTCCTATCATAAGATCAATGTTTACTTGTTACTTATATATAATTGGCTAAATTTCCATGAGAGTAAATGTACACCTTTGTCAACTCCATAGAGAGAACCCATACATGAAACACTTCTATACCCGTGAGTTATGGAGTTGAACCTTTTTGCTTAAGATATTCTAATTTTGCATGTGTCGAAACCTCTGATTTGATAAAAATAGTTTGGAACACATACACACTCTGTGGATTGCTATATTTGAATTACTTGTGAAAGGGTTATTGAATTTCTAAGATTGTTTTGATATGTAAATTTGAAAAATGTGTCTTGATGGCCCCTATGTGTGATTTTCTTTGGTCTTTCTCATCATTTTGCATGAAAATTGCTAGGGACTAGTAATGAGTAAGTTGGGGGTTGCGATGAGTGTACAAAAATGCACTCTAAATACTCTATTTAAATACTAAAAGAAATGAGAAAACAATGGATATAACTCATGTTAATAAAATTAATGGTAATTTATCTTGAGATAGATATAAGCATGATTTAATATATTGATGAAAATATAAAATGTCATATTTTCCTCTCTTAATGTTTAAAACTTTATTCTTATTTGATACCTAAATATACTCATTATTCTTATATTTTGATTTAGGACACAAATGGAGACATTAGGAGCAAATGAAGATAATTGCGGAATTTCAGACAGTTCTGACATCTTTTTGTAAAATGGGCATAACTCTCTCATCCAATCTCCGATTGAGTTGATTCAAGATGATCTAGAACCGAAAGAGAAATATCTATAACTTTTATGTTTTGTGTTTGAAGAGATATCCCCTCAATCTAAGACAAAATCGACCATCAAGTGGACGCACCTGCACTTGACGTTCCTGGATATTTTTCAGCCACTTGCATCAAATCCAAATGTCATCATAATATTTTCTAGCAAGCACTCCTACACCAACTTGGAAATTCAATGATCAATTCAGATACAAGATGAAGTGCACTCAAGTTTTTTCAAGACAAATTATTTGACCACAAGATATTAAGTCATACAAGACAACTAATAGATAGAGAAGCAAAATTGAAACACTCAACCTACAAGCAAAATCCAGCTCATGCATGGTGGGAAAACAAATGATCAAAATGACAACTCACAAATCACTTGGATTCAAGAATGGCACATGGCAAAACAAGTTGAAATTGTGATGATTTTGTCATGACAACTTGCATGAAGGATGCTTATAAATAGAAGGGAGGGGTGTGTGTTCTAAGACAATGCTTAGTGTGGGAGGATGCTTTGGAAGAACCATTATTTTGAGAGCTTGAGAAAAGAAAAGAAAAACCAAAGAAGAGAGAAGAAAATAATGGTTGGCTCTTCCATATTATCCCTTGGAGAATTTTTGTTGCATATTTTCAATATGTGTAACTAAATTCTCAAGGAGGGCTAGGAATGAATTTGTGTGTGTGATGGTATTTGTAATTTATTTTTGATTCATGTATTTGGTCTTTAAATATTAAAACTCTTTTGTTCTATTATTCTCAATTTATTTGTGATATTTTTTCGTCTTCAAATAATTATAGAATCTATTTCGTTTATAGATTCAGTCATGCTTTTTCTATTGAGTGAATTAGTTCTATAATTATGTTTGGAGCAATTGATTGTCTATATTGATTTAATTCTCTGCTGCAATATCGCCTCTTGGGTATATTGTCGTCGTTGGATTTTCTCAATATCGATAACAATTTATGAGAGTTAAGCGCGAAGAATGATTTTTTAAAGAGTTACATGTGATTTAAATTTTGGTTATTAATGTTATATCTTCCGATTAAGAATTTGGACATAGAATTCTTAATTGAGTTATCAATGAATTAAGAATAAATTTGAATACCACAAATACACAAGGAATTCCTTACGCTCTACTTTTCGTCTCATTTTTATATTTTTCAAATTACTCATTTAGTTTTAATTTACATCACACTCATTTAATCTTTTTGTTAATTTCATTACTGTTCTTCAATTTCTCAATCCATCTCCCTGTGGAATCGACACCCCAAAGCTATATTGCAAACGACCGCGTTATTCTTTGGGCGTAATCAGTGCCAGTATGCCATCCATGCTTCATAGAGTTGTCTGTTACTAATTAAAAACTAGGCATGTCCTTTTTTGTTACTAATTAAAAAGATGAAACCATTTATCCAAAAAACATTTCGGTACAGATTGGGCATGAACTCCTCGCCATAATTAATTTTTGTAGTATTACCAGCTTTAAGGACAAGGCTTACTTTATACCATCAACTTAGTGGGAAGCCATTCGCGCATTTTTACAAACAGGTAAAGTGCACATAAGGAAAATTAGAAACTCAAATAAAATTAATGAAGATCTTAACCCAAATTTACAAATTCACAAGTTCGTATGAATTCCCAGAACCAAACAACAATTACAATAAGAATTTCCAGAACACTACACCATGATTCACGAGAACCAAATACAACAGAACCACGTGATGTGAGTGAAGAGGGGAGAAAGGAATTTACGATTCTCCATCATGCAATGTGGAGGCAATCGACGAGAGGAGGGCGACGGCCAATGCGAGTTCTTCGTTTAGGTGGGCGAGAGCAGTACTCAACAAGAGTTCATGATCATGCCCCTTTCACAAGTGTTCATGCCCCCTTCGCCTATGTTTTAGAATCTCGACAGTACTCCTTTAGTTCTAATTTAAATGAAACGTAGAGTTTCATTTAAATGAAATGCTAGGTCCATTTAAATGAAACGCTGCGTTCTATTTAGGACTATATTGCAATCCACAATGTGGACTGCAATAAGCATTATTTTATTGTCACCATCGCCTGCAGGGGGATATTTTTGTCAACCTCCACCACCTCCTAAATGTTATTTATGCCATCACAATCATCACCACCAACACCATGAGGAGAGAATCTATCAACTTGAATTTTTAAAGCATCCCATTTTTTTATTTTTACGATCAAACACCTCTGGCCCAAAAATTGCTCCTCTCTTTATATCATATGGAGGGAGAGGCTTTGGTATGGTATCAAGAGGCATAGATTATTAGACAATTATTTGATTGGGATATGTTGGTGCGTGCATTGATGGTTCATTTTGGGACAATGGCTTACAACGACTGTTTGGATGTATTGACTCGATTGAAGCAAACCACCACGATGGCTGCTTACACGGCTGACTTTGAGGCCGCATCAAATAGGGTTCACGGTTTCTCTGATCATCATAGATTGAGCTGTTTTATTAGTGGCATAAATGATGAGATATGGCTCCCCCTTCGTATGTTCAACCCACACAATTTAACGATTGCCTATGGATTGGAATGGATTCAAGAAGAGTGCCTAACTAGCCTCAAGAAAACTACCAAGTTTTCTATGGAAAATAGGTCTTTTTCTCTAGCCCTTTTTCATAGAAATCCTGGCCAGTCAAGTGAGAATAGCTTCATAAATCAGAAATACAATCCCCTGTTAAGAAGGTTTTCTTGACTTCGATGGATGAAAAAGTCGGAAATGGTTATGCTTCCATTGCGAAGAAAAGTGGAATCCTAACCATATTTGTGAAAAACCTAAGATCTACCTCTTCCAAGGCTTTGAAGAAAGGGAGGGAAGTGAAGATCATGAGGAAGTGGCGGCTGAATAAATCCAGGAAATATAAGTGTCTGAGCAGCCCGTGATTGTAGAACTAGAAATTTCTTTAAATGCCATCACAAGGACTCCTAGCCCTAAAACCTTGCATGTTAAGGGGTGGATTGGATCTCAACAAGTGGTCATTTTGGTGGATACAGGCAGCGGACAATTTTTTAGACCCTTCCATTGCTTAAGGTGCTAAGTTGTGTATGAATGAAACTAAAAAGATCAATGCGAAGGTCGCAAATGGGAAAATGGTGCGGGGATTCGGGCATTGCAGCAAAGTTAGCACCAAAATCCAAGGTATTGTCTTCCAACCTTCCTTTTACATGTTATCCTTAGGGGGTTGTGATGTTGTGTTAGACGTCGATTGGTTGAAACCTTTGGAAAATATTGTGTTGGATTTTGCACACTCCATTATGAAATTTTAGTATATGGGGAAATTTGTCCAGTGGTTGGGTTTGAAATTACGATGGTTGTCCATTAATGAAGGCAACAAGGCAATGCTTACTACTTTGTCTAAGGGTAAAGGAATATTTCTGCAATAAATTGTGGAGAAAAAACAGAATCAGCGTTCAATTTGGGGGAAAGAAGTGCAGAATTTAACCAGAAAATTCAAGCTGGTTTTTAAGGTGCCGAGAGGTTTACCACCCAGCCATAGGATCATAGAATTCCACTCAAAGAGGGTACCCAACCCATAACAACGAGATCCTATCGTTATCCCCATTATCAAAAATCTAAAATAGAAAAGATTGTGGTTGAACCATTAGACTCGGTTGTGGTGAGGCCTAGTACTGGTCTGTTTTCATCTCACATATTGTTGGTGCGTAAGGCGGATGGGAGTCGGTGGATGTGTATGGATTACTGGGGTCTTAATCAAGAGATGGTGAAGGATAAGTTTTCAATTCCTTTGATAGACGAGCTGTTTGATGAGTTGCATGGCTTGGTGGTGTTTTCCAAGTTGGACTTGTTGTTCAGATACCACCAAATCAGGGTAGCACTTGAGGATGTGCTAAATAGGGCCTTTAAGACACACGAGAGTCATTATGAGTTCCTCGTGATGCCCTTTCGGTTGACTAATGCCCCTTCAACCTTCAAAAGGTTGATGAATGACGTTTTTAGACCATATTTTAGGCGATTTGGGTTAGTATTATTTGACGACATTTTGATATACAACAAATGTTGGTCAGATCACATGGGGCACTTGGAAAAAGTTCTAGAAATCCTGCAAAAGGAACTAGCTTCATGCAAAATTATCGAAATGTAAATTCGCGGTGTCAGAAGTGGATTGCTTGATGCATGTCATAAATAAATAAAAAAGGAGTTATGGCCAATCCTTGCAAAATTGCCAGCATGTTGGACTGGCCCTTTCCAGTTAATATTGGACTGGCAGATCGAGAGTCTTATGCGAAGAGGAAGACAAGAAGTGAATTAAAGTGACTGAACTAAAGACTTAGATCGAAGTGAAGTGGAGTTGAGCTCGAGACACAACATTTCAATAAAGGGAGAGCTTCAGTCATGCTGGGCCACCAAAGGAGTCAATGGGTCTTGCTGGGACTTGTCTTAGGTGTCTTGGTATGGGCCTTACTCAGTTAATGAGGGAAGCATCTGAAATAAGATGTAATGAGCCCATTTTGGTAAGTCACCAAAACGGGGCCTATAATCCTTTATTTTTATGTTTTCACAGTCTGGTCTTTTTATCATTGCGTAAGTTGTTTGGGAGTGGGGATATAAGCAGAGAGTGGAATGTGGAGGACTCATTCTTGACGTTTGGAGTTTAGCTAGCGGTAGAGAGACTGGATGAAGAAGTGGGCCTCAAATCCCCTTCATCGTGGTTATACTTAATGAAATACAGTATGTTTCTTCATCTTCATGCTTGTTTTAGGGTTTTTGCATGGCTGTGGTTTCCTATTTATTATCGTGTTTTAAGTGTAAAATTTGTGAGAACCTTAACAAGTTCTGATTTACTGCCCTTCCTTTATTCTTTTGTTTTCAGGTGTTCTTATATTCAACCGACACTTTAACTCATGCTTTTGTCAATAAAAAACAGCTTCACATAAAGGATGATGTTGAACAACTGGTGGAATAAGTTTATAATCAGATAAAAATGTTTCTGATTGCAAAAAAATATATTATTTTTCTAAAAAAAATGTTTTGTTGAACTAGGCAACGTGCTTCGCACGTTACTCCCGACCTAGTATATATATATATATATTTCTCAACTTCGATTTTCTTGAATGGAGAACCTATTTATACATATGTGCATGTATTAAGAACAATTGGCACTTGACAGTTGAAACACATTTTTATGTGCATCTACAAAATAATGTACATAGCAAAAGGGTATGGACAAAGCTTGACTATTCTATTGCATTATTATTTGGAGGGTAGGGTGATCAACTACGACCAATTCAGAGAAGAGAAGATGGCTTGTTGGTCTAACCATATCTCTATAGATGTATATGTTTGAATGCCTCTACAGCCAGTATTTCAATTCCCCACAATACAGCTATTATTTCAACTCCCCCACAACATTTATTATTGTTCATTCCAGATCTCATCCCATTAAATATAATAAAGAGATAATTTACTATCATTTTAATTATATTAAATTAATAAAACAAAATGAATATAATGATCTCCAAAATAACATTATAATTTGATCAAAACTTTTATATACAGATACTTTTACGTACTCTTTGTCCACTCCACTAATGTGATTAGTTACATCACTTTTCTTAATATAAAATAATTATTTTGGCCAATCACATAGTTGAGTACGCAAAAAATATATAAAAATGACTGTGTGTTCAAAGATAAAAGAGTGCAGGTATTAAAGCCAATTATTCTATTAGTGGGAAATGAAATATGCTAATTAGAAAAATATCCAAAGTAATCGAGAGAATATTGCTTAAATGGCACTCTAATTTAATTCTCTATCATATATCATTCCAAAAAACATATCTCGCCA
Source organism: Platycarya strobilacea (assembly GCA_036898215.1). Classification (NCBI taxonomy): domain Eukaryota; kingdom Viridiplantae; phylum Streptophyta; class Magnoliopsida; order Fagales; family Juglandaceae; genus Platycarya; species Platycarya strobilacea. The sequence goes on along the minus strand of CM072551.1, from coordinate 33,203,792 downwards.
ACAAAATTCTTATTTATCATCCTATTAATCATCATCGGTATACGAATATGATAATAAATAATATTTTAATTATGAAAAATCACATTAATGGATAATAATTAAATTTTTTTTTTTATAAATATCACTTCAAGCCTACTCTGAAAGTTGGACCTTGCCTAACCTACCCCTGGCCTAGAATTCATTGTTAGTGGATTGGATTTAATTAAATCTTCCAACTGGGCTTGATTTCATGCCCAAACCCAAATTCATGAACATGATTTTATTTTTAAAGCTCTACTACATATAATCATTTTTTGTATTCTGTTTATGCACTTCATTAATATGATTGACTAAAGGGATGCAATAAATCACATTTATAGAATGCACAAGAAAAACACAAAAATAACTATACATATTTTTTTTTTTAATTTGTGTTTTCGTTAAAATGACAAGAAATGTGAAAGACATTTTCTTTTGATGGATGATCTCTTGCTTGATTCCTTTTCTAAATTTTACAAACCTACTTTGAGTCCATGGAAGGAAAGGGAGAAGAATGAGGAGAACAAAGTAAAGCACAAAATGGACATGGTTATTTAATACCTATCATCTCTAATGTAATCTATTGAAAAGTTGCTTGCAAAAATGTTTTGAGTTACCATACAATGTGACCTTTGAGTCTCTCAAAATGGAGCTCATGCAAATTCCCTATGCCCACTTGCTCAAGATAGCCATTGCTGCTGCCTATTTATACTTCACCAAGAAACCCAAATGTATGATTAAGTCTCTTCTAATTATCCATAGATTGATAAAAGAAAATATAGGTGTTATAATGTTCTAACAATGTAAGTATTAGGTACTCTTGAAATACGGCTACATAATACTCTTGTTCTATCACAGAATATTGTCATGTCAATTAAAATTGCTTATGTAAATTAAAATAGGCACACTTTTAATTATGTGTAATAATATATGCTTGTAGACATTTCTCCATGAATATATACCTAACATAATAACTAAAGGGTTTTGTGTGATATCTCATTCTAAAAAGTGATGAAATCCCACATTATTTATAAATGAGAAGTTCTTATTTTTTATAATGTTTTAAATGGCTCTAATTGTATCAATAACTAGTTTTTTTTGTGCAAAACATAATTTCCTGTTTTGGTTTATCAAGTTTTCTTATGGTTTTAAATTCCTTCTTTGCCAACCATATGATTGTTCTAGTGATGTCTGTTCAGGTTGTTTAGATCCTGATAAGTTCAAACAATTCAAACTTGTTAAGAAAACTCAGCTGAGCCATGATACTGCAAGGTTCAGATTTAGTCTTCCTACACCCACTTCAGTATTGGGTCTTCACGTCGGACAACATATAATGTGCAGGTTTAAGTAACTGATTCTGTCAGTGTCAATAATATTCATAATTGCAATGCATTTGCCTTCTGCATAACTCTGATGTTTTGTTGAAACATCAGAGTTGTGCAAAAATATTTACAATGTGCAGGTTTTTCACGAACACTTGAAAAGTTCTCTGAGGCTTTGAAACCTTCATCAAATATAGATTATAGGTGCCGAGAAGAAATTTTTGAGTCCTCTGTATAATGTCTGAACTATCTTTTGATAAATTGAGTTATTTGTTTGCTCATTTTGTCAATATCTCCAGTTAAGCTTATTGACTATGATTGTTCCAACAGTTTTTCAAACTCTCTTTATGTTGATTTTATCAATTCTCATAGTTTAATCTCACCAAGAAGTAAATCCTCAAAACTTAGTTGTCTTTATATACAAATAATGGACATCTAGTTGATACGATAACTGACAAAAACTAAAACCTAACAAGTGTTCCCTGGTAAAGCAGAGGAAAGGATGCCCAAGGTGAAGAAGTGATTAGACCATATACACCAATTACTTTGGACTTTGATGTGGGTTACTTTGAACTGGTTGTAAAGGTATATCCCATCATCTCCCTTTCATATCTAAAAGCATGTCTTTGCTCATTCATTTAAGTGTTATTTAGCATAGCTCAGTGTCTCACTTTGATTTTTCATATGAAAGATGTATCCCAAGGGAAGGATGTCCCACCATTTCAAAGAGATGCGAGAAGGCGATTACCTATCTGTGAAGGGCCCCAACGTACATATTCTATCTTTTGAGAGATAACCACTTGTTAGCCATGGAAATTGTTGATAGATTGTTTAGAACTTCTGTTATGTACATAGTGTTGGCACCTTACAGTTGGTGACAATATTATGCATGAACTCCAGTTACCCATCAATGCAAATTCTACTAGAATATGGTTGTGAGGACTATGCAAATCATTGCAAAACCTTTCATAATCACATTGTGGACTGAAATGGAACTCTTACCATTTGTAGGTTTTAAACAACTAGTAGTGATGAGTTTGCCTTCAAAATGTTGTGAACAAAATTATTTAAACTATCCATTTTGGACCATATCCACTTTACTTCTACATTAGATCCTGCCCTATTATCTTAAGCAACAATGGGACCTAAGTCAATTGGTATTTTGTATTGCATACTCATTAGAACCAAAATTTTTAAATTCTCTTTTTGGCATTTTATGAGTTAAATTTTCATTCTTAAAAGGGGAACTTTAAATACAAACCTGGCCAAGCTCGAGCTTTTGGAATGCTTGCAGGTGGATCTGGCATAACCCCAATGTTTCAGGTACATATGTCAGCATTTAAAAACCAAAACTTCTTCATTTTCTTCTTCTTGTTAGTGTTCTAATTGATATTATTTGATCTTATCAAGCATTTTGTTGATTTAAAGGCTCTTATCTCTACTTATCTCTTTCTTTGTTTCTTTGTCTTTCCTTTTGATTTCTAGCTCACTCGAGCCATATTCAAAAACCGGAAAGATAAGACCAATGTGCATCTTATCTATGCCAATGTCACCTCAGATGACATTTTGTTGAAGGTAATTTTCTGCTTCATTTTGTTGTCCCTTATAGATGAGTGTTCAGTGCACTAGTTTTTCTTTACTTGATAATTTAGAAAAACATTTCTCAACCAAACAGATGGTACAACTGTCGAATCATTTACAAGACCTTTGTAGCATGGCAATCCAAACGGTAGAAACATAAATAAGACAAAGAAAATTACATAGAGAAAGGCATCAATGGAAACAAACTAGTATAATTGGAAATAACAATAGCAATTCCTTAGCTTTGACAAGAGTATGAGATTTTCTTTTAGAACTGTATCTTATTTTACCCTTTTTCTGCAATTCTTGCATATAAGAGAAATGTACCACATATAAAAAGTAATAATTCATGTCATAGATTTTCACTTTAAGTTACATACGATAGACATGAGGGTCTTTATCATTTTACCATTTTTTCAATATCATACACATTCAATCTCTTTCTCCGAGTCTTTTAAGTTAATTGTCTTTTGATTCATTCTTTTCTCTGATGTAGTAATGATGAGAGCGCATTTTTCTATGGACTTTCTGCAGGAAGAGCTAGATGCCTTTGCTAAAAATTTCCCTAATCGTTTCAAAGTCTTCTATGTCTTGAATCAGGTCAGTTTCTTTGGTACAAGATTTCCTTCAAATTTCTCTCTTTTTAGATGTGTTAAGGGAACACTTGCAAAAGATATCCCTTTGATTTCAAAAAATAAAAATAAAAAATAAAAAAAGATATCCCCCTGGTGTAAGTATGTGCCAAATTTGTATCACTGATGCTCACTCTGTCCCATAATTGCCAGCCTCCTGTGCCATGGAGTGGTGGCATTGGGTTTATAACCAAAGAAATGATTCAAACCCATTGCCCAGCACCCGCCCCAGATGTTCAGGTTTGTTCTCTATTACTTTAGCTACAAAAAAATTACACAAAAGCAATCCCACAAATTAATGTGACTTGATGTGATTCATTAAATTATAAAATTACTCTCATTATAAAGTAAATCTAACAGATCAGATAAAAACAAATTAGTTTGGGAGACTATTTTGTATAATTACTTTTGGATGTAGCAGTACTCTTTTCATATTGATACAAAAGCTCCTACTCATTCTCATGACACTTGCTCTCTAACTTGCACTCCTCACTCGACTAAAACCAATTATTTGCAGATTCTGTATTGCGGTCCCCTAGACATGAATAAGGCCATGAAAGCTCACCTTGATGCACTTGAATACACATCAGACATGCAGTTCAATCTTTGTTAGAACCCCTAAGTGCAGATCGAGAGCCTTGTGAGAAGAGGAAGACAAGAAGTAAGTTAAAGGGACTGAACTGAAGACTTAGATTGAAGTGAAGTGGAGTTGAACTCGAGATGTAGCATCTCAATAAAGGGAGGGCTTCAGTCATGGTAGGCCGCTGAAGGAGTCAATGGGTCTTGTTGGGTCTTGTCTTAGGAGTCTTAGTATGGGCCTTACTTAGTTAATGGGGGGAGTCTATGAAATAAGATGTAATGGGCCTGTTTTGGTGAGTCACCAAAATGGGGCCTTTTATCCTTTATTTTTGTGTTTCACACTTTGGTTCTTTTATCATTGTGTAAGTTTGTTAAGAGTGGGGATGTAGGCAGAGTGTGGAATGTGGAGGACTCATTCTGGACATTTGGAGTTTAGCTAACGATATATGTTTATTCATCTTCATGCTTGTTCTAGGGTTTATGCGTGGCTGTGGTTTCCTGCCTATTATTGTGTTTTAAGTGTGAAATCTGTGAGAATCTTAACAAGTGGTATCAAGTCACCCTTCCTACAACCTATGGTTCCCTTACATTTCCAATGTATAGCTGCAAGCCATTCCATCACTCAGACAACCATACAAACCACAAATACAAGACAGAAATTACCCTTCAAGAAATCCATCTTGGACAAATATTCTAACCCGCAACCCAGAAATTACATTCCAGCAAATATATCTCAGCCAAAAAACTTAACCTGCAACCAAAAATAACCTAGAAATTCACAAAAATACACCCAGATATCACCAAAACCCAACCCATACTACCATGGTTGAGGCAACTCGTCCTAAACACCATCAAGAACAACTTCAACACAAAGTAGTTAGCCTGGAAGCTACTCACGGCAAACTTTGGCCAGGCTTGACAGCATCAATGAGGGGATGAACCACCTTAAAGAGATGGTTAAAACCTTGGTTAACCTCCATGTGAATACCCATAGAGAAGCCCCACCACTTGAAGGGCCCCATTTTCACCAGCCCCCACCACCACCAAAAAGGGGTTATTTCCACCCGCCTCCTCCACCTCTTGAAGGGGTTTATTTTTACGAGTATTGCTATATACAGCCCACTAAAGTGGACTGTATCGCAGTTCAAGGTACGAAATGACTAAAAGATTTCTCATTTTGTTAGTGAAATGACTGGATTGCCCTCAGCCTTCTTCAACCTAAAGCAAAACATGATTAAGCAAAAAGCAAAATTTTCCCTCTTCCATTCTTGCGCCTCCTGACCAAATCAGCACCATCACGACCACAACCCAATCTCCTCCACCATCAATGGAACAACCACAAACCATTCTCTTTTGTATGTCGTTGTTACTCTCTTGTGTTTGTCTTCTTCTTCTTTTTTTGAGTTTTGGACATACACTTGCTGGTTTTCTAGATTGTATCTCAGATAATGTCGCTTTAGGTTGGTTTTGGATGAATAGATTAGTTCAAATAAAACAGAGAATGTAACACCATCAAGAAGATATGACTTTGTTTCCATTGCCATTATTTCTCTGTTTGGTTTTGCTATGTATTTGAGCTTTTACCCATGGAAACAGATTGAAATAATAGCATCATGCAAATGAAAACACAAGTAAAAAAGTTTGTCGCAAAAAGAAACATGTTAATTTTGAATGGTAATGTAAGCCAAGTGTCTCCACCTGGAACAAAGTCAATTTTTTTTTTTTATATATAAGTAAAAATTAAAAATAAAATCAATTCTGTTAGGTATCTTAGCACATAATAATCAAACTCTTTTTAAATCGACTTCGAGAGATTGTAGTGAGATACACCCCTTTTTTAAATTTAGTAATGAGCGGTGGCAAATAGAATTTTTTATTATTCCATTCCACTAAACTACAGCTAACAACAAATTCAGCACGTAAATACCTTTCTAGCAACATCTGTTCTAAGCTTGTTCAGACCTGAGTTGTGGCCTTTAGTGAGAAAATAGAATTGTGTCATAAGGAAAAAAAGACACTTGGGACAGTTTTTTTATCTTTCAATTTATAAACTGGTTTGCATATCAAAGTACATAAACGTATTCTTTTTTGTCTTTTCCTTGCCTAACAGTACTAATTAATTAGTTTATTTATTTTACTTTCATGTTGTGCTTAAATATATCAAGATTGTTTTTTTATGGAGAAATGGGAAGAAAGCACATCGAAAGAGGAAGAAAGCACATCTACAAGGCAACTACTGCATGTTGTTCATTGTTAAGAGATGGTAGAAGACATAGTAGACTACTAAATTTTGACTCCCAAATGTTTGAAATTTGAAGACATTGTATATTGTTATGTTGACTATGTTCATAACTTCTACCTCTATTTTGGGGTCTTGTAAATTTGGTGTATTGTTATGACGTTGGATACTTTAATCATTTTATGGATATGAAGATATATAAATTTTGGTGATATTTCAAATTTAGTATTGAAAACATAGCGATTCAAATTGTCTTAAAGCATGACAACAGTTACAATATAACATAGGATATCACAATTTTAAAGAGTTTCATACACAATTATTGTGTTTATCCCTTGTACAATATTGACAAAAATGGTAAACGAATCTATTACAATAGTAACATCATTACATGGTTTGATATACATTTACTTAATCTATAATTGTTCTTGATTCGATCATTTTGGATGTCTTCTTTCTGTTTTTGAATCTCTACCCTTGCATGTTGCAATTCTTCCTCCCACTTTTGGAAACAACATTCTCTTTCGCACACAGCTTTTCCTTCATTTTCTATGTCAATATCCGCCCATAAAATGTACTTGCAGTATGGCCTTCCCTGAAACAAATAGCTTGTATAAATCATTGTGTGAAATTACAATGCCAACTACAATGCATACAGGAAAAGACTGATCAAGACCTTATGTTTCATTTTCATATGAAAGATCTGTAAGCCAAGATGACCCATGCTTAATATTTCCAGTGCAACAATATACAGAGAGACGGCTGTATATGTTGATAAGTATTGATAATCACTCATAGGTAACCAGCATGCTTTTTATCTTAGTATCACAAAAGAATTTCACATATTGATAACTGATAGCTGACAAACTATCTACTAAAAAATGAAATATCGAGTGCAAAATGAATATTGGGTTCTAAAATCTAAAAGTACCTAATAAACCTTTCTTAGCAAATTATAGAATACAGACAGATACATTAATTTGGTTAAGAGCTGAAAGCTTTAAACCGGTCATGTCTAAAACTTTCAGACAGGTGCCTGATGAGTGCACAAAAATGCACTCTAAATACTCTATTTAAATACTAAAAGAAATGAGAAAACAATGGATATAACTCATGTTAATAAAATTAATGGCCATTTATCTTGAGATAGATATAAGCATGATTTAATATATTGATGAGAATATAAAATGCCATATTTTCCTCTCTTAATGTTTAAAACTTTATTCTTATTTGATGCCTAAATATACTCATTATTCTTATATTTTGATTTAGGACACAAATGGAGACATTAGGAGCAAATGAAGATAATTGTGGAATTTCAGACAGTTCTGACATCTTTTCGTAAAATGGGCATAACTCTCTCATCCAATCTCCGATTGAGCTGATTCAAGATGATCTAGAACCGCAAGAGAAATATATATAATTTTTATGTTTTGTGTTTGAAGAGATATCCACTCAATATAAGACAAAATCGACCATCAAGTGGACGTACCTGCACTTGACGTTCCTGGATATTTTTCAGCCACTTGCATCAAATCCAAATGTCATCATAATATTTTCTAGCAAGCACTCCTACACCAACTTGGAAATTCAATGATCAATTCAGATACAAGATGAAGTGCACTCAAGTTTCTTCAAGACAAATTATTTGACCACAAGATATTAAGTCATACAAGACAACTAATAGATAGAGAAGCAAAATTGAAACACTCAACCTACAAGCAAAATCCAGCTCATGCATGGTGGGAAAACAAATGATCAAAATAACATCTCACAAATCACTTGGATTCAAGAATGGCACATGGCAAAACAAGTTGAAATTGTGATGATTTTGTCATGACAACTTGCATGAAGGATGCTTATAAATAGAAGGGAGCGGTGTGTGTTCTAAGACCATGCTTAGTGTGCTTGGATGCCTTGGAAGATACATTGTTTTTGAGAGCTTGAGAAAAGAAAAGAAAAACCAAAGAAGAGAGAAGAAAATAATGGTTGGCTCTTCCATATTATCCCTTGAAGAATTTTTGTTGCATATTTTCAATATGTGTAACTAATTTTCTAGTAGAGCTAGGGATGAATTTGTATATATGATGGTATTTGTAATTGTTTTTTATTCATATATGTGTTCTTCAAATATTAAACTCTTTTGTTTAGTCATTCGAAATTTATTATAAATGTTTTCGTCACCAAATAATCTTAGAATTTATTTCATTTATAGATTCAGTCATGCTTTTTCTATTAAATGCAATAATCCTTTGATTATGTTTGGTTCAATTAGTTATCTATTTTAATTTAATTCTCTGCTGCAATATTGCTCTACGAGTATATTGTCGATGTTGAATTTCTTTAATATCGATAACAATTCCTGTTCTTATATTGTGACGAATGATTTTTCGAAAGATTACATTTGATTTAAATCTGGTTATTAATGTTTTATTTTCCGATTGAAAATTTGGACATAGAATTTTCAATTGAGTTATTAATGAATCGAAAATAATTAAAATACCAATTATATACAAAGGATTCCCGATGCTTTACTTTTCGCACTCATCTAAATCTTTTTGTTAATTTCGTTACTGTTCTTCAATTTTTCAATCCATCTCCCTGTGGAATCGACACCCCAAAGCTATACTGCAAACGACCGCGTTATTCTTTGGGCGTAATCATGGGAATACAAATCTATTATTTAAACTCTGTGGCATATTTCAATCAATATATAAAAAATTGCCAAATTTTTTCACACAGGCATCTTTTCACACATGATACTCATGCTCATTCATAACCATCTTGGCGAATTCAACAAACCCAACTTAAATCATTTTGCTAAAGCATCCACAGAAAATTTTTTATGCACTTATCCAAACTTTGTGGTAATATGATGATTTGACACATGTAACTAAAGAATTATTTTGCTCAAGTATTCATGTGAATTTTGTGAGAATTGAGAGCTTACAAATATAGACATTGTGATAAGTATCCATTGATATGTTGAATTTGACACTTCTTTTGAGAATATCATTATATGGTTTGTGGTAAGATGGTGGATATACTTGGGATATGATGAAAGTCAACTTAGGATTAACGTCTGAGCCTTTCAAGCTGAGCCTTTTTATCATAGATCCCTAACAGCCAATTTTGAGCCAATATACACATATGGCCTTTTCTTTTCATATCTACATCATCCATACCTCTCCACATTGGAGTATAGCTTATACACTATATTTTCCTACCATTTTACTTCCAAGTGTGTACTAGTATGAAATTATAATTTAAAAAAAAAAGAAAGAAAAAAAGAAAACCATGACAAAAATGGCATGGTGCTAGATATGTCCATCAAATTATTCATGAAAGAGTTCATCAAATTGCGAAGACACGAGTGGCAAAAGAAGATGGAAAAGTGTACTTAGTCAAAAATCTAAAAAATTGAAAAGTACATCAAAAGGAAAGTATAGTCTACTGAAAAATTTAACAAATTCCCTTTTGTGTATATTTGGAAGTTTTTGAAATCTCTTCACCTTTTCTTCTTATGAACCCCAACCCTAAACCACATTACAACCCTTTGTGTTGATTTTTCCGATCCTAAGTATGCTTGTGGAAAGAATGGTGGAAATCTCATTTGTTAGTATTCCTATCATAAGATCAATGTTTACTTGTTACTTATATATAATTGGCTAAATTTTCATGAGAGTAAATGTACACCTTTGTCAACTCCATAGAGAGAACCCATACATGAAACACTTCTATACCCGTGAGTTATGGAGTTGAACCTTTTTGCTTAAGATATTCTAATTTTGCATGTGTCGAAACCTCTGATTTGATAAAAATAGTTTGGAACACATACACACTCTGTGGATTGCTATATTTGAATTACTTGTGAAAGGGTTATTGAATTTCTAAGATTGTTTTGATATGTAAATTTGAAAAATGTGTCTTGATGGCCCCTATGTGTGATTTTCTTTGGTCTTTCTCATCATTTTGCATGAAAATTGCTAGGGACTAGTAATGAGTAAGTTGGGGGTTGTGATGAGTGTACAAAAATGCACTCTAAATACTCTATTTAAATACTAAAAGAAATGAGAAAACAATGGATATAACTCATGTTAATAAAATTAATGGTAATTTATCTTGAGATAGATATAAGCATGATTTAATATATTGATGAAAATATAAAATGTCATATTTTCCTCTCTTAATGTTTAAAACTTTATTCTTATTTGATACCTAAATATACTCATTATTCTTATATTTTGATTTAGGACACAAATGGAGACATTAGGAGCAAATGAAGATAATTGCGGAATTTCAGACAGTTCTGACATCTTTTCGTAAAATGGGCATAACTCTCTCATCCAATCTCCGATTGAGCTGATTCAAGATGATCTAGAACCGAAAGAGAAATATCTATAACTTTTATGTTTTGTGTTTGAAGAGATATCCCCTCAATCTAAGACAAAATCGACCATCAAGTGGACGCACCTGCACTTGACGTTCCTGGATATTTTTCAGCCACTTGCATCAAATCCAAATGTCATCATAATATTTTCTAGCAAGCACTCCTACACCAACTTGGAAATTCAATGATCAATTCAGATACAAGATGAAGTGCACTCAAGTTTTTTCAAGACAAATTATTTGACCACAAGATATTAAGTCATACAAGACAACTAATAGATAGAGAAGCAAAATTGAAACACTCAACCTACAAGCAAAATCCAGCTCATGCATGGTGGGAAAACAAATGATCAAAATGACAACTCACAAATCACTTGGATTCAAGAATGGCACATGGCAAAACAAGTTGAAATTGTGATGATTTTGTCATGACAACTTGCATGAAGGATGCTTATAAATAGAAGGGAGGGGTGTGTGTTCTAAGACAATGCTTAGTGTGGGAGGATGCTTTGGAAGAACCATTATTTTGAGAGCTTGAGAAAAGAAAAGAAAAACCAAAGAAGAGAGAAGAAAATAATGGTTGGCTCTTCCATATTATCCCTTGGAGAATTTTTGTTGCATATTTTCAATATGTGTAACTAAATTCTCAAGGAGGGCTAGGAATGAATTTGTGTGTGTGATGGTATTTGTAATTTATTTTTGATTCATGTATTTGGTCTTTAAATATTAAAACTCTTTTGTTCTATTATTCTCAATTTATTTGTGATATTTTTTCGTCTTCAAATAATTATAGAATCTATTTCGTTTATAGATTCAGTCATGCTTTTTCTATTGAGTGAATTAGTTCTATAATTATGTTTGGAGCAATTGATTGTCTATATTGATTTAATTCTCTGCTGCAATATCGCCTCTTGGGTATATTGTCGTCGTTGGATTTTCTCAATATCGATAACAATTTATGAGAGTTAAGCGCGAAGAATGATTTTTTAAAGAGTTACATGTGATTTAAATTTTGGTTATTAATGTTATATCTTCCGATTAAGAATTTGGACATAGAATTCTTAATTGAGTTATCAATGAATTAAGAATAAATTTGAATACCACAAATACACAAGGAATTCCTTACGCTCTACTTTTCGTCTCATTTTTATATTTTTCAAATTACTCATTTAGTTTTAATTTACATCACACTCATTTAATCTTTTTGTTAATTTCATTACTGTTCTTCAATTTCTCAATCCATCTCCCTGTGGAATCGACACCCCAAAGCTATATTGCAAACGACCGCGTTATTCTTTGGGCGTAATCAGTGCCAGTATGCCATCCATGCTTCATAGAGTTGTCTGTTACTAATTAAAAACTAGGCATGTCCTTTTTTGTTACTAATTAAAAAGATGAAACCATTTATCCAAAAAACATTTCGGTACAGATTGGGCATGAACTCCTCGCCATAATTAATTTTTGTAGTATTACCAGCTTTAAGGACAAGGCTTACTTTATACCATCAACTTAGTGGGAAGCCATTCGCGCATTTTTACAAACAGGTAAAGTGCACATAAGGAAAATTAGAAACTCAAATAAAATTAATGAAGATCTTAACCCAAATTTACAAATTCACAAGTTCGTATGAATTCCCAGAACCAAACAACAATTACAATAAGAATTTCCAGAACACTACACCATGATTCACGAGAACCAAATACAACAGAACCACGTGATGTGAGTGAAGAGGGGAGAAAGGAATTTACGATTCTCCATCATGCAATGTGGAGGCAATCGACGAGAGGAGGGCGACGGCCAATGCGAGTTCTTCGTTTAGGTGGGCGAGAGCAGTACTCAACAAGAGTTCATGATCATGCCCCTTTCACAAGTGTTCATGCCCCCTTCGCCTATGTTTTAGAATCTCGACAGTACTCCTTTAGTTCTAATTTAAATGAAACGTAGAGTTTCATTTAAATGAAATGCTAGGTCCATTTAAATGAAACGCTGCGTTCTATTTAGGACTATATTGCAATCCACAATGTGGACTGCAATAAGCATTATTTTATTGTCACCATCGCCTGCAGGGGGATATTTTTGTCAACCTCCACCACCTCCTAAATGTTATTTATGCCATCACAATCATCACCACCAACACCATGAGGAGAGAATCTATCAACTTGAATTTTTAAAGCATCCCATTTTTTTATTTTTACGATCAAACACCTCTGGCCCAAAAATTGCTCCTCTCTTTATATCATATGGAGGGAGAGGCTTTGGTATGGTATCAAGAGGCATAGATTATTAGACAATTATTTGATTGGGATATGTTGGTGCGTGCATTGATGGTTCATTTTGGGACAATGGCTTACAACGACTGTTTGGATGTATTGACTCGATTGAAGCAAACCACCACGATGGCTGCTTACACGGCTGACTTTGAGGCCGCATCAAATAGGGTTCACGGTTTCTCTGATCATCATAGATTGAGCTGTTTTATTAGTGGCATAAATGATGAGATATGGCTCCCCCTTCGTATGTTCAACCCACACAATTTAACGATTGCCTATGGATTGGAATGGATTCAAGAAGAGTGCCTAACTAGCCTCAAGAAAACTACCAAGTTTTCTATGGAAAATAGGTCTTTTTCTCTAGCCCTTTTTCATAGAAATCCTGGCCAGTCAAGTGAGAATAGCTTCATAAATCAGAAATACAATCCCCTGTTAAGAAGGTTTTCTTGACTTCGATGGATGAAAAAGTCGGAAATGGTTATGCTTCCATTGCGAAGAAAAGTGGAATCCTAACCATATTTGTGAAAAACCTAAGATCTACCTCTTCCAAGGCTTTGAAGAAAGGGAGGGAAGTGAAGATCATGAGGAAGTGGCGGCTGAATAAATCCAGGAAATATAAGTGTCTGAGCAGCCCGTGATTGTAGAACTAGAAATTTCTTTAAATGCCATCACAAGGACTCCTAGCCCTAAAACCTTGCATGTTAAGGGGTGGATTGGATCTCAACAAGTGGTCATTTTGGTGGATACAGGCAGCGGACAATTTTTTAGACCCTTCCATTGCTTAAGGTGCTAAGTTGTGTATGAATGAAACTAAAAAGATCAATGCGAAGGTCGCAAATGGGAAAATGGTGCGGGGATTCGGGCATTGCAGCAAAGTTAGCACCAAAATCCAAGGTATTGTCTTCCAACCTTCCTTTTACATGTTATCCTTAGGGGGTTGTGATGTTGTGTTAGACGTCGATTGGTTGAAACCTTTGGAAAATATTGTGTTGGATTTTGCACACTCCATTATGAAATTTTAGTATATGGGGAAATTTGTCCAGTGGTTGGGTTTGAAATTACGATGGTTGTCCATTAATGAAGGCAACAAGGCAATGCTTACTACTTTGTCTAAGGGTAAAGGAATATTTCTGCAATAAATTGTGGAGAAAAAACAGAATCAGCGTTCAATTTGGGGGAAAGAAGTGCAGAATTTAACCAGAAAATTCAAGCTGGTTTTTAAGGTGCCGAGAGGTTTACCACCCAGCCATAGGATCATAGAATTCCACTCAAAGAGGGTACCCAACCCATAACAACGAGATCCTATCGTTATCCCCATTATCAAAAATCTAAAATAGAAAAGATTGTGGTTGAACCATTAGACTCGGTTGTGGTGAGGCCTAGTACTGGTCTGTTTTCATCTCACATATTGTTGGTGCGTAAGGCGGATGGGAGTCGGTGGATGTGTATGGATTACTGGGGTCTTAATCAAGAGATGGTGAAGGATAAGTTTTCAATTCCTTTGATAGACGAGCTGTTTGATGAGTTGCATGGCTTGGTGGTGTTTTCCAAGTTGGACTTGTTGTTCAGATACCACCAAATCAGGGTAGCACTTGAGGATGTGCTAAATAGGGCCTTTAAGACACACGAGAGTCATTATGAGTTCCTCGTGATGCCCTTTCGGTTGACTAATGCCCCTTCAACCTTCAAAAGGTTGATGAATGACGTTTTTAGACCATATTTTAGGCGATTTGGGTTAGTATTATTTGACGACATTTTGATATACAACAAATGTTGGTCAGATCACATGGGGCACTTGGAAAAAGTTCTAGAAATCCTGCAAAAGGAACTAGCTTCATGCAAAATTATCGAAATGTAAATTCGCGGTGTCAGAAGTGGATTGCTTGATGCATGTCATAAATAAATAAAAAAGGAGTTATGGCCAATCCTTGCAAAATTGCCAGCATGTTGGACTGGCCCTTTCCAGTTAATATTGGACTGGCAGATCGAGAGTCTTATGCGAAGAGGAAGACAAGAAGTGAATTAAAGTGACTGAACTAAAGACTTAGATCGAAGTGAAGTGGAGTTGAGCTCGAGACACAACATTTCAATAAAGGGAGAGCTTCAGTCATGCTGGGCCACCAAAGGAGTCAATGGGTCTTGCTGGGACTTGTCTTAGGTGTCTTGGTATGGGCCTTACTCAGTTAATGAGGGAAGCATCTGAAATAAGATGTAATGAGCCCATTTTGGTAAGTCACCAAAACGGGGCCTATAATCCTTTATTTTTATGTTTTCACAGTCTGGTCTTTTTATCATTGCGTAAGTTGTTTGGGAGTGGGGATATAAGCAGAGAGTGGAATGTGGAGGACTCATTCTTGACGTTTGGAGTTTAGCTAGCGGTAGAGAGACTGGATGAAGAAGTGGGCCTCAAATCCCCTTCATCGTGGTTATACTTAATGAAATACAGTATGTTTCTTCATCTTCATGCTTGTTTTAGGGTTTTTGCATGGCTGTGGTTTCCTATTTATTATCGTGTTTTAAGTGTAAAATTTGTGAGAACCTTAACAAGTTCTGATTTACTGCCCTTCCTTTATTCTTTTGTTTTCAGGTGTTCTTATATTCAACCGACACTTTAACTCATGCTTTTGTCAATAAAAAACAGCTTCACATAAAGGATGATGTTGAACAACTGGTGGAATAAGTTTATAATCAGATAAAAATGTTTCTGATTGCAAAAAAATATATTATTTTTCTAAAAAAAATGTTTTGTTGAACTAGGCAACGTGCTTCGCACGTTACTCCCGACCTAGTATATATATATATATATTTCTCAACTTCGATTTTCTTGAATGGAGAACCTATTTATACATATGTGCATGTATTAAGAACAATTGGCACTTGACAGTTGAAACACATTTTTATGTGCATCTACAAAATAATGTACATAGCAAAAGGGTATGGACAAAGCTTGACTATTCTATTGCATTATTATTTGGAGGGTAGGGTGATCAACTACGACCAATTCAGAGAAGAGAAGATGGCTTGTTGGTCTAACCATATCTCTATAGATGTATATGTTTGAATGCCTCTACAGCCAGTATTTCAATTCCCCACAATACAGCTATTATTTCAACTCCCCCACAACATTTATTATTGTTCATTCCAGATCTCATCCCATTAAATATAATAAAGAGATAATTTACTATCATTTTAATTATATTAAATTAATAAAACAAAATGAATATAATGATCTCCAAAATAACATTATAATTTGATCAAAACTTTTATATACAGATACTTTTACGTACTCTTTGTCCACTCCACTAATGTGATTAGTTACATCACTTTTCTTAATATAAAATAATTATTTTGGCCAATCACATAGTTGAGTACGCAAAAAATATATAAAAATGACTGTGTGTTCAAAGATAAAAGAGTGCAGGTATTAAAGCCAATTATTCTATTAGTGGGAAATGAAATATGCTAATTAGAAAAATATCCAAAGTAATCGAGAGAATATTGCTTAAATGGCACTCTAATTTAATTCTCTATCATATATCATTCCAAAAAACATATCTCGCCAACAAAATTCTTATTTATCATCCTATTAATCATCATCGGTATACGAATATGATAATAAATAATATTTTAATTATGAAAAATCACATTAATGGATAATAATTAAATTTTTTTTTTTATAAATATCACTTCAAGCCTACTCTGAAAGTTGGACCTTGCCTAACCTACCCCTGGCCTAGAATTCATTGTTAGTGGATTGGATTTAATTAAATCTTCCAACTGGGCTTGATTTCATGCCCAAACCCAAATTCATGAACATGATTTTATTTTTAAAGCTCTACTACATATAATCATTTTTTGTATTCTGTTTATGCACTTCATTAATATGATTGACTAAAGGGATGCAATAAATCACATTTATAGAATGCACAAGAAAAACACAAAAATAACTATACATATTTTTTTTTTTAATTTGTGTTTTCGTTAAAATGACAAGAAATGTGAAAGACATTTTCTTTTGATGGATGATCTCTTGCTTGATTCCTTTTCTAAATTTTACAAACCTACTTTGAGTCCATGGAAGGAAAGGGAGAAGAATGAGGAGAACAAAGTAAAGCACAAAATGGACATGGTTATTTAATACCTATCATCTCTAATGTAATCTATTGAAAAGTTGCTTGCAAAAATGTTTTGAGTTACCATACAATGTGACCTTTGAGTCTCTCAAAATGGAGCTCATGCAAATTCCCTATGCCCACTTGCTCAAGATAGCCATTGCTGCTGCCTATTTATACTTCACCAAGAAACCCAAATGTATGATTAAGTCTCTTCTAATTATCCATAGATTGATAAAAGAAAATATAGGTGTTATAATGTTCTAACAATGTAAGTATTAGGTACTCTTGAAATACGGCTACATAATACTCTTGTTCTATCACAGAATATTGTCATGTCAATTAAAATTGCTTATGTAAATTAAAATAGGCACACTTTTAATTATGTGTAATAATATATGCTTGTAGACATTTCTCCATGAATATATACCTAACATAATAACTAAAGGGTTTTGTGTGATATCTCATTCTAAAAAGTGATGAAATCCCACATTATTTATAAATGAGAAGTTCTTATTTTTTATAATGTTTTAAATGGCTCTAATTGTATCAATAACTAGTTTTTTTTGTGCAAAACATAATTTCCTGTTTTGGTTTATCAAGTTTTCTTATGGTTTTAAATTCCTTCTTTGCCAACCATATGATTGTTCTAGTGATGTCTGTTCAGGTTGTTTAGATCCTTATAAGTTCAAACAATTCAAACTTGTTAAGAAAACTCAGCTGAGCCATGATACTGCAAGGTTCAGATTTAGTCTTCCTACACCCACTTCAGTATTGGGTCTTCACGTCGGACAACATATAATGTGCAGGTTTAAGTAACTGATTCTGTCAGTGTCAATAATATTCATAATTGCAATGCATTTGCCTTCTGCATAACTCTGATGTTTTGTTGAAACATCAGAGTTGTGCAAAAATATTTACAATGTGCAGGTTTTTCACGAACACTTGAAAAGTTCTCTGAGGCTTTGAAACCTTCATCAAATATAGATTATAGGTGCCGAGAAGAAATTTTTGAGTCCTCTGTATAATGTCTGAACTATCTTTTGATAAATTGAGTTATTTGTTTGCTCATTTTGTCAATATCTCCAGTTAAGCTTATTGACTATGATTGTTCCAACAGTTTTTCAAACTCTCTTTATGTTGATTTTATCAATTCTCATAGTTTAATCTCACCAAGAAGTAAATCCTCAAAACTTAGTTGTCTTTATATACAAATAATGGACATCTAGTTGATACGATAACTGACAAAAACTAAAACCTAACAAGTGTTCCCTGGTAAAGCAGAGGAAAGGATGCCCAAGGTGAAGAAGTGATTAGACCATATACACCAATTACTTTGGACTTTGATGTGGGTTACTTTGAACTGGTTGTAAAGGTATATCCCATCATCTCCCTTTCATATCTAAAAGCATGTCTTTGCTCATTCATTTAAGTGTTATTTAGCATAGCTCAGTGTCTCACTTTGATTTTTCATATGAAAGATGTATCCCAAGGGAAGGATGTCCCACCATTTCAAAGAGATGCGAGAAGGCGATTACCTATCTGTGAAGGGCCCCAACGTACATATTCTATCTTTTGAGAGATACCCACTTGTTAGCCATGGAAATTGTTGATAGATTGTTTAGAACTTCTGTTATGTACATAGTGTTGGCACCTTACAGTTGGTGACAATATTATGCATGAACTCCAGTTACCCATCAATGCAAATTCTACTAGAATATGGTTGTGAGGACTATGCAAATCATTGCAAAACCTTTCATAATCACATTGTGGACTGAAATGGAACTCTTACCATTTGTAGGTTTTAAACAACTAGTAGTGATGAGTTTGCCTTCAAAATGTTGTGAACAAAATTATTTAAACTATCCATTTTGGACCATATCCACTTTACTTCTACATTAGATCCTGCCCTATTATCTTAAGCAACAATGGGACCTAAGTCAATTGGTATTTTGTATTGCATACTCATTAGAACCAAAATTTTTAAATTCTCTTTTTGGCATTTTATGAGTTAAATTTTCATTCTTAAAAGGGGAACTTTAAATACAAACCTGGCCAAGCTCGAGCTTTTGGAATGCTTGCAGGTGGATCTGGCATAACCCCAATGTTTCAGGTACATATGTCAGCATTTAAAAACCAAAACTTCTTCATTTTCTTCTTCTTGTTAGTGTTCTAATTGATATTATTTGATCTTATCAAGCATTTTGTTGATTTAAAGGCTCTTATCTCTACTTATCTCTTTCTTTGTTTCTTTGTCTTTCCTTTTGATTTCTAGCTCACTCGAGCCATATTCAAAAACCGGAAAGATAAGACCAATGTGCATCTTATCTATGCCAATGTCACCTCAGATGACATTTTGTTGAAGGTAATTTTCTGCTTCATTTTGTTGTCCCTTATAGATGAGTGTTCAGTGCACTAGTTTTTCTTTACTTGATAATTTAGAAAAACATTTCTCAACCAAACAGATAGTACAGCTGTCGAATCATTTACAAGACCTTTGTAGCATGGCAATCCAAACGGTAGAAACATAAATAAGACAAAGAAAATTACATAGAGAAAGGCATCAATGGAAACAAACTAGTATAATTGGAAATAACAATAGCAATTCCTTAGCTTTGACAAGAGTATGAGATTTTCTTTTAGAACTGTATCTTATTTTACCCTTTTTCTGCAATTCTTGCATATAAGAGAAATGTACCACATATAAAAAGTAATAATTCATGTCATAGATTTTCACTTTAAGTTACATACGATAGACATGAGGGTCTTTATCATTTTACCATTTTTTCAATATCATACACATTCAATCTCTTTCTCCGAGTCTTTTAAGTTAATTGTCTTTTGATTCATTCTTTTCTCTGATGTAGTAATGATGAGAGCGCATTTTTCTATGGACTTTCTGCAGGAAGAGCTAGATGCCTTTGCTAAAAATTTCCCTAATCGTTTCAAAGTCTTCTATGTCTTGAATCAGGTCAGTTTCTTTGGTACAAGATTTCCTTCAAATTTCTCTCTTTTTAGATGTGTTAAGGGAACACTTGCAAAAGATATCCCTTTGATTTCAAAAAATAAAAATAAAAAATAAAAAAAGATATCCCCCTGGTGTAAGTATGTGCCAAATTTGTATCACTGATGCTCACTCTGTCCCATAATTGCCAGCCTCCTGTGCCATGGAGTGGTGGCATTGGGTTTATAACCAAAGAAATGATTCAAACCCATTGCCCAGCACCCGCCCCAGATGTTCAGGTTTGTTCTCTATTACTTTAGCTACAAAAAAATTACACAAAAGCAATCCCACAAATTAATGTGACTTGATGTGATTCATTAAATTATAAAATTACTCTCATTATAAAGTAAATCTAACAGATCAGATAAAAACAAATTAGTTTGGGAGACTATTTTGTATAATTACTTTTGGATGTAGCAGTACTCTTTTCATATTGATACAGAAGCTCCTACTCATTCTCATGACACTTGCTCTCTAACTTGCACTCCTCACTCGACTAAAACCAATTATTTGCAGATTCTGTATTGCGGTCCCCTAGACATGAATAAGGCCATGAAAGCTCACCTTGATGCACTTGAATACACATCAGACATGCAGTTCAATCTTTGTTAGAACCCCTAAGTGCAGATCGAGAGCCTTGTGAGAAGAGGAAGACAAGAAGTAAGTTAAAGGGACTGAACTGAAGACTTAGATTGAAGTGAAGTGGAGTTGAACTCGAGATGTAGCATCTCAATAAAGGGAGGGCTTCAGTCATGCTAGGCCGCTGAAGGAGTCAATGGGTCTTGTTGGGTCTTGTCTTAGGAGTCTTAGTATGGGCCTTACTTAGTTAATGGGGGGAGTCTATGAAATAAGATGTAATGGGCCTGTTTTGGTGAGTCACCAAAATGGGGCCTTTTATCCTTTATTTTTGTGTTTCACACTTTGGTTCTTTTATCATTGTGTAAGTTTGTTAAGAGTGGGGATGTAGGCAGAGTGTGGAATGTGGAGGACTCATTCTGGACATTTGGAGTTTAGCTAACGATATATGTTTATTCATCTTCATGCTTGTTCTAGGGTTTATGCGTGGCTGTGGTTTCCTGCCTATTATTGTGTTTTAAGTGTGAAATCTGTGAGAATCTTAACAAGTGGTATCAAGTCACCCTTCCTACAACCTATGGTTCCCTTACATTTCCAATGTATAGCTGCAAGCCATTCCATCACTCAGACAACCATACAAACCACAAATACAAGACAGAAATTACCCTTCAAGAAATCCATCTTGGACAAATATTCTAACCCGCAACCCAGAAATTACATTCCAGCAAATATATCTCAGCCAAAAAACTTAACCTGCAACCAAAAATAACCTAGAAATTCACAAAAATACACCCAGATATCACCAAAACCCAACCCATACTACCATGGTTGAGGCAACTCGTCCTAAACACCATCAAGAACAACTTCAACACAAAGTAGTTAGCCTGGAAGCTACTCACGGCAAACTTTGGCCAGGCTTGACAGCATCAATGAGGGGATGAACCACCTTAAAGAGATGGTTAAAACCTTGGTTAACCTCCATGTGAATACCCATAGAGAAGCCCCACCACCTGAAGGGCCCCATTTTCACCAGCCCCCACCACCACCAAAAAGGGGTTATTTCCACCCGCCTCCTCCACCTCTTGAAGGGGTTTATTTTTACGAGTATTGCTATATACAGCCCACTAAAGTGGACTGTATCGCAGTTCAAGGTACGAAATGACTAAAAGATTTCTCATTTTGTTAGTGAAATGACTGGATTGCCCTCAGCCTTCTTCAACCTAAAGCAAAACATGATTAAGCAAAAAGCAAAATTTTCCCTCTTCCATTCTTGCGCCTCCTGACCAAATCAGCACCATCACGACCACAACCCAATCTCCTCCACCATCAATGGAACAACCACAAACCATTCTCTTTTGTATGTCGTTGTTACTCTCTTGTGTTTGTCTTCTTCTTCTTTTTTTGAGTTTTGGACATACACTTGCTGGTTTTCTAGATTGTATCTCAGATAATGTCGCTTTAGGTTGGTTTTGGATGAATAGATTAGTTCAAATAAAACAGAGAATGTAACACCATCAAGAAGATATGACTTTGTTTCCATTGCCATTATTTCTCTGTTTGGTTTTGCTATGTATTTGAGCTTTTACCCATGGAAACAGATTGAAATAATAGCAGCATGCAAATGAAAACACAAGTAAAAAAGTTTGTCGCAAAAAGAAACATGTTAATTTTGAATGGTAATGTAAGCCAAGTGTCTCCACCTGGAACAAAGTCAATTTTTTTTTTTATATATAAGTAAAAATTAAAAATAAAATCAATTCTGTTAGGTATCTTAGCACATAATAATCAAACTCTTTTTAAATCGACTTCGAGAGATTGTAGTGAGATACACCCCTTTTTTAAATTTAGTAATGAGCGGTGGCAAATAGAATTTTTTATTATTCCATTCCACTAAACTACAGCTAACAACAAATTCAGCACGTAAATACCTTTCTAGCAACATCTGTTCTAAGCTTGTTCAGACCTGAGTTGTGGCCTTTAGTGAGAAAATAGAATTGTGTCATAAGGAAAAAAAGACACTTGGGACAGTTTTTTTATCTTTCAATTTATAAACTGGTTTGCATATCAAAGTACATAAACGTATTCTTTTTTGTCTTTTCCTTGCCTAACAGTACTAATTAATTAGTTTATTTATTTTACTTTCATGTTGTGCTTAAATATATCAAGATTGTTTTTTTATGGAGAAATGGGAAGAAAGCACATCGAAAGAGGAAGAAAGCACATCTACAAGGCAACTACTGCATGTTGTTCATTGTTAAGAGATGGTAGAAGACATAGTAGACTACTAAATTTTGACTCCCAAATGTTTGAAATTTGAAGACATTGTATATTGTTATGTTGACTATGTTCATAACTTCTACCTCTATTTTGGGGTCTTGTAAATTTGGTGTATTGTTATGACGTTGGATACTTTAATCATTTTATGGATATGAAGATATATAAATTTTGGTGATATTTCAAATTTAGTATTGAAAACATAGCGATTCAAATTGTCTTAAAGCATGACAACAGTTACAATATAACATAGGATATCACAATTTTAAAGAGTTTCATACACAATTATTGTGTTTATCCCTTGTACAATATTGACAAAAATGGTAAACGAATCTATTACAATAGTAACATCATTACATGGTTTGATATACATTTACTTAATCTATAATTGTTCTTGATTCGATCATTTTGGATGTCTTCTTTCTGTTTTTGAATCTCTACCCTTGCATGTTGCAATTCTTCCTCCCACTTTTGGAAACAACATTCTCTTTCGCACACAGCTTTTCCTTCATTTTCTATGTCAATATCCGCCCATAAAATGTACTTGCAGTATGGCCTTCCCTGAAACAAATAGCTTGTATAAATCATTGTGTGAAATTACAATGCCAACTACAATGCATACAGGAAAAGACTGATCAAGACCTTATGTTTCATTTTCATATGAAAGATCTGTAAGCCAAGATGACCCATGCTTAATATTTCCAGTGCAACAATATACAGAGAGAGGGCTGTATATGTTGATAAGTATTGATAATCACTCATAGGTAACCAGCATGCTTTTTATCTTAGTATCACAAAAGAATTTCACATATTGATAACTGATAGCTGACAAACTATCTACTAAAAAATGAAATATCGAGTGCAAAATGAATATTGGGTTCTAAAATCTAAAAGTACCTAATAAACCTTTCTTAGCAAATTATAGAATACAGACAGATACATTAATTTGGTTAAGAGCTGAAAGCTTTAAACCGGTCATGTCTAAAACTTTCAGACAGGTGCCTGATGAGTGCACAAAAATGCACTCTAAATACTCTATTTAAATACTAAAAGAAATGAGAAAACAATGGATATAACTCATGTTAATAAAATTAATGGCCATTTATCTTGAGATAGATATAAGCATGATTTAATATATTGATGAGAATATAAAATGCCATATTTTCCTCTCTTAATGTTTAAAACTTTATTCTTATTTGATGCCTAAATATACTCATTATTCTTATATTTTGATTTAGGACACAAATGGAGACATTAGGAGCAAATGAAGATAATTGCGGAATTTCAGACAGTTCTGACATCTTTTCGTAAAATGGGCATAACTCTCTCATCCAATCTCCGATTGAGCTGATTCAAGATGATCTAGAACCGCAAGAGAAATATATATAATTTTTATGTTTTGTGTTTGAAGAGATATCCACTCAATATAAGACAAAATCGACCATCAAGTGGACGTACCTGCACTTGACGTTCCTGGATATTTTTCAGCCACTTGCATCAAATCCAAATGTCATCATAATATTTTCTAGCAAGCACTCCTACACCAACTTGGAAATTCAATGATCAATTCAGATACAAGATGAAGTGCACTCAAGTTTCTTCAAGACAAATTATTTGACCACAAGATATTAAGTCATACAAGACAACTAATAGATAGAGAAGCAAAATTGAAACACTCAACCTACAAGCAAAATCCAGCTCATGCATGGTGGGAAAACAAATGATCAAAATAACATCTCACAAATCACTTGGATTCAAGAATGGCACATGGCAAAACAAGTTGAAATTGTGATGATTTTGTCATGACAACTTGCATGAAGGATGCTTATAAATAGAAGGGAGGGGTGTGTGTTCTAAGACCATGCTTAGTGTGCTTGGATGCCTTGGAAGATACATTGTTTTTGAGAGCTTGAGAAAAGAAAAGAAAAACCAAAGAAGAGAGAAGAAAATAATGGTTGGCTCTTCCATATTATCCCTTGAAGAATTTTTGTTGCATATTTTCAATATGTGTAACTAATTTTCTAGTAGAGCTAGGGATGAATTTGTATATATGATGGTATTTGTAATTGTTTTTTATTCATATATGTGTTCTTCAAATATTAAACTCTTTTGTTTAGTCATTCGAAATTTATTATAAATGTTTTCGTCACCAAATAATCTTAGAATTTATTTCATTTATAGATTCAGTCATGCTTTTTCTATTAAATGCAATAATCCTTTGATTATGTTTGGTTCAATTAGTTATCTATTTTAATTTAATTCTCTGCTGCAATATTGCTCTACGAGTATATTGTCGATGTTGAATTTCTTTAATATCGATAACAATTCCTGTTCTTATATTGTGACGAATGATTTTTCGAAAGATTACATTTGATTTAAATCTGGTTATTAATGTTTTATTTTCCGATTGAAAATTTGGACATAGAATTTTCAATTGAGTTATTAATGAATCGAAAATAATTAAAATACCAATTATATACAAAGGATTCCCGATGCTTTACTTTTCGCACTCATCTAAATCTTTTTGTTAATTTCGTTACTGTTCTTCAATTTTTCAATCCATCTCCCTGTGGAATCGACACCCCAAAGCTATACTGCAAACGACCGCGTTATTCTTTGGGCGTAATCATGGGAATACAAATCTATTATTTAAACTCTGTGGCATATTTCAATCAATATATAAAAAATTGCCAAATTTTTTCACACAGGCATCTTTTCACACATGATACTCATGCTCATTCATAACCATCTTGGCGAATTCAACAAACCCAACTTAAATCATTTTGCTAAAGCATCCACAGAAAATTTTTTATGCACTTATCCAAACTTTGTGGTAATATGATGATTTGACACATGTAACTAAAGAATTATTTTGCTCAAGTATTCATGTGAATTTTGTGAGAATTGAGAGCTTACAAATATAAACATTGTGATAAGTATCCATTGATATGTTGAATTTGACACTTCTTTTGAGAATATCATTATATGGTTTGTGGTAAGATGGTGGATATACTTGGGATATGATGAAAGTCAACTTAGGATTAACGTCTGAGCCTTTCAAGCTGAGCCTTTTCATCATAGATCCCTAGCAGCCAATTTTGAGCCAATATACACATATGGCCTTTTCTTTTCATATCTACATCATCCATACCTCTCCACATTGGAGTATAGCTTATACACTATATTTTCCTACCATTTTACTTCCAAGTGTGTACTAGTATGAAATTATAATTTAAAAAAAAAAAGAAAGAAAAAAAGAAAACCATGACAAAAATGGCATGGTGCTAGATATGTCCATCAAATTATTCATGAAAGAGTTCATCAAATTGCGAAGACACGAGTGGCAAAAGAAGATGGAAAAGTGTACTTAGTCAAAAATCTAAAAAATTGAAAAGTACATCAAAAGGAAAGTATAGTCTACTGAAAAATTTAACAAATTCCCTTTTGTGTATATTTGGAAGTTTTTGAAATCTCTTCACCTTTTCTTCTTATGAACCCCAACCCTAAACCACATTACAACCCTTTGTGTTGATTTTTCCGATCCTAAGTATGCTTGTGGAAAGAATGGTGGAAATCTCATTTGTTAGTATTCCTATCATAAGATCAATGTTTACTTGTTACTTATATATAATTGGCTAAATTTCCATGAGAGTAAATGTACACCTTTGTCAACTCCATAGAGAGAACCCATACATGAAACACTTCTATACCCGTGAGTTATGGAGTTGAACCTTTTTGCTTAAGATATTCTAATTTTGCATGTGTCGAAACCTCTGATTTGATAAAAATAGTTTGGAACACATACACACTCTGTGGATTGCTATATTTGAATTACTTGTGAAAGGGTTATTGAATTTCTAAGATTGTTTTGATATGTAAATTTGAAAAATGTGTCTTGATGGCCCCTATGTGTGATTTTCTTTGGTCTTTCTCATCATTTTGCATGAAAATTGCTAGGGACTAGTAATGAGTAAGTTGGGGGTTGTGATGAGTGTACAAAAATGCACTCTAAATACTCTATTTAAATACTAAAAGAAATGAGAAAACAATGGATATAACTCATGTTAATAAAATTAATGGTAATTTATCTTGAGATAGATATAAGCATGATTTAATATATTGATGAAAATATAAAATGTCATATTTTCCTCTCTTAATGTTTAAAACTTTATTCTTATTTGATACCTAAATATACTCATTATTCTTATATTTTGATTTAGGACACAAATGGAGACATTAGGAGCAAATGAAGATAATTGCGGAATTTCAGACAGTTCTGACATCTTTTTGTAAAATGGGCATAACTCTCTCATCCAATCTCCGATTGAGCTGATTCAAGATGATCTAGAACCGAAAGAGAAATATCTATAACTTTTATGTTTTGTGTTTGAAGAGATATCCCCTCAATCTAAGACAAAATCGACCATCAAGTGGACGCACCTGCACTTGACGTTCCTGGATATTTTTCAGCCACTTGCATCAAATCCAAATGTCATCATAATATTTTCTAGCAAGCACTCCTACACCAACTTGGAAATTCAATGATCAATTCAGATACAAGATGAAGTGCACTCAAGCTTTTTCAAGACAAATTATTTGACCACAAGATATTAAGTCATACAAGACAACTAATAGATAGAGAAGCAAAATTGAAACACTCAACCTACAAGCAAAATCCAGCTCATGCATGGTGGGAAAACAAATGATCAAAATGACAACTCACAAATCACTTGGATTCAAGAATGGCACATGGCAAAACAAGTTGAAATTGTGATGATTTTGTCATGACAACTTGCATGAAGGATGCTTATAAATAGAAGGGAGGGGTGTGTGTTCTAAGACAATGCTTAGTGTGGGAGGATGCTTTGGAAGAACCATTATTTTGAGAGCTTGAGAAAAGAAAAGAAAAACCAAAGAAGAGAGAAGAAAATAATGGTTGGCTCTTCCATATTATCCCTTGGAGAATTTTTGTTGCATATTTTCAATATGTGTAACTAAATTCTCAAGGAGGGCTAGGAATGAATTTGTGTGTGTGATGGTATTTGTAATTTATTTTTGATTCATGTATTTGGTCTTTAAATATTAAAACTCTTTTGTTCTATTATTCTCAATTTATTTGTGATATTTTTTCGTCTTCAAATAATTATAGAATCTATTTCGTTTATAGATTCAGTCATGCTTTTTCTATTGAGTGAATTAGTTCTATAATTATGTTTGGAGCAATTGATTGTCTATATTGATTTAATTCTCTGCTGCAATATCGCCTCTTGGGTATATTGTCGTCGTTGGATTTTCTCAATATCGATAACAATTTATGAGAGTTAAGCGCGAAGAATGATTTTTTAAAGAGTTACATGTGATTTAAATTTTGGTTATTAATGTTATATCTTCCGATTAAGAATTTGGACATAGAATTCTTAATTGAGTTATCAATGAATTAAGAATAAATTTGAATACCACAAATACACAAGGAATTCCTTACGCTCTACTTTTCGTCTCATTTTTATATTTTTCAAATTACTCATTTAGTTTTAATTTACATCACACTCATTTAATCTTTTTGTTAATTTCATTACTGTTCTTCAATTTCTCAATCCATCTCCCTGTGGAATCGACACCCCAAAGCTATATTGCAAACGACCGCGTTATTCTTTGGGCGTAATCAGTGCCAGTATGCCATCCATGCTTCATAGAGTTGTCTGTTACTAATTAAAAACTAGGCATGTCCTTTTTTGTTACTAATTAAAAAGATGAAACCATTTATCCAAAAAACATTTCGGTACAGATTGGGCATGAACTCCTCACCATAATTAATTTTTGTAGTATTACCAGCTTTAAGGACAAGGCTTACTTTATACCATCAACTTAGTGGGAAGCCATTCGCGCATTTTTACAAACAGGTAAAGTGCACATAAGGAAAATTAGAAACTCAAATAAAATTAATGAAGATCTTAACCCAAATTTACAAATTCACAAGTTCGTATGAATTCCCAGAACCAAACAACAATTACAATAAGAATTTCCAGAACACTACACCATGATTCACGAGAACCAAATACAACAGAACCACGTGATGTGAGTGAAGAGGGGAGAAAGGAATTTACGATTCTCCATCATGCAATGTGGAGGCAATCGACGAGAGGAGGGCGACGGCCAATGCGAGTTCTTCGTTTAGGTGGGCGAGAGCAGTACTCAACAAGAGTTCATGATCATGCCCCTTTCACAAGTGTTCATGCCCCCTTCGCCTATGTTTTAGAATCTCGACAGTACTCCTTTAGTTCTAATTTAAATGAAACGTAGAGTTTCATTTAAATGAAATGCTAGGTCCATTTAAATGAAACGCTGCGTTCTATTTAGGACTATATTGCAATCCACAATGTGGACTGCAATAAGCATTATTTTATTGTCACCATCGCCTGCAGGGGGATATTTTTGTCAACCTCCACCACCTCCTAAATGTTATTTATGCCATCACAATCATCACCACCAACACCATGAGGAGAGAATCTATCAACTTGAATTTTTAAAGCATCCCATTTTTTTATTTTTACGATCAAACACCTCTGGCCCAAAAATTGCTCCTCTCTTTATATCATATGGAGGGAGAGGCTTTGGTATGGTATCAAGAGGCATAGATTATTAGACAATTATTTGATTGGGATATGTTGGTGCGTGCATTGATGGTTCATTTTGGGACAATGGCTTACAACGACTGTTTGGATGTATTGACTCGA